>JARCGZ010000013.1:9929166-11167500 GCA_029784005.1 Lenwebbia sp. NSW1173648
ATAAGACTAATAATGATATCTCACATTCAAGAAGTTTTGTGTATGCCAATAGTGACCTTATGCATCAGAAATTGACCATTCTACGGATTCTTATAAACCATGGTAAATTGGGAGAAATGGAAATCAAGAATATCAAACTGCTTAAATCACATGTTATCACCGGTCAATATAATAATCCCAAAATAACTTGCTCAAAAGTAACTTTTGCACAAAATATCATAAGGTAAGGCCTCACAAACTGACCTCAGAGAGGGCTAAAACTGCTACTTTCCTTATACTGACGAGCGGATCAACACAAGCCCTAACCCATAGTAACTAGCCAAGCTTGATCAGAAAGCCTTCTATCAACATTTGTTAAAATCTCTACCAGATGGACTAAATTAGATAAAACCCGTAGAGTCCGAACTGAAACAGAGCTTAATTAAGGCCCAGAAACATAACTCTCACAAATCATTCGCAGTGCTATATTAGGATAAGGGCTTACATGGCAACCATTTTGATTCTCTGATTCTGTTTCTCAGAACAAAAAAGGATGAGAATCATATTTGGTAACGTAAATAATTCTGATTCTGATTCTGCTTCCGGGTATAGTTTTGGAGCAAAAACAATAACAAAAAAAAAAGTTGGTTCTAGAAAAAGAATCACTTTTGAGAATCAATCTCACATCTCCCACGTTTTCCTTTCAGTTTTCTCATCACTTTTACCTCAACCTAAAACGAACGAGATCTCTTTTTCAAATTAAAAATATGTAAGATAATAATAATAAATAATAAATAAATTTCCAAAAACAATGGAAGAAATTCTAAAAAATCAAAAAAAATTCAAAAAATCCCTAAACATAGAAAAAACTTAGATTATGCTAGTTTGATATCATTTTGATAAATTAGGATCTAGATTCCTTAGATTTCATAGATTTTATTCTTTTTTAGGAAAATTATAAACACTTTTGAAATTAAACCCGAACCATATTTATCTAAGCCCTTAGGACTTCATTAGGTTTTGTGATACGATTTATCAATGCCGTGATTCCTTGATTGTGCACTTGATTTCATTAGTTGTAATTTGCCTAGGTTTATGTACTTTAAACTTAGTCTAATATTAGAAAATTTGACAAAAGATAAAAACAACATGCATGAACACTTAGCATTAGCTTACCTCATAGGTTTAAAAATGAATTGAAAATTTGCATGAAACACGTATAGAAAATACTCAACTTCGATGCCGAAAGGGCGTCAGTGGAAACACCGACGTAACCTAGTCCCCAGACCCTAGATTTTTCTAGTTGCGTGGAATCGAACGGCTTCTCCCGACCGCTCGAATAATGTTTTTGGTCTACCTTCCTCAGAGACTAGTGGAGTCGCCATTTGCATGTACGCATACACATGCCACCGATCACACTAAAATCGAATCCGATATTCCCTCGTTGCCATTAGGTATAAGCTTGGGAGGACCAAAGCTAATCTGAAATCACACATTAACCTAACATGGTCTAAACTTTTTTAAGCTTAAAATGACTCGTTATGGACACATCAATTAGATGGAATAGCACGAAAAAAATGTTATATGCAATATGTTATATAATAAAATCAATATGAATTAATCTTCAATTAATTCGAAATGTAGAATGAAATTTCACAAACTAACTTCGTAATTATTTGACTTAAATGATAAAAATTGGAAAGAGAAATTATTCTCGGGAACAAAAATTTTGTGCAGTTACCAAACGCGTTTCTGTTCCAGGAACATAAATTTTGGGCAGTTACCAAACGCATTCTGATTCTCTAAAACTCATCCGGGGAACAGAATCAGAAAAAGTCATTTTAATCAGAATCACTTTTTCGAACCAGAATGGTTGCCATGCAGGTCCTAAATGAGCCACCAAGGTCTCTCTATACGTGCTTTCCAAGATGATAGCTTTCTTTAAGAACACCGAATTTGTTACACAAATCACAAACAAGTTTAGGGTCGTATACAATTTGATCGGTGTACGAAAATAAATAAATAACTTAAATTCTTTGTTATATAAAGTTATATGGGGAGACCATATACCTCTCCGATTGTGCACCATCATATAAATCAGGTGCATTTTCTTTTTAATAAATAACGTTGGTCGAAGGTGGGGTTTCGCCGTCCTGCGTCGCGCTCCTAGATCGGTTCGGTAGAAAAGCAAAGTGAAAAGGAACACAAATCTCTGATTAGGGAAAGACATGGGGAATTAGTGAAAGTGAAACTCTCTAGCTTTACTTTGCAACATGTAAGTAGTGAGCGCCACATCTAAGTCTGACGCTAGATTGTGGGTGACAATTCTAGAATTATGCAAATAACATATTGAAGTTACAATGGCATGCATACACGAAATACTGAAATAATATGTGGCTTTGATAATGTCTAACCCAAAAGCTAGACTTAACACGTGAAAAGAGGCCGCGTATGTATAAAAAGCATATCAATCTCGTAGATTAGCAACGTGAAGAGGAGATTAGGCACCTTTTCCTATAAAAGATCTTGATTCGGAGGGTAAAATTTGGATGCTTCACTAGTTGTTGTTTGTTTGTTTTTTTTTTTTTTTTTTGGTCGTAGATGCTTCACTAATTGTTAACTTGTCGTAAATTAACAAAAGATCACAAGAATAACTTTCAAAATGTTACGAGGAACCTTCGGTTAGAAAAGGAAGTTCACCTTGATCAAAACTTCTACAAACGTCTCATCTACTGAATTTGATGCGCAATTTTTCATAATCGTTGTCAATTTGTTTCACGAACTTCTGCGGGCACCATATAGCATTCACTTCATGAGGCGCATATTACACGAAATTGCGTATTAGCGAAAGAATTTGATTCTCCGAATATTTTCAGTTACATTGCAAGTCTCATATGCAATTCGGAAGAGCTGAAGGAAGGAAAAGAAAGGAAAGTATGAATGCCTTTGTTCGATTTCGCTGGGAGTAAACGGAACGAGATGGAACAGCCAAATAGCCTTCAAGTCCATCCATGAATGACTAAGTGATAGATAAGTTAGATGCCTTGAGAAGCAAATCGATTCGACCTACTACCGCACAGCGCCAAAGTGTTCCATACCTCTCATCTCAATCATTCAATAATTTCGTAAAAAGTGATAGTTTTCAATTCATGATAAAAAAAAAAAATATGCATCAAAACATGTCAAGTCCACATCAATTTCAAGTTAACTTGTGTTCGTATCTTGTCTAATTTTGAGTCTCTCAATAAGCTCTAGTCATGTTCTCCTTATTACGAATTGTCACTCTCCAGCACAACCTATCCACAAAACAACATCCAGTTTTCTAACGAAGATAAATGAATCCAAATGATACCTAAGAGTACCATCCAATGAGAACGGCTATCTTACCCATTAACTGGGATGGATAGGCAGCTTAAACTCTTACCTGCCAAATGGTATGTAGATTGAACAATCTTTTCGTAAACAATTACTTGGAATCCAGGGCCGAAAAAGAGTTTTCCAGTATAATCTTCAACAGTTCAATAAACACCATAAGAAATTGACGCTTTTCAATCTTTTCATCTTTAGGAATGCCGAAAATTTAAGTAAAAGCTGCAGAAAATTTAACAGTCTAATTCCAGTAAAAGTTGGATTTTTCTTTTTCATTTCAGTTCATTTTGATAGCAGCTTTAGAATCCATTTCATTGAAAAACAAGAAAGTATCAATTGAATGGTAGCCCTAAACTCCCCCTTCAGTATTAGAGTACTCTAGACAAATAAATAATTTCATTTGAACACCATGTATGAACTCGGTCAGCATACTATGTACAAACACTGCAAAACTATGGCATCAAGCCAAGGCCAACGTGTGCAGGCGTTAGAACTGAAGAGGCTTACCCCTTCTATTTATGTTTGGCCACAGGAACAAAACTGTTACCATCTTTTTTCAGCCAAATAGTAGAGCGAGTTCTTTTAACATGATCTGCAAAGAGACAGTGCCTGCAATGATGTAAAGCAAGTATGTTAGGAACACCAAAGTGAAAACTTGTCGTAGCATTCAGTACTCATTGCAAGTTCACTACTTAATAATTGATGTACTGGCATTACAATGACGTCAAACAGATAAAAGAACAAGAATCTATAGCAGAGCCTGGCCTTCATCTTCGTAGCATAGACAGTTGAAGTTAGAAGACAGATAATGGTCCCAAAGAATAATAATGACAAAGAAATTCTAAGACATGAAAAAAACACCCTCTAACTTTCTTGCACGCAAACAAATCATCTTTGTTCAGGGTAGTAGGTTCGAGGAAACTGACCTTTCGTATTCCAGCTTTTGAGTAACTATTCCATTCAGCAGCAGCTCTGAACTACATACTGCTGCTCCTGCATTGTACCAAGAGAACATAGTCAAGCCTCTATATGTTGCTTTTTAAACGCATAAGGACAATTCAATAAAATCATCACTCTTGACCTTTCTCAAGGAAAGGAAGGCACATGTCGTAGTCGTCCTCACAGGATAAAATCAACAAATCATCTAATACTTTATCATCTTTCACAGCAGATCTTCCAATTCTCTCTACCGGCTGAAGTCATTCAGAAGTCAGTATAACATGAGAATTTGAACTGACATTACCATCCTGTAAATAATAAATGCTTCACAGAAGCTATGTACTACATACTTGGCCACCAACTGCTTTCACTAGACTTGATATTATGTCTTTACCAGGCTTTGCATTTGGGGTGATCAACACTCTTCGGCCCTGCAGAGATACTGTTTTGAATGTGCCAACAAAATAACTATGATCCTATGGTGTCCTAGATAAAGACGAATCAAATCTTACCAGTAAAAGTGGATACTGGCATGCGCGTGCCAATGAAACAGGCATACTAAAGCCGAATTGCTTCTCTTTCTTAGCATCTCTTAATATGTAATTTCTCTCATCGAGAAAGCAGTTAGCTTGTCCACAACTCTCAAGCCATAGATGGGTAACTACAGGTTTTCCAGAAGCAATTGCTTCTAGCATATTTCTTGTACGCACGAATTTATCTGTTATGAAATGTGTGGCTTCAGCAATAGAAGACACTGCAGAAGCTCCTAGACGAGCCAAAATCTGTAGAAGAGAACCATAAGATTCAGTTTAAACAAAATTTGATTCCTTGCACACACAAAAAATCAGAAAATCACAGCTAATACCTTTTTCTGCTGCTTGATAATATCATCATCCAAGTGGTGGCTGTACAAGACACAAATGTCACTCATGTCTCTCCTCTTCCGCATATTCTTATATGCTGAAGAACGTTCTGGTCCTGATGCATTTAAGCTCTTAATTTCATTCCTGAGGAATGATCTTGAAAGGTTCTTCTTGCATGATGGATTCATGTAACCATTCCCCACACAAACCGGCGAAGCATCATTGAAGGGCGTTGAACAGATAACAGGAGGAGTACGAGCTGAATTTCCATTACATTTTTCTCTTGGGGTATGATCTAACATGGCATTTGCTTCCCTATTCTGAGTGGCTAATATAGCACCGACATCTCCTTTTGTCTCAGACACCCCAATCGGGTCCCTCATATTTGAACCTTCAGCTAACAGTTCCCCATTCAACTTGAAAGAAGTGGTCTCACTAGTGCCATTCTCTGGTGCTGCATCAAAATTTCGAGCTGGCAACTGTACTTCCAGATCACCCTTACTTGTAGCATCAGATTTTATCCATTTTTGTCTAACAGACCTCTTGCCGCTTTCTACTGCAAGGAATTGCTCCAGTGAATTTCCTCTAGCCTTGACCGTTGAATCATCTTCTGTTTTTTTTCTACTTCTTTCTCGGGTGCTTCTTTTCCTTTTACAGTCCCCAACATTCTCTGCACCATCTGTTGCTTTCTTGTGGTTACATAATAAACTTTCTGTCCTTTTCACTTGATTCACTGTTAAGGAAGATCTGGTTCGACTAGCAATGGGTGTAAACAAACCAACTTTGCCTAGTAATTGCTGCTTGCTGGCGGAAGTAACTACATTTGATGTTCTGGTGACATCCTGTTTACCAAACTCACCAGTTTGGCGTCTTCCGAGAGATTCCCTGTTTTTATACTGTAAGTTCTTGGAAGGCAATTTATTCAACTTTTCATTCCTATTGGCAGTAAGGCCAGTCATCTCCAACTTGCGAGTTTTGTGTCCTGGACTGCGGCACCTCTTCTCATCCTTAGAATGCTTCTGCAGTGAGATGGCTGACTTCTTACTTTGTTCATTATAATCTCTCTTTGTGCTTCTCAACTTCCTTGTAGAAATGCTGATATCACAATTATCCTCCCTAGGAAGGGCCTCCCCCTGGCATAATTCTTCCATAGCCTCTGCAGCCAGTTGAGTGTCAAAGCCTACATTGAGCATGTCTGGCACACAAACATCACCAGTGATTGCCTCCAAGTTGTCTCTTGAATCTCTCTTAGACTGTTCATCCAACTGACTTGCAATATCCCTTTTGTGATTAATGTCAGCCGCTTTGGCCATCATCTGACTTTTTCCGCCCATTCTCAGAGTTGCTTTTAAATCAGAATGAAGTACGCCAGTTGTTTTGCAGGGAGCACTTGATGGTTCGTCCCTATCTCCATGACCATCTTGTTTTCCGTTTCTGTGCTTCCTGGGTAAGGTCACGGATCTGCACTTACTGCTCCCACCATCAAAGAAATCTTCCTTCCGCCTGCAGAAAATATCTCCACCACCCTCATCCTCGCGTCCATCATCCCAGTCAAAAACCTCTGCTCTTACAGTTATTCTACTTGCACTCTTGGCCAAATTCTGCGGCCCTTTTGCACTCGTCATTGATAGTGGTTTTCTTCCAACAGTCTTTCCAAAGTCAAGCTCTTCATGAAGTTGCTCAACATTGTCCTTCAGAAACCTGTCAACAAAATCAAGTGCATTGGCCTGTGAAAGATCTCCTGGTTCTTGAGATTCTACATAGCTTAATCCAGCAAGTTGATCATTTCCAAGAGGAACTTCCTTCGAGTCAGCTGTCTCATCAGGCATGTTGTCAACAACATCGTCTGCAAAGAGTCTTCTAACAGCGCCACTCCCTATTTTGCACTTTTTCCCATGTTCCATCTCCGAAATCTCAAGAGAAGTCTGAGCATCACATTCCTGATCAAATTCTTCACCAGATTTGATATAAGCACCTCGGAAAGATGTCCCATTATCTTCACCAGCCTGTTCTTCTGAAGATTGCCTCGTGCTCAGCAGAGAACATGACACACTGCTAGCACCGTTCAGGTACATGCTGCGAGCAGCTAAACCAGATGCTCGGAGAGATGCTACACGAATTGAAGTAAATCCCCTTCTGACAGCACCTAAGCAAGATAAGAACAGGATAAAGAACAAGGAAGCACTGCAACAATTACACGAAAGGAGCACTGACATACCATAAGATAAACCATTATTAACAAACTAAGACATTAAGTTCGAAAGAGGAACAATTTCCTAATTTCCTAATTTCCTAATCTGTATCACACTGGCACAGATGATCAAGATCTGAAATGGCAGAGAACAACACAGGCGCACCATAATGGAAGTGAATAATTATTACAGAAAAGCTGCAACAGAACATTCACCGATTTAGTATTCAACCATACTTACAAGGACCTAAGCTCGAAATTGGCATTTTGGAAATACAATTCCCTACTGAGCAAAGAGGGTTAATCAATCATCTTTCCAGTCTCAAGAATACTATCGGACATTCCAGCAAAAAGAACATTAATTCTGTTTGACATGGCACACCATAACAAGAAGAAGTGATGACGGCAATGCGAATAATTCACTCGAAAGCGGCAGCCAGGAATCTTAAAAAGCTGATTGTCATTCTTGGCAGGGGTTAAATTCATTGCCAGACACAAATTTCACCTATGCGATTTGTTTTAAGAAGGAAAATAGCATATAAGGTTTCCGCACGAGAGCGAAAACATGCGGCTCACCACCAATGTTGCGGTACCTTCATACCATGGTGGTACAATAGAAATTAAAGCTAAGCAACAACAGAATGTCAGACTCAAGAGGAAATGATAAACTCAAGAGAAAACAAGACACGGCTATTGAGTGGATTCATTGCTGAACTAGCATATTTTCAAAGTGGGCAAGTACACAAGATAATATATGTAAATGAGCATCCAGTAAAAGACCTCCCTGCATCAATCTTCACAATGATGATATTTCTGGGATGATTTCCCAACCAACAAAGAATCCATCCAATGCAATAAACAAAAACAAATCCACCAAGCAACTAGGCAGAAGAGACGGCCATAGAAAGTATAAAGTCATTTGCATGGATTACAAAAGCAATTAGACGTAATGCTCAGGTAGAATCTGAACAAGCTCACCTGAACTGCACGGTTCATTGGTTAAAGCAGCGGATTGCTCCCTGGTCTCGCTATCCTTGCTAAGAGAACTGCAGGACATCTTCTTCTCATCTCTAGAATAACCACCTTTTCCGTGCGAACCACCATCTGATATCTCATCATCAGAACCCAGGACTTCAGTTCCACCAGTATCTTCACTATGACTATCAAAGGCGACTTGAGTATCACATGCATCTAATAAGAGCTGTGTCTCAACATTCCCGATGCCATCTTCGCAATCAATTACTTGAGTTCCACCGCCAAAATCGACCAATTGGGTCTCTCCACCTGTATCTAGGATCTGAGTCTCAAATGCACCATCTAATGGGACAGTATCATCGAACTGCATTGTGCTTTCTACATAAAGCTCATCCAAGGTCTCTCCTTTCATCGTGTCACCTGATTCTGTCAACAGCAACAAAGCATATCAAAGCAGCTCGGATAACACAATTGAAACGATCATGCCGGACCACATTCACATGCAGACGCATCCCCTAATTTACTGCCATAACCACTCAGTTTATAAACTTCACTTTTCCTTGAGAACTAGGGACAACCCTGCCAAGAAAATCCAACTCAACGCGGTCCTCCGTACGATTGCAAAGAAGCAAAGAGATGTTTTTTCGCAAATATTGCCCACAAAATTTAGAAAAATCCTGCCGAAACACATTCAAAATGCAAAAATCATCCCCAAATTTGGAAGCAAAGCAGCGAAACCTGTACGCATAGAGTTGCAAAATTTCATATCTCCTCACAATACTTTCACAGAACAGTCCGCAACCACAAATGAAGGTTTTTTGGCTTACCGGGGGACGGAGAGCGTGAGAATTCGCGATCAGAAGGCAGGGTTCCAGTAGGAACGGAATTGGCATTGGGAATCGGCGCACTGGGTTCTCCGCCATTGCCGTCGCCGACCGAGGTCATTTCTCCGCTTCAACCGCAAGAACACGTCAACTTCATCGGATTGGGCTCACGACCGAGAACCGGAGGAATCAATGGTCTGCGTCGATGGTCAGTATGAGAGAGAGAGAGAGAGAGAGACTAGGGTTTAGAGGAAGTTGGAGGGAAAACGAGAGTGGAGGCAATTTTGGAGGGAATGCTTCGGGCGCCTCCCCAGGGGATTCCCAGTTTCTTTTTCACTCGGTGATAGGGAAGACTGTACTATGCAGTATGTATGTAATATAATATTTATATATTACTGGGAGATTCATCCCAACAAAGTGGGCATTTGGTCTAGTGGTATGATTCTCGCTTAGGGTGCGAGAGGTCCCGAGTTCAATTCTCGGAATGCCCCCCATCTTTTTTTTTTAAATCATTTTCCGTATCTTGTTTGTTTATACTATTTTTGCGAATAATTCGCCCTAATTACGAGTGAAATTCAATTAAGCTACTAGTGGTACAAGTGATCGACACGTTTGATATTGGGTCAAGCTCGAGTTTGAGCTACTCAAATATCTTATCGACCCAAGTTCATCGGTCTTTAGCTCGATAGGCACACGAGCCTAATCAAGCTTATATTATTTTTGTAAATAGATTATTATAAGTTGAAAATAAACATGAATAACCTCGAAATCATCTAACATACCTATATTATTCGAGCTTTATTAAGGTCGAGCTCGAGTACCTTTATAAATTGATCTTAGTCGAGTTGAGTATCTCGATTTCCAAATTGAGTTGAGCGCTAACATACATTGTAATAATCCATCGAAGTCGAGTTGAGTTTCGCGCATCAACATGCAAGTTAAGTCAAGCTCGAGTTCAATATTGTATCAACCTAACTCAGCCAACCCTAGCTCTCTCTTTTCCTCTTACCTACACTAGGCTTTCTTCTTCAACCTTCGTGGAGGAGAGGGTTTGAGCAAGATCTCTCCCTCCCCTTCCCTTCTTCTTAGGTTGTTTTAGTTCTTTATTTTCTTTTATTACTTTTCTCCCGTTTGAGAGCTTTTCTCTTCCGATTTCGTTTAGATCTAGAAATTTTTCTCTCCCGTTTTGAGGAGATTTCTATCTCGATCTAGTCTAAATTTGGGTTTTTTTTTTTTGCATGTATGTTTCAGGGGTTTTGCTTTCCTCAAATTTCGTTGGTGACCAAGTTCAATTTTGAATGAGATCCGAGGAGCTTCGTGAAGGTTTCGCTCTTATAAGTGTCAGATCTATGCTCGTTCAACCTTTTTACTCTACTCGGTGATAGTGTAGGGGACGCCAAGGCGCGCACTGTCAAAAGTCAAAGTTATAGCATCAGATGGGAAAATTGTCAAAAAAATCCTAAACCTATTGCACTTTTGTCAATTCAGTCCTAAACCTCTTGCATTTGAGCCAATTCAATCCATCCGGCAAACTTTGACCGGCCGGTGCTGACGTAGATGCCGGCCGGCGCTGATGGGGCAATCTTTAATCATATTTTAATAATTTTGTAAATTTTTATTTTTTTTCCTTTTTTTCCCTTTCTGGTTCATCTTCTTCGTTCTTCCTCTGGTTCATCTTCTTCATTCGGATCTTCTTCCTCCACCGAGGTCTTGCCAGCCACTGGCGCTGCCGTTTCGCTGGGCAAGGCTACCGCCTCCATCGCCGGGGGAGGTCAGCCTCGCTTAGATCTGGCAAGGCCATGGGGTGGCTCGGCCTAGCCAGATCTGGGCGATACCGACCTCACCCAACCATGGCGTCCCGTCGCCGTCGCTGGGCGATCTCGGCCTTGCCCGGTGACAGCCGAGCTTCGTCATCGCCTAGTCATGGCTTCTTGTGCTTACTTCTTCACCTTATCGCGATTCTTGCGATCACGACCAGAGGAATGGGCGAAGCTGCTCGCCCTCGTCGATTTCTGCAAGTGCCGGCCGTACCTACTGCAAGTGCTCGGCCATCGCCGTGGCTGGGCAAGGTCGACCTCGCCCAGTGGCGGCGGCGCCTGTGGCCGGCGTTCTAGCCAGTTGAAGAAGATGAACAGAAAATAAAATAAAAGGAAAAAAAAGATCCAAGAAGAAGATGAACATAAACTAAAAGAAAAGGAAAAAATAATAATAATATAAAGAATTTAAAAAAATAATAGTAAAATAAAATTAAAGATTGCCCCGTCAGCGCCGGCCGGCGTCCATGTCAGCACCGGCTAGTCAAAGTTTGCTGGATGGACTGAATTGGCTCAAATACAAGAGGTTATAAGACTGAATTGCCACAAATGCAAAAGTTTCAAGACTGAATTGGCAAAATTAAACGGTTTAAGACTGAATTGGCAAAAGTGCAATAGGTTTAGAACTTTTTTGACAATTTTCCCAACATTAGATGGAGTTCTCGGTGTGTGCTCATCACTGAAAACAGATTCGGTGATCGGCCACCGATTTTGGTGTGAAGAATTCATAGGTGTGCTCTTTGAGCGTGTGACCTATGACCTTGTTCTGATGAATTCTCTAGTTATCTCGAGCGTCCTTGTTCTGGTGATTTCTCTAGTTGAAGCTTGTTTTGGTTTGAAATTGTCTAGGATTTTTGTCTTGGTTTGAAATTATACTCTTTGAACCGAAATGTTTCTCTCTTGTATTTTCATCGAGGAAGTGAATGAAATGTTATTTTGACCCAAAAAAAAAATTAGACTTGATTATGCCTCCATTTCTAATTGGGCATTGCAATTGTTTTCTCGACCAACAAATTAAGTTCCCACATCTACTCCACTAGCTATCATCGAGTGATCGACTTATGATGGATGTTTTGGCATAACAAATTAATTTAAAAAATGGGGATGGACTGATATTAGCAACGAAGATATAGAAAAACAGCTATCGTAGAAACGGCGTATCGATACGCTTTTTTTCATCGGTAGATAGAATCTCATATTGCCATTTTGTACGCTAATTCTACTTACCTAATCATAGTTTCATTCTAAAACGTTCATAGTACCACAAGAACAGTAGGGGGGAAAGGTGCATTATAAGTCCTAAAGATTTTCACGGAGTAAATTTGAGTCCGGTGCATTTCACAAATAGCCCATTGCCTTAGAGAATCTAATAAATTAACAGATTAGATTGTCAAAACCAATAGATTTAAGGCCCTTCCTTTTGAACTTAGTGCTATTATGCTCTAATCTCATAATATTATCCATGGTTTCAATCACAACAACGCAAAAGAATCAATGGGTTTCTGTCCAATATCGATTCTATGACTTGACTATGAGAATCGATAAGAAAAGAAAAAAAGTACAAATTTTAGCTAAACAAGGAAAACCATTTTTGACCAAAAAAAGAAGGAGGGGGGAAAATCATTTAAAAAAACGACCTTTTAAATCCCAAATTGGATTAACCACTGGGGCAAACTCTTCCCAAATGGGAAGAGCGATGTGAGGGATTCGAATCCTCACTTTTGGGGGGAGTGGGGTGGGGACGCGTGAGGAGAGAGCAGGGTTTCGCAACCTGCATACGGATACGGTACATAGCGCACACAGTGTGGCTTATATAGTAGAATAGGATAGGATAGAACTAGACAAAAAAAAAAAAAAATCCCAAACTGAATCACCCAAAATTAATTGAAAAATGTTGATCATCCATCGTTCTTAGGTTTTGGCAACTCGAATCTGTTACTTCAATTTTTCTTTTGCTGTTTTATTATTATGTTGTAGTTAAACTTACAGGTCTTATTAATCTACTGATGATTTATATTCGTGGATGACTAAATAAACTTTTCATTAACTTTTCGTGGTTTTTTAGTTTGCAGCTGAACTGCGATATTTCTCTCTTGTATCTCGAGGAAATGAATGAAATGAAATCTTACTTTTGACCCCCCAAAAAAAAACCAAGATTGCAGGGTTTCACTCAAACGAAGCATAGCAAAAATCGAACTCGAGAACTCTCGCAATTGAGACCAGAACCATAATGCCAGATAATAATAAAAATGCCCAATTTGCTCAAATGTTCCGTCTTTGTAATTCACTCCAGTATAGATTGATATCGTGTCTTCGTGCAACGCTTTTGGCTCGTATGCTTGACATTTATTGTTTGGTGAAAACAATACGCAAAAGCAGTAGACCTACATATGCCCATGCTCGACCCCACAAAATTTAATTGTTGCTTCACTCGGTCGATACTGTCAGTATCCTTTCTTCCAAAGTTGGTGCGAGGCATTAATTCATGTGCAAATCTATAATTTTTCTGATTTATCTTGACTTGGTTACTCAAGCTAGTCGAGGTTATAAATATACGAAAAATTGTCATATTATGGCAAAAAGATTACTAAGTATTGGAGCCCGTATTAGGAATGGATTGGGTCATGGTCGGGTCGGATCGAGTATGTGTCGTTGCATAAAAATTGGTTAATTTGGGGTAGACCAATTTTCGATCCATGAAAAATGACCGATTCATCCGTCTCATAGATTTCGTAAAAAGCATATATATACTATACTTTGATTTTCCATAATTTGGAATGTTTATCGTCCCAGTACGAGGCTCGGTCTAATGCTTCTGGAAAATTTTAATTTGAAATTGATTGCTCCCTCGTATTGTCTTTAACTTTTGTGGGTCGGATTTTGTCTGTTCATGGGTGGGTTCGGTGGAACCCGTGATTCGCGGTGGTACATTTTCTCAGTCGCCGCCTTCATTATTGAAGGCATCCTATGGATTCCCCACACTGTAAATTCCACACTGTACTTGCCTGGACATATGTAATTTTGGATTGACTGGTCGTTGATAAGGATTGTGAACTATGTGATCGGGTATTTTAATTTCGGATTGTTTGATTTGACGCATTTAGTGAGGACGATTAGCTTCTTGATCATTGATTTCGATCGAGTGAAAATAAAGTATTATATCACCCAAAAAAAAAATAGTTTGTTTGGCCTGAAAACTTAAAAAGAGTTAATGAGTAAGGTTGTATCAGAAAATCAAAAGATTGTGTTAGCACAGACTTTAGTTACATCTCATTTGCCTCAATTGCTTCTTAACACGCTATTATAGTTGATCGATGGCCACGATCCGTAGGATTATGAGTAGAGATCTTCTCTTTAAGTACGGTGCATTTGCTAGCAAAATCATCACGATTGGGGTCGAGTGTTGAAGAAGATGAAAGAGGAGCGGAGAGCATTGGGATCGGAATCTTCAATTCAAGTGAAGGGTCTTCGTGGTCATCGGCATAGGCCGGTGCGACTGACAAGGGAGGGAGCGAGGAGGAAGGGGAAGCCATGGCTATTGGCTCCCTTCTTGCTCTTCCATCTCCTTAGAGCGGGCTTACTTTCTCTAAGAAAGAGAGCCATGCAGAAGTAAAAAGTTGCTACTAGTAGAACAATGAAGGATACTTGAACAATGTGTACTCACGTTTATGCTCGTACTCAATTGCATGATTGATAGATGTTTTCACACCGATTCATTTTCCATAAAGGGAAAAATCGTCACTCGGGTCTTTATATGAATCGAGTTCTAGATCATCAAAGTGGACGTGGCTCTTAGATCTTACATAATCAAAGCTCCTCGACAAATTTCTCAAAGCTTTATCTTTTTAATCATACACTAGCCTCATAATCAATGCATGCTTCCCAAACTAAGTGCAGCAACTTGGATCTCTCGAGATGGGATGAGATCACACGATGACCATGCAAGAAGGGACAAACTCTCCGACAACATCCCACGATCCAACGAATCATTTTGGACTAATTTTCTTCAAGTTGATGTTCCTTTCAATTCTCTGGTCACGGGTCTCATGTGTAGTTATTAGAGAGAGAGAGAGAGAGAGAGAGAATCAAATCGTCCACATTACTTAGCCCACACCAAATCACAACAAAAGTCCACCACCCTCTCTACCCTTGTCTCTTCCCTCAAGACCTAGCCAACCTGTATCCTCCCATCACCGCCCAATGATCCCCCGCCACGTGGCGCCTTGCCCCACCCCCCCGGTCGCATAATGACTTAAAACCCCACAAGCGCACCCAAAACTCGAGAAGAAAAAGAAACGACTGAACACTCTCCATAGCTAGCGATGTTCAAGAAAAGGCATCATTTCTTGATCATTAGAATGGCGCCTTCTTGGTTTGCGTCGGCAATCATTGCGTCCCTCCTGGCTCTGCCTTCGCTATCTCTTTCTTCCGAGCTCAATTCGGCGACGCCCGCCACCGCGATCCCGTCCTCGCAGGCTCTGTCGTCGGACCCTCTCGTGCCTCCTTTCCAAGAGCTCTCGCCGGACGTCGCCCCTCTCCTGCCCTCCCCAGGGGGCGCCGCGCCGGCCTCCGGCGGATCCTCCTCCGTGCCCACCATCCCCTCCACCCCAAGCCCGCCGAACCCTGACGAAGCCCCTCTCGGCCCGGGCTCCGCAGTCGAGCCGGAGGACCCGTTGATGGCTTCCTCCGCAATTCCCACAAAGCCAATTGAAGCCATGAATGTGGTTGCATTTCCTATGTGGGCAGCATTTTGGGCAATGCAGCTTCTGAATATGTGAGCTTCTTTTTCCTATTTTCGGGTAATTACTAGGAAAATTAAATTTATATGGGGATGGTGGATGCTCAACGAACGAGATCACATTCATCATCCTACGATGTAATTCAGATTTTGTATACATATTAGTCTCTCTTTTGTGCAGTAATTTGCTCTTATTCAGGACAAAGAGAGTTCCACGGCATTTGTCGTCGAATCACATAACTCCTATTCGACTCTATTTTTGGTTGCGACAAGGTGGCCCCGGGCTAATTTTCGGGCACCAAACTAAGTCCACTTGTATTCTCAAATAAATCGAAAAATCCGAGATTTCACGGTTCTCCAGACAAAAATATGCATTTATGATGAATTTGGCCAACGTTTCTGAGGGTCATATATTTTTTGGGGGGGCGGGGCCAAAGAGAGGGTGAATTAGGTGTGGACCAGTCGGTCACATGGGGGAATTGCCTAATCAAAGTGGTTTTTGGTGCAATGATTAGAGTGATAATTCAAGGTTTAGGTAAATGGATTTGACCGTGATTTTATTAATATTTATACTTTAGATTTTAAAAATAAGTCGGTGGTCATGTGATCCAATAAGGATACCATGGCTTAGGGCCTAGTGGCATTATTGCACGGGCCAATGGAAAATGTCATGTGAAAGAGCTAGCAGTAGGAACACAATGTGTGACAAAATACATGCATTATGTGTGTGACCATAGGTTTAGAGGATCACGAAATTGCTCAAACTCTCTCTCTCTCTCTCGATCTCTCTCGATCGATATTCCAAGGTCACGGGTGCTCCTGAATGTTCATAGTACCCTAGCTAGCCTAATAAATCAACTACGGCTAGCTTTTGACTATGCAGGTGGCCCTAACTTAGAATAGCTTGTACGCAATTGGTAAGATATCAATAGGTGGCCTCCAATTTGGAGACTCGACATTTTAACTAATTGCGCCAACCTTAAGGGTCACGAATTTTGTTTTTCTAGCTAGGTGAAGTGTCACACAAAATTTCGCGAGATAAAATATATAGTCCCTTTTTTTTTCTCTCTCTTTTAAAAAGAATATACAATGCATTCAAAAGAGATATCATCTGAAATCTAAACCGATGGTGAGAAGACCATCTTACCTTCTGTCACAACATATGCCTCGTTCAGTTATACAAGATGGATGCTTTTTATCAACTAATTGATTCGTTTTGGAGAGAAACTGTTGGCAATCATAGAAGGTCCAGTTTATTGTGAACATGTAACCGTATTTCCATGTCAAAAGCGGCGGAGAGAACAGGGCAACTGCAACATTTCATTGCACAAGTGCCGCTCATTAAGCTGGCTATCATGCTCAAAAGCGAAATTGCGCTTCGAGTCTCGTTGGCTAGCTCAGTCGGAGTCCGGCTAGACTGTGCTTCAAGCCTCGTTGGCGGCTCGGGTCGAAGTCCGACCAAGTCTAGCCGCTCGAAACGTGCTGATCTTTATAGCACTAATAGCATGAGAAGGGTACAAATGAGTTCGAAAGACCTATGGCTCATGGACATGCTTGATGAACCCAATGCCAATGGATGCTGATGAAGAAAAAGATACAACCCAATGCACAAGCAGCGAGATCCATTTCAAGGCCAAAAACAATAACTTAGAATGAAAAATCTCATATGCAAAACTTGCAAATTCATCTAGTAAGTAAGGAGTCCTCCTCACTATGGCAAAGCCACACTAGAGTCACCAAAAACATCTTCATAAAAGAGTACTTGTTTCTTAGGGGAGTCTTAAAAGCTAACTTTTTTTTTTAAGCAACATTTTTCCCAATGAGCTTCTCAATCAGATCAGCAGCCTCTTGGACAGTGGTGATGCTCTGAGCACTCTCTTCCTCCACACTGATCCCGAATTCCTCCTCAAGCCCCATCACAATCTCCACCTGAACCCAAAACAACTCAGTGAGCCACAGAAAGCTATCATAATATGAGCCCAAACATTACATGCATACACAGTAAAGGACGGATCGTCTAGCATAGCTATCTTACCTGAGAGGGAATGTCATTGCAGAGCAGAGTAGCATTTTGAGATATGACAACAACCTAAGCTTGACAATCATCTTTTAAGATTTGATTTTGAGCCTTGCGTATGTACGGAATGAACTATTGGAGTTGTTCAAGAGACAATCATGGACCACAAAATCAACACAACTACCAATTTATCGCCATCTGATGCCATGGGTTTCTAGTCTCTCATTATTTGCGTGATCATTGTCCAATAATAAGTAGACAACCCCAAGGGGAGCGCAAGAAAGCAAAAGCTAATGCACGCATGATGCAAGCAATGAGCACGACAAGTGTTAGGATGAAATGGTGCCAAAGGCAATAATGTTTAAAATCGAGGTTGAAGCGATCACGCTTCATTCAATTTCAGATTTGAAGTGAAGAATCCATTTTCGAAGTTAGTGGAGATGTACCGTATCGAGAGAATCAGCTCCAAGTGCAGCAAACTTAGACTCTCCTGTAACCGCAGAGTCATCCGGCAGTGCCAACTGCTTCCTCACTATGGCACAGACCTTGTTCACTGTCTCAGGCTTGGCCTGTCAATAAATTGAGATTTTAAAAACTAACTTATAGTAACACGATGCACCGATTTACATGAACACGGAATTGACAAGTACAAGTGGCTAGATTTCACAGCCAACAACATGACACCAGTGAACAAATTGAATATCCACAATGCACAAATTCTGGCAACCCCATGAATATAATCTTATTTCCACTTAATAAAAGGGGACAAAAGATATCCTCTAAATTCAACATAAACACAATCTTACTGGAGGCCAGGAATAGCAACATATGTATTCCATTTATTTAAAGCATGTGAACAGTGAATTACATTGTTACATTGCATTGAACTTGATGAAGCCTCAGAGGCCTCTAAATACACTATTATCAACATGGCAAGTAGACTATTGATTCCTCAAAAAAGAAACACGGCTAATGGACAGTAGAAGGTGATACATACCGCACAGAAAACCTGAACGCGAGATGAACCTCGGCGTGATACAAGAGACGGATAGCCTTTTGTATTGATGGGCACTGAGACTGATCTCAGACATGAAATTCCGCTGTTTGATGGCTACAAAAGCATCGGACAAGAAAAGTGAATATGAGAGGATAAGGCCAAATTTCCTCACATACAAAATAGATTAATCCACGCTTAGCAAAAAAGAAAAAAGAATAGTCCACAAACAACAAGACAAGTCTAACATAAAGTCTAGCCGGCTTCAGTTAGCCACTAAAATTGTCAGCTACCAAGAAAGAGCAGGGCACACATACTACCAGCAAGTAAGAAACAGCACCTACCCAAATTTTGTCCTGAGGTATTTATCTAAAGCATGAACCCCCAGATGTGTCACAACAGTCAGCTAAAACGTGTTGAGGTTAAGTAGACTCTATGTCAAGACAGGCACTTAAAACAAGAATCTGACCATGCTAACAAAAGCTATCTTATAGAAAATTTGAGATGGTATCGCCATATGAAAGCTGCATTCCATGAACAAAATCTCATCTATTAGTACCCAACATACACATCAAATCATCAGCATCAGCTACATAAAAGTCCTAGGCCATTTCATGATTTGAGAATTGACCTCCAGGACTTTTCTCTATTCATTTCGCCTCTCAAGAAACTTCCCCTCACCTTGATTTTTATACAATTCTAGTTGTTGCTGGTAGACATTGGCACAAAAACGAAGATTTCACTACCAAGGGCAGAGGATGAACAAGTCTCATACAGCACAGACTCTAAATATGATAGCTGAACGTGCCAAGCCAAACTTGGTCTTATGAAATTATTTATACAACAGAATCTGTCCTCTCATGTCATGTACCAAGTAATATCTCCAGAACATATAACTACTAATTTTCATCTTCACAAGGACGATATCCACCATTTAAGTCAACCAACACGCCTAGAAAAAATACTGGGTCATCCTTAAATGCAACAAAAAAAATCAACAAAACATAACCCACCAATCATAGCTGAATTAAACAACAATTATCGTGTATATTTAAAAGCACTTCAAGAATAATCAGTAATCCCCCTATTAACAAATCCAGCAGATTTCCAGCCGCCAAAATCTCATATCCTAACACTAAAAAATTTCGAATCTTGATTCAGTGTAACAAGCGGGCTCATCTACAACAACATCCACGGACAACGTAGATCAAAGACAGAACAAAAATCACCACGCACTGAAACGAACAAAAGGCGACAGAAATCGAAGATAGTGATCTGAAACCGAGCTCATCTACAACAACCAATAAAAATCAAGGCTTTCGACACAGAGAGCAGCGAATCACGTCACACAACAACGGATCAACTAATACCCGGAAAAAAATCAGGACAAATTAATACCTGGGTCTGCTTCAAAGAGCACGAAACGAGCTTCATGCAAATGGAGTTTCCAGTAGCAGACGCCATTGATTCGAACCAAGATAAGAGAGAGAGGAGCGACCCAGAGGGAAAAACAAGAATTGAAATCAAAATATGATTTATAGAGAGAGCGAGAGAAAGAGATCTGAGATTCCTCAAGAATGAATCACACTAAGATAGAGAGAGATAGAGAGATGAGAGAGTTATTATATAAGGAGGAGAGGGTGTTGTGTTGGGTGGTGCTTGTAGGGCAGCGTTTGTTCGTGCGTTGTTGAGAATTGTTGGCTGCACACTCCACTTGGCTTGTCCCTCTACTTTGTTCGTATCGAATTGGGAGTGTTTGGATGCGGATTTTCTGGGTCCGTCTCTGGGTTTTAGTTTTCCCAACACGGTTTGTGTTTGGTGAAGTTGGATTTGAGTCATTTGACCAAAAAAGAAAATGAAAATGAAAAAAAGAAGTGGGGAGTTGGGAAAAAAAACGAGATACCGTAATTATCTCGGTCTATTTGCATTAGGGGTGATCGGTTCACAGGATGGATGGTTCCACCCTTGAACCGAGAACCACCCGTTAGGGACCGGTTCCGCAAAATATGAACCGTGAACCACCTACTCGTTCCATGGATCCACCCGAGATCCGAACCACCGGTCCATGTCGGTTCTAGGTTGGATCCTGGTTACGGTCCTAATGTCACCTACTCGTTCAATGGAAAAATGAAGTTGAATACTAAGAAACTCGTTCAAGTATTGACATATCATGCCTTATGTTTCCCAATTCACCTTACTTGAGAAATAGACAAAAAGCAAAATGTTCAAACGAACTTAGTACATCTCGCAACTACTTTTGCGAGTTCTTGAAGGGAACGAGGTGGAACAAGGCTCCCCTCTCCATTGTCATTAGCCTTGCCCTTGCATTGCAGCAAGTCTAATTAAACAAATGAAAAACATTGACATGAAATCTGTAATGGAGAACTTTCAAAAACCTTATGCCCCCAGAATTTCACATGCTGCTCGAGGAACTTACCATTCATATTATATAAAAATCGGTTCGGTTGGACCGGTTGGATGGTTCCCACCCGAAACCGAGAACCGAATCGTTACCCACCAGTTCTAGAAAATTGGAATCGAAAACCGAACCGTACCTGCCGGTTTGGATCCAAAATCAGGCGATTGGGTACGGTCCGGACCGGTTTGGTTGGATTGTGGTTTTTTTGCTCACCCCTAATTTGCATGGCCCATGGGGATGAAATGCTTTAATGGGAAATTACAAAAACAGTCCTTGTGCTATTGCTCATGTTCGATTACAGTACTTGTACTATATCAGGTGATAGATTTGGCCCCTAAACTAAATTTTTTGTCACAGTTCAGGATAAATTTTGTATTTTTGTATCTCTAGACTAAATAGCACCGACACGCAACACGCGACACGACACGACAGGCCAACACATCATTTCTCAAAAAATATAGAATTCCGATTCATTGGGACACTTTTGTATTTATCATGTACTTATAAAAATATCAACGGTGAATTTCTTCTTATTCTTTTTTAGTTAGGAATTCACGATTAGGTTTTTTTGGGTGGCTGTGTATATGGCTTTTATTTTTGATGAATTTATATTTTGACCCATAATTTAATGAAAATGCTTAAAATTGATTCTGTGCGTGTCGAAATGACGTGTCGGAATTAGGGGTGTGCAAACTGGACCGGACCGGACCAACCCGGCCCGGTTGGTCCGGTCCTTGAGGGGAGCGGTCCAATCCCCGGTCCTATGGTGGGTGGGACCGGACCGGACCACCTAGAAAAAAAAAATTAATATGAAGCCAACACCATCTTGCTGGGATATCCAACTTTTATGAGCACTTATTGATCAAAAGAGAAAAGTAACTTCCTTGCTTCTAAAATAAACCGCAGAATTTGAAGTTTTTCGCACAATAAATCAGAACCGAGCGGTATCCAAGTTATGTGGATGAAGCTTTGGTAGCTAAGGGGTTTGGCAATAAGTGTTCGATCGGACATTTTTGTTATTTCAAGGTATATTACAGCAATACGATCTCTTTAACCTAATCCAAGCTCGTCTAATGGATCAAAAAAGAGTAAAAAAAAAATACGATAGATCGCACTCTCACACAAGAGGAATTTACACCAGTTGGGCGATTTCCTCCCTCAACTAAACTGCACAATTACCAACAGCCTCGAGTCAAGTTCGAGGTAAAAAAAAATTAAAATTTTTTGGTTTTAGCGGTCCCATTGGGACCGGACCTGACCGTTGGTCCTGGGCCAGTCCGGTCCCTGGTCCAGAAATTTTGGGGATCGGGACTACCGGTCCGGTCCCCGGCTCCATACTGGGATCGGATCGGCCCGGACCATGCACACCCCTAGTCGGAATGCTATACTCACATATCGCCGGCGTGTCTTGAACGCTGATCACGTGTCGGTCCTATGTCGGGAGAGTGTCGGAATGTCGGACACGACACGGAGACCCCCGAAGAATGTCGGTGCTTCCTAGCTCCCAAGTGTTGAATTGGAATAAACAAATCGAATATTGAGATTAAGGTTCAAAGGGGATTGCTAGCGCTGACCATCACTTTCCATCTTTTTTATTGATAACAGAAATCAATGGCAGCGGAAAATTAAAAATGGTCCCAGTACTATTGCCCATGTTCAATTTTGATTCACGTGCTTTTTGTTTTTATTGGTTTGGTCTCTAAACTAATCTCCGGTCTCAATTTTGAGAGTGAGTGTTGTAATTTCCCTTAACATATTAATGAAAACTTTAAACGCTAATAACATCAACTAATTTTTTAATAGATTGTCTACAGGATATGTATTTTGTTTCCACAGTTTTCTTTTGAAACAAAGATCGCAAATGTTATCACTTTGTAATTCTCTACTTAACATTTTTCAACTAAACTAATGTCCTCTTATTTTCCCTTTTAACATCGACTAGCTACTTGTTCATATTTTTTTTTTCTTTTCTACTATTCATTTCGACATATCGATGTTGATTTCAGAAATCAAGTGATATTAACCGTTTATAAATTTGCAAATTGAACGCAACTCCTATTATGAATACAATTTATTGTGCATGAAATGTTTACATTAGTATTTACGAAAGTAATTGCCCAAGTGGGTGAATTGTCCCAATTTATTTAACTTAGGAATATTACATAGTCCTATATTCTATTAATTTAGGAGTTTTATATTTTCGGGACATGATTAATTGCGTTGTCGTCATTATCTATAATTTGTTTAACTTTCTCTAATTTTTTTCCTTATTTTTGTCTTGTGTTTTGGCCCTTCTATGATTGTCAAAATTCATATATGACATCTAAAGATAGCTAGCCAATTGTCATTACATATTGCAAAAATGCTTATGCTCTCAAATTATTCTTCTCTATTAAGTAACTTTCAAATCAGCTAATGTCCTTGTTTTGTAGTATAAAGAAGGCTAGTGATCCTCTTTCTTTTTCGCTTTTATCATCAACTGGCATTTTTTCGGAGTGCTTTACTTTTCTATTATGCATTATGACATATTAATTTTTCTTTCAGATGCCAAATAATATTTATAAGAGGTTTTATTTTCTATTATTATTTGCATGATCAATCGTAGATAGAAGAATTCAATTACGTAATCCCTAAATAGCTATAAGCACACGTGTTACTTAATCCAATAATGACAGGTAACTTTTTTTACACCATTATTGCAGCTTATTGAAATTTTGCTGATAATACTTATTTTTCATACTTATGAGGTTTTATTGTGTACTAATGAATCTAAATTATGACAATTAAATAACACTGTATTCTATCACTTTAAGATTTGTATTTTTTGGGCCAAAACATTCTATTTCTGTGTTCCATTGACTTCTGTCTTCTATTCTTATTTGTCTTGAGTTTTGGCTCTTTTATGACGGTCAAATTCACATATGGCATCTGAATAGATTGCCAAAAGTCATTACATATTGGAAAAATATAAAGCTTTCAAATTACTAAGATACTATCGCATGATATTCATGCGAAAATTTACCAAAAAAGTCTTAAACCTATTGCAATTGTGTCAATTCAATACATCCGTCCAACTTTGGTCGGCCGACGCTGACGTGGCAATTTCAATAATATTTTGGTCGGATGGGCGATTGGCTTGACTATAGTCATGGCCACGAGCCGGAACCGGCCGGTTCTGGTTCGTGGCCATGGGGGAACTGGCGGTTCTGGGCCCGGTTCCGGTTCCGGGCTCTCGGGCGTCGGTTCGGCTCACGGGTGGGCCTCGCGGCACGGGGTGATGAGGCTATGGGTTCGGGGGCTTGGGTTCCGCGGCTGGACAATGAGCGACGTGGAACTTGCCTGCTCGAGTTGAGGGTGGCGGGCTGGTGGATGGAGCGACTGTGAGGAGTGGTGGTGGCTGGTGGCGTCGAGGAACCGAGAGGGAGAGGTGGAGGGGCTCGGGTGTGAGGGTCGGGCCGAGCTCGAGTTGCTCGCGGGTTCGGCGAGGATAGCGGTGGCGCGGCTGCTCGACGGCGACGGGGTGGACAATGGACGGAGGTGGCTGGCTGGGCGGCGAGCGGTGGTGGGTGAGGGTGGTGGCTGGTGGTGCTCGCATAGGTGAGGGAGGGAGAAGAGGAAGCCGTCGAGTTCAAGGGGAGGGAAACGTGAAAGAGGAGAGAGAGAGAGAGAGAGAGGGTGATGTGAGAGGGTGGGTGGTGATGTGAAGGGGTAACTTGTGAGTGACAAGGAAAGGATCTTTCCCCCTCTTTTTTTTTTTTTGGGAACGGCTAGTTTGCCAGTTCAACTTGTGCTGGACTTGTAACCGGCCCTTATGGCACGGGCCGGTTCCAGTTTAGAACCGGCGGGGCCGGTCAATGGGCCGGTTACAGGTTTAACCGGGGCCGGTTCCGGGCCTAAACCCGCCCGTGGCCACCTCTACTTGGCTAGAAGAAGAAGGGTAAGAAAAAAATAAAAAAGAAAGAAAAGAAAAATTTAATTAAAAAATATTTTCAAATATTATTTGTGTCAACGTCGGCCAGCATCCACATTAGCTCTGGCTAGCCAAATTTGGCAAGATGGACTGGATTGATACAAATGAAAAAAGTTTAGGACTCAATTGACAAAAGAAAGGTTTAGGACTTAATTGGTAAAAAAAAATGTTTAATACTAAATTGACATAATTGCAATAGGTTTATGACTTTTTTTATATAATTGTCCCGATATTCATGTGACATAGTAGGAAAAACTAGAAATCATTTTTCATGGAGTGTATGACACTATTAATTTTCTCTTTGGTGACTTTTTCGGTGGCGGTGAAAAGGAAAAAGAGCAGAGTCGAGAAGGAAGCCATTTGAATGAATAAAAAGCTCCATTGTCAGTCTGGGCTCTATTTGGTCGATGAGAATAGGGTCGAATTGTGATGAAATATGGCCTATTTCCCTTAAAATGACCAACTTTGACTAAAATTCCAATTTTGATGTAAACTTGTTTTTATTTTTACCCACTTTCCGTCAATACTCAAAGTTGGTCTTATCAAGGTTCCATCTAAGATTAAAGTTTTGATGTGTTATTTCACGTGTACGTTCCCATCACGGCGTCTGCTGACATGGAAATTATATGTCACATCATACAATACTAAGCTCACGAGCTCAAACTCTAAGCTCGCGGCAGCCATTGACGCTCAAGCTCGTACTCATGGACGCCATGGCCACTTGAGCTCGTGGAGGCCGCGAGATATTTTTGAGCTGCGAACCTCAAGGTCGCATGGTCACTCGAGCTTCGGCTCGCGGTGGCCATGGCCATGGCCGCTTCATTCCCAAGCCGCAAAGCTTAAGTAGCCATGGTCACCGCGAGCTCAAGCATAGCATCCATTGCCGTCGCAAGCTTGAAGCTTGAGTGGCCATAGCCTTGAGCTCAAATTCCTAATTACTTACTAGCACTAATTTAAGAGGTTATGACGCGACCTCAAATTGAGCAACCAAGAACTCAAGGTTACAATTACTTCTCTACCCTATATGAATCCATTACTTTATGCTTATTTAATAGCCAGTAGCCTCAAGCAAAAAAACGAGAACTATGAATTAAAAATAATGCACCTTTAGCTGGCGGAGCATATAAGAAGTTGCATTGCACTTTCATGTTGTTGAATGTAATTTGAGATACCACAATTCTGCTTAAAACAGGGTTAAGTCGAGTCAACATCCATTCTTTAAGGCTTTCTCTTGGACTCTAATTAAAACATGGTTAAGTCTGAATGTGACTTTTTTTTGGTCATAAAAAAATGTGACTTCATAAATATGAATTCGGCGAATTTAGCCGAGAAAAACTTAAATACCAATAGCCCAATTTTCATTTATGGGCCAAGCCCTCGTTCCAATTTAACTTATACATGGAAAAATTTCCTTATCCGCTGCAACTTAACATTTTATTATAAAAAATTTCCGTAAATTTCTAACTCGGCCGTTCAAAACCTGTTGAACCTGTTGAGTCGACTCGCAAGTATTTTTTTTTTTTTGGGAAAATTCCAATTAAAGTCCCGAAGTGCTTTTATTTTCTCAAATAAGGGCGTGAAGTGGAATTTATTTCAAATAAGGGCTTGAAGTGGCCATATCAATTTCAAAAAGGGCATCTCACCAATTGATTAGGGGCATTTTCTTCATTTAATCTTTTTTTTGAATTTTTTCTTTGTTTATTCCTCTTTTAGTTTTCTAATTTTTTTTAAAAAAAAGCACACGAGCGATGGGGCGGCGACGGCTGTCGTCGGGGTCGCCAGCGACCCCGCGACCAGTGGCAAGGGCCGGCTGGCCCTCACCAGAGCCCCTCTCCTAGATCTGGGCAAGGATCGCTGGCCCTCGACCAGACCAAGGCGAGGGCCGCCGCCCTTGGCCGAGGTCGGGGCGAGGGTCGGCGGTCCTCTCCCTAGTTCGGCCAGGGCCGCTGCCCTCCCTCCGACCTGGGTGAGGGTCGGCAACCCTCTCCCGGTCGTGGCAAGGGACTGTTGGCCCTCGCCACTGGTCGGTGGGGTCGCCGGCCCCCACCGAGGCGGCGGCAACCATTGGCGGGAGGGTTGCCCTCCCGCTTGTGTTTGTTTGTTTTTTTTATTCCGTTTTTTGTATTTTATTTTTTAATTTAATTTAACTAAAAATTGAATTAAAATTATATTTTGACGAAAATGCCCTAATCGGCCGGAATATTTAGCCGGCGAGGTGAGGCTCTTATTTGAAACATGCATAATCACTTCAGGCTCTTGTTTGAAATAACGAGAGCACTTCAGGCCCTTATTTGAAACAAAGATCACTTCAGGCTCTTATTTGAGAAAATGAGAGCATTTCGGGTCCTTAATTGAAAGTTTCCCATTTTTTTAAATCTATTTTGGAGAAACCCTATCGCGACCTTTAAAAGCAAACAGTGGCCGCGACCTCATGAAACCTATCGCTGTTCTTCAAAATTACTCCGAGCAACCTTATGGACTGAGCGCGTTCTCTAATGGCAGAGCTCGAGCTGAAACAGAGCTTAATCACTGAGCTGTGTTCGCATCTCTTAAAAAAGTTAGGACATATGTTTTGAGTTTTGTGACGAATTGTGTGGTGGATGTGGGGTAAGGTTGCCAAGGAGTTAAGAGAGCTGTTGTAGATTTGCTGAAATATCCGGTCCAGACGGCCCTAGAGAAGTCTGAGCTTCGTGCCTTGGCGATGGAGTTTGTGGAATATGTTGTAGTGAAGATGACAGAAGGAGAAAGTTGTCCTAGGTCCCAAGTGTGATGTCATTGACCGCTCCACTTGGTGATGAAGGGAATGATTCGTGGAGGTTATGTTTGCGGGCCTTCATTAAGCTGTGTTCCAGTTCGAGCTCTGCGACTAGAGAATGCGCTTTATCAAATTCAGTCCATTCCATAGGATTTTTTAATAAATGATGCTAGGAGTTCTTTTGATGTAGCTTGGTTAGGTGTTATGGGTGAGTCTTGTGTTGATCCACTTGTCAGTATAAGAAAAGTAGCAGTTTCAACCCTCTCCAAGGTCAGATTGTGAGGCTTTACCTTGTGATATTTCGTTATAAAGTTATTTTTGAGCAATTGGGGTTATTATATTGACCGGTGAATACATGTGGTTTAAGCAGTTTGCTATTTTTGATTTCCATTTCTCTCAATTTATCATTGTCTTTACGAATCCTGTGGAATGGTCAATTTTCTGATACATAAGGTCGCTATTGACACACAAAACTTTTCGAATGTGAGGTATCATTGTTAGTCTTATTAAAAGCCTTAAGCTGGCTTGAACAATTTCCTTTTACATTCCTATCTGGTGAGCATGAGACCATTTAGTTATAGTATTTCTGCAAGAGATCAACGAAGCAATGAGTTACTTTTCTGTGGGCAGGGGAGAAGGATGAAATGGATCGTTAACATTTATTTATTGTGGCAAGTTGGTCTGGTCATTTGATTGTACTTTCCATCTTAGCGTTTCTTTTTGCCGAATGGTTCTTTTGTGAATTTTACCATTCTTGATCATCCTTCTGCGCGCATATCTGCCCTTTACGGAGCCCGAGTACTCGTTCAAGAATTACACTTATGAGGTCTCCAAGACCACTGAAAAACATGGAGTGGAATTCTTTGTGAAATCATCTCATTCAATAATATTTAGCCACCCGGAAGTCCTGCTTGAGCTAACATTGAGGACAACGTGACCAAGGATTATAAAGTGTGCTTTGGCGTTGCCGTCATATAGAAATGCAAAGACGGCAATGGAATAAGAATCTGCCAACTCCTAATTGCAATAAGCTGCATAACCTTGGCGTATCATGGAGGTAAGATAATGTGCTGTCTTCAACTCTGCAATAGATCTACCGCATGACTGTCCAGTGCCTCTTTAATGTCCAACTTATTTGTTTGAATTCGGCCAACTATGTTCGTTTTCGCACCTTCACATTCCTGTGCATCATGTGCTCTGATGTTGGCTCCTATTGCTAAGTATTTTCGATGCTGGTTTTATTATGTCATCATCATCTCTTTTGCAGGACTCATCATAAAAAAACTGGTTGTGTAAATGCCGTACATCAGGATTTAAATTTCCAGCAAATCATTTTATTGCAATCGTAAGGAGTCAGCCCAGCTTGCACAACAGAAGAGCCCTTTTGAATGGTACAAGTGATGTCAATGTCCCATGCTATAGCTAATAAGAGCTATGCAGCAACCATTTTTCTCAATGAATTTGGAAATTAAGTGTATTTACTGATGTTTGGTTTGCTTCCAGTGAATGTTTGCATATAGAGGTAATGAATAGTGAACGTGTAGGTTGTAATAGAGTTGGAAAACATACGGTTAGAAGTCCTGAAAACTAAACTAAGCGTTGGGGGTTTTCTGTGCTGGTTTTTCTTGCTATTAGCCTGCATGGCTTGTCTGGTGGCGCTTGCGTGTGATTGATCGAAGAATTATGAAGTGTGCACGTGTGTTTGTTCAGATTTGGGAACTATGAAATATGCACGATGGTTTGTTCGCTTCCGGTGTATCTTTGATCATGATTGTGGTAAGTTATAGATGCAATTTTATAATGGAGTATGAAGGCTTTAGGTTAAGTCCTGAAGACTAATGAGATGTGGATTTCCTGTGCTGATTTTAGTTTCGTCTTTAGCTTACATGCTTTTTTGGTGGTAATTGTGTCTCTTTGTTTGTGGGTGAGTTTAGTTTCCTTAATGATGGCGCCATTGGTTATTAGCTGTATGGTCGATCTTGTATTTGTGTCTCTAGTATTGCATTGTATCATTCGTATCTTGTGTAACGTATTGGTGGCATATTTGCTGTTCAGCGGAGTCGTGTCATTTCTCTCACTTGTTGAACAATAAGCATCTACGTTGTCATTCTTACTGAGCTAAGTTAATGGACAGAGTATGAGATTAAATGGGACGAAATGAAGATGAACCTGGACTGGATATTGCAGCTGCTTAAAGTGAACTCCAAGTTTCAAGAATCCTCACCCATAATCTTCCAAATCCAATAGAACCGGTCTATGCATCCATTGAGGGAAGTTGCAACACGAGAAGGGGTCCAAGGTTCTTGATACTAATCGTGTTATACTCCAATTGACTTCGATAATGCTTCTTGTGGCTCGCAAAAATGTTGATCCATTGGGAATAGTTGCCAAAGTTATTTTAAGCGCGAGAGTATCTTATATGTGTGATGCAGATCGTTCCCTGTTAATGATATGCCTTTCATGAGCGAAGCATGGATAAGATAACTGTATCTCCTGTAATGTGGTAGTCTGTCATGTCATCGTCCTGAGTTTGTTCTTGATGCAGGAATGTTGGACCTTTGGTCGCTTATAAATGAGGTGTGTGTAATTTGCATCTTCCTGGGCTTCTTGTTATTGAAAGGCGATTTCTTTGGCTTCTGACTTGGCACAGAGAACCGCTACGATATACTCAAGAATTCGCGAAGAAAACGAAGCTTTGGGGCATGATTCCTTGTCTTTGGGTGAGTGGTTGCCTAAGGCCAAGAATTTGTTATTGGAAGCAAACCGCCACACTATGAAGTCGTAAACAAAATAGGCGAGACCTTATGATTTTATTTAGAAGAATCTCCCAGACGGTGATTATCTCATGTGAAAACTTGAGTACTCCTTTTGGATAATTTGCCCTCGTGGATTGGGCTGGATCGTTACTGGTGATACTGGCACATTCGTCTTTTCGGAAACTGTATGTTTTGTGGAGTAAGTTCAGACTTGCGAGCGACTGCTGGGGCGAGAGGAATCGGATAAGGTATGATTCCTAACTAGCTTCTAGAATGGTGAGAGGGGTTGGACAAGTGCGACTCCACTCGGTGATACGGGTTGACACTGACGAGGATGTTGCTTTTTTACGTTAGGAAGTTTGGAACCATCCCAAAGTCTCCAGTGGCCTATTAAATGGTTTATAACTTTATAACTAAGAACCACTCTAAATGTCACCACTTTGGTGTGATCACTTGAATATACCATTCTAGGGCTTGATGCACGTGGAATACGAAGGGTCGGTAAAGATGCTATCGGTTTACCACCACGTCTAATTGATCTCTACTGCTTAGACAAACTATGCCCATACCTTAGTTGGATAAGGGGTCAGCGTGATGACTGGGGCAAAAGGGCTTGGATATGGAGTGGCTCCAAGTGGGTGTCGCATGGTCAAATTTTAAGCACAGATTTGTAACCATTGTGGTCGAGAGGTGCACGATCCTTGACCAGGCCAATGCCGGCATGGTGCACTGGCAGTCTGGGCAATGACTTGGCACAAACTAGGACAACACCATCAAAGCACGTTCCAATGCCTCACCAGTACGAACTCAGTCTTGCAAGCAAGCACTAGGTCACGTACAACCCTGGAGGATTGGGCAATGACACATCGAGGCCTCATGCAACGAATCAGGGATGCACACAAGGTGTTCGACAGAATGCACAAGTAGTTGTAATACATAGAATGCTATTTCCAAAGTAGTACAACAAGTACAATGTCGTCTTCTTCATGGCAATTATTCACGCACACATTCTCCAGTGCAGCGTCCCACACTCAGCCATGCTTGATCCAACTCGGGTCACGACTGAGCCCACTATTCCAGCCAAAACTTGCGCTCTCGATCCTTGGTCTACATGAGTATGAGTCCCGGCCTGTGCCTAGCCTTGGGATGTCCACAAACTCTCCAATTTAGAGAAGTGTCATTCTCGTCCATGTTGGTTCATTTCATCTTAACGATATTTTCCAAATACTATGTTGATTTGGTTCATTTTAATCGTTTTCTCCATCTGAGAAGCTTGCTAAGAGCTGCACATGGCCGGTGGGGAATGTTGATTTCATTCATTACTATCCTTTCCATCCTTTCAAGAGCCACACCTTGGTTGAGGCTTTTGGCTCAACAATCACAACCTAATTTGGATTGGATATGGGCCTAGTTCGTCTATAGGCCATACATATGCTGGAAATGATCCAGCTCCAATATCCTCGATAACGAATCGACCATATCAACCTAGGTCAAGTACCCACGAGATGGTGTGACTATTTGCGAGTAAAGTTTACTTATGAATAACATCATAGGTCTCGGTTTTTTGATATGGGACTTGGAGTGTCATAGTTTCCCTCCAACAAGCATCGGCCTTAATTAGTTATTCGTCCACAAAAGAGGTATTATACCCAAAATTTTCTATTTCCTTTCGCAAATTGTTGATTTTATTATAGGGGTTCTTTGTTGGCTAGTTCAACAGCCAAGGAAATCACCGTTTTATAACATGTTGCGACGCAAGTAATTTTATAAGATATAATTAGACCTTTTGTATTTCTCAAATATACAAACACAAGTCATCCTTGAATATCACTTTAGGGAGAATTATACTTTTGTTTCAAGTACTTTTTGGAAAATTCACTTTGTTCCATATAGTTTATTTGTCGCAATTGCCGTCCTTATATTATTTTCTCTCAATAATTCTAGTCATTACCAAAATTTCGTCTGCTATTCAACGCAATTGTTGAGTCAGCATCGGCTACTCATTCATGGTTCTACTAATGCAAATGTTTACATAGAAATTATACTTTTGATCCCCTACTTTTAGTGATGCTCACTTTCAGTCCTTTTCTTTTGGTTTATGGGGCGAATGATAACGATTCTGTTTCTGACAATAATTTCTAGACAGAAATAGATTTTTCTATTTTTATTCATGAACAAGTTTCTGAGTAGAGAAACGTATTTGATAACGACACAAAATTTCTGTTTCTGGAACAGAAATTCGTTTGATAACAACATAAAATTTCTACAGTTACTGGCGGACGGCGGTTGCGGACTGGCGACCGGCTGACGGTGGCTAGGGACTGACAACCGACGACTGAGGACTGATGACTAGGGACCGACGATTGGCGGACGGCGGCCGGGAACCGGCTGTTGGAGGACGTTGGCCCTAGACCGGTGGCCGGAGGACAACGAATGATGGATGGGGACTAGCGACCGATGACCTATGGCAGGGGACCGGCGGATGGCGGCGGAGGACCGACGACGAGAAGAGTTTTAGTTTCTATTTCTGGAACTTCAGTTTCATACCTATTTTTGGGCTAAAAATCTGTTTCAGAAATAGAAAAATGAAATTGCGTTACCAAAAGGATTTCTGTTCCAAACATGTTCCAGAAACATGTTTGGAAGAGAAACAACGAAACAAAACGGTTATCATTCATGTCCTAAGGGTTATTCTTGAAATAGTTATCTTCTAATTCTTCTCATATATAATTATTCAAATTATCAGAATGTACGCACGACAATACTAAATAGAGAATTTTTATTATTGTAATATTACCAATATTTGCATGTAAATTTAAAGAAAGAAGTAGAAAAATAATTTAACTCTCCCAACAACCCTGCTGCAAGGCTTAGTATATTTTAGATAGCATATATATGCTTTCGTAGAGTACCATTTTCTCTCTCCCCAAAACTTTATTTTCCCGTGATAACGAAAATAGTTCTTGAAATTCTGAAAAATTATGCAAACAACGCGACTAACGCTAAACTTGATTTTTACACAAAAAATAAGAAGCATTTTTCAAATTATGTGAACACATATGAATGTAATCATGGAATGCACTGGTTACTTTGAAATCTCTTTGTACGGTTATTTTTTTTTTTTTTTTCAATTTGGAGCAACACAAGACATATGAATTCTTGACGTCCTAGTCCTAACTCCTAAGCCTCGTATGGTTAGGAAAAGAATAGCCCCACGTCTAACTTAACAAGAAGATAAAGATGAAGGGGATGAGGATTTGATGGGGCTTCATGTCTATCGTGTAGTTATGTTGGCTCCCTTTGTTTTTTGAAAAATGAATAATTTAAAAAATATAATTTTAAAATTCATTGCTTCTATGGTTTACAAAAAAATAAAATAAAAAAATCACGGTTTACGAAAATATTAAGACATAAATTCTTATAGATGCAATAAGCATTTTTCATTAAGTAATTATTTCAAGTTTAGACAAGCGACCTTTTTAGGAAAATGCGTTCTAAATTGTTCATTTTCGTGAAATAAATAGAGCTTTTTTTTTTTGGTCGAAAAAATAAATAGAGCTTAAGTATATATTTTTTGTACAACATATAGGCGGTACTATGTTTCTATTGTTCTGCCGTAATCATGGTGATAATATATTGGATATTTAATATGATGGACAAAATAACAAAGTTAATTGGTGAAAGTTAGAGATAAAAAATGCAAAAAAAAAAACAAAAAGTAGTCAAAGGAGATAAAAAAAAAGTTGAAATTTAGCCGAAATAATTTGGTCGCCATATGCTAAGGCGAGCTAAGACGAGCTATGACGACGAAAATAGATATGGCGAGGAAATCTAGTTCGTCACAAAGTCTGCTAAAAAAAGTCGAGAAAAAAAACCACGTGAAGGGGCAAAAATGATGAAGAAGAAGGAGAAGACAACACAGAGAAGCAGAGCTGCATTCCCTGCTTTGCTCTTACGTGGGACAATTACCAACGTGGCTCCGTAAGAATTTCCTCTAAGGATCGCTCCATCTTTGTTTCTCACAAAACGGAGCAGACAAATGCTTGCAGTCGAGCTCGCTCACCTCCTCCTCCGCCTCGAACCAGCACAGGCACGCGCAACAAGAGCAACCATGCTCGTTCACCGACGCCGACATTTCGGGGCACACCGCCTTGAACTGCTTCACACGGGACCTCCTCCTCGCTGCTTCTTCGTAGCGAGGCACGTGATAATGGTCGGCGGGGGTCGCCAGCCAACCCCGCCGACCAGCCCCCACCCATCGCCGGTGGCAGCGGCGAGGGCTCGCTGCTGCAACCCCCTTTTCTTTTCTTTTTTAACTTTTCTTTTTTGTTTTTTAGCTTATTTTTAAGTTTAATATTGAATTTTTTTAGAAAGTTTGCCATGTGGACTAATTTTTTTAAAATAAATTGCCAAGTGGATTGATTTTTCAATGATAAATGACATGTCACTAATATATTCTAATTATAAATGCCACGTATATTTTTTGGTCGAAATCTCTCGCCGTTGGCAAATCGTTTTTTCTCCTATTTGACATTTAAGTAAGCCAGCGAAAAATTTTGCCACTAAAGTAAGCGCCGTAGACAAATTTTGGCATTTCTGATGTCTTTCTGCCCTTAATTTTCAAATTTGCAAATTGAATGCCACTTCCTTTATTAACACGATTTCTTGTGCAGGATATGTACAAATTAGTGTTTTCGAAAGTTATTGCTTGAGTGCGTAAATTGTAAATTTTCTTCTTTGTTTCTTATGATGGGATCACGTGTAATAGGTAATTTTTTTGTATTAATTTATCTAGCTTAGGACAATTACACTATACTATATTCTTTCTATTTAGGAAAATTCTTTTTATATTTCAGGAACAAGATTAATCATGTTGTCGTCAATATCTTGAATTTGTTAACTTTTCTATCCTTTTCCTTATTTTCTTTCTTGTGTTTTTGGCCCTTTTATGATGGTCAAAATTCACATATGACATCTAAAAATAGCTTGCCAAATGACAATTGTCATTACATATTGCAAGAAGACTAGTGACCCTCTTCCTTTTTACCTTTTATCCTCAACTGGTAACTTTTTCCGAGTGCTTTACTTTCCTATTATTCATTCTGACATATTAGTATTGCTCTCAGAAGCCAGATAATATTTATAAGAAGAATTCAATTACGTAATCCCTAAATAGCTCTAAGCACACTTGTTACTTATCCAACAATGACAGGTAACTTTTTTCACACCATAAGTGCAGCTTATTGAACCCAATTTCTTGCGATGGTATGTTTGTATCGGTATTTTCAGATTTAATTATTTATTTTAAGTCTCAGATGTCATAGATATTCTTTGCTTTTCATGAGTGAATAATTACCATGATAACAATGGGGATCACATGAAATAGATATTTGTTTGTAGAAATTTATTTTGTATTAGTTTATCTAGATTATGACTATATTCTATCACTTTAAGATTTGTATTCTTTGGGCCAAAAATAAGCATCCTATTTTTGTGTTAGATTGTCTTTTTGTTGGCGTGAGCTGTATTTCCTACAAATTAGGGAGTTTTTTCCTTAATTACAGTTTGTATAGGAGTCTTCCTTTTTTGGTCTTCTGCTTTGTTGGGATGTTAGGGTTAGCCCATGTATTGTATATAAGCAAAAAGAAGAACGATTGTAAGTTGTACAGAAATATTCTTAATACAGAGGAAAATATTCTTCTTCACTTTTGTCTTTTGTTCTTATTTGTCTTGACTTTTGGCGCTTTTATGATGGTCAAATTCACATATGGCAATATCTAAATAGATTGCTAAATGCCATTTACAATATTGCAAATAACTAAAGCATTCAAATGACTAGGAAAGTATCGGATTATATTCATATGACAAAGTGAAAAACACACTAGAAAGCATTTTTCATGGAGTGTATGATACCAATAATTCTATCTTTGGCGATTTTTTCGGTAGCGATGAATAGGGTAAAGAGTGGGGAATATGCTCTCCAAGCATGTCTAGTTATTGAGAAGGAAGCCCTTTGAATGTGTAGAAAGCTCCATTGTCTTTCTGGACACTATTTGGTTGATGGGAATAGGACTGAACGGAGAAATTGAGCCTTTTTCTTTTAAAATGACTGACTATGACTCGGATTTCAATTTTCACTAGCTTATTGTTGTTTGTACTGACTTTTAGTCGGTACTCAAAGTTAACCCTCTCAAGTTTCCATCTAATACTGCCGTTAAAGTCCTGATGTCATTTCATGTGTACATTACCTGCTGACATGAGAAATCAGCAATAGAAAATCTCAGTTGGGATTTGCATAAGTGGGGTCCTTTATATAAAATTAAGTAAAACAAAATTATTCTGAAAAACTTAACTGGTAAAATAAATTATCGAGAATTATGAAAATAGTATCACTAAAAAGGCATTATTGCTATTAGAAATGCTTATTAAATTTCCACATTAAAAAAAATAGAAATGTTGTTTTTAGACTAATGAAAATATTTTGTACTTTACATGGCATCTAATTCTTTGTGATCGACCTTAGTTGGTTTGAAAGTGCTTTTGTTATCTTGGGCTCCCGAGACTCAGGTAGAGGAATCCTCATAATTGTTGGATAACCATGTTGACTTAACTAACCCCCTTATCAGTCTCATTTTCGTTGTTGGCATTATCTTCATCAATCACTTTACCTCTAATACGAACGGCATCTATCTTCAAAGAATTTGCATGAAAAAGGATTGAGTATTGTTTTTTCTAATATTAAGATTCTTTAAAATAATATTAAAATCCCTCCAGGAATTCTAGGTAAAGGCAGCCGTTATGCTAGCGTCACCGTCCGGAAGTTTCCTATCTTGAAGGATCGGACATCTCTCTTGAGTTCTCTAGAATATTCCAAGTGAGGGGCAAGATTGTAAATGTATCTTATTCTATAAAGTTTCTTGTAATCTGATTGGTCGGTAGGGAGGGAGGTGCATTCTCATTGATCAATAGGGAGGTGCGATCTCCACTATTAAATCGAAGATAGATCAATAGTTGTAATTGATGGAGTCTTTGTATATATAAGGGACCTATCGTCTCACAAATTAATATAATCAGAGCTTCTCTCTAGTTTCTCTCTCTACTAGTAAAGAAAAACTGAGCGAGGGAGGGATCCACTGTGACACTAGCACTCCATCCGTGACACGAGGGAGAGAGGGAGCAGTTTATCACGACTGCCGTTATGACAAGCTCAAACTATAAACTTTTGAAAGCCATGGCCATTCAAGCTCATCATCATGGGCGCCATAGCCACTTGAGCTTGCGCCATGGCTGCGACATTTTTTGAGCTGCGAACCTCAAGGTTGTGTGGTTGTTCAAGCTCTGGCTTGCAGTGGCCATGGCCGCTTGAGTTTCGAGCCACAAAGCTTAAGTAGCCATGGTGGCCGGGAGATCAAACCGAGCATCCATGGCTGCCGCAAGCTCAAAACTTGGGAGGCCAAAGCCTTGAGCTCAAATGCCTACCTTACTCGCTACCACCGATCTAAGCGGTTATGACTGCAAGCTCAAATTGAGCAACATGGCGCTCAAGGTTATAATTACACATGGATTCATTTCTTTTAAGTTAAGTCTAGCCACATCCTTTCTTTTGAGACTTTCTTTTAGAAGTCTAAATGTGACTTCATAAATGTGAATGTGGTGAATGTGGAGAAGAAAGATTCAAGACCAATGGCCCAACTTTCTTTTATTGGCTAAGCCCTCATAAATGTCAATGGCTTGCCATTTTGTCCTGAAAGGGATTGTTGTACTTAGGTTATAAAAAATGTGCCTTGTGCAATGAGAATCCATTGAAATATCTTGACAAAATTTGACCTCCTTCACTCCCTAACTACTAACTAGAATCGCCATGTGCCCCAACAATAAGGAAACTCAATTTAATGGCGAGCGTACACGTTTGAATCGATGCCTAAATGCGATGCCGGCCGGCGGATGTTAATGTTTCACATTAACACTGACAGCTTCAAAAGCTCAACCTGTTGGAAATGTAGTCAGAAGCAGTTGATGAAGCAATGAATGTCAGACATTCAGATATCATCAGGGGGAGATTACAAAAGCCATTCGCTCTCTTAATACAATCCCAAGACCAAAGGAAGAAACAACAAAAGAGAGAAACAGGGAAGAAACCAGATTTTCACAAGAACGCAAAGTAGTTGCGTGGAATAAAATGCTGCTGCTCTCTGTATACGCCATCAGTCTCGTCAAAGTGGTCGAAACTTCATACTCGAAAAAACCTGTGTATGAATGTGTCCTACTTACAAACCACCAAACAAAATCATTCACTCTTGATGTCGTCCTTGGCTTTCATTAGAGCCACTGATGATCGTGTTGATCAGTTGGCAAGCATGGAATGAAAAGCACGAAACCTCACCGGCCAAGCACGGGCCTTATGAAAGCATCTCGAATTTTCGCCGGTAATAGTGCACCATGTGAGAAGGCGTGCTCAGGAGCTCGCACAAACTGCTCGGTCAGAGGTGCTTTTGCTGTTCTGGTGAGACTCTTAGACGCGTCCATCGCTGAGCAGTGGCTAAGTGAAGGATTTGGGAATCAATGGCTTGGAAGATATCGTGCTGGTAAAGTACTTGGCTGAACGAAGCAAGATTCCCGCTAGGGCTTCGTCAACAGTCCAAACACCTGTATTGATGAATTGTTATCTTGAGGCACAAGCTCCATGTTATGCCACCAATTAGACTTGGCATATACAAATTGCCCGGCAATTTTGCTTCGGACTGAGTAAACCGCAGGCACAGATAGTGACCTTCAGAGCAAGCATATATGTCAGATTAAGACGAGGAAACACAGTAAAACCTCTTAAAATAGGCATCCCTGGGGATTACATTCATCAAATTGCTAACTAGGATTAGAAAGAGTCTCACGGTATTGCGTATGGAAAGTCTCCTGGAAAGCGCATTGTCCGATCATCTTACCTGGTTATAAGCGAGAGCCATGGAGACAGCGCCACGCATAAGCCCTGCCCACCAAATTGTGACCTGAACATATCAGAGTTTAGTTCGGAAACTCGATCATGCCTACAACCTCATATGCAGGAAAATCCGCAAGAAAATTCTAATCTCTAACCTGCTGCTTTAAATGGATCTTTTGTACTTAGACTTCCTAGCCAAGTCGGACAAGAACGAGAGGGTGAAAATGAAGGCGGCTCTTCCAATCAAAACAGAGTCCCAACAACATTGAGCCGACCTTGATCGATTTTTCCAGGACTGCGAATGAACTAGGAACAAAAACGAAACATCAGGAAGATGGGAGTTCGATTCCCGTCATTCAACCTCACCTCGCAAATGTAGAATGTAACAGAGACTGTCATTACCTATTGCGGACAACTCCCCGCTTCTCCATATCTAATGCATCCATTCTAACATAAGGGAAGACGGCGATCTCAGCGACAAATGACAAAGTGGCAAAAACGTGCCTGCAATCATTGGCAAATACGCGTGAACATTAGCGACACGAGAATTACAGGAATCATGTCCAAGAAAAAGATCGAAAGCGAGAGGATTCGACATACTTAGCAGACCAAGTCATTTGTCGTTGACGTTTGCTAAAAATTAGTGTAGGGACCAATTCTATTATTGAAAATAGTGGAAAGACAACAAAAACCTTCGCAAACAATTGGATCATTTCCAAAATCAATGCATACGAAAACTAACTAGAACGAGATGACATATGATAGACAAAGGGAAAAAAACAGCTTGTATTGCTCCAAAAACTAATTAGAACGAGATGAAACTAATCATTGGCTGGTTTGTGGGAACTCATGTAGACATCTCCATGGGAAAACAATCAGAACGGAGATTGATGCCTTCACAACCAAAAACTTACCCGAACCCCCACAAAACCAAGTGTAGAAGAATGAATTGCGCAGTTAGCAAACGAAAGCGAAAGAACAAAGAAGTTGGAAGCATTACATAATGAAGAAAAAGTAGTCCTCGGAGAGAAATCTTTTATTCACGGGTCAGGTGGGATCGATTTCAATTCATTGGACCCAAACGTCCCCAATTTGGACGTAAGGGATATCTTGGATGAGGGGCCAATAGTCACCAGTGAGTTTTGAGCATCGATCTTGCAGCATCTCGCATCCAAATAAGTGCAATGCTTGGAGGGAGGGAGGGAAGCCATCCTTTGCCAAGTACCTCAACCTCGGGCAATCTTCAATCCGTAAGTCCACGAGAGAGGAGAGGTGGTTACGAAGACCGCTTGATAGTCTTTCCACATTCCTCATATTATTCAGCCAAAGAGAGGTTAGAGAGAAAGGAAACAGAATACTCCACCCATCCTTGTCCTCTGAAGGAAAGGACACCTTCTCTCCCTCGCCTCCCATGCTGCTGTCAATTTGCAGATGCTTGAGGGACCTGAGCATGTGTAAGCCCCACTCTCTCACTGGTTCCGTCAGATTCTCACATCCATCAACAGTGAGCTCCAACAAATTGGGAGGCAAACCTCCTTCGGGGATACCTCTGATATTTTGGCACCTCCTAATTATAAGCGTCTGGAGGGATGTAAGATGATGCCACTAATTTGGAAGAGACTTATGTTGAGGAACTTATGTTTGATTTTGAAGGAAACAAAACTATACTACTTTGATTGAAAAGACTTTGATTTACTCCTCGAGGAAATATCATAAATGTATCTCTATGCCTTTACACTTAACGTTTCTAATATCTCTATTCTAATAGAAGCAGGACCCGTGGCAGAGGCACGAATACAAAAGAGATATATTTCGATCTTCAAATTTAAATCCTCGCTGATCATTCAACATTAATCTTGTTTATTTTGACAGGATGAATATCCCATACTAACGGTCAATTATCTGGTTAGGATTGCATTTCTAAGTTAAATTGATTGACCATCAATCACAAAGATATTCTCATATTCTTTCCTTATGAGGAATCTTGATTGATTGGCAATCACCCCGTAGATAATTTCCTTTGTTAGAAACTTGATTTATGGCGTTAAGGATTTGATTGTATGGGCGAGCAAATCCTCTCAAATCTCTGGTTCCTCTCACCTCAATGGCTCTTGATCTTTATTCATCAATCAACCAACAGCTAGTTTGTGGAGATTGATCCTCGGAGTGGTTCTGTCCAGCGGAAAGCTTGGAAGACGATGAGTATATAAGGAGCACCAAGTTCGAAGACCAGTGAGAGAGATCAAGAGATCAATATCCATATCTCAATAGAGCTTCATCTGTTTCAATTACCTACTCTTGCTTAAAGTGAGATCTTGTGAGAGGTGTGATACAAAGTCAAATGTGTAGAGTGGGATAGCCTTGGTAGAGGCAGAGCTCGCTTTTGTTGGAAGTGCTTGTGTTCAAGCAATCGCATCTTTCTGTAATCTCACATTTGATTACTTAGTGGAATCCAGCCAGTAGGCTATTAGTGTGGGAGAGTGGACGTAGGCTTACCAAAAGCCGAACCACTATAATCTCTTGTGCATTATCTTCTACTCTCTACGTGCCTCTATTAACTGTTTGGTAGAAGCATTGCATATGGTTTTGTTTACTTTTTCTGCTCCTATCAAACTTGAAGTTTTCAAGTCCGCATTATTTAATCAAGTTTGATTTTATTAACCTATTCACCCCATCTAGGTGATATTGTTAGCCAAAACAACAACTTAAACTTTGGACATCTATCAAGGCTAAGATACGACAGGGTGATGGGAAGTGGAGGGAAGTGCTCCATCTCCAATGTTGGACAGTCCTCTATTCCCAAATGAGTGAGATGGGAGAGCCTGCGAAGGCACTGTGGTAGGCTTCTCAGATTCTCGCAGTGGTGAATACTCATAGATTTGAGCGATTCTACAATGATCTCTTCCATCAACTCCACTCCCTTATAACTATAAATATGAAGTTTCTTCAGAGCAGCAAGTCTCCCCATGGCAAACAGAAAGGATATCAGAGAATCACACGAAGCTATGCGCAGACATTCAAGTTGAGACATCGTGCTATTGCTACTGGGTTCACTTGGAGGAATGGTTTGTCCCATGAGTTTTAGACAATTAGAAACGGACAGATGTCCAAGAGAGCCGAGGGTGTGCATCTTGCTTGAAACCTTTTCTAAACTTAGGCAATCCCTCAATTCCATCCAGTCAAGGTTGCAGGGCAGCTCTTCTCCAGGCACTAGAGATGCCAGTTGAGGACATCTTTCGATGACTACTTTTTGAAGGCAAGTAAGATTGAGCATTTCATTCCCATCTTGCCACAAGTATGTCAGCTTGTCACAGCTTCTTATATGAAGCTCCTTTAGCTTGTCCAAGCAGCTCATAAACCCATCATCAAAGCAAACAAGCTCTGCAAGATTTTCTATCTTGAGAATGCTTAAATGAGTTAGGTTGACCAAGCTCTTTAAGATCTCCTTGTCATAATCCTCAAGGTACAATTCATGGAGAGATGGAAGACGAACCACACTAGTCGAGATATTCAAAAGCGAGCATGAACGAATTTCAAGCTTTATGAGATAATCAAGTTTACAAGGCAATGTCCCAATCAGAGCAGGACAGCTCCGGACAACAAGATGCTGAAGACAGAAGAACGGTACTTCTTCTCCTCGGTCGCCCGGATAACTAGACCAATCTTTCCATGATAACATCTCTTCAATTTTCAAAGTTGTTAAGGATGGAAAAGATCGTTTAGTTCCGTGAAAATTAGAGCCTATTGTACTTACTGCATGTAGATCTTCAATAGATAATTCCCTGAGTGAAGGTAGCTGTCCAAGTGATAGCAACAATTTTACATTAGGACAGCCATGCAAGCACAAAAACACTATCTTAGAATAGGATGGACCATCCAACTAGGAAGGGAACCTTCCACCACTATCATACAACATGGTGAAATTTTCAAGATTAGTGTGAGGTTGTAGAGAATGAAGCACCCGTGCTTCGCGCTCATTGTTCCGGAGATTTCCATTGTCTTCAGCCCAATGCAAGAATAAGTTGCTAAGGCCTTGCTTTCCAAACAAATTAGCATCAGCAGCATCTCTAACTTCTTCCACCTTTTGCAATTTTGATATTAGTAATTCTCCTTGAAGATGAGGCAAGTTCTTTAACTCTTTTTGTTGTATCTAGCAATATCACCTAGAGGGGGGGTGAATAGGTGATTCTGAACAATTTTGAAACTTAATAAGGAATTTAATAGTTCCAAAAACATAAACTGAATAAGATCAATAAAATGACGTGCAGATAAACTAAACACAAAGAACGAAGTTTAGAGATAGAGAGAATTTGTACGCCAAGTTTATAGTGGTTCGGTTTTAACAAGCCTACATCCACTCTCCCACGATGACAGCTGATTGGCTGGATTCCACTATGAATTGATGAAAGGTTACAAGAGATGTCACACTTATCACTCTTACAATAAAACCTCTCAAAGATGAAAATTTTAGCTCTCGAGAACAAGAGAATGTCAATCTGAACAACTCAGTACTTTGGAATTTTAAGTTCTTGATCTGTTTCAACAACAGTCACCATTGATCTCATTTTATACTCCTTCGACCTCGAACTAGCCATTACCAAGGTCATCCAAAGGATCGCTCCTCAATCTCTGATTGGACGTCATCAATCTTGATTGACTGAGACTGTATATGGGAAGATTTAGTAGCCGTTGGAGTAGAGTCTGAACCCTTCAGATTTAGTCGCCCATACAACCAAATCTTCAGTTTCCATAAATAGAGTTCATCCAAATCTCCAAGATATCTTGTCCGTAGAAGGTAATATCCAATCAAGGATATTCTCTTGAGTTGATTGGAAAATAATCATGTCAATCAAATCTTATAGACTTCCATAAATAACACTGCCAAACCGGAAATTTGCCAAACGCGAGTCTTCAAAATCTAGTAGTAAGATATTGCACAATCTGAACGTAGTTCAGAAGCAGTCTTCAAAAATAGAAAGACTCTTTGAATCTAAATAGATTAGAACAGTGACTCTGAGCTTCTGTAAAGTCCTTGCTGACGTGTCACATAAGTCTTTTCGAGATTAAGTCTTCAAAGGCAACACAATCCTACATCGGAATACTAGACTTCAACTTTCTCAGAAACAAATACGTGACGACTACTCCTTGAGTCTGAATGCCAGTTTTGGAACATTATAAGCTTTTGTTCATATGCTCATTCCTGCAATAAAAGATTATTTGCATTAACCAGATGCTCTCACATGAAGGATAGTTTTGTTAGAATCAAAATATTTAGAAGGAGGATTTTCTCAACAATCTCCCCCTTTTAGATGATGACAAAACTTTCTTAATAAAAGTTGATTATAAGAAATGTTTGTATCAATGTTAAGCTCAGAAAAAATTTCATAAAAATATAAACTTATCTGTTAAGTGAATCTTTTCTAAAAGATGTGCATTTGAATATGTTAACGTAAAGTATGCACTTTGAGTGATGGAAGGATATCACCATATGTTGTAAACATCATTAAATTCGTGATACTCCATCGTTTGGATGTAAAGAGTGTTGGATCTAGCAATATCACCTAGAGGGGGGTGAATAGGTGATTTAAAATAATTTTGACTAGAAAATGCGGAATTAAAAGAATCAAGTCAAAATAGAATCTGAATGTGAATCTGAATATGTGCAGTTTATGATTCTGAACATGAGTATGCAAATTCTGAATATAAACACCAGCATGTAATATTCTATCAAACACAATGATAAGAGTTTAGAGATAGAGAATATTGCACGCAATGATTATAGTGGTTCGGCTTTAGCAAGCCTACGTCCACTCTCCCACGATGACAGCCGATCGGCCGGATTCCACTATGAGTCGTTGAAAGATTACAGGCGTTGTTACTCCAATCGCTCTTACAAATGAACCTCTCAAGACAATGAATTTTAAGCTCACAAGAACAAGAGAATGTGTTTTTAAACAACTCAGCACTTTGGAATTTTTTAAGTTCTCGATGACTCGAAACAGTCACTATTGATCTTTTTTATACTCCTTCAGCCTTGAACTAGCCGTTACCAAGGCTCTTCAAAGGATCGCTCCTCAATCTTTGATTGGACGTCATCAATCCTGATTGACGGAGACTGTATATTGAAAGATCCAGTGGCCGTTGAAAGTGAATCTGAACCCTTCAGATTCAGTCGCCCATACAACCAAATCTTCAGTTTCCATAAATAGAGTTCATCCAAATCTCCAAGATATCTTGTTCACCGAAGGTAATATCCAATCGCGGATATTCTCCTGATTTGATTGGAAAATAATCCTGTCAATCAAATCTTACAAACTTCCATAACAAGGCGCGGTCAGATCGGAAACCTGCCAAACGTGGGTCTTCAGAATCTAGTAGTGAGATATTGCAGAATCTGAACGTTGTTCAGAAGCAGTCTTCTGAGCCAGAGAGACTCTCTGAATCTGAACAGATTGGAACAGTGACTCTGAGCTTTTGTAAGATCCTTGCTGACGTGTCACATAAATCTCCTAGAGATGAGTCTTCAGAGGCAGCATAGACCTCCTTCTGAAGGCTTCAAATGCAACATAGACTTCCTTCTGAAGTCTTCAGAGGCAGCACCGACTTCCTTCTGAGGTCTACTGAGGCACCACGATTCTCCATCTGAATGTAGGACTTCGACTATCTCAGAAGCAAGTGTGCGACGACTACTTCCTGAGTCTGAACGCCAGTCATGGAGCATTATAAGCTTTTGTTCACATGTTCATGCCTGCAATAATAAATTATTTGTATTAACCAGATTCTCTTACAAGAAGGATAGTTTTGTCAGAATCAAAATACTCAGAGGGAAGGTTTTCTCAACAATCTCCCCCTTTTTGATGATGACAAAACATTCCTTAATAAAAGTTGGTATTTATAAAAAGATTGTATGAAAGTTAAGCTCGGAAAAGATTTCAATAAAATATGAATATAATTCAATTGAATCTTTTCAAAAAGGTGTGCATCTGAATATATAAGATATGCATTCTGAGTGATAGAAGGATATCACCATATGTTGTATACGACGCTGAATTCGTTTGAGCGCATAGGTATAATTCGCGTGTATGCATCCTGCAATATGATGAGGTATTCTCTCCCCCTTTTTGTCATCAGCAAGATAAAATGTCAATTTACACATACATGAACGGAGATTCAACCATATATTGTAAGAATAGCGTAACATTCAAAGCGCACATAAAAGGAACATCCGACAGATAAAAACAAATACGGACAATTTGAAAAATAATTTCAAGATGACGGAGGTGGGTTTTATTTTGAAGATGAGGAGGGAACATCAATAAGCTCTTCATCATCTTTCTGAACAGCTTCAGCAGATTTGCCCATATCAGCAATGTAGGTAGCAAACTCTTTGAGTTCCTGCATCTCTGGAACTTCTTTGCTGATCCTTTCATCTCTGATCAAGGTATAAGTACCAATGCTGGCCATCTCAGAGCAGAAGAGGCGACAGTATTTATGAAGTATTTCCTCAAATCTGTGCAACTTCTTTTCAATGTTCATTTCCATCCTGTCCATCCTCTGCATAACTTCTACCCTAAGTTTTTCAACTTCCGTCTGAACAAGACTTTGCGAAGCATTCAGTGTCCCTGCAGAAGTCTGTTGGTTTTGTTCTTCCACCATCTGAGCTTTACCCTTTGAAGCTGAATCCAGAATTCTCTGCGAGTTTATCTCCCCCTGAATCTGATCAGGTGTTGAATCTGGAATGATTATAACAGGTTCAGCCGTAGTTGATTCAATTTCTGTGGGTTGCTCTTCAGGTATTTTCTCTGGAATTTGTTCCTTCTGAACAGCACTTTCCTCAACAGCTTTTTCTTTCTGAACAGCAGGTTCGACACTAGCTTTCTCCTTCTGAACAGCAGTCAGAACCTCTTCAGTCTGAACAACATTTGATTCCTCATGTTGTTCTTTTCTGCTGGACTCCTCCTTTTCAGTATCGGCCTTGTCCTTCTGAACAACTTCAGTCTGAACAGCAGATTCTATGGGTTGCTCCCCCTGAATCTGAGCTATTACAACAGGAGTGACTTCTGTTGATCCTATAGCTGTGACAACAAAGTCATCAGATTTATCAACCTCCATGTCTTCAGGTGGTGATGAGGACCTCTTCTTTTGTTCTCGAGCAACCAGAACATCAATAGTCGTTCTATCATCTAGTTGCTCCTCCATTATCTCCACATATGCACTTGTAGCAAGCTGAGCTTCTTTTTCTGCTTTTTCACCAGTAGTTTCAACAGCTTCTACATTTTCACTCTCATGAGTCTTATGGGGATCCTCTTCTTTGTCCATAGGATCCTCCAGCTCATTTGCTATTTCACCAGTCTCTTCAGCTTCTGAACTGATGTTTCCTTCTGATAGCACAGTAGGAGTTCTCTCATCATCTCTTGATGATACACTTTCCTCTTCTTCTGCTTCCTCTTCTTCTGAAGACTCACTCTGAACAGTGGTCTGTTTTCCTTTTGTGGCCTCTGTCTTCCTTCTTTTTGCAGATCTCTCACTCTCTGCATTCTGTTCTGCAAACTCAACCAAGACAGCCTTTTTGTTCTTGTTGATCCAACCACCAGCAGACTGTCTAAAACCCATCTTCTGAATCATAGACTCCCCAGCTACCATTAACTGAATTTCATCTTGAAGGAGCTTTCCAGGAATGTTGATATTTTGGAAGGACATGATCCGATAGATCAACCCTGCATAGGGTAGTTGTCCTTTGGTCTTTTGGACAGTTCTGTACATGTGGAGGAGAACAGTATGTGCTAGCGAGATCTTGCAGCCATTCAACAGACCCCACATCAGCTTGGCTTCATATTTCGAAAATATCAGTTTTTGAAGCAGCCTTGGGTCTCAAGCTTTCAATGACAACCTTGTGCATTACAATGTGCTTCAGGGGAAAGTCATTGTAAGCAATGTGTGCCTTGGAGGCTTTAGAGTAATTCTCTTTTCCAGTCAGAGAACTGTAGGCATCATCAGGTTGCACATTAATGGGCATAAAATCCATTTCCTCAACTCCCATTAATTTTGCCAGCTCCTTAACATGCAGATGGTACACCACTCCTTGAACCGTATAAAATAAGGAATCAAAATTGGTGAAACATAAGCTAGAATAAAAGTAAGCTGCCAAATCAGGAAAAGTTGGCCTCCTTGCAGTTGCAAAGTCCCTCAACTTCATTTCCTCTAGATGCTTCCTAATAGGAATACCAGCCCTATCAAAATACTTAAGATCAAATACCCTGTGGGGTATAACTCCTCTTTGCTTCATCATCTCGAATTTGTCAGAGTGCAACTGACTTGAAAATAGTTTGCTTTCAAAGTTCTTGTCCTTGATGACCCCTCTGATTTTCTTAAAATCTTTAAACAGCATATCATCGTCGTCATCAGGCCTCCCCTTGGTTTCACTCTCTTCAGTTACAGCCTCCCTGATAACAATGCTCTTAGATGGAGACTTTTTAGGTTTAGAGACTCCAGTTTCTACAACCTTTTCCTTGCCCTTCCGAGATACATTCTCAGGCACAATAGTGGCAATGGGTGTCACAGTTTGCAGAGGGAGTTCTAATATGGCAAGAAAGTCTTTCTCGCTTGCAAACTTGTGAATATTCAACAGCAACTTGACGTTTTCGTCACTAGAGCCAGTGTTCTTGAAAGAATCATACAGAGGTTTTATAGAGAGAGCCAGGGCGACTCTTTCATCGAACTCAGACTGAGACAAACCTGATTCCTTCTGAGCAATGTGTCTTTCTTCTTCATGATCAGACCCAGAGATATTAATGGATTCGGAGAGACGAGCTTTTCTGCCCTTCGTCAGCCTCGACGATTTTCTTCTCAGACTAGCACCTTCTTTTGCTGCTTTCTTCATGGTAGATGATGATTTCGGAGCCATAGATGAGAAGGTTGGAGTTTTTAGAAAGAAAGATTTGGAGTGAGCGAGAAGAAGTGTAAACAGAGAGAGAGAAATCAGTTTTTAGGGTTTGAGAGAAAGTTGCGATATTTGATGGAGGTGTCGGTTCAGAGCCTTATGAAGGTTTTGAGAAACCGTAAAGCGGTTATTTTTGGAAATAAAATCAATTTTTAAAAAAAATCCAAAGATCAATACAAAGAAACAGAATTATTCCAATCAATCAAAGAGGCATATGTATAGAAATTTGAGAACGTAAGATTTAGAGAACGTACCTTGGATTCTTGCCTTATCGAGAATTTCTAAATATAAAGAGGTGTAAGTTGAACTAACCTTGCTTCTGAAGTATTTAAAAATATGCTTCTGAACAAAAGGTTATGCAAATTTGCTTCTGAGCAGTTTTGGTTCTGAGCTATGCTTCTGAGCTGTTTTGCTTCTGAGCTCTGCTTCTGAGCAGTTTTGTTTCTGAGCTGTTTTGTTTCTGAGCTATGCTTCTGAGCTGTTTTGCTTCTGAGCTCTGCTTCTGAGCAGTTTTGCTTCTGAGCTCTGCTAATTTACCTGTACTCAATATATCTTAAGAAAAAGGATTAGTAATAGCTAATTCGTTTCGGATAAAATTGAAGGACTCTTTCTCAAGAGGTTTAGTAAATATATCTGCGAGTTGATTCTTTGTATCAACATACTGAATGTGAACATTTTCATTCTGAACATGATCACGAATAAAGTGATGTTTGATCTCGATGTGCTTCGCTCTTAAGTGAAGAATAGGATTCTTGGTTAGATTAATGGCGCTTGTATTGTCGCATCTGATCTCCACATTTGAATCATTAACTCCATAATCTCTTAGATGTTGTTTTAACCATAGAATCTGAGCACAACAACTTCCAAGAGAGACGTATTCTGCTTCTGCTGTACTAAGAGCAACTGTGTTATGCTTTTTGGAATACCAGGAGATAAGCATATTTCCCATAAGTTGACAGGTTCCTGAAGTGCTTTTCCTGTCAATTTTACATCCGGCGAGATCTGCATCTGAATATCCCTTCAGAATGAAATCAGAATCCTTTGAGTACCAAAGACCATAAGCTGGATATGTTCCAATATATTTGATAATTCTTTTGATTGCTGTAAGATGCGATTCTTTTGGACATGACTGAAATCTTGCACATAGGCAGACGCTATAAAGAATATCTGGCCTTGATGCAGTGAGATATAGAAGCGATCCAATCATACTGCGATAAAGCTTTTGATCAACATCTTTTCCTTGTTCATCTTTATCAAGCTTAGACGAATGAGACATTGGTGTTTCCGTCTTCTTGCAATTTTCTAAGCCGAATTTCTTGATAATTTCAAGAGCATATTTCTCTTGATGAATGAATATTCCTTTCTTGGTTTGTTGAATCTGAAGTCCAAGAAAGAATCTTAATTCTCCCATCATGCTCATTTCGAATTCATCCTGCATTGCTTTAGAGAAGTTCTTGCATAGATATTCATTAGAAGAGCCAAAAATAATATCATCCACATAAATCTGAACAATAAGAATATCCTTACCCTGCTTCTGAATAAAGAGAGTAGTGTCAACATTACCTTTAGTGAACTTCTGTTCAGATAGAAAGCTGCTTAACCTTTCATACCAAGCACGAGGTGCTTGCTTTAATCCATATAAGGCTTTCTTCAGGGAATATACGAGATCCTTTCTTCTTGGTTCCTCGAAGCCAGGAGGTTGCTCGACATAAACTTCTTCTTTGATGTAACCGTTTAGGAATGCACTTTTCACATCCATCTGAAACAGTTTAAAGTTATTGTAACAAGCATAAGCAAGAAGTAGCCTTATGGCCTCTAACTTGGCAACTGGTGCGTAAGTTTCATCGTAATCTATTCCTTCTTCTTGAGAATATCCCTTTGCCACAAGTCTTGCTTTGTTTCTAACCACTTTTCCTCTGTCGTCCATTTTGTTTCTGAACACCCATTTTGTTCCTATTACAGGACGATTTTTGGGTCTTGAAACGAGCTCCCAAACATTATTGATCTTGAATTGATGAAGTTCTTCTTGCATGGCATTGATCCAATTTTCATCAGTAAGAGCTTCTTCAATCCCTTTAGGTTCGATTTCAGAGACTAATGCTATATTGCTCATTGCTTCCTTGAATTTCGATCTGGTTCTGATTCCTTCATCTAAGCTCCCCATTATTAGTTCCTTGGGGTGACTGGATTTATGTTTTCAGTTTCTGTTGAATTTTCGGTCTTGAGCATCATTTGGATCATTAGAATCAGACAGTGTCACCTCTGTTTCTTCTGCGATTTGTTGGCTTGTTTCTTGATTCTGAACTTCTTCAGAAGCATGATTCTCTTCTGAATTTTCTTCTGGTTCTGAACCTTGATGAAGAGACGAAACTTGAACATATTCAGATTGATCATTCTGAGTCTGAATATTTTCATCAAACTTGACATTCATTGATTCTTCAACACATCGAGAGTTTTTGTTGTAGACTCTGTATGCTTTGCTCGTTGTAGAATATCCCAGAAATATTCCTTCATCTGACTTCTCATCAAACTTACCAGCTCGATTATTTGCATTTTTCAGAATGAAGCATTTACAACCAAACACACGGAAGTATGCTAAATCTGGTTTTCTCTTTTTAAAAAGTTCATAGGAAGTTTTCTCAACAATTGATCTTAAGGAGACACGGTTTAAAATGTAACAAGCTATTGACACAGCCTCTGCCCAGAAATGAGATGCAATCTTACTTTCGATCAAAAGAGTCCTCGCCATTTCTTGTAGAGAACGATTTTTCCTCTCAACAACCCCATTTTGTTGAGGTGTGTAAGGAGATGAAAAGTTATGCTGAATCCCAAACTCATCACAAAAATTAGAAAATCTTTGGTTTTCAAATTCTCCCCCATGATCAGTTTTGATGCAGGAAATAGAGTAACCTTTTTCATTCTGAATCTTTTTAGAAAATTTTGAGAAGGATGAGAAGGCATCATTTTTGTGTGCAAGAAATAAAACCCATGTAAATCTTGAGTAATCATCAACTATGACAAGGCAGTATTTCTTACCTCCAAGACTTAGTATTCTGTTAGGACCAAAGATATCCATGTGAAGCAACTGCAGAACATGTTCAGATGATACATGATTAATAGATTTAAAAGAGCTTTTTACCTGTTTCCCAAGTGTGCAGGTTGAGCAAAGCTCTGATTTCTCAAACTTTGATTGTGGTAAGCCTCGAACTAGTTTCTTGGATGATAGCTTCGAGATGTGTTTGATACTGATGTGTCCTAGCTTTCTGTGCCATAGTTCAGATTCATCCTTGATAGAGATGAGACACTTGATGTCTTCAGAATCAACATTCAGAAGGTAGATATTTCCATGACGTCGACCTGTGAAGGTTTGCTTCTTGTCTTTGCTAACACCTGAGCATTCTGAGTCTTGAAAACAAATTTGATAACCAGAGTCACATAGTTGACTAACTGAAATTAAATTGTATTTGAGTCCTTTGACAAGAGACATTGTTGATCGTGAGATTTTCGATTTTTACAGTGCCTTGGCCAATCACTTTGCCTTTATTCTTTCCACCAAATGACACACTTCTACCATTGTAATCTGAAAGTTGTATGAAGTTTTCTGGATCACCAGTCATGTGACTTGAGCAACCACTATCTAGAAACCATTTGTCTTTTCTCTTCCTTGGTACCTGCAAGTGGGAAGTAACTTACTATTTCTTTGGTACCCAGTTTTTCTTGGGTCCATCTGAGTTAGTTACAATAGATTTCTTTCTATTAACAGGTCTCCATACCATCATGCAATTATTTCTAACGTGATTTCTAGCACCGCAGTTTTCACAATGCATTGGATAAAAGAATTTTGTAAAATGCTTTTGAAAATGCCGTTGATATGCAAATTTGGAAGGTTGACGGGAAATCCTGTCATTTGTTTCTGGAAACTTATTTTTGAAATTATTTTCCTTTTTGAAACCAAGACCAGATTTGTTGCCATACGGAATTTGTTTGGAAATAATGTTTTCCAAATTTTTTGAACTTTGGGAAAATTTCTTTGAAGTATTTTCAATTTTGGTTTTCAAGGAATCATTTTCTTTCAAGATCAAATCACGATTCTCCTTGATTTGATTAAATTCCCTTTGCAAAAATTCAATCTTGTCCTTTTGAGAATCATTCTGTTGTTTTAAGGATGAAACTTCCTTTTTCAAAATGGAAACCTTTTTGAGAGCTTCTTTATAATTTAAGCACAACTCATCTATGTATTCAGAGACTTCATCTGGCAGTTCAGAAGGATGTACCTCAACATCTGAATCTGAATCTGAATCTGACTTTGCCATAAGACATATGTTAGCATAGTCATCCTCGCTGTCTTCATAATCACTTAGAGTTTCTGCTTTCAATGCCTTTTTGTATTTCTCATACTTGAACTTGTCTTTCTTCAGAAGCGGACAATTTGGTTTGATGTGTCCTGCCTTCTTACAATGAAAACAGATTACATCTTTGTCTTCATGTTTGTCATTGTTTGATTGTCTCTGATCATTCTTTTTGAATAATTTCTTCCCTTTGAAGTTTCTTCCTCTACGAGCCATTTTTCTGAACTTCTTCACCATGAGAGCAAGTTCTTCGTCGTCTTCATCTTCATCATCTGAATCTGGCATTTCAAAATCAATTTCAGATTTTAAAGCAATAGACTTCTTACCTTTTGAATCTCTTGTTCTGTTAGTACGCTCAGTCTCATATGACTGTAAGGTTCCGACTAGCTCATCAATAGATAGAGGTCTAATTGTTTGACATTCTTGTATTGATGGTTTGATGTAATTCCAGTCATCTGTAAGTCCTCGGAGGATCTTTCTAACTTGCATCGGTTCTGCTACAGGAGCGCCTTGTCTTGCAAGACCAATTGCTAGAATTTGAAACCTGTCAATCATTTCAGCAATTGATTCATCGTGCTTCATTTTGAAAGCTTCGTAATCACTCAGCAGAATGCTGAGATTTGTTTCTTTCACTCTGTCAGTTCCCTGATATGTGACATGAAGTCTGTCCCATATAGCTTTGGCTGAATCTTCTTCAGCAACTCGATTATATAGAGGAATGGATAATGCGCAGAAAAGTGCATGCACAGCTTTAAAATCGAGTCCTTGTCTTTTGGCTCTTTCAGAATCTGACAGTGCTGCAGTAACATTTGTATTGTTGTTTCCTTCATTTCCAGTGGAAGGGGTTGCTGTTACATTAGGAACTACTCCATTTACGACAACATCCCACATCAGATCATCTGATGCCTTGAAGAACCACTTCATTCTGTTGCACCACATATTGTAGTCTTTCCCATCAAAATAGGGTGGTTTGTTGCTGAAATGTGCATCACTGGTTCCTGTGAGATTATTGCTAGACATGATAGATCGTTAGCTCTGAAGCAAAACACTTCGAAATAATGAGCAACCGGCTCTGATACCAATTGTTGGATCTAGCAATATCACCTAGAGGGGGGTGAATAGGTGATTTAAAATAATTTTGACTAGAAAATACGGAATTAAAAGAATCAAGTCAAAATAGAATCTGAATGTGAATCTGAATATGTGCAGTTTATGATTCTGAACATGAGTATGCAAATTCTGAATATAAACACCAGCATGTAATATTCTATCAAACACAATGATAAGAGTTTAGAGATAGAGAATATTGCACGCAATGATTATAGTGGTTCGGCTTTAGCAAGCCTACGTCCACTCTCCCACGATGACAGCCGATCGGCCGGATTCCACTATGAGTCGTTGAAAGATTACAGTCGTTGTTACTCCAATCGCTCTTACAAATGAACCTCTCAAGACAATGAATTTTAAGCTCACAAGAACAAGAGAATGTGTTTTTGAACAACTCAGCACTTTGGAATTTTTTAAGTTCTCGATGACTCGAAACAGTCACTATTGATCTTCTTTATACTCCTTCAGCCTTGAACTAGCCGTTACCAAGGCTCTTCAAAGGATCGCTCCTCAATCTTTGATTGGACGTCATCAATCCTGATTGACGGAGACTGTATATTGAAAGATCCAGTGGCCGTTGAAAGTGAATCTGAACCCTTCAGATTCAGTCGCCCATACAACCAAATCTTCAGTTTCCATAAATAGAGTTCATCCAAATCTCCAAGATATCTTGTTCACCGAAGGTAATATCCAATCGCGGATATTCTCCTGATTTGATTGGAAAATAATCCTGTCAATCAAATCTTACAAACTTCCATAACAAGGCGCGGTCAGATCGGAAACCTGCCAAACGTGGGTCTTCAGAATCTAGTAGTGAGATATTGCAGAATCTGAACGTTGTTCAGAAGCAGTCTTCTGAGCCAGAGAGACTCTCTGAATCTGAACAGATTGGAACAGTGACTCTGAGCTTCTGTAAGATCCTTGCTGACGTGTCACATAAATCTCCTAGAGATGAGTCTTCAGAGGCAGCATAGACCTCCTTCTGAAGGCTTCAGATGCAACATAGACTTCCTTCTGAAGTCTTCAGAGGCAGCACCGACTTCCTTCTGAGGTCTACTGAGGCACCACGATTCTCCATCTGAATGTAGGACTTCGACTATCTCAGAAGCAAGTGTGCGACGACTACTTCCTGAGTCTGAACGCCAGTCATGGAGCATTATAAGCTTTTGTTCACATGCTCATGCCTGCAATAATAAATTATTTGTATTAACCAGATTCTCTTACAAGAAGGATAGTTTTGTCAGAATCAAAATACTCAGAGGGAAGGTTTTCTCAACAAAGAGTCCTTCCATAATGATATCACCGATATAAGCGCATATGTATAACCTATAATTAAAAAGAGTCCTTCCATAATGATATCACCGATATAAGCGCATACGTATAACCTGCAATTAAAAAAAATGAGGTACTTTCTCCCCCTTTTTGTCATCAACAAGATAATATGAAAATGATAGCAATCCACACATATTATTTAATAAGCATGCTATCAGACCATAATAAGGCCGTGATAGTTTAAGTTCACAAAAAAAAAATATCATCCGACAAAGACAAAATAAAGTCAAATACAGACTGTTTTGAAAATATTTTCAAGAGGACGGAGGTGGATTTTGTTTTGACGAGGAGGAGGGAATATCAACATGCTCTTCATTATCCTTCTGAGCAACTTCATCGGGGTTTTCCCAATCCAGCAATAAGAGCGGCGAAATCCTTAAGTTCCTTCATCTGTGGAAATTCTTTGCTGATCCTCTCATCTCTGATCAGTGTGTAGGTACCAATGCTGGCCATCTCAGTGTAGAAAAGACGACAATATTTATCAAGTGTATCCTGAAACTTGTTCATCTTCTTCTCAATCTGCTTCTCCATTTTATCTAGCCTCTGCATAATCTCCACCTGAAGTTTTTCAACTTCCTTCTGAACTAGACTCTGCGAAGACTTAGTTTCCAATAATTCTTTGATGAAGGCATCCAAGGTTTCTTTCAGGGAAAGAGTCTTTGCAGAAGTCTGTTGTCTTGCTTCTTCCATCATCTGAGCATTACCCTTTGATGTTGAATCCAAGACACGCTGCAAATTTGTCTCCCCTGAATCTGACCAGGGGATGAATCTAAAATAATCGTAACAGCTTCAGCAGTAGTAGATTCAATCATAACAGGTAGCTCTTTTATGGTCTTCTCACTAACAACAGTACTGGATTCCTTCTCAAAAGTCTTCTTCACCTGTACATTGGGTTCCTTTATGCTGGATTCTTCCTTTTCATCAGCAGCTTGATCCTCCTGAACAACTTCAGTCTGAATGGTATCTGTTATTATCTCCTCAGGTTGTTCCTGCAAAATAGCAGATTCTTGTGGTTTCTCCCCCTGGATCTGTACCGTCTTAACAGGAGTGTCTGCTGTTAATTCGCCAGCTGTGACAAGGAATTCATTAGTCTTATCGACATACATATCCTCCGACTTTGAGGACGATTTCTTCTTCTCTTCTCGAGCAACAAGCTCATCAATTGTTGCTCTATCATCTATCTCTTCTACCCAAACTGCCACATATTCATCACAAGCCATCCTGGCTTCTTTTTCTGCCTTCTCAGCAGATGTTTCTTCTTCTTCTTTTTCAACTACACTCTCATGAGTTTTAGGGTGGTCTTCTTCTTTGTCTATAGGCTCCTCCTGCTCATGTGTTGTTTTAGCATTCTCTTCCTTTTGACCATTATCATGGTCTTCTTCTTCTGACTCATCACTTCCCTCGAATAAGGTAGTGGGGGTTCTCTCATCATCTTCTGATGATACTTCTTCCTCTTCTTCCTCAGCTTCTTCTTCAGAGGTTTCACTTTGAACAATAGCCTCATTTCCTTTCCTGACCATTGTTTTTCTTCTTTTGGCAAATCTTTCAGACTGCTCTGTCTCCAACTCCACCAGAACTAACTCCTTGTTCCTGTTGTACCATCTTCCATCTATCAATTTAAAACCCATTTTCTGAATCATGTTTTCACCTGTTGGAATGAATGGGTTTTGCTTTTGGGTTAACTCTCCGGGAAGCTTGACTTTATGGTATTTCAGAATCGAATAGATCAGCCCTGCATATGGCAACTGACCTTTCATTTTGTGCACAATCCTATACATATGCAAAAGAACAGTGTGCGCAAGTGAAAAGACATAGCCAGTGAGCAAGGCCCACATAAGTTTTGCTTCGAACTTGGAGATATCAGTCTTTGAGGAGGCCTTTGGACGCAGAGACTCAATCGCCATTTTGTGCATTATCAGATGCTTCAGAGGGAAGTCATTGTAGGCAATATGTGCCTTTGAGTCTCGACTGTAATGCTCCTTCCCAGTCAAATAACTGTAAGCTTCCTCTAGTTTAATGTTGATGAGCTTGAAAGAGCTCTGTCTCACTTCCATCAGTTTTGCCAACTCATTGACATGCATGTGGTACTGATTTTCTCCAATATTGTAGTAAGGAGACTCAAAATCAGTAAAAGACAAAGTAGAGTAGAAGTAAGCCACTAGATCAGGAAAAATTATGCCTTAACAGTCATAAAATCTTTTAGTTGCATCTCCTCCAAATGTCTCCTTATAGGGATACCTACCCTGTCAAAATACTTGACATCAAACACTCTGTATGGCATTACCCCTCTTTCCTTAAGGGCCTCGAATCTGTCTGCATGCTTCTGCGACATAAAGAGATGACTTTTGAAATTTCTGTCTCTTGTAGAGTGGAATAGTCTCCTCTTCAAATTCCTGAAAACGACATCGTCGTCGTCATCAAACTTTCCTTTTGTCTCAACGTCACTTTCTTCTTCAACATTTTCATGAATAACTACCCCTTTAGATGGGGTCCTTTTAGATTTCGGAACATCCGGGACCACAAGCTTTTCTTTCCCTTTCTTCGACACTTTCTCAGGACTAACATCAATAGGCATTTCAGTACGAAGAGGCATATCCAATATCCTCAAATAATCTTCTTCGCAAGAAAACTTGTGAATGTTTAGGAGTTTTGCAATTATTTCATCTCCTAAACCATGTTCTTTAAAAGCATCATACATGGGCTTGATAGAAAGTGCTAGTGCCACCCTTTCATCATATATGTGTTCAGACAAACCTGCATCCATAGCTTCTGTTGCCGTGTCTTTCATTGGAGTCGTATCACGAGATTTGGTGCATTTCGTCAATCTTGACCATTTTCTTCTTTGCCTTTTGCTCTGTTCAACGTTCTTCTTTGCCGAGGAGGATGACTTCGGAGCCATTGAAGATAAAGTTTGGATTTTTATGAAGAAAACAACGAGAGCAATTTTGAGTGAGATGGAGAATAAGCGACAATTTTCTGAAAAAGAGTATGTGGTTTTGAATGAGGGTTTGAGAAGACAAATACGAAATAGGGTTTTTCTTAGGGAGAAGTGACGGTTCGTAACTTTTCAAGGTTTTGAAAAAGAAAACCTGTAAAATGGTTATTTTTGGAAATAAAATCAATTTAAAATAAAATCCGAAGATATCAATCCAAAGACAATATATTATATCAATCAAACTGCGAAGCATATATTTAGAAATTAGAGAATGTACCTTAAATCCTTGCCTTTTAAAAAAAAAAAATGTACGACGAACTGACCTTGCTTCTGAATGACTATTCTTCAATTGTGCTTCTGAAGCTGTGCTTTTGAAGCTATGCTTCTGAAGGTGATAAAGAACTTGTTTTTAACACAACTTAAGAAGAAGGATTAATGATAGCTAATTTATTTCAAATATAATTAAAAGTCTCCTTATCAAGAGGTTTAGTAAATATATCTGCGAGTTGATTCTTCGTATCAACATACTAAATGTAGACATCTCCATTCTGAACATCATCACGAATAAAATGATGTTTGATCTCGATGTGCTTCGCCCTTGAGTGAAGAATATGATTCTTGATTAGATTTATGTTGCTTGTATTGTCCCATCTGATCTCCACATTAAAATATTTAATTCCATAATCTCTCAGTTGTTGTTTTAACCAAAGAATTTGAGCGCAACAACTACCTAGAGATACGTATTTTGCTTCTATTGTACTAAGAGCAACTGTGCTTTGCCTTTTGGAATACCAAGAAATAAGCATATTTCCCATAAGTTGACAAGTTCCAAAAGTACTTTTCTGTCAATCTTGCAACCAGCGAGATCTGCATCTGAATATCCCTTCAGAACGAAATCTAAATCTTTTGAATACCAAAGTCCATAACTTGGATATGTTCCGATATATTTGATGATTCTTTTTATAGCTGATAGATGTGATTCTCTTGGGCATGTCTGAAATCTTGCACATAAGCAGACACTATATAGAATATCTGGCCTTGATGCTATGAGAGATAAAAGCAAGCCAATCATATTACGATATAGCTTCTGATCAACTTCTTTTCCCTGTTCATCTTTATCAAGCTTTGACGAATGGGACATTGGAGTTTCTATCTTCTTGCAATTCTCTAGGCCAAATTTCTTGACAATCTCAAGAGCATATTTTTCCTTATGAATAAATGTTCCTTTCTTAGTCTGTTGAATCTGAAGTCCAAGAAAGAATCTCAATTCACCCATCATACTCATCTCGAACTCTTTTTGCATTACTTTAGAGAAATTCTTGCACAAACGTTCATTAGAAGAGCCAAAAATGATATCATCAACGTAAATATGAATAATAAGAATATCTTTACCCTGCTTCTGAATGAAGAGAGTAGTGTCAACATTACCTTTAATAAACTTTTGTTCAGATAGAAAGCTACTTAACCTTTCATACCAAGCTCGAGGTGCTTGCTTTAAGCCATATAATACTTTCTTTAGGGTATACACAAGATCTTTTCCTCTTGGTTCTTCAAAATCAGGTGGTTTTTCGACATAAACTTCTTCTTTGATGTACCCGTTCAAGAATGCGCTCTTTACGTCCATCTAAAAAAGTTTAAAGTCACTATAACAAGCATAAGCAAGAAGTAGTCTTATGGCCTCTAACCTAGCAACTGATGCGTAGGTTTCATCGTAATCTATTCCTTTTTCTTGGGAGTATCCTTTTGCCACAAGTCTTGCTTTGTTTCTGACCACTTTTCTTTTGTCGTCCAGCTTGTTTATGAACACCCATTTTGTTCATATTACAGGACGATTTTTGGGTCTTGTCATAAGTTCCCAGACATTGTTGATTTTGAACTGATGGAGTTCTTCTTACATTGCATTGATCCAACTTTCATCAGCAAGAGCTTCTTCAATCCCTTTTGGTTCAATTTCAGAGATAAGTGCTATGTTACTCATTGCTTTTTTGAATTTAGATCTGGTTTTTATTCCTTCATCAAATCTTCCCATTATGAGTTCCTTGGGATGACTGAATTTATGTTTCTAGTTCCTATTGAATCTTTCGTCTTGGACATCACTTGGATCTTTAGATTCAGACTGTATCTTCCCTGCAGTTTGTTGACTTGTTTCTTGATTCTGAACTTCTTCAGAAGCATGATTCTCTTCAGGATTTTTAACTGGTTTTGAACTTTGAGGAAGTGAGAAGACTTAAGTTTGTTCAAATTGATCACTTTGTTTCTGAAGATTCTCATCAAACTTGATATTCATTGATTCTTCAACAACCTGAGAGTTTTTGTTGTAGACTCGGTATGCTTTGCTCGTTGTTGAATACCCTAGGAATATTTCTTCATCTAACTTCTCATCAAACTTACCAGCTCGATCGTTAGCATTCTTCAGAATGAAACATTTGCAACCAAATACTCGGAAGTATGCAAGATCTGATTTTCTTTCCTTAAAGAGTTCATATGGGGCTTTCTCAAGAATTGGTCTTAATGAAACACAGTTTAAAATATAACAAGCTGTTGCTACAGCTTCTGCCCAAAAGTACGATGCAATTTTACTTTCGATCAAAAGGTTCTCACTATTTCTTGTAGAGAACGATTTTTTCGTTTCACCACCCCATTTTGTTGAAGTGTGTAAGGAGAAGAAAAATAATGCTGAATTAAAAAAAAAGAGCTTTGAAAAATAATGCTGAATTAAATAAAAAAAGCTTTGATTTTCAAATTCTCCCCCATGATAAGTTTTGATGCAGGAGATAATGTAATCTTTCTCATTCTGAACATTTTTAGAAAATTTGGAGAAAGATGAGAAAGCATTATTTTTGTGCGCAAGAAATAAAACCCATGTAAATCTTGAGTAATCATCAACTATAACAATGCAGTATTTCTTATCTCCAAGACTTAATATTCTGTTAGGACCAAAGATATTCATGTGAAGCAGCTGCAATGCACGTTCGGTTGATACATGATTAATAGATTTAAAAGAACTTCTTACCTATTTCTCAAGTGTGCAAGATGAACATAGTTTTGATTTCTCAAACTTTGTCTATGGTAATTCTCGAACCAGTTCCTTGGAAGATAGTTTTGAGATGTGCTTCATACTGATATGACCTAGCTTTCTGTACCATAATTCAGATTCATCCTTAATGGAAATAAGACACTTGATGTCTTCAGAGTCAACATCCAGAAGGTAGATATTTTCATGACGTCGACCAGTGAAGGTTTGCTTCTTGTCTTTGCTAGCACCTAAGCATTTTGAATCTTGAAAGCAAATTTGATAACCAGAGTCATAGAGTTGACTTACTGAAATCAAATTATATTTTAATCCTTTGACAAGAGAGTCGTCGTTGATTATAAGATTTTCGATTTTTACAGTCCCTTTGCCAACCACTTTGCCTGAAAAGAGATAGAAGCAAATCTGTGCTCTTTGATGCGTGCATTCTCGCTAAAGAGCTGGAGAAATTTCAGGATGAGAAGTGGGAAATCGCGAGTGAAGTTTGGGTGGAATTGCTGGCGCACGCTGCGATTCATTGCCAACCGTTCATGCATGTTGGAGTTGGCGAATACTTTGGAGACCCTTGTTTCTCATACCAGGCACGCCCACGTGAGCTTAGGAAAACTGAAGTATGAAACGATGACATGTGACCCCTGCGCATGGAATGCGAGGGTTCGGGGGCAGCGCCCCCGAAACGGGGGTCCCGCTGACCGGTCAGCGGGCGAGTTTAGACTTGTGTTTAAGTTGGCTCGTTTGTTGTGGGATCAAAGGGTTTTTCGGATAGGCTTGGGTTTTGGGCCCATTTTTTTTAAGTCCTATATATTGTACTCATATGAGAGATCATTGTAACTAGTGGTTGTGGTGAAAACCTAAAGTATAGTAGAATCCCTTTGCAGGACGTAGCCCTGTTCTGGGGTGAACCTAGGTAAACTCGTGTGTCATTCTTTTCTATTCTTTATGATTGTTCTAATTTGGTTTAGGATAAAATCCCATCAATGCATGCTCAGCAACTTAGCAAAGGGGGAGAACTTCTCAACTTGGTTTGGTTATTGATGGCACAACTTGGCTTGAGCGAACAATTTCAAATAGAAGCTGGTCACATTTCAGCTAGGGCGCACTGATTGATGGTTGCCGGGAGTCGGCAAAAGATGAGGCTCCTGCGTGCAAATTCCATCGAAAATCTCACGGTAGGAATTTCACTTAGATTACACCTTTGCTTCGTTTCTTCTTGTAATAAGTGTGCTTATTTGCTCCGACTGTACAATGCTAAGTGTACTTCCCTTAATACTCTAGCTGTTCAAGTTTAATGTTGTACCGGTAATAGAAACTCGCATTTTTTAAGTCGAAATAAGAGAATATTGTTGCTTCGTCCAAAACATGTTCTAGCCTAAAAGGATAGTAATTGGTGTTTTGGTTCGAATCCGGATCGAATCAAGAGTGATCATTAATGGTTCAACATTAGATATGATTTTGAGCGTGACTAATCTGATTTGAGTCAAAAGACATTGCATTTGAATATGCCTCGCTATCTATCACACACACGAACACCGGAAATCTCGCACTTTAGAAGCAGCCATGGGAGAACACATTCGGAAGCAATCTCATAAGGGAAGATGTGCAGCGTAGGGGCAAAGGGAGAGAGGTCCTAAGATATCAGAGGCATGTAGGTACTGCAGAATGATATGCCGTAATTTCTTTGTGCATACCAGGCCAACCCATGTGAGCCCGACCACTCAAGTGGTAGGCCCACGAAGAAATGGCCAGCGAGAACATTGACGAAGACATAGGGGAGATGAACAGTGGCGTGGGAAAGGAAAAAAAAATGAATCGTCATTTTGATTCATTTCTTTCGCATCAGATGCCGGTTTCGCCACCTAGGACGGCCAGCACTGACTGAATCGTCATGCCAATGTTTCAACCCTAAATTGGCCGAATGGACTACATTGGAAAATCATCAATGATTTAAAACTACATTTGTCAAATTAGAAAGTTTAGGGAAAAGTGTTAAAAAAGTCATAAACCTATTGCATTGGTGTCAATTCAGTCCTAAACCTTTTATTGGTGCCAATTAAGTCCCAAACATTTTGCATTGGTCCCAATTCAGTCCTAAACCTTTTGCATTGAGTTAATCCGGCCAATTTTGGTCGGAAATTCGCTGACATGGACGTCGATTATCCTATGTTGCACAGCTGGCGTTGACGTGGATATTTTTAAATATTATTTTATTTTTTAAATATTTGTAATAATTTTTTAATGATTGAGAGAAAAGAAAAAGAAGAAAAAACAAAAAAAAATATTAATAATATTTAATAATATTAAAAAATATCCACGTCAACGCCAGCCGTGCCACGTAGGACAACCGACGTCCATGTCAGCGAATTTCAGGCCAAAATTGGCCAGATTGACTCAATTGACATAAATGTAAAATGTTTAGGACTGAATTGGCACCAATGCAAAAGGTTTAGGACTGAATTGGTGTGACGGCCTAATTTTTTGCCAAGTTGGACTAACAAGCAAAATGAAAATTGTCAAGCTCGGAGTATTTGTAATAGTGACTTGGGGGATTAGATAATCAAACCATGATTTAGTAGGCATCGATAGTGGACAGGCGCGACAGAAATTTCAATTACAAACCGACCAATTATAGTAGACACTTCGGTTCGTCTATTTTGGTTAGCGCCAAAATGTATTCGCGTTGGGAGCGCGATGTTTGCCCAAGGAACTCCCCCTAACCGAAAACACCCCCACCTATATAAACTCACTCTCTCTCTTCTTTCATTTTCTTCCCCCCCCCCCCCCCATCTCCGTGGACAGCACCCCGAGCTCCCTCCTCGCTCGAGTCCGACCCCTCAAGTTCAAGACCCAGCCCCTGTAGCCACTCGAAGCCTAGGCTGCTCACCGTTGTTTCCCGAGCCGCACGACACCGAGAAGGAAAGGTGTCGACTCGAGTTCGTTCCGTAATTGTCTTCACTCCTGTCTCTTCAAGCTTGAGTCTAAGTTGATAGGTATGCCGATCTCCCTTGTGACCCCTTTTACCTGTTACGGTACGCCTATGAGCTACTCAGTTATCGGGGAGGAGCATGGCGTGCCTAACTTCCCTTTCGCATGCTTCTTCAAGCGCGTTGTAGTGCTTTTGGTCGATATAGGGTCGTATACTGAGATCGTACCCCTCAGGTTCGTGTCAATCGACGCATGGCTCTCGGGTCAGTTGTACGGACCCCTCCCTTACTCTACTCCAGGAGCTGATGGTAGTGACGGTAGCATCGACGATGGAAGCGAGGAGTAGTGGAGTACGAGGATCGGAGGTCCAGCTATACAGGTAGGACTTTTGACGACGGAGTGCCACGGCAACTACTTTTTGGACGTTGGCCGTGAGGGAGTGGGGACTAGTGGTGATGAAGTAGCACGAGGATCATGCCTATCAGACTGGAGCAGTTACTTTTTTTGATGCTGTTTCCAGGTGTCTGTTTTATTTTGTTGAAAATGGGTGATGTACTCGAAACGTCTATTATATATAAAAGTATCTATTTTCTGAATTTGTTGCATAATCTTACCGCGTGAATGTTATGTATGTATGCTACAGGTTAGGAAACCCTATTAAGGCCATACCCTTTAGGCGTCGTGCCTGCCTTTTCTTTTCGCATGCACTTATGTGTTTTCGTATGGCCGCCTGATTGTTTCTAGTTTAGTAAGTTTCTGCATGCGCCATTGTATAGTAATATAAGATTAAAACATCACGTAATTGGCAAGCAGGTGGTGGACCAGGAAGGGTCGCTACAATGTTGGTATCAGAGCATGGATTAAGGATGGCTCTTTACAATTGACACCAATGCAAAAGGTTTAGGACTGAATTGGCATCAATAAAAGGTTTAGGACTGAATTGGCATCAATAAAAGGTTTAGAACCAATGCAATATGTTTAAGACTTTTTTGACACTTTTCCCAGAAAGTTTATGAATGAATTAGCATACGTATAATGGGATTAGGACTTTTTGGGTAATTTATCATATTTGCACTGAGATATGGAATCATACTTTTGTCTAGTAATTTTAAGTTTTTTGATAATGTGATTTCACAATATTCTCTATTGTACCGGGCTAGGTAAGAGACTCGGTGTTAGGGCTGAGCATAATGGACTGACTGAACCGGGAATCGTCAAGATCGGACGATTTGGTCTGGTTCCCGTTTCCATAGAATTGGAACCAGTTATGGTCGGTCCGGTTCTTGATTCTAGGGGGAAACGGACCGATCGGACTGGATCGAATAATATTTTTATCTAAAAGAAATTTCCTAAATATAAACATAAACCTAAAACTAAAATGCTTAGAATGACTTATAGATTTAGCAACAAAGTGATGCAATTAATGAGAGGTGGTACGGTGAATATGTCGTTAACGAGAAAAATTTAACGACAAATCACAAAAAAAAAAAAAAACGCAACCGGTCCAATCAATTCAGTTCTCGATTCTTGAAACTGGGAACCAATCCTGCTGGTCCAGTTCTCGTTCCAGTTCCCGGTTCTAGGATAGGATCAGACCGGACCGAGAACTGATCACCCATATTCGATGTTCTAATTTTTCATTTCCCTTATTCATCTTCCCATTTTCCGTTAGACTTTCAAGTTTTAGTTTTGGGCCAAATCACGGGCGTATATATGCTTGAAAAAATTGAGATATTGAGATATCGAAGATCTTTTAAATCACTTACACAATTCGGTACCTCCATGATGTCACAACAACATAAGGAAAATACCCTCAAGTACTTTAATTTTGTTAGCAAGTCATGCAGCACCTTGTTAGGAATGGAGAGTTTTTCATTGCGCCAACGAAACCCAACATGCAATAGCATGAAACTTCCCGATACCTTCATTCCGTTATATGCTCTTGTTCGCTCGTTTTTGCAACAAGAAATATCTTTCACCGAAATTCAGTCTTCGATTTTTATTAAGAGGGTTCTGTGGCTCAACTCTCGAAAGGAAATTTTAGTGAGAACAAGAAGTAACACGGATAGAAATGAAATGGGTAGGAAATCAGTGGATCGAATATGGATTTGAGATCAACAAAGGTTCAGATTACGTTACAATACTCCTACGAAAGCAGTAGAAAGCTTGAAAATAAACCGGGATTGCAGAAACTCTAAATGCTGGAAAGGAGAATACAGGGAAGTTAAAGTGCAGAAAAACTTGAGTTCTTTTTGGATGTGTGTTGATCTGTCTTCCTCTCTTCTCTTTCGAGTATTTGTTATTCTTCAGCTTTCCATAACCGTCCGTCGGTTATTTTCCTGCTTTCAAACTTTGAATCTTGGCGCCTTTAATAACTTCCCATTTGCCCACGTTTTATCCGCCAAAACTTGATCTTCAACTGTCAATGTGGCTTCAAATTTGAACCTTCTCTAATAACTGCCGTGAACTGTTCACACCCATTATCCGGATTTCTTGCTCATAACTCCTCACTGACATGGCTAGTTCGGCCATCCTGTGATTTCTTTCGACTTCGTACTCCTCTTACTGCCGACTATTTACAGCTTCGGTATGTCCAGAATCTTACCGAATTTTGAAAATCCGCGACCCTATTATTTTACTTCCCGAATATCGGGTTTAGACTTCTGGACATTTCGGTAAGTTTCCGATAACTTACCGAACTTTTCAGAGTAGCTTACTGTTCCCGATTTACCGATTTTCGGGAAATGGTGATACTAAAACCACTTCGGTAACTCATTATTATTTGGTGTCAACAGATGCCCCCTTTTAAAAGAATTAAAAGAATTTTAATTCTTTTAAATGCCAAAGATGACAAGACACTTACTTTTTGCTTCCAGCGCCATTTTGCTGCCTCGTTTCGCGCGCTTGCCTTTTCGACTCCTCCTCGTATCAACTTAGTACATATATCAGACGTCCCTACACAATATGATCTCTCACCTTCAGACGTGCTTTTTCCAGAAACTCATCCTCTTCGTTATTGTCTTGCTCTTTCACTTCTTCGTTTCTTCGTGCCTTTTCCTGCACTTGACCAAATACCATGGCTCCCAAGGCTCAAGCTTCCTCTTTTCTCGCATCAAATGCCCTAGAGCGTTATCACAAGTTCAGAGACTCCGATGACTTCAACGATGAACGGCATCTATTCTCGGTGCAAAATGATTTCGAGGATTCTTATATCCTTGGCCCTGCTGCTTACAATCAGTTTTCGATTCCTGCAATTCTCTCTGATTTCTTCCCTCGCCATCAAACCGAGGTACTTCCAATACACCACTCTTCTGTTCTGGCTTACAACTGACATTCCCGTCCTTCTCGTCTTAGGGCTTTTTCTGATTTTGAACTAAATTTTTACCAATGGTATCTTCGACTTCTTCCTTCCAAGGGCTCTCTTTGGGATGGGCTTTCGATTCATAATGCCTTGCGCCTTTGTTGTTTTGACTATCATCTGAACCATGGGCTAGTCAGTGCCCTATCTTGTTTTTGGTCATCTTCAACCAATTGTTTCTTTTTCCATTTTTCCCCGATGTCGGTAACTCTGCTTGACATCCATTGCCTTACTGGTCTTAGTCCTGTAGGCACAGACCCATCTATTTTGTCTGCAGATTCTTACCAAGGACTCGGTAAGTTATCTGATTCCAAACTAGCCTACGGGGCTTTTATCGGTAAGTTTTTCAAGAAAGAGGGTGAAGTTACCGACGAGGAACACACTGCTTTCCTCCTGTACTGGCTCTGTAAATTCCTTTTTTGCCACCCTATTGTGAGAGTTTCAAAGGACTTTGCAGCTATAGTTTCTGCCTTGGCTTCGGGAACTCTCCTATCTTTAGGGAAAATCATTTTATCCTTATTGTACCGAGGCTTAGCCCATCCGCTTCCTCCCTTGCTTCAGATGAAATAGGTGGGGTCTATGGTGGTCCCATCTGGATTCTCCAAGCCTAGTCGGCTTTTTATTTTCCTTTTTGGTTTTCCAGGGATGAAGTCACACAACCCCCTTCGGTTTCTATCCCGAATCATCCTATCTGTCGAGCCTTAAGCCAAGAGTTGATTCCTGCTCCAGAGGGGCAATCATCTTATTTTCGGTTCTTTGTTTCCCAAATTTTTTCAATCAAAGGGAAACAATTCTCTTTTTCTCCTTTTCTCACTCCCGAATTCAGATCATCTCTTCCTTCTTTTCAGAAAAATAAGAGTGATTTTTGGCAAGTTGTTCTAACCTCTGTTGACCTCCCTGTTAGGTTTTCAACAAAGGGTAGATTTGTTGCCGGTTTTGAAATCTACTCCCCCCAATATTGTGCTAGACAATTTGGGTTGATTCAAGGGATTCCTATCCCGGCTCTCTATACTTTTTCCTTTTCTTCCATCCATAAAGTATTCTGCAAGTTAGGCGACGGCCAAAACTTCACTGAATTGAACAAACTGATTCGGGACATTTACCGATTGTTCCGTGTTACCGAGTTCGTCGCAGATGCTGATCGCTCTTCAGAAGACTTCAACTTCTGGTGGAAGAATTATCTAAAGTCTGTATTCTCAGAGCCGCTGGACATGATTCTTTCGAGAATAAAAGAGACGGCTACTCTTGCACTTCCTCAATCAACCGAAGATGAAGACATTCATCCCGCTGAACCAGCAAAGCATGTTAAAGGTCAGTTTGCTCTCCTTCTTTCAATGTGTGTCTTCATTCGGTATTTGTTTGTGTCTAACTGTTCTTTGTTCACAGTAGGAAGAAAGAGAAAAATCTTAGAACTGCCTGCTCCAGAACAGGCGCCAAAGAAGCCTGCAACAGAAAGAGCTACCGATCGACCTTTATCATCATCAGCAAGGAACCCATCTGTCAGTCCCGCACTTCGTGCCATGATAAAGCCGCATACACCGAAAGGTAACTTTGATATCAAAGTTTTTGCTAATCATGAGCATACTTGCCAATACTGATCTGTGCTTTTCTTCTTTTAAATATAACTCAGGGAAGACTCTTAAGATATACCGATCGAAAGCAGCTTTGCTTTCTTCCCCCTCTGCCAATGCTCCTGATGATGATATAGCAATCCTTGACCCTGCACTGGTGCTTCCTGCTCCTTCGACAGAACTTCCTATTGCATCAACGCAAATCCAGGCTTCGAAGCTTAAGGAAAAGGAATTAGCTGATGATCCATCTTCTCCTCAGACTGGAAAATCTCCAACCTCTATCGGTAAATATTGTCTTCACTTTACCGAATGGTGAATGCTCCTTATACTATTGTTTTAACACTCATAGCTGTGTTTATAGGTACTGATGAGCCTTCATCTGCATCAAAAAGAATTCTGATTCCTGATGGGGAATTTCTTGAAGGCCCATCAACTAATGTATCTCTGCCGCTTGTACAACCTTCAACTATCACTCTGCCTCTTCAGGGAACGTTTATGACAAGCTCATCTTCTTCACAAGCTCCTTCTGCCGTAGCTGAGATAACTCTCTTATCTATTGAGGAAAAAGCGGAAGTGGAAAATATGCTGCTCACAGATCTTTCTGGCTCCTCCACTGCTGATTGTCCTCCAGAATCTATAGACCCGGCATCATTTTCTGAAATTTCTAAGGAAGTGGCCAAGGCTAAATGGACTGAACTTCTTAACTTATTAGAGTCTGGCTATGGGAAGTTGATTACCGACTCTGACAGAGAGAGACGAGCAAGAACTCTCTTTCAGGAAGTATGTTCTGGTAATCCTTCTTTTATGCTTTCCCAAGACTTCCAGGACAAAAGTGATATCTTCGCCGTTGGTTTTGTGGATGCTGTGGACACCATCAGGATTAACACCAATCGTCTTCCACATCTTCTCTTCGGAGAACAGCGAGGTCAAGCCATTCGAGATGAAATAACCCACAAATGTGCAGATACCCGCTTGTTCTACGACAATTATAAAGCTGAAGAGAGTAAACTTCACCGCTTAGCAGAAAAAAGAGCAGAGCTTGAGGCAGAATTGAAGAAGGTAGAGGTCCAAATGATGGAGCAAGAAGCGAAGATGCGTCATCTTTGTCCATCAGTTAGACGAAAGCTGGAGAAATGTCGGGAGTTGAGGAAAGAATATGATTCCACCTGTGGGTCGATCAAGACTTGTGAGAAGCAGAGGACGGAGCTCATGGAACAAAATTTTAATTTAGAATTTGAGCTCCGCTCTTTTGTAAATGAAGCCAAGACTCTGTTGAGGAAATGGAAATGAAAATCTTGTTCTTTCTGACTCAAATGTTCTTTTGCTTCATTTGCCGAATTCTAACATCTGCTCTTCTATAATCTTCAACGATTAACAGAGATCCCGATAATCCTCAATAACTGACAAAGATCCCGATAATCCTCAATGACTAACAAAAATCCCGATGATAAAGCTTCCCGATAATCCTCAATGATTAACGAAGAATCTAATGATAAGGCTTCTCGATAATCCTCAATGACTTTTGCATACTTTCTCTTGCAAAAGAATTTTTTGGCGGCAATGCTGGTAACCGTCTTCCTCCACTTTTGGGCTATGTTCTTCCACTTCTTTTAATTATCTGAGAAAAGCTCTGGCATGCCACTACCCATGATCTGCTCTATATCTTTTCTATTTATAACTGTCCAAATTGCACGATTCATCCTGTACATTTGCAATCTTGCTCATGATGTCTTCACATGGTTCTTCATCTCAGTTGCCTCTTTGGTCTCGATCATATAGACGTTGTAATGACCAACATGAAGGTAAACTTTCTGCTAAATGTATCTTGATCCCAGCTTTGACATCCGTTCTTCATTTCTTTTAACCATGAACAACTTTTTATCCAATTGCCTACAGATGATCGATCCTTATGGAAACGGCTACATGAACTGCTATTCCAGGGACATCATTCTTTGTTACTGAATTATAAGCAAAGGTTAGAAATTACCAAACTGACGAACACTTTCAGGTCCAAGGTATTCCTAACTGCGAATTCTAATTTCGTGGACTTAGTGTGGGAGCTGTGCTCCTTATTCCTTGCCAACTTCGATGAATTTGAGCACAATGTGAAGGAAATTTGGAGCCTTGAACCTATCATTGTGGAAGCTGAGACTCTTAAGCTCCAAATTGTGGAAGAATTTTCCCGATTGTGTGACTCTAAGGAAGCATATGCTCAAGCTCAAGACTCCTGCCTCCATGCCAAAGAAGATGTTGAGATGACACGTCGGCTTTTCAATTTCTTCTCCACTCATAACCGTGCGGAACGCAGGATAATTAAAGATGAAATTTCTCGTGTCAAGTCCATGGTCGAAGTTTCTTCAGACAGGTACAGACGATTGTTACAAGAAACTTGGGAAAAGCTTGAAGCTGTCCGCTTCCATTCTCGTCGCATAGAACATCTCAAAGAGCAGCAATCTGAACTCCACTATGATCTTGCATTACATTCCAACCTTGTAACCCAGAATCTCAAACTTGTTAAAGATCTGAAGACCTTTGTAATCAAGATCAGAATGTATTTCCGCTTTTGATGAATAAATTAATCTCCTTGTGTTTCCCAGATTGGTGGATAATATTTCTTCAAGAATTTCCCATTTATGGAACGAGATAGTTCTTTTCCATCGACATCCATCAATCTGTATGCATTCCCACTGAATATTTCGGTAACTAGATATGGGCCTTCCCAGTTTGATGACCACTTAGCGAATTCTCTATCTTTGAGATTAAATGGCAAGATTGCTTTCCATACTAAGTCCCCGACAGCAAATTGCTTGATCCTAACCTTCTTGTTAAAAGCTCTAGCTACTCTTTTGTTTTGTGCAATCAACTGATCCAAAGCAGCTGCCCTGACTTCATCTAATTCATCCAAATTTATATGCATCCAATCTCTGTAATCTTCTGGCAACATTTCACTTTGCAATTGGACTCGTAATGATTGAACGGTTATCTCCATCGGTAGAACTGCCTCTTGTCCGTAGGTCAGCATATATGGACTGACACCTGTACTTGATCTTCGTGATGTTCGGTATGCCCACAACACTACCAATAGCAAGTTATCCCATTCTCTTGGATTTTCTTCCAAATGCTTCTTAATCAATCCAATCACAACCTTATTAGTAGCTTCGGCTTGTCCATTTGCTTGAGGATAATATGGTGTGGAATGCAGCATCTTAATTCCTCTTGATTGCACAAATTCCATAACTTCATTTCCAGTAAACACTGTCCCTTGATCCGCAGTGATTGATTCCGGTAAGCCAAATCGGTGAATTATGTTTTCCTCAATAAATTTGATCACCGTCTTCTGACTAATGCTCTTGTATGGAATCGCTTCCACCCATTTCGTAAAGTAATCCGTAGCCAACAGAATGAAACTATGCTTATGAGAAGAAGGTGGATAAATCTTACCTATTATATCCATTGCCCATCCTCGAAATGGCCATGGCTTTACAATAGAATGAAGCTCTACAGCAGGTGCATGTTGCAAAGGTCCATGTTTTTGACATGAAATGCATGCTTTGGCATATTCAATGCAATTCTGCATCATTGTTGGCCAAAAATATCCGTACCTTTTCAGAAGCCATCTCATCTTAATTCCAGCTTGATGTGCTCCACATATGCCTTCATGAGCTTCTGCCATAACCAGTTTTGCATCGTCCTTATCAAGACAACGCAATAGTAACCCATCTGAGGATTTTCGGTATAACTCTTCTCCCAATATTACGTACTTCTGAGCTTGTCTCCTCAACTTTTGATCTCTTGAATCAGGACTTTTCAAGTATTCCATAATAGGCTGCCTCCAATCCTTTTCTCGGATCACCTCACTGATCGCTATCGGTATTTTTCTTCGTTCAATAGAAGGTACCGATAATGTGATGATAATTGCAATATTAACCAACTCTTTTGATATTTTATAACCAGAAGCCACCTGTGCTAATTCGTTGGCTTCGTAATTGGTTTCTCTTTTGACATGGACTATGTCATATTCTCTAAATTGTTTCAACAGCTTCTTGGCTAGATAATAATAGCCAAACAAATTTTCATTTAAGCACTGATATTCTCCTTTCAGTTGCTTCACCACTAGCTGTGAATCACCAAATATTTTGATGAACTGTGCTTCCAACTCAATCAGTATTCCTAAGCCGATAATTAGTGCTTCATATTCGGCTTGATTATTTGAGCATTCAAAATCTAACTTACAAACACACCTTGTAAGCTCTCCGGTGGGAGAGATTATCATCAAACCGGCTCCAGCCATACTCTTAGCACATGATCCATCAAAATGCATAGTCCATGGTATAACTTGACTTAAATTCTGTTCATTTTCTTCCATTTGCAAGCATGAGTATTCGGTAAGAAAGTCAGCAACAGCTTGACCTTTGACTGCTTTTATTGGTACGTATGCCAAATTAAATTCAGACAAGATAAATGCCCACTTGGCTATACGCCCTTTTATAACAGGCCGTGACAATATATATTTTATCACATCAGTCTTACCGAGTACATACACCGTAGCTGGCAATAAATAATGTCTTAACTTCATACAAGAGAAGTACAAAGATAGACATAATTTTTCGATTGCGGTATATCTTTTTTCAACATCAGTCAATGTTCTACTTAAATAATATACCGCTTGTTCTTTTCCATTTTCATTCTCTTGTGCCAGCATACTCCCGATAGTTGAATCGGTAGTAGACAAGTACAACTTTAGTGGCCTGCCTGCTTTTGGCGGCATCAATACATGAGGATTTGTTACATAAACTTTAACTGCGTCAAACGCTTTCTGCTGTTTATCTCCCCATATAAACTCCTCCTGATTTTTAAGACGCAAGAGCTGGGTCATTGGTTCTATCTTCCCAGATAAATTGGCAATGAATCTTCTGAGAAAATTAATTTTCCCGAGTACCATCTGCAACTGCTTCTTTGATGTAGGATGAGGAAGCTCTATGATAGCCTTTGCCTTATTCTTGTCAATCTCAATCCCCCTTTGATTAACTAGGAATCCCAAGAAATTCCCTACTCGCACTCCAAAGGCACATTTAGCTAGATTCATCTTCAATTTGTATTTCCTCATCCTAACAAAAGCTTGCTCAAGATAGCCCAAATGCTCTCCCTGATTTGATTTAATCACAACATCATCAATATAAACTTTCAAGAATTTACCAATCATGTCATGAAAGATGAAATTCATTGCTCGCTGGTAGGTAGCTCCTGCATTTTTCAGCCCAAAAGGCATCACTATCCATTGAAAAGTCCCGACAGCACCAGGACATCTAAACGCTATTTTCGGGACATCTTCTTTAGCAATAAATATCTGGTTGTAACCCGAATGACCATCCATTAGAGATAACATCTCACTTCCCGACGCCGAATCAACTAACATGTCTGCCATCGGCATCTGATACTCGTCTTTTGGGGTGGCATTATTAAGATCCCGAAAATCAATACAGACTCTCAATTTCCCATTCTTCTTCTTTACGGGAACAATATTCGAAAGCCACTCTACATACCTGGCTGTCTCAATGAATTTAGCTTTCAGCAGCCTTTCAATTTCTTCCTTGACTTTGTCAACCACATCTGGAGCAAACCTTCTTGCTAACTGTTTGTGTGGACGAAATCCTTTCTTAATAGGAAGACGATGTTCTACAATATCTCTTGATAAACCAGGCATTTCATGGAAATCCCATGCGAAGCAATCTTTGTACTCTTTGATCAAGTTGATTAAATTTTCTTTCATGCCCCATTGCAGAAAAGCACTTACATATATTGGACGAAAACACCCAGGTTCTCCTATATCAACTTCTAACAATGGGTCTTGAGCTTCTGTTGACCTGCTGTCCTCCTTGATTGGTGACTCTTCCCATTCGTCAATACAATCTGAAACTTCAGCACTCTGCTGGGTCATCTCCGCCAAGTATGCGAAGTACCTTTCACAAACTTCTTGCAATAAGGGCTCGCTTTCCATAAAGAGTATGTAACTCCTCTAATGCCAAGCTAGACTTGGGAATCTACTCAGTTTTCATATTCCCAAAGCGGCAATAAGCATAGGATCGTGAATCTGCTTTCGGTATTCCGATAACATGTCCTCCATGTGAGTACTCTTGATGATCTTGATGAATACCAGTCAACCCTATTGAAGCAAGTCCCGAATCAGCCTCAATGTACTCTACTCCCTTACCATTCCAAAATGCCAGAACCTGATGAAGAGTCGAAGGTACACATTGATTAGAGTGTATCCAATCTCTTCCAAGCAACAAATTGTACGAACCATCAGACTCTATCACGAAGAAAGTCGTCCTTGATGTCTTGGATCCTATGGTTAAGTCCAGTACACCTGCCCCTTTGACTTCGGTAACTTCTCCTAGGAAATCAGACAGCTGAACATTCGATGGAATTATATCATCGTCACTTTTTCCCAACTTCTTGAAGTACTTATAAGATATGAGATTCAAGGTAGCTCCCGCATCTACAAAGATCTTACCGACAGCTTGACCATTGATTCTACCTGAAATAACCAAGGACCTTAAATGTCTAGCCTTGTCTGAGGGTACTTTATCAAACCTTATCATTTCTTTATCAGAGAATTCGAATTCTGCTATCGCTATTTCTTTCTCTAAGATATGCTCGAGTTCTTCTTCTATCACTAAACAAGCTCCATATTCAGCTGGAAGCTTAGCATGGACCATGTTGATCCTCATTGGTGAACGATTCTCTTTCGGCATTTTGGAGTGACCGGCTCGGCAACTCTTGTCATCTTCTTACGACATCTTGAGATTCAGATTCTTTTGTTCTATCTTGACTTGATGCCTCGGATTAAGAGCTACATGGAATTGTCCAAAGTTAATTATTTGGGAAACCTGTTGAACCTCTTTTCCCTTTTTCACCTCGTGGTGAGAACTACTTCCCGAATCATATACAGAATTCTTTTCTGGTTTGACAGGTTCTTTATCATCAGGGTTTCTTTTCCAAACCCAATTTCTTCTCGTACTAAAAGATCTGAATGGAGGAATCTGTGATGGCATTCCTCTGTCCCGACAATTCTCAAAATCCCTCTGTCTGTTTTTCATGCGCTGAAAACGTCTTTTTGCAGTTCGGTAAGATGCTTGCCCCGGCGGTTTAGTTACGGACCATTTTCCTTCAGGAGAATCGTATGGGATCTTAATTGTCTTTGTCTTCTGAACTTCATGGGAAATTGATGGTGGTGGATCATCAAATTCATCTCCCCAACCAAATGGTTCAACTGGCAATGACGGGGATAAGTAATCATTCGTGTCTCCATAGTACACCACATAATCAAATTTCCCACTAGGTTCTCCAAGCAATCCTACTTTGGGATCCCCTTCTTTGTATCGCTGCCATAAACTCTTTTTCTTTTCAGGTTTTCGTGGGGTTTCCTTCTCCTTGTGAACTCGTGTTTCAACTTCTTGAGTTGGAGGGACTTGTCTTGGTGAATCTGGACATAATTCCTACCTCTCAGGCATTTGTGCTAGCTGCCTTGATTGAACTTCTTGACTTTTTGATTGTGCCGAAACGTTTTCAGTTACTACGATCTCAGACCTTATCTGTGGTCTACCTTCCCGACGGACGAATGATCCCGATCTGTATCTTCCTCTTGTTCCCCTCATGTATTGGAACTTGGGAACTTCGCAATTCTGATGACTTAATTCTTGATGACAACAGGTGCATAGTTGTTTATTATCATATCTTGTAGACTCATGCACATTAACCATACTGATCATCTTCGGGAAAGGATCTGTGTCTACTTCCATTGGAGCATTGCCTTTGTCTTCAGCAAACTTGATCTTACCTTGGTGAATCGCTTCTTGAATTGTCTTCCTAAAAACAATACAATTCACCGTATCATGAGTCTTGGAATGATGCCATTTGCAATACCTTTTATCCGTAGTTTCTTCCTTGGATGGGATCACCTGTCCCTCAGCCAATTTAATCATTCCATCTTTCAGCAATAAGTCAAATATCTCATCCAACTTATAGATATCAAAGGAATAATTACTCGTTTCCTTGGCTTTAAACTTGGACACGTCTCTTACCCTTGCTGGTTTCAAAGCTGGGCACACATATGGTTTTTCAAGTACCATAGTTGCTACTGCTATCTCATTCTCTTCTTCGGTAAAGTCACTGTATTCGGTACTTTCAACCGATGCTATTGTCTGCCGATTATCCTTTGTCAGCTTCTTATCCTTATCCTTCAGCAAGTGCTCATACTTAGAAACCCGAGCATTTAATTGAAAGAGATCATCAAAAGCTTGCCCCTCAAATCTCTCCTTGAGATTGAACTTCAACCCATTGAAAGCCAAATCTGTAAATTCCTTTTCGGTGAGAGAAGTTAAACACCGATTCCTGGACTTCTTGAAACGAGCAATAAATTGATCTACTGTCTCAATGCCATACTGGTACATTCTGGCCAAGTCGGCTACTGTTACCTCTGGTACCGTTCAGTAAAACTGAGAATGGAACTATTTCTCCATCTCAACCCATGTCTGAATAGAATTTGCTGGCAAATTTGTATACCAAATAAATGTTGTCTTTGATAATGACAATGGGAATAGCCTTAGCCTTAAATATTCATTTGTTCCAGCCTCTCCACATTGTGCTAAAAAACGACCTACATGCTCCACAGTTGACTGATCTTCCTCACCTGTAAATACAGCGAAATCTGGCATTTTAAAACCCCTTGGATATGGGATGTTATCCACCCAATCAGGATGTGGCTTCCTGTATACAGGTCTTGGTGTGCCTCTCTCTGCTCCCAATTGTTGCATTACCAACTCTGCAACTCTGTCTGGGTTCCATGCCCTTAAATTCTGCTGGCCCAACCAAGGATCTTGCCCCCTAGGGTCAATCTGCTGAGGTCTGTTCATGCCTTGTTGATCCATATTAAAATTAATGGGTGGCGGCCTATAGAGAGGGTTTTCCACCACATGTGGGTATGGTTGAGCTGTAGGCGGTCTTATAGGATCAATATTAGGCATTGGTGGAGGTATATTCCATACTGGCGGTAAATTTGAAACCATGGGATTGATCACGTTGGCATCAACAGGGCCAGTTTGAGGGAAATTGTAACCACTCACACCATTCACTAGGTTTGCTGTTGTAGAATTCTCCGGCCTTGGTATAATTCTTACTAGAGGTTGCAGATTTAATCCTCCACTACCATTATACCCAACATTGGGATGTCCCGATGCTGGTGGAAATGGTATTGTACCAGGGGGATTTGCATAAAAAGGAGGAACTTGAGAGGATGAACTAGGACGCGATATTACCTCGTTTATGGCGTTAATCATCATAGGCTTTATCACATCCGTGATATGACGCACCATATGGTTGGTGAGCTCATTCTGCTGCTCCTCAAACATTCTCCTCTTCGTGGCTACCAAAGTATTGTCGGGTGCCAACGCGTGGATTTGTTCTTCATTCAACTGCCGAGGAATGTCAGTATTGTGATGGGGTACTTCCTCATTCGCTGCCGAATGCTCCGATCGTGCTCCATCATCTCGGTTGTTAATATTACCAACTGGTACTCCATCTGATTGACCTCTAGTTCTCACCATTTCTCTTAATCTTACCACACAGGTCCCACTGGGCGTGCCAAAAAGATGTTCGCTCGTTTTTGCAATAAGGAATATCTTTCACCGAAATTCAGTCTTCGATTTTTATTAAGAGGGTTCTGTGGCTCAACTCTCGAAAGGAAATTTTAGTGAGAATAAGAAGTAACACGGATAGAAATGAAATGGGTAGGAAATCAGTGGATCGAATATGGATTTGAGATCAACAAAGGTTCAGATTACATTACAATACTCCTACGAAAGCAGTAGAAAGCTTGAAAATAAATCGGGATTGCAGAAATTCTAAATGCTGGAAAGGAGAATACAGGGAAGTTAAAGTGCAGAAAAACTTGAGTTCTTTTTGGATGTGTGTTGATCTGTCTTCCTCTCTTCTCTTTCGAGTATTTGTTATTCTTCAGCTTTCCATAACTGTCCGTCGGTTATTTTCCTGCTTTCAAACTTTGAATCTTGGCGCCTTTAATAACTTCCCATTTGCCCACGTTTTATCCGCCAAAACTTGATCTTCAACTGTCAATGTGGCTTCAAATTTGAACCTTCTCTAATAACTGCCGTGAACTGTTCACACCCATTATCCGGATTTCTTGCTCATAACTCCTCACTGACATGGCTAGTTCAGCCATCCTGTGATTTCTTTCGACTTCGTACTCCTCTTACTGCCGACTATTTACAGCTTCGGTATGTCCAGAATCTTACCGAATTTTGAAAATCCGCGACCCTATTATTTTACTTCCCGAATATCGGGTTTAGACTTCTGGACATTTCGGTAAGTTTCCGATAACTCACCGAACTTCTCAGAGTAGCTTACTGTTCCCGATTTACCGATTTTCGGGAAATGGTGATACTAAAACCACTTCGGTAACTCATTATTATTTGGTGTCAACAGCTCTCAAGCATTTTGATGTAATATACTGCGGCGCGATCAAGGATGCATAACGAGCTTTCTTGAGACACGCATCATCTTCATTGCCTGTCAAGTGGGACTCCCCCAAGCTGAAGCATGTCCCGCCCGCAATTGACTTTGCTAGATCATTTAAAAGATCGCACAGTTAAAACCTAGATGCATTGACACTTGATTGTTGAAGAAACGATTTGAATACTAGTTCATCGAAATGATTCCGTGCTAGCCTCAAGATATTCTCCTTTTCTTTTGGTCCATCTAAAAGAAGGGTGAAGAGCATCTGAAGTTTGAAAATATGAACAGACGTATACGTCGAAGTCAGCATGCTCCCTATAGGGACTATAGGAAAGAAAATGCCATGCGATGAAGGGGACCCGAAACACCAAAGGCGTCGATGAGACAAAAATCCATGGGGTCAAAAGACAGGCAACAAAATTCCAAGGCAGGATAAAAGTCTCAAGTACCATTGAAAGAGCGAATCATCAGGGTCTGGAAAAGAGCTCAACCGATAGTTGGCAAACAACCGGACATGATCACAGATGAAGTCGCGGTTAATCGGAAGAACCTCTGTGTAATGTCGAGGGAAGCACCCGTTGAACTCAGAAGCGGCAGGGAGTGATTTGAGATATGGACCTACTGTTACCGGGTCAGTGTCAATATCATTGTCCAAGAAAGATAACGAAAGACGACCATTGTCTTCATAGCATCGAATCATCCTAAGAAAGTGCCAGGTCGATCATCCGAAGGCAACTTGGACCAAGCCCTTCTACTCAGAGGTGTCAAACGGGTGGGTCGGATCGAGTTTGGATCGGATCGAATGTGATCCAACCCATATTGACCCATTTAATCTGTTTTGACCCATTTTCATATAGCACAAATTTTATGACCCAAACCCGACTCAACCCATATCCGACCATACCCGACCCAACCCGTATAATTTAAATACTTATATATTTAACCAAATCACAAAATATTTGTTTCATAAAATTAAAAAAAATGTAAAAACTGTTTCGCCGACCGCCCTCCCTTTGGCACCGTAGCCCGCCTGCCACCACAGTCCGCCCGCCCATCGCCGCCACCGTGGCCCGCCCGCCCGCCACCATCGTAGAATTGTTAATTTTGGCACGTTCATATAAAAATCCAACGTCGTCTCTTGGGCGCCTAATTTTGGCACATTCCTCAACTCCGATCCCGCCATCCTCCACTTTGAGTTTCAGTCGCCACTCACCTCCGCCCGTCGATCACCGTCTCGCGGAACCAAGTCGCTTGGCCATCTCTCGCTCTCATCAGGTGCGTCTCTACTTCTTCATCATCTAGGATCGTCGCAATCACGAGCTTACAACACCGTCGCTGGTGCCGATTCAGCGCGATAGATAGTGACATCGTCCTCGTAGCGCCACGATGATGAGCTAGCAGCACCATGGCTAGTGCGTCTCTGTACTTCGTTCTGCCTCTTTCGAGAACTTGAGCACGATTCATTCAGTCATTTAGCGGCTACAGCTGAACGACGCGTTCTGTGATTTTGTTGCGAGATTAATGGTTTCTTTTATCACTGCACTAGAGCTTCTCATTATCAATGTCGAGTGATACAGAGGGTTCCAACATGTCCAGTTCTTACTCAGGGCTCTGATGACGATGGAATTGGAGATGCTAGTTCATAATCGGGAATTTAAGCTCGTGTTTTCTCTAGATACATAGGTGGATGGGACGAGCTGCATCATGCGGCTCAAACCCTTCTCAGAAGTCTCGGCTGGAGGTGATGACAGAAGAGAGAGAGCAGGCTCGAGGCGGGCGGGCAGCCGGCTATGGGCGGCGGTGGCGAGCGGCGGAGGCGAGCTACGTTGGCGCTCGAGCGGTGGGCCGCAGTTTACAAGTGAATAAAAGAGGTCTTGCGAAGCTATAGGTCACGAGTCGAAAATGAATCGAATATGGGTTGGATTAAAACTCATATTTGAATAGGCTTTATAGGCCTAAACCTATATTTGACCCATTTTTTAAATGTGTTGAATCCATAGCTGATCCAAATGAATAAAAATGAGTTAAAAAGTGGGTCAAAGACCCATATTGACACCTCTACAGTTCTACTTAACATGAAAAGGATTGAAAAGCGAAGATCAAGCAAGAGGTGAATTGAGGCGGATCATAAGCACATAGGAGTAAAGAAGTCGAAGACTTCAGAAAGTGAACAGTTTGGATAAGGATCGCCCAGGGATCGGTTTAAATAAAGACTACCTCGAATAACTAACTTGACCCTTCGTGATAGGACGTGATTGACGAAATGCTCAGAAACTGCCGCTTGTAGAGGGAAGTTTAAAAGGGGTGAGGTGAATACCTTCCCGCCTTACAAGACAATAATAGTTGGCAGATATTCGAAGAGCTCAAAATACTGCATCGATCACGTCACATGGTCAAGAAAAGTTAGTCATGCTCAGATGGATAATCGACAAAGAAGCTTGTGTGCCGATAAGCACTTCTCGTAGTTTAGTATTCTATTGGCACCAATGCAAAACATTGAAGAACGCAAGTGAGCAAAGGCAGACTTTCCATTAGAATGCCAATTACTGAAATAACAAACTATTCACAAAATCCATCGCTTCCTTGTGGAAGCTCGACATGTCGACATCTAAGCAACCATTGTGGACCACCAGCTGATTCTTGGCATATCGATGATCAGCTAATTCCTTGGCCAGCTGAGACTTCCTAGGAGTCAGCAGCTTGAGTGTATCACGGTCACGTTCCAACGTCCTGTTTACTTGGGATATTTCACCGGCCACAAGTCCGCGACGATGACGAACATCTGCCAGACGTTTCTCTAGCTCAGCTTCCTCAGTATCCAGATTAACTTGTTCATCGATCAGAGTCTGTAAGGTTTTTACATTGCCCTGCAATGACTGTTCAAGTTCCATAATGGAAGCAAAAGACTGTAGGCATTTTTCTTCCAAAGCCGTCAGAGCAGTGATCTTTTCCTTGTCGTGCCGGTAAGTCTTCATACCACCAAGGAATTGCTCCAAGAAGATTTTGCAACGTTCCTTGAACTGGGGAGACTTCGAGAATTGGATGTCGTCATTGTATAGCTCTTCTAGCAAAATTTTAACCCTATCAGCAGTGACAGGATTAGCTGCAAGCGATGAATAGCCTCCTACGGACAGCTCAAAAAATTCAGCCCATTTGCGCTTAATCGCTTGGGTAGGTGCAGATGAAGAGTCAGATGCCAAGGTGTCACAACTGGCAGCTTCAAGATGACGAACCTTAGAGAGTTCTTCAAGAATGAGCCTGCCCCTAGCGCTAGAACTGACGAAATTTTCGTCGGTTTGACTAGATGGAAGTACCGGAAGCAGCAGAGGAACAGAGGGAGCGCGGATCGACAAAGCATGACCAAGAGCATCGGTAACCCCTTCCAGCTGGTTTTGATTGTTCATCTCAACTGTGGCAGATGTGATGGTCGGTTGGGGATCTGTCGAACCTACACAAACCAATACTGATGATGCTAAACGGTAGTTGATCCGTGTATCAACTAACAAGACTGTATTGAGATACATGGAACTCACCATGTCCAGCCAAAGAAGATGGAACGGAGACTAGTGATGCACCCTCGAAGGAAGAAGAGCGAAGACTGCATTCTGTCTTGGGAATGAGAGGCACGGCTCTGGCTTCAGGTGACTCGTCAGTAAGAACAATTGTGCCCTGAGGACCCGTAGTAGCCCTGGTAACATCGTCAGCACTGAAAGAGGGATTTGAACTGGCACCAGGGGCAGTATTTTCAATCTCCTCGACATCATCACCGGTGCTAGTCGACGTAACTACCGCCCTTCTCTTTTTCCTAGACAGAGGAACTTCTTCCATCTCTTCTGCCTTTGTAATTTGGATCCCAGTCGACCGATTCTTTCTGGTCCGCAAAGGAGTGATTGGTTGGGAAACCGCTGTAATATGAAGGCAAGGTAAGTGAAACAAGGAATATAGATTGGTGCAAGCATAGAGCAGAGCGGTTACCTTTTCCTTTCCTGGCCCTACTTTTCTTCTTCTGAGAGCGTGTACGAGGAGATTGAACTTTTGCAGTGGACATTGGGGGTCTTTGCTCTCCTTGTCCAGCCGATTTCCCTTTTATACGGGAAGCAAACTGTTCTATCCTTTTGAGAGCAGACCCGGCGTTTCTAAAATACCGAAGGTAATAACGTCCCCACCACTGATTATAGTCAGGAGTGGATTTCGGATCAGGACTGAATTCATCAACAGAAAATCGGGCATGCATAATTCTAGTAATCTCAGAGCAGCAGCTGAAAGGCCCGTTTTCAGTCCATTTATACTTGTTCTTCTGTCTGAAAGGAAACTCCAGGGAATAATAGATCGGCATGGGTATGCCTTGGGCCAATCCAAATTGTCTAGCACAATAATGCGGGGAATATATTTCGAACCCATGGTAGAACCTTCCCTTTTTGGACAATCTCAAGGGAAGATCAACTGGAGTAAGCACCTTAACCCAGAAATTATCAAATTCTTCCCGAGAAGGAAACCGATACAGATAAGAGAAGCTTTCGGACTTAAAGGGACAAAAGTCGAACTTGTCTCGATCAAAGCCGAAGAGTATTCCAAGGAAATACGTCAAAGCAGAAGTGCCCTCCGGAATCGGTAAGGGGAGACGACTAAGTAATTGACATCCTATGAACTCAGGGACGTGGGGCTGTGGGCTCAAGTCATTATACGTGGGCAAGTCATGATTTTGATTCGAGAACAGAAAAGGGAAGTACAGGACAATCCAAGCCTGAAGAAGCCAAAAGGAGCCAGAGAAGGTACCGGATTCTTTTCCACGCATAGCCAAAGAGGCGTGTGTGATACCTCTGTACAAGGCAGCAAGTATGAGCGGGCCTAACGCGATCGATACGCCTTCTGCCAAGCTCGATGCGATGCCGAGGAGATCCTTAGAAACCCGAAGTGTAGGATGGAAAAAGACATGCTTGGAGAGCCAATAAAGCAGGAAAGCGGCGTGCTCGTCATCGTCAACTTGTCCAGTTGGTCGACGGAAACTGTTCATGAAGCTCCCGTAAGAAAGGACATTATCATTGACGGACTTCAGGTATCTGGGGGAGCCAATGTCCTTCGCAGCCAAGCCAGTGGGCATGAACCCAGCCATGACGTGTACATCCAGAAGGGTAATCGACATCGGTCCCCAGGGAAAGAAGAAGCAATTTGTCGATGGAGACCAGAAGCAGATTACAGAACCCAAAAGGCCCAAGTTCAGATTCCAGTCGAAGCAGCTAAACTGAAGCGCCCTGTCGATGCCGGCCTTCTTCCAGAGAGAAAAAATGCGATCTTGAGTCGCCATTCTCAGGTACCATCTGTAGAACTCGGGGTCGAAGGAGGGGAATCCCCTGAACCGCTGCGACTCGCCTGTCCAGACATCCAAAACAGAGGGAAGTTGGAAAGGCAGGGATTCTTCGCACGAGCGAGGGAAGCAACGATCGAACACCGTCGGGATCTGCGAGGATCGTCTGAAGCAAGGCCCCAAGACAAGCTGACAGCCATCCCCGTAAACGTCGTTCAGGGTGTCGAGGCAACAATTTTCACCGCATTCTCCTTTTCGTAGCTGGTCGAAGCGAGCGACGTAAGTTGCAGCTGTGAAGCCGGAAGACTTGGGTGCCATTCGAGCGACCCGAAGGTTGAAAAAGAAGTCCTGAGGTCTAGGGTTTAAGATGGACATGGACGAAAGGGAGGATAAAAATTGAATCTTGGCTGATTCGACATTTCTTCGAGAAGGAGCGAGCTCATCAGAGTAACGTGTCGCCTTATTACAAGATGAATGAAAGCAGCCGTCAGAATTCTAGTTGTCGGTACACGAGGGACAAAGCGTCGGAGATACCGATACGATTTGTACTGGGAGCTAGCTATGCCTTCCGAATATTTGAAAGAATTAAGAGAAATTATATTTTTTTTTAAAGATATATTCACTAGAAATACTTATAAAAAAAAAATATAAGTACTAAAACTTATCACGAAAATATAATTGAGTCTTAAAATTTACAAAAAGTTTAAATGAGTTCTAAAATTTATCAAATTGGTGCAATTGAGTACTTCGTTACCGATGTCAATTTGTCTAACGAAAAATGCTAACGTGGCATTTTAAAATTAATTTCTTTCTTTTACGTGGCATTTTTGTTATTTTATTTTTAAAATTTTATTTCAATTAAATTTGAATACCAAGAAAATGCTGATATTTAAATTTAAAAAGCTAAAACTAGAAGAAAAAAAAAAGGGAAGAGTAGCCGAGCAGGCCTCTCCGATGAGGCTCGGCCGCCGTCGCCGCCGCCCATCGCCAAAGGGGCCGGCAAAGGGGCTGGCGGAGGTCACCGACCTTGGGCGAGGGGACCGACAAAGTCTCGCCCGGGGTTGGCGATGGCCGGCCACCCTTGCCCAAGGCCGACAACCTCCGCTGGCCCCTCCAGTGATGTGCGGAAGCAGCCGAGTCTCACCGACGAGGCCTTCCCCTGCCTTGCTCTTTTTATGCTTTTTTTTTTTTTTTTCATTTTTAGCTTTTTAAATTAAATATTAGCCTTTTCTCCATTTTAATTAATCTAAAAAGTATTTGGAAATAAAATTTTAAAAAATGCTACATAGGAAAGAAAAATTAATTTAAAAATGCAAAATCGACGTTTTTCGCCAGACAAATTGATGGTGTTGAAGGAAAGATTCAATTGCACCAAATTGACAAATTTTAAGAGTCGGTTGCACTTTCGTGACAAAATTTATGATTTCTAGTGAACATATCTCTTCTTTTTAAAAGGGGCATGTATTTATACCGAAAATTAGCTGAACCTATCCATACAGACCGAAGATTAGTCGATATTATATGTTGTCGATGACTTTGGTGTAAGACGTGGGCACATATAGACAAGTAACGGAAAATGATTGGCTTTGTTTAGACCAGAGTCGGTCGATGAGCGTGCTTACTAAGGAGATCGATTCAAAATAAGGAGGGTATCAAGGCTCGCTCAGGCACGTGTAGGCCCTTTGAAGAAAACAATCGACAACGTGGGAATATGAGACCAGTATTTTCGGAGATGCGGAAGTATAGTTTACAATCGAAAAAAATCATCAAAAAAGTCATAAATCTATTTTAATTGTGACAATTTAGTTTTAAATCATTTTTTTTATCAATTAAGTTCTAAACCTTTTGCATTTGTATCAATTCAGTCATTTCCATTAATTTTGATCGAAAATTGATGGCATTAACATCGGCCATCCACCGACCATCTTACTTAACATTGCCAAAGCTAACGTGGAATTTTTTTATTTATTATTTGTTTTTTTTGTCTTTCTTTTCTTTTTTGCTTTATAGTTAATGGCCGCCGGCCGTTAGGCGAGGACCGTGACACTAATCAACACTCGGTGAGGGCCCGCAGGCCCTCGCCCAACTCCCGATGGCCTCCTAGAAAAACTAAAAAGAAAAAAAAGATAGAAAAATTCAAAAAATAGTTAAAAATAAAAATAAAAATTTCACGTCAGTGCCGGCAGTGCCACGTAGGACAGTTGGTGGACGGCAGACGTTCATGTCATCAAATTTCGGCCAAAATTAGCTGGAATGACTGAATTGGCACAAATATAAAAGGTTTAGCGCTGAATTGGCCCAAAAAAAGATTTATAACTGAATTAAAAAAATCTTTAGGACTGACTTGACACAATTAAATTAAGTTTAGAACTTTTTATGTAATTTTCCCGTTACAACAACTCCTATACGGTTATGATAGAAGGCCCATAAATACCAAGTTCTCATCAACTGGAGACCCCCCGAGCACAAATCAGTAAATTATTTTCTTAGTTATCCTTATTTTCCTGCAATTTACTTATTGTTTTCAAACTCGGGTCCTCGATTAAATGCCGAAGTGTATTTTTGCTGTAGCTCTCGCTGTTACATCATCGATGAAATTCCGACCTCACATCTCTGTCCGTACGAGCTTTGTCGTCGATTAAATTCTGAAAAAGCTTGTGAACTATCTAATTTGTTTGGAATAAATTAGTAATTTCCTTATACGCTTGTTATATATCATGTCCGGAATTATCACAGGACGTATCTCTTATCTTTAAAACCAAAGAATGACTTTCAATAAAAGTCAATTCCGGCGAAACAACCTTCATTTGAGTGTATATTGTAGGTAGTCTACAGTTTGGAATGTGTAGAAACTCCGGAGTGTTAGCAAATTAAAAATTGGGTCATCAAAGGTAACAATTACAACAACAAAAAGTATGAAAAGACTTGGAAGGTGTTATTTCCTTCTTCTTCTTTTTATACTAAAAGTAAACTTTTTTGAGGTAGCTAACTGATATATCCTTGTAATGTCAGATTTGGTCTAATATTGTTGATGAGACCTCTTGCTCCAATTCCTAATTTATGACCAATAATTTTTTCTATTAAAATTTATTTTATAATATTTCCTTCTTTGTTTCTTTTTCTTATGGGAATATGCAATCTTGTCTCTTTTCTCCAACATGGAAAACACTATTATTTTTCAAGAAGCATGTTCAAACGTAAACATGCTTATCTTCAGGTCATATCTGAATATTAACGAAAAATTAAAAAAAAAATGGGAAAGAAAAAGGGAACTTCTTGCTGTTTTACTTCTCGATGAAGAAATAATTAATGTCAATCTTAGATTTAATCTCATAGCAATTACATCAAAACTTTATGAAATGCTCAAAGTTTCCTCTGAAATAATGTGATGTGAGATTTAATGTGAAGAAAGTGTAATTAGGGTTTTGAGTTTCAACTCCCATTTTGCAATTAAAAAAAAAAGGTAAAAAGCTGAAAGGAAAGCACAATTAAGCAATCTTTAACTATAGAAACCTGTAAATTTATTTTGGCAAAAATCCCATAAGGTCAAGATTTGTCAGATCAAATATATATATATATATATATATATATATATATATATATAGTGAAGCTCAAACTATTTGAATAAAAAATATGCAATTACTTATGTTTTCATAGGCTGTCATAAATAAAAGGTTCTAATCCTATGCATATCTTTTCTAGTTTGAAAGATGAGACCATGAACAAAAATTAATAACCTTCTTCAGGCATGTGACAAGAGGATGTCGGATAATATAATATCTTGTTGGAAGTAATTGTGTTATTTATATTGATAAATTTGATAAGAGAGATGGAAGAAATAAGTTTAGTTTTCTTGATTAACATGATAAAAGAGAAATAATAAATTAAAGAAGAGTGGGTATTTCGGTCAGCTAATTAAAAAGAAGTGTCTTATTCAAAATGCGGGCATCCTCACCCAAAAGAAAAAGAAAAAAAAAAGCACTATAGTGCCTTCTTAAACTTGTGGAGCATTCAAGAAGTTGCGTTATTCTTTCATGTTCTTGTATGTAATTTGACATGTCACAATTTTGCTTAAAACAGGGTTAAGTCTAGCCCCATCCTTTCTTCAGACTTTCTCTTAGACTCTAATTAAGATAAATCCAAATGTGACTTCATAAATGTGAATTTGGCAAGGAAAGAGTTACAATAGCCCAATTTTCATTAATTGGCTAAGCCATCATAAATGTCAATGGCTTGAAATTTTGTCCCGAAAGGTTACCGGGAAAAATGTGCCTTGTGCGATGAAAATCCATTGAAATATCTCGACAAAATTTTCCCTCCTTCACTCCCTAACTACTAACTAGAATCGCGATATGCCCCCACAATGATGGAAACTCGATTTAATGGCGTGGTGCCTAAAAGCGATGCCAGGCCGGCGGATGTTAATTGTTGAAAATTTGATGGCATGGAAGCATGGTTTTGATATCAACGATAGCTTGTGGTTTGAATATGTGCAAGTGTATGTTAGGGATGAACGAGGAACAAGGTATATAAATGAGTATTCAAGGGATAGTAGACTTTGGGATATGGAATAATTTTACGGGTTTTTTATATGGAGGAGTATTGACACCTAAATTTTGGCTAATTACTTTACCATTTATTGCATTGAAAATTAGGGATCAATCCCGACCCATAAACCAAAAATATCATTTAACTACATATGGATTTTGGCGCATTTTGCATAGATAAACTCCAAAAAAATTGCACATAAATTAGACCGGCGGTGAATGAATTTAATTTGCACTAAGCCCATTGAGACAGCAAAATTCGGCCAAGCCCATCGCACAATACAATTATTTCCTTTTCTCCAGGTCTCCTAGTGTCCTTGCAAGCGTCTCTACAAGCCCAAGTCACTCGAGGATTCGGATAACCTAACATTGGGGTTTCTGTGACATGGGTAACATTACTCAAATCAGGCCGTCCATTTTCATTTGGACAACTAAGAACGGGCCACGTCATTTGTTGAGGGGGAGGGAAAAAAATTGAGCGGGAATTTTTTTGGGGTTTGAAAAATTTTAAATCCCAACCCTCTCTCAAATCAGGCCGTCCATTTTCATTTGGACGGCCTGATTTGAGTAATATTACTCATGTCACAGAAACCCCAATGTTAGGTGATCCGCTTCCGTCCCTCGACGGTGTCAGTTTTCCCTGTTCGTTGCTCCTCAAGTTCGTTGGCTTCATTCTTTTGCCGGTTTCCTTTCCTTCGCTGGTGTCCATCGACCTCACTAGCCACGGCGAAAAAGCCAAGACGCCCTTCACCCTGCTGCGAATTCCACTGAACCGAGAGCGGCCGCCCGCCACCACGAGTTGTCCGCCGGTCCGACTTGGAAGCAAAATCTATTGAATAGGTAATTATCCGAACAGAACGACCGGGATGGTACTCGTGATCATAAACACATTGCCCCCGCAGTTTCGTGTCTCTGACCTTGTAAACTGCACATGCAGAAAATGAACTTCAGAGCAAGCCTATGATGCGTCAGATTAAGACAAGAAAACATAGTAAAACCTCTTAAAATCGGCATCTCTAGCAACTGCTTTCGTTGCTTTGCTAGGAATGGAAAGAATCTCACGGTATCACGAGTGGAAAGTCTCCAGAAAAGCGCGTTATCCGATCATTTTACCTTGTTTGAGCGAGTGCCATGGAGACAGCCCATGCATAAGCCGTGGCCACCAAATTGTGACCTGGACATATCAGAGTTAACTTAGGCAACTCCATCATGCCGACTAGGAAAATCCGCAAGAAAGTTCTAATCTCTAACCTGCTGCTTTAAGTTGATCTTTTCGTACTCGAACTTCCTGGCCTAGTTGGATAAGAACGAAAGGGGGAAAACGAAGGCGGCTCTTCCAATCAGAACAAGTCCCAACAATAACGAGCTTACCTCAATTGATTTTCCAGGACTGAGAAGGAAGGAAGAAGTAAAACGAAACGTTAGGAATATGAAAATTCGATCCGCGTTATTCAAACTCGCCTCACAAATGTAGAATGTGAAGGACTTATCATTACCATTGCTGACAACTCCTGACTTCTCGATATCTAACGCATCTTTTTCTAACATAAAGGAAGATGAAGATCTCGGCAACAAATGACAAAGTGGCAGAAACGTGCCTGCATTCATTGGCAAGAAGATAAGAAAAGAGGTGAAGAAAGAATTATCAGTGAATAATATTTCAACGAGCATACAAGTACTAAAGATTATCTTACTTCAGCCAACATATATGACAAGGTATGCCACGAGTAATGTCACCGCAACCTCGTACCTCAACCTCGCGATCTTTAGTGTGCCTGTAATTGTAACATTGGAAACTATAAGAGCACAACAAGGAAAGGACCCAAAATGAAATGTGAGCACTGAACAGATATTGTTAGCTGGTAGTTTCATTGTCAACCAGCCAAAGGAGAGTTTCTTAGCAATGTAAGCACCGAGCAGCCCCGCCTGCAGGAATGAAAACCAAACATGTCAAAAACAGCTCAAGAACAGCGTCTTAAGACGGGATGGAAGGAGGAGGGAGTCTCACCAAAGCTCCGAGCATCGTGCACGAGACAAACAAGTTTTAGAAGTTGCCCATAAACTCCAGAGCATGTAAACGTCTCCATCGGATCACAGAAAGGAAATTTATGCCTTCAACCGACAACTTACCCGAATCCTAGAAAAAGTAGTGAACGGCGGGTTGGCTGTGATCGATTTCAATTCACTGCATCCGAAGATATCCAATGAGGATGAAAGGGATTTCTTGGATGAGGGGCCAATAGTCGCCAATGAGTTTTAAGCATCGATCTTCCAGAATCATGCTTCTAATTTATCTCCAATACTTGGAGGGAGGGAGGCCATCCTCTGCCAAGTATCTCAACTTCGGGCAATCTGCAAACCGTAACTGTTCGAGAGAGGAGAGATGGTTCTAAAGACCACTCGACAGTCTTTCAGCGTTCCCCATTTTCGTCATCAGGATAGAGAAAAATCCAAGCATCCTCGTCCCCCGAAGTAAACCGCACCTTCTCTCCGTCGCCTCCCATGCTGCCATCAATTTCCAGATGCTCGAGGGATGTGAGCATGTGTAAGCCCCATTCCCTCACTAGCTGCTTCAGATTCTCGCACCCTGAAAATTCTAAGCTCCCGCAAATTCAGAGGCAAACCTCCTATTGGGAAGCATTTGATTTTTTGGCAACTCCTAATTTTTAGCATCAGGAGGATGGAAGATGATGACACTGATTTGGTAGAGACTTTATCTCTGGACAATCAATAAAAGAGAAAGATGTCAGGGTGATGGACAGTTACAATATGCCCCCACAATGATAGAACTCGATTTAGTGGCGCTGTGCACATTTACAACGATGCCTAAGCGCGACGCTGGGCCGGCAGATGTTACTGCACACAAACACTAACAGCTTCAAGAGCTCACTGTTGGAAAGGAAATTAGATGCAGTTGGTGAAGCAATGAATTGCAGACATACAGATATCATCCAGTGAGGAGGAGATTACAAAAGCCATCACTCTCTTAATACATGCCCAAGACAAACAAAGAAACAACAAGAAAGAAAAACAAGGGCAAGAAATCAGATCTCTCTATCACAAAAATGCAAAGTAGCTGCGTCGAATAAAATGCCGCTGCTCCCCGTATAGGCCATCAATCTTGTCAAAGTCGTCAAAACTTCACACTCTGAAAAAACCTGTGTATCAATGTGTCCTATTTACAAACCACCTAACAAAATCATTAGTTCTTGATCCCGTCTTCGACTTCCGTTAGAGCCACTGATGATCGTCTTGATCAGTGGGCGAGCATGGAATGAAAGGCACAAAACCTCGCCCGCCAAACACAGGCCTCATGAAGGCATCGTCGAATCTTCGCCAGTAATGGTGCACCGTGTGAGTAGGCGTGCTCAGGAGCTTGCGCAAACTGCTTGGTCGGAGTATGCTTTTGCCGTTCTGGTGAGACTCCAAGTCGTGTCCATTGCTGAGCAGAGGCTGAGTGAAGGATTTGGGACTTGATGGCTCAGAAGATGTCGCGCTGGCAAAGTATTTGGTCGAAGGAAGCAAGATTCTCACTAGAGGCTTTGTCAACAATCCAAACACCTGTATCGATGAATGATATCTTGAGGCACAAGCTACATCTTATGCCACCAATTAGACTTGGCATACGAAGCGCCGTCTTACCACAGTGCTAAACAGAACGACCGTGATGGTACTCGTGATCATAAACGCATTTCCCCGCAACTTTGCGTCGGACCGAGTAAACTGCACGCAATTAAAATAAACTTCAGAGCAAGCATATGTGTCAGATTAAGATGAGGAAACATAATAAAACCTCTTCAAATAGGCATCTCGGGTGACCACATTCATCTTATTGCTGGAATAGAAAGAATCTCGCGGTATCGCGTGCGGAAAGTCTTCCAAAAAAGCGCAGTATCCCATCATTTTACCTGGTTATAAGCGAGTGCCATGGAGACAGCACCGCGCATAAGCCCTGCCCACCAAATTGTGACCTGAACATATCAGAGTTAAAATTAGGAAACTCCATCATGCCGACTACCTTATTTGCGGGAAAATCCACAAGAAAATTCTGATCCCTAACCTGCTGCTTTAAATCGATCTTCTCGTACTTAGACTTCCTAGCCAAGTTGGATAAGAATGATAGGGGAAAAACGAAGGCGGCTCTTCCAATCAGAACGAGTCCCAACAATATCGAGCTGACCTTGATCGATTTTCCAGGACTGTGAATGCCCGAAGAAGAAAAACGAACCATTAGGAAAATGGAAATGCGATTCCAGCAATTCAACATCGCCTAACGAATGTAAGGATGTAACACAGACTTATCATTACCTATTGCTGACAACTCCCCACTTCTCGATATCTAACGCATCCATTCCAACATAAAGGAAGATGAAGATCTCGGCAACAAACGACAAAGTGGCAAAAACGTGCCTGCAATCATTGGCAGGTAGACGTGAACATTAGCGGCATGAGAATACCAGAAATTATGTCCAAGGGTAAGATCGAAAGCGGGTAGATTCGACATACTTAGTGGTCACTCTTGAACTCTCTGTCACGTTATGCCATGTATAGTGCGACATGACAATTCCACAGAAGAACACAGTGAGGATGGCGCTTAAGTAAAACAACTGCCAAAACAATATACTCTTACCACGACAAATCCGCAAAGAGGTGAAGAAAGAATTATTAGCGAAGAATAGTTCTACGACTATGCAAGTACTAAAGATTATCTTACTTCAGCCAACATATATGACAAGTACGCCATGAGTATCATCAGCGCAACCTCGCGATCTGTAGAGTGCCTGTAATTGTTACATTAGAAGCTATAAGAGCAGAAAAAAGAAAGTACCCAATATAAAATGCGAGCAGTGAACAGATATTGTTAACTGGTAATTCATTTTGTACACAATTAAACCAGACATCGGTGCTAAGGATCAATTTGTCAACCTGCCAAAGTATAGTTTCTTAACAATGTAAGCACAGAGCAGCCCCGCCTGCAGGAAAGCAAAACCAACATGTCAAAAACAGAACAAGAAGAACGTCTTAAGCAGGGAGGGAGGAGCAGGGAGTCTCACCAAAACTCCGAGCATCGTGCTCGAGATAAACAGGTATAAGAAGTTGCCCATGAACTCCAGAGCGATCCTGGAGTTAATGTGGGTAAGGTCGAAGCTCTTAATCGCATTGAACAGGACAACTGACGTGGCATCATTCACGACGCCTTCACCAAAGACCAGACTGTACAATAGAGGCGTCTCGTCCTGATTGAGCACCTGCACCAAGTAATCGAACATCGGTTAAATCATTTCATCGTTCTGACCAGGTGGTGGGGAAATTGGACTGCAGCTTAGTACCACCTTAGTACCTGCAAGGTGCAGATAGAATCTGTCGCGGAAAGTATCGCTCCAATCGCTGCATTCACCAAGGGAGTGTAAGTTCAAGTACACAATAAGGCGCTTAAATATTGAGTCCCAAGACAGAATGAAAAATAACTTCAATGAGATGTATTTACCCAGATAATCTCCCATTTCAAGTGGACCGATTTTCATTTTCTGAAAGATGTGTACGGCACCTAAATTGAATTAGAGGCCATGAAACTATAAGAGACGGTCAGAACTACATATGAAAACCGATGAAGGTGCAGATGCATCAAGTTTCTTCAATAGAGTACATCATTTTACTTCAAGAGGAACAATCTGATTGCAATGATTATTGTTCCTTTAGATGAGAACAGATTGCAGACATGTACCTAGCGATATGATACCGAAGGATATTAGAGTACCAATTGCACCGAAGAGCATGATCGTCATGAAGTTGCGAAAAAAATGCTTCTTCTTCACTTGGAACCTGGGGAGAGAATAAAGAACATATATCGTGGATGAAGTAAACTACATCCAATAATTTAGCAAAGGAATATACAGAAAACTCCAACCTCTCGCACGATCAAATATGGCACAGGAAACAATCAAAGATGGAGCGAAAATTTTTCTCGACTCACCCGGCATTGAATATAATAGGCGGAAGAAGATAGATGAAGAAAAGATCTTCGCTGAAAACCAAAAGACGAGAGCTCTTTCCTTCAGTAGTAAGCAAAATTACACCTCCAGTGCACAGACCCTACATGTTATAGCCCAATAATCACTTAAACAATCCAATCAAGATATGAATTTTCCCGAAAAATATGGCTATTGAACTTACAACGGCAATTCGACCAAAAAAAAAAACTTACAATGGCAAGGGCTGTGATGGATTCATTCATCCACCTGTACTCCTCCAACAAGTGGCCTACCACAATACAGGCACAAAGAAGTGCCACAAAGAGGTTCATGGACACAACCGAGGAATGATCAGAGGTCATCAACATGTTGAGTTTAGCCAACAGGAAGCTTGTCTCCATTGCCACACGAACTCTTAGAATTCAGAACTGAACAATGAAAGGAAAATCTCAGGTTCAATTCAAATCTTCAATCTTTGTGAGCGCAACAAAGCCAACTCATGTACACTTGCACGTCCAAGTTCTGCCCACCAAACCCTTATGTGCTGGAAAAAAAAAAAAAATAGAACAGAAAACACAGATTTTTATGAATTAAGAAAAAGGAAAACGATGGTTTTCACTTCTTCTATTCCAGCTGAGGGGGAAAAAACGAGAAAGTAACAGTAGGATTCTCGAAAATATGGGGAAAATGGTGAAGTTACAGTGAAAAACCTCAGTATTTCCAGATTTAGGACAACAAGAGACAGAACAAGGTGAAGTTGGCTTGACTGTTTCTCACATAGCGCTCACTTTTTTACTCTTTGGACCCAACTTTTTGCTTTAACTTGAAAATGCGTATTGACTTACATGCACAAGAACTGAAGAAACCGACCGCGCACCTTCCTCAGCTTCTCCTGCAGCTACCCAGAAGAAAGAAAAGCCAGAAGATTTACAGAGACTCTCAAAAAGCTTCAAGCTTGAAGAAGCCTCGGACCAACAGGAGCTGAGCCAGTGATTCAAGTCACGTCACCGCAAGCTTGAGCTTTCACCAATGCATGAATCTTAGCAAACCCAACAGACCCAACTTAGATCTTTGCCTGAACTCATCATGAACTTCAACGAGCATAAAATCTAGAGAGAGTGAGAGAGTTTCAGTTAGAAGACAGAGAAGGCCAAGGGCTGGGAAGACAGGTTGCCAAATGGAAGGTATATATACGGTTGCATTAAAAGAAGGAGAGCGAGTCAGTCTCTTGATTTTTGGAAGCAAATGGAGAGAGATAGAGAGAGAGAGAGAGAGAGAGAGAGAGGAAAGTTCCACTTGTATGATTATGTCGTTTACGGAATCTAAGAGACTCTGTACACACATCAACGAAATTGAGAGGCTTTCTTTCTTTTCCTTTCCTGACAGAATCTTTGGCAATAGGTAAATTATTATTTATTTATTTTTGGTAAAAAAAAAAAAGGCTAATTTAAAGCAATGGACTTTGGAGAAAAATTCATGAATGTAGACACACAGACATTAATGAAGTTCTTACAAAATAATTTTAGTCCATATATTTAAGCCAATCGCGTAACCGATAATACTAAACTTTTCTCGCCTACATATCTTTAACTCTACGCTTAAAATAGAAAGGGAAAAAATCAGTAAAAATCTTAAATTACGCCCACCATGATACATTTATCCCAAACTTATACTTATGTGACACATTTACCTTAAACTTGTAACGTGTGACATTAAAAACCTCAAACTTTTTCTCACGACACCAAAACTCCCAAACTTATATACGTGTGACACATTGACCCCAAATTATTTTGTTGTGACACCAAAAATTTCAAATTTGTAGGCATGTGACATATTTACTCCAAATTTTTTTTTTTTGTGATACTAAAAATTCCAAACTTTTTCTTGTGACACAAAAAACCTCAAACTTATACACGCGTGACACATTTGTCCCAAATTATTTTGTTGTGACACCAAAAAAAAAAATTGTAGGCATGTGACACATTTACCCCAAATTTTTAGGTAAATGTGTTATACGGATACAAGTTTAGGATTTTTGGTGTCACAATTTTTTTTTGGGACAAATAAATCACACTGGTACAAGTTTGGGATAAATATAGATATAAGTACAAGTTTGAGATTTTCCGTGTGACAAAATCAAATAAAAAATAAGGCTGGTCTCACTCTCTATAACTTTTCAGAAAAGAAATAACCCTTTTTGGTTCTCCTCTTAGTTTATTCTTCTCGTCAAAGAAAAACAATATTATTAACCAAAAGAAACAAAGAAAAAAAAATGCTGAAATAACTAAGAGTGACTTTGGGTTTTATTTTTAATCTTTTTTTTTTTTTTTGGTCTTTAAGCATTTGAGGCTTCACTTTCATTTCACATAGGACCCCCTGAAACTTAAACATATGGCCATTTGCAGTCATTTGCAAAAAGATCATCACTAATTTCATATACAAGCTTTATACACACATCAAAATTTTTTATTATTTATTTATGATAATCAGTTATAAAGTACTAAAAACATGTAGCTCATTAGTTTGGGGTTTTTAATGTCACAAATTTTTTGGGGGTAAATGTGTCACGCGGGTACAATTTTAGAGTTTTTGGTGTCGCAAAGAAAGTTTGGGGTAAATATGTCACAGTGGGCATAGTTTAGGATTTTTAGAAGTTTTTTCTCGAAAAATTATATATGTGGAATATTATGTGTAATTATAAATATTCACAGAAGAATAATCAATATTCACAGCAAGCTACAATCAAAGCATAAGATTCAAGCAACTCCCTCCGATTGACTGAGACACAAAACTCTTGAACCGAGTCTCACTAATCCTTCAAAGATCAATTTCTCAGATTTTGTATTTGTTTCTTAGGTTTAGCACCAACCCTACTTTTTTTATAGAGGCTAAATCATATATTATTAGGAATTCTAATCCAATTTCATAAATATATCTGATTAACTATTAGGTAGAAACCTGATACATCTTAATTATCAAGATTTTCTTAATGAGTGCCCCAATAGTTTGTTAAGCAGACAATTAAGAAAACAAAATTCACATTTCTATACATTTTTATGTGTTTTCAATACTTTGAAAGAAATATTTTTCTTTTAAAAATGCTAAAAAAAGTGTCTCAGCTCTAGTTGAAAAAACCCTAAACGTAAAAATATATGGGATCTAAACATGAATCATACCCGCAACGTGGATCATTACACATTGTGTTTTATGGAATTAAGACTTTTTTTTTTTTCAGGTAAATTTGACATTTACTTCGGTTCAAAATACTTCACGCCTCTTTTTTGAAGTAAATTAAGATGACTAGGACATTTCATGTAATTTGCACACTTAAAATAAATTAAAACTTAAAGTGACTAATTGAACCCCCTAGTAGAACATGATTAGACTCCCAACATGCTACTATGAGTCACTGTAATTGGGAAATAATCTTGTCACCGACAGATTTAGTGGCAATTAAATTCAAACGCAACCAGATGCATCAATTATGTCGTTGCAAGGCGTGCTTGAATCAGCTAACAAGACAAAAGGGCAAAAAGTGATGCTCCATGCCACATTAAAAAAGTCAAATAGAGAAAAATAGAGACATGAAATGAATTTGTTCATTTGCATATAATCGATGGAGTCATAAGAAATTGATAATGCAATCTTTTCTTTTGGTGCAATTTCTTTTGGCCAATCTTTAAGGAAAAACAAAATGGAATGGAATTACAATTCTTTTGTTGGTGAATTGTAAGAAAAAATCTTACGGAATGAAATGAATCCAACACCTTAGAATAAATTTCTACCTGGAATCACAATATGTTGCATTATTTTCAATCTACAAATTTTATATAATTGTTCAATTTCTTTTTTTTTTACCAGAATATAATTGTTCAATTTCAGTGACAATTAAAATGTAAAATATTTTATGTAACATAATTCTAAAATATTATTAATACTAAATGGCACATAATATATACTTCTTAATCTTATAATTGTATTTCGTGTTTTTCTATACTAACATCTAGTGGGGAAATTGTCCAATCAGTGCTAGACCTATTGTATGGATGTCAATTCGGTCCTAAACTTTTCTATTCTGTCAAGTCCTAAATATTTGTACGAAAATTCCAATTTAGTACTTCCGTTCAATTTGTGCTAGAAAACGCTGACATGGCAATCCAATCATCGCCGACCGTCCTAAAGTCGGCAATTTCCCATGAAATTTGACCAAAAGAACTACATTGAAGTTTCGCGCCAAGGCTTAGGACTAAATTGACAAAATTGAAAAGTTTAGGAATGAATTAGCATCCAAACAAATAAGTTTAGGACTGATTCGGTAACTTTCCCAACATCAAGTTATAATCGCTGATGAGATTATTAATAATATTCATAACTAGGTAATATTATCATTTTTTAACAGTAAAATTAAAATAATAAATTAGTGTAAGAGTGAAATTAAAAATCATAATTCATGCATTAATTGCTTCGTATAGTGAAATTAAAAATCATAGTTCATGCATTATTCGTTTCGTATAGTGAAATATGATTTCTGATTTGCAATTCATCTTATTTTTATCTTATCAATTAACTCTAAAACTACCAATATAATATGTGCGTGTGTTTATATATTTATTTGTTTGTTTAATATTTCTTGGACATGAACCCTACCACCAAACACTGGGCAGGTGAGTGGGAATTAGATGCTACTTAGCGTTAATTTGTCAAGAACAAGATTCATGCCATCTGTGAAACGGCATCTTCCCATCGATCATGTGATTGGATCGCCAGATTGAATGATTGATTTTACGAAAAGATTATCTCTAGAACATTTTCACCGACAGGACAGAATGTAAATCTTGATCCGGTGTTGCTAGTGATTTTCCCAATCAGCTGCTTTTATAGTGGCAGTCATATATATATATATATATATATATATACCGTCCCGATAACCCCAATAACGTCTAAAATTATAACAACAAAACTTTTTTCGTAAAACATGAGTGATTTGCAAAGTATTTTCCTAAAAACGTTCACTTATATCGTTTATAAAAATAAAGAACGAACAATATTTTCATCATTCACGCAAATAGTTAGACATAAATTGTTGTCGATGATGAAAATAATTTTCATCGGGTAATTATTTGAAGGGATCCAAGCAATCATTTTTAAGAAAATATTTTGTAAATTACTCAGTTTTTGCGAAACAATCGAATCCTTTATTCAGCTAACTTTGTTTGATAATATTCAGCATCGCCTTAAAAGTTTCAGTTAAGTTCTAAATTCACTTAATCTGCAAGAAAGAGCCAATTTTTGCGTAGCAAGTGTTTGAACTTTACAATAATTCCCAGAAGAAGTTAGAAACATTGATCGCTCTTCTTGGCCCCTTTTACTTAAAAGAGAAAAATCTACTAGTGTGACAGAGTAAATTAAGTTGATAGACCAGTGAATCTAACGAAATTGTTTCTTTGATATACGCAGATACTAGTAAAGTTGACATTTAAATAGAATTATGGAGTTGCGGACACAATGGCGAGAATGATTTTTTTAGACGACCTGATCTTCGTTTTGACGTGTCCATCCTTTGAATCGATATAAAGGGCAAGCCGATACAATAGGCATTGCGATGCGATTTCAATGACCATTACGTTTATGTATTTTTCCTTTTATTAGTTGACTATTTTTTCACTTAAATATCCAATGTTCTAATGATTACTAGCACGTATTGTGAAACTTAGGCCCTGTTTGGTTCAGCATTTGGCCAAGGAACTTTGGGAAAATGCAAATACATTTGAGTTAAATGGGTTTGGTGAAATGCAAATACTGTTTGGTAAACTATAATTAAAAAGTGCATTTGAATGCAACTTTGAGGAAAAATGTTGTTTGGTAAACTTTAAATATGAAAAGTTCTTTGGTGTCCCAATTTAATATTTTTTAACTTTAATTTGTTTAAAATTAGGAAAAAAAACAATCACTGGCGGCCGGCGAGGGGCGATGGGTGGCTGTGGGGGCGGCGGTGGGGGCGGCAGCCGGCGGTGGTGGCGGGAGGCGATGGCAGTGGCCGGCGATGGGAGGTGGTGGCGGAGGGCGGCAAGGGCCGGCGGCGGTGGGGGGAGGCGAAGGTGGCCTGCGGTGGGGGGCGGCAGTGGGGGGCGGAGGCGGTGGCCGGCGATGGGGGACGGTGGCAGCGGGCGGCGAGGGGCGGCGGCCAGTGGTGGGGGGGGGGAGGCGACGGTAGGGGGTGGCGGTGGCCGTCGGCGAGCGACCGGAGGCGGCCTGCGGGGGCCGACGGTGGGGGGCAACGGCGGTGGGGGGAGGCGGCGGCGGTGGGGGGTGGCCGGCGGCGGGCGACGGCCGAAGGAAGGAGGAAGAAGGAGAAAAGAATAAAATAAAATAAAATAAAAAATTGAAGTTGCATTTCGAAAATGCTACTTTTCAAAGTACCTCAGGCAAATGGACTTTAGAGAGCATTTGAGATGCAATTGCATCTCCCCAATGCGAGTCAAAAAAATAACTAAACAACATGTGCATTTGGCCAAGGGACTTTAGAGCCCCAATGCTCATTTGAAATGCTGAACCAAATAGGCCTTTAATCGGTCCAAAAGTTCGGAAAATGCTAACACATTCGCTACCTATTATCCACCTTGAATCCAAAATAAATTACTATAGACTAATTTGAGATGACTTTCGATGAATTTTAAATATCAGAAAGGAAAATCACAAAATGCAAATGCACTTGCATTCTTGAATCTATTCTGATAAATCCAACGTAAACTACATAATAATATTCTTTGAAACTCATATCTACTGCACATAAAACATATGCTAAAAAATTAGACTTAAGAATATTCATAAATTTAATGGTGTAGCTCATCCACGAAATTCGATAAAGCTAGAGTTAAAAACAACAGACCTATCAAAATAACTATATCAATTCATAGATATACTAGTTGGGAAAATTACCAATTCCGTCCCGAAAATATTGTATAGATGTCAATTTAGTCATAAGTTCTTTTTATATATATATAAATTTTACCAATGTAATCATAAAATATTTGCACGAAATTTTAATGTAGTCATTCCGATCCCTGCCGAAAACTACTGACGTGGCGATTCACAAGTTGTCCACGTCAGCAAGCTACGTAAGACGGTCGACGATGGCTAGACGCCACGTAAGCAATTTTCCAGAGGTAATTGGCCGAAAAGACTATTGGGATTTCGTGCAAATGTTTAAGACTACATTGGTAAAATTGAAAAGTTTAGGACTGAATTGGTATCCGCACATTAAGTTTAGGTATGATTGGGTAATTATCCCTACAATACTACACAATTGATAATCAGAAATCCAGTTCTATTAGCATATTAGAAGTTGTTCATGGAGTCCAACACATACTTAGGAGACTCACACATGTAAAATTTATCATGGAACATCCAACCCAGAAACTGAATTAGATAATAATGTAACACTCTCTCTCACATAAAAACTAAATTAAGAGCGACACGTGCAATTCGACAAATGAGGCCACATGTGTGAAATAAAACTAGGCGAATCTCTACTCCGATATCATGTTAGACTTTTCAATCGGCAAAATGTTTAAATTGATACGTGGACGGCGGCGAGCACACATATGTAAAACTACGTGGACTCCGATATCATGTTAGACTTTTCAATCGAAAAAATGTTTATTTATAATAAATCCGGTATCAAAGCGTGCAAGCGCCAAAGCCCGAATCTAAGGGGGGGAGGTCCCTTTTGGGAGGAGGTGGGGGTGTGGGGCCCATCGTGCCTCCCATTCTTCAAAAGCGAGAGCACTCGAAAGAGTATGCTCGCCGCATTGGACGGCTGGTTTTTATTTAATGTGTTGCTTTGTACGGTGGAGATGATGACGTCCACAGGATCTGGTTGGTGCCGCACCGCCTGTACGGAGATATACCTGTGGCGTCTGTCTGTCTATTCGATTGTCCCGTCCGGGGAGGCTGGAGGACCAGGGCGTGCGTGTGGGAGGGTTGAGGGCAGCATCCCATCATTGCTCCTTCCACCTGATTAAACATAATGTAACATCGGAGACTCAGGATTTGTATGATTCACCTTAAGGACGCGCATGATAACATTTCTCTTTTCTGACTTTATTTCTAATCAAAAATAGATTTTTCTATTTCTATTCCCTGGACGAGTTTCTGAGCCGAGATACGTGTTTAATAACGACAAAAAATTACAGCTCCTGGAATAGAAATTCGTTTGATAATGATTGAAAATTTCCAATTCTGAAATATTTATTAACAAAAAATATTTTACGAAAATTTTCTACTTCATTTTTAATTTTTTAAAATTTCTTTAAAAAATAATTTTTATTATTAGAAAATATTATTTACTATTTAAAAATAAAAAATTATTATTTATTTTTTACTCCGGCGGCGGCGGTGATTGCGGCAGCTAGTGATGGTGGGCGATGGCGGCCGGCGGAGGGTGGCACGGGGCAGTGGTTGGCGGCGAGGTCGGCGGCGGCCGGCGATGTGGCGGGTGGTGGTTGGCGACTGAGGGCAGTGGTCGTTGACGGCTGCCGGCGGTGGGGGGTGGAGGCAACCGGGGGGGCTGTGGTCAGTGGTGGGTGGCGACAGCAGGCGGAGGGGGTGATGGGCGGTGGCGCTACGGGGGGCAGTGGCGACTGGCGGCGGGCGGTGGCAGTCGGCGGCGACAGGGGTGGTCGCGGCGGTGGGTGGCAGAGGGCAGTGGTTGGCGGAGGGGGGCGGCGGCCAGTAGTGGTCACGAAGTTATTTCTTTTTGTTGTTCCAGAAACAAAAAAATAACTTTTTTCTACTTTTGATTTTTTTTTCTAAATCTATTTCTGAGTCAAAAATTTGTTCCGGGAATAGAAAAATAAAATTGCGTTACCAAACGGATTTCTATTCCAAACCTGTTCCCCGAAACAAAAGGACAGGAAAATAGAGGAACATAAATGTTATCATGCGTGCCCTAAATAAAACAAGCCATAATTTTTTTTCTTTCCATCAAAATTTATTTTTGGAAATTACGAAAAAAAATTACATGTAGATCTATGTATCGAGATCTGCCTGTGATGAAAACTATTGAGTGTTTCGGTCTCCATGTGCCGAGACTAGGCGAGTGGAGACTGGAGGGGACAACATCCGCCGAGGGCAGAGGTGTTGGTGATGGAGGTCAGACACGAGGGGTGGTGGAAAGCAGAGGTCGTGATGGTGGTGGTGGCGGTCCTCACGTGGTGGCCCTATGATTTTTGTTGTTGAAGGTGGCGATAGGTGGCGAAGCTCTCTCTCACATCACGGCCTCCGAAGCTCCGGAAAGACAAGGAAGTTCCTCAACATTGGTGACCTCAAGCCGAGGTCGCTGAGCTCGCACGACCTCGATTCCGTGGATGAAATCAAATCCAATGTCCACGGCGACTGACAACTTCAGATCAATGTTTCCGCCAAACTAGAATCTTTCACATTAATCACTATTCAAAGGGTATAAATCAATCTTTGTCTAGCACTCTCAATAGACACTTGATCAATGACATAACTCTGATGAATTTGACCTTTCGCTCTCGAGGGGAATCAGTTGCACCGTCAGGGGGGGTACACGATGCGGGCTTCATTTTGCAAAAGACACTCTCGTGGATCATCACTCGATCCTGTCACTCTTTACTTTAATGTTCGGCAGTGTTGGTGGTGTTTAAGGTTAATTAATCTCCGCTTTTGGGTTGCATCATCATGAGACCCTTGGACCCAAAAGGCCGTTCTTCTTCTTTGCCTTTAGATTTCCCTTTTTCCTGAGAGAATGGCCTTTCAGAAAAAGAAACGAAAAACTGAACATCGAATGATTAAAGAAGCATTAACATGGTATCTTCCTATTTGTGGGTGGTGGACCTACTTGCAATGGGACAATGGAACACAAAGTTAGTAACAAGATAACAAGATCGGTCAAGATCTTGCTTGTGCTGTCATGCTTTTCTGCATAATCGAATACTTCACCTTCGCACAACAAAGAGAAATCCTGCCATTCATAAGGACATGCGCAATACGTACTCAGTCGAATCTCTCTTTTGCAAAAGTAGAGTTTTGTGATGACAAATCATGACTAAGAAGGTGTAGGTCCAAAGGTGCACTACTAGATTGGAGATTTAGAATTTAAAAGGGGGAATCAATCAAAAAGGATCTATTGCGTCTCGGGCTCGTGCATTGACCGTCGTTCATGAGTAATTGATCGAACAGAACAACTCAATGCAAGCACGCAAATGCCTTTGAACGTGATCCAGAGTCGACCTCATGGCATGTCACATGATCTAGTGGACTTGCATATGCACGAATCAATTCCCACCATCCACCCACAAGAAAGCAATCGACATTAATCTAAGTAGCTTCACAATGCGTAAGAGAGATCTCACAACAGGAATGCTACACATGCAATATTCCCTTTTCGTCAAACTCGCTTGTTTTTAAGACCTGCTACTCTTTGTCAACATCAATTTCTCTATCCATGCATTAGAAGCTGATTGCTTTATTCAGATTGATCTGCTTTCAACTTTTCCTTCTCTTATTGTGAGCGTGACTTGGATCTAATTGTTGAATTGCATCAAACAGGTTTGTCTCAAACCCTCCCCTTTCTCATGCAAGAGAGAAATTCATGTTTATGTTACTAACAAGTCTATGTCATACACACCAACTTCATAATTTTCAAAGCCACGTTACGGATATCGATGCTATATGATGTATGATGTCCAGAGTAGAGCAGTATGGCCAGAAAAAGATTGATATTATATTTACCGAAGATGAACAATTCACGCCATTTGCCCAAAAAGAACAATTTGAGCATCGGCAGTATAGGAGACAGGAATGAACAATTTAATGATGGTTAAGATTGATTCTCAAAAACTGACTCTAACCTCATGTAATGGCTACTTACACGGTCGCCTAACAAAAAATTCCTAGTCACGATTCTATGAAACTGAAACACTTCCATCTGGCTGCTGTATGCTCAGTGGTTTTCCTACATGCAAGAGAATATCATTCAATCAACACAGGTAAGATGCACCAGAATAAGTACAATGAAGAGATATAAACACAGCTATATTGTCAACTTCCCAGCATGGATTTATTCCACTGACAATGGTAATGGACCTGATCATAGACAAGCATGTAGTGTTTTAACAGGCAAGCGCATGGGAGAGTGCGGGCGCATGCATATGTCTGGGGATACATATGCATCGACCCACATATGAGCAACACAAGCAAGGTTTTCAAGCCTTCCAAAAGCAAGCACCGCAAAGCATCCTTGAAAAGATATGCATATTTTCCATCTCCCTGAATTGTTGTTACATATTGGACCTCTCAAAACATCAAACGCAAATCTATTCTTCTCTCTAACTCCTTTAAAAGTAAAATGTGGCATAGCTTGTAAGACATGTGATGTCGTTCGATAAGTAAGATTATCGTTGATATAGGAAACAACTCAAAAAAGCAATATTCTGACAATCAACAAAAAATGTTACTTGATGATAAGCACAAGATTCATATCATCTAATGATGTTCCAGCGATATGCTTTAAAGGATTTTGCTCCCCACATTATGGATTCTGCAAAAGCCAGAAGCTGGGTTATGTGCCCAGCTTCTGACTTTTGGTTTATGGATTTCCATTAAAATGGTTGTTATGAATTGGAAAAATAATAGCAAGATCATAATTAAAATGCAAGGAATTGAGGTGTCCACTGTCCCCTAAGAAAAAAAGTTATGATAAGCTATATTAAATTATTAATAGAAGGCAACACCAAAGGACAAAAACTACAGTTAAACTCGAGCAAAAATAATAGTAGAATTCCATAGCTATTTGAAAGCACACTAGCCTCCTTTCAGTAAGAAATTTGAAACCCGGCTTTAACCTTGTTCTCATACTGATGAAAACCATAGTATAACTTTTAAAAGTTTACCTGGGTCACCAGCAAAAGAATAACCATTGGGAAAAGTTCTGCTTTTCATTAACTGAATTGGAGCATCCTGAGGCCTCAAAGAATTATCAGCGGATAGATAATTTGATACTTGTGACGGTGGCAAAGATACAGAAGAGATATCTGAACATAATGACAAACTTTTCGAAAGAACCGGTTCAGGTTCTTGCAGTAAAGGCGATGGCTGTGCATCTCTCGGTCCCTGAGAATAGAGTGAGCATAGTTGTTCTCATAATAATTTTTGCAAGTTAGCACCACTGCCTCACGAACAATGGCATGTTAGCTATTTGAGAAAGCAAGATCAGAGCACTATGGTAAAATTATATCGTTTTAACACCGGTACCAAGTGGACTGGTGATTTTGATCTTGCTATACCAAACATAATACTTGACTTGTAAACGCAAGCAGAAAGGGATTCGCCTTGCATCATGCACAAAAAATGATAATGAAATTACACATCTTCTGAACAAAACACTTAATTTTGGTGGTATCACCATTAAATGATATACTTTCTCAATAACCAGAACGTTGAATATTCTACTTCTGACAATTTTAAAGTCAAACTGGTTAAGAGCAGAATTCATAAAGCCAGAGCCATCAACAAGGTTTTATATCTATGTGTGGACTCCAACAATCACCATTATGAAGGATCTGCCTGCTAATCAAGTATGCCTTTGGAGATACTATGAATATCACATGAACGAAGGATAACACAACAGGCTATTAACATAGCAGAGACGCTAGGAAATCAAGCATCATCATAAGATTAAGTGAAATGGGCTAGATAACATCAAACAGTTGCTCAGATTCTAAGAACAAACAAGAATAACTCTTAGAAAACCTATGTGCCATGAGTAAAGAACTCTTTTGAGATCAAGCCTGCATTCACATCTTCTTCTTATACTTACCAAGTCATCAAGAAGCCCATCAGTTGATGTCATGTAATAAAGATGGCTGATAGCTGATCGGAGACGATTGTTTCTCTGAGAGTAATATATTTTGCTAGCAAGGGGCAAAGGAGTACCTAATATCACAACTACCGTTAGTCCTATAAAACTAAAAATATCTACCATAGGAAACTGAAAAAATATGTCGCATGAAAATTCTCAGAAATTTCTCTAAAGAAGCAACTTTGGCTTTAAATTGCATCTTACGTCATGAAATGAAAATTTACAGTGCACTTCCCTCACAGAAGTTAGAAAATTACAGCACAACTAGACTATTATACCTTGTGTCAATTGGCTATTTGTACAAATTTGCAAGGGATTCTTATAGCCGATAGCACAACCACTCTTCGTTTCTTGTTCCGGAATTGATTCTTTTTGGAAATCCCTACCTGGCAACATGCAATGACATGTTAATTAATATACCATCGGATAGACCGGATCATGCACCCTATATCAGCTTTGAACATATCGTAGTGTAATCCAAATGACCAAGCACATATTTGTCTCGAACACGTGATAATATAGAAAGAAAAATGACAAAAAGATTAAGGGCCCATGTGATTACACTAAAAAATAAGCACAAGGTATTTTGTTGCTTTCTCATCAAAATTATAAAATCATATTCAAATTTCAGAAAAATATGAAAGAACATATGCGTATCTACATATCATTTGAGAGTTGTAAATATTTTAGGAGTTTTCGGTTTCGAAAAAAGTCAAAAAGTGCGTAAGATGCAAGAGCTATATTAGGTAAAAAGCAAAAAGTAAAAGTCAATCCAGATAGGCCTAAGTTTTCAAATCACAACTGTTATCCTGCTATATGCAGTTGAGCATACCGACCCTCCTTAAGAATACTGAATTTCTCAGATCTTGTAGCATGTCCTCGGAGATTTATGCAATTTCGAATGAACTTACTAAATTTCTCAGATTTCTTACCTCTCCTCTCACCAGTTTTAATGGTACATAACATACTCGAATAAGTAATCCAACTTAATTTGGAAGGCTTTCATCATCTAACATGTCACATATGAGTTCTTTCCGCATTTGGAGTCTTATGAAATTGATTAACTTGACGATTACATCTTTCAGGGAGAAGCATATTCAGAAATTAAAGCAACATTTTATTCCCATGCCATAATTTAGCTTCAACAATGTTTTTTAGAGTTTTCAATTTCTAAACTCAAAGACCTTAATCTAAAATCAACCCCGGGAGTTCACTTATCGGTAAAGGAACAGACTTATGTGTGTGATTTAGTTGCACAATTGCAGTATCTCACATAACACAAATAGTTTCATGATTGGTCCACCAACTCAGGTTTCGACTTGTCTTGCATAATCCACGAGATTGATGGTTATTTCACCTGCCTTAAGTTTATCCATTTTCGTTTTGTAACCTGTATAGCTTCTTTTGGCATGTTTCAAATCAATGACTCATTTGCAGATCAATAGACCTGCTCTTGAAGACTACTAGGAAGTTTGGGGTATTAGCGTCAACTGGGTTTTATTACTGTTCTATAAGTTTTAGGTGGACAAGGAATTACGATATATCAGTGATGTTTTTTTTTTAATAACTAATCAAAGTTTTTTATGCTTAGTGTTGGCAACATTCACTCTAATAAAATCTATCTGCATTTTATATATGAAGGGAAAAATATAAGGGTAAATTAGAGAATAAGGAGATTAAAATATCAAAGAGGCCAGGTTATAGACCGATACATCTGGTATACTCTCAGGTTATAAATGATCCACGATCCTTTAGTTATTCGTAAAAAAACACTTAAAAGAATAGGACCCAAATGTTATAAGAATCTTTCTCCCCAGTTTCAAATAACGCAACTTGAATATTATTGTCAAAGCAAATGACATACATACAAACATGAAAAAAAGAAAAAGAAAAAGAGAAGAAGCTATCGTATAAACCAAACACAACCTACCATATGCATAAGATCGAAAGAACATAGCAAAAGAAAAAACGAGGCATAAGCATTTGAATTATGGACCCAAATCACACTCAGTTCAAACTTGTAATCAGATGAAGCATATGAAACTAACAATAAATAATTAAAGGCAGTCAAAATTGGATAGAGCTTGGCTGATGCAGGCTTAGAGGATTAATAAGTAAATTATAGTGTCTCAAGCTAAAGGCACTCGTTTGTAATTTCCTCATCTATTTCCCATGGCACAAAAGCAGTCAATTAATATAGCATTCAATCACTAGAAGATGGTCAATTCAAAAGTTCTGCATTCCCGATATCAGGAAACAAATTCCTAAATTCAAGTCTAGCTAGCAGATTCAAGCTATGAACATGTACTTCTAGTGATACCAGAATCTGTTTCTTGATCATCTGTTTCTGACATATGTTCCCCTGCTATCCTACAAGAACAAAATATAGTTCAGATACTACAACAAAGAAACAGAAAGATAAGACACCGACGTGCATGTCATTCAAGAACATCTTTGCTTTTGGCCTTTATTGAGAAAAAACCATGTGACCGCCAAAGTATTTATCCAAGTAGATATGTCAAAACATTCCACAAATGAGTATACATTTTACTCATTTAAACTCTTATTTAAGTAGTACAAATTAATAAAGGCATATTTCATCTATCTACGCGTTCACTACACAACACGAGCACTAGATTGCCTTTGTTGAGATGAAGATTCCGCAAATTTGTTTTGATGGCCAGTGAATACTGCTAAGATTATGAATGAAGAGATGAAACAAGAATGGAGTCATACAATCTAGAGCGTTTCACAGGAGGACGCATTTGACTTGCTGACTCATCAGCATTTCTAGGGATAACTCCTGGATCATCTTTACTTCTTGGAACAACTTGACTAGCTGAATTTTCTGAAGTAAATAAACTCGATTAAAAATTCAGTCTGTAAAAAGTTCATATATCTAATAAAGCATCATGAACAAATAAAAAGACATATATGTCCCCAGATCAAGGAAGAGGAGACGCAATAGCTACAAAAGGATCCCTGCAGACAGGCATGTAACAACTCTTATGGCATTTTTAGACAAATGAACAACTAGATAGATAACCCCAGAAAAACGTAGAAAGTGATGTTTCCATAGTGCTCCCTAACGTTTCTCTCTTTCAATCAATGCAATATGCAGGTGATCACATTCTTCGATAGAATAGATGGCAATAGTCAATTATATAAACACAAGTTCAAGTTGACTGAACCTCCTCACCTCTCCCACCCCTTCTCATTCCAATCTGTGTCACCAAGAATCTTCACTTACTGTTGGACCATTCTAGTGCAGCTTGTGGATAATTATATTAATGAAACCAGATTCATATTTGAATTCTTGCTTTGATGTGCTTCCATTTAAAGTGAATTTATACTCACTACCCCTCTGAAGAACAAGAGATCATCCAACAGTATGATACGTGAACAAACACCGACAGAAATGCAATGTTAACATGTCTGATAACTAAATTTCCACGTAGAATACGCCGAAAATTGTGTGTAGGTGCATCACACTCTAGATTAATCAACATGCAACTCTTAGAATTAGCTTAAAGGATGATGTGTGTAGAAAATTTATTAAGGAAAGGATTAACAAGAAGAAAGAGAGAGTTTCACATAGAATTAGAGAGAGAAACACAACATCTTCATTGTTCATCATCTGAGTTGTTTTCACTAGCCAAGCACTCCAAATTACGACATACCCACCACTTCTTCTGCTCATACGTCTGATGTAATGGCTTGTTTCCTTCTAATGAATTCCAACTTAAACCCATTTGAGGCTCTAAGTGTGTATTAGAAAGGGCATGTCAAGAGTACCTTTTTTTAACTCAAAGTAGAAACAAAAGGAGTACCCTTTGAAATTGAAATAGACATGATTTGCCATATGCATCTCATATTTAATCTATATGTAATATCCAGTGATAAAATGGTGGTTTTTTTTCTCATAAAAATCAAGCAATAGGCTCATTAGAAATGGGCAAAATCAAGTTCAGTTGGGACAATCATGAAACCACTGGAAACCATTTCAGGTCGAGTTGAGCATAATAAATTGATAATTTCCTTGCTCTCCAACAGTAAATCCCTGCTCTAATAGCAGATAAGGACGCAAATGAAAATTGCCACCCCTAAGGAAAGTTGAATGATTAATCAATCATTATTGTCATAATAAAATTAGATTCATCATTGTAATCTTAGCAAAACCAAGAGCATCAAGGAGAAATAAAAAGCAGACAATTGCCTAGTACTAATTACTAACTCATTTCATTTCCATTAAGACAAGTGGATTTCTAACAAGGAACAGATTTACACTAAGCTTTAAGCATAGAAGCATTCAGAGAGAGAGAGAGAGAGAGAGAGAGAGAGGATACTGGGAGTGGTGGACTTTTTCCTCTCCTTCCTAGGTGGTCTTTTGCCCCTTCCAGTGCCATTAGGCTCTGCAACAGCTTCTTGTGTAGAATTCAGGAACCTACAGATATCTAAAAAAACAATGGAGGAGTGAACCAAAAAGGATAACAAGACCCAACAAGTTAGGATTATCAGTAAAAGCCTTTTCTCCATCATTTAAAAGCCTCCATATTTCTAAGAAGAAATATAATAGCTCCAGCCAGCAGGTTAGGCTTATCAATTAAATGGTAAAGAGTGCGCTAAGGCTATCCACAAGTTTCAGGCCATGTATTGCATTAGACACTGGGTATTGGACCATAGAGACTTGCTAAAGAGTAATAAGAATAAAGAATATAGGATTCGCAACTCTAAGAATATCAAGACAAGTGATATAGCAATTCACAATGGTAATAAGAAAAAAACCAATGAAGAGGGAGTTGTACCACTAGAGAGGCGGTGAGAACCCTACAAAGGAGAAAAAAAAAGAAAGAAATTTTCTGGTCTTCTCACAATGGCAATAATAGAGTGGTTACACTCTACTCAGATTAACCATCTGATATAATCAGACAAAAGGAGGAGATGATTGAACAAGATATCCAGATTGATTAGGAGTCATAGACGGAATGGCGCACTTCCAATCCTCAATTTAGCAGAACAACTATTTAGCAGAACAACTATGCCAAAAGTGTATCTTCAAATATGCTAGACGACAGATCAGCAAAACATATTAACAGAATCCCTCAATGCTTCACAAAAGTCAGGTTCAAACCTGCATGAGCCATATATTGACTGGCCTTGATTGGCTTCTTACATGCATTGCAACATACCTGCAGAGAGAATATTGCCTTAAGATGAAAAGCCACATCACGTGATCATCATCAAGGGAAACAATTGTTGCTGTTTATCTTCGAAAAAACTGACAGACAGTGGATGGAAAGTACAATCACACAATTGAGAAAGCAGCAATAAAGCAATATCATTTAAGGTAAAACCTACTATGAAATAACATTGAGATAATAGATTATGAAGCCAATTTCAAAACATAAACTTGAATCTGCAGGCAACTATTGTCGTAATCTGCTCAATCTGAACTCTTTGTTCTAACATATTTCACCTCTGTGCTTCATATCAAGCCCGAGCAAGAGGAACTAAAGGCACAGTGCAGCTCTCCTCATGTATAAGGGTAGTTGCAGTGATGTACATAAACTCAAGAAAAAGCAAGAAATGTACAGGTAAGTACCAATAAAAAAGTACAAAGACAACATGCTTATCCAACCTTACCAAATGCAGTTGATCAGCCATAGGCTTCAAACCATATACACGCATGTCTGCATCCACAAAGCAGAAACCGCAAGGCAATCAGATTATCAAAAAGAACAAACAATCAAAACAGAATAGCACTTAAACCAAGTCACAGCACTTGCACAATTAGATGCCACAGAACACATTTTCTATTTCTTCATTTTAAGATATATTAACCATCCATCCTCTCCAGTGGTGGCTTTGGGAGCTTCTCTCAAACTGCAGGTCCGGGGTTTTAGAGAAAGAGAGAGAGAGAGAGAGAGAGAGATGACATACATACAATCTAACCCAATATAAATAAATGAATCGGTGTAGAGAACATAAAAGTTTTAATGTGAACAACTACATGCTAAAACTTTCTCCTTCCACTTTCTCAACAGGCTTTGGCAGCGAAGGTTGTCCAAGTATTGAAAAGCTTAGATTCTGTTCTTATACCAGCCTTGATCCATATACCCCATGACCTGTCAACTAAGGGTATGTCTGGATTGTCTTTTACTTTTAACTTTTTGCTTCAATCTAAATCCTACAACGCACGCATATTTAACTCCTTCTAATCCGAAACATCTAAACTTTCTAAACATATAAATGTTGACACAAAATTCGCATATAACTTTTCGTAATCTTTGAAATTTGGATAAACTTTTAAACTTGGCATAAAGACCAAAAAGTAACTTTTTACTAATGCTTAATGCTAAACAAATAACCTCTAAATGTAACTTGTGTTGACAAGGAGAAACATCTCCAATGCACCAATAACTCAAACAAGAGATAAAACTATGCTACTAGGACACATGGAGACGACGTTGTCTCTTATGGCAAACCAGCTGATCCAAGACAATGTATGCATAATTCCTGCAAGAGGCAAGAAAGAAGACTTCGCTAGATACTAGATAATACAACTTTGAAAAGTTAGGAAGTGATAATCTAATAATTCCATATTCTTATATAGGGGATATGAGCATTCAACATATAATGGGTGGATATACAGACCAAACTCTTTCTCCTCATTAAGCTGCTTGTTGCTCTAAAGACGTTTACCAAGATAAACAAGAACAAAACAAAAAGACGAAGAGACTCCGCCATTCCATGGGCCAATGTCAAGATACCTCTGGTCAAGATTTCACTTTTTAATGTCTTCTAATTTTACCCTATAAAATCTATCTCGCATGCTGTTAGACAGTACTCAGGTTCCTTGCATTTCCATCATTGTGATTCTGTAGCGGAAGTTATATCCACACTACCTATTGATGTTCTGCAGTAATCTCCGTTTAAAAGGTAACCCAAAAATTGAAGTAAAAAGAAATTCATGTAGTATAGAAATAACAGTTCTCAATTCAGTATGTCAACCAAAAATTGACGGAAAAAAGAACAAAACCATGACCTTGTTTCTGAAGAAAAGAAATAACAACAATTGAGCAGGCAACATACACCACACAGAGGCATAAGTTTATATGAGAATGCACTTGCTAATTAGTCTACTGCCACTCCACCACCCCATTATTGCAATGAAAATAACAGCCGACAATGCACAAATTCCATTGCAGGCCATGTATACTAGAAGAATTACCTTCCTCATCGAGCAAATTTGCTTCATCAGCCTCACGAAATTCCTTAAAAATGTGCTGAGCCAATAATTTCTGTTGGTTAACTTCCTTCTCTGAAGTTGGGAAAGAGAATTCACAAACAGTCAACAATTAAAAGAAAAGGAACCAATATCAGACTGTATGAAAAACAAAGTAGCACCAAATGAGGTCAAGAGCTACATGTCAATTTCCTTAAGATACGATAGCAGAATGAAGAGAAAAATAGTTTGAGAACAAAGTGCATGCGAAGGTTCTCATTTCTGCCTAGGAGGCATCATAGGGGAACATTTTAACCATTGACAACTTGCAAAAGGGAGGTAAAATCCTGCTAAAAAAAATGTTCTTTGTCCATTGTGTGCCCAGAATTGCCCTCATGGTATACCAGGAATTCGTGGCTTTAGTAGTTATCTACAGCAAAATTGTTTTCATTTCACCAACAGTCAGGTCTTGATATAAATGACATACTAGACTAAGTGGACTCAATATCTCACAGATAACATTTTATATAGGGAAGCACTCCTTGGCGCCATTTTGAATGGAATTTTTTTATCTTTTAGTTCTTCCTAATAAATGATAGAACAATTTGACACGAAAATAACAAATTACTAACATGTAATTACAAGCAGCATTTCAACGAAGCTTCTAAGTGTTGCTAACATCTACCAGAAAAAATCTCCATAATATATAACTTGGACAAAGTGGCCTGTGCATATAGTATTCTCATTTACAAGTTTGTCAGGTTGCATGTAATAATATCTCGCTCAGGAGTATTATGACAAAATAACATGCAACCATGCCTATGGAAATACACGTCAGTTCTATCCGACAATCAAAACTATTACCACGTATCAATTGAACTCATTAAGGAACAGAATTACATATTCGTTTCAGAGAAGTCTGTCAATGTGCATAAACATAGTTGTACTAGCAGCAGACCTCAAAGACAATAAAAGGCCATGTCCTTTGTACATCAGAAAGTTAATTGACATAATTCCTCTAGATCTTTTCGCTCCAGGTCAATCAGAATAACCATTCATAAGCATACATGACGATTAACAGCTTAATGAAACTCCTTGTTATTGCATGGAATGATCAAACAGTGCTAAGGACAGGGCCATGCAATCCACAGCCAATAAGTACCTGCTGTGTTGGAGAAACTGCCCCCTGCAAGAACCCGAGCCAAAACAGCCATTTTCCCACTCCCAACTGGGCAAACCATTGAGACTGGAGGGATGGTCTAACATATATCTGCAGATTGAAATTGATAGTACAGTTCATTTCACTAATCTAGCACATTCAAGGCGCTGCAGACGCAAATCAACTTGATAATGTGAAAATGAAAAATTCACAATGCTTGTGTCATAAAGCTGCGTTCTTTACGCCAGAACCATTGTAAAATACGAAAGTCTAAAACGAGAACAAGGACATGAATGCTCTAGTACATATGCATGATCTGTTGACCAATGATTAGGCGGAAAAACATAACTATCATCATTTTTCCGCTGAGAAATTATGAAATTCGACATCTAAAAAGCTCACGATTTGGAAAATCAAAGTATGTAGCACAGAATGCACATATTAGAAAAACAAATAGTTCCAAAACAGACAAGCATGCAGCTCCTTAATTACATTATTCTCGTCCAAAAGCTCCCGAGAATCATCACAGCCGAAACAAACAAACATTTTTCGCGATTCAATCCACAAATCATATCCAGCGCACCCAAGACGCTCATCTATTCAACTGAATCAGCTCCACAAAGAAAGAACAGAGAAATACCTCAATCTGCACAAAGTCCAGCTCGCACCGACCACACCAAAATGGCGAACCCGCGAAGCAGAACGACACGAAACCGATCAAACTCCCACAGAGCAAAGAGAAACACCGATGATCGAAGCAATGTACGTCCGAACGAGGGCCGAGAAAACAGTCGCCCAATGGGGCGAGTCTCGCGACGAAGGAAACCCTAAGAAAGAGGCACGGGAATCGCTGCCCGCCTCATGCTATCCGATTCGTCTCTCTCGCGCCCGACGATATAGCGGAGAATCGCGGGTTGCTCTCTCTCTCCGATTTTAGAGAGAGAGAGAGAGAGAGAGAAATTGTGAAGCTTTTTCGGAGGATGAATGTCGCTGGCGTTTATATTGTTTGTGCGTTGCTCGTTATCGTGATCCTGACCGCACCGTATCTCTGAATTTTTGAATTTTGGAAAAAAAGAAAAGAAAAAAACCTTTTTTTTCCTTTACCTTTTCTTTTTTCCTTTTGAATTTTATGAAGTTTCTTTTAATTTCTCAGAAAAATAAATAAATAAAAAAGTTTCACGTTCTGTAATTCTCATTGGGGGCTTATGGTGGCTTGTTTGAATCGCTTTAAAAACTTCAAGTAATTCAAATTTTAGTTTGCTTTGTAAGTAGACATCATTTTGCGAAAAATAGCATTGAGATACGCGTACATGGTCGTGAGTTAGTAACGTAAGAAGAGAAATGAATCTTATTTTGGAAGGATTGGGTGATTATTTGATTGAGCAGATGTAGTGCATAGTTATTAAACGCATGTTAATTGGGTGGGTTAGATGATCAAAAGATGGTAAACCATAGTTTTAAAATCATATGTGAAGGAAACGAATTCCTATTCTAAAAGATAAACGTGCGGAAAATTATACTGTAATATGCCCAAGATTCACTAACTTGTATCACCGATCGGAGTACGATCACAAGAGGGAAAGTACCCACTGTCCACAGATTAAGTGCCTCCGACGAATAGCCTTGCGAGAATCAGTCGTCCGAAAGAGTGCGAGAAGAGATACTGTTGTTCTTGAGAGAGAGTTTTCTACGATAGTTTTCTGTCGTTAGAAAAACTGAAGGAACAACAGTCACGTCTATCAAAGGATGTGATATCAACAACGTTCAAAAAAGAAACTGCTAAGGCAGTTATCTCTAGTGGATAGGATGTGGTTGCCTACATGGGTGGCCCAGTGTAGTTACCGTGGAACCCAACATCTCCCACTTGCCCATGAAGGGTCAACATCTCCCACTCGCCCACGAAGGGCTAAACAACTCCCACTCGCACATTATGGGCTATACACAATACCCTATTCTTTCTGCAAGTTTCATATCGGCAAATAATCCGTGCGACCAACATACACAAAGAGCTCGTTGCTATACATCCGTTGGGAGTATATAGCAGCTTAAAAATGGACATAATCAAGAGTAGATTTTCATATGCTGTATCCTAGATCGATCAGTCACATTTATATCTATCTCGATCTCTTTGAAGTATGATACGTTGTACTCATAATTATGATCACACAAAATAATCATAATTGATCGGTCTGTGAATACACAACTATCATGTGACTCAAAGTCTAAATCGATCTTCCTCTTCCCTTAAACCTCTCAATCTCAGTTCAGCTCGCTTTTCTAAAAATGTCCCATTAGATCGAATCAATCTCATAACCATTGGTAACACCCTAAGATAGCAAACACCGAATAGAAATCTTGAGAATAAGTAAGAGTCGTGATGGAACATATTTGAGGAACTTTTATCCTCAAGAATCTCACACGGCTTGAAAGTTGAGATCAAAACTTCTGCCAGCTCTTATTGGTCGTCTCATGCATACGTAGTATGAAATGTGTATTACGATATTCTCTCCTTTCCCATAGAGCGTATGTTTTTCCACTTAATATCGTACAGATGATAGTTCAGACATACCTAATATCTAACTTGAGTTCACAAATCTACTCTGTTCAAAGCATCTATCAGAACTCACATATGGCAATAAAGATAGATAAAGTGAAATATGTGGGTTATTTCACTTGCGGACATAATAAATATTATGACCTCATCTTAACACTCTGTTAAGGCGATATCTATACTTTAAGCTCGAGCTCTCAATTATCACCTAGATTATGAGCTTAAAATTGTCTCATCTCTATTTATCACACAGTAAATAGAGGCGATTACTTGTTTGAGTGGGCTAATCTCTTATCTGTCCACCATACCTTCTCAACATAATGCACTAAGCATTTATATGCATTAATGTCATACAAGCTCATAGACATCAATAATGATAACAAATACCATTAACTGTGAACTTTGGGAAAAATACAAATGTCCAGTACTTTAACTTCTACGCACTCACTTTGTAAATACATGACCAGGTAAAACATCTTTAGGAATTGACTTCGTCATAGGATCTGCTATCATTCTATGCGTAAATATATACTGTACGTTCACATCTTTTCGTACAACCATGTCTTTCGCAAAATTATATATACTTCGTGTCTATTTGTTTGGTCTTGCAATGGAACCTTAGTGTAAGCTGTTGCTGCTTGGTTATCACAATTAATCAATAATTGAATCTACAGCATCCTTAGCAATACCTCATTGATCCAAACATATCTTAAGCCAAACACTCTCTTGTACTGCTGCTTATAATGCCATGAACTCAGCTTCTATCGTGGATAACGCTATACACGTTTGCTTTTTACTACTCCATGATATGGCGCCATTATTAAGTAAGAACGCAAATCTATAGGTAAAATTTCTCTCATCTAAACCTCCTTCTTATTCATTATCAGTATAGCCTACAAGACGCAAATCATTACCTTGATAACTCAGCGAATAATAGGCAGTACCCTTCAGATACCTCAAAATTCTCTTTACGGCAGTCAAATGTGCTTGACTTGTGTCGGATTGGTATCTAATACCCATTCCAATTGCATAACAAATATCAGGTCTTTTACACCTCATAGTGCACATTAAGCTTCCAACAACACTAAGACATGGAACACTTTTCATTTGTTCATTTGTTTGTGGAGTCTCAAGACACATTTTGCGGCTCAGACATTCACCTCTTGCAATAGGAGTATCAATGGATTTACAATCTTGCATGCAAAATCATTCAAGGACTTTATCTATATAAGTCTCTTGTGAAAGAGACCACGATCTCTTTGAATGGACTCTTGAAATCTGAATTCCAAGAATATATGCAGACTCACCCATGTCTTTTATCTCAATGTTGGAACATAACCAATTCTTGATTGTATTAACAACCTCCATATTGCTCCCAGCAATTAGCACATCATCAACATATAATGATAATATCACAAATCGATCTTTGGATCTTTTGATATACACGCAATGATCTTCATTAATCATTAGAAAATCATATGTCACTATGACATTATGAAAACGTATATACTATCGTCTCGAAGACTACTTAAGGCCAAATATCAATCTTAAAAATCGACACAACTTGTGTTCTTGGCCTTTTATAATAAACCCAATGCGTTGTTCCATATAAATTTCTTATTCATATTATCCACTGAGAAAAACAGTCTTTACATCCATTTGATGTAATTCAAGATCCATACTAGCCACTATTGCTAGAATAAGGAGAATTGAGGTAAATCTCACCACAGGAGAAAAAAAAACTCTTCATAATCAATTCCTTCTTATCAATTATACCCTTTCGCCACAAGGCGAGCCCAATACTTCTCATTCGAGACATCAGCCTTACACTTTATTTTGAGAACCCATTTGTTCCCAATGGCTCTGCGTCCTTTCGAAAGATCAACCAGTTCCCAAACTTGGTTTGATCTCATCGACTCCATCTCTTCTTCCATTGCTTTCATCCACTTTTCCTTATTAGGGCAAGATAGAGCATCATTTACATTTCTTGGCTCATCCTCTTCTTGTGGAGCGACCATGAAAGCTTCCCCTTCAATCTCAAAGGGTCGACGGGGAATGCTTTTACGACTTGTTCACCATGCGGGAGCTTGTACACTTAGTACATCATGCTCCATTGCGCTTCCACTCGAATTAGATAACGACATCATCGTCTCATCAAGTGGTTGCAATTGAGACTGGTTCGAAACAAATTCCTCACTTCTCACATTGCTCCCACTTGGATGATATGCCCCAATAAAATCATTATCACTATCCAAGGTTTCAAATAGAGAATAGTCTTCATCTATCTCGCCCTTTTTCGGAAATTCATTCACTAAGAATGTGACATCTCGTGATTCAAATTCAGTTACACTCCTACTTTCTTGCTTACCTATAAACACATGCCCTTTCTAGTGCTCTTAGTATCTCATGAAGATACTCATTTTACCTATAGGGCCTAATTTTCCATACTTGCGGGATAACTCTTATGTATAGGCAGCACATCCCCAAGGTCTAAGAAAAACTCAAATCTTATTTTCGACTTGTCCATAACTTATATGGAGTGGAAGTAATTGATTTAGAAGGCACATGATTAAGTATATAGACAGTAGTCAACAAAGTATCACCACAAAAGGTGATTAGCAAATTAACTTATGCTATCACAGACCTAACCATTTTTAATAGGATCTGTTTCTTCTCTCTACAACTCCATTCTTTTGAGGAGTCGCTGGAATAGTCAACTATCTTTCTATTCCTTTTTCATCACATAAATCTTTGAACTGATCACGTAAGTACTCTCGACCTTGATCGGATCTCAATGTTTTTATTTTCATGTCCACTTGATTTTCTACCAAACTCATAAATTTCTTAAAGCAACTCATGCCTCAGATTTACGAGAAATCAAATCGACATATTCAAATCGAGTGTAATAATCTATAAATGTGATGAAATAAACAGCCCCATGCCTTGCTCTCACATTCATCGTACCACAGATGTCCGAATGGATCAATTGCAAAGGAAACTTAGCTCTTGTTCCTTTTCCAAATGGTTTCCTAGTTGTTTTTCCGCTAGGCAATGCTCACAAATAGGCAAATTGACCTTTTCAATATTGCCCAATAAGCCCTCTTTGGCTTATCTAATTATTCGTTATTGGCTAATATGACCCAACTTAGCATGCCACACATTCACATCATTATCACAGAGTTCAGAAGACGTGAATAAGGGAATAACAAACATTCACATTATTGTACTCAATAATTAGCACAATAAAACCATCCAGAACTATAATAACTTATTCCCAACGACAAGTCAACACCATCGTTACGAAAGTTCAAATTAAAATCAAGTTTAACCAAAATCAACATCGAAAATAAATTTCGATGAATCTCTGGAGCATATAACACATCATGTAGGAACATTTGTGATTACCGCGCATATATAATTGGCAAGTGCCAATCCCCTTGATTTCACTCTGGAATTATTTCCCACATATATTCACTTTGCTTTATGTGGAATTCATCGAAATTCCATGAAGGCATCTCTATCCTTCAGTACATGGTTTGTGGCCCTTGAGTCTACAATCTACAAAGGATGAGGTTTAATTACGAAAACTGAACTAGAGACATAAGTAGCACTCTCAAGTGTACAAAGGGTTTCTAACTTCTTTGACTCACCACAGTTGCGAGCAAAGTGACCCTTATTGCCACAGTTAAAACACTTCACTTTTGAAATGTCATTCTTGAAAGGACATTTTCCCTTCCCATGTCAGTTAAAACTTCGATTTTTTCCTGAAGAATCTGTTCCGTTGCCCTTCCAATTCTTGAACCCACTTGACTCTTACGTTTGGAGCTCGAAGCCCCATGTGAGCCAGAACCAACATAACAAATGTCGGTTTCTTTAGCCGCCAGAAGGCGATCCATCTCTTGTTCAAGACGACGTATAGCATCCTCAAAAGTCTTTACTTTATTGTGGATCCAGTGGATTTTCATATGCACCCATCTATGAGGCAAAGAACGGATTACTGCTTGCATTTGCTGCTTATCAGTCAAACTGTGAAACTATGGCCAGCAACTTACAGTTCACTTATCATGTTTGACATACGCTTCAAATGTTGTTTCATATTCTGCCCATGAGGCATAATATGAATGTCAAATCTTATAGTGATCTGTCTTGATTTGGTGACCATTATCTAACCAAACTTAGCCTTTAATATTTCCCACATGACTTTGGCATTTTTCAAAAAATCTTTGAACCCTTGCATGATATCATTTTTCATGCTACTCAGCAACGTGATGCGAGCAGTAGAGTTCTCCTTTTTCTTTACAGCAAATGCCTCTTTATTCCTTCTATTTCGTACAGTAATTATACCTTCAGGTTCTTCCGTAACTAGGCTAAGAGCTTCTAATGTTTCTCGCTTTTCTAGCACACACTGGATTTTCACATTCCAGATTTCATAATTATTGTCGTTCAGAATTTCTCTCCTTTGTCAAGCTGAGCTACGATATTCTAAGAAGCTATAGCCATTGTATTTGAACACGAAGTTCTATAGACATGTATTCACGAACTATCAATGCCTAACATTTATGCATCTATTTTACACTAACTAATTATATTAGTGAATAATTTCACATAAGGTCTCAAATTCGAAAGTTTACTATGTTCCCAATCATCGTCTAAGAATCTTCGCTTGAAATTATCGTTAACATAATCATTTATGTAAATTGAGTTCACTAAAGTTACCAAAACTTTCTAGAACTCCCCACTCAACCATATAACACCACTAAGGCATTATAAAACATATCCTACAATCCATTCACAACTAAATATTTCATAAAATATTTGCATATAACGTGAATGACAATAGTAACATCAGAATGCAAATATTCACAGAATGTCAAACTCTAGATTAACTATATCAGGTGATATAATGCAAACCATAAATAGGGAAAGATTCAACAAACTCCTTAGGAAACTTCTTGACCCTAGAACATTTTCAAATGATTTCTAGTATCATTTTGTTGACCGTTATGATATGAGACATCATGTCAACTTTGCCATCCAATTGATAAAGAGCCAACTCATTCCTCAGCTTCAAGAGTCTCTCATTTTCCTCATTCGTCCATGGGAATATTGAGGTTCGCACCATGTTTTTCATTGTTCCTACAACGAATGCAGAACAAGAAAAGGGATTACACATAATTCATAGTGCATATAATTGGTAAAACAAATATACCATCTTCTAGAAAATCGCGATTCGAACACATCGGTACCAAGAACACCTCATTTGGACGCTCCACGCGCCCTCATGCGTCCCTAGAAGCCTCTGCGAGTGGGCTTCACACACCGCACATGCTCGGCACGTGTCGGTCAACGCGGTCAACGGTCAACCGTTGACCAGGTCGGATCTCGGGTTGGATCATGGGTCGGGTCGGGTCTCCGGTCGGGTCACCACGTCACCTGCTACGTAGGCAAACACGTCAGCACCACGTGGCGCCACGTCAGCCAGGGGGTTCGCGTCGGTTGAGTCACGTGTGCTGTATGTGGCGTGTGCGCCGTATGTGGCCCGTGACGCCCACGTGCAGGGTCATCCCTCAGCGCGTGCGGCCTCCTCCGGCAACCTCCGACGACGATCGACCACTCTTTCGACTCGTATCGATGAGTACTTTCTAACTGTGCAATTATATATCTGTTTCACCAAACCAATATTTCGTAAAATGCCATAAACCGTACTGACTTTGCACAAAACATGGTAGTTTGCGAAAACGTGAAACATTGTGCGTAAACAAGTCAAAATTGGTGCAAAACATGGCATAACGATCAGGAAAACAAGTTTGCTCGCTCTGATACCAATGAAGGAAACGAATTCCTGTTCTAAACGATAAACGTGCAAAAAATCATACTGTAATATGCCCAAGATTCACTAACTTGTATCACCGATTGGAGTACGATCACACGAGGGAAAGTACCCACTGTCCACAGATTAAATGCCTCCGACGAACGGCCTTATGAGAATCAGTCGTCCGAATGAGTGCGAGAGGAGATACTGTTGTTCTTGAGAGAGTTTTCTACGATAGTTTTGTCATTAGAAAAACTGAAGGAACAACAGTCACGTTTATCAAAGGATGTGATATCAACAATGTTCAAAAAAGAAACTGCTAAGGCAGTTATCTCTAGTGGATAAGATGTAGTTGCCTACATGGGCGGACCACTGTAGTTACCGTGCAACCCAACAATATGTTTTGATGGTAAGGGTAATAGTCGAATATCTTAAAAATGTGAGACAAACACCGGTTTTGTAAGACTATTGTTGCCATTGTTGTGTGTAATAGGATATAGATATTGAATGTGAAAAAAAGCTGAAACAAAAAAACTCAAACTTTTCCATCTTTGTTATTATCATTCAATTCCGTCAGAAAACGAACTCCTACTACCCCTCCTGTTTCCTCCTCGATCCTTTATAACATAACATTTCCGGCCGCTCAATATGTCACTCTTTCTCTTATGTAATATGGTGATTTAAGTAGAAGAGTGACTACTGATTTTCTACTCGTAGTTGCAAAAGTCTTTATAAAACTGATTTCGGTTCATGTCATGTTATATGCTTTTTGTACTAGAGAACTGAATGATTTTCTGCATTTCCTTTTGGAGGAACTGCGTTTGAGAAAACGTTTCTCATGTTCTTGTGCTATTAGCCAAGGAAAAAGCAGAGGTGCATTACAGATATTAAGGGAACATTTTCTCTATATTTAAACCAAAAATTCGATCCATTTGCCATGATCACCGTGTAAACATACTCTTGATGATTAAGAGATATTTAACATGAAGAATGTAAGGCAACGTACTTTATTTACATTTTACATGACTAAAGTCCTAGAGTACATTCGGCATGATATCGACAAGAAAAAGTGCAGTTCCTTAATGGGCAACTATCGAGACGTGACTGAGTTTTCACTCTTTGGGATTGAAATTCATGTTTCTTGCAGAAGCATATGAAGCGCTTGATCCTATTGGAAATATCACGATCAAATGGGACATAATGAGCTGGACTTGGGATGTTTATGTGGTGAGTGCTAGGATGATCGCTTATACCTTTTGTTCATGGATTTTCTAATGTGTCATCACTGGTTTAAACAGGCTATGGTTCCGATACATAACTTCCAGCAATATTGCCATATTCAAGCTCCAAGATTGGCGATTGTTCAAGGTTCCACGAGTCGATTGTCGTTGATTTGCTGCCTAGGAATCCGTACAACCAGCAGACAGCGAATTGCTGTAGAGGAGGAGTGCTAAGTGATAGATTTAGAGAAGTAGATACTGGAATGATAAAGTTACAATTATGCACAAGGCCGATATAAATATACATACAAGGACGGGTATAAACGTAAATACATACACTAAAGGGAAAACCCTAATCCTAATATATACGATATATCTAACCCCCCCTCAAACTCAAGATAGGTTAACCAACGAGAGTTTGGAAAGAAGAGCAGCAAATCGTTGTGATGTAAGAGATTTGGTGAATAAGTCGGCAAGCTGGACTGTAGATGCCACAAAGGGAAGAGAAATGATGCGTGCTTGGAGCTGATGACGCGTGATGTGGCAATCAATGTCGATGTACTTGGTACGCTCATGAAAGACCGGATTGGTAGCAATGTGAATAGCACTCTAGTTGTTGCAATGAAGAGGTATGGGAGCCGAGGAGGCAACACCTAGATCAGCAAGGAGACGACGAAGCCAAATAATCCCAACTGTAGTGTCAACCATAGCACGATACTCATACTCAATGGAAGAATGATGCACGACAGGCTACTTCTTGGCACACCAAGAAATCAGAGAATCACCCAGAAAGACACAAAATCCTGCAATGAACTTACGGTCAGTAACATCCGCTGCCCAGTCAACATTAGAGTAAGCATGAAGAGCAAGTGAGGAAGTCGATGGGAGAAAAATAGAGCGTGTCAGAGTACCACGAAGATATCGCGGAATCGAGAGCACAGCGGCATAATGAACTGTACGAGGAATCGCTACAAACTGACTGACAAGATGAATAGCATAGGCGATATCAGGACGAGTGGTCGTAAGATAGACAAGACTGCCAACAAGAGCCCGATAGTGAGTGATATCAGACAGAGGCTCACCATCATCCGAACGAAGCTGCAAATGAAGTTCAACGGGAGTAGCCACAGTACGAGTATCAAATAACTCAGCACGAGCGAAAATGTCAGCGATGTACTTTTGCTGGGAGAGAAGAATACCACATCGACTACGAGCAACCTCAATACCGAGAAAATAGCATAAGAAACCCAAATCCTTCATAGCAAACTGACGGTGAAGATGTTCCTTAGTATAAGCAATATGAGTAGAGTCATCCCTAGTAATAGTCATATCATCAACATAGAGTAGCAGAATAGTACAACCAGCAAGAGAAGTGTGAATGAACATAGCATGATCATTCTCACTCTGAACAAAACCAGTTGACAAAACAACATCTGCAAAGCCCTCAAACCAAGCTCGAGGAGCTTGTTTAAGACCATAAAGGGCCCGACGAAGACGGCAAACCTGACCAAGAGAATGAGCAAGACTAGGAGGTGGCTGCATATAAAGTTCCTCATGAAGGGCCCCATGAAGAAAAACATTCTTCACATCATGTTGAAAGAGAGGCCAATTACGAATAGAGGCTACTGCAAGAGAGTGCGAACGGAAGCCATTTTGGCAACAGGAGCAAAGGTCTCCTCATAATCAATCCCATACTCCTGATCAAAACCACATGCTACGAGACATGCTTTATAGCACTCAATACTACCATCATAGTGAGTCTTGATTTTGTAGATCCAACAACAAGATATCAAGGACTTTCCTAGTGGAAGAGGCACAAGATCCCACGTACCAGTGCGCTCAAGAACAAACAACTCCTCAGACATAGCATCATGCCACTCGGCGTGTCGTACGGCCATACGATAATGTGATGGTTCCTGCAAAGTATGGACAACAGCCATAAATGCAATCACGGTATTAGATTAGATGTTGGTTGTTACTAATTTGATTATATCAAGAGGTCAATTAAGGGTCGATAGTGTTAATTCGACCCCTAAAGTGAAATTACCGAGAGCATAGTACAATTTATAGTCTAATTTGGGGTTTAATGTGCATAATTAAATGACTAAGGGCAAAATAGTCATTTTCCCCATTATGGCCGGCCCTCTATTTCCCTAGATTTTTGCCCAATTTCACCTTATGATTACCCCATGGAACTATCATGTCATGCCACCCATTGTGCCCAATGGGAATTCTTGCTTATTTCACCCTCTCACTCAATCTCTCTCTCCCTCTCTCTCTCTATGGCTGCCAAAACCCCCCTCCCCCCTCACTCTCATTTTCAAACTCACTTACACCCTTATCTTGCTCTCAAAAACACTCTCAAGAAGCTGCAAAGGGCTTGGTTGTTCTTAGATTAAGGCAAGACTTTCATCTCCACTTTACATTGCTTGATTTTGGAGATACTTGATTTGGGATTCATGTGTGACTTGGTTAGACTTAATGTATACTGGAAATGGAAGTGATATTTTTTCTATGGGTCTGCATGTGGTCGGTTTTGACAAGGGCAAACTAGAAATGGCCATACATGTTCTTCTTGGTGCTGTCCTGAGTTCGAACTAATCTGACCTTCTGGGATTACTATTTTTGTGTAGCCTTTTGTGTCATTTTATGAATAAATATTTCTTCACACTAGTTTCTCATAACATGTTAAGCTACAACATAAATTAAATTGAGAATTTTTGGAGCTCAGATGGTTGGTCTAATGGTCATGTACATTCACAATTTTGTATGTGTCTAGGAAAATCATGTAGTGACCTTTGCATGTTCTTGATTTTTCACGATTTTTATAAAATTAATCTGGACTGACTTGTCCTATGAAATTTTTAAAGGATATCTAAGGCTAAAACATATAAAAATTTGAGAGTTTTTAGAATCCTTTGAGTCTGCGAAATGACTGTCCATTTAACCAATTCTGTTCTGTTACAGAGACTGATTTTTCCACTGTTTTCTTTGATTTACTGTGATTTATACAAATTGATCTGGATTTCATACTTCCCATAAAAATTGTAGAACAAAGTCTTACCTACAACATAATAAAATTTTGTGATTTTAGGAGTTAATTTACTTGGGTAAATGTGGTGATTTCGATTAGTGCGTGAAATTGTCCCTGGATGAGAGAGTCACGAATTTTGGGGGAAAACTCATTGTTCTATGAGTCAAATGAAAACAAGTTTACAACAAAAGTTATTTACCACACTTTGAACTACTTCTCTGTAAATTTTTAGGATTTTACGAATTTATTTGGTAATTTTTAGTTGAGGTCGACTGATCGGTCCTAAATCTAGCCAGTAATTAATTATGTGTTGAATTGTGTTGCTCGGTCGAACAATGTGTATAATACCTACGTGGAATCGATGTATGAGTATGCTGAGCATGATGAATTTGTCTGAATGAGGTATGGAATGTTCACATGGCATATCAAATAATCACCTGTGTGCATGAGTGTGAAGTTAAGAGATGTTAACTGTACCCATCGGTTAGTGGACCGATGACGACCCAGGTGTTTGGGATGCCCTTGCTATGTGATCTGGGATGCCCTGGTTGTGTGATCAAGGGATACTTTAGGAGTTGAGATGCCCAATGAGTGAGTCTTGGGAGCGCCTTGCGTGGGTTTGTGGTAAATCCGTGGATCTTGGCGGGAAAGAGAGAGAGGATTACGAAATGCTAAATAAAACCTGAATTGAAATTGTGTGTGGATTTGTGAATGCATGACATACATTGCATGTATTTTTTTGGTCTATGAATATATGATAAGCATGTGTATACGTATGATTTTCATTCATTCAGGTCTCGAATGAAATTCTGATTGAGGATGCTCTTGAATCGAGTGTTGTAATGTTTAGATGATGGATTACGCTGGGCTTTGCTCACTCTTGTTGATATTTTCAGATGTCTAATTATGGATATCCCACCTCATTACCGTTATGGAGCGCCTATTCATTTTCAAGCCTGGACCAAAGACATTATATTTCATTGGTCCACCTCGGTGTTTGTTAAACATACTTCTATTATGTGGGTTAATGTAGGGCGAGTGCTTCTAGTTCCATTTAGGTTTATCGCCCGATACGTTAGATAGGGCAATCAGGTGTTAGGACCACTGCGGTTCATGGACGATGGTGATGGCGGGAGTGGTGATGGCAATAATGGAGGCGGAGATAGCGGTCCAGAGGAGTACAACGACCCGGAGGAGGCGGTGGAGGATTAAGCGGTAGATATGTGCCTAGTGTTCATATGGATAGCCACGTTCTTGTGTAGTATGATGCCACCTATTAAAAGGGTTTAGGCACCTTTTTGTACCCTTTCTAGATAGGCTAGATTTCCTTTAGGTTATGGGACGGATTGTCATGTGAACTTATGTTTGGTTTCGGTGTTTATTTAAGTACCTTCTGACATGGTACGTAATATAAGTATGTTCCCCAGTTTCACCCTTTTAATGTTGAGAAATTATGTTACTTTCTGCTTGTGCTAATTACTATGAATTTAATCTAATGGAAGCATGAATTAGAGGTGGCGTACATGGGGCGCCACGGCTCTCACACCTAGCCGGAGGATAGCGATCCCGCGGAGGATTCCGCCAAGGGTACGGTGGGCGAGAATCGTCAAGAGGCGTCGGAGTGGTAGGTGAAGTAGACGAAGGAGGAGGCATAACAAGAGAAGGTGGTGACACTAGGTCAGACGAAGAAGATATAATAGGAAGAACAGGAGATGAATCAAGAGGAAAATCCATAAAAACAGATGGAGAGGACTGTGAAGAAGTAGAAGAGGTGGAAAAGAATGGTAGATGCTCAAAGAACTGAACACTACGAGAGATACGAATATTCCCTGAAGAAGGATTATAGCACCTTTATCCTTTATGTTCTGTTCTGTAGCCCAAGAAAGCACACGGAACTGACTTGGTAGAGAGTTTGGTACACTCATAGGGTGGAAGAAGCACATAACACGTGCAGCCAAAAACACGAAATTGGTGATAAGTGGGTGATTTCGAGAAATGACGTTGGTGAGGGGTGGCTTTGAAGAGGATAAGAGAAGGGAGTCGATTTATGATATATACAGTAGTAGAAAGTGCTTCGGCCAAAAATTCAGTGGGAACGGAATTGAACAACAAGAGAGCACGAGTAGTATCTAGAATATGACGATGTTTTCACTTAGCAAGACCATTCTGAGCAGAAACACAGGGACAGGACAACTGAGGTAAGGTTCCCTGAGAAGTTAAGAAAGAATGAAAAGCTGTAGAAAGATACTCCCAACCCCGAATCAGAATGAAAAACCTTAATAGTTTTAGAGAATTGAGTAGAGATGATAGCTGTAAAGTTTTTATAGATAGAGAGAAATTCATCACAAGAACGCATGAAATAAATCCAGGTATAACGAGAATAATCATCAATAAACGATACATAATACTTGAAACCGCTTTTAGAAAGTTAGGGGAGAGGACCCCAAACATCTAAATGTACAAAATCAAAATAGGTAGTGGAAATAGAAGAACTAACAGGAAAAGGAGGTGCAAATTGTTTAGCTAAAGGACAACTAGTACAAGGACGCATAACAGTAGATGAAACCGGCCCAAGTACACCCTACTGATGCAGAAAAGACAAACGAGATGCAAATATATGACCCAGACGTTGGTGCCAACAGTCAAGGTCGAAGATGGCGAGAACATGTTGAGGTGAGGGAAGCTGGAGATGCTACATCATATATAATCCTCCATGTCTACTACCACTACCAATCATCCGGCCACTTGTACGATCCTACACAACACAAGAATCAATAGTAAATGTCACCATATAACCCATATCAGCAAGTTGCCCAACAGATAAAAGATTAAGGGCTAAATTTGGTATATGCAACGCATTAGGCAAATTAAAGCTGCTAGGGATAGTAAGATGGCCTTGCATAGTGGCAAAAAGAGAGGATCCATTAGCTGTAAAGAACATTTCTGGATTTTTTTTAGTGCAGTCTGCTGAGTGAGATGATGAGCAGAGGCAGTCATGTGATGAGCAGCCCCAAAGTCAAGAATCCAAGAAGAACTATCACCTGAGGATTGCGCAGCAGCTGCGGTAGCAACAAAGGAAGATGCACCAGAAGAACCAAGATGAAGTTGAGCAAAACGAGAAAGTTGAGCCTCAATATTAGCAAGACGATCATCCGAAGACGAGGATAAAGTGGCACGGTCTGCGGATGGAGAAGAGACAGGTGCAACTGAGCCCGAGGGTGCATTAGAAAGATCATGCATCTTTTGAAAACATCGATCCTCAGAATGTCCATTTTGCTTACAGTAGTTACAATAAAAACATGAACTTGCTGAGAAGAGGCATGTTGGGAACCACGCACAGAACCACACTGAAAACCACGTTGAGAACCACGCTGAGAATAGCCAGACCGGAAACCACGTTGAGAATAGCCAAACTGAAAACCACACTGAGAGGAGCCAGACTGGAAACCAGGCTATAGGGTGGCCAATACTGTAGAGGGATCTAGAGATGGAGGAGCACCAAGAATTCCTCGTCTAGTTTCCTCAGCCTGAAGTTCCTTGATTGCATCAGAAAGAGATGGTGTTGGATAACGATAGAAAATCTGACTTCGAATTCCCTCAAAATCTGGTGAGAGTTGCATTAAGAATTCATAAAGACGATTTTTGTTCTGATCTTCAAGCTTAAATGCAGCACAAGCAGTGCAATCAACACACGTGGGACATGCTGGACGAGCCAACACATCAAGTTGGGACCAAAGAAACGTCATATAATTATAAAAATCACGAACAGATCGTGTACCCTGAATGGCATGACAAAGTTCATACATAAGCTGATAAACACACATAGAACCTGTCTGTGTAAATATCTTAGCAATTTGATCCCATAACTATTTCGCACCAACAATTTGAGCAAATTGGGGGCGAAGATCAGGGCTAATAGAACCAAATAAGATTGTCCATACTTTCCGATCAGCAACATGCCAAGCCCTAATTTCATATTTACGTCGCATAACCTGATTAGCACTAGGTTTGGGCTCAATAGTATTGAACAAAAATGTAGGACAAGAACGAGTACCATCAACATGCTCATATAAAATCAAAGCGAAAGCAAATATATATATGAGTGAAGACGATAGAACCCTAGGTCAATCGCGAGAACAAGGCAAAAAACGAAGAAGATCGGGCGAGACAAAGTCGGACGAATTGCGAAGTTAGAGCAATGAAGACAACGCTGGGCGACCGTAGTCGGGGATTGGTATACAGTACTCACAAGAAGCAAACCCTAGCTCTGATACCATGATAGATTTAGACAAGTAGATAATGGAATGATAAAATTAGGCATAAGTACATCGTAGTGCCATAACTTTTGTAGAGCGTTCACTTGAGTTCCATAACTTTTTTTTCGTTCACTTGAGTGCCACATCGGAGCAAAATCATTCACTTGAGTGTCATTTTCAGCAAATCTTCTTACGTGGAATTTTTATTATATTTTTATTTATTTTTCAGTGACACGTGGATTTTTTTTTTACATTTTTTTAAATATTTTCTGGAATTTTTTTATTTTTTATTTTTTATTTTAATTATTCAATATTTTCTAGAAAAAATAAATGTTTGAATTTCCCCTTGGCCGGCTAGGTCATCGGCGACCCTCGCCGGCCACGGCCTACTCGCCCAACGGCCGTCATGGCCGCGGGGCCCTCTCTGCCCCCTCGGCCGTGGCCGGCGAAGGTCACGAGGGTCGTCGGTGACCCTCGCCGGCCAAGAGGGGGAAAACAAACAGAAATAAAATAATTTTATTTTTCAAAATAACTAAAAAATAAAATAAAAATCCACGTGCACATTAAAAAAATTCAAAAAAATTGCTCCAGCGATGCCACATTAGATTTTCCAGCGTCCACGTAGAATTTCCGGTGGGGCATATCAGTGATGGCACTTAAGTGATCGTTTTTTCAAATTTGTGGCACTCAAGTGAACCAAAAAAAATTATGGCACTCAAGTGAACACCGTGCACAAGTTATGGCACTCGCGGTGTACTTATGCATAAAATTACATTTAGGCACAATGCCAATATAAATATACATATAAGGAAGGGTATAAACGTAAATACACACACTAAAGGGAAAACCCTAATCTTAGCATATACAATATATCTAACCCTAAGTTCATCGTTTTATAACGATACCGTTGTGAATTGTCCACCTTGTACGTGTGGCTGCCGAAACAATGCGACGGATTCTGGGAGCTGTATCGATTGAGCTCTCATACTTTGCTTCGAATCGTGTCTTTTCGAGACTTCCGTTCAGGATCTTGTACCAACCAGCTTTTAGCTCGTCGATCTGCTTTCTGGCACCCACTCTTGCAGGTGTAATTCGCCGCCCATGGCTTCTGTCATTTCTCATCGGAGCAAATCCATCGACACGCCTCTACTACAATGCACCAGCCATATGTGTGCCCGGTCCGTGTCCATTGGCACGTCAAGCTCAATTACAAGAAGTACTGCCGAGTGAAGATAACCATCGCAAATTTCAACTTCAGAATGAACTTCACCCAGTGGAACCCGGTCGTGCAGCATCCCAACTTCGATAGCCTCACCCAGATCTTTAGCTTCAAATTATAAACCGCTGACTCCTTATGCAGGGTTAAGTCTGTCACGCCTCTAAAGACCTTGTTAATGCCGCTAAGTTGATGAACAGTTTCGGAGTTGAGCTTCTGTTTTTTTTTTTTTTTTTTTGCAGATGATACTGCCATGTTATGAGGGGTGAGGAACTACAATGATCTGCTCATGGAAGCCGGTCCTCTTGGGAATGTGCAATCGGAGCTTTTATTCCGGAAGGACAAGTCCAGCTTCACGTTCGATAAAAGGATGGGCTTTCCCTCGTAGAATTTACTTCAACGGCGACGACTGCATCATGCCACCTCCAGACGCTTACCCATGGTTGCCGAACTCCAGTCAACGATCAGTTACCTCCACTCTTTATTCAGTGGCGATGATCTTGGCGTCAGGTTCACTATTATGGGCTTATCGATGAACTATACATCTATGGTGGCGAAATTTTCTAAAATTGCCATGGGATTCTGTACTTTACTGAGAGGGCTATTGCTATTTCTTTTGCCACTTGATCAGGAGGTCAAAACTGAAATTCAGGTGCAAAATACCCTTTCGGTTACCATTTCTTCTGGCACGACATATAGTCGAGATTAGGATCAGTTGCCAATTTCTCTGTAACCACTAATTGTGCCTTAGCAAATTTCACATCAACTCCATGTTCTTGAGTATATGACATCATTCTATTCGAGTATCTAGCGTTCTGATACCGATTCAACGAAGAAATTTGCATCAACATGTTTTGCTCCAGCAATTGCACCATGCAATACTCTGCATCCTGCAATTATGCAATGGTCGAGGGTTAAGCTGGTATGTACTAAATGTTAAAAATTAAACTAAATTCATGAATATTGTTGATTCATGAATGATGTCGATCAGCGTGTGGATAACCATTCGACTCCCAAAGATGGATGCACGAACCAAGACTTGTTTTTATTGTAGTGTAGTTTTTAAGAGTCATTATTGGTTGAGTCTTTCAAGAGTCTGTTCGTATTCCGACGTGTAGTTAATGCTATGTATGTACATCGCATCTGTCATGTTTCTAGAGGTAGATCAAGAGTCGTGTGTCAAGCCTATAAATAGGCGTGTCTTGTAACTATTTTGGTATAGGTGAATCAAGGTGAAAATACATAAGAAAAGTTTATTCGTCTTCTCCTCCTTCGTGTGTTGTTTTGTGAGTGTTTGTGAGCGCCTCACCTTCGATTTATCCCATCAAATTGGTATAAGAGCTTACGGTTTCTGATCATGGGTTCAACAAACACTCAGCTTCTCTTCAATATTCTTGTTTTACCAAAGAAAATTTTGGTAATTGGGCTGCCATGGTGCATGAGAAATGGTCAACACCGGCTATGATGAGCCAGATGATGAAGCCACGATGAACCAAAATCAAAGCAATGCCTTGGAGATGGTTCAAACAAAAGATCAGCTTGCCTTGTGGATCATCTATCAAGCTTTAGTGTTGAGACCTCCTTTTTTTTTTTTTGGTAACCGAGGTGTCCGGGCCAGCTTACCCTGTGGATCATCTATCAAGCTTTAGTGTTGAGACCTCTTTTTTTTTTTTTGGTAACCGAAGTGTCCGGGCCAGCTTGCCCTGTGGATCATCTATCAAGCTTTAGTGTTGAGACCTCCTTTTTTTTTTTTTTTGGTAACCGAGGTGTCCGGGCCAGCTTGCGCGCACGTCGATTATTCCTTGGGGGAGACTAGCACAGCAACCCACCGCCATGGCCCCCCACTTAAATCACAGGCACTCAGCTGGGGAATCGAACCTGGGACCAGTGCGCCTAACCACACAATCCCAAGTGCGCCCTAACCAACCGAGCCACCCATGGGTGGGTGTTGACACCTACTTTTTGATCACTTTATTTTTCAAAAAATTAATAAAAAATCAACAAAAATTAATAAAATAAGAAAATCAACTTTGGAATCCTCGGCCAAGCCTTTGGAACCAATTTTGAACAAAAAATATTTTTCAGTATTTTCTTATATCTTTGGATTTTCTTTATATTAGAAAATAACCAAAAATGAGAAAAAAAAATAGCATTTGTGGCAAAAAAAAATATATAAAAATATTCAATCACTTTATTTTGATTCCAATTGCATTTTGGTTACTTTAGATTTCGAAAATTAGATTTGGGTGCTTGCAATTTCTAAATTCTTACATTTTGCCCCCTAATCGAACCAAAATTCAAAATCGAGTCATTTCTAGACTCCTTTTCACTTTGAGTTAGTTGTGATATTTGATCCAAATACCTTTAATTGCATTTTAGTCAAACCAATTTCATGAATTGAGCACATTGAAAATTTGACTTAATTTTTTAATGCAATTGGGTCCCTAATTGAGATTCTGGGTTAATTGGCCAATTTCATTCAAACTTAAGTCATTACCCAATTGACTCTTTTAATCACATTGGTGGGATTGAATTGGCACAATTTGGTCATTGGGGGCTTCAATCTGCCAATTGATACCCAATTTTAACATTCGACTTTGAGGTTCTTACACCTAATCAAATTGATTGAGTTGTAAATCATCATTCTTACATGATATTTGCATTCGAGAATCCAATTTTGGACTTTAATTTTGCAAATTAGGTCAAATTGAGGTTTAATTGAGCCAAAATTAGTTGTTCGGGTCAACCAGGTCAGACGAAACCGACTCAGTCAACCCGGGTTGACCCAATCGATCAAGAACCAATTTGGTTCTTCTTCTTTCCTTGTTTTGGCGCGCAGGTATAACCAAGGAGAAGAAGCTCCAAATGAAAGATCAAATTGAGCACAATCGAAGACCAAAAGGAGATCCCCGAGTTGCCCATCCCGCTCTGACCCCGACGTTCCTAATGGCACGGGATGCATGCGTGCATGCTGAGCTAGCAAGGCTGTTTCGCGCGCGGGAATCCAATTTGGAATTGGAGAAGAACGTTGATCGTTCTTACGCACAGAGGGGGGACCTCATTTTGAAGAAAAAAAACTCTCCCAACTGAATAGAGAGAGAAACGAGAGAGAGAGAGAGAGAGAGAGAGAGAGGTGGTTGCAAGCTCGGGCGACCTCCATTGCCGCCGAGCTCCTTCGAGCTTCGAAGCCTTCATAATCATGTTTGGGAGCAAACCTCCATACTGGTCCTCCAAGCTTCGTGGTGGTCCAAGGAGTTCACCGATCTATCCCGTTCAAGCTCTAATCCCCTAGAAAGGTAGTTACCATTTTCGACCTCTCGAGCTAGCTTTCATGGTGGATCTCTGATCCGAGTTCGTTTCTTTGTTTTAATTGTTTGAATCGAGTCTGGAACTACTCCTAAGCATATCCTATACCTTGTTTTGCATGGGTTCAGCTCGAAACTTCATGGCCGAAGCTCGCAAACCCTCGGTTTGGCTGAGAGTTCGCGAGCTCATTCCAAACGTCACCGAAGCTCTTGGACGTGCATGTAAGTTTCCTTGAACTCCATTTGAGCTTGCTGATTGATTAGTTTAGGTTGTCAATGTCGAAAATCACAAATCGAAGTCCACTGGAAAACTATGCCTGTGCTAGGCTAGATTGTTGGGTTTTATGTGTTGTTTTGGCATAAAATTGACATATGTTGCATGTTAGATAGTGTAGATTCGATTAGGATCAAAATCAAAGCAAGATGTGCAGGTTTTGGTCTCGGTTTGGTGTCACTGGCGAGGATTATGGCATGTTTGCCAGAATTCCAATCCTCCGATCATCTTCTCAGGCGAGCCGATGTTGACCAGTCAACGCCAACGTGGCGCTAAAGTGGCGCCACGTGGCAGCCACGTCATCATGTCTATTATCTGGATTATATATTTTGAAAAATAATAATAAAATGATCGGACGGCCATGGTTCTGCCACGTGTCATGATCTGAGAATTTTTAGAACTAAAAATTCAAAAAAATAGAAAATCGGATGTGGGTTCCTTGTACAGCCACCTTCCCTTTCCTCCCGTATTACCACTAGTGGTCTCGGTCATGGAATGGGATGGCAATTCCATAGCAACTTGGTTCACACGATCCATGAGGCGTATCAGCATTCTACGTGTCTCATTGATTTGATTCTGAAGATCCTCAGGAGTAAGTGTAGCATTACATGGAAGCAATGGAGTTACGAATGCTTCAAAGTTCACAAATGTGGCAGTCATCTCTTCAAATCGCCTTTCTAAATCAACAAGTCGATTATTCTGCTCTTTGATACCCTTTGAAAGTAGCACATTGTTTGTAGCTTGTAGAATACCAGGGGCTTTCAATTGCTGAATCACTTCTGCTAACACGATGGTTACTTGAACGAGTTGAGTTTCCACATTGGTGAGCCGAGCATGGACATTTTGGTTCTCCATCTTGCTTAAAAGTGTACTTCCACAATCTTTTCACCCTTTTGTTAAATGAAAGAACAATATTAGGAAAACGAATGGGAACTGAAAGCATAAATCCTTTCAATCTTATACTTTCTTGTGACTAATAAAGATAAGAATATTTGCACGAACCTTAGTCTCGGGTGAAAAGCTCTTATCGATATCTTTCATAAGAAAGCATACCATTGACAGAAATGTGATCCATGGTAATTGCTTTTGGCCAATTCCGAGGAAAACCAATGGAATGTCCAAAAGGAGTAAAGTACAATTTCAATATGTCTTGAATTTAACGGGAGATAGGACATTCAAATTGAAGCCGTTTACTAGGAACGGAATGAATTCGAATATCTAATCTTCCATTCGAATTTAGAAAGCACGAAAGACTTCGACCAATTACCATGGATTACAAACGAATGCTAGTTATGCGCAATGAGATGATACATGCATGAGCTAATTCAATTCCATATTTCCTTTTGGTGAAATAAGGGTTAGACTCCCTTATTTGGCCCAAAAGGGTCGAATTAGAGTTCTAAGCCAGATTTCAATTAAGAGAATTATGCAATTGATTAGAATATTCAAATGATTGATAGAAATCCCATTACCACATTCCAATGTCAATACATGTAAAAACTCGAAATAGAGCGCATACAACTCAGATAGATCCCTATACATTCAAATCTAGGGAGATAGGATAGAAATGATTCCATAGATGGAGATCCTATAATAAAAAACAGACCATGAAAACGAAGCGATGGAATGTTATACCACACAACCTATAGAGATGCCCCAAGTTCCATCTTCTGGAGGTGTTCCAAGGTTGGCTAAGAAAACTTCTCCATGTCGGGGTCCTCGTCCGATGATGCGTTGATAACTTCAATAGCTTGCTCGATCTTCACTTCGATTTTCTTCGAGGAATGGCATTTTGGCTTGGCTTTTCAAGTAGGACGCCCTTTCCTTTGTGCTTTAACCTTCTTTAATGGGGAATGCATCGGCTTTGTCTTTCTAGCGCGACGGCGTTTCTTCGGGTTCCAATGTTCAGGCCAGGCTTCCAAGTTATGTTTAGATTCCAACTCGCACGCGCACTGGGTATAGTAACAGTCCTTGAAGTGTATTAGGTTGCGTCCGGTGAGCTCCCTTCCGTGTATTAAGCGGGACGGCTAAAATCCATCAAATCCTCTAGATGGCTCGTGCAAAACGGCCTTCCGTTCATGTAGGAATAGCACTGGTATCGCCTCGGACGGACTTGGGGAAACCATCTCAATCTACCCCGTTCTCTTGAAAATAGAATTTAGCTCAATCATTTGAATTGTCCATAAATGATACATGATATGCTCCATAATGAATGTATGAATGTATGAATGATATGAAGAATTTATGAAGAAATGAGAATCGACGAGTTTAAAGGTAGAAAAGCCTTACCAACCTAATTTTGTTCCCTTAATGCCAATCACAATCACATACGTATGGACTTGTGAGGTTTAAACGCCTAATAGGTGAGGTATCTAAGGTTTAAAGGCTCCCACTTCAAGTTCTAGAAAAGGTTGATTCCATTGCACAACTATCGTTGCATTGGCACTCGATCCATAGCTCGAAGTAAGCAGAATTGGAAAGTGGATTACCCCATGTTTTTCCCCACGGAGATCCCATTTTCAATTCCTTCTATTGGTTTCCTAATGGGAGTGCCCGGGGTTTTAGGCGCGAGTGTGTGTGCATTCAGTGTCGTGCTAAAGCAATAAACATGCATCGTATTTAACAACCACCGCTTCAATATAAAACATCCACACAACATACATCCGAACTCCATCTGCAAGAAAAAGGGTTAACAATCACGCCTCCCCTTAAAACTCCCACCTACAAAAATATTTAACACAAATTAGCGACTAACCTGGTTTTCCTCGTGACTTTGACATGCGCTACAAAATGTAGACCAAGTTAGATACCAACCAATCAGTTGATTACGGCTTAAATCCTCTCAAATCCCTAGTGGAGTTGCTAGTTTGTCGTAACTAGGGAGAAGTTTCGAGCGCCGTTATTTCCTTGGGGCCCTCATTTTTCCCGGATACGTCGAGGGTGCTTGCCTACGGAGAAAATTTGACAAGCGGCGAAATCGTGCTAAACCAAGAGAGAGAAGACCCGGGTGGGTTCGACTTCGTGGGGGTTCGATGCGTTTCGACGGTCTTTTCCAAGAGGCGTGGGGTGCTCCCGTCACCCAAAACCTTATGGCGACAAGTTGGCAGCTATTTTGTTTTATGTTGGAAAAAGCTCTTGGATTAGCAATGATATCTTTTGAAAAGACTTGGAGTCGCCACTAACCTTTTTTGGGAGTCGGTTAGGAACTTGATTAGGAGGGGGAGATCTTCCTAATCTCTACGCAACCAGAGATCTAGGTTCGGAGATTTGGTTACCCTAGTTTATACTAGAGTCCTTTCGGTTACTGCTTGGAATTGATTATTATCTAACTTGTGAGCAAGCGAGGTTTTACCAGTTTGACTCCTAATCATGTTTTTGTCAGCCGCTAAGTGTTCATGCAAATGTTCTTGTAGGTGAGTATGTTTCATGGCATTTTCTAGGTTTTGTGATTCTACCCTAAAAAAGGAAAATCAACTAAATCATTCAAAGGGATAAAGAGAGGGTGCATATAAATAAAAAATTACTCTAAGGACGAAAAAATAAAGACCCGTAAGTCATCGAGCCAATAATTACAACCCAATTAAAAAAAAAACCCCGAGACATGGTCGGGGGGTGCAACAAATGAAAGACCGGAGTGGACATCGGTTGTGGGCCTCCGTTCTTCGGATGGGCCGTCACTTCGCCTCCATGGGCCTCATGGTGTTGAGCCAAGCGCTCATCAATTTAGAATAATGGACCGCTCAATTAAGCATGCATATGCACATTTGCAAGCACATCAAAAGATCACAAATCAACAAAGTAATTCAAACCAATCAAAGATGGGCCTCGGGATCGGCCTTTGTATGCACGCATCGCGATTTTTCTTTAACCCCGTTGACTCGCTTAAGAATGGGTTGGTTCTAATGGGCCCGTGAAGTTTCCCGCGTGTCATGCACCGGCCCTAACATCCATCTAACAAATCATATACAATTAGCTCTAATTAGGCCATGCACTTAGGCCTTTTGGGCCTTCGAGGTCAATCAATCAAAACAAGATTAGTGAGCCCCAAGAGGATCACTTATGGAACCAAGCTGATATGTTTAGGTACGGTTACCAATAAAGATGAGGTCCAATTGTAATGGTTCAAGCACTCAAAGAAATCTTATGACATGCTTATTAAACTTCATGAGGACCATTTTTTGTATTTTCCAATGCATTGACACGAGAATGACAGAATAGACTACATTGATCAGAAAACTGCTCAGGAGAAAATCGGTGATCATAAAATACAGAAAAAATAATAAAATGCATGAAAAAATTCTGAGATTTTTTTATGCAGATGGGAAAATGTGTCATTGACAACTTTCATGTTTTGCTTCTTCTTTTTTTTACCGAAAAGGCCCCCATTTACGTGTGGAACATCATTTTTCATAGAGGCCCAACAGCAAACAAGCAATTTCTACAGAACAGACATACTTTAGGATTAAGCTCAAATGAAAACCCAAATCTCAAGATTGATACACCAAACTTTCCAGTCTACTAAATAAGACCCTAATGAATAACTTTCATTTTTTGTTTTCTTCAAAAAAAAAGTCTTTAAATGTGAGATAATTAGGATCTAAAATAGACATGTACAGAACAACATTCTGACTCAAGAACATCCACAGATTAACATGAAACCTAAAATACATTAAAAATACGAAACATGCATGAATATTTTTTGATTTTTTATATGTTATGAATCAAGATGTTATGAAAGACTTTCACGAAGTGGTTTTTATGAAAAAGATCAATAACAAATCATGGAAAATCACGAACCAGCAAAGGTCAGATTAGAAAAACACATCCTCAGATTCAAAACAATGAAGTCACATATTCAAGTTTCACACCACGGGACCCTTTTAACAGACCAAACGACCTTCATTTTCAACCCATAATATATCGATTCGAAGATCTTGAAGTTATCTACGAAAGTCCATGGTATCATTTTGTCTAATTTCAACGTTTAGACATGGAAAATTGACATACAGTGAAAATGTGCATTCTGATTCGAGAAGAATAACATGTGAGCACGCACCAAAACTCAACCAATCATCCAAATCCATGCACGAATCATCATGTTAAAGCATGTTCATCCATTCCCCAGCAAGCATCTACTATCAATCACCCTTAATCAACTCACATTTAAGCATAAATAATCATCCCTTCATCGCACTTGCTATGCATATCATCGCTAAATTTGAGAAAACTACCTTTCATGCCGAATCTTGATGGCCAAACTTGAGGGAGAAAAAGGGATCTAGCACCAAACTTCACGCCCAAACTGAAAATTAGTTAAATAAGATTGAAGATTAGTCTTAGTTTAACAACGAAACCGAGCTTCAAACAAGATTAGAGAGGGAAGGGGATGAATGAAGCAAGTTTCGAGTGGCTCAAGCCATTACGGCCTCAATGTCATGGCGGGGTCCCAGATCCACCGCCTTCTCTAGGCTAATCGCGTTATCTGCTTTAATCTGATATTATAGATAATAGAGGGCGCATGCGAAAGCTAATCAAACTAAAAACACGTCGTGGGCCACCCAAAAAGAGGTCAAGTGCATGTGATAGGGAGAAATGGTAAACATGCCTAAGGGTTACGGCTTCAGAGGTTCGCTACGGCTTGCAGTAGCTAATAAATATTCAGAAAACTCACTCATATTTAGAAAATATTTAATTATATATATAAAACGCTTAATGCATCCTTTTTACATCAAATGAAAGAGCTAGCTACTGGGAGACGATAAAAAAGGTACGGGCCCCCTATGGCGTTCTCCGGCAACGTCATGACGTCAGCTCACGACCATCTCAAAAAGTCGATGCCGTGCTGTCCCTACTCAAAAGCTTACAAGTACAACTACTTCTCCAGCTACTCCCACCAACTACTCCTCGCCACCATCATTACTGCCTCCCTCATCGACTCCAGACGACGAAAAGGGTAAAGGACCAAAAAGCTGACCCGACAGCACTGCATAAACGGAGACGAAACAAAGGGAAATCACCTCATTGTAAACCCCATGTCCACCAGCATCACCAGCACGTGCTTGAAGAAAACAATTGAGGGATAGTCAAGTAACTCGTGCTCCTCCCAAAAGACAGAGTAACTCAGAGGAGAGCCATATCGAGTGAAAGGGGCCACAGATGAAATAGGCATACTGGCGATTGAAAAGGTGTTCAACAGCAAGAGTAAGCTTAAAGCTCAGCAAGTAAAATATTAAACTAAACGACTAATTAATCTATTCAGCTGCAGGATAAGCCAACCAATTACAAGCTCACCTGTGCCGAAGTACTCAGATAACGAAGCAAGGACACTTTCAACGACCTCCCACTCGATCACCACATCATGTCTCGAAAACTTATAATTAAGCTATTCTAGAGTTCCCTTGCTGTATATCCACCTAGCCTGGATTACTACCTTCTTGCCGTCAGTCACTTCTAGCCCAAATAATTGACAATGCCTTGTAGCCCATACCTCCCCACCACTAAACCAAATAACTAATTCAATCTACATCCTTGTATCTCCACGATTAGCCCCATACTGCTCTCGTCCAAGCAACATTTTCAGTCCTAACCGCCTCTTGGATCACCTCGGTCACCTTTGGGGCGGATGAGTCATAAATCCTAGCCTCTTGAGGCTCATCGGCACTAATTCAAGTCGTAAATTCAACAAACGAGTTATGGTTTTGCTCTGCGGCTTCTCTAGGACTCGCCGCCTCTACCCTCTCCTCATACCGAGTCTAATTCATCTCGTCTTAACATTAACCATAACGATCGACCTTCGGATTCCGATTACCCATGTCCTTGGGAATCCAGATCACTCAACAAGTTCGACAGCAAAATCGTAGCCTACCCATACCCGAATGTCATCCTCTCGGCACACTTCGACTCAAAATGACACGGATACTTCCAAATCGGCGATAAATAGAGAGTTTAGTAGTAGAGGTTAGTAATTTACTTGCCTCGGGTCCAAACCCGAAGAAAATAGAAGTGAAGTCGGGTCACAACCAAGCTCGCTTCACCTCTCCTTCTTTGGTATCGCTCGGCCGAGAGGAAGAGTGAGAGAGTGCGGCGAACGTCGACGTTAGAGGAGGATTGAGCTAAGACGAGGGGTTTGCTGCTGGGCTCGAGCTCGACGGAGGGACATCAACGTCGAGCTGGTGGTTCCGTTGGTGATTCGATGAGGGAGTGTGAGCCGAGAGGGAGCGAGCGGATTCACCGAGGGAAAGGGGGTCTCGTGCAGGGAATGAGAGGAATGAGAGGAGAGAGAGTAGGGTGGGGGTTTTATAGGGGAAAAGGAAAAAAAAGTAAGTGGTCGGTGGATTCCCAAGGGCAAGGTTCGCACTCGAACTGCGATTCAGACCGGTTTTGTTAAAATGCCTAGCCAAATGATTTCCCATGTCCATCCAATAATACCGCGCGCGACTATATCATAAAGCTCACATACTCCACCGCACCAATTATTAAACCCCCTACTCACATTTCGTCGCTAATCCAAGTCCGATAAGCACTAATCCACTCATTGATTAAACTGACGAAAATTTAGGCCGTCACACTCAAAGACACATCAAAGAACGCCGGCACAAGGAGGAAGGGGCGTTGAAGGTCGCCGGGGGATGAAACAAGGCTCGGTAGGCCTCGGGAACATCACCGATGTGGGCACCGGTGGTGGAGTCGAGAACTTCTCGGTGGCCTTTAGGGGGTCTCCGGAGCTCCGTTGGGTGAACGATCGATACTAGGGCGACGGGGAGAGAGAGAGAGGGAGGTCGTGGTGGTGGTGGTGGTTTAGGGAGGAAGGTCGTCGGACGGACGGTGGAGGCTCGAGAATGGGGTGGCACCGGTGAGGGATATGAGAGGGAGGGTGTTCTTGAGAGGTTTCTTCATTTTTCATCCCATTCTCCCTCTTTTCTCTCTCTCTCTCTCTCTCTCTCTCTCTCTCAAATCTTAATATCCTCTCCCTCATATGTTGTGGCCGAATGGTAGATGGTGGAATGGATAGGATTTGTCCTTTCCCTTGCACAAATCTAGTCATGGCCACGGGCCAGGTTGAGCTCGGAATCTGCCCTAGTCAAACCCGGAACTGGCATGTTAATCGGGCCTGCGGTTCCAAACCGGAATCGATCCGTGGCAAAAGGGCCCGGTTCCGGTTTCTTCAAACCTAGAACCGGGCTCAGAACCGCCGGTTCCGGGCCAGTTCCGAACAGTGAAAAAATGGGGTTAAAAAAATTTAAAATTTGAAATTTAAAAAGTAAAAAAGAAAGAGCCGTTGCCAAATTTGATTACAATTTACAATTTGATTACAATTTGTATTTGATAATTCATTATTTCATAATTTCATAATTTCATAATTCATTATTTGATAATTTGATTACAAATTTATTACAAATTTATTACAATTTAATTTTTAAACTCAAAAATCGTAACAAAAATCTCAACCGAAATCGGAGGTTCCATTTTCGATTTTGAACCGGAACAGGGCCAAAAATCAGCCGGAACCGGCGGTTCAAAATCGAAACCAGAACCGCCACTTAATGGCTCGGTTCCGGTTCCCCCTAAATTGGAACCGAAACCGCCGGTTCATGAACCGGAATCGGCGGTTCATGAACCGTGGCCATGACTACACAAATCTCAAGAAATACTCTAGGTACCATTGTCCTTTCTTGAGAGAATATGCCATTTGTCCTTTATTCCTTGTACCAACATCCATTTTTATCCTTTTGGTGACAGCACATGTCCTTTTGGTGACAGAACATGTCCTTTTTCGTCCATGTATGAGAGGGAAAGGTTCTAGAAAAATTTTGCACAAAAACCCCACATTTTAATGGTATTTACAATTAGGTCCTTTTTCGAAAGTGCTTGAAAATATGAAATGATTGGACCAAAATATAATTAAAATTGTAAGAACCAAATGTCATAACTGTACCGGGGTGAAAAGAAAGCTAAAAAGGGCTCTAATTGTAATTTTTTGCTCGTTCAGGGACCTAAATGCAATTTTTTCGAATTCAGGGCTCCCGATCGAATTTTTAGGATTTAAAAAGACCAAAATGCAATTTAAATTAAAATAAAACTAATGAATATTTTTTCATATTTTTTTTTGTCACAAATGCAATTTTTTTTTCTATTTTTGGGGTATTTTTAATTAAAAATAATATTAAAAATGCGAAAAATTGAAAAATTATTTTTTGTTCAAAAATGGTTCCTTAGATTTGGAAAAGGCTCCCAAAGTTGATTTTCCAATTTTTATGAGTTTTTAAGGTATTTTAATTAATTTTCTAAAAATAAAGAGATCGAAAATTAGGTGTCAACAAGATGGTCCATTAGCACAGGGGAAAATGTTAGCATAAGAGAAGACCTTTGACTGAAGAGGGGAGTTATTGGTGGCCCAGCAAACAAGAATGACCCATTGAATGTGTTTGATTTGATCTCTAAACAGGAAGCTAAGTGGGATGAACACAAACTTAGAAGTATTTTTGACGAGGAGTTAACAGAGGAAATCCTCTCGATCCCCATCAGCCCTTTTGTTAGGAAAGATAAGCTAATTTGGATAGTGAAACCTTCTAGTTCTTTCACTATCAAGAGTGCCTATAACACAATCAGTGTGAAGGACCAAAAACCAATCATAGATCAGGCTTCCACTTCCTTCCAGCCGTCCCGTAGACTTTGGAACAGAATCTGGAAAGCCTAGATCCCTCCAAAGGTTCATATTTTCATTTGGTAAATGTGCCAGAATGCTTCCAACTAGAGAAAACCTATTCAGACGAAAATTTATTCCCTAACCTTTCTGCCCCTCATGCAAATCTCAGGTGGAAACCACTGAACATATTTTTTTATATTGCCCTTGGACTGAACATATTTGGCAAGACTAGAGAATTTTGGGCCATTCCCCCCCCCTCCAAACAGTACACGCATGGATGTGTGGCTCCAAGCTTAGATCAAGAACCACAATACATCACTTTTCTTCGACAGTACATCAGTCCTCCTCTGGTGCATCTGGAAGGCTAGAAATAAGTCGATCTTTAGAGGGAAAAAGCCACATTCAGAAACCCTAATATGCGAAGCTGATGCAATTATGCGAAGCTACAGGAAATCTACCAGCAAAGATCAAAGCTTTATCAAAGATAGACTAGCCCCTCCACAAAAATGGACCCCCCCCACCGCGACGAGATCTGACCTGAAACTTAACATTGATGCATCTATAGGTTGAGCCCGCAGTGATGGAGCCATCGTAGGTGCCCTTCGAGACTCCAAAGGAACCCTTCTTGATGGCTTTGTGGGAAAAAAAAAACCGATCTTGCTCTCCAATTCAAGTGGAAGTAAGGGCGCTGGGGGAAGCCTTGAAGTTCTTGAAACTAAAGCATCTTGAGTTGAAGAGAGAAAAGAAGAAAGATAACCATCGAGACTGACTGCTGTACTTTAGTTTATGAAGTCAACGGGGAAGCTGTTTTGGGCTGGGAGATTGAAGCCTTGATCCTTGAAGCCCAACATCTGCTGGCCCAGGACGATAACATTTTGGTAGCCCACTGCAATCGCAAAACAAACCTGGTGGTCGATTTGTTGGCTAAGTTACACCGTTTAAACTGTATCCTAGCTTTTTGGGTCTCTAGACCACCTCAACCCCTTTGGGATCTCCTCTGTTTAGACGCCCCTCTCTTGGCCCCTTTATGTACGAACCCTTAATATTTCGTATATGAAGCTATTTTCTGACCAAAAAAAGATTTCCCTCTGCACTAGCCAAATGTCCACACTTCTATGGTCCTTTAAAAGAATCAATTTCTTGATTGTAATTAGTCGTTATCATGCACCTTTTACACGTAAATCCTATGCATGATGTTCATGATAATTGTCTAAAAAGCCTTAAACCTAGTGTACAACGCCCAATTCAGTCCTAAACTTTTCAATTGTGTCAATTTAGTTCTAAACCTTTTGACAATTTGTCATTTTAGTCCTAAATTTTAATTGTGTCAATTTAGTCCTAAACCTTTTGAAAATAAGCCAATTAAGTCCTAATTATTTGGGTAATTAGTCGGAATGACTATATTGGCAATTCGTCAAAGGTTTAGAACTAAATTAGAACAATTGAAAGGGTTGGGACTAAATTGACATAATTAAAAATTTTAAAACTAAATTAGCCGCGTACAATAAGTTTAGGGCTTAAGCGGCATAGGTGAAGCGCATATAGTGGCCCAAGACACGTCAAAAGGGAGGTTTAGATGGCCTCAACTTTCGCAAAATTAGGTATGGGGAGAAGAACACTAGGAGTGGCAAAGGTTGTATACGGCGTTCATTTTGATCGGAATATCTCGCCGGAGGCACTCATTTTTCTCCGATGTCGGACTTAAGTGATGCAGCGGAAACTTCTGACACTAAAGTGATTGCCATACACAACTATTGACACTCTGGTGTCTTCTCCCCATTTGTACGGCATCATTTGTGTGCATTCAAGCAATGTGGGACTTCGTCACTGCCTAGCGACCTCTTATTCTATAAAGTGATAAACTACAAATAAATCCTAGACAGTCCGTGAGATTAGTTCACAAGTTTGGATGAAACGCCTGTGACGTCCCAAGATTTTAAGGTCTATAAAATAAATAAAGTTGGAATTTTTGTGGTCTAAGGGACAATTATTGGACGCGATTTATTTTGATCTGAAGATAGATTTAATAAATCCCGAAGCGCCGGTCAGAGACCCTTCCCGCCCGAAACCCTCCTTTCGCGCCCGAAACCCTTTGTGCTAAAAGTCAAAGAAAATATTCAAATCTGACTTTGACCCCATGTCTTTTCCCCCACTCTCTCTCTCTCTCTCTCTCTCTCTCTCTCTCTCTCTCTCTCTCTCTCTCTGCTTTTCCCTCCTGCCGCGCCTCACCTGCCTCCCCTATCTCACTCACGTCACCTCCATCTTTCCCTTTCTCTCTCCTTCTCTCTCCTCTCTCCTCTCCCCCCCATCTGCGCAGGCCCCCCCTCCTCTGCTCCTTCCTCCATCTTCTTCTTCTTGCTTGCTTCTTCGGCCGAGCTGTAGCCACCACCCCACCTCCGTCCGTCGCCGCTCCAGCCACCCTCCGGTCGTCGCCCGCCCAGCCATCGTCGCCCCGCGAGCCCACTAACCCGCGACCTCCCCTGAACCGCGCCCTCTCCTCCTCCCCTTCAGCTGCGACGCCACCGTCGTCCAGCCTCAGTCGCCGCCCCGTCGAGCAGTTGCCGTCCTCGTCGCCCAGCCGCAGCTCTTCGCACGCCGCCCATCCCCGACCCCGTCGGGCCGCCGAGCTCGGCCCGCGAGCCGACCCGTGAGCAGCCAAGGCCCGCGGATCTGCGCCTCCTCCTCCTCCCCTCTACTCACGTTGACCGCCAGCCACCTACCTCCTCCGTCCAGTTGTCGCCGTCCACCCCAGCTTAGTCGAGCTCGCCGCCGTCGCTCGCCAGCCCCGCAACCCTGTCGTACCCGAGCCCCAGCCCCGACCCGTGACCTCCACCTCGCCCGTCAAGGCTCGTCCAGCCCGAGCTCGGACCGCCGCTGCTACCGCCGTCGTCCCTCGTCGCGCCGGCCGAGCGACCCCCTGTGACCCGCGACCCTCAGCCAGTGAACAGTAGCCGCCGCTCGTCGGAGCTTGTCGCCGGCCGCCGCCGCCGTTGTCATCATTGTCTTTGTCGCCGAACCGTTTAGTTGTGAGTTAGCCCCTAACTCTCGGTTAGGTCGCTAATTACATTCGGGATTAGCTTAATTAGTTTAATTAGGCATTCAAGTAGATTAATTGTGGTTGGTTTAGTTAGAGACCGGGTTTAAGTTAAATGACCGCAATTAAACAAATTAGACTGGTTAGCTAGGTTGTTTGTGGCTAATTGGTGATTAGATTGATTGATTGACTGCAATTATTTAATTGCGAGCGAGCGATTAGCCAGAGCCGAGTGAACGATGAATTGATTGACTGGTTGGTTGGTAGGTAGATTAGTCGCATGTGGTCAGAGTTAATGTTTGAGTGCGATATGTTAATTTGTTGTCGACTGTTTGATGTGGTGATCAATGCCTGACTGTTGAATGCTCTGAATGGTTTGTGATTAACTGTATGAGGATTGATCACCCGTATTTAGATGCAAAGTCTGGTGGATAGTGTGCATATTCATGTGACCACGTGTGAAGTTAAATTGCATATCTGAGCACAAAAATGGCCAGTGGCCGAGTCTTTAAGCATGATCGTGTGAGCATTTGACTAAATGCCAAGATAAGATTTGATTGGTTGGATAATCTGCTTGTGTGGTCATATGATGAGATAAATCCGTGCCAGTCGTACGGTCCGTGCCAGTCGTACGGTTTTTCCTGGTAAATTCGTGCCGTGCCAGTCGTAAGGAGCCACACGATTATCGGACGCTAGTCGCAGTATGGATGGACCGAAGCCCCTACAGGGATTCTTGGTAGTTCCGTGCCGTGTCGATCGGAACCACACGGACTATCGGACGCCGTCGCCGGAAGTAAGGGATGATGCCCGGTCATGCCGGTAGAGCACCAATTGCCTAATGTGCTACGCACCAACTGTCTAGTGTGCGGGTCCGAGTGGCCATTAATAACCGGAATACGTGTGAAACATTGTACTTGCAAGCTATTGTGGTGTCCTGGTTATTGTCTTGATTGGTTGACTGTCATGTCAAGTCGAGTCTTGCATATGTGTGATCCAAGGCGTGGTAAGCTTGTATGTGATTGGCGTTATACTATTGTATTGTACTGTGTGTAGGTCACCTGAGCGAGTCAACGCCCTAGCCGGGCTTAGGCGCTAGCTCACTGAGATTTATTTCTCACCCCGTCGTGGTTAACCCTTTTTTAGGTCCAAGGTGAAGTTGAGGACGAGGATGGTGTAGCCCCTCTTTTGGAGTAGATGAGAAGTTAACCCTTCCCGACCCATATACCTTTTTGATTGGTCTTAGAGAGCCGCCCCGAAGAATGGGGTTGTATTTATCTATGTTTAGCTCCGTAGGGTTATCTATCATCTACTTTTGGTGTTTTAGTGGAAATGTTCTTTGGCTGATTGATCGTTGTTATTTTTCCTGCTTTGTTATCCCTGTTTATGTTTTTGTCCGGGAGTATTGCACGTTTCTGCATGCGTATCATATTTCGATAGGTCGTTAGCGTGCCTGGGACGTTAACCTTTATGACCTGAGGCGATTTGGCAGGGTTGTCGCGTGCCCGAGAGTCGGGGTGTGACAACGCTGGTACCGCTTCTTTTGGACTTGTTCATAGCTTACCACTTATCCCAAAGAGTAATTCGTCTATTATGTACTCCAAATTGTTGGCTACCCCCATACTGTTGGCGATGATGCCTACTGAGATTCGAGCTTCGCGCGCGGCGTCAACCACCCCGTCAACACCCATCACCTCTGCATCGGCCGCTGTTGTCTCTTTTGCCAGATCAGCTGCCTCCCCTAGTCGCTCTACGATGCCGTCGGTGACGCGAGGCTCTTCTTCGCCGACATTTGAATTGCCTCTGACGCGGTGAAGATGAGCGAGGACTACAGCCTGGAGGTGGAGATGGCGAAGTTGGCGATGAAGGAGACCACCAGAGGGAGCTGAAGAGAGGGTTTGATGACGGTAGTAGGGGAGCTCAAGGGTGAGATATGAATACTCAATTGCATATTGTGCCGTTGGATTTTCAATTATACGTTGGATTGCACCCAACAATGATGAAATTATCTTCCATTCGGACGATATTGCAAACATTTCTAATCTCATCTTATCATTTCCTATCTCATTCTCAATTCGGATGACCCTCGCATGAAATACCATTTAGGGCGTGAATATAACCATTAAGTTTCTCTATTGGAACAGAAAATTCTTTTGGTAACCCAATTTTATTTTTTATTTGCAGATAAAAAAATTATTCCAAAAAAAGTTTGGAACAGAAATGAGAAGCTAAGATTTTCAGCGTCTCTGTTTTTGAAACATATATGATAAATAAGAATTGTTCTCATCGCTCACTCCATCTCTTTCACGTTTCGTTTGCCCGTCGTCGTCCGCTGGCCGCCGGCCGCCGATCGCTAGCCGCCGTTCGCTGTCCCGCGATTGCCGGTTCACCGGTTTGCTGATCCGCCGGGTGCCGGTCCGTCGTTTCACCAGTCCACTATCTTTAGGTCCGCCGTTCGCCGGCAACCCTAGAAATTATGATGTTATCAAAATGAATTTCTATATCGGGGAATATAAATTTTGTATCTTTTTCAAACACGTTTATTTGCTAAAAAATTATTATAGAAACTAGAAATAGGATTTAGAAATAGAATTTCTAACCAAAAATTAATTTCAAAAATATAATGATTATCATCCGCGCAGTTAATATATCCTGACAGTACCACGTGTACGCGTAGGATTGCAAAACCTTTCGAATAAATAATCCAACATCCCTGACAAAAAAAGAAGAAGAAATTATCCAACATTCCCCCTTTCCCCTCTCTCCCTGCTGTGGAAGAGCCAATCAACAATGAGATTGGAAGTCAGTTGCCCCATTTTTATCTCCGCTGTGTCTTTTTATGGAGGCATGTAGAAATGGATGCCACCATCATAGCTTCTTCTTCTTCTTACTTCACTTCACCTCGTCTAGCTAGACTCTCTTCGCGCTCTCAGAACTCTTCCTCGTCCGTGCGCTTCGTCTCGAACGGCTCCAGTCGGTCCCCATCGGTCTTCGGGAACTCCAATCTCGATTCGAGGCTCAAATCGCCACCGCCGACGCCGCGAAACCTCCGAGTACGCGCTCTCTCTGTCGCTGGTTGGTCCCCACCGTCCCCCTTCCTTCTTTCGCCTCCTTGTTTACGACTTACGGAATGTCGATGCATGCTCCATTTTTGGCGTTTTCCGATTGTCGCCGAAATTAAGGAGACCTGGATTAAGAACGTTTTTGTTTTTGTTTTTTTTTTTTTGTGTGGGTTTACTTGAAAAATGTTTGACTGGGTCTATCAAAAAGAAAATCGTGATTGGACTGGGTTCTTTTGAGAAATTTGTCGATTTTGCGGAGCCATCACTGCTTGCTGGCTGCGCAATTGAGGTAATGAAGGTGAATTAGATTAGATGTCCATCACGAATTGATTCTTTTGATCACCCAATTTAGTCTAGATACGGGTATGAGTTGGATGAGGTGAGCCACAGCTTGAAGTTTGAATTTTTAGCTGTACGAATGTCATGACATAAGAGGACAATGAAGAAGCAATAGTTAGGCTGTCTCTTGTTCCGCGTGCTTGTGCAATGGAGGATGTTGACTCTCATGCTGACTGTGTACAGTCTGTTTTGTTTGCTTTGGAGAATGGAAAGGAAGTTGTTCTCGGTTTATTTATGGTTTTTATTTTGGTGGGCGAAGGAGCACGAGGTGAAGAAATGGAGGTTTCATCTGCCGGAGCGGTTGGACAGAACGATTTGCTGATTGTTGGACCTGGCGTTCTCGGGCGCTTGGTGGCGGAAAGATGGCGTGAGGTATGGATACAAAATTTACTCAATCTCTGAAAGTCTTACAGGGAGAAACCAAGAGAAAAGATTCCATAGCTTGAAGTGATACAACTATTTTCTTGTCTAAGCCTCTTGCTTGATACTGTGTTTGTTGCGGAGTCTCCTTAATTCATTTGCATGTCTCTTCAATATACGCATTGCTTGTCTCAGCTGGATGTTACCTCTTACACATGGCTAATGTGTAACACAGTCTGCTTAGAGTTGTTTCAAGTTGATTGACAACTTTCTGTTGATTTGTAACTGTTCTGACATACTGATTGCTTCACATGATGTCCCCTTTGTGTTATTCTTGGGAAGTTATGTCGCTAGCTGAAGACATCAGGACAAGCTATATATATGATACTGAGAGTAGATATGTTTTTGAGCAGGAGCATCCAGGGTGCCAAATTTATGGGCAGACAGTGACTCCCGATCATCATGATGAGTTGGTCAACATTGGGATTATACCATCCTTGAAAGGAATGAAGACAGCTCAGCGGTTTCCTTATGTTATTTTTTGTGCTCCACCATCGCGAACTCCTGACTACCCTGGTGATGTCAGGTGAGCCTAAAATGAACAGTAATCTGTCGCATAATTTTCTAATTGCTTTCAGTTGCACTTGGATGAAAATGTGGCTATAAGGTGAAACTTTGGGTGGTAAGGCCTGCATATCAAACTTTTCAATATTTTGGTGCTTGTGGTCTGCAAGATAATAAATTTGAACTGTTCATCTAACCTTACTCAGACTCGCTGCCCTGAGCTGGAATGGGGAAGGTTCTTTCTTATTCACATCAAGCTCTGCTCCATATGACTGCAACAACAATGGAAACTGTGATGAGGTGCTAATTTAACATGTTGTTTAGCTTCCACCCAATGTCTATGGTGTTTCATGTTTTTCCCATGGCTCAAGGGAAATCTATTATTCGCTCTACTGCTTTAACTAACAATTTGTCGACGATTAACCCCGTTTGTGGTTGTTTAAAAATATATGGCATACATTGGTATCTGTTGCAATTGATGCAGGGTTATTGGGATCTCCACTTAACGCATGTTTGTTGGAAACTTAGGCTTCTTTGTCATTTTTCTTCTGTCACTCTTGTACCTGTATCTTTTGTACGTTTGCAAAGTAGTTCATTGTCTTCCTAACTATTGGTAGTGTTCTGTTGGTCTTGCTTTGCAGGATAGTCCTGCTGTCCCTATCGGTAGGAGCCCCAGGACAGACGTTCTTCTGAAAGCAGAAGCAGTGGTGATGGAAATCGGTGGCTGTGTTATTAGATTGGCAGGACTCTACATATCCTTTTAAAGTTCTATGAATTTATAACTGGTATGTCGAGAGGGAAAACACCTAGAGTTTGTAATGGGAAAACTACCACCTCTGCTAACCTTAACATTACTTACAAAGCAGATAGGGGTGCACATTCTTATTGGCTAGAGAAGGGAACTGTTGAAGTTCGTCCAGATCACATCCTCAATCTTATACACTATGAGGTTCGTATCCTATTTGGTCATTCTTCTGTCATAGTTTGACCGATTTTGGAATGTATATTGCCAAAAAAACTCAAATGGGTAAAGGATGTGAAGGAAAATGGGAGTCCTGCAATATGTCTGCTCTTCTTTCAGTTCTTTTCTAGGTTCACTCAAGTAAAATTAGCAGTATACACACTGAAGGTGCTTGCATGCCAAAAACTTGATCTTGCTTTTTGCGTTGTCTGTAATGGTTTCCTTTACAGCTTTCAATGTATGCTCGTGTTCGCACAAATGACCTATCTGGATTCTTGTTACATTGATAGCTTCTTTTCCTCGTCATATTTGGGAAGGATGAAGCGGACTTACATAATGGTCTGAATTTTGACAGGATGCTGCTTCCCTCTTAGTTGCAATAATGAAGAAGAAACTTCGTAGCAGGATCTTCTTGGGATGTGACAATCACCCTTTATCCAGGTAGGGAATGTTATTTCTGTGGATAGACAAGATGATATTCTACATGTTGTTTATATAACGTTATCAGGAATACAATTGCAAGGCATTTCGTAGATTTCATTTAATCTTACTGAATGTATGGTTGCAGCCCTATGAACATCAAATGTTTTTGAATGCAGGCAGGAAGTGATGGACATTGTTGAGAAAAGTGGCAAATTTAGCAAAAAGTTCCAGGGTTTCACTGGTAATTTCCCTTTTGACATTTAAAATGGATCATTGGTTACTTAGATTAAGTACTGAACATTTCTCAAAATTATAGGATTCGCGGAAATCGTTCTGCTAGAACAGAACTTCACTCACTTACCTTGTTGTTTCAGGAACTAATGATCCGCTGGGTAAGAAATTGAATAACTCGAAAACTCGTGCAGAAATAGGATGGGAACCCAAGTACCCTAGCTTCTCACAGTTTCTTGGAGCAGTTGACTAAGTGCCGCCCTCTGCAATGAAGGGAATCGACTCACAGACATGTGGGAGAAAAAAATGCCTGCTCTTAGACTGAAGGCAATTTGATGACCAATTTATTTCAATTCGTTACTCCTGTTTGGTGATTGAAAGTGTGTACATACTGTCGAGAAAAATTGTTCAATAAAAAAGGCTAATGGAGCACTTGTTCATGTATGCAAGTCCTTTTCATTTTAGAATCAGCTTGGGCTTGCTCTAATTTTGTGGCACTTTATGTTTTTATTATAGACAAAACAGCTGAAATTTCATCTTAGTTCATGTAGGACAATGTCACTTTGGCTATCTGAGGTAAGTCAGTTTCTGTTTCCCCAAATCTGGCCATCCGGACTCTTACAGGATCGTCTGGTCTTTATCGTGATGCTGAGTTTGAGAGCGTTCTCGATCGAAAGAATCCACCTCCGTTCGTTCTTCAACTGGCTTATGGCTCATTTTTGCGGAGGATCCAATTCAAATTCAAATGCCTCATGAAAGGCGAACAACCAATTGATTCTTCAAAGTTAATCGAAGATGGGTCTACTCAATATTCTGGCAAAAGAATGGCTCATCCTGCAAAACTCGCTGCTGTAACCTCATGTTGTTCAAGATAAACTAACAGGGTCTGATCCTGCAGCTACAGAATGGTTAGTGCATTTGGTGTAGGAACCATGGCAAACCATGATGTAGTGAGCAAAGAAAACGCAAAAGGTAATCAAGACACGTGAATTTTTTATTTTTTTTCTCTCGTTCTGAGTATCAATATGCGTGCACATGTCTCTGCAAAGATAGTCACGTGGCTTGTGAGATTCCGAACTTTTCCAAGATAAAAATTGATCTCTCGATTTTTTTAAGAGTCGTGTTGGTAAATGTATGGGAAGAGTTCTTAGATGTGCTTAGAAAGGAGTAGAAAAAGGGTTATTGGAGACGGATGCCGCGGTGTAAATTGTTTATACACTTTGGTCATTGAAAATACTATAGTAGTATAGATGAACTCCTAGTGATCCCAATTCTCTCTTTATTTTTTTTTATTTTTTTGTTTTGAGTCAGAGATCCCGATTCACCCATAGGGAACAATCTTTTACAATATGGGCATGTTTGGTAACAATTATGTTCAGAAATTATTTTTTCTAAATCTGTTCTCGAAAACAAAGAAGTAGATTTTTTTTTGCTTTTTGTTTATTTTAAATTTGTTTCCTGACCACTGATTTGTTCTCGGGAAAAGACAATTTAACTAATGTTATCAAACAGATTTCTATTCCCGAAAACAAAAGAACACGAATGGGAGAAATAAGAGCGTTACCAAACAGGTCCTAGGTGGCCAAAAGAAAAGTACCATTCTTTTTGTAATGAGGTCCATTTGTGGAAAACTATGGCATTAGCAAATTTATGCTAAGATATCAAAGTGTGGGATGTCTAGGTTTCTTATCATATGAGAATTAATAGTACTCTATTTATAAGCATGAAAGCTGGTAATAATTATTATGCGATCGAGATTTGTTAGCTCGAAATAGAGCAATGTGTAAATGGGTTCAATGGATTCGATAAAGCATAAAAATCCGAAACCAACAACAAAAGCGAGGAATTATCGATTTAAACATTTAAGCGAAGCTAATGAACCCGAATTTTTTTATTGGAATTTCAAAAACACGAAATTCGAAAGGAAGAAAAGGAATTTAACCAAAATATTTATTGATGTTATTCTTATATTGCCTTATGAACCTAGTAAAAAGAGTCTTTCTCGTACTTATTCCGAGTTCGATTTAATTTCATGAAAGTATTATTTATTTCCCTGCTATTTAATTAAAAGGCTGAGGGGTTCGCTCTCTCCCTAACTCAAAAATAGAGAAGAGTTGACAGGATTCAAAATTTAGATTTTTTGTTTTTATTTTCAGTGTTTAATGAACGTGCATTTTATAAGGGAAAAATAATAAAAAAAAACTATCGAGCTAATTAGCGTATCATGTAAATCGACTACTTAATATCTGTTTTTTCACATTGAAGTCTTCTAATTTGTTTTCGCAATTAGCTCGTTGGGTTCGTTGGGTTCTACTGTTAGGTGCATGTTTTTTCGTTGGGTTCTACTGTTAGGTGCCCTGTCTTAAGGGGGAGTCGAGTGAGGAACATTGTCATAGATTCGACAAGTGTGAAAGAGGTAATAGTCATGCGCGATAGCTGTTTGGCAGACAATTTGGGCCCCGCATTTGCTGTCACTGCAGGTATCAGGGACTCGTTATGGTCCCGTGTTAAGGCTCGACGACGTATGTTTTATGGAGGAAGCCGAGGTTTTAGGTTTTTGAGGTGGCGAGAGCGGCGACCTGTTAAAGGAACGTCACTTTTTGAGAAGCTGCGCGCAGTTTCTACATTCACCATTGGCGTCAGGTGTTTGCAGGTAGCAGCTCATTATTTTTGTCCTTTCTCGTGTTGAATTGTGTTCGTGATTAGTGTAATTTAGTGCTGTATGTTGCCCCGGTTGAGTGACCTCTCAGCTCTCTGTGGCGTTCTAGTCTTTCGTCAAGGGGTATCATTGTGAACAGGATGATTCACAACTCTGTGTTTCGAGTTATTAGGTGAGAACATATGGTGAACCTTGGAGCTTCTTCCCTCTGTTTAATCTCAAATAAGGGGATCTGGGATCACTCAATTATTATGGATGCTACTGTTAGATGCTTGATTTTTACAAGATAAATGCATGAAGAGATTATTTGAAAAGGTTCCATTTTCCATTCACTCTTTCAGTTTATAGGAAAAATACAATTATCTGGAAAAATGACGCAGAGTAGTGGACCTAGTCATCTTAGGTTTGTCAGAACCGGGTCATGCTCCCTCGTCACACTGGGCTGATGTTCCATAATCATCTTACAGAGTATTCTTACAATATTTTACAATGTCAATGGATGAATTTTCTCGGAAACTTCAATCGATAACGAGGTTCGCTGTCTCATGTGACCAACTACTAGAATTTTCAGATCCTTCAAGTCTCACAAGTTTTGTGTAAATAGTCTCGTTTCTTAAAGAGATTCACTTGTTTATTTCTACTTGTAGTATCCTTATTGGTCTTTTCCTGGCTGGGAGACAGGGTCAAAGGATATTGTATCTGGATTAACTGTGATTTTGTTATTCTTTATTCATGTTAAACAGGAACAGAAATACTAATTAAATTTTCTATTGTGCTTGCTCAATGTACTTAGATGCTGTCCGCTTTTGAGATAGAAGGAGCTCCATTGTCACAATGTCAGAATCTGATACTACGCACAGTATTAGTCAATGGGAACATCCTGGGATAGCATACATGCTACGAAGTTCGCAATGCCTGGAAAAATTAGTCATACACTTGATTGGCTCCTACCTATTGACGGTTTGTTACCTTTCTATGATATTTTCAGTTTGCTTCTTGTGCTGACTTCCTCTTTGCATGAATGAGTTGAAACTTGAGAAGCACATAAAGATGATCAATCTCAAACTCTTATTTGTTCCAGCAATTGAAACTTGCCCATGATTGTCAGTCTACTCGACATTTGCGCAGGGCCGTTCTAAGCTTTTTTAGTTCATGTCCTAAAGTAACTGCAGTGTTATACTGGAGATTCTTTTGCTGCCATGTAAGGTTAAGATCTTGAACTAATGAATTAGCGATGAACGCCTAGAAAGAGAAGATGTTTTACTGTGTAGACGAGCTTAAGAGCTCAAATTGATGAAGACTCGATATAAAGTAAAATTGACTATCATCTGAGCTGGACAAATGAAAGTTGTTTGTTTAAAATTTTAGTGAGGCAGCCAATTCTTTTATCTGTGGATCCGCATCTAATGTGAAGTTTCTTTCTTAAATGGGGATCTATGTGCAGTTTAAGTTCGATGGAGAATGTATAGAACGTTTTAACTTTGACGAAGATCTTTTGTCATTGAAGAGGAACTTTCAGTGTTTGGCAAAACATCTCAAGAGGGTGGAGATCATTGGTGTTGCTAATAATTTTGGGTCGAAACATCTGCTAGCCTCTTCTTGGTGATGCACTTGTGCTGGGGAAGATGATTATCACGGCTGATTTGCAAGCACAAAACCTTCTTGGAGCAGCTGATATTTCCAAACTACTTGATGAGAGCCGAAATGTGATGAACTATCGAAGAGCTTCCCAAAATGCTGAAGTTATCTTCAATTATCCTTTGGAAGAGGTGTCCTTCAAAAAGCATATGAAGTAGATCCGGGTTTCTAAACTTGGATGAGCACTACACTGCTCATTCTTATTCACTCTCTTCTGACAGTAAAGTTACATGAACTATATGTGAGTATTAGGTTTTTAACATCTACCTAATTTGCACTTGTTTCAAGGTTAGTTTAGTTGTACATATGAACCTTTTAAGGAAAGAGGGTAATAGTAGTGTTTTGGATTATGGACTTATGAAAGGGTGTTTTGGTTAAGATGTTGCTCAGCTTTCTCTTCTATTTCAGGCAAATTATAATGATGTCTATGCAGTTAGACCGAAATACGTGAATATTTATCTGCACTCTGGGAAGATTAAGGAAACGGCCTGATCATTATGATATGCATTTTGGAAATATTCACGTATTTGGGTCTAACTGCATAGACATCATTATAATTTGATTTCAAGGACAAACTTGAAGTACTTCTTTGCTGCCCAAAAGAAGAAAAATTCGACTTTTAACTTCATCCGTTTTTGTGGTCAAATTCGACAAACAGCGAGATCACTCCACGGTACGTGTTTTAATTTTTATTATCCATCATTAATATTTGATATAGCTTAGATTGTTCTAATATAGAGTAGCTGGAATTTTCACAATTGAATAAATGTGTCTATGAGGTTGATTTTCTCTATGAGGATAGTAAATTGTTGTCTGAGCTGTGCCATGCTTGTGTCAATTTTGCAAGTTTATGAAATCAGCAACGAAGAAAACTACAAAAGAATCAAAGATTCTATCGTTAGTTTCGGTTCGGTTCGGTTCAAAACATAATTTGCTTTCATTTGAATACAATTGGGTAATCAAGCCGCATTATGTTTGCCTCTACTATCTAGCTCAAAAACAGGGATCCTGAAGGCAGAATACATTTCAACACGGTATAGAACCTTCTTTTGTTATTTATTATTTCAAAGGTCTTCATCACATGAAACAAACTTTATCGACAACATGGTCCAAAATTCACGTGAAAATAGATTCTAGATAGATCCGGTCTTTAGATGCTTGTTCGCCATCTGAATACATAACCTCCAACTTCGAAAGCCCTTTTGGCGGCAGAATTCACGGAAACTTTGAGAATGATACCCACGGCCGATAGCTCTTCCCACGGCTCGATCCAAAGAAAATTCTTCGGCGAGCGACGGAATCGCATGGAGCGAAGCCAATTTTCTCCTTCTTCTCCTTCGAAACGAACCGAGAAACCCCGAGGGCTTCATTAGTGCCTTCACCATACGCCCTAATCCGCGACATCTTCTCCTTCTTGCGCATTAATTTAAAGACATCGTCAAGGCCCGCGTCTCTTCAAGCTGCCGCTGACCGCTTCTCTCCAGTGGCTTCGTCCTCCAAAACAAACCATGGTAGACGTTACTTCAAGAGTTAATAGCATGATGAATGTCAAATTGATATGCTATGGTACATTTTCCTCAAATTGATTTTTTTTATTGCACGAAAAATTCCAAACCGGCACCCCATTTCACATTTACCTCAAATTAATTTCGTTGTTTTGTCGTAGGTTTTGTTTATTTACAAATTGATAAGAGATAATCGCCCGAGCACAACTGTGTATATTACTTGATTGTAGACATACAAATTCACATGCCGTGTATATTCAATTGGTATCATGTAGCCTACGAATGTATGACCCCAATAGTCTTTTTATACCTTATAGGAAAGAGCAAAGTTGCAAAGAAAGCCTAAAGCCCCGTATAATCTCAAAATACCTTTTACCTTAAAATGGGAATCCAAGATATTTTTTTGGATTTACACAGCACAATTTCAGTAATTGTGAAAATGAAAAAAATTCCAGTAATTCAGGAAGTTGCAGGGCATTGCCGCCTGAACTAATTTGAAAAGAGCGCCTATGTTTGTGGTTGCTCTGTAGCATGGGCTTTCAAACTCGAAGTAGTACCATTCAACATGTAACGGAACATACAAGTCCTCAAACGTCGGAGGAACCAGCTACTGTCGGCCCCGGCATCGAGAGTGTTTCTGTACATTCGAGAAAGAAGGCGGTCGAGATCGGGTCAACGTACCCAATCGACTTTCTTCCGAAACATGCATGGGTTTAAATTGTAACCTCTGTTCTAATTTTTCCCCTGCTGTGTACTACTTCCTGCAACTCTTTTCCCTACTCAGTAAAACAAGAAGAACCAAAAAAGTCTTCCTTCTTGGTTCTTTCTCGTCTTCATTCCACTTGCCTACTTTGCTACTCGTTGAAAGCATCATCCTTTGCATGAAATTCATTGACCAAGACTTCAAATAAAGAAATCCCTCCTCCAAACAACTCTCTGTGTCCTGTCTGAAGCAATGCGACTTTCGACCGCAGATTTTACGAATTTTTTTATGAGTTGTTGCTACCGGACATTTATAACTAATCATTAGTTCATCCAATTAGCAGACCTGAAGGTTGAATTATTCTCAATCAGTGGTTGTATCAGGAATAGATATGGAAACAATTGATTCTTAGCTAAACCGAAAAGTGCAATCAACACAAGGACTTAATTGGATCAATTTGACAAGTTTTAGGACTTGATTGCAATTTTTGAAAGTTTTATGACTCAATTGCACTTTCGTAACAAATTTTCGGTCATTTCAGAGACGCTTGTTTCTTAATTCCGGATGAAAAAGAGAGGCGTGGGTCATGACTCACCTTTTACATGCTTTTTTTTTTCTTTTATCCTTGTTTTGTTAACTCCGCAACAATTTGGATGCCAATTTAATTTTTCGGATTAGGAGAAGAATCGCTTTTGTGACGGCCTGATTTTTCGACAAATGAATTTTTGAGCTGAATAGTAAGTATCGGGCTTGGACTATGGCAATAGTGGAATCGGAAGATTTAATTTTAGAGCGGTGGTCTAAGTGGGACAGAATTTTAGTCGGAAGTGGTGCTATTAAACGGACCGTTTGTGGATAATGAATTGGTGCAAGAATAAATTGATCCGGGGCGAAGTTTAATTCGCAGTTTGAGTGCAAAGCTCGCCCAAGAGCCCCCATCGGCCACTTAATTCCTCCCCCCCCCCTCTCACTCTCTCTCCTCACTCACCCTCTCATTCGGACACCCTCGAGCGCACCCTCTCCCTCCCTCGTGCACTCCGCCACCCCCTCTTCCTCTCGGCTCGTCTCCCTCTCGCGTCTGCCCGACCACCAGCAATGCCACCAGCTCGACGCCGACGAGCCCCATACCCTGTCACAGCTCCGCCGCTACTCCGCCGTCGGGCCGTCGTTGCTGCTGCTTCCTCGTCCTGAGACGCCAAGAAGGAGAAGGGTTGAGCCGAGCTCGTCCTTGGCCAAATTTCTCCCTCGTCTTCGTCGAGCTTCGATCTAAGGCAAGTGGGCACCTAACCTTACTCCTAGATTGTCTAATTTTCGTTTGATATAGTGTGAGATGTTCATCTCGGAAATTGTTGACACCTAAATTTTGATTTTCCTTTTTCAATTTCATTCTACACAAAAATGAGGATTAACTTTAGTCCTCGTAAAAAATAATTAAATCATCTTTCATATTTATTTTTCGCTTGCATTGCATTTGCATTTTAATTCTGACCGGCGGTGGTAAATGGATATGGAGCAATTGCGCAATCTAGGCCCATTAATTCAGTCAAGCCCATTGCATGTCACATAGCTAAATATTGCAAAGGAATGAGGGATTTTGAGCTTTAATTAATTAAGTTTGGCCCAATAAAAATGAAAGGCCGATTGAGCTTTAATCCAATTAAATGCGGCCCATCGCTTAAGCAGGCAGATTAACCTAGAGTAACACTATATATAGGACATTATGTCACACGTATCAAGGAGGCCAACACAATATATGATACACGGCCATGGGGGTTCTGGGAGAATTGACGAAAAGAGATTAGAGGGAGAAAGAGTAGCGCGAGAGAGAGAGGGAGAAAATCTGCTTGGCGTGGTGCTCTCTGATCTTGCCTAGTCTTCCTGACGCATGCCATGAAGAGTTGACTAATATCTCTTGTAGTATCTTGGACAATTCACAAGTGTTGCGTGACTTACCTTCAACGAATTGTCCAATTTTCTGCACGATCAAGTCTACCTGTTCGTGATCAACTTAGCCCATAATGCTCCTCCAGCTACTGTCCTTGGTGTCGATTCTGGTGGTCATACCGCGACGACGTTGCTGCCCTCCCGTTGCAGCCATGACGACGGTGATTCACTGATCCGAACCCTTGTCCTGCACCGAGAATCAACCTCGACAAAGCTGCTGTCCCTACGATTAATCTTCGGCTCACATTATTTTCTGTTTCGCAAGTTCCTCTTTGGACGCATTTAGGAACTCGAAAGCATAAAAGTTAGGAGGCCAATTCATTCAGAAAGTCCGCAATTCTCAGAAGGCACATAAAAGAGACATGGCGTAGGTGAGTTTGTAGGAGAAAAGTTTTTTTTTTAATGTTATTCTTGCAGGGGACGGGCAACGACTAGAATTGAGGAGAAGAGAAGAAATCTGCACCAAAGTTTGGAGGGAGCAGAGAAGGAAGCAAAACAAAAAAAAAGACATACAAAAAGGATCTTGGACATCTGGTTCCCCATGAATGCAACAATCCCGCAAGAATTCTAGCAACACTGAGCAGCAGAATCCTTCCACGTTCGGTCCATTATTGGTCATATATTTTTCTTTGATTGGTTTGAAAAATATTTTCTAAATTCAAAATAAATATTTGTTTTAGAAAAGCAGTATAAATGATGGACAAATCATTGAGTCTAATCACCCACCTCTCAGAAAAGTAAAAATTTCTCACAGAGATTCTGAAATTGTTGCCTCTCCTTTCAAAGTTCCTTCTGACAACAAAGATAAAGGAATCTAAAAGATAATTGAACAAAACAATTTTATAAATCAATTTGTTCACACCATCGGAACTCAATTGGATAGAATTGAATCTTCTATTTCTATAGCTTCCACTTCCACTCCAATAATTCAACAAGATGCTCTTTCTAAATCTTCCACCTTAAAAGTTCCTCTTTTTAAGACTTTCGAAATGCCTAAATCCTTTAGCAATGAATTTGTTAAGGCTTTAGCTTAAAAGAAAAGAAATCTAAAACTTGGGAAGCAAAACCCTCTTGTTCTAGAAACCCCAAAAGTTGAAAAGCCTTTAATAATCGAAAGTCAATTGCATGTTTTGGAAAAAGATGATTATGAACCTGAATTAAATAAGTTAACTTGGAAAGAACCTCAAAAATTATATTATTCAAGGGCAACCCCTCCTGATATGATTTTAGAAGAATCTTTCCGAAATATTCAAAATAAATATTCCGCCGATGCCATCTATGAATGGAACATAGACGGTATTTCTGAGCAAAACTTAATCAATATTTTGAATCAAATGGTTATGCTTGCTACAACTTATAAAACTACTCTTGACACTTCTGATGAGCAAACCGCATATCTTCTAATTGCTGATTTTACTGGTCAATTAAAGGGATGGTGGGATAATTATCTCTCCGAAGAACAAAGAGATGGTATTTATATATATATAAGGGAAAAATGACTAAAAAGGACAGTCTGGAACATAGGAGATCTGCCTCTCCACAATACTAATAGCTTTCCTCCACTTTGTCCTAAGACAAACCGTAAGCCAATCCAATTCCCAATTCATTAAATCTTGTTTTACTACTTTCCCCCATGTAAGTTTCGGCCGACCCCTTCCTTTTTTCATGTCATGCTCTCGGTAACAAACTTCTGTTCTTACCGAAGCATCTAGGGATCTTCGGAGAATATGCCCAAACCATCTCAATCTATGTTCTCTCATCTTTTCTACCACCGGTACTACTCCAACTTTTCATCGAATATCTTCATTTCTTATCTTATCCATCCTTGTATGACCACACATCTACCTCAACATCCTCATTTTCGCTAGTCCCATTTTATGCTCATGTTGCTTCTGTGTTGGCCAACACTCAGCTTCGTATAGTATTACAGGCCTTACTGCTATTCTATAAAATTTTCCTTTTAGCCTAAGAGGGATTTTGCGATCACACAAAAATCATGATGCACTGCGCCATTTCATCCAACCTGCTCTGATTCTAAGGCTTACATCCTCATCAATCTCTCCCCCCTTTTGCAATATTGATCCCAGATATCTAAAAGCATCTTTCTTGGGTACCTCCTGTCCGAGCATATTCACGGATTCTTGATCTCCTCCTCTTACTGTGGCGAACTCACACTTTATGTATTCAGTTTTACTTCGACTTAACGTAAATCCTTTAGACTCCAGCGTACTTCTCCATAATTCTAATTTAGCGTCAACCTCAGCCCTAGTCTCATCAATAAGCACAATATCATCTGCAAATAGCATACACCACGGCACCTCATCTTGAATATCTTTTGTTAGCTCATCCATAACTAGGGCAAAAAGATAAGGACTCAAAGCAGAACCTTGGTGTAAACCTACTGTGATTGGAAAATAACTTGATGTGCCATTACAAGCCTTCATACATGTAGTAACGCCATCATACATATCCTTGATTGCCTCTATATACTTTGAAGGTACTTTTTTCTTCTCAAGAACCCACCACAGAACCTTTCTTGGAACCATATCATACGCATTCTCGAGATTAATAAGCACCATATGTAGGTCCTTCTTCTTTTCTCGATATCTCTCCATTAACTGTCGTATCAAGAAGATAGCCTCCATGGTAGATCTCCCTAGCATAAAACCAAATTGATTTACAGAAATCTTAGTATCTATTCTCAGACGATGCTCAATAACTCTCTCCCACAACTTCATGGTGTGGCTCATAAGCTTAATGCCTCTATAGTTGCAACAATTCTGGATATCCCCCTTGTTCTTGTAGATAGGCACAATCATACTTTTACTCCATTCATCAGGCATCTTATTAGTTTGGAGAACTTTGTTAAAAAGGTTAGTCGACCAACTTATTGCCACATCCCCTAAGCATCTCCACACTTCAATAGGGACACCCTCGGGTCCCAAAACTTTACTAGTCTTCATCTTCTTTAATGCTTCCTTAACTTCATGCGCTCTAATTCTACGCACAAACCTTCTATTTAAATCATCAGAAGCGTCCTCCAAATCCACCTCACTTCTATCGCTCCCCCATTAAAAAGCTTTTTAAAATAGCTCATTCACCTTTCCTTAACTTCTGCATCTCTTACTAAAAGTTTTTGATGAGCTTAAGAGCTCAAATTGATGAAGACTCAGCTACAAAGTAAAACTGATTATCATCTGAGGTGGACAAATGAAAGTTGTTTGTTTAAAATTTTAGTGAGGCAGCAAATTCTTTTTTCCGTTGATCCGCATCTAATGTGAAATTTCTTTCTTAAATGGGGTATATATGTGCAGTTTAAGCTCGATGAAGAATTTATGGAAATTTTTAACCTTGACGAAGATCTTTTGTCATGGAAGGGGAAATTTCAATGTTTGGAAAAAAATCTCAAGAGGGTGGAGATCATCGGTTTTGCTAATAGTTTTAGGTCGAAATATCTGCTTGCCCTGATTAAGTTTCTTTTTGGTGATGCACTTGCGTTGGAGAAGATGATTATCAAGGCTGATTTGCATGCACAACGTGGACAAAAATGTCTTAGAGCCGCTGATACTTCCAAACTACTTGGTGTGAGCTGAAATGTGCTGAACTATCGAAGAGCTTCCTAAAATGCTGAAGTTATCTTTGGTTATCCTTTGGAAGAGGTATCCTTTAAGAAGCACATTAAGTAGATCCGGGTTTCTGAACTTGGATGAGCACTACACTACTCATTCTTATTCACTCTCTTTTGACAGCAAAGTTACATGAACTATATGTCAGTATTAGGTTTTTAACATCTACCTAATTTGCACTTCTTTCTAGGTTAGTTTAGTTGTAAATATGAACCTTTTAAGGAAAGAGGTTAATAGTAGTGTTTTGGATTATGGACATATGAAAGGGTGTTTTGGTTAAGACATTGCTCAGCTTTCTCTTCTTTTTCAGGCAAAATAGAAGACTTAGGGTGTCCATGAGGTTCATTTTCTTTATGAGGATAGTAATTTATTGTTTGAGCTGTATCAATGTTTGTGTCAATTTTGTAAGAATCAAAGATTCAATCAAGCCGCATTATGTTTGCCCCTACACGGTATAGAATCTTCTTTTGTTGTTTCTTATTTCAAAGGTCTTCATCACATGGAACAAACTGAGTCGGCAATATGGTCCGAAATTCGCGTGAAAATAGATTATAAATAGATCCGGTCTTTAGTTGCTTGCTCATCATCTGAATACATAACCTCTCACTTCAAAAGCCCTTTTGGCGGCAGAATTCACGCAAACTTTGAGAATGATATCAATGGCCAATAGCTCCGCCCACGGCTTTGATCCAAAGCAAATTCTTCGGCGTACAACCGAATCGCACGGAACGAAGCCAATTTCCTCCTCCTTCTCCTCCCAAACGAAGCGAGGAACCCCGAGGTTTCATCAGTGCCTTCACCAGACCTTCATCAGATGCCTTAATCCGCGACATCTTCTCCTTCTTGCACATTTAAGACATCGTCAAGACCCGAGTCCTCTCCAAGCAGTGGCAATCCACCTACACCACCGTCGCTGACCTCCTCCTCTCCGGTGGCTTTGTCCTCCAAAACAAACCATGACATACGTTACTTCAAGAGTTAATATATCATGATATATTTCAAATTGATTTTTTTTTATTTCACGAGAAATTCTAAACCGGCACCCCATTTCACATTTATCACAAATTAATTTCTTTGTTTTGTAGTAGGTTTTTTTTTCTTTACAAATTGATAAGAGATAATCACCCGGGCACGACTGTCTATATTACTTTTGACTGTAGACATAAAAATTCACATGCACTGTATATTCGATTGGTATCATGTAGGCTATGAATGTATGACCCCAATAGTCTTTTGACACCGTATTGGAAAGAGCAAAGTTGCAAAGAAAGCCAAAAGCCCCGTATAATCTCAAAATACCCTTTACCTTAAAAATGGGAATACAAGATATTTTTTTGGACTCACTCTTAGTAGGGATGATCGGTTCCCGGTCCGGTCCGGTCCGGTTCCCCTCAAGAACCAGGAACCGGATCCGTGGTCCCAGTTCCCAATTTTCCTGAACCGGAAACCGGACCGGACCGGTCTGGTGCCCGGGCGGTTCCACTGGACCAAAAACACTGTAAAGTTTCGATTTTTTCCCCCATTAAATGTTTTGTTTTGCTCTGCAGCTGTGTAAAAGAATATCAAGCGATGTTTTTCGTTTACGGGTCTTCTTTCCTTAATGGTCTTTCAAATTCGATTGAGGGAAAAAAGGGTGCGCTTTTGCGAACAGGACAGTGAGATTAGTGGCACTAGGACAGCAAAAAAAAACACGCACTATTCCTGCTCATGGATTCTGTTGTATATACTATATATTAAATTTAGGGTTACTTTTAAAAAATAAAAAATTCAACCAGACCTGTCCTGGGCCCCTGAAACCGCGGATCGAACCACCGCCCTCTAGAATCGGAAACAGGACCACCGGTCCCGGTCCGATCTGGGCGATCCTGGTCCGGTCGGTCTGATTTGCTAACTCTTAGTGCCGTGAGGATTTGTACAGCACAATTTCAGTAATTGTAAAAATGAAAAAAAATCAGTAATTCAGGAAGTTGCAGGGCATTATCGTTTGAACTAATTTGAAAAGAGGGCCTATGGTTGGGGTTGCTCTGTAGCATGGGCTTTCAAACTCGAAGTAGTACCATTCATTAGGGGTGAGCGGTTTCAAGTTTCGTACAGGTTCCACCTAGAACCTAGAACCTACCCATCTATACAGGTTCCTCATTTTTTGGAACCTGGAACCTACCCCGCATACCTTAGAATCTAGAACCTACCCTAGAACCTGTGACATGGTAGGTTTTAGGTTCCACCCAGGTTCCACATGTATTTTTAGTTGAACGATTGCAGTGAATAATCACATTTAATGACCACCACCTACGCTAACATCCACTGACTACAACTCATATTTAAACATACAAAAAATATGAAACATGAATAAAGTAAAAGTCTCAATGATAAAGTGGTTCCGGATTACATACTCATTATTGGACACCATGGAATACCACAGGATGACGTAAAGACATATACCAAGAAAATAAAAATAAAAACTTGCTCCAGGTTCCAGGTTCCACCTACCTGGAACCTAGAACCTATCCGTCAGAACAGGTTCCCTAATTTTTGAAACCTCGAACCTACCTTCCGTACCCTAGCACTTGGAACAAATCGGTTCCCATCGGTCCGGTTCTCTAGGTTCCAGGTTTTACCTTGGAACCATGCTCACTCCTACCATTCATCATGTAACGAAACATATAAGTCCTCAAAACGTTGGAGGAACCTGTTGGGATACACGTAACATACATAGGCACATTAAAACATAAAACGCCAGCGGTAATAAATCCATACATTTATCTCCAGAGGTGTTGTTCGTGCGTTTCAATCAAAAATCAAATCGTACGAAAGGGGTTAAACGAATTACCTCTTTAAGCGAGCTTGAAATGAGTTGGTTCAGATATTCTTCGATTTGAGTCCCACAAGCGTCGGACTTCTAGTTTAGACACACCACCAATCGTATGCCGAACAGAAAGACGAAACTCGCAATTGATCACCACTTCGATTGTGCTAGCAATCTCGCGGAGACAATTCTCCGCACTCTTAATATTTTGATCACCGCAAGAACAAAAGTGAGAGAATTTTTTCTGTTTTTACTCTCGCACACACTAAAAGCACACTCCCTCATGTATTTATAGAAAAACTTCTATGTTGCTTCTTGCCTAAGATAGTAGTTTGCTTCTGACCCAAGATAAGGAGCTTGCTTCTTGCCCAAGATAAGGAGTTGGCTTCTTCCCCAAGCTAAGGAGTTGGCTTCTTCCCTAAGCTAAGAAGGTTGCTTCTTGGAGTTGGCTTCTTGCACTATATATATGCACATTTTTGGGCACATCAATATATGTCCACTTTGAGCGTGCGTGTGCATTATATGCAAGTGCGCCCATAACAAAAAAAAAATTAAATTAAATCCCATTGAATTTAATTTCAGCCTGACTTAATTCGGAGTCGTGATTACAAACATATTTGTATTATTGTCTTTCCCGTTCAATGTCATCTTGAATTGATTATGGTGTGTGACATACGTAGCTTCATCAATGAACTGGTAGTAAGACATGCACTAACACATTAGTACTTCTAAGAGAATTAATTGTCAAGATCAACCTCCAGGTCCTACAAGCCATGATTGACATCTAGCAATATGTCATGGCTACCTAGATAGTGTGAATGCTTTAAGAACATAATGAACCTATCAGCTTTGGCTACAATGTAATTCAATCCATTTGTCTTACTATGTCCTGATCAAACAAAGACCATAGAATATTTGTCAAGCCACCAATTCGATCATATATATAAATCTAATTGACATGCATTTTATACGAGACATAAACATTTCAGGCCGAGGATTTCAATGCAGTGTCTAGATTAGATCACATAAAACATCATTATTTTACATTGCATGTAACAAGGAGACAGATTTCATTTTGTGCACACGTGTAACTTTGTATGTTAACGAACTATGACCATCAAGTATAGAGACGGATCAACGAATCACCAGTATGCGCACCAGTGAACCATAGCCATCCAACACATAAGCCAACACTGTGCCTCAGGTCTAAAGATTATTTACACAAGATCAAAGCATAAACGATTAGACATTGACCACACTAAAAGCTTCCATGTTACTAATCGGTCAATGCTCGTCACGTTTAGTGAACTTGTCCGATACAAGCATTTATGTTCTAACTCGGCCATCACAATGCCCAACGACTTATGACTCATCATCCCCTTAAGTATCCAACACTTAATGGTGAAGCTAAGAACACACCGGTCTCAACAGGATCATTAATATCCACTCAATGATCCATCGACTGGGAACAATTAAAAGATTCAGTCTAACTGTGAACCTGTCACAAATATTCTTGACGTCTCAAGAATAGGTTAAGTCGCAATTGATCTTATGGAATCATTCATATATATAAATAACTGGACAAATGAATGAGCACATCTTTACAATTAATTAAATAAGAAAATTGAAAGTACAACTGAAATCCCTAACATGTAACTATTATATGGTTTCTTTATGGCATACATCTAACAGAACCGGCTACTCTTGGCCCCGGCATCAAGACTATTTCTGTACATTCAAGAAAAAAGGCGGTCGAGATCGGGTCAGCGTACCCAATCGACTTTCTTCTGAAACATGCTTGGGTTTAAATTAAAGCCTCTGTTCCAATTTTTTGCGTTGCTAAGTGCTACTTCGTGCAACGCTTTCTCCTTCTCAGTAAAACAAGGAGTTGAGAGAAGCCTTCAGACTACCTAGACAAATTGCTAGTAACATAAATTCACAAAAGAAGAACCAAAGTCTTCCTTCTTTGTTCTTTCTCGTCTTCATTCCACTTGCCTACTTTGCTACTCGTTGAAGGCATCATCCTTTGCACGAAATTCATTGACCAAGACTTCAAATATAGAAATCTCTCCTCTAAACAACTCTCTGTGTCCTCTCTGAAGCAAATGCGACTTTCAACCACCGATTTTACGAATTTTATTATGAGTTGTCGCTACCCGACTTTTATAACTAATTGTTAGTTCAACCAATTTTGCGGTCTTGAAGGTTGAACCATTCTCAATCAATGGTTGTACCAGAAATGGATGTGAAAAAAAAATTGATTCTTATTTAAACCCCCCAGAAGAATACAAAGGGCATATTCAGTGGAGGCTTGACTCAAAGAAACTTCTAAATCTCAAGTCAACTTGATTCTGCTGTACCGAGAGTGTGGCATCTTCATCCTTCTTCTCCCTCTCATCTGTTACCGATACTTCGCTCGACTCACGCATAAAGAGCCGATTCGTCAGTCCTTCAGAGCCTCCGCCGGAGATGGGAAAGTTGTGCTGCTCATCGGAAGAAGAGGAAGACAACGGCAGCAGCTTTGGCTTAACTTGGATCATCATCGGGGTGGTGGTGTATGTGGTGCTCATGTACATCTCGATGCCGCGCAGACCAAGAGGAGTATACGTCTGCAGGACTCATTGCTATTGACCCGATCCAATCCTGCAAAAGTTTGGCCTCAAACATTTCCATGTAACCTTGCTAGTTACTGTCACTATTGTGCTTTGAAACTCATCTCAATCAACACTGGATTTTGCTGTCCAGTTGAGTCATGAATAAGTTAAGTTTCACGGGTCATCCGAATTATGAGTTTTCTGTTCCTCAAGCGTTTGTTTCATACGAAAGTTACGTTGATTCCATGTAGCGGGAGATGAGTTCTACATGATTATAATCATCTGTCATGTCCTGATCCTCAGTTTCTGGTAATTGCTTTCTGCTTCTTGTCTGGATACTCCTGCAATTTTTCTTATGTTTGTCCCTAAAGCTTTCTGCCCTTCTTTTTGCCTACCAACGGTATCTGGTAAATATGGATCATCAATTTCTCCGAGCGTTGATTCTTTTTTGTCCCAAATTAAATCCGGAGTGTTGATTCGATGTAATATGATTTCTAGAGGAGTGAACTTAATGGACCACATGAGCTTTTGCATGTAGTTCACTATACTAATCGAGTCATGAGAACTTGCAATTGTTACAACTTTAGCTATTTAGGATTGTTAAGCCTCGTCTTGGCCTTCCTCAATAAAGCTAAATCTGGCGGCTGCTTGGGAGCTGAGTGATCGGACATCGGGCAAGATCGGCGGGGATTCGGCGGCTCCTCGCAGAGCTGGGGTTTAGAGGGCGGCGGAGAGAGAGAGACGAGGACGATTGGTTGGGTAGGAGCTGTTGAGAATCGGAAGCGGGTTTGGGAGGGGATTGTGGAAAGAGAGAATGGGAGTGAAGGGATTTTAGAGAGAGAGATCGAGAGTGAGCAAGAAAAGGTCGGGGAAAGGATTTCAGTGTCCAGGAAATGGACGAGAGGACGCGTCAGAAGGAGGGGTAAATGATTTCCTATTTTGAGAAACGGAAATCATTTTCCTCAATTTTAGAATGATATTTTCTGTTGATCGGAAAATATTTTCTTTGATCATTCATTTTTTATGCCTCAAACACCGGAAAATGAGGCAAATGTTTTCCTGAAAGATATTTTCCGCGAAACAAACGGGGCTTTAGTGACGAAATGATTAATAAATCCTCCAATCAAAATCGAAATAGTATGATGCATTTAGAGTTGGCGAATTCGGAATGTGCTGAAATTTGGCCGGCTGCATGGAAACGGGCCGTTGATCAAAACTCACCACTTCGCTGTGACCGACGTCGTCTTTTCGCGTTTCGTTGTTGCTTTGATGGGTCTTTAGGTAATTATTTGTAATTCCAGTGGCGTTTTCGTAAGTTTGTATTTCCTATTTAATTAGGGTTAACACCGTATAAAAGGGTGTTTAAGATTCCTAGTGAGGGCACGTTATTATCTTTATTAATTTTGGATATTCGTAATCGAGAGAACAAGTTATTCCTCTTTTCAATTTCAATTTTTTGTTTAGTCAATTCCTGTTGCGTTTCGGCACTGTAGTCACTATCATCTACAATGGAGTTCTACTTTATGGACATTGAGGCGACCCTCCCTTGAAGTGGGGCAGGGCATCGGTTGGGACGATGGCTTGCCAAGTGAGAGCGATGATAGCCTCTTGGGAGGTTGTGCTAAAACTCGGGGCGGATTCTTTTAAATCATACCAATCCGAGATACTTGGTTAACTTGGTTCATTATAGCTAACTTGTTATTTCGTCATGGAGTCACCACCAACATATCATTAGGTGTTTCGCTTTGGGATGATTAACGGATTGCCAAATGAGCGCGAGATGGCTCTAGCGCTTGGCATGGATTCCCATAAACCTTACCGATCCACGACATTCTGTTAACTTTGTTCATTATGATTAACGTGTTATTTCGTTTTGAAGTCACCCTTAACTTATTTGATGCCAGTTAGAAGCCAAGTGAAGCACGGGAGGACCCTTCAGTTTCTGCAAACCAGAGATACGGGAACGGGGACTTGATTATGCTAACTTCTAATCAGAGCCCTTTTCGGTATATTTTCTCGTTATTTCGAAAATGTTAATCGTGCGATCTTGCCCATTTTTATTAATCTAAGCCACTAACGTGATCATGTAGAGGTGCAGGGTCGCGACACCATGGCAACTTCACTGGGGAGAGACGTAAATTTGTTGATTGGGTATTTATTGTAAATCTTTGATGAGGAACTTATCCGCGTCGACTATGTGTAAATTACTGGCCAAAAAATAACTAGTCTACAAAGTTACCAACTTTCACTGTTGGAGCATGGGTCTTATGGTGTGCCGCCCATGCGGGCAACCATTACCCACCCCGCTAGCGATAACTGCAAGACAGTTATCATTCTTAAGTTTGAAATGTTATGACATTTCAATTATCTAAAAGAAAAGAGAACGTCGTCAGTTTCACTTTCACTTTTTGGCTTCTGTCGTTTTCAAGAGAACAGAAAAAACGAATGTACGTCTCTCTCTCTCTTCTCGATTCTTCGACGCACGACTGTAGCATGGAATCTCAAAACTGCAAAGGCGACTCTTAGTCCGTGAACAATAAGGTATGCTCCGAATTTTGTGACGTACTCTTCGATCGGTGTCTCAACTATCCAGGGCAGGTTTTTTCGTTGCGATTTTATATGAATTTGTTTCTATCATTGGTATCAGAGCCTAGATGTTGATTCCTGATTGTATGATATTCTTTGCATTGAATTTCTTCGTCGAATATGAAAACGGTCCAAAGTATTTTTTTTTTTCGGAGTTACTGTTCTTGTGGTTTTCGTGCCTTAGAAGAAAAAAAATTGATTTTTTAAAGAAAGATTCGAAGTGCTCGTCGATACGAAAATTTTGATATATTATGGGTCTTGAACAGAGGTCGGATGAGGTCGCAGCGGTAGCCGAAAGCTGCTAGTCGCATAGACGCCGGCGGTGGTGGTTTTTATTTTTAAAAAAAAGGAAAAAGGGTGGCGTCGGTTTGGAAGACGTGGGGCGCGTGCCAGGCACGCGCCCGCTGAAACTGCATGGCCCAGCCCACGCGCGCAGGGCGCAAGCCCGAGTGGGCCTCGGCCCCAGGCCTAAGCCCAAGAGCCGAGCGGACACTGAGGCCCAGTCCAGTGGACTAGGCTCAGCGCCCAGCCCGGCGGACCAGGCTCACCAGCCTAGCGCGGGCCGAGGCCCAACCCTGCGCATCCGGCTCAGCGCCTAGCAGCTCACTGACTGTTTGACCCGTTGACCTGTTGACCCATTGACCCGTTGACCTGTTGACCCAATTGACCGTTGACCGTTGACTTTGACTGTTGACAATTGACCAAAAAAAAATATTTAAAAAAAAAATTAGGTCAATCTATAGGAGCTTGTATGATGGAAGGTGCGAAATGCAAGAACACCTTCAAGGCCAAAGACACGTGAGCAAAGACAAGCTCTTGATGAGAAGATTGAAGTATTGGTTAATTACTAATGGGATAATGATAGTGACATTATAACTCATATGAAGACGGTCAACGACATGATCCAAGAGATCATTTGGAAAGGACAAGAAGTGAACGCTGAAAGAGCGTTTTATGCACTAAGGAACACCATGCCTGCGGAATGGCATGGATTGATGAATCATATATGGCTTGATTTCATCACTTACAAGGAGTTCGTGCTTCATTTCTTGAATGAGTTCATAAGGGTTGGGGCGACAAAGACGTCGTCGCTTAGCATGAATGGGTCCTGGCGCAGGCAGAATGCGCTGTGGCGTAATAACAAGAGTTTTCTAAAAGGTTTTCCAAAAGCACCGATATGGGTTCCTGATTTGATTGAAGATCCTCCTAAAGACCTTGAGGATTCCCTTCCCCGTACGTAACGTACATGGGTTAATTTACAAACGAAGATTAGGCAAACAACGCGTGATTATATTTGAACTTATCTTTGATAGTTTTATTTCAATAGATGTCTGGAAAGTCTTTTTTGAATTGATGTTCTTTGTGATACTGTGGTTATTTGATGTTCTGTATTGAACATTGTTGGCTTTTTTTTAGTGTGAGTGTTCATAAGTTTTAGTAACTTTTTTGAGAACACAGTTGAATAATTGTATTAATGTTAGTCTCAGATTGGAACTCTTAGAAGATGACTGGAAACATAGTGAACTGTTGATTCTAGGATCTTTTCTGAAACTATATGTTAATACAATTAAAATGTATAAATATGATGCATTTGTTGCATTCAAATAGACTTTAATAATTCGTGTAAAAATGTCTATAATGTTCAGATACAATGGCTTCTGCATCTAAGAATATTGTAGCTGAGCTGAATAAGGATGAGAAGCTGAATCGTGAGAATTATGAAATATGGAACTTGAAAGTGCAATATGTACTAGAAGAGCAAGAAGTTCTTGAAACTCTTAACCAAGTTATGGAAGAGCCTGAGGATGGGACTACTGCCCAACATAGAAGAGATAAAGAGGCATTTGCTGCCTGGAAAAGAAAGAACTCACTTGCTCGCATCACATTGCTGAGTAGCATGGAGAATGATATCATACGTGAGTTTGGTCGCTTTGAGAATGCCAAGGACACGTGGGATGCTCTGAAAGTCACATTTGGTCAGACGTCGGTCACCAAACTGAGGCAACTCACTATCCGCTTTGACTCATACAAAATGCCTCATGGTCAGAACATGAAACAACATCTGAGGCGTATGGGCAATATGATCAGTGAGTTGAAAGATGCTGGCCATGTACTCACTGATGAGCAGCAAGTGCAGGCAATTATTTGTTCCTTGCCCCAAAGTTGGGAACACATGAAAATCCATTTGACCCACAACGAAAACATCAAGACTTTTGAGAATGCATTCCGCCACCTCGAGCTGGAGGAGGACCGCTTTCTGGTGGCGAAGCCACAAACTGATATCTATTTTGCTGGTGCTAGCTCGTCTGGAGCTTCGCGCTCCAAGCGTAAGCATCCAAGTGGATTCAAGAAGTGGAATAGCAAGGAAATGAGCCCCTCAGGAAAGAAATCAAGGATCAATCAACAGGGAAAGGGAAAACGTCCCTTCAAGAAGAACATTTCAAAAGTGAAATGTTATAACTGTGGCAAGAAGGGTCATTATGCTCGCAATTGTGCTGAGCCCAAAAAGGTAGATACCCTTAGTACCTTTGTGAGTTCTACTTATGTGTCGAGCTTAGTTTTCTTGACTGAATCTAATCCTTTGTGGACTGTAGACTCGGGAGCCACCGACCATGTAGTGAAGGACAGAGGAGTCTTCGTGGAGTTTCGACGGATTCCACGTAGAGCGAAGTGGATCTATGTTGGGAACAATTCCAAAGTGGAAGTAAAAGGAATTGGCACCTGTCAATTAAATATGTGTGGTGGACGCACTTTGTTCCTACATGATGTATTGTACGCTCATCAGATTCGTCGAAATTTGGTATCTGTTTTAGTGTTGGTCAAGTTTGGTTTTAATGTTAACTTTCATAACTATTGTATGGATTTGTCTCTAGGAACAAGTTATTATGGATGTGGTTATTTTCTTGATGGTTTCGTTGTACTAGATATTGACTATGATAATGTTAATGTGAGTTATTCCCTTTTCACATCTGCTGATTCGTATGAGAATAATGTGAATGTATGGCATGCTAGGCTTAGTCATATTGGCCAATAGAGAATGAATAGATTAGCCAAAGATGGCTTATTGAGCGATATTGATAAAGTCGATTTGCCTATTTGTGAGTATTGCCTAGCAGGGAAAAGTACGCGAAAACTATTTGGAAAGGGCACAAGAGCTGAGTTTCCTTTGCAACTAATCCATACAGACATCTGTGGCCCAATGAATGTAAGAGCAAGACACTGTGTTGTTTATTTCATCACATTCATTGATGATTATACTCGATTTGGATATGTCTATTTGATTTCTCATAAATCAGAAGCATTGAGTTGCTTCAAGAAATTTATGACCTTAGTGGAAAATCAGTTAGACAAGAAAATAAAAGTATTGAGATCCGATCGAGGCCGAGAGTATCTGTCTGATCAGTTCAGAGATTTGTGTGATGATAAGGGGATAGATAGACAGTTATCTATTCCATATACTCCTCAACAAAATGGAGTAGCTGAGAGAAGAAACAGAATCTTACTTGAAATGGTTAGATCCATGATGGCGCAAGCTAATTTACCAATCACGTTTTGGGGTGATGCTTTGTTAACCGTTGCCTATGTTCTAAACCGTGTACCTTCCAAATCAGTTGCTTCCACTCCATATGAGTTATGGACAGGTCGAAAGCCTGATTTAGGTTTTCTTAAACCTTGGGGATGTGTTGCCTATACACACGAGTCTTCTCATAAGTATGGCAAATTGGGTCAAAGAGGCAAAAAGAGTATCTTCATAAGATACTCAAAACACTCGAAAGGGTATGTGTTTATAGGAGAGCAAGATAGTGGGAGTGTGACTGAATTTGAACCACTAGATGTAACATTCTTAGAGAATGAATTTCCAAGGAATAGCGAGATAGGTGAAAACTATTCTCTATATGAAACTATGGAAAGTGATAACGACATGGTTGTGGTATCTCTTCCATGTGAAAGCAATGTGAGAAGTGGGAAATTAGTTTTGGATCAGTCTCAATTGCAATCACTTGATGAGACACCGTCGTTACCGTCGTTATCTAATCCAAGTGGGAGCATGATAGAGAATGAGGTACCTAGAGTACAATCTTTTCCGCGGCGATCATATCGTTAAAGCATAAATCCGATGGCTCAATTGAGAGGTATAAGGCTCGTCTGGTTGCGAAAGGGTACAAACAACAGGAAGGAATTGATTATGAGGAAAAATTTTCTCCTGTAGTTAGATTCACTTCAATTCGCCTCATCCTGGCAATAGTAGCAAGTTTGGATCTAGAGCTACATCAAATGGATGTAAAGACTGCTTTTCTCAATGGAGAACTAGAAGAAGACATTTATATGGAGCAACCCATTGGGTTTGTTACCAAAGGCAAAGAACAAAAGGTATGTCGACTTTTGAGATCGATATATGGCCTTAAGCAGTCTTCGAGGCAATGGTATATACGCTTTCATAATGCCATAATGGAATATGACTTTGATATGATCAATGAAGATAATTGTGTATATATTAAAAGATCCAAAGATCAATTTGTGATCCTGTCGTTATATGTTGACGATATACTGATTGCCGGAAGCAATATGGAGTTTGTCAATATAGTCAAAAGATGGCTGTCTTCCAATTTTGAAATGAAGGATATGGATGAAGCTACATACATTCTTGGAGTTAAGATTTCAAAAGACCGTTCTAAAAGGTTGTTATCTCTTTCTCAAGAGACGTACATAAATAAAGTCCTTGAACAATTTCGTATGCAAGATTGTAGACCCATTGATACTCCTATTGCAAAAGGTGAAGGATTGAGCCGCAGAATGTGTCCTAAAACTCCACATGAACAAGAACAAATGAAAAACGTTCCATATGCCAATGCTGTTGGAAGTCTGATGTACGCTATGATGTGTACTAGACCTGATATTTGTTATGCAGTTGGACTGGTTAGTAGGTACCAATCCAACCCGGGTCCAACGCATTGGATTGCTGTTAAGAGAATTCTACGGTATCTGAGAGCAACTGCTGATTACTCGCTGACATATCAAGGAAGTGATCTGCACCTTGAGGGCTATATTGATGCTGACTGGGAAGGAGATCTGGATGAGAGGAAATCCACTTCTAGAAACGTATTCTTACTGAATAATGGCGCCATATCGTGGAGCAGTAAGAAGCAACAGTGCATAGCCTTATCTACCATGGAAGCCGAGTTCGTAGCATTGTCAGCGGCAGCACAAGAGAGTGTTTGGCTTAGAAGATTTTTGGATCATTTGGGTGTTGCTAGAGATGTTGCAAATCTTGTATTGGTTTTATTGTGATAGTCAGGCAGTAATAGCTTATACTAAGGATCCTAAGTTCCACTGCAAGACCAAACATATAGACATTAAGTATAACTATGTCAAGGACATGGTAACACGAAAAGATGTGAACGTACAGTATATATCTACGCATAGAATGTTAGCAGATCCTATGACGAAGCCGATTCGTAGAGATGTTTTTCTTAGTCATATAAAGACTTTAGGACTGCGTAGAAGTTAATGTACTGAATAATTTTTCTTTTTTCCCTAGAATGTTCACAGTTGATGATGTTGTTTATCAATATCGATGTCTATAAGTCTATTTGATATTTATGCATGTTAATGCTTGGTGCATTATATTGAGAAGGTATGTCGGACAGATGAGAGATTAGTCCACTCACACGAATAATCGCCTCTATTTACTGTGTGATGAGTAGAGATGAGGCAATTTTAAGCTTATTGTCTAGGTGATAATTGAGAGCTCAAGCTTAAAATACCATTGCCGCCTTAACTAAGTGTTAAGATGAGGTCATATTGTTTATTATGTCAGCAGGTGAACTAACCCACACATTTCACCTTACCTGTCTTAAATGCCAGATGTGAGTTCTGAAAGATTTTTTTTAATAGAGTAGATTTGTGAACTCAAGTTAGACATTGGGTATGTCTGAACTATCATCTGTACGGTATTATTTGTATAGACATATGCTCCATAGGGAAGGAGAGAATACCGTGATACGTATTTCATACTACGTATGGATTATTCGACCAATAAGAGTTGGCAAAAGTTTTGATCTCAACTTTTAAAGCCGCGTGAGACTCTTGAGGATAAGAGTTCCTCAATTAGTGCCCTCACGACTCTGACTTATTCTCAAGATTTCTTTTCGGTGTTTGCTATCTTAGAGTGTTGCCAATGATCATGGATGATTCGGTCTAATGGGACATTTCTAGAAAAGCGAGTTGAACTAAAATCGAGAGGTTTAAGGGAAGAGGAAGATCGATATATCTTTGGTTCACATTATAGTTGACATTCACTGACCGGTCAATTATGATTGTTTTGAACTTAATCATAATTGTGAATACAACATATGTTTAAAGAGATCAAAAGAGATGAAAATGTGAATGATCGATCTAGGGTGCTGCATATTGGATCTACTCAAAATAGTCATGCCTAATTTGAGCTGATATATACTCCTAACAGATATATAGCAACGAGCTCTCTGAGTATGCTGGTCGCACAGACTATTTGTCAGTATGAACTTTGCAAAGAGGAGAGAGTTATATTTAGGCTTTTGTGGGCGAGTGGAAGTTGTCAGTCCTTCGTGGGCAAGTGGGAGCTATTTGCCCTACATGGGCGAGTGGGAGATGTTGGAGCATGGGTCTTATGGTGTGTCGCCCATGTGGGCAACCATTACCCACCCCGCTAGCGATAACTGCAAGACAGTTATCATTCTTAAGTTTGAAATGTTATGACGTTTCAATTATCTAAAAGAAAAGAGAACGTCGTCAGTTTCACTTTCACTTTTTTGCTTCTGTTGTTTTCAAGAGAACAGTAAAAACGAATGTACATCTCTCTCTCTCTTCTCGATTCTTCGACGCACGACTGTAGCGAGGAATCTCGAAACTGCAAAGGCGACTATTAGTCCGTGAACAATAAGGTACGCTTCGAATTTTGTGACGTACTCTTCGATCGGTGTCTCAACTATCCAAGGCATGTTTTTCCGCTGCGATTTTATATGAATTTGTTTCTATCATTCGCAAATAGTATTCTTTTTTAAAAAGTTAACTTAATGAATGAATACTCTGGCTGGGGCACTCTAATTGGAATTGTTGATAATATCCTCAAGAACCTAAGTCATATTGAGGTTCTTACTTCACGATAGAGAATTGCATACCAAGACACGACATAAATACCCACTATCATCAAGTGGCCCAAATACACACACACACACATTGGTAAACACATTCTAGACATCTCCTAAAACCAGACACGACGACCCAAGAAACATGTACATTCAAATTTACACGAACCAAACTAATGCACCAGCCGATGCAGGATCGACCACATCGCACGAAGAGCACAACCGAACCAGAGCGATCGACAGACAAGGAAAAGGCCCCCCATTCTACTTGGGGATCTTCTTGTGGAGATTGACGACGGAGAGGGCGATGAGGACAACGAGGATGACGGCGGCGAAGAGCGAGACGGCGGAGGCAGCGCCGATGTGCTGGCAGAACGTGTCGTAGACGTTGCACACTTTCCCCCAGTTCACGTGGCTATCGCCTTTCAAGCCGATGTAGCCGACCGTGCCGGCCGTTCCCGTGGCCGACGTGATGATGCCGAGGATCACCTATTTGTGCACCAAGGCGTTTGCGTCAATGTCAAAGAGAACGGCAATAGAAAATAATGACGGAAAATTATTAGATGCTAGCGTGAATGAGGTAAGGGGAATTAAGAACGTTAGGGATACAGAAATCTGATTATAATGAGCATTTCGTCCTGTCACTTTATAAGTTAATTTTATCAATCGACCACCGCTGTTTTTTATGTTGCTAACTATTAATCATGTGAGAGTAGTTAAGTATTGAAACCACACTTTCACCGTAATCGGTCAAACTTTTAGAACAATCGACAGTAGTTACATAAATTTTTTCCAACCACAAATACCAGGATGCCAAGTAGGTAATTTTCCGCGTACAATCGTTATCGTTTGCCTTTCTTGGGTAGTGCGACGAGAACAAGATGAGGTCGCGGTAACTATGATCGGGTTTTTCATTTAACTTTATTGAGCTTTAATTCAATCAAATTGATGCAAAAATATACAATCACTTGACGGGACACTTATCGGTAATAGCATGTCTTTACTACAAAATGATATCATTATTGACAAATTCGATCATAAAAAAACCAATATCATAAGTTCATAACACTAAATTCATTTACATTTTCAGTAGACTTTTCATTTCGTCATCACGATTTAGAAATAATGGTCCCCATCAAATCGTTTCTTGCGGGGCAATAAATTTTTTATTTGACATAATTTGAGATAAGCTCATCAAATTTAGTAACTGAATAAATTATGGAAAATGAAAGCTTACCACATCACAGATCACAAAGAAGAGCAAGAAGTCTTTTGCATAGATTGGAGCCAAGATCACAGAAATTGATGCGAGTGCGCTGATGATGCCATAAAGGCAAGCCAATGATAAGGCTGCTACAAAGTATCTGCATATTCGAGCCATAAAAAAAAATAAAATAAACATATAAATAAATGAATATATAAATTGTAATTATACAATAAAAAGGCATGTATTTTTGAACTTTTTTAATCGCAATAATAAATTGATTAATGATATCAAGTAAAGAAATCCACCAGTGGAGTAAAGAAAAGGCGGTTCGCCAACTTGGATTATTATAAGATATGCATCAAGCTTTGGGTTTGAAGTATTTGATTCGATTCGATTCGATTCGATTCGATTCTGGGGTCCATACCAATATTATATGCATAATTTTTTGTCCCATATGATTACATGTAAAATATGCAATCATTCAGTTTAAGATGAGCAGAAGCCAAAAAGGAACGGATGATATACAAAATTGGTTCACCAAATTTTGTCACAAACTATAAAATTAAGTTGATCATATTTAAATACTCATAGATAAAAAAAATAAACTTCCTCATTTTTTGCGAAAAAGACTCCATCTACTTGGAATTTTTTGTTCTAAGATAAACAATTATTTTCATTCGACCCACGGTGCTTGGAGCGAGTTATCTGAATCGTCAAGTTCACGGGCTCCGAGGTTGTCCGAGATCTACCAAATTCAATAGGCAATTTTTTCGACTTTCTTTTTAACATTAAGTACAAGAATAGGTCCTACCCAATTGGGGAGAACACCATTTAGGTGAAGAATTGATCCTTAATGCTTAATTTGAGTAATCTTCAATTGCAAATAAACTAATGTTGGTGGGAAATTTGCAGAGTTCTAATTTGTGGCCGTGATGGCCCCGCCTAGATCTGGGCGAGGGCTAGGTGAACATCGCCCAGCGGCTGGCAACCCTCGCCGGCCGCTGAGAGAAAAAAAGCCTTAGAAAGAAAAAAAAAAAGAAAAAAAAGAAAAAATATTTAACAAATTCAAAAAAGTATTAAAATATTATTATAAATTATCCACATCAGCGCCGGCCGTGCCATGCAAGACAGCCGACATCCACGTCAACGATTTCCTATCAAAATTAGCCAGATGGACTCAATTGACAAAAAGGGAAAATGTTTAGGACTGAATTGACAACAATACAATAAGTTTAGAACTTTTTTGATAATTTTCCCCATAAATGATAACCTAAATTCTCCTTTTATTGTTTTACGAGCTTTTGTTATTATACATATAACTCGAAAAATATGTAGGTGAATTCAGAATAAGATGTACCAAGCCTCGGGCCAACATATGATAAGTGAGACCCACGTGAATCCCACTCAAATTATGACCGACACCAAGTGTGCTCGGTACATGTGGTCTCGAGTGCATGCGAGTTTTTGGCGTAATTTAGATAATATTCGATTTTCCTATTATCATGTTATGAGACAATATAAATGTTAATTTTAACTAGCCAAAGCCCCTTTCAAGAAACCATTTCTCACTTGAGAAACTGCATTATGTGTGGTATATATATTTGTATTAACTCCAGTAGATGATTTATCTTCATTGAAAACGCCAATTATATTTTTTTATATAATCATTTTCGATGTTGGATCAATATGGAGAGGAGGTGACAGAAATTCAACCCAAATCCTTCGTAGTTAGTGGATTCTTACCAGGTCTAATCCTGGTTCCACGACAATTTTATAAGCAATTTGCAACTTTTTTCCTAGAGTCACACGTCAAAAGATGTAAATTATGAAGCCTTACTGTCTTGTCTATGTACGAGTATCTTTATTGGCGAGATAATTCTCTCCCCGATGCTTCTCTATACGAAGGAGAATATATGACAAAAATCCACCGCTTGGAAAAGTTGATGAGCAAAAGAGGATCGAAAAATCAACAAAAAACAAAAAAGGAAGTGGAAAAAGAAAAAATGAATTATGCTGTGCATGGAATGGACATAATCTTACACGAGAGCTGGTGAGTTATCGAACTTGGCCTCGGGCGGAGCCTGAAATCCCGGGGCAGCCAACTTTGTTTGGTTGGCCGTGACCATCACCACCACCGCGGTCAAGGTCGACGCGAAGAACAAAACCCTAAGCGTCACGTCGACCAAGAAGCACCAAACCCCCAACAGGGGTGGCCCGGGGGGAGGAGCCGCGGCTTCCGGGGGCGGCACACCGGCCTCGGGGTCGGGCACCTTCTCGAGCTCAACCAGCTTCTCGGGCTCCGCCGTCTCGGCCATAGTTGCTGTAAGCTAGCTAAAGTGGACAAATGGACTTGTGTTGTGAAGAAGTTGATGCTTTGTACTTGTGTTGTGGAAATGCGTGGTGCGCTCGTGGCTGTATATATTGGGGTTTGAGGATGTGTTTGGTTGGAATTACGGGCACGCTAAGACAAATGGGTTTGAATAAAGTGGCTTAATTTGTTGAGCAGCCAAAAATTAGTGTCCCCCTCTCTCTCTCTCTCTCTCTCTGAGTTGGAATCGTTGACTCGGGCTTACTTCAACCCAACTCAGACGAGTGTCGATTTATATATTTCATTTTCATGAGTGGGAATGTGAAGGACGAAATCAGGACTTGTCTTTTCGGGATTATATTTCTTAATTGTGGGTAACTCTCTACCTAGGGAGCTTATAGTATACGCAGCAGTCCTGTTCGATGTGAGTTGGACATTTGCATAGAAAGATATTGAAGAGCTGGTTTTTCTGTGAGTTTAAATCTTGACCAGATTGCTAAAATTTGCTATATATATACGGGAAAATTTGTCAAAAAAGTCTTAAGTCTATCCCACTTTTGCCAATTCAGTCCTAAACCTTGCAATTTTGTTAATTGAGTCCTAAACAGTTTTATGCCCTGCCAATTAAGTCCATCCGATTCAATTTTAGCTGGAAATCGCTGATGTGGACGTCGGCCGTCTTACGTGGCATGGTCGGTGCTGACGTAGACAATTTTTAATAATACCTTTTTGATTTTATTTTTCTTTCCCCTTTCTTCTTCCTTTTGCCGGTGGCCGGCCACCAGCAACAGGCGATGGCTAGCCATTGGCCATGGCCAGGCGGGTTGGCCTCGCCTAGGCGAGAGTCATTGTCGCCTGGGCAAGGGTGTCACCGTCGCCCTCGAGTGTTGATGTAGTTTTTCAGATTCTAAGATTTGAGTCCTTTATTTCTAATATATAGGTTTCAAAGTAGATATAGTTTTTCAGATTCTAAGATTTGCGGCTCAATCTAGGTAAAATCTATTTTCTTCTGGTGGACGTATGATACGATCTAGGTAAAAATCTACTTTCTTCTAGTGGACGTAAAATCTATTTTCTCTCATTTTCAAATTACTTTTGCAATAGGGTTAATACCACGGAAAACTTCAAACTGGTACACTTGTGACAAATTTACCATAAACTATTTTTTTGACCACAAAAATTTCCAAACTGTTACACTTGTAACAAATTTATCTTAAATTGGTACACTTGTGACAAATTTATCCTCCGTTAGTTTTCGTTAAATTTAACATCAAATTGCTGAGTTGGACGGCACGTGATAGTTCACGAGTGTACCAATTTCGGGTTTTTACCCTCTATTTATCACAGGTGTATCAATTTGGGGGTTTTCATGGTATTAACCCAATTTAACGAAAGGTAAATTTGTCATAGGTGTAATAGTTTGGGGTTTTTCATGGTAAAAAAAATTAGTTTATGGTAAATTTGTCACAGATGTACCAGTTTGAGATTTTTGGTGGTCAAAAAAATAGTTTGGGGTAAATTTGTCATTGGTGTACCAGTTTGGGATTTTTTGTGGTCAAAAAAATAGTTTGGAGTAAATTTGTCACATGTGTACCAGTTTGGGGTTTTTCGCGGTATTAACCCTTTGCAATATGCTTGCAATCAATCTTTTACTTTTTTGGCCAGAGCTTGCAATAGAGTTATTTATTGTTAACAAAAGACTATACATGTTCCCATTTATGATCGCCCAATTAGAATTGTTGTTGCACGACATAAAGATGCAAAACAAAGTGAAAGATTTTGTTCAAGAGTGTTCTGAATTTCCGAGGCACTTGTTAAGCTATCAGTTAAATATATTACAATATTAAACGAACTGATTGTCCTCGTGATAAGTATAACAACATTCTTAAAAGCGAATACTTTTTCATCAAACACGTCTAAGAAGTACCCTGGTCACTGGTTAACAAGACCTTAAGTGAGCACACATGATTGAATCTATACAAATGGAGTGTTTGATACAATAACTCAGTCACAATAATTAAAAATGTAGGAAGACATGACCTTTCTCAAGATTCAACTGTGAACTTGCTTGGCTTGAATTTGAGGCTACGTTTGTTTCGCGAAAAATGAATTATTTGGATGATTGCTTATATTACTTACAAAAATGAACAAAAGAAAAATATTTTTATCGTCCACCCAAACATTTAGGCATAAATGGTTTTCGATAATAAAGACAATTATCATTGGCTAATTATTTCAAGCAACACATGTTAGGATGCACGTGTGAATGAGTTGTGTTAGAAAAATCCCACATCGGAGAATTGGTGTGGTGTAAAGCAGTTAATATATCCTAGTCGACCCACAAGTCATTGGCTTAAGCTTTTGAGTGAATGTGTGTCCAACTGGATATGTTGACGGGTTTGAACTTGGGCTCCCTCTTGGCGATCTCCCCCGGTGAATGTATCGGACTTCTGCTGTACGCTCCCAACAAATGGTATTAGAGCTGATGATTGGTGACCAATGCAGTTTTATTTGTATATACATTCGAACAACTGTCGATCCAAGAACAAATTTCATGAGGGGCTCTTAATATATCATGCTTAAACTTTTGAATAAAGGCATCGAACTTTTGTTGCGCGCTCCCAACAATACAAACGATCATTTTTATGAAAAAATTTTTCAAATAATTCATTTTTCGCCAAACAAATGGAGCATAAAAGAGTCTAAACAATTCAATATGTCCATATGCCTTTTTTCCTTTGGAATTGGAGCAATCCTTCAACTATCGTTACCCACAAGCACGAGAGATTTGAGCAACGTAAATGCTATCAATGTTAAAATTAAAGAATTACATCCTCTATTTAATCTAAAGTAGAAGCTATTAGCTGTTCTAAGTGCAAATAATGAATTGTTTGGTATGTCGACACATCAATTGCTTCAAGAATATATGCTTAAGAAAAAGACACTGGATCTTGTGGTTTGCGTCACGAAATTGACTCCAAGAAGTATACAGCTCGAAACTCAAAGGATGAAGAGTTCTACGAAACCCTAACACACATGGAGGGTTAAGAGCCACAGGGGTTACCTAAGTGCGCAAGATCTGCATCATTGGTTTGAGGTTTCTTGTCAACAAGCTATAACAGACCTAAGTGACCATTTGAACAAATGACTTAATTTAGGGTTTTAGGTAAATACATTGAGGTAATATGTTTTATATCCGGTTTAGGCCCACGATTCGATTCAATTCTCTACTCCACCTTATGTAAACCATACATGTTTGGATGTGATTGCACGTTCCAATCGCAACACCTCTCGTTCACAGTAATCTTGGATGTTGTGCTTATTATTTTATGGGCGAAACCTTATCTGATGCATGCGGACAATAGATGCATCCATGGGGAGTTGAGCTGAAAGGGATTTTGTGTCCTTCATAGTACTTAATCCTAGAATGGTCGGGGGATTTCATGGCTTTCAAGTTTATTTGTCTAAGATAGACTTCTTTATGATAGAAGTAAATAGTTAGCCGCCGAGTGTAGTGATCCAGAAGTGAACGAGTGACATCATTTTTCATGAGGTATGGAGTTTGAATCAGGTTGTGAGTGATCTTCTGATTCATTTGTACCTTGGGAGTTTACTACTACATGTGAAGAAGACTTCTTGACTTTCAGCAATCAATGAGACTGTTGTAACAGGATCAACCTGAGAACCTTTGGGTTTCGAGTGGATGGAGCAGCTATGGCTTTTACCCAATATCCGTAACTGGTGTGAAACTCCACGACAACACCCAGAATAAGTAACTATAACGATAGCCCTTTTGTACCTTTACTACTTACTAAGAAAAGAAAATATCACATATCATTCCTTTATTTTGGGGGCGTTTTAAAGTTTTCTAACAAGTGAAAAAACATAATAACACCAAACAAAAACCACTTGACGTCCGCATATCCAGCTTGTTTTCTTATCTTCCCAAAGGGTACCAATTTCTATGGGCATGAAAGACCAAAAAAAAAAAAAAATTGATCATGAGATGTCTGAACATATCCTCGGATTCTTCATGGAGTTCATCCAACTCCAATGATTGGACGATTTCATTGCACACATGTCAATGAGGTGGCCAACCTTTTTTGGACCATACTAAGACTTCCCTTCCCATGAATCTAAAGTAGACGGTGGATGAACCCTTTTGAAGGAGGAATCATCTGATTCAGCTAATCGATTTCTTGCCCAATTTTGACATATCTGAAGTTCCTTTTTCCAATGTCGAATGTTCATGAAATTACGTACTTTTGTTGTCTATTGGCTGATGAAGGTTGGGTCAGAAATTTTAGGGCATTAGTACGTCATGCTAGAGGAAAAAAGCTCTGAGAGCTTATCCATTTGAGGCTTAGAGTCAAGTCCACACTAATTAGAACCAAATGATTTTTCGAATTAGGTCTAATTTACGTGAATGCCCATGTGTCAAACCCGGTGAAAGGGCACACCCAAGGGGCACGACCGTCATTTCGAAGAAGCTTGGGCACAAGTAGCAAGTGGAGGAAGGTTTAATTGGTGTACAGATTTTCTTGGTGGGCTTGAAATTGCTGAGCAAGAAAAGCTTTTTAATCAGATTATAAAAATTGAGAGTATTAAGATTAGTGTTGTTCAGCAAGAAAGGCTCTTTAATCAGATTATAATGGTTGAGAGTATTGAGAGTAGTGTTAGTTTATTGCATTCGTTCGAGCTTGGCATATCCACACATATATTCGGAATCGCTTGTTCAAGGAGGCAATGAAAGGAAAGAGAAGTGAGCTTGAGCAATACCTCTCTTATGTCATGGTGGTTGGTGCTAAATTTGTTGATCAGTCCACGTATGCTCAGTGAAATGATGAGATCATACAAATGGGAAAAAGATCTGATTAAGCAAGGAACAAGAAAAAGTTTGGAAATCCACCACAAAAATGATAAATTTTTATGTGTTCAATTTACCCAGATTTTTTTATTTTTTATTTTGTCGAAAGAACATTGTCTTCATTGCTCAAAAGGATACATGAGAAGTACATAGACTTCATAGCAAACCTAATCAAAGCAGAGCAAAAGCCGGACTACTACAAAGCAAAGCTAAATCCAAAAATTGAGGAACGACAGAGTATCGGTAGGATTAAGCACACATTCGTTTCATAAGAACGGATCTGTCAAACCAAATGATTGGCGGCCGATCATTGAATCTCGTATTATTGTCAGTGATGACACACGCTAGAAATTCCCTCCCTAGTAACTACGGGGTTGCCAGTTGGCATTGCGCGTGTAGATTCGGTTTCCTCTACACCATTGCCGACGGAAACAACCAAAACATGTTGAACAAACACAAATCTAACATTTGGAAGAGCAAATGTTCATGGTTCAGCGAGACGCTAGAGCTCCTGCAATCACCATTGAAAGTAGAGGTAGAGGACCTGTACACGGATAGAGAACACGATTATTGAATCTACGAAAATATATTTATTGAACTTCTAGATCTAGATAGAGAATAGCTCCTATAGAATTAAATCGGGAGAGTCAAAACTCTCATATCTAGAACTAGATCGGGAGAAGAGAGTTCTCAAGTCTAGATTGAAAATGAAGAAAAAAATCAAGAAAAGTCACAAAATCAACAAGATTGGGCGGGGAGGGTGAGACTAGCTCAAACCCTCCCCCATGGCTAAACTCAAGTCTTTCGTACTTTGGTCCATTGTATGGGCCACGGATGTGAATCCTTTCGTGTAAAGTATGTATGGCCCAAACAAGAGTGAAGTTGCTCATTTTATGTAAGCGTGGCCCAAATAAGATCAGGAGTTAATCCATCTCGTTAGCACTTCCCAGTACCCCTCAAACACACTTAAAGATTTAAACTCCAATGTCAATCCAAATTGCGGCCATGAAGGCCGTTGGCCTCGCGCCACCGCAGACCTCCATGGCCACGACGGCCACCTTGAACTCCATGGCCTTGGACGAGAAAAACAGAGACAGAGAGATGAGTGCAGCGGAGGAGATCCAGTGGCTAGGACGGTAGCGGTGGTGGCGTCGATGGGGTGAAGGAGTGACGGCGACAGATTGTGGTGGTGACCAACGGGCGGAACAACTCCAATGGCTGGGACGTTCGGATCGGGGAGGACGTAGAGGAAGAAGAAGAAGAACAGTAGTTACATTACAGATGTGTGGGAACTTGGGAAGAACGAAGAAAAAGAAAGGAAAAAGGTGATAAATCTCAGCCATTTGAACACGTTACATGCTCTCAAAAGATTCAGTAGCTCTTCTCAAACCAGGTGGACGTTATTCAACGTGATGAACCACAATATAATTCCTGGACTACAGAGTTTCTTCAGCCGTAGTAGCTCCTAGAAGTTGGAGTGGGATCCCAAGAGAGAGGAACAAAGCTGCTCATGAACTAGGATATATTAACTATGAACTAGGATATATTAACCGCATAAGTCAATGAGTTATGAGCCAATTAGGATATATTAACTGCTCTACACCACATCAATTATCCGATGTGGGACTTTTCTAACACAACTCACGCAACTCACGCAACTCACGCATGCATCCTAACAATCTCCCCCTCACGTGTGAGCTCCGGGCTCACATCAATTATCCAATGTGGGACTTTTCTAACACAACTCACGCAACTCACACATGCATCCTAATAATCTCCCCCTCACGTGTGAGCTCCAGTCGAGCCCGCGTTGCTACACCACAACGCCCACCGGCCCGAAACTCAAAACCGCGTTGTTCACCAGATTCCTTCCTAACACAACTCACACATGCATCCTAACAATCTCCCCTTCACGTGTGAGCTCCAGTCGAACCCGCGTTGCTACACCACAACGCCCACCGGCCCGAAAATCGCGTTGATGCATCCTAACAATCTCCCCTTCACGTGTAAGCTCCAGTCGAACCCACGTTGCTACACCACAACGCCCACCTGCCCAAAAATCGCGTTGGTCGGGCTGCATTGGTCACCAGATTCCTTCCTTGAGATATTCAACACGTGGCCCTCACGTGTGAGCTCCAGTCGAGCCCGCGTTGCTACACCACAATGCCCACTGGCCCGAAACCCGAAAATCGCGTTGATCACCAGATTCCTTCCTAACACAACTCACACATGCATCCTAACAATCTCCCCCTCATGTGTGAGCTCTAGTCGAGCCCGCATTGCTACGCCACAACGCCCACCGGCCCGAAAACCACGTTGGTCACCAGATTCCTTCCTTGAGATATTCAACACATGGTCCCTCACATGTTAACTCCAGTCGAGCCCACGTTGCTACACCACAACGTCCACCGGCGTGAAAACCGTGTTGGTCACTAGATTTCTTTCGGACCATGTGTGAGCTTAATTTGAGAACCATCGGCTCTGATACCATTTGTTGAGAGCACGCAGCGGAAATCCGATACCTTCAACCGGGGAGATCGCCAAGAGAGAGCCCAAGTCTGAGCTCGTCAACATATCCAGTTGGACCCACCTTCACTTAAAAGTTTAAGTCAATGAGTTATGGGCCAACTAGAATATATTAACGGTTCTGCACCACATCAATTATTCGATGTGGAACTTCTCTAACACAACTCACACATGCATCGTAACAAAACTTGCTTCACTGCCCTTTTCTTGATTCTTGTCTCCTCCTCTCCTTTACCATGTCCAATAGCAACTTCAGCTCCCATACAGGCAACTGCTATCGTCCTCGTCTCTCCTTCATCATCTGTCTCTCCTCGTAGATTCAGCTTAGAACACAAGGAAAATGAAATCACTGATGGATTCTCCATTTGAAGCTCCTGCTCGTAAATTTTAAAGCCCGCCTTAGATAGATGAAACATCGAGCCCGTGAAGTACCCCCACTATCTCATAGGCTAGATTATACACGAGGTAAAACCCAGATGACTGGCCTAACTTAGGAATTATTTGCACTCAGATGACTTTCGGAATCGAACCCGTGTTGTATGCGTAATCCAGACACACATGTTCGCTCCTTAACGACCGAGCCAATCCCATAGGGCGCCATTCGTGTTTTACTCGTAGCACAACAGTGTGATACATGAGTGATGGTACTGTTTTGATTCCCAGCGATGATTGTGGAGTTCGAACCTTTCACTTGTTGCTTAGGTGCATTGGTGGGAGCACTGTTACATTCCTGAAGGGACTGTGACTCGTCACAATCCACGAGCAACGAGTACATGTAGGTTTCCCTCCGGATCACAGAAATGAAAGGTTTTACACTGGAAATGCAGGCTGTGGACATTCTAAGTTACGAAACACATCAAACAGGATGACCGAAAAAGCATGGGACAATGTCAAGAGACACTTGGAAAGTAGATGGCAAACTCAGAAGACGATACATGAAGCATCTCCCTTGTGTTGTCTGATAACACTAAAAGGGCAATTCACAAGCATTGGACTCCGTTGAGAATGCCTGTTTTTAAGCACCAAGTCTTTCAACTGTTCACCATTGTATCTATGTTACCCAAACTACCAAGAAAGTCTACAGGACAATAGATAAATATGGAAAAATTGTCCAAAAACTATTAAACCTATTGCACTTTTGCCAATTCAGTCTTAAACCTTTCAATTTTGCCAATTGAGTCCTAAACATTTTCACACTTTGCCAATTGAGTCAATCTGGCCAATTTTGGCCGGAAATTGTTGATGTGGATGCTGGTCATGCCGGCGTTGACGTGGATAATTTTTCTAATAATATTTTCTTATTTCTTATTATTTTTCTGATTTTTTCTGTCCCTTTCTTTTTCCTATTGCTGGTGGCCGGCCACCGTCCATGGCCAAGCAGGCTGGCCTCGCCTAGGCAAGGGTTGCCCTCGCCCGCCAAAGGCTAGGCCCAGCTGGGCGAGGGCGAGCCCCGACGAGGCCGTACCGTCGGCTGTGCCACGTAGGAAGACCGACGTCCACGTCAGCGAATTCTAGCCAAAACTGATCAGATGGACTCAACTGGCAAAATGTGATAAGGTTTAGGACTCAATCGGTAGAATTGAAAAGTTTAGGATTGAATTGACAAAAGTACAATAGATTTAAGACTTTTTAGACAATTCTCCCATATAAAAATAGTCACGGATAACACAAACCATTACTTGCAGTCAGAAAAATATATCGATACCTAGATTGAATGTAAGTAACCAATTATTCGTCCTGGAAATGCCCTTTTTCCAGCTATTGATAGGAAAATATATCGAAAATAACCCTTATGAGAATGCAGGACCAGACGAACATGGAAGCAATGGAATCAACTCAACGAGATCGAGCAGACGATCCACAATGTCGCGCGAAATCAAAAGAATTTGATACGCATAATCTCCTGTACACGCATGTTTGGCGCATTAGCTGTTACCTTAAGTGATAATGATGAACATGTTGACCCATTCGGAGCAGGAGTTCATTGTCATCTTCGTTTCCTTGGTTTGACCATTCTCGATCAGTATTTTAAGTACTGAAACATAACATGGATCCAATCCTTCGTTTCAGTTGAAATCTCTTTTAAGTTAACTAATCACGAGGAAGTCAACTACTGATCATAATGGGAATAACTTGCTTACAATAGAATCGGAATAAGAACTCAACTGTGAAACTAGAATGACACCTCGCCAGTGGCTTTCGGGGATGAGCTTTGCCATTGGCCGTAGAGGTCAACCGTGCCAGCTGGAGGAAGAAGGAAGGGAAGAACAAAAAAAAAAGGAAAACAAAGAAATAAAATTTTTGAAAAAATATTAAAATATTATTAACAATTGTTCAAGTCGGCGCCGGCCCCGCCACGTAGAACAGTCAGCATCATGTCATCGATTTCCGGAGTTTTTTGGTAATTTTCCCGTGTCCTTTTTTGGCCAATGTGGTCAATGAACCATAATTTTTTTTGTTTCAAATTCGGCCATTCTATTGACAAGTTCGGTCATGCGCTCTCTCTCTCTCCCCCCCTTAGCGTTTGTGTTCTTTTAAAAGAAATTTCCCCTATTTTAACCCAGTCAACACAAATGATGCAGGCAAGGCTGATGTGGCGCTGGCTTGGCGGTCCACGTAGCATCTTAGTTTGCAATATTAACGGAAGGACTTAATGGAACAGAGCACATATAGTTCATGGACCACTTGGCCAAAAATTGAATAACAAGAATTGTACAAATTGGAAATGTACCGAATCTATCCCCTGAAAATATGACAGCAATTGCATTGTAGTTTACTAGCTTGTAGTCCAGTTGAAGGTACTTGTTCGAGTTTGGCAGAACGTGCCAGAATCGTGCCGTAAATATCGTAACGTGTTTTCCTTAGAAAACTGACAAAACAAGATTGCCCACTCTGTCATATCTCATATGAGACTTCTCGAATATCAATGTGGGGAATGTATTAAATTTACATTGAGTCTCATCTAATAAACCCATTTTTTTTTTAACCTTTTCCTTATTGGGATTCAGATTTTCTAAATACATTTGACAAATATCGCTTCAGAAATTGAATCTCATCAACTATATCGAAACTGCTCCGATAATGATCATACACAGGCACAAAAAAGTTTGAACTTAACCGGTTCATCGGATTTCTAGAATATTTTATGAGCATTCAGTAGTTAACCGAGCCTCTACGCTTGTGTCTCCAAATTATGGTAAAAATTAAAAAAAGCAAGTTATGTGAAAATGGTTTCTAAGTCCCACAATATATGCTTTCAAAGTTGTTTCTCCCTATCGATCAAGGGGTACATGAGCTTTTACGTACCAGTCTCTAATAAGAGTCATTGGACAACGTGCTCACGGTTTTACATCATTGGGTGTCATCATCAAATTCGGGAAATCTGTCTGGTATTCTTTCATGGGAACTAATATGTTCACCAAAAATGGGAGTTGACCCAAGTAGTGAACAATCTTTCACTAAAAAAAGTTGATCTTTGGAATTTTATGAGATGGGTTTAGTGGTGATTTCTATAGGAATTCAATTGGTGTAACAAAGAAAAAGTAAGTGAATGTTAAGGTAAAAAACTATGAATGACGGAATCTGAGCAGCCACTAATATTAATAAATTAATAGAACTATAGTGAAAATATATGTTCTTGGCGATGGATCCATTTCTAAAGATTACACGTCGCCTTTTCTAGCCTACTAAGTAAAACTGCTTATAAGCCGTAAATACTTCAAATGCGGTTACGACTGCATCTCCGCGATTCTAAACTTTCTATATGCACGCCGATCCTATTCGCAAGCGGTCATAGCTCCAAAATTTCGCGTTACTCTAAACACCGAATGGAGTTGAATTCGGTCCACCAAACATAGCATGTTCGGTACTAAGTCTTTCAAACTTCCTAGCTCACTAGTAATAAAAAGGCCGATGCTACACATTGTTATCAATAAAGGAAGATGAAGACTTTGTCAATACAAGGGTTTGAATTTTGACATAGGAAGGATGATAAACCCTATTCAGAGTGAAGCCCATGACTGTTTGAAAAGGTGAGATCATATCTTCCACCACAGGAATTCATTGATTTTATGTCAGAAATCAAAGCGTATGAAAGTATGGTCAGTTTTCACACGTAAGGACATGTGAATTGTGATTATGCCCATTAAATCTTACCAAAAAAAAAAACAATAAATCCACTAAAATATGGATTTCCTTCACCAACCTCCACGAGCGACGTCGTTTGATGGTCGGTGTTTAATCCTGGTAGTATTCATTTGCTTCACGTATAGGTTTGTCGCATATTGCATGAGGCCTGACCATGGAATTTGTACAAATTGTTCCCTCTCGTGTGTAGGTAAAAGTCAATCGATTTTATCTTTTGACCATATCGCGGAAAAGAAAGAGGATGAAAACCTAATTTTGGTTGTACTAAGCCATGTCTGGCACGCTCTAATTGGTCTTTTAAACAACTGGGTCATATGAAATATTCAATTAGAGCCTGTCATAAGCCATATTAGTTAGTATTGACTTTGCAAAATAGTTAGAATTAAATTATGGTGAAAATTTATAGCCTAATTTAGGATCACACTAATTATTGCCCTGATTCTTACTGTCGACTTTCTTTTATTTTCATTTTTCGCCACGAGATTTATGACTCTTTTGTTCCTAAATTCCCAATTATTATTCCTAAAAGAGGAATCATCGACGGTGCTATGTTTTTTAAATTTGGAAAATGGAGCAAGAATATTTTTCTGAAAATTCTCAAGGATTCGTTGTATTTTCGTACAAACAGTACACACACACTCATATAATATTATATTGATATTGTCGGGGAAATTGTCCATGCAATCCTATATTTATTGTACGGATGCCAATTCAGTCATAAAATTTTTAATTTTACCAATTTAGCTCTAAATCTTTGCGCAAAATTCTAAATGTAGTCATTCTAGCCAATTTTCGCTAAAAATTGCTGACCTGGCAGTGTACAATGTAGGATGGCCGGCGATGACCGAACTGCCACATCATCAATTTTCGGAGACAATTGACCGGAAGGACTACATTGAGTTTCCGCGAAAAGATGTAGGACTAAATTGGAAAAAATAGAAAAGTTTATAACTAATTTATGGGACTTTTTTTCCATTTGATTTCTTTAGCCAAAAACGAAATGTGATTTTTCATTTATAAATATGTTAACACCTCTCTTTTACTTTACACTCAACACGAACTAAATATAAAAGTTGCGGTCATTGTTTTCTTTCATTTGATTTCTTTAGTGGTTAAGGAGGTTTGTAATAATTAACAATAACATATTTCTTTCCTAGGGACATATATGACCATCTTTTCAATTAAGAAATATGCACTTTGATGTGATTTTATTATTTAAAAATTAGCCCATATGTCTCTTTAAATTACTCTCAACGCGAAGATATCGAAGTTACAATGATTGTTTTTTTTTCAATTTTAAACAAATTAGAATTAAAAAATAAATTGATCACACCCAAGGGCTCTCCAAATATAGTGTTTATCAAACAGCATTTAGCCTAAAGTTGCTTTCCAAGACGCTTTTCAATTACAGTTTACCAAACAATATTGCATTTCCCTAAGCACTTTAGGCTAAAGGCATTTATATTTTCCCAAAGGCTTTCCCCAAATGTCGAACCTAACACACCCTAAATTAACATTCGTACAATAGATTTATTACTATATAGGTAATTTGCTCGGATTCCATTAGCTAATGCCCCTAGGGATTTATTAGGCGACCAATTAAAGAACTTTTAAAAAAATTCAATAGATAGAAAGTCTCGTGTTATGTGTAGTTATTATCTTGAAAAGTTGATCATTACTCTCGTAATATACTTAACAAGTGATCTAAAAGAACTCATTATGGGAACTCATGACTGGAAACAATCCTTATGGTTTTTTGGACGAAATGAAAAAAGACATATATGGCAGAATCGTAAGCATAGAATACGAAGTTTATACTTATGTTGAAACGAAAAAATTTCCCATCAATTTCCAGCAGACCTGCCTATTTCATGTTTAGCCACTTTTGGATGGGGACAAAAACAGGTTATCCAAGTAATGGGAGATTCAATTCAAGAATGCTTTTTTTTTTTTTTTTTGGTGATTCACTACTGCTTCTTGAAATTACCTAATATTGTTTAAATTATGTTGTCATTGCAATTTATGACCTAAATTACCTATATTTTTATATTTATTTATCGAATTTTGTTGCTGATTTATCGTCACTTTCATTTTACATGAAACACCCGAAATCATTCAAAATTTACGCAATTCTGCATAGATTCTTTCATAATTTTTTGAAATTTAATTGTTAAATGAAATGAGAGCACTTGGCTGTTTATAGTCTTCAAAAGAGGTGCTTCACTCCCCCTACATCATTCTAGAGATTTGTAGTACCCCCTCTTTTCTTTTTCTTTTTTTGGTCGGAACAAAAATCTTCGTTTCATATGAAAAGATGAGTACATAACTTCAAGACAGAGATGCAAATCCCACAAAGCAAGTAAAATAAGTAAATCTGAAAAGTGAATCAACTTAGTACTGCTTGCAAAGACTGGCCCCTTCCCTAAAGATGGATCTGTTGAAGCACTCATACGGCGGTCAATCACCGAATCTCGCATCATTATCGGTGATGAGCACACGCCGAGAAATTCCTCTTCAGTAAATACGGTTTTACCAAAAGGCGGTGCGCGCCTAGGTTCAGCGTCCCCAACATCATCACCGTATAGAAACCACAACACACCAATTTATTGTAGAAACACAAAACATCTAATTAATCACAGATCTATCTCTAGATCGAGATAGAAGATCACCCAAATCTAGATATAGCTCTTGATTGGGAGAGAAGGGCTACTAAATAGATAGCAGTTGATCACAAAATCACTCTCAGATAAGCCGACTGCTGAAAACAGCAGCAAAAAAACCTCGAAGACTTGTGGAGCGCTCGACTATTTAAAGCAAGCGCTCGACTATTTAAAGCAAGCGCTCGAAGCCGAAGCGAGTAGATTCGGATGGAGCAGATTCTTTCGAGACACAAACGCTTCGATCTTCAGAGCTCACTACCGTGGATAATGTTGATCGTGACATTCACGAGATCAATGAAGAAGCCCGAAAAAAAAGAAAAAAAAAGAAAAAAAGAGGAACAACAGATGGGTTTGGGCGTGGGGGCGAGGGGGGCGGGGAGGGAGCAGAAGATGGGGTTGGGGGGTGGGAGAGAGCCTCTCCCTCCCTCAGGGATTTCTGCTTCTGCAAGTTAGGGCGGCCGCGGGTAGTACCCCTCTTAGATCATTCTAGAGATTAGTCGTTCTCCCCCCTTATATCATTCTGGAGATTAGTGGATCACGCTCCCTAAAGATATCTTGTAATCTATGGAAAAGAGAGGAGGTGAATCTTCCTCTTCACCTCATACTGACGCACAAGTTTTAATTTCTTGAATTTTCTCGAGTCAAGGAAAGATGAGATATGGATATACTTCTGGGGTTTTACTAGCACAACAGTCTTTTGGTGACTATGAAAATACCGGTATATTGTGAGTCACAAATTATTAAAAGAGTTGACCCCGTAATAATTTTTAATTAATTATTTTTTTGGCTCAAAATAAACTATCAATCTTACAGTCACCTAAAGACCATTACGTAATCAATTCTCATACTTCTATCATTATAGAAATATTCCCTCTCTTCATTTTGACTTTATATTGAAGCAGAAGAACCACAGTGTGTCTCGCAATCGAATGAAGATAATCGACCCCATATTTGGATCAATTCCATTAGTTGTGCTAATTGCACGTGGACAGAACTTGAGAATGTGTAACTTTGGCCATTCGATAATCTCATGAGTCAAGTAAGACGCAGATCAAAGTCGAGATTAGGCTGTCCACACTTGGGAGCATTTATATGTGATGGCACGCGAAGTTGAATCGATATGATACGCTTAATCTTCTGTACATGCATGTTTGGCGCATTAACTATTGAGTCCTATAATGTTGACCAAATCGGTCGAGGAGTTCATTGACATTGTCGTGTCCTTGGTATGACCATTCTATCATCTGTATACATAAACTCCAATTCGCTGGAGATTGTTACAGCCTCGACTTTCTATTGAAGATCATATTTCTACAATGCATTTAAGTACAGAAAAGTGACATGGATCAAATCCCTTTGTTCAGTGGAAATCTCTTTTAAGTTGATTAATCGCGGGGGAATTGACGACTAATCCTAATATGAGTGAATTGTCTACAGTGAAATCGAATAAAAAGCTACAGTACTAAATAGAATGACACCTCAGAATAACACCAATTTTGCCCTCGTACCTAGTTTTTCGGTCAATGTGGCCATTAAACTAAATGATTTTCTGTTCAAATTTGATCCTTCTGTTAAAAATGTTAACCGAATGATGACGTGGGAATTACGTGGCATCTTATGTAGCTAGTAATTTTAAAAAGATATATAATAGTGTCCACCCCAGCAAGTATTGGTGCCCCTTGCAGGGCCGTAGCTGGCACAGCCTGGAGGCGCCAGGGTCACCATGACCCCGGCAAAGGATGGCCCCCCGGCAAGCATTGGTGCCCCTTGCAGGGCCTAGCGGCCACAGTCTGGAGGTGGCCAGGGTCACAATGACCCCAACAAAGGCTGGCCGAGGTCGCACGACACTGGCGACAATAAATAGCTAAGGTTGTAGGACCCCGGCCATGGCAAGTTCAAGATGTCTCGAGCCCGAGGATGCCACTTCTCTCTCTCTCTCTCTCTTTTTGTGCGCGCGCGCTCTCCTATTGAATGCGGCGCGAGCCGTGCTGTGGTTGGGCAAAGGCTGGCGAGCACTTGGTGGCTCTTGTTGGTGTTTGGACGGAGCTGCCGCTTCTCTCTCTCTTCGTTTGAGTTTTTTTTTTTAAATCAATATTTTATCCCAGTCAGCACAAAAAATACAATCAGAGATGACGTGGCACTGAGATAGCGGTCCACGTAGCATTTCCTTTTACAATTGTTTTGTAGTCCAGATCAAGGGTCATTGTCCAATCCGGCAGATTTGCAGAACGTGTTAGAAGTAAGAACCACGCCCTGTAATAATCGTGTGATGTCTCCATTGAGGGAAAGCATGCAAGAAATTTAAAATCATAGTGTATGGATATATCTTTGCCACGTATCCCTCACAATTTTTCATTATTTTTTATTTTTGCTGGCCACATGTGAAATGCCAGTCTGGATGCTGGGAAGCCTTGGAACCTAATCCTGACCCGAAAGTTAAAATACAAGATTGCCCACTCTGTCATATCTCATATGAGATTTCTTTGACTATCGATGTGTAGAACCTATTAATTCACATCGACTCTCATCTACTAAACCCGTTTCTTTCTCCTTCTCGATCTTGGGGATTCGGGTTTTATAAATTGCGCTAGACAGACATCGCCCGTTTAAAGAATTAAGAGTACTTGATGAAGCGTGGAAGGAATCGATATCTTGTATTGAGAAGATAAGGACAGTTGACTAGGGTTTCCAAGGATTTTCAGCTCGGCAACTCGTTCAAACCCATCAACTACATACAAACTGCTCCGGCAGGGATTGTCTACAAAAGCAAAAAGCCTAAACTTAATCGGTTATTTGGTTTGCTGAGTATTCCAAGAGCATTCGGTAGATAACCGAGTCTTTATATTTAGGGGTGAGCAAAAAAACCACGATCCAACCAAACCGGTCCAGACCGTACCCAACCGGCTAATTTTGGATCCAAACCGGTAGGTACGGTTCGGTTTTCGGTTCCAAATTTCTAGAACCGGAGGGTACCGGTTCAGTTCCCAGTTTCGGGTGGGAATTATCCAACCGGTCCAACCGAACCGATTTTTATATAATATGAATGCTAAGTTCCTCGAGCAGCATGTGAAATTCTGGGGGCATAAGGTTTTTGAAATTTCTCCATTACAGATTTCATGTCAATGTTCTCTATTTGTTTAACTAGACTTGCTGCAATGCAAGGGCAAGGCTAATGACAATGGAGAGGGGAGCCTTGTTCCACCTCGTGCCCTTCAAGAACTCGCAAAAGTAGTTGCGAGTATGTAATAAGTTCGTTTGAACATTTTGCTTTTTGTCTATTTCTCAAGTAAGGTAAATTGGGAAACAGATGGCATGATATGTCAATACTTGAACGAGTTTCTTAGTATTCAACTTCATTTTTCCATGGAACGAGCAAGTGACATTAGGACCGTAACCAGGATCCAACCTGGAACCGGACCGGACCGGTGGTTCGGTTCTCGGGTGGATCTATGGAACGAGTGGGTGGAACCATCCATCCTGTGAACCGATCACCCCTATTTATACTCATATCTCCTAACAATATATGTTTTTCAAAATTGCTTCTCTCTCTCTCTATATATATATATATATATAAAATCATGAGCCTTTATTTATTTGTCTTTCTAAACATTTTTTTTTAATTCTTGGTATCGATTAAATTAAGAGCCATTGGACAACATGGTCACGTTTTTTTTTTTTTTTTTCATTATTGGGGTGTTATCAAATTAGCCAAGTTGTCTGGCATCCTTTCATGGCAATTAATATGGTTCAACTAAAGATAGGATTGTCCCTCAAGTACGGATCACAAACCTAATTAATTATGTATACTAACCTAACAATTTGCAAGTACATGATCAACAGCGCATAACTCGGTAGCACTCACAATTTCTTACGTAATAACTCGGCGAGCTATCCATGAAATGGACATAAACCCTAATTACTTACTAGTCTTGCAAACTTCCTAGCTCACTAGGAAAATTCCAACAGAAGGCCAAAGGTATAAATTACTATATCAATAAAAGAAGATGAATGAATTGTCAAGATAGGGTTCTGAATTTTGACTCAGAAAAGATAAGGCAAACCCTATTCAGAGGGAAGCCCACAAATGTTTTGAAAAGGCAAGATCATATCCTCCACCTTCGGAATTCATGACGTTATGTCAGGAATCAAACCGTATGAAAGCATGGGAAACGTTCACACCCAATCGCCCATTAAAGATTGCCCAAGAAATATGGACTCTCCATGGATTTCCCTCACCAACCTCCACATATCTCCCAACTATATCTACCTGTGTAATTACTACAATTATTAGATATATTCAAAATAGTTTTATTCAGCTAAATAAAGTTTCACATTCATTGGTCGTTGCGTTCATAATTGTCACTTTGAGGCAAGCATAGGGTTATCTACATAAAAGCAAGCGCTTGGGTTATCTTAAAAGGAAGTCAAATTTAGGCTCCATTTGTTTTGCAAAAAATATGAAATTTTTGAAAAATATTTTTCGGAAATTCATTTTTCAGTATTTGGTTGAGACCTGAAAATAAACTAAAAAATATTTTCTGTCGTTTGGTAAGCAATTGATTTTCCTAAAAAGAATTACCAAAATATTCGAATTTTTCATTTTTTTTATTCTTTTCTTTTATTTTATTTTTTTCCTCCTCTTGTGGTCGCCAGCCACAGTCAGCGACCGACCACAGCTGCTCACCCAAGGTCGAGCTGCCCTTGGCTAGCGAGGTCGAGCGTCGCCAAGCTCGAGCGAGGCGTTGGTGAGGTCGAGCATCGCTAGCCTCGAGCGAGGCGCTAGTGAGGCTCAAGCTTGTCGGATCTGGCAAGGTGGAGCCTTTTCCATGGCCAGTTGCCGGCATTCGCCGTGGCCGGCAGTAGAAGAAAAAGAAAAGAAAAGCAAAGAATTACAAATAAAAAAATTATTAACATTGCATTTGTTTGAGTTAAAGTGCTTTCTGGGAATTAGTTTTTCGGATTTTCACCCATTTGGTTCACCAAAAAAGTGACTTAGTCAACGGAAAACACTTTTTGGTCAACAAAAAATTCATGCCTTAAATTAGGAAAGTGAATTCCTAAATCTAAAGAGTTGAAAACACTTTCGGAAATTACTCATCTCGAATTTTTTAATATCTTAATATTTTTACCGACCCAAAAACAATTAATATTTTTAATTTTTATTTTATTTTATTTTTTCACTTTTTCCTTCGGTTGACAACCGGCCACACAAGGTCGAGCCTCACCCGGAGGCTGGCGATGCTCAACCTCGTCAGGATCTGGCGAGCTCGAGCATTGCCAGTTCGGGCAAGGCTCCACCTTGTGTGGCCGGTCACCAACCGTTGTCGAGGCCCAATGACCGAGAGCAGGAAAAATAAATAGAAAAAAATTCTCTGTCGGCCACTGGGCCTCGGCAAATAAATTTAAGAATTTGAATTTTCTTTTGGCTTGAGATATAGTTTTGAGATTGAAATCATTTTTTAAATGAGATTCAAACATTGGAAAACGTTTTCGATCAAGTATTACCAAACAAAGGAAAACTAACCATTATTCTAAAAAATGATATCCTGAAAAGTATTTTCCTTTAGCATGAAGTTTTCCCCCAAACAAACGCGCTCTAAAAAATTAAAATTTTAATTTTTAGAAAAAGTATTAAAATTAAAGGAAGATGGAGGATTGCAGGGAGGAAAGATGAGGGAAAATACTTTCCCCTTTTGAAAAAGAGGAAATCATTTTTCCAATTCGAATGTGTTTTTTTCACTAGTGAAAAATGTTTTGCATGACTAGTTTATTTTCTATGAACCTAACGCAGAAAAATAAAAATATTTTTTCGAAAACTATTTTCCACTAAGAATATGGAGACTTTGTTAATTCTCAGGCGATATCTTTTGATGGTGGGTGTTTAGTCATGATAGTATTCGTTTGCTTCACGTAATAGGTGCGTCACGTATTGCAAAAGGCCTGCTTGATGGAAATTTCTACAAATTGTACCTTCTCGTACACACGTAAAAGTCAAATGCATGGTGCATACATGTATGTTATGAAGTGGGAGTTCTCACATTCAATGCCTAATCTCTAAGGATCAAAGTAGAAAAGAAGTTAATTTCTCTTGACTGCTTTATCTTTTGACCATAACAAAAAAAAAAAAAAAACGGTCCTAATTCGGATACGTGAATTTGATCGACCAAAAGAAAGAGGACAAAAACCTAAATTTCGGCTATACTAAAACTAGCACCCATAATTCGGGTACTAAGTCACGTGCGGGCACGCTCTAATTGGTCATTTAAACAAGAGAAAACGTCATAAAAAATTTTAAATTATGCTCACTGTGATACTTTTACTCTCAACTTATTTTGTGGCACCAAAAACCCCAAACATTTACCCGTGTGACATATTTACTCGAAGTTTTTTTTTTTGTGACACCAAAAGTCCCAAACTTTTACCAGTGTGATACATTTTCCCCAAACTATACCCGAACTTTTTCTTGTGACAATCGAAAATCATAAACATATATCTGTGTGACAACATTTAACTCAAAACTTGGGATAAATGTGACACATGCCTACAAATATGAGATTTTTGGCATCACGAAAAAAAAAAGAATTTGTGGTAAATATATCACACGTGCATAAATTTGGGTTTATTTATATCACTGAGTAAATGTGTAACAGTGGGCATAGTTTAGAATTTTTGATGAATTTTTCCCTTTAAACAACTGGGTCATATGAAAAACTCGATTAGAGCACGGCATTAGCCATGTTAACCCAGCATCAAACTTTGTAAGAATAGTTGAAATTGTTGAATAGAAAGTCAAGTGTGAATGCACGTATGGCATCGATTTTGGGAATGCGTACACCTACCTTTCCATGCACGCCATTAAACTCACGGGTAACTCACTTCCTTGTGATCTCTTCTTGACTTCCATATCCCCCTCGCCCCCCCCCCCCCCCCCCCCAAAAAAAAAAAAAACAACCCACGAGGCCAAACCCTTCCCTTCACACCTTCTTGCTGTCCAGACTCTCTCTCTCTTTCTCTCTGTTGCCGACCTCTGGCATTTGCCTCTCTTTATAAATTGAATTCGCCATTTGATCTCACTATTCATCTATCTATCTCTCTCTCTCTCTCTCTCTCTCTCTCTCTCTCTCTCTCTCTCTCTCTCTCTCTCTCTCTGTTACGACGCCGGTGGGGATAGAGACGACCATGAACGGGGATGGCGAAGCGAACAAGGCCGCGAGGGGCTATAGGGAGGATAGGAGGACGAGGACTTGCGGTTTGGTCCTGAGGCTCTTGGCCATGGCCCTGACCCTCGCCGCCGCCGTGGTCCTCGGGGTCGACAAGCAGACCAAGACTGTGCCCGTCCAGGTTGGCTCCGGGTTGCCGCCTCTGAACGTCCCCGTCACCGCCAAGTGGCGCTACTTGTCCGCCTTCGTGTACGTTCCTCGCTCCCCTCTTTTCCTCCTTTCCAGTAAATTTATTCACCGGACTAATTTCAAGTGCACAAGTCGTGTAATTCCAATCCATGGTTTATCACCATTGATCTGGATAGTTAATTGAGTTGTGTCGATAGAGGTAGATTGCGTAATATACGAGTCGCATGGGCTCCGTACCGTATAAAAAGTCCTCGCTGATTTTCCTTCCTATGGATAATTTGTTCTAGTATTTCATGGAGTTTATGTAGAAAGTGTAATTTTACTATAGAAGATAAAAGAGTATTGTCATATGTTGGAGATATCTAATATGGTCGATCCATATTCAATTATAATGGAGGAAACTATATGTGGGCTATCATGCTCTATATTTAGTGGGACTTTGTGGTCCATCAATAGCCCAATTTTTTTTTTATACAACATTTGGTTATTATTGTTATAATAGGGATTAATGACATAAGATTAAAATTAATTCGATTTTTGAAACACTGATGATGCATATCACGAGGACAATCGGTACATTCGAAACTTGCGAAGTGTCCTTAATTGATCGTTTAACAAGTGCCTCTAGAATAACACTCGTCAACAAGATCGTATACATTGATAATTTTATTTTTCGTGTGTCTTCTGAGTAAACTCTTAGCTTTGCTCCTTAATAATTATCCTTTAATTTTTTTTTCTTCTAAACTTGACCAATTCAAATATGGAAATTGGGAAGTTGGGGGCATTTATATGTCCGGCATATCGATTATGCATTAAAAGCGTTTGCGTCCCACCCACTCCGAACAGCTTTAGATTGACAAGCACCCCACCTACGCCTCATTTAATTCTCTATTTTTTTTTGTTGGTTTTTGTATTAAATTCAACTATGAACATCCTAGCATTTAATGCTTTGATCGCACCGAAATCCTAATTATTATACATATTTACTTTTATATTGAAGGCTGCCATTGCCAATATAAACGCGAAATATATAAAAAATAATGATTCGATGACACTTGTCAAGTGACTAATTAAGGAAATTTTTCTTTTTTCAATGCGTCATTTTATTCGTGATCAATGTGTTTTTAATTAGAAGTGTCCCGAAAATACTGACTAATAAAATCTGTAAAGGAAAAAGAAAAAAGAAATATCCCATGCTGACCGTAAATGATCGATTGCAAATATCAAACCTCATGACGAGCCGACCGGTTCGACCGCTGGTTTAGTGGATTCCATAGGTCAGCTCATAATTGTACATCGAGTAATTGAATTAAGTAGATTTCTTTCACGTAAAATTTCATGACTAATAAAAAAAAAGGAGTTTGAATAGAACTGTTTTGGTGCAAATAACTAAAATATTTTCTTAATTTTTTTTTTCTCTATTTAGGTACTTTGTGGTGACTAATGCTATAGCGAGCAGCTACGCTGCGCTCTCCTTGCTCCTCCTATTTGCCAACAAGGCCGGCAAGAGCCGAGCGCTGGCCTCGGCGGTGGCGATCGCTGACATTGTCATGGTGGCACTCCTCTTCTCCGGCAGCGGCGCCGCCACGGCCATCGGGGTCATCGGCCACCAAGGGAACACGCACGTGCAATGGGGGAAAGTGTGCAACGTCTTCGACAAGTTTTGTGACCGCGTGGCCATCTCCATCGTCTTGTCCCTGCTTGGGTCGTTAGCTTTCGTTATAATGGGCGGTTTGGCGGTTTTGGGCTAGTGGGCCTTTCCAAAAAGCCTCCTCTAATTTATTGCACGTTTCGATGTTTAAGGTTATTGTCTCTGTGTTTTGCCTTTCATTTTATTTGGGTAGTGGCATGTGAAATGTTGCTTATGTGACGATATTCCTTCTTTTTTTTTTTGTAAGAAATTGGTTTCTGGATATGGATTTATTTGTGTTCTATCAATTAATAAAACGAAAAAATTGCGGGAAAAAGTTTGTTATTAATTCACATGGATACGTGAAAAGTATATATCATGTGTTTTATACATGAAAATAGACTACTTCGGGTAGACCAGATTTGATAGCTTATTAAAAATAGTTGAATCGTTAAATAATGAAAAGAAGTTCTCAATGAAAATAGTCATTCCAAAGAAATTCTGTAAAAATATATGCGGGGACAATACAATATTTCAAGACTTAGGCTCCGTTCGTTTCACGAAAAATAAGTTGTTGTTGGAAAATGTTTCCCAAGAAACCATTTTTCAGGAAAATGACAATATGTTCGGTGTTCGACTGAAACCTGAAAATGAACTGAATTTTTTTGGTCATTCAGTATGAAAAATCAGATTTGATTTTCCTCTGTCCACTCATTTTAATTATTTTAATTATTTCTATTTTTATTTATTTTTTATTAACATTTATATTTTATTTTTTAGGAAATTCGAAATTTTTATTTTTTTAAATTTCTCTCTTTTCTTTTTCTTTTTCTTTTTCTTCCCTTTTCCCTTCTTCTTCCACCAACCGCAAGTGAGCGCCGAGCCTAGCTCGCCTGCGGCCGGGCCTCGCCAGCCTGTGGCAAGGCTCGGCCTTGGTGGTCAGTGACCTGACGAAAATGAAGGGAAAAAATAATTAAAAATAAAAAATAAAAATTTTGATTTTAAAAAAATAAGAAATACAAAAAGAAATGTGAAGGAGTTGAGGAAAGGAAGATGAGGGAAAATGTTTTCCTATACTAAAAAAGAGGAAATAATTTTCCTCACTTTTGAATGTACTTTTTCCATGAGAGGAAAATTTTTCCTTGACTCGTTTATTTTCCATGAAACGATCACCAAAAATCCGGAAAATATTTTTGTGGAAGTTGTTTTTCGCAAAACGAGCGGATCCTTAAACTTTTCAGAGAGAGAGAGAGAGAGAGAGAGAGAGAGAGAAGATTCAAATTCTATTAAGCAAGAACTTTATGTAAAAGTTGAAACCGTAAAAGGAGAGTTGGGAAATTTTTTAATAGGAGATCAAAAAGTCTTTTCCATGGATTCTTCCACCTGGTTTTATCAATTTGCAAATTCTTCCTCAGTTAGTTAAAAGAATGAAATTGGCCGATATTATGACAATATTAGGTAGCATAGATATCATTATAGGAGAAGTTAATCGTTAAAATGATAATTAATATAACAGAAGTACAAGTTATAAATTCTTTTTCTAAATTGAAATCTTAAAAAAGAGAGAGAGAGAGAGAGAGAGAGAGAGAGATGGAAAAGGGAAAAATGATTGCGATTCTTAAAAGTAGAAGGTTCTTTTTATTTCATCTAATAATATACAGTGTATGTAGAAGTAGAACACCCAGGGGCAAACAAAAAATGGATGTAAATGGAGCTTTACAACTTAAAAGGCAAATCGTGATATAATTGTATCACATAGGATGGCATGAAATTCTGGAGAGAAAAGATCTAACGGCTATCATTAATTCGAATTTGAATTACTCAAGTTATAGGGTGGAGGGCAAAACTCATTTATAAATATATCAACTCCCAGCTAAAAAGATGACTGGTAGATCACTCTGAATCCTTTCGTGGAATGAAGCAAGAGCGCGCTACTAAACAAAGATTTCAAATATATCGCAGAGGTAAACAGTCATTCACGGCTGAATTTTTCGTGCTATGGAAAATAGAGAAAGGGAATAGTGGGGCCAGGGAAGAATTATAACCAGGGGAGTTGACTTGAGTTTGTATATGACATTCTTTATTTTGTAGCTTAGAAGGTTGTACCCATCCGTGTTCTATTTATCAGATAAGAAGAATTATAGTAGGAAGACAGCACCAACCGATCTGGACTTTCTATTGCGAAAATAAATTCGGTTTAAATATTTGTATGGGTCATGATCTTAAAGATAAATTGATCTTCCAACAATTATTCCTTTAATGTTCGCAAGTTGAAATCCTCCCTCTTTTTGGTTATAACAAAACTACATTTTCTTTTTTACAAAAAACAGGCCAACTGTCACGCCTTGTCTCAAAGTTTGCCATCGCCGCTGGTCACAAGTATTAGCATTGGGTGCATCAATTTCGAGCAAAATCGATATGTCACGGTCATTAGATCACGTGGATCTCACGTCAACTTACTAAAGTTAAGGATTATAGAAACTAAATTCACACGATTATAATTAAACTCGTGAATCACACGACGTACTTGTAAGCTAATAACCCGGTAAAATCGTCCACTTTACATATTGACGTAGAGGATCCTCTCAACTTATAAGGTAAATTAGGCATAAGTACACCGCGAGTGCCATAACCTGTGTACGGCGTTCACTTGAGTGCCATGACTTTTTTTTTCGCTCTCTTGAGTGCCACAAATTTGAAAAAACGATCACTTCAGTGCCATCGCCGATATGCCCCGTCGGAAATCCTATGTGGACGCCGAAAAATCTGATGTGGCATCGCCGGAGCAATTTTTTTGATTTTTTTAATGTGCACGTGGATTTTTATTTTATTTTTTTAGTTATTTTGAAAAAAAAATTGTTTTCCCCCTCTTGGCCGACAAGGGTCACCAACGACCCTCGCCGGCCACGACCGGCTAGCCTAGGGGTGAGGGCCACCTTGCCCTCGGCCGGGAGGGCCGCAACGGCCCTGGGCCACGGCCATCGCGACCCCGGCGGTCGCGAGCGAGGGAGCGATGGCCCTAGCCAGATCTAGAAAATATTAAATAAAAAAATAAAAATAAAAATATCAAAATAAAAAATAAAAAAAAATCCTGAAAATATTTAAAATATGTAAAAAAAATCCACATGTCACTGAAAAATAAATAACAATAATAAGTCCACGTAAGAAGATTTGCCGAGAATGGCACTCAACTGAACACTTTTACTCCGATATGGCACTCAAGTGAGCGAAAAAAAATTATGGCACTCAAGTGAACGCCGTACAAAAGTTATGGCACTCACGGTATACTTATGCCGGCAAATTAAGAGGGTTTAAGCACTTGGGATTCATGACATATGTGACGTCCCGGAATTTCAAGGCTTATTCAATGAATAATATTGGACGGTTGGAATTGAGTGACATTTGTCGGACGCGGAATCATTCGATCTGAAGATCGTTAGTCGTCGATCGAAGCGTAGATAATTATAGTTCGATTAGATTAGTCGCGCCGTAATTATTCTTCGTCGTATTCCTTCGCGCTTGCGTCGACCCTGAACCAAATATTCTGAACCAGTCCTAAAATCGTCAGATTACCGAAATACCTCAGATATTATTCATATACGCCAGAAACAATTAATACCGAATGACCGCGGGCCCCGCATCATTAATGCCAAGTCATATCACCTTTTTGACTTTTGGGTATTTACAAAATTGCCATTGGACCATTGAAATTACCAAAATACCCCTCAAGACCATTTTCTCTCTCCTCTCTCTCTCTTCCCTTTCTCTCTCTTCTTCCCTTGCATTTCACGCACGGCAGCCCCCCCTTCACGCCATTTCCATCTTCATCTTCATCCCACTTCATCTTCATCGTCGCCGTGGACCGCCGCCGCACGCCGAGCCGCCCGCCGCCCGTCCCGCGCCCTCGCCGTCGTCGTGCCGCCCCTGTTCAGCCGCTGCCCGTCAACCGCCGAGCCTCGCCGTCGTCCGCCAAGCTTCACCGGAGCCACCTAGGACCCGCCGGACCTTGGCCGAAGCTCCGCCAAGCTTGCCGGCCGCTCGTTGAGCTCCGTTTCCGTCGTTTGGCCGTTTTCCAGCCGCCGCCGCCGCCGCCGCCGCTCATCGCCGGTCGCCGCCCGTTTAGGAGTGAGTTAACCCCTAATCCCTGATTAGGCCGTTAATTGCACTAATTAGATTAATTAATTAGTTACCGTAATTAGATTAAATAGTTACCGCAGTTAATAGGTAGTTACCTGGGTTAGTTAGTTAACTGTGGTTAGATTAATTAGTTACTATAGTTAAATTAGATAGTAACTGTGGTAGATTAATTAACTGCTGTGGTTAATTGAATTAACCGTGGTTAGGTGGAATAGTTACCATGGCTAATTGCATGTTGTTGTGCCTAGTTTGTGGCGTCCGATCGTGGATTGGACTGAGTGTTGATTGCGCAATAAATTGTTGAATGATCACACTAGGATCGAAATGCCATATTAAATGGAAATTGATTATTCGCGTGATCGATTGTGAATTTGAGTGTGAAAATGGCCGTGGGCCAGGTTTGAGTGTGAAATTGGCCGTGGGCCAGGTTTGAGTGTGAAAATGGCCGTGGGCCAGTTTTAAATGTAAAAATGGCCGTTGGCCGAGTTTAAGCATGAAAATGGTCGTTGGCCAAGTTTGAGCATGAAATTGGCCGTGGGCCAGGTTTGAGCATCAAAAATGAGATTTGGCTTGAGAGCCTGTTTTGAGCACAAGGTCATGCAGTTGTTTCACAGTGTCACCCTAACGTAACTGGGGGCACAGGCGATACCCTTGTTGGCATGGTTGCCGCCTGATAAGTCTGTGTGCCGGCAACGTACAGTCCGGGATTCCACGGCTTATTGGATGCCTGTCAGTCCGTGCCCAGCGACGTACGGTCCGGATTTCACGGCTGATGAGATGCCGGTCGCAACTGGTGTTGGTCCGTAGTCCCTCCTGGAATTTCCCTGGTGTGCTCGCCTTAGGGGTCTTGAGGGAGTCATCGGATGCCGTCGCTGTAACGTAGTAGGACGACGCCCGGTTAATCCGGAAGAGTACTAGCAGCGAGGCTGTGCTTTGGCGAGAGTGGGGTATCTCTTGGCCGGCTGACCGGAACGCGTTTGTTGCATAATGCACGACCATTGCTGAGTGTTCTGGCTGATTGGTTGATGCATTGTTTATTCATTATTATGTTGTACCTGTCGCATGGCTCCAGGCGAGGTACGTTGCATGTGGTTGTTGTTCTGAGGTTGAGATTAGATCGATAGAATGGTTAGGTCGTGATCAACGTCCTAATCGGACTTAGGCGTTGACCCGCTGAGATGCATATCTCATGCGCTTTGGCTGATCGCCTTTCGGGTCCTCGTGATGGCCGCGCGCCACGTTAGGTTTGGCGTCCCGATCGAACTCACGACGGTACTTCATCGCCGTCACGTCGCTAACTCTGAGGACATATGGGAACAACATGTCACGACAGTCTGGGTTGACGAGGGGTTGCCACACTATGTGGCCCACCTCTTTAAGGCCTGGTTCATGTGTCGGACTGGTGTTCCCATATGACCGATTCGGGGGTTTGATGTACCCCTGGGTGCGGGTCCAATAGTCCAGACTTGGGACGCAACGGAGGTTGAAATGCCGGATGGGGAGATCGTGGACCCAGATCTGAGTTCGGAGGAGGATGATCCAGATTCGCCGCCTGGTTACCAAGGTTGACCCGGTGTTGTTGGCCCGGGGGTTTTGGAGAGGCTGCGGAGGGGTTTTGGAGGCCGTTTGTATATAGCTGGTAGTATGTGTGTAGTGTATCGGCTATAGTGCGCCCTGACCCGACTCGATATCTTTTTGTGGGTCTAAGGGAATCGGTCCGAGGAGGACTCGTGTAAATTATGTGTGTATTGTGAACTAATCAAGCAAGTAATGAAAAGGGTTTGTTGTTGTTTGTTGTAGTTTCTATTCTTTCTATCCCTGTCGTTGTTGTCTAGGGTTGTTGTTCGCTTCCGCATGTGCTTAATTATAAGATAGAAGAAATGGGTCGATGATCTGCCTGGGACATCATCCTTTGACCTGACGTTTGGAAGGGATGGTCGATCGCCCGGGGCTCGGGGCGTGACATCCCCGTTTTGGTATCAGAGCGTGATTTGTGGAGTGACAAGGTGCGCTGGGTTTGGGATAGTTAGTAGGAATTAAACCCTGTGCTTGTGTTTGCTGTTTGATTGTTGTTTAGTAGTAGACCTGAGTTCTCATTACGTGTTGCTTTGGGCGAGCAGGAGTCCTTACGGTCCTGCAGATGAGCAACCGTAGCCGGAGAGTGCCCCGAGGTAGGGCAACTCAGGTGGATCCCGATATGGAGAGGGATCGTGTTCCGGGAGTACCCACGGAAAGGGTAGCTCCAGTTGTTCCGGAAGCGGTTGAGAACCGCGTTCCTGTTGCTCGCAGAGGCAGAGGAAGGGCCGCTCGAGCAAGACCCAGAGTGGGTAGAGTGGACGAACCAGAAGTGCCTAGAGGAGGGGCAGTGCATGCAGATCCTAGAGTAGACGGGATCCTGCAAGCGTTGGAAACCATGGGTAACCTGATGGGGCAGCAGATGAGGAACCAAGCTGCAGCTGCTATTCCACAGGAGGGTCCGTTAGCTGAAGAAGGGATCCGCAGGCCGCAGACTCACAGATTGGTGGAGCAGTTTATGAAACTTCAACCGCCGAGGTTTTCGGGAACTGGTGACCCGGACGCTGCAACCTCATGGATGGAGGATTTGGAAAAGGCATTTGCCTTATTAGGATGTTCTAAGGAAGAAAAGGTAACGCTGGCTGTCTACCAACTGCAGGGTAACGCTAGCTCGTGGTGGAAGGCCACGCAAGGGAGTGTGTTTCCCGAGGGTGCGATCCCGGAGTGGGGTGCCTTCGCGGAAGCCTTCAATGGGAAGTACTTCTCAGATTGCGCGCGAGAGCAGAAGATGGACGAGTTTCTGCATCTTCGTCAGTATCAGTTGTCGGTGGACCAATATGAGGTAAAGTTTACCAAGCTGTCCAAGTATGCGCCGAGGATGGTAGAGAACCCTGAGGATAGGGCGAGGAGGTTCAGAAACGGGTTGAAGCCAGAGATCAAAAGTGTGTTGGTGCCGTTCAGCCTGAAGAACTACAATGAGCTATATGAGAAAGCTCAGCTGGTGGAAAGGGACATTGCGGAAAGGGCAACCGCATCTGGACCGCGGTTTGCTCCTGTGGTGAGAGATCAACGAAGGTTCAGTAAAGGACCAATGATGGGTAATAGGAACCCCATCCCGCCTAACAAGAGGAACTTTGTTGGGAAACCGCCGTTTCGTCCCGATGTCGTGTGCTCGTTTTGCCGTCAGAAGCATGGGTCTGGCCCGTGCCCAAGGAGGCCAAGTGCTTGTTTTGGTTGTGGCAGGTATGGCCACCAAGTTAAGGATTGTCCTCAGAGACAGATGGGAGGATAGATGCAACAAGGAGGTCAGATGCGAGGGAACATTCCGCAGAACTTTCAGAACCGACCGCCAGTGCAAGGAAGGGTGTATGATGTCACCCAGGAAGAGGCGAAGGACTCGCCGACCGTTTCAGGTACGGTCTTATTGCATAACTAAGTAGCTTATGCATTGTTTGATTCAGGAGCTTCCCACTCCTTTGTTGCTGCTCAGTTTGTTAAGCTAGCTGGCATGAGTACAGAACTGTTGAGATCAACTGTTAGGATATCTACACCGCTTAAGGATAATGTTGTGGCTGCAGTAGGATGTCCTGATTGTAGACTGGTTGTAGATGGTCATGAGGGAAGGATAAATCTGATTGTGCTAGCTTTGTTTGATTTCGATTTGATTGTTGGTATGGACTGGCTCACTGAGCAAAGAGCTGTTTTGGATTGTCATAGTAAGACTATCCTGTTTAACCCATTGAATGGGGTTAGTTTCAAGTTTGTTGGAAATCGAGGGGGAACCTCGATCCCCTTAGTTTCGTCGCTGGAAGCGACTCGGTTGTTGAATGGAGGTTGCCAAGGTTATTTGGCGTCTGTTGTAGATGTGTTGGCTGAGGAGTTAAGGCTGGAGGATATTGCTGTTGTAAGGGAATTCCCTGATGTTTTTCCGAAGGAGTTACCTGGATTGCCGCCCGAAAGAGAGATAGAGTTCGTGGTTGAGTTAGCCCCTGGTACGGAGCCAATCTCAAAAGCACCGTATCGGATGGCGTTGTCGGAACTCAAGGAACTGAAGGTACAGATGCATGAGTTGTTGGATAAAGGATATATCCGTCCAAGTGCATCTCCGTGGGGAGCGCCAGTTTTGTTTGTGAGGAAGAAGGATGGATCGCTTCGTCTGTGCATCGACTACCGTCAACTCAACCAGGTGACAGTCAAGAACAAGTATCCGTTGCCAAGGATTGATGATCTGTTTGACCAACTTCAAGGAGCTTCGGTGTTCTCCAAGATCGATCTACGGACGGGATACCATCAGCTAAGGATCAAGAGGGAGGATGTACCGAAGACAGCGTTTAGGACGCGCTATGGTCACTATGAATTCACAGTGATGCCGTTTGGTCTAACAAATGCTCCAGCTGCTTTCATGGACTTGATGAATAGGGTATTCAGTGAGTATTTGGACAAATTCGTCATAGTGTTTATTGACGACATTTTGGTATACTCTAAGAGCCCTGAGGATCATGAGCAACACTTGAGGACAGTGTTAGAGACTCTTCGGAAACACCAATTGTTTGCTAAGTTTAGCAAGTGCGAGTTTTGACTAGCTCGCGTAGCCTTCCTTGGTCACATAATTTCTGGAGAAGGGATATCGGTAGACCCAACCAAGATTGAAGCGGTCATGGATTGGCCGAGGCCGACGTCAGTGACAAAAGTTCGGAGCTTCTTGGGTTTAGCAGGCTACTATAGACGTTTCGTGGAAAGGTTCTCCGCGATAGCTTTGCCGTTGACACGTCTGCTGAAGAAGGACGAAAGATTTGAGTGGACAGACAAGTGCGAGCGTAGTTTCCAAGAGCTTAAGCAAAAGCTAACTACGGCTCCTGTTTTGACAATACCGTCTGGTCCTGGAGGATATGAGATTTACAGCGATGCCTCCTTCAAAGGACTAGGCTGTGTGCTTATGCAACATGGGAAGGTAGTTGCATATGCTTCTCGTCAGTTGAGACCGCACGAGTTGAATTACCCAACGCACGATCTGGAGTTAGCAGCGATCGTGTTTGCCCTCAAGATCTGGAGACATTACCTGGTAGGAGAACGGTTCCAAGTCTACACCGATCATCAGAGTTTGAAGTATTTATTCTCTCAGAAGGAGTTGAACATGAGGCAGTGCCGTTGGATGGAACTTCTCAAGGATTATGACTGCGAGATATTGTACCATCCGGGAAAGGCTAACAAAGTTGCTGATGCGCTGAGTCGAAAGTCAGCGATTGCCCAGTTGATGGTCCGAGAGTGGCGTCTTCTGGAGGAGGTGCGAGATTCAGAGTTTAAGTTGGAGGTAGGCCGTCTATCGAGTTTGATGGCTACATTGAGGATCGAGCCGGAGGTGCAAGCGAGGATTAAGACATTGCAATCGACGGATCCTGCCATTCAGAAAGTCCTTCAAGAGGGCTCAGAGAAGAGGAAAGAAGATTTTCAAGTGGTTGAGGATGGGATATTAAAGTTCAGAGGACGTTTGTGTATGCCGGCTGATGAGAGTCTTAGGGAAGAAATCTTGTCGGAGGCACATCGTAGCAGCTACAGTGTCCACCCGGGTAGTACGAAGATGTACCAGAATCTAAGGCAGTATTATTGGTGGAGTGGCATGAAGACGGACATAGCCAAGCATGTGGCGAAATGTCTGACATGCCAGCAGGTCAAAGCTCAGCATTGTAAGCCTGGAGGGTTGTTACAGCCGCTTGAGATTCCAGAATGAAAGTGGGAACACATCACGATGGACTTCGTGACAAGTTTACCGAGGAGCCAAAGGGGCAATGATTCAATTTGGGTCATAGTGGACAGATTGACGAAGTCAGCACATTTCATCCCAGTGAGAAAAGACTTCGCTTTGGACAGATTGGCAGATTTGTATGTACGTCTGATCGTACGTCTGCATGGTGTACCAGTGACAATCACGTCGGACCGTGATCCCAGGTTCACGTCTACCTTTTGGAAAAGCTTGCAGACTGCGTTGGGAACGAAGCTGCAATTCAGTACGGCTTATCATCCGCAGACGGATGGCCAGTCTGAAAGGACAATTCAGACGCTTGAGGATATGTTGCGGGCATGTGTATTGGATTTCAAAGGCAACTGGGAAGGACAGCTTCATTTGGTTGAATTCGCCTACAATAACAGCTATCAGCATAGTATCAAGATGGCGCCTTTCGAAGCATTGTATGGCAGGCCTTGTAGGACGCCAGTCTGTTGGGACGAAGTAGGTGAGAGGAAAATCACCGGTCCTGAGTTAGTACAGCAGTCATTGGATACAGTGAAAATCATCAGAGAAAGACTGAGAACAGCTCAGAGCCGTCAGAAGAGTTATGCCGATAAAAGACGCAGACCATTGGAGTTTCAAGTCGGTGATCATGTCTTTCTAAAGGTGTCGCCTATGAGAGGGACATCTCGTTTCGGCAAGAAAGGAAAGTTAAGCCCGAGGTACGTTGGGCCGTTCGAGATCTTAGAGCGGATTGGAAATCTGGCTTATCGTCTCGCGTTGCCACCGAGACTTGCTCAGGTACATGACGTATTCCATGTATCTATGTTAAGGAAGTACGAGCCGGATCCAGCTCACGTCTTGAGCTTTGAAGAGATTGAAGTGGATGAAAGAGTATCGTACGTGGAACGTCCGGTGAGGATCGAAGACCGGAAGGAGCGGGTTCTGAGAAACAAGACAATTCCATTGGTGAATGTTGTTTGGCAACACCATGGAACCGAGGGAGCGACGTGGGAAAGTGAGGAATCAATGAAGTCTAGGTATCCTTTTCTTTTTGAGGTGGTGTAATATTTTAATTTCGGGGACGAAATTTCCCCAAGGGGAGAAGAGTTGTGACGTCCCGGAATTTCAAGGCTTATTCAATGAATAATATTGGACGGTTGGAATTGAGTGACATTTGTCGGACGCGGAATCATTCGATCTGAAGATCGTTAGTCGTCGATCGAAGCGTAGATAATTATAGTTCGATTAGATTAGTCGCGCCGTAATTAGTCTTTGTCGTATTCCTTCGCGCTTGCATCGACCCTGAACCAAATATTCTGAACCAGTCCTAAAATCGTCAGATTATCGAAATACCCTCAGATATTATTCATATACGCCAGAAACAATTAATACCGAATGACCGCGGGCCCCACATCATTAATGCCAAGTCATATCACTTTTTTGACTTTTGGGTATTTACAAAATTGCCATTGGACCATTGAAATTACCAAAATACCCCTCAAGACCATTTTCTCTCTCCTCTCTCTCTCTCTTCCCTTTCTCTCTCTTCTTCCCTTGCATTTCACGCACGGCAGCCCCCCCTTCACGCCATTTCCATCTTCATCTTCATCCCATCTTCATCTTCATCGTCGCCGTGGACCGCCGCCGCCCGCCGAGCCGCCCGCCGCCCGTCCCGCGCCCTCGCCGTCGCCGTGCCGCCCCAGCCGAGCCGCTGCCGCCCCTGTTCAGCCGCTGCCCGTCGACCGCCGAGCCTCGCCGTCGTCCGCCAAGCTTCACCGGAGCCACCTAGGACCCGCCGGACCTTGGCCGAAGCTCCGCCGAGCTTGCCGGCCGCTCGTTGAGCTCCGTTTCCGTCGTTTGGCCGTTTTCCAGCCGCCGTTCGTCCTCTTCCGGTAGTCATTTTGGAAATCCGACACCGTGGTTGCGTTCGGATCGACGAGGAGAGTCCGTAGGAGAGTCGCCGAAAAATTCGCCGCCGCCGCCGCCGCCGCTCATCGCCGGTCGCCGCCGACCGTCGCCGCCCGTTTAGGAGTGAGTTAACCCCTAATCCCTGATTAGGCCGTTAATTGCACTAATTAGATTAATTAATTAGTTACCGTAATTAGATTAAATAGTTACCGCTAGATTAATTAACTGCTGTGGTTAGTTGAATTAACCGTGGTTATGTGGAATAGTTACCATGGTTAATTGCATGTTGTTGTGCCTAGTTTGTGGCGTCCGATCGTGGATTGGACTGAGTGTTGATTGCGCAATAAATTGTTGAATGATCACACTAGGATCGAAATGCCATATTAAATGGAAATTGATTATTCGCGTGATCGATTGTGAATTTGAGTGTGAAAATGGCCGTGGGCCAGGTTTGAGTGTGAAATTGGCCGTGGGCCAGGTTTGAGTGTGAAAATGGCCGTGGGCCAGTTTTAAATGTAAAAATGGCCGTTGGCCGAGTTTGAGCATGAAAATGGCTGTTGGCCAAGTTTGAGCATGAAATTGGCCGTGGGCCAGGTTTGAGCATCAAAAATGAGATTTGGCTTGAGAGCCTGTTTTGAGCGCGAGGTCATGCAGTTGTTTCACAGTGTCACCCTAACGTAACTGGGGGCACGGGCGATACCCTTGTTGGCATGGGTATCCGCCTGATAAGTCTGTGTGCCGGCGACGTATAGTCCGGGATTCCACGGCTTATTGGATGCCGTTAGTCCGTGCCCGGCGACGTACGGTCCGGATTTCACGGCTGATGAGATGCCGGTCGCAACTGGTGTTGGTCCGTAGTCCCTCCTGGAATTTCCCTGGTGTGCTCGCCTTAGGGGTCTTGAGGGAGTCATCGGATGCCGTCGCTGTAACGTAGTAGGATGACGCCTGGTTAATCCGGAAGAGTACTAGCAGCGAGGCTGTGCTTTGGCGAGAGTGGGGTATCTCTTGGCCGGCTGACCGGAACGCGTTTGTTGCATAATGCATGACCATTGCTGAGTGTTCTGGCTGATTGGTTGATGCATTGTTTATTCATTATTATGTTGTACCTGTCGCATGGCTCCAGGCGAGGTACGTTGCATGTGGTTGTTGTTCTGAGGTTGAGATTAGATCGATAGAATGGTTAGGTCGTGATCAACGTCCTAATCGGACTTAGGCGTTGACCCGCTGAGATGCATATCTCATGCGCTTTGGCTGATCGCCTTTCGGGTCCTCGTGATGGCCGCGCGCCACGTTAGGTTTGGCGTCCCGATCGAACTCACGACGGTACTTCATCGCCGTCACGTCGCTAACTCTGAGGACATATGGGAACAACATGTCACGACAGTCTGGGTTGACGAGGGGTTGCCACACTATGTGGCCCACCTCTTTAAGGCCTGGTTCATGTGTCGGACTGGTGTTCCCATAGGACCGATTCGGGGGTTTGATGTACCCCTGGGTGCGGGTCCAATAGTCCAGACTTGGGACGCAACGAAGGTTGAAATGCCGGATGGGGAGATCGTGGACCCAGATCTGAGTTCGGAGGAGGATGATCCAGATTCGCCGCCTGGTTACCAAGGTTGACCCGGTGTTGTTGGCCCGGGGGTTTTGGAGAGGCTGCGGAGGGGTTTTGGAGGCTGTTTGTATATAGCTGGTAGTATGTGTGTAGTGTATCGGCTATAGTGCGCCCTGACCCGACCCGGTATCTTTTTGTGGGTCTAAGGGAATCGGTCCGAGGAGGACTCGTGTAAATTATGTGTGTATTGTGAACTAATCAAGCAAGTAATGAAAAGGGTTTGTTGTTGTTTGTTGTAGTTTCTATTCTTTCTATCCCTGTCGTTGTTGTCTGGGGTTGTTGTTCGCTTCCGCATGTGCTTAATTATAAGATAGAAGAAATGGGTCGATGATCTGCCTGGGACATCATCCTTTGACCTGACGTTTGGAAGGGATGGTCGCTCGCCCGGGGCTCGGGGCGTGACAACATATGACCAAGAAACGGTCTAAAGCCTGTCATGATTAGCATATTAATTTACTCGTTCTATAAATTTGTTATGCCAAAACTCTTGTTACCCCTTTAATATAAAGTTTGGTCGGTTCCAATTGACCATGGTCCAAAATATTTGTTGGGTTTTCACCCACTTCAACTAAAATCTCATGCACACTTGGCATGTTTCCTCTAGCCTTTCCAATATATTTGTGTAAAATTAGGAAATTGATGCACACACTTAGCATGATCCAAAGCAAATATTGATTATATTACGATAAGGTGAGCTCGCTAAATCATAATCGTCAGATCGTACAGGTCTCTCGTGAAACTACTAAAAATCAAAGGTCGCGAAGGTTTTGAACTCGTATGAACCTGACAGCATTCAAGAATCCTTCCTGGACCATCTTGATCCTGATTTTTGTCATAGGGAGAAATCGAAAGGACACAAAAGAGATTTGTAGTACCCCCTCTTAGATCATTCTGGAGATTAGTCGTTCTCCCCCCTTATATCATTCTAGAGATTAATGGATCACCCTCCCTAAAGACATCTTGTATTCTATGGAAAAGAGAGGAGGTGAATCTTCTTCTTCACCTCATATTAACGCACAAGTTTTAATTTCTTGAATTTTCTCAAGTCAAGGAAAGATGAGATATGGATATACTTCTGGGGTTTTGCTAGCACAATAGTCTTTTGGTGACTATGAAAATACCGATACGTTGTGAGTCACAAATTCTTAAAAGAATTGACCCCATAATAATTTTTAATTAATTATTTTTTTGTGGCCCAAAATAGGCTATTAATCTTACAATCACCCAAAGATTATTACGTAATTAATTCTCCTACTTCTATCATTATAGAAATATTTCCTCTCCTCATTTTTCCTTCTTATTTAAGCAGAAGATCCACATTGTGTCACGCAATCGAATGAAGATAATCGACCCCACATTTGGATCAATTCCATTAGTTGTGCTAATTGCACGCGGACAAAACTTGGGAATGTGTTAACTTTGGCCATTCGATAATCTCATGAGTCAAGCAAGACGCAAATCGAAGTCGAGATTAGGCTGTCCATGCTTGGGAGCATTTATACGTGATGGCACGCGAAGTCGAATCGATATGATACGCTTAATCTTCTGTACGTGCATGTTTGGCGCATTAACTATCGAGTCCAATAATGTTGACCAAATCGGTCGAGGAGTTCATTGACATTGTCGTGTCTTTGGTATGAGCATTCTATCATAAGTATACATAAACTTCAATGCGCTGGAGATTGTTACGGCTATGACTTTCTATAGAAGATCATAGTTCTATGGTGTATTTTAAGTACTGAAAAATGGCATGGATCTAATCCCTTTGTTCAGTGGAAATATCTTTTAAGTTGATTAATCGCGAGGAAGTTTAACTCCTAATCCTAATGTGAGTGCATTGTCTATAGTAAAATAGAATAAATAGATCGAGTAAATAGTATGACACCCTCAGTTTTGTCCCCCTACGTTTTTTCGTCAACGTGGTCATTAAACTATATGATTTTCTGTTCAGATTGGGTCCTGCTAAAGATGTAAACGGAATGACGACGTGGTGAACACGTGGCATCTTATAAATAAGTATATTCTAAATAAATCAATAAAAATACAATAGCGTCCGCCCAGCAAGTATTGGTGCCCCTTGCAGGGCCTTACCTGCCACAGCCTGGAGGGGCCAGGGTCACCACGACCCCGGCGAAGGCTGCGCCCCCAGCAAGCATTGGTGCCCCTTTGCAGGGCCTAGCGGCCACAGTCCGGAGGTGGCCAGGGTCACAATGACCCAACAAAAGCTGGTCGAGGTCACACGACACTGGGGACAATAAATAGTTAAGGTCGTACAACCCCAGCCATGACAAGTTCAAGGTGGCTAGAGCCCGAGGAGGTGAGACGTGGTGGCGAGCCACTACCACTTCTCTCTCTAAATCTCACCCTACATCGCTATGTGCGCGCGCGCGCGCTTCTATTGAATGCGGCGCCAACCGTGTAGTGGTTTAAGTAGCTCGGATACCGACACACGATACATCGACACATCATTTCTCAAAAAATAGAGAATTTCGACACGTTGGGATACGTTGTATATTACTAGGAAGGAAGCGGAGACAAGCCTGAATCTGAAACCAGGTATGTTATCCCCAATGCCAGGCCCTCTTGTCCAATTCAGGGGACTGCCTTTTAGTTTCCAGACTCATTCTTGAAGTTCAACCCTCAAGATACCAAATATTTCTGATCCACAAGTTCCACACACCGGTGGCGAGTAGGGAGTATACTGAACCACACCATACTACTGGATTAACAAGATGACTTTAGTAGTCGAGGAACCATGCTTGGATGAGAAGAAGAAGGAAAATTTTAGGGACTCATGATGAAAACCTTCATGCTGCTATTAGAAGGAGGCTCGATCTGCCACATTTCATGATACAAGGGGCCTTATATAGGCAACAAACACACAACAAGACAAACGCGTTGGATTTGCAGATCCAATAATACAACACAACAACTTTTGGACCACTATGGGCCAATTATTGAAAGAAAATACACGTGATACTACTGGACAAAAGACTTCACATGAACTTGTGAAACCCTTATTCAGTATTGTCTTCTGAGCTGTCTGGTCCATCTATTTTCTTTTTAAAACTTTCTAGAGGAGTTCATCATTGTCCCATGGTTCGGTGAAATTATTCTCTTGAGAACTAGAGGGGACATCTTCACGTGGGGTGAAATTATTGTCCTGGGAACTAGAGGGGACATCAAGTGCATAGGGGTCTTGGGAGATGAGACCTCCCCACGAATCTTGAGAATCCGGGTCCATTGATGTGTCCATTGAGGGCTGATTCTACTAATGGAAATAATCCAGGGCTCCTTGGATGGTTTCTCTTGTGCAGTTCCATAAATCAGAATAATCCCAAGATACATCATCTGCATCAGAAGGCCATACTTCCAGAGGGATAGTGCGATTTTCCTGGCAAAGGATTCTTTGAGACGCTCTGTATTCCCGAGGAATTGATGCAATACAACTGGAAAAAGTTTGATAGACAAGAGCAACTTCCACATTGTACTGAGGCTTGTATGTTGTTGTTCCAATCAAGCTTGGCTCCGATCTCACATCTCCAGTAGGACTAACAAATGTCCATGGCCTACGAAAGAGCATAACAGTATTTCTTTCAAGCTCTGGTCTTCCTACATGATTCTGGAATGTGAATACTGCTCTCCAAGCACTGAGTGGTTGACACCATATCAACATGTCTATCATGTTCTTCTGGTTAGAATAATCTCCTCTAAGTGCTCTGGATATAACCTTAACAATTTCTCAATGGGAAATTCAATAGCTATAGTATACAGGTTGAACATATACCAGAACATCCACTTCAATTCTTCTGGAAATTCTTCATTAGGAGACCACCGTAGAGGATGAATAAATGGATATGCAGGATGGAGGCCATTTGGTTTTAACATCAAACCACCATAATCTCTAAAAATCCTTAAATGGTGTTGCAGAAAAAGATCTTTGAGACTAGGAGTGAGTTGATTAGTCTGGATCAGGTTTGGAACATCAGGAGGATACTTGAGGCTGTTCCATCTTCCTTTCATATCAACTGTGCGATATCTACCAAGGAGAGGTTCCCTGTGCACATACATGTTGATAGAGGCGACTACCTATTTTGGCCAGAACAAGAAATCTACAAGGATATTCTTGGTTCCTACAAAATGCTTGGTATGAAAAGAGTATTTCGAAAACCATTCTGCCCACCTTAGCAGTTGAGGATGAGGAATCTGCTTCTGCTTGAATTTCAACATCTGGGGAAAAGAAGACATGTCCATTTCCACAAAGAAGTGGTGTCCGATGAGATGAAATTCAAACCTTTTAATTCCATATTTAGCTGTTAGGATCTCCTTGAAAGTGGATTGGTAATAGATCTCTGCTGGAGTAAACCGTCCACTTTTGTAAGCACAAATCTGATGCTTACCATCAATTTCTTCAAGGAGAATAGCTGCCCAATATTTGTCGCTTGCATCTGTCTGCAATATCCTTTTCCCGGAGGATGGGATTTGCAATGGGGGGAGATACTGCAGCATCTCTTTCAGATAAGCGACCGCTTTGATCTATTTTGGTTCCTATGGTGGTGCATTATTTTTTAACATTTGTTGCAATGGATGGAGTGCTTTAGAGATCTTAGGAACAAAATCTCTGAGATAATTAACAATGCCAAGAAACGTTTGCACTTGTTTAACTGTAAAGTCCTTAGAGGGGAACTTTTGCAATATGGGGGCCTGGACAATAGGTTCATTCTTTTAAATGCATGCCAAGGAACTCAATTTCCTTTTGGGTAATGATTATCTTTTTCTGGAAAAGCATGATGCCATGTTTCTGGACTATTTTAGCAAACTGAGTTAAGAGTTTATAGGGAGATTCTTCATCAGCACTGCAGAGGAGGATGTCATCAATGTAAATCTAGGAGTTTGCTAAGATTGACGGGAAAATTTTGCACATGGCTTTCTGAAAGAGAGAATGAGCAGTTTTGAGTCCAAAAGGGATTACTGTCCATTGAAAATGCTAATTTGGAATACAAAACCCTATTTTGGGTCGGTCTTCAGGATGTATACCTAATTGCCAAAATCCCGCTTTAAGATCAAACTTTGAATAGATCTTGACCTAAGCAAGGCTAAGGAAAAGGGAATTTTTGTGGGGCAAAGGGAATTTATCATCCTGGAGAAACTGGTTCAAAGGCTGATAATTAATTTACCAACTGAAGTTTACCACGGTTCTGCTTAGCTTGTTTGTTGACATACAAAGCTTCACAAGCCCATTGAGAATCAGAGGGTTCAATGAGACCCTGAGAGAGCAGTTCAGCACATTCTTGCTGAGCACGGGAAAGGTGTTCTGGATTCATGCCAGAATGACTGGCTTTGGTAGGATTGATGTCTTAATTCCTTTTAAAAGGAAGTCTCACAAAGAAATCTGGATTTTTCCACAAAGGATTGGAACAGATCTGGAAAAATTGTGAGTGGGACTCAAAACAACAAGACAAAAGACTCTAGGTGATGGGATCAAGAATTTCTGGTCGAATGATGAATAGTCTTTGAATATCCACAAACTCTCGGAACTGATCTTTGAACTGTAAACTAATGGGTACAATTTTGAGTTGTGGAATTTGGGTAAGAATATCCCAACCAATGATGAGATCTTTGTCGGGGAAATTACACCCAAGAATTTTTGTAGTGACTGTGCACTGGGGGAAAATCTAGAGAGTGATTGGTTTGCTACGAAACCTGGTTGCAAAAGTGCCACCAGAAGCAGAGTTAAAATACCTTGTATGAGGTGTCCAGAACTCTTCTAGTATAACCTTTGTAACCATAAGAGATGCACTAACTCCAGTGTCAATGAGAGCAATCACTTGGATGGGTTTATGGTATTTGGAAAGAAGGATCTGAATGGGAATGTAGGGATGGAAGATTGGGAAAAAGGCGAAAATATCATTTTCTGAGGATGGTTCATCTAAGTCTGAGGAATATGTCCGTATAGCATAGAGGGTTTCAGTTGAGGGTTCATCATCGATGGAGAAAACTGACTCAAGGTCATCATCATCGAGTGGAACACCAGTGCTGTGTGCTATCTTCTAGATCATGTGACTCCCTTGGCGTTTCGCTTGAGGGCATGCTTTAGCAAAGTGCCCTTTTTTGTTACAAATATAACATCTGTCAGACTTGGATCTCCTCTTAGAAGAATGGAAGGAATGATGCTTTCTTTTGGGAAGAAACTTCCATTTGCCTCTGTCTCGTTTCTTCTTGAAGGAAAACTTCTTGAAATGTCTCCTCTTCTTATGACCAGAACAGGAATGCTCATTGCAATTTTTGGAACACTTGATTTTCCAACCTGGCTTAACACAAGCTTCATCAAGTTCTCTGTTTTCTCGAAGGTAACTTCTGAAAAGTTCCTTTCGATGACATAGCTCTTCGAGTGCTATGTGGACTGCTTGTTGGAATTCTCCAAGTATGGCTTCTGCTATAGGCCTCTGTTTGGCTTGCAAGTTCTTTTCAGCAGCTTGGCTGACTTCTTTGGGAATGGAAGCCAGGAAGATTGGTTTAGCATTCCAATCCGTGCCTAGTAGGTAAAAGAGCTTAACCATTTCTTTAAAGTGTCGATCAAGGTCTTTTCTGGCCATGGAGTGACACTTTCGTTCGAAAAACTCTTTTCTTTTGAGTTCAATGGTGCTGTCTGGTTTGCCGACAAAGAACAAGTGAATAAGCTAGATGGCATTATCTAGGCTTTGAGTCAAGAAGTACATCTGATCTTGTTCTGCGGTTATTTTCCACCAGTCTTTCAAGGCTCCTGTGAACCTACTTGAGAACTCGAGTACTTCATAAGTACTGTGCTCCATGAGGTGCCTAGTGGTTAACCAGGCATGAAATTCGTGGAGTCAATCGGGCCATTTGTTGTATGGGATATCATCCAAGGTGAAGTATGCCTTAGATGATGAAGAAGTTGAAGTCGAAGTACCAGTAGGAGGATGAACCACTTCTGGCTCTGAGGACATTTCTACATCTGGTTCTGATATTGGGTCTGCCATCACGACCTTATCAGATTGGGACGAGTCATCAGAAGACTCTGAATCAGATGAATCAGATGATTCACTTTGAGGAGGATTTGGTGGTGGATTTATGGCGAAAATATTAGGGATCTAAACTTTGTGTCTGAGGAAATTCTCTAGGCGGTTTGACACCATGCATGACGAAGGTGGATTTTTGGGCGAGGGTGGAGAGGGTGGAGGTGATGGTGCTGATGGTGCTTTTCCTTTCTCTCTATCTCGAGCATCTTTGTCCAGTTTTTTCAAACGTTCTCTGAGAGATAGGAAATTAGATTTAGGTGGAGGAGGAGCTGAATAAAGGATGGCTGCAAATGATGAAGATGATCCTGGAAGAGTGGATCCTGATCTTGGAATTGGAGTGATAGAAGGGAATAGGAAAGATTCAGAGGGTGCAAAAGGCAAGGTTTTGAAGAATCTGGATCTAACGCCTGAGTTTCTCGATTTCAGGGGTCTGATCTTCTAGGTAATGAATGGGAGGTATCTACTTGGCTTCAGTAGATGAAGCCTCTTCTGAAAATATTCTAACATCTTTTTGGATACAGCAGTTGTCTGATCTACTCGTTCAAGACGGGTAGCGGCTGTGTTTAGAACCACATTTTGAGCAAGGGCATTCTCTATCTGCCAATTCAATACAGCCTCAGCTGGAGTGGGTCCTTTACGTCGTCCATGAGTATCCACATCCTTAGGAGCATGTATCTTAGGTGAATGATAATACCTTTGCTGTGGATCAGAGAAACTTTCCAATGGAGGGAACTTGATGCCACTACTAGACTCAGTTGGGGCCTAGAGTGGTGGAAAGTCTTGAGGTTGGAACATATAAATGCTAGGAAAGACTAGAGGTGGTTCGAGCTTAGGAGTGCATGTGTATGGTCCAGGGAGATCAATGGGATAAGAATGTTTCTTTACCCATTTCTGGATAGGTTTATAGAAAGGAGAGGTAATAGACTTCTTTGGTGACAGAGGTGAAGGTGGTGAGGGTTTTGGTTCATCTGGACAAGGAGGTGGTGGTGGAGGAATTTGAGGAGGTTTAGGGGTTCCATACTAAACCATGAACTGATACCTTCCACCATCTTCTCCGAGTGGTCCCACCGTGGGATCACCGTCAAGATACCTCCGGTAGAGAGAATCTTTCTTCTTTTTCTTCTTCTTGGACGAATGTCTGTCATCTTCTTCTTTACTTCGGGTGTCACGCCCCGACTCTCGAGCACGCGACAACCCTACCAAATCGCCTCTGGTCATAAAGGTTAACGTCCCAGGCACGCTAACGACCTATCGAAATATAATGCGCATGCGAAAACGTGCTAAACTCCCGGACAAAAACATAAACAGGGATAGCAAAGCAGGAAAAATACCAGGGATCAATCAGCCAAAGAACATTTCCATTAAAAACACCAAAAGTAGATGATCGCTAACCCTACAGAGCTATACAGAGATAAATACAACCCCATTCTTGGGGGCGGCTCCCTAAGACCAATCAAAAGGTTATATGGGTCAGGAAGGGTTAACTTCTCATCTACTCCAAAAGAGGGACTACACCACCCTCGTCCTCAACTTCACCTTGGACCTGAAAAAGGGGTTAACCACGACGGGGTGAGAAATAAATCTCAGTGAGCTAGCGCCTAAGCCCGGCTAGGGCGTTGACTCGCTCAGGCGACCTACACACAGTATAATACATTAGTATAACGCCAATTACATGCAAGCTTACCACGCATTGGATCACACATATGCAAGACTCGACTTGACATGACAGTCAACCAATCAAGGCAACAACCAGAACACCACAACAGCTTGCAAGCACAAATTCCCACACGTATTCCGGTTATTAACGGCCACAAGGCCCGGCATACACAACTGGTGTGGCTCAACACTACGACTGGCAGTGTCTACTGGCATGACCAGGCATCGTCCCTTACTTCCGGCGACGGCGTCCAATAGTCCGTAAGATTCGTACGACTGGCACGACACGGAACTACCGGGAATCCCTGTAGGGGCTTCGGTCTATCCATACTGCGACCGGCGTCCGATAAATCGTGTGGCTCCGTACGACTGGCACGGCACGAATTTACCAGGAAAAACCGTACGACTGGCACGGACCATACGACTGGCACGGATTTATCTCATCATATGACCACACAAGCAGATCATCCAACCAATCGATTCTTATCTTGGCATTTAGTCAAATGCTCACACGATCATGCTCAAAGACTCGGCCACTGGCCATTTTTATGCTCAAATATGCAATTTAACCTCACACGTGGTCACATGAATATGCACATTATCCACCAGACTTTGCATCTAAATACGGGTGATCAACCCTCAAGCAGTCAATCACAAACCAATTAGATCATTCAGCAGTCAGGCATTGATCACCACGTCAAACAGTCGACAACAATTATAACAACACACTCGATTAATTGAACTAACCACCGACGGCTACTCCGCCTACCAACCAACCAATCAAACAATTTATCGTTCACTCGGCTCTGGCTAATCGCTCGCTCGCAACTAAATAATTGCAGCCAATCAATCAATCTAATCACCAATTAGCCACAGACAACCTAGCTAACCAGTCTAATTTGTTTAATTGCGGTCATTTAACTCAAACCCAGTCTCTAGCTAAACCAACCACAATTAATCAACTTGAACGCCTAATTAAACTAATTAAGCTAATTCCGAACGTAGTTAGCGACCTAACCGAGAGTTAGGGGCTAACTCACAACTACACAGCCCGGCTACGACGACGGCGACGGGACAACGACGACGGCAACGAACGGCGGCGGCGGCGGGCTCCGGCGAGCGGCGGCTACTGTTCACGGGCTGAGGTCAGCGGCACGGAGCGAACGGCGGCAGCTCGGGTGGAGAGGCTGCTGGTCGTGGGTCCACGGCGGCGAACAGCGGCGGCAACGGGGACGACTTGGGGTGGCGTGCTGGTCGCGGGTCCTCGGGCTGCTCGGGGGTCACGGCGGCTGAGGCGACGGGCGACGGAGGGTCAGCTCGACGACGGCGAGGTGGCTCAGCTGAGTCGGGCGGAGGCTAGACGTGGGTCACGGAAGGGACGGTGACGGAGGACAACCTCGGGTGGGTCGCGGGCGACGGCGACTGAAGGTGCGGCGGTGGCTGGTGAGTGGCGACGGACGACGGAGCAGAGGAGAGGAAGGGGGGCGGTCGCTCGGCCGGCGCGACGAGGGACGACGATGAGGACGGCTCGCGGCTGACCAAGGGGTGACGGCGGCGTCGCAGCTGGAAGGGAGGAGGAGAAGGCGCGGATCCGTGAGCCTCGGCTGCTCACGGGTCGGCTCGGGGGTGGCTCGCGGGGCGACGACGGCTGGGCGGGCGACGACTGGAGGGCGGCTGGAGCGGAGCGGCGCGGTGACGGAGGGGCGACCGGTGGTGGCTGAGGCGGAGCTCGGCAGGCGCAGTGAGGAGGAGGAAGAGGAGGTCGGGTGCAGGGGGTGGGGGGAGGTCCACGAAGGAACAGGGGAAGAGGAGAGAGGAGAGAGAAGGGAAGGAGAGAGAGAAGAGAAAAGATGGTGATGTGATAAGTGGGTGGGGGCAGGTGGGGCAGCAGGGGCTGCACGGCAGCCAAGGGGAGGGAGAGAGAGAGAAAAAGGAAGAGAGAGGGAAAAGAGAGAAAAAGAAGGGGGTCCCACAGTCAAAGTTTGAATATTTTCTTTGACTTTGAGCACAAAGGGTTTCAGGAGCGAAAGGAGGGTTTCGGGCGCGAAGGGTCTCTGACCGGCACTTCGGGATTTATTAAATCTATCTTCAGATCAAAATAAACCGCGTCCAATAATTGTCCCTCAGACCACAAAAATCCTAATTTTATTTATTTTATGGACCTTAAAATTTCGGGACGTCACATCGGGAACATGACGGACAAGCACAATCAATGTCCCAAAAACAGTGTGTTGACACCTAAATTTTGATTTTCCTTAACTCATTTATTATACATAAAATGAGAATTAATTCTATTCTCGCCAAAACAAATTATTATTATGTTTTCATGCATAGCATATTTATTTTCATGCATTTTACATTGCATCAATATTGGGTCGGATCGGCAAAGTGAGATTGAGCTTAATTTGGCCAGCAATTTGGAGCAGTGGCCATCATGAAATTTTGGCAATGCCGAATTTTCCAAGAGTCTTGAACTCATTTTTGAATGATATTCAGCCCATTTTGACTTATGTAATTGTTAAGGCCTTTTAATTATTTAATTATTTAATTAATTAAGGCCCGATTGGAGCTCGAGATCACGCGAATAAGCCCACAGAGCAGGAGGTAATTCGGCCGAGCCCATGGTGCTTGGAAATTAGCACACGGAATGTTTTAAAGTAAAATTTGGATAAAATTTTCGGAATTCAGCATCAAAAGGGAAAATCATGTTGCACGTGGGGGGTGTATTTCAAAACCAGAAAGCAGAGGAAAAGATGAGCTTCACCCCATCTGGAAGAAATTCGGTCAACGTAAAGGATAAAATATTCTGAGGAAAGAAGATCGATTTTCCTTCCTTGATAGCTTTGACTCTCACCACTATAAAAGATATCCTTCACAACACCTGAAGGGGGTTGGCAATTTGTTATTCAAAGAGAATTGGAGAGAAAAAAACACGTGAGAGGCAAGCTTCGAGAGTGGTGGTCTCCCTTGGTCGAGCTCCCACGCGCCATTACCTCTGCCAGTCCTGCCGTCGCTGTTCGGTGAGGCCACAGCTGCTGTAGCCGCTCAACACACTCCGAAGCCCTGTGTGGTTGACTCTCACCGGTCCGTAGCTTTTTAGCCCCTCGTGCGCCATCAGACCCCGTTGATAGAGCTGCTGTCTAGGCTGACCAAAACTACCGCTGCGGTGATCTCTTTTCGTTGATCAGAGCTGCTGCTGGGATTTATTTTACTCGTTGTTCGGCGTCTAGTTACCAACCGTTTGGAGGTCTAATTCGCTGTAATTTGGCCCGGAGCACACGCTGTTTGTTGTCTCAATTTTATCGTGGTTTAAGGCTGTTTCTCAGCACTTTCTAATCTCATTCTTTGGACAAGTCGAGCTGATAAACATGTCTTAATTCGCTGATCGTGCCCAGTCCATAGTTGCGTCGGGAATTTTCCAACTAGCAGATCCACAAGCCAGTTTGGAGTTCATATTCGGCGATACAATTTTGCAGAATTAGGTAATGAAGCTTTTATTTTCTAGAATATCTTTTCGTTACTTGATTCAGTCGAATTAGATGTTCATTAAGCAACTTGCATGTCACGAACGTATTGCTCATTGTGGACAGATTCGTGGTTTGCCTAAGTTTGATTTGATGTGCATATCTATTGAGCCATGACTTGAATGCTTGGTTGATATGAGAAATTTTCAGATGGGCTCAAATTATGTGATAATCGCCCAACTTAAAAATCTGATTTTGGAGTGTTTCTTGCGGATATCATGCATATTTTTGGATTGAATTTTATTGCCCCAGCTTTAATTATCCGAAATCTTACTGAATATTTTTTGTGACACTATGCTTATCTTGTTGGATATTTGGGCGTATCTTCCTGTCGATTGGATTTGAGGCAATTTAAATCTCGATCACGTTTTGTTAAGATATTGATATATTTTCGAAATATTGGAGCATGTCTCGTGCTCTGATTTAAAATTTTCGGAAATGTTGAATTTATCTCTAAGATTTGGATGTTTATCTAGATTACCTCGAATATCATAAAAGATAATCTTCCAAATTTTAACAAAATGTGAATCCTTTGCGGATAGGGTCTTGTACCCTTCATAACTCGGCAATCCCCTAGTTGGGCGAAAATTTATTTTTTATACTATAGTCTAAATCAAATATTTTTATAATATTCCTTGAGTATAATACATGCTCCCTTGTGCCTTGTCCCTCGGAATTTGTGCATGACTATTCGACATCACCCTCGAAGTACGACGTCATCCGCACAATGAAATTGTCCGTCTCATCCTATAACCTTGGGATCGAACCGACCAATTTCATAATATTTAAATTCACCATCCGACCCCACCCCCGGGGTACGGCGTGAATAAATTCCCTTCCGACCCTAAACTTTGGGTAAGAAGTGAATTCATCGGAAAAATTCGAATTATAAGGTGTACGATACTTAAGTTTTATTATACTTTTATTTGAATATTATTTCTAGAAAAAATCACAAAAGGAACATCAAATCATGGTCTAAAACGGAATTAAATGTCAAGATACCTTTTAATATAAAATTAGACTTTGAGTAATCAATTTCTCAATTTATATTAATTGTTATCAATCCGTGGGCTATCTTTTATTTTTTTCATTTTATTTAATCCGAAAATTCATTAAAAAAAAACAAAAAAATCATTACATCTTGGTCTTAAGAGAAATCTTTCGAAAATTACAAGGTGACACTTAATTCAAATTAAAATTTAAGGAATCAATCTTAATTAAGTGTCGGACAAACCTTTGTTCAAAAGAACTGAAAATTCACTTTAGATTAAGCCATTCATGTGCATTTCATTTAACGTAAATATTTGAATTGTCTCATGTCATTCATACGTTTTAGCATAGTACATCGTGTTTTTTCGTATATCATATAGTTTAATATTCATGCATTTTGTCATGTCATTTAGGTTAGGATTCATGTTTTTGTGCATCAAAATCCATTTTCTCAATATCATCATTACCCATGTCATATAGGTTAAAAATCATGTCGCATGTCGTTTAGGTTAGAATTCATATTCTTCTTGCATTAAAATTGGATTTTCTCTTCTAGAGTCATCATGCACGATTATTTCCTTGTCATATAGTTTCATGTCATAATTGCATTCACATAGTTGCATTTGCATTGCATGCATTTAATCAAGAAAAATCCAAAAATAAATAAATTGCACCTTGGTTATCAAAGAAATCAATTCATTTAGACAATTAAGAGAATTTTTCACAAAAATGGTACCGAAAGGGTGTTAATTGAAAAATTAACATAATCAAGTCCCCGAACTTAAATCTCTAATTATTTAGGTTTCTAATCTACCTACCAAAAAAGATTAGTGGCTACTCCAAAATTTAAATCATTTGAACATAAACCTAAGTTGTGAATTGATAGAGCTTAGGAGAGCTCAGACTAGGTTAGTTAATTTATTAACCTAGTAATCCATTAACCTGAAATTTTCCAATTTTAGGTTGTGACAGCTTGGCGACTCCGCTAGGGAACAAATACTTAAATTTTCAAAAATTTAATGGATTTATTATGGACATTGTAATTTTCGAAAGTGTGATGCGCCTTAGTGGACTTAGGCCAAATTTCTTGTGATGACTTTCCTTGGTTGGCATCATTCATTGGTTTCTAATTATTTATGTGTTATATGTTCTTACAGGATAAAATTAAACTATTGCTAACCTTTGTTTTGCAGGGTAATATAGTTAGATTTCTGATCTGAATAATATGCCATGTGTCCGCATGTTTATTGCATTGCATTTTCACCGCGACTGAACCCAGGTCACTACTAAATAGGATGGCATCGCCTGGGAATCCACCCGACCTCACCCCCGAGGTACGGTCTATCCCGTCCCCGATCCCGAGCTTTCCTTCGTGTTGGAGATCTCTCCCCTGGCCATACCCTAATGGCACAGGCAGGATCTCGACCTTAGCCGGAATTCTGGAAACCAGACCCGACCAAGCCCCGTTGGTACGCTCCATTTTTGGAATTTCACTTTGAAAAGATTGTTAACCAATTGACTTGCATTCATGCGCATGTGGTTGTGATTGTGATTTTTCATGGTAAATCCCTAATTTTTCTCTCATAATGTACTCATTTTTTTTTTATCGTTATTCTTGGGTCGGTCCATGGTATTAGCATTGTCGTGTCTCTATCTTGATCATGGGAAGCAAGAATAATCCTAAGAATATCCGGATCATTGTCACACCGAAGTCAGACTTAAGCAAGTGGTTGACTTGACTCGACCACATCGCCCGTGCATATGTGGGGTCCAGAGTCGAGCAATTGATGTCGATATTGGATATCAAAAATCGTGTGGGGATTGTTCATGTATTGACACATTTCTGGAGCCCTGATACTTCGACGTTCATCTTAGGTAAGCATGAGCTCACCCCTACCTTGGAAGAATATAGCATGCTTATCGAAAAACCTGTGGACACAGAATTGATTAGTTCACCTATTGGATTAGATCCCGCTATAGCACTAGCCGATTTTTTTAGAATCAAATGTTAAGAAATCCGCAAGATTTTGAAAGCTGGTCGTGGGAATTGCCCACTTTCCTTTGTGAAAAAATGCTTCGACGAAGCATCGCCTATTCAAAAGGGCAAGGTTTTTCTATTGGCTTTCTTTGGATTTGTCATTTTTCCATATTTTCAGAATTTCCTCAATCCTCATATTGCTTTTGTTGTTCAGCAAATATGTGATGGGAGAAACTTGGTCCATGCTATCTTAGCCAAGACTTTTATCACCCTCACAAAATTCAAACAAGAAAAAGGGAACATTTTGCAATCATCGGCTGATCTCTTACTTATTTGGTTTTTGTCACATATTAGGCCATGTAAGAATCTTGTCTCGGTCGAGAAAATCAAAAATTTTCCCACCCCATCACTGTTTTTAAAAACAAACAAGGGGAAATTCTGGATTATCATTTTTCCGATTGGCTTTTGTTTTTAACGGATCGATGTCCTAGGCGGCTCCGATGGCAAGCTAGTTGGTTCCAAGTGGAGAGTGCTCGATTGGCGAGTGGCAGGGCAAAGCCTATTCCTTTGCTCAGATTTACCGGAGCGACCGAGTATTACCCCTTGCGAGTGGCCCGCCAGTATGGAGTGGTTCAGACATTGCCACCATCTCTTAAAGCCGATCGAGTCCAGTTCGATTTTATCCGGAGTATCCCGGAGCATGAGCAAGCAGTGATCACCATCCGTTCTCTATGGGACTTTTGCCGACCGACCAAGCTCAAGTTACCGACGAGGGTTTTATCAGGCGACGAGAAAGCATATCATGCTACGGCCCTTTACATCAAGAAGCACATGATCCCCGAGGCGATCTGATCGAAGATTCCCACAGTGTCAGTCACAGCCACTCACCGGGCCGAGAAGGAGGAACTCAAGCGAAAGTAAGAACAAGCCGAGGGGACTATCTCAAAGTTGACCACGGCAAATAAACGACTGAAGGATAAACTTGCTTCCCAAAAATCATAGATCGAGATTGTCTTGTCATCGAGTCATTTGATTATGGTCTTGCATTTCATTTTCATATCGTCGTTTCCTTTCATTATACTTTGGGTTCATGTAAGGACAGCATGTGTTTAATTTCGAATTTCATGAGTAAGCTACTGTTCTGAATCTGTTTTTGTGCGACCGCATTGAGTTGTACGAATTTTTTAGACACCTTCGGGTCGTTTTTGAGCTCCGACCAAAAAATGAAAAACATTCGGGAAATCTTGATCTATCATGTGTAAAATTTTGAGATTAATCCAGTACGTTTTACATTTATTACCGGATTTAAGATCAAAACAGAACAGTCTGAAAATGCAGGATTTTTTTTTACATCAGTCTAATCCCACCCATTACCATTGGTAAATGAATTTTTCCACACAAGGTAAAAAAAAAAAAGTTGGAGAACATACTTTGAACTAATGGCCTGAAAGTTTTTGGACCTTAACTCACATTTTTAATGGGTCTTTCATTCATTAAATAAAAATCGGACAAAACTATTTTCTGAGGAAATTGTTTTTCAAAGAGCTATTAAACTGTATTGATCCGTGCATTTTCGGCCCGACCCCAAAACATGAAAATTGTTTATCATCCTCTCGGCTATCTCTCCATGAATTTTGACGTCATTTTGGACATTCCTTGATTTTTCACGAAATGTTTTCCGAAATCTGACGGAACTGGAATTTCTTGGTTTATGGTGATGAGTCAGGTCAGGCAGTACGTGAGCGTCCGATCTAGAGTCATGGGTCGGCTCGTCGTTTTCATTTATCATACTGACCATACTCATGCATTCTTGTAGGTAGTTTGTCACGGATCCACCACACATTACTCGATCTGTCGCGAGAAAAATGGCCGACAAAGCTCAGATTAATGCGGCAATTCAAAAGGCTCTGAAGGAGCATATAGAGGAAATGAACAACCGTTTTGAAGGGATGTTATCCCAAGCCATGGAGAGGATGATGGCAGGCTTCGCAGCCATGCAATAGCCGTCCAGCTCGGTTCCTCCGCAAGTGGCGCCTCCTCCACCGCCTCCAACAGACAACCCCGACAAGGGCATCGACCATGGCCTTACGCCCACCTTACCATTGGAGGATGTTATCTTTGCTGGTGCTAGCTCGGGCATGTCACTTGTAGTCCCCATACCCCAGGCCAACCCTGTGGCTGGGGGAATGAGCGAGGAAGCCATCAAAGTTATAGCTCAGATGGAGCAGAGGCTGCGCGAAGTCGAGGGATCACACAATATTGTTTCGATCGACCTATTCGTTTACTCAAGGGTCTAGGTGCCCGATAAGTTTAAAACCACCGATTTCGAGAAGTATGACGGTACTTCCAACCCGGTTCAGCATGTCCAAATGTACCAGGCCAAGATGAATAAGTATGTGGTTAACGGCCCCCTGATGGTTCAAACTTTCCAGGCCAGTCTGAAGGATGTGGCCATGGGATGGTACACAGACTATGAGGTTTACCAAATGGACGATTGGGAGAAGGCAGCCAATACTTTTATCAAACACTTTGGCTTTAACCTGGATGTCGTCACCACCCGAGAGGATCTAGAGCAGTCAGAGATGAAGAAAGGTGAATCGATTAAGCAGTATGCTACCGAGTGGAGGAATATTGCATCTCAGCTCAAGCCGATGCCGCCTGAGTGAGAGCTCATGAGATTGTTCGTCTCAACCTTACCCCAGATAATGCGGTCCCGTATCCTCAGGACGGCAGCTACATCGTTCAGTCACCTCATTTCAATGGGGGGGGGGGAAGTCGAGATTGGTTTGAAGAAGGGGTGGTATGGTGAAGCCGGCTCTAGCACTAAGAGGTTCCAGGCAAAGAAAGACAAGGAACCAGCCTCGCAAGTGAACATGACTTATGCACAGAAGCCTCAGGCTCAGGCACCCAAGGTGCAAGTCCCTAACCAGTAGCAGGCCAACTTCGGTCAGCGAAATCAGCAGGCAAACCAGAGTGCCAACTGACAATACACTCCGCTCCTAGGTACTCCTTCTCAGGTTTTGGCTGTCCTACGCAAGAAGGAGCTACTGACAACTAGGCCGATGCGGGTGAACTATGCGTCCTTTTCCAAGTATGACCCGACTAAGAAGTGTGATTACCACCGAGGCGAGCTAGGCCATAGTACAAATGAATGTTATGCACTCAAGAACCATATCCAGGATTTGCTCGAGTCAGGAGTGTTCTCGTTTCAGAACAATGGTCAGCCGATTATCCAGAATAACCCTTTGCCTAAACACGAGGGTAAGGTTAATACTGTCTTCGCGGAGACAGGCCGGGTCGAAAATGTTAGAGTTCGGTTGGTCGATGTATTTGGCGCTTTAGTTCATTCAGGTTACTTCCAGAGTAGGGAGATCGTGTCATTAGACCAGGTGAGGCAGAAGGTGCTAAGTTTAATCAAGCAGAGAATGATCGTATACACGAGCTGGGTCGGAGTAGTAGCCACTGTTTCACAAATAATCATCGATTAGGATGAAGAGCTGGCTGCATTAACCACCCAGGTAAAACCAAAAATGGAGATTGGGATGGCCGAAGATGAGGCGGCCAGGAAGATCAAAGCAGATCCCGAATTGGCTGACATGCCAGCCCTAAAGGACCCTTCTGACAATGAGCTGGGCATTGTCGTGCCTGATACTTTTATCATCACGTCGCCTCAACCGTTTCCATACCAGGATGATAAAGTCGTGCTGTGGTCTTATGACTTGGAGTTGGCATTAGTGACAAGGTCAAGGCGCGCCTATAACAATGATCCACCGGCCAAACAAGCTACAGACAAGGAAGCGAAGGAATTTCTGGCAGTTATTAAGGCCAGTGAATATTGTGTGGTCGATCAGTTGCGTAAATTGCCGGGTCAGGTTTCTTTGCTGGAGCTCCTCCAACCTCTGAGAAGCACCGGAATTCTTTGTTGAAGGTACTAGGGCAGCTTCATGTGCCTAAAAACATTGAGGGAGATAAGCTGGAGAACTTTGTCGGAACTATCCTCCTGAAAGATCAGGTAGCGGTAGCTGATGATGAGATCCCTGTTGAAGGGAGGGGGCATAATAAAGCCTTGCATATTTCAGTCAAGTAAAAGCAAACCCACGTGGCTCGTGTGCTGGTTGATAACGGGCTGACTATAAATTTGTGTCCTTTAGCTACACTGAACCGCCTAGGCGTTGATCTGGTGAAGATGCAAGCAGCTAAGATATCGGTTAGGGCGTTCGACGGAATGAGAAAGAGTGTCATGGGGCATATCAATCTGGAGATACAGGTCGGTCCTTCTATGTTTGATGTGTTATTTCAGGTGCTGGATATCCCGTCTGCTTTCAACCTTTTTCTAGGTCGTCCGTGGATCAATAATGCTGGAGCTGTTATGTCCAGTTTGCATCAAAAGGTCAAGTTTGTGGTTGAGCAGAAGCTCGTGATAGTTTAGGGAGAAGAGGATTTTCCTATTTTCAATCAGACGGCTAGTCCTTACATCGAGCCGGAGCATACTGAAGAAGACTCTTATCACTCTTTTGAGTTGGTGCATACGATTCATGCTTTTCCAGACAGCCCTTTATCGATCCCAGAACTGTCTAATGCCTCTGTTATGGTGCTAAGGTGATGGTGAGCAACGAATTTGAACCTGGTACTGGATTAGGCCAATATGGACAGGGGATCCGCACCCCGATTGAGACTCATGGGCAATCCCACACGGCTGGTTTGGGATATCATGGATCTAGACGAGGTAAGCATGGTTGTGGACACGGACGTGAACGAGCTGGTCGAGGAGGTCGAGGCCTGATAGGTCGTGGAAAGCCTGGATGCAGTCCATTGCCACCCCCTCTTTACGAAACCTTCCGTTCAGCTAGGGTGGTAGGCGGCTATGACGACCTAAGCCAGTTTGAAGATGACCTGGGGATAGTGTTCCTTGATTTGCCTAAGCCGATGGTACTTGATGCTGAAGATATTGATGATAGCATGCCAAACCCGGCTAGCTGGTTCAATGACTTGACCATTGCAGTTATTTTTGAAGATCCGATGCAGATTGACGGAGCCCCTGAGGAAGAGCCGTACATGGTGCCCAAACCTCCGAAGCCGCCCGTCATTGCCATTTTTGATGATCCGCTAGAGGGATTAGATTTAGAGTAACATCTTTACGTTGCTGCGTTCCCCTGCGTGGGAAATTTTTACTGCTTTATTAGGATTTCCCTTTCAATTCGATGTTGCACTTTAGGATTTCCCTTTTCAATAGGATGTAATTCGATTGATTAAATATCAATGAAATTACAAAGTTTTTTTCATTATATTTTGGAATCTTGTTGAAGTACCCCAAACCAACCCGATGACGATAACCAACGCTTGAAAATTTGTCATCCATGATAAGAGCTGAGGGTTGGGCTTCTTCAAGAATTCTCGTCCCGAGGTCTTCAAAAACAAATGATCTTTTCGAAAATAGAGCCTTAAGACTTCCTTTCGGTGTGTAATGCATTTGTTTAGATCTTGTTTGTCCTTTTGATTTCGTTACTTTATGTTTTAGGGGAAAACATGAGGGAAGGCCAGGGGAACCGGATGTATGTGATATTCATGAGTCGGATGATTCCGATTACGATGACAGGGAGATACGTCAAAACCTAGAATTCCATGAAAAGTCTAAATCTTTGACCATCGAAGAGACCGTATCAATCAACCTTGGCGATGAAGAAGACACAAGAGAGGTGAAGATTGGGGCAAAACTCTCTGAAGAAAAAGCCGATCGTTTGCGAGAACTTTTGAAGGAGTATCAAAACATCTTCGCCTGGTCCTATGCAGACATGCCAGGTCTTGATCGATCGATCGTCGAGCATTGCCTATCGACTGATCCGACAATTAAGGCTAAGAAATAGAAGCAACGCAAGGCAAAGCCTGAGCTAGCTAAAAAGATCGAAGAGGAGGTTATGAAACTTATTGATGTCAGATTCATAGAGGTTACTTAGTATCCTACGTGGGTGGCGAATATAGTCCTGGTGTTGAAGAAGGATGGTCGCGTTCGAGTCTGTGTGGATTATCGTGACTTGAACAAAGCGAGTCCAAAGGATGACTTTCCTCCTCCACATATCGACGTGCTGGTTGATAGTACGGCGGGTTTTGAGTTGTTCTCATTCTTGGACGATTTCCCATGTTATAATTGGATCTTGATGAACGTGGAAGACAAGGAAAAGACAGCGTTCACGACCCCTTGGGGGTGTTCCATTATAAAGTTATGCCCTTCGGTCTCAAGAATGCCGGGGCAACATACCAATGAGCCATGGTTACATTATTCCATGATATGATGCACAGAGAGATCGAGGTATATGTCGATGATATGATCGCAAAGACTCGGCGCAGCGAAGATCATGTAGAGACACTGACGAAGCTATTTGAAAGACTCTACAAGTTCAGGTTGCGTCTCAATCCAACCAAATGTGTGTTTGGTGCCAGTTCGGGTAAGTTGCTCGGGTTTATTGTTAGCAATAAAGGCATTGAGATTGACCCCATCTAAGGTTAAGGCCATCTGTGAGTTTAAGCCACTGATAACCGTCAAGGAAGTTCGAGGTCTCATGGGCAGACTGAATTATATCGCTCGGTTCATTTCTCAGCTAACTGAGACCGCTAAGCCGTTCCTCAAGGTATTAAAGAAGAATGCGCTAATCGAATGGGATAGCGAATGTGAGAAGGCCTTTGAGAAGCTTAAACATCACCTCATGAATCCACCTATGCTTGTTCCACCCATGCCGGGGCAACCTTTGGTCCTGTAGCTCACAATCCATAGTGAGTCCCTGGGCGCGATGCTTGCTCAGCAGAGTCAAGAGGATGGTAAGGAACGATCTATCTATTATTTGAGTAAGAAGTTCACGGCCTCTGAGTTGAATTATTCTGAGGCAGAAAAGACGTGTGCGGCTTTAGTCTGGGTTCTACATAGGTTACGGCAGTATACCCTGCATTATCAGGTACTCCTGGTGATGGAGTGCGATCCTATTAAATATACTTGCTGAATCAGCAGGCTTTGGTTGGAAAGCTCGCGAAATGGCAGATTCTTATTTTCGAATTTGATGTTTAATAATTGCCACGGAAGTCGGTTAAAGGGCGACTTATAGCTGATGTCTTGGCTAAAAGCCCGGGGCAAAACGAGAGTATCAATCATCCTGACAATCGAATCATGTCGGTAGAAGATTATACTTGGACCATGTATTTCGATGGAGCTGTGAATTTATCCGGGTCAGGTACTGGTTCGATGCTAATATCCCCTGGCGGGCAACATTACCCAGTAGCCGCAAAGTTGGTATTTCCTTGTACTAACAATATTGCAGAGTACGAAGCATGCATTCTTGGGCTACAAGCCGCGATTGAGATGAGAATTACCCGACTCAAGGTGTTCGGGGATTCCGCTTTGATTATTCTTTAGACCGTGGGCAAGTGGAAGACACGGGATGCTAAATTGTTGCCTTATCATGAGTATTTAGATGAGTTGGTGGAAGAATTTGAGGAGATTTCGTTCGAGTATCTATCAAGAACTCACAATCAGTTCACTGATACGTTAGCCACCTTATCTTCAATGTTGCGGGTTACTGACGGTCTAGAGGTTGAGCCTTTGAAGATCGAAGTGCTGAGAAAATCAGCGTACTGCATGACCATGACTGAAGAGCCTGACGGCAAACCATGGTATCGTGACATCAAGACTTACATTCAGAAGCAAGAGTTTCCTGAGAAGAGTACCGCAGCTGATCAGAGGTACATAAAGAAAATGGCCTCGAAGTTCTTCTTGAGCGGAGAGAGCTTGTACAAACGGTCTTATGATTCAGTCCTCCCGAGGTGCATCGATTCCATTGAGGCGGTCGGTCTGATGATGGAAATACATGAAGGGGTCTGTGGTCTACACATGAATGGCTACATGTTAGCCAAGAAGATTATGAGGCTGGGTTATTATTGGCTTACTCTAGAAAGTGATTGTATCCAGCATGTTCGGAGTTGTCACAAGTGTCAAATTCACGCAGACAAGATTAATGTCCCTTTGAATGAGTTGCATCAGTTGTCAGAGCCATGGCCTTTCTCTATGTGGGGCATCGATGTGATTGGCCCTATTAACCCAAAGGCATCTAACGGGCATCGATTCATCTTAGTCACCATTGATTGTTTTTCCAAATGGATCGAAGCTGTATCGTATGTTGCAGTCACAGCAAAGAATGTGGTGAAGTTCACTCGTCAAGATATTATCTCTCGATATGGTTCTCCTGAGGTCATAATCACTGATAATGGATCAAACTTGAATAACAAGTTGGTTGATAAATTGTTCAAAGAGTTCAGGATCAAGCATCTGAATTCTTCCTCATACCGTTCTCAGATGAATGGAACGGTGGAAACAACTAACAAGAACATCAAGAAGATCTTAGCTAAAATGGCTGAGAATTACCGAGATTGGCATGAGCGGTCGCCATTTGCACTCATGGCGTATCGGACATTGATCCGAAAATCGACTGGGGCAACCTTGTACTCTCTTGTTTATGGCATGGAAGCAGTATTGCCAGTTGAAGTAGAAACTCCTTCCTTGCGTATTCTATCTCAAGTCAAGTTGACTGAAGCTGATTGGATCCAATAGAGGATGGATCAATTGAACCTGATTGATGAAAAGCAGCACAAACCTTTATGTCATGGCCAGTGCTACCAGCAAAGGGTTGCTAAATCCTTCAACAAGAAGGTTAGGCCTCAACATTTCCAAGTAGGTGACCTTGTTCTACGGAAACTGTTACCAATAGTTCCACTACCGGAAGGGAAATTTGCTCCGAAGTACGGTGAACCATACATGGTAAAGAAAGTGCTTCCAGGAGGCGCTCTCATTTTGGCAGAAATGGACGGTATTGTGTTTACCAGTTCTGTCAACTCTGATGTTGTAAATAAGTATTACACTTGATCTATTTCTGGCATTTCTGAATTAATCAAGTTGTGATGATTATTTTGAGCTCAAAAAAAAAAAAACCTTTATGCATCTATTTTGCCTGCTTTTGCTTGTATTACTGATTTTCATTGGAGGAATCATTTCGGTCAGGAAAATTGTTTGATCCTATGAAATGGTCATATTGAATGAGAAACATCATGATGATGAAAGGCAAGCCATTTCGATACACGGCCTACATTTCTAATTCCCCAGTGAGATGTGCAAAATTTCCATGCTCACAAGGCGAAGAGTTATCTCGCGAAAAGTATGATACCAAAAATGATGAGAGGCATTCTTTTCCTCTATCATACACAATACAGGTTGCCCTTTGTTTAAACCCTTCGAACGGAGGATTCATTTCTTATCCCTATCAGGAACAACCCCACATTGGGGCAATTTTCAGGAAAGTTCAGATGGTTAGAATTTTCTTGCTTTCACTTGCATCAATCTTCAAGTGTATTTATTGCATGCGAATGCTATGTTAGCACAAGTACTTTAGACATGACGAAGAGCATTTCTTTCTACACCCTACACACTATATCCCTTGTATGACCAATTTGAGCGAAAGATTCATTTCTTAAAGCCCACTTGGTGATCATCCCATGGTAAAAGGTGAAAATCATCGAAAATGAATGAAGATTTGAAATGACTCGGAGTAAGGGAACTCCAAGAAGAAAAAATCCTTTAGGAAAATGCACGTGAAAAATCCATCAAGCGGGGCTCTCTCTCTCTCTCTCTCTCTCTCTCAAAAAATTCTCAAAAAAAGGGGAAAGAGCAGCAGAAAAGAAAAATCTTTCTTTCAAAAATATTTCTCTCAAAGATCAAAAGAAAAGAGAAAAAGAAAAAAGAAGAAGAGAGAAAGCAAAAATCTCTCCTGAAAAAAATCCTTGAAAAATCAAAGAGAAGAGAGAAAAGCCTCGGCAAAAAATTGATGAGCAAAATGCTCCTCAAAAGGTAAACATTTGGCAAATGCTCAGAAGGAACTGGTAAAATTGCTAGAGCAAGAATCAGTGGCAAAAGCATCAAGAAAGAGTTATCACCAATTTCCTCATGATACACTCCCATTTGCTATAAATAGGCTTTTCATTTCAAACCTACCCAAACCTTTACCAAAGTCTCTTCAGAGTTAGGGCTTGAGTTAACGTGGGATTTCAAATGTTTGTAAATGTCGCTCGGAGAAGTGCGAGCAAGACCATTTTATCTCATGTCGTGGGGTTCTTAACTTGTAAATCCGAAGCAGTTGAAGATATCATTTCATTTCAAAGCCAAAATGAGTCCCATATGAGTCCCTTTTGCTAAGCCTTTGACCAAGCCTACATTACCGTCCTTGCAAAGACCTCTCAGATTGGTCTGGTCATACTAATTGCGAGAATACTCGGACTCTTGTCAAGCATAATGGTGACAATTTTGAGTGATTCTTATACCTGTATCAATGGTCAGGTTTTCAAAAAAAGAAAAAAAGAAGAAGAAAGAAAAGCCTTCTAAAAGAGTGAGCGAAAGTCCTTTCTGACTGAAGATTCCTCATTCAAAATTATCAAAAGGATCAAACAGATTTTCCTTATTGATCAAAATCCCAAATGAAGCTCTGTCATACAGCGGAAGTTCATAGAATTCATTGATACATGACGTTGCACTGGATTTACGCGGCAGATTGTTTAATCTCTATTTTGAACAAGCCGGTATGACATGATCGACCTGTTTATTTGTTCGGGAGAATCCAGGTAAGTTTTCTGAACCTTTGTTCTAGGAAATTATCTATTTTTTGTGTTTGCATTAATGTGATTTCGCCCTGTGAGATTGGCGATACATCTATGCAGCACACCTTGATGTGATTTCGCCCTGTGAGATTGACAACACATCTCTTTTATGCATACCTTGGTTGTGATTTAGCCTTGTGAGATTGGCAACACATCCTTTTTTATGCACACCTTGGTGTGATTTCGCCCTGTGAGATTTGCGACACATGTCTTTTATTCATATCTTGATGTGATTTCGCCCTGTGAGATTGGCGACACATCCCTCATATCCTTTACAGAACTTGAGCTTATTGTTGTGTTCGTGCTAAGTTGAGATTCGTACGACGCGCACCTTTCATGTTCTTAGTACCTTAAAAACCTTGCATCCACAAGAAGAAGCTTGAAAATCAGGGGAATCATTAGCATTATGAGGTGTCTGGTAACTCTGATATTTCATGTGCGATCCATGTGCAGGTTTCTCTAATTCATTTCATTGGAGCAGGGAGATCTTAACACATATTGTTTACAGTCCTTCATATCATGCATCATTTTCCTCATGCATATAAAATGGGACTGGAAATCCCGCAAAAAATCACTCATCATTTGCATTATCAAAATTTAGGGTTCAATCTTGTCTTTGAGCGAAACCTCTTAGAGCTTCCACTCAAAGAGGAGCAGCTATTGACATCTAAATTTTGATTTTCCTTAAATCATTTATTATTCATAAAATGAGAATTAATTCTAATTCTCGCCAAAAGAAATTATTATTATGTTTTCATGCATAGCATATTTATTTTCATGCATTATACATTGCATCAATATTGGGTCGGATCGGTGGAGTGAGATTGAGCTTAATTTGGCGAGCGATTTGGAGTAGTGGCCATCATGAAATTTTGGCAATGCCGAATTTTCCAAGAGTCTTGGACTCGTTTTTGAATGATATTCAGCCCGTTTTGACTTATGTGATTGTTAAGGCCTTTTAATTATTATTTATTTAATTAATTAAGGCCCGATTGGAGCTCGAGATCGCACGAATAAGCCCACAGAGCATGAGGTAATTCGGCTGAGCCCATGGTGCTTGGAAATTAGCACACGGAATGTTTTAAAGAAAAATTTGGATAAAATTTTCGGAATTCAGCATCAAAAGGGAAAATCATGTTGCACGTGGGGGATGTATTTCAAAACCAGAAAGCAGAGATAAAGATGAGCTTCACCCCATCTGGAAGAAATTCGGTCAACGTAAAGGATAAAATATTCTGAGGACAGAAGATCGATTTTCCTTCCTTGATAGCTTTGACTCTCACCACTATAAAAGATATCCTTCACAACACTTGAAGGGGTCAGTAATTTTTTATTCAAAGAGAACTGGAGAGAAAAAACACGTGAGAGACAAGCTTCGAGAGTGGTGGTCTCCCTTGGTCGAGCTCCTACGCGCCATCGCCTTTGCCAGTCCTGCCGTCGCTGTTCGGTGATGCCACAGCTACTGTAGCCGCCCAACACACTTCGAAGCCTCGTGTGGCCGACCCTCACCGGTTAGTAGCTTTTAAGCCCCTCGTGCGCCATCAGACCCCGTTGATAGAGCTGCTGTCCAGGCTGACCAAAACTGCCGCTGTGGTGATCTCTTTTTGCTGATCAGAGCTGCTGCTGGGATTTATTTTACTCGTTGTTCGGCGTCTAGTTACCTGCCGTTTGGAGGTCTAATTCGCTGTAATTTGGCCCGGAGCACATGCTGTTTGTTGTCTCAATTTTATCGTGGTTTAAGGCTGTTTCCTAGCACTTGCTAATCTCATTCTTTGGACAAGTCGAGCTGATAAACCGGTCTTAATTCGCTGATCGTGCCCAGTCCATAGTTGCGTCGGGAATTTCCCAACTAGCATATCCACAAGCCGGTTTGGAGTTCATATTCGGCTATACAATTTCGCAAAATTAGGTAATGAAGCTTTTATTTTCTAGAATATCTTTTCGTTACTTGATTTAGTCGAATTAGATATTCATTATGCAACTTGCATGTCATGAACGTATTGCTCATTGTGGACAGATTCGTGGTTTGCCTAAGTTTGATTTGATGTGAATATCTATTGAGCCATGACTTGAATGCTTGGTTGATATGAGAAATTTTCAGATGGGCTCAAATTATGTGATAATCGCCCAACTTAAAAATCTGATTTTGGAGTGTATCTTGTGGATATCATGCATATTTTTGGATTGAATTTTATTGCCCCAGCTTTAATTATCCGAAATCCTAAGGAATATTTTTTGTGACACTGTGCTTATCTTGTTGGATATTTGGGCGTATCTTCCTGTCGATTGGATTTGAGGCAATTTAAATCTCGATCACGTTTTGTTAAGATATTGATATATTTTCAAAATATTGGAGCATGTCTCGTGCTCTGATTTAAAATTTTCGGAAATGTTGAATTTATCTCTAAGATTTGGATGTTTATCTAGATTACCTCAAATATCTTAAAAGATAATCTTCCAAATTTTAACGAAATGCGAATCCTTTGCGGATAGGGTCTTATACCCTTCATAACTCGGCAATCCCCTTGTTGGCCGAAAATTCATTTTTTTATACTATAGTCTAAATCAAATATTTTTATGATATTCCTTCGGTATAGTATATGCTTCCTTGTGCCTTGTCTCTCGGAATTTTTGCATGACCATCCGACTTCACCCTCGAAGTACGACGCCATTCACACAATGAAATTGTCCGTCTCATCCCATAACCTTGGGACCGGACTGACCAATTTCATAATATTTAAATTCATCATCCGACCCTACCCCCGGGGTACGACGTGAATAAATTCCCTTCTGACCCTAAATTTTAGGTATGAAGCGAATTCATTGGAAAAATTCGGATTATAAGGTGTATGATACTCAAGGTTTATTATACTTTTATTTGAATATTATTTTTAGAAAAAATCAGAAGAAGAACATCAAATCATGGTCTAAAACGGAATTAAATGTCAAGATACCTTTTAATATAAAATTAGACTTTGAGTAATCAATTTCTCAATTTATATTAATTGTTACCAATCTGTGGGCTATCTTTTATTTTTTCATTTTATTTAATCCAAAAATTCATTCAAAAAAAATCATTACATCTTGGTCTTAAGAGCAATCTTTCGAAAATTACAAGGTGACACTTAATTCAAATTAAAATTTCAGGAATCAATCTTAATTAAGTGTCGGACAAACCTTTGTTCAAAAGAACTGAAAATTCACTTTAAATCAAGCCATTCATGTGCGTTTCATTTAGCGTAGATATTTGCATTGTCTCATGCCATTCATGCGTTTTAGCATAGCCCATCGTGTTTTTTCGTATATCAAATAGTTTAATATTCATGCATTTTGCCATGTCATTTAGGTTAGGATTCATGTTTTTGTGCATCAAAATCCATTTTCTCAATATCATCATTACTCATGTCATATAGGTTAAAAATCATGTCACATGTCGTTTAGGTTAGAATTCATATTCTTCTTGCATTAAAATTGGATTTTCTTTTCTAGAGTCATCATTCATGATTATTTCCTTGTCATATAGTTTCATGTCATAATTGCATTCACATAGTTGCATTTGCATTGCATGCATTTAATCAAGAAAAATCCAAAAATAAATAAATTGCACCTTGGTTATCAAAGAAATCAATTCATTTGGACAATTAAGGGAATATTTCACAAGAATGGTACCGAAAGGGTGTTAATTGAAAAATTAACATAATCAAGTCCCCGAACTTAAATCTCTAGTTAACAGAAAATAAAGTATTCTCCCGATACTTTATTTAGATTTCTAATCTACCTACCAAAAAAGATTAGCGGCGGCTCCAAAATTTAAATCATTTGAACATAAACCTAAGTTACGAATTGGTAGAGCTTGGGAGAGCTCAAACTAGGTTAGTTAATTTATTAATCTAGTAATCCATTAACCTGGAATTTTCCAATTTTAGGTCGTGACACAGTGTCCTGTAGGATCCTTGAAGCAAGGGACAGGTTGCCCATTTGAGTCAAAAGACTGAACGAACTCTTTAGGATCAGGGAATTCCATACTGACTAGATCAGTTGGACATGAGGTGAAACACAGGATAGTAGGAAGAGAAGGGACAATGGAAGAGGGTTCTTCCTTTTCCTTGGTGAACTTGATGGTAATTGTGCCATCCTTCTTTTTGGTAAACTGGGGTTTAGAGGCTTGAACTGGCCTTGTGTTTTGATGGAGTTTTTCGTAATTGGTCACCCAACTATTAGGAAGGAGTTTGACAAGCTAATCTTTAGGGATCTGTCTCGGCACATGAACACAAGAGGTCTAGTTATAATCAACGGAGATGAATAAGGCTTCTTCCGGGCTAGGAAGATTGAGATCAATAGCATGATTCTGGACTTTGTAGATCATTTGGAAATGAAAAGTGGCGGCTATAGATCCAGGAGTCTGAGGAGCTCCAGTGATCTATAATTGCACTTTAAGGGCTGATAGGAGGCTAGGATCAGCAAGGACCATATTAAAGTTTGGAAAGAGAGTGACAAAAACAGTGCCAGCATTCAGAGTAGTCTGAATAGTTTCAATACAAGCATGTTGATAGTAAATGAAACGGGTGTCGAGTAAAGCTACTCGTGCCACAACAGGAAACCCTTTACGTCCATAAAAAGAGAGAGCAAGATGGATGGCTCCAAAATGGAGGTGTGTGTAACCATGTTGAGCCCACTAAAGGGGGAATTCTTGAGGGATTTGTAGGGTAATGAATTTCTCTTACTGGGTAGACAATATAGGGTGCTGGTCAAATTTTGAAGACTGAACATACTCCTTAATAGTTCGAGGGGGTATGGTTAATGAGTTGTTTGATGGATCTGATGGGGGAGAAGGATGAGGGTTTGGAAAAAGAAGAATAAGGATTCATCAAAGGAAGCTGAGTTTCTGAAATCTTGCTTTCTTCATTGAGATAGGCCACCTCATAGAGATAGTCCATCTCGGATGCTGTAGATTTTCGAAGCTCAGGAGGGGCTAAGGAAACATGAGAATCGATGTAAACTGGTGGAGAATCTGTGAGAATTTCCATATGAAAACTGGGTTCTTCTCACCATGTAGGTCCTGACTTAGAATTTTAATCTTAACTCAATAGTGATAGCTCTGATACCAGGAAGGAATCTTAATCTTGAGTGTTGAGCTTCAAGAATGAGTCTAGAAACTAAAAGGCAGTCCCCTGAATTGGCCAAGAGGGCCTGGCATTGGGAATAGCATACCTAGTTTCGGATTCAGGCTTGTCTCCGATTCCTTCCTGGTATCAGTGCTGTTACCATCGAGATCGAGTTAAGATTAAGATTCTAAGTCATGACCTGAATGGTGAGAAGAACCCAGTTCTCATATGGAGCCTCTCACAGATTCTCCACCAGTTTACACCGGTTCTCCTGTTTCCTTAGCCCCTCCTCCTGAGCTTCGAAAATCTACAGCATCCAAGATGGACTATCTTTATGAGGTGGCCTATCTCAATGAAGAAAGCAAGATTTCAAAAACTTAGTTTCCTTTGATGAATCCTTATTCTTATTTTTCCAAACCCTCATCCTTCTCTGCCATCAGATCCATCAAACACCTCATTAACCATACCCCCTCTAACTGTTAACGAGTATGTTCAGTCTTCAAAATTCGACCAGCACCCTATATTGTCTTCCCAGTAAGAGCAATTCATTACCCTACAGATCCCTCAAGAATTCCCCCTTTAGTGGGCTCAACAGGGTTACACACACCTCCATTTTGGAGACATCCGTCTTGCTCTCTCTTTCCATGGACGTAAAGGGTTTCCTGTTGTGGCACGAGTAGCTTTACTCGACACCCGTTTCATTTACTATCAACATGCTTGTATTGAAACTATTCAGACTACTCTGAATGCTGGCACTATTTTTGTCACTCTCTTTCCAAACTTTAATATGGTCCTTGCTGATCCCAGCCTTCTATCAGCCCTTAAAGTGCAGTTATAGATCACTGGAGCTCCTCAGACTCTTGGATCTATAGCCGCCACTTTGCATTACCAAATGATCTACAGAGTCCAGAATCATGCTATTGATCTCAATCTTCCCAGCCCGGAAGAAGCCTTATTCATCTCCGTTGATCATGACCAGACCTCTTGTGTTCATGTGCCAAGACAGATCCCTAAAGATCAGCTTGTCAAACTCCTTCCTGATAGTTGGGTGACCAACTACGAAAAATTCCATCAAAACACAAGGCCTGTTCAAGCCTCTAAACCCCAGTTTACCAAAGAGAAGGATGGCACCGTTACCATCAAGTCCACCAAGGAAAAGGAAGAACCCTCTTCCATTTTCCCTTCTCTTCCTACTATCCTGTGTTTCACCCCATGTCCAAATGATCCAATCAGTATGGAATGCCCTGAACCTAAAGAGTTCGTTCAGTCTTTCGATTCAAATGGGCAACCTGTCTATTACTTCAAGGATCCTACAAGACACTGTTTTTGGGACATTGACTGTGCTTGTCCGTCATGTTCTCGAAGTAAAGAAGAAGATGACAGACATTCTTCCAAGAAGAAGAAAAAGAAGAAAGATTCTCTCTACCGGAGGTATCTTGATGGTGATCCCACGGTGGGACCACTCGCAGAAGATGGTGGAAGGTATCAGCTCATGGTTCAGCATGGAGCCCCTAAACCACCTCAAATTACTCCACCACCACCTCCTTGTCCAGATGAACCAAAACCCTCACCACCTTCACCTCCGTCACCAAACAAGTTTGTTACCTCTCTTTTCTATAAACCTATCCGAAAATGGGTAAAGAAACATTCTTATCCCATTGATCCCCGTGGACCATACACATGCACTCCTAAGCCTGAACCACCTCTAGTCTTACCTAACATCTGTATGTTCCAACCTGAAGACTTTTCGCCACTCCAGGCCTCAACTGAGTCTAGTGGTGGCATCAAATTCCCTCCATTGGAAAGTTTCTCTGATCCACAGCAAATGTATTATCATTCACCTAAGATACCTGCTCCTAATGATGTGGATACTCATGGAAGGCGCAAATGACCCACTCTAGCTGAGGCTGTCTTGAATTGGCAAATAGAAAATGCCCTTGTTCAAAATGTGGTTCTAAACACAGTCGCTACCCGTCTTGAACTAGTAGATCAGACAAATGCTGTGTCCAAGAAGATGTTATAAGATTTTCAGAAAAGGCTTCATCTGCTAGAGACCAAGCAGATACCCCACGATCATTACCTAGAAGATCAGACCCCTAAAATCGAAAAACTCAGGCGTTAGATCCAGATTTTTCAAAACCAAAAGCCTTTTTTACCCTCTGAATCTTTCCTATTCCCTTCTATCACCCCAATTCCAAGATCAGGATCCACTCCTCCAGAATCATCTTCATCATTTGCAGCCATCCTTGATTCAGCTGCTCCTCCACCTAAATCTAATTTCCTATCTCTTAGAGAACGTCTGAAAAAACTAGACAAAGATGCTCAAGATAGAGAGAAAGGAAAAGCATCACTTCCACTCTCTCCACGCTCGCCCAAAAATCCAACTTCGTCATGCATGGTGTCAAACCCCCTGGAGAATTTCCTCAGACACCAAGTTCAGATCCCTACTATTTTCGCCATAAATCCGCCACCAAATCCTCCTCAGAGTGAATCATCTGATTCAGAGTCTTCTGATAACTCGTCCCAGTCTGATAAGGCTATGATAGCAGACCCAATATTAGAACTAGATGTAGAAATGCCCTCAGAACCAAAAGTGGTTCATCCCCCTATTGGTACTTCGACTGCAGCTTCTTCAACATCTAAGGCATACTTCACCTTGGATGATATGCCATACCACAAATGGCCCGACCGACTCCAAGAATTTCATGCCTAGTTAACTACTAGGCACCTCATGGAGCACAGTACTTATGAAGTACTCCTTGAGTTCTCAAGTAGGTTCATGGGAGCCTTGAAAGACTGGTGGAAAGCAACCGCAGAACAAGATCAAATGTACTTCTTGACTCAAAGCCTGGATGATGCCATGTAGCTTATTCACTTGTTCTTTGTCAGGAAACCAGACAGCACCATTGAACTCAAAAGAAAAGAGTTTTTCGAACGAAAGTGTTGCTCCATGACCAGAAAAGACCTTGATTGACACTTTAAAGAAATGGTCAAGTTTTTTTACCTAATAGGCGCGGATTGGAATCTTAAACCGATCTTCATGGCTTCCATTCCCAAAGAAGTCAGCCAAGCTGCTGAAAAGAACTTGCAACCAAGACAGAGGTCGATAGCAGAAGCCACACTTGGAGAAATCCAATAAGCAGTCCACATAGCACTCGAAGAGCTGTGTCATCGAAAGGAACTTTTTAGAAGTTACCTTCAAGAAAACAGAGAACTTGATAAAGCCTGTGCTAAACCAGATTGGAAAATCAAGTGTTCCAAAGACTGCAATGACCCTTCCTATTCTGGTCATAAGAAGAGGAGACATTTCAAGAAGTTTTCCTTCAAGAAGAAACGATGCAGAGGCAAATGGAAGTTTCTTCATAGAAAAAATCATCCTTCTGCCCATTCTTCTAAGAGGAGATCCAAGTCTGACATATGTTATATTTGTAACAAAAAAGGGCACTTTGCTAAAGCATGCCCTTGAGCAAAACGCCAAGGGAGTCACATGATCTAGAAGATAGCGCACAACACTGGTGTTCCACTCGATGATGATGACATTGAGTCAATTTTCTTCATCGATGATGAACCCTCAGCTGAAACCCTCTGTCCTATACGGACATATTCCTCAGACTCAGATGAACCATCCTCAGAAAATGATATTTTCGCCTTTTTTCCCCAATTCCTTTCATATCCGAGACCCAATATTCTATCCCAGCATTCCCATTCAGATCCTTCTTTCCAAATTCCATAAACCCATCCAAGTGATTGCTCTCATTGACACTAGAGCCAGTGCATCTCTTATGGATACAAAGGTTATACCAGAAGAGTTCTTGACACCTCATGCAAGGTATTTTAACTCTGCTTCTAGTGACACTTTTGCAACCAGGTTTCGTAGCAAACCAATCACTCTCCAGATTTTCCCCCAATGCACAGTCACTATAAAAATTCTTGGGTATAATTCCCCTGACAAAGATCTCATCATCGGTTGGGATATTCTTACCCAACTTCCACAACTTAAAATTGTACCTACTGGTTTACAATTCAAAGATCAGTTTCGAGAGTTTGTGGGTATTCAAAGATTCTTCATCATTCGACCAGAAATTCTTGATCCCATCACCCAGAGTCTTTTGTCTTGTTGTTCTGAATCTCACTCACAATTTTCCCAGATCTGTTCCCATCCTTTGTGAAAAATCCAGATTTCTTTGTGAGACTTTCTTTTAAAAGGAATGAAGATATCAATCCTACCAAAGCCAATCATTCTGGAATGAATTCAGAACACCTTTCTCGTGCTCAACAAGAATGTGTTGAACTACCCTCTCGGGGTCTCATTGAATCCTCTTATTCTCAATGGGTTTGTGCAGCTTTCTATGTCAACAAACGAGCTGAGCAGAACCATGGTAAACTTTGGTTAGTAATTAATTATCATCCTTTGAACCAGTTTCTCCAGGATGATAAATTCCCTTTGCCCCACAAAAATTCCATTTTCCTTAGCCTTGCTCAGGCCAAGATCTATTCAAAGTTTGATCTTAAAGCAGGATTTTGGAAATTAGGTATACATCCTGAAGACCGACCCAAAATAGGGTTTTGTATTCCAAATTAGCATTTTCAATGGACAGTAGTCCCTTTTAGACTCAAAACTGCTCCTTCTCTCTTCTAGAAAGCCATGTGCAAAATTTTCTAGCTAATCTTAGCAAATTCCCAGATTTACATTGATGACATCCTCCTCTACAGTGCTGATGAAGAATCTCACTGTAAACTCTTAACTCAGTTTGCTGAAATAGTCGGGAAACATGGCATCATGCTTTCCCAGAAAAAGGCGATCATTGCCCAAAAGGAAATAGAGTTCCTTGGTATGCATTTAAAAGAAGGAACCTATTGTTCAGGCCCCCTTTATTGCAGAAGAATTGCAAAAGTTCCCCTCTGAGGACTTTACAGTTAAATAGGTGCAAACGTTTCTTGGTATTATTAATTATCTTAGAAATTTTGTTCCTAAGATCTCCAAAGCACTCCATTCACTGCAACAGATGTTAAAAAAGAATATCCTACCATGGGGACCAAAATAGACCAAAGCGGTCACTTATCTAAAAGAGATGCTGCAACATCTCCCCCCGTTGCAAATCTCATCCTCCGGAAAAAGGATATTGCGGACAGATGCAAGCGATAAATATTGGGTAGCCATTCTCCTTGAAGAAAATTATGGTAAGCGTCAGATTTGTGCTTATAAAAGTGGACAGTTTACTCCAACAGAGATCCATTACCATTACACTTTCAAGAAGATCCTAGCAGTCAAATATGGAATTAAAAAGTTCGAATTTTATCTCATCGGACACCACTTTTTTGTGGAAATGGACATGCCTTCTTTCCCCCAGATGGTGAAATTTGAGCAGAAGCAGATTCCTCATCCTCAACTGCTAAGGTAGACAGAATGGTTTTCGAAATACTCTTTTGGATACTAAGCATCTTGCAGGAACCTAGAATATCCTTACAGATTTCTCGTCCAGGCCAAAACATGCAGTCGCCTTTATCAACATGTATGTCCACAGGGAACCTCTCCTTGGTAAATATTGCACAGTTGATATGAAAGGAAGATGGAACAGCCTCAAGTATCCTCCTGATGTTCCAAACCTGATCCAGACTAATCAACTCACTCCTAGTCTCAAAGATCTTTTTCTGCAATACCATTTAAGGATTTTTAGAGATTATGGTGGTTTGATATTAAAATCAAATGGCCTCCATCTTGCATATCCATTTATTCATCCTTTACGGTGGTCTCCTGATGAAAAATTTTTAGAAGAATTGAAGTAGATGTTCTAGTATATGTTCAACCTGTATACCGTAACCATTGAATTTCCCACTGAGAAAATTGTTAAGGTTATATCCAAAGCACTTACAGGAGATTATTCTAACCAGAAGAACATGATAGACATGCTAATATGGTTTCAACCACTTAGTGCTTGGAGAGCGGTATTCACATTCCAGAATCATGTAGGAAGACCAGAGCCTGAAAGAAACACTGTTATGCTCTTTCATAGGCCGTGGACATTTGTTAGTCCTACTGGAGATGTGAGATCGGAGCCAAGCTTGATTGGAATAACCACATACAAGCCTCAGTACAATTTGGAAGTTACTCATGTCTATCGAACTTTTCCCAGTTGTATTGCATCCATTCCTCGGGAAGACAGAGAACTTCAAAGAATCCTTTACCAGGAAAATCGCACTATCCCTCTAGAAGTATGGCCTTCTAATGCAGATGATGTATCTTGGGATTATTCTGATTCATGGAACTGCACAAGAGAAACCATCCAAGGAGCCCTGGATTATTTCCATCAGCAGAATTAACCCCCAATGGACACATCAATGGACACGGATTCCCAAGATCCGTGGGGAGGTCCCCTCTCCCAAGACCCCTATGCACTTGATGTCCCATCCAGTTTCCAGGACAATAATTTCATCCCACGTGAAGATGTCCCCTCCAGTTCTCAGGACAATAATTTCACTGAACCCTGGGACAATGATGAACTCCTATGGAAAGCTTTTAAAAAGCAAATAGATGGACCAGAGAGCTCAGACAGCTCAGAAGACAATACTGAAGAAAGGTTTCACAAGTTCCTGTGAAGTCTTTTGTCCAGTAGTATCACGTGTATTTTCTTTCAATAATTGGCCCATGGTGGTCCAAAAGTTGTGTTGCATTATTGGATATGCGAATCCAACGTGCTTGTCTTGTTGTGTGTTTGTTGCCTATATAAGGCCCGTTGTATCATGAAATCAGCCGATCGAGCCTCCTTCTAATATTAGTGTGAAGGTTTCTCATCATGAGTCCCTAAAATTTTCCTTCTTCTTATCATCCAAGCATGATTCCTCGACTACTATAGTCATCTTGTTAATCCGGTAGTATGGTGTGGTTCAGTATGCTCTCCACTCGGCACTTGTGTGTGAAACTTGCGGATTAGAAATATCTGGTACCTTGAGGGTTGGGCTTCAAGAATGAGTCTGGAAACTAAAAGGTAGTCCCCTGAATTGGCCAAGAGGGCTTGTCATTGGGGATAGCATACCTGGTTTCAGATTTAAGCTTGTCTCCGCTTCCTTCCTAGTATCATGGCCAATTCAGAGGACTGTCACATATACATGATAAATTATCATGTACATATAAAAATATTAGTCACGATTGGGTTTTTTTTTTACTAACTGGGAATATTAATTTTGGGGTGGCTAGATATATGACTTAAGTATATATATGTTTGATAAATCTACATTTTGACTCCTAATTTATTGAAAATGCTTAAAATTGACCCCGTGCATGTCGAAATGGCGTGTCAATATGCTGGACTCGTATGTCGCTGACGTGTCTGGAGCGTTGACCACATGTCAATCGCATGTCGGGGAGTATTGGAGTGTCGAAGATTGTCGAACACGACATGACACGATACGAAGGCCCCAAGAGAGTGTCGATGCTTCCTAAGTCGTGGTTGGGCAAAGGCTGGCGAGCACTTGGTGGTTCTTGTTGGTGCTTGGACGAAGCTGCCGCTTCTCTCTTTGGAGTTTTTCTTTTTAAAAGACTAATATTTTAACCCAGTCAGAGCTGATGTGACACTGAGATGGCGTTCCACGTAGCATTTTCGTTTACAATTGTTTTCTTTTGAAAAGACTAATAAAGTTTCACATTCATTGGTCGTTGTGTTCATAATTGTCACTTTGAGGCAAGCATAGGGTTATCTACATACAAGCAAGCGCATGGGTTATCTTAAAAGAAAGTCAAATTTAGGCTCCGTTTTTTCCTCGAAAAATATGAAATTTTTGAAAAATACTTTTTGGGAAGTCATTTTTCAGTATTTGGTTGAGACCTGAAAATAAACTAAAAAATATTTTCTATCGTTTGGTAGGTAATTGATTTTCCTAAAAAGAATTACCAAAATATTCGAATTTTTCATTGTTTTCTATTCTTTTCTTTTCTTTTCTTGTCCTCCTCTTGTGGTTGCCAGCCACAGCTACGGCTAGTGACCGACCACAGCCCCTAACCCAAGGTCGAGCTCACCCTTGGCTAGCGAGGTTGAGCGTCGCCAGGCTCGAGCGAGGCGTTGGCAAGGTCGAGCATCGCTAGCCTCGAGCGAGACGCTGGTGAGGCTCCAACTTGCCGAATCTGACAAGGTGGAGCCTTGTCTGTGGCCAGTTGCAAGCGATCATTGTGGCCGGCAGTAGAAGAAAGAAAAGCAAAGAATTTCAAATTAAAAAATTATTAACGTTGCATTTTTATTTTTTTGAGTTAAAGTACTTTCTGGGAATTAGGTTTTCAGATTTTCGCCCATTTAGTTCACCAAAAAAATGATTTAGTCAACGGAAAACACTTTTTGGTCAACGAAAAATTCGTGCCTTAAATTAGGAAAGTGAATTCCTAAATCTAAAGAGTTGCAAACACTTTCAGAATTTACTCATCTCGAATTTTTTAATATCTTAATATTTTTACCGACCCTTTTAATTTTTTTATTATTGTATTTTTTCACTTTTTCCTTCGGCTGACAACAGGCCAAAAAAGGTCGACCCTTGCCCGGAGGCTGGCGATGCTCGACCTCGTCAGGATCTGGCAAGCTCAAGCATTGCCAGTCCGGGCAAGGCTCCACCTCGTGTGGCCAGTCACCAACCATTGCCGAGGCCCAGTGACCGAGAGCAAGAAAAATAAATAGATTTTTTTTATTTTTTCTATTTATTTTTCCTGCTTTGTTGGTCACTAAGCCTCGACAAATAAATTTAAGGATTTGAATTTTCTTTTGGCTTGAGATATAGTTTTGAGATTGAAATCATTTTTCAAATGAGATCTAAACACCGAAAAACGTTTTCGGTCAAGCATCACCAAACAAAGGAAAACTAACCATTTTTCTAGAAAATATTTTCGGTCAAGTATCACCAAACAAAGGAAAACTAACCATTTTTCTAAAAAATAATTTCCTAAAATGTATTTTCCTTTAGCATGAAGTTTTCCCCCAAACAAACGCGCTCTAAAAATTAAAATTTTATTTTTTAAAAAAATTATTAAAAAGAAAAGGAAGATGGAGGATTGCGGGTTGGAAAGATGAAGGAAAATACTTTACTCTTTTCAAAAAGAGGAAATCATTTTTCCCATTCGAATGTGTTTTTTTCACCACTGAAAAATGTTTTACTTGACTAGTTTATTGTCTGTGAACCTAACACAGAAAAATAAAAATAAAAATATTTTTTCAAAAACTATTTTCCGCGAAGAATATGGAGACTTAACCTATTCTAATTGGTCATTTAAACAAGAGAAAAAGCCATCAAAAATTCTAAATTATGCTCACTGTGACACATTTACCCTTAACCTATTTTGTGATACCAAAACCCCAAAATTTTACTCGTGTGACATATTTACTCCAATTTTTTTTGTGACACCAAAAACCCCGAACTTTTACCCGTGTGACACATTTACTCCAATTTTTTTTGTGACACCAAAAATCCTGAACTTTTACCCGTGTGACACATTTTTCCCAAACTATACCCGAACTTTTTCTTGTGACATCGAAAAGACATCGAAAATCCTAAACGTGTATCCATGTGACACATTTAACTCAAAACTTGAGATAAATGTGCCACATGCTTATAAATACTGGATTTTTTGTATCACAAAAAAAATTGGGGTAAATATGTCACACGTGTACAAGTTTGGGGTTTTTCTATGTCGCCAAGTAAATGTGTAATAGTGGGCATAGTTTAGGATTTTTTATAGCTTTTTTCCTTTAAACAACTGGGTCATATGAAAAACCCAATTAGAGCCCAACATTAGCCATGTTTGTGGCACCCCGCTCCGATTACTACCAGTAGAGGCTTGACGTCCCAGGCCACCACGTCTAACAATTATAAGTCGAGTAATTATTTTCATGCAGCGGAAGATTTCAGTCACGAAATAAGTTGGATTGGTGAGCTACTAACACAGGTCACGACCCACCATACCATTACCAATTTATACATACACAGGTTCATACGGGTTACATTAACTAATAAGTTTAATATTAACATTGTGACGTTAACCTATGGATTACACGAGTTACCTAACCCCGCCTATGTACAAACCCGCCCATCTCCTAGTCACCAGTGGGTCAAAATGCCGCAACTACCAACTCCAGGAATGCGGTCCACCAAAAATGTCACTCGGCCATTCTGGTCCCCCGCCTAGGCAGCCGTTGCAGCCAACCCACCACCAGCTACCACGCCATCCGCATCATCGTCGTCCTCCCCGCTCACAATGTGATGGGGAATAGGGCCTTTGCGCTATCCATCGACGACTAGGAAGATGGACACAAAGTGATACTACACGGGTGCCATACCAACTCCCACGTCAACGGTAAGAGTCGCAATCACGTGGGTGAAAGTAATCCCCAAGTGGTTGGGGATCTCGAAGTCTTGTGTCTCAGTAACTAACTCAGTAGGAAGGCCGTAACAAGAACCCGGGGGAACAGGAATCGAACCCATCTGTCAGTCTAAAAAAAATGAATACCGCAAGTGTAAGTAAACTTAGCGAGCAAATTCAATCACTCTAACGCTCGCTCGATTCACCATACCATTTGGATCCATGACTAACAAACTAATCAAATATCTAAATAAGAGAGACAATCAGAATCTGATACATAGCCAAGTATCATATGAACTTTATGAAATGCACGTGAATGAATGCATGATCTCCCATGTGCACCACTTACCACCACCGTTCCCTAGTCAATTCCCAACTCCTAATATTAGTACTTTTTCTAGCTTTACCGCCGACCCTCATGGTAACTCCCCACCATGAGTTCCTCACTCCGAGGCTTCGCGTTATTACCACACGGTCCACCTGGCGCCACCTACCAGGGCATCCCGTCTCCCTCGGGGAAAATTAGTTCATTTCTATGGCCTCATTCGCTCCACCTCGATCACCAAATGCCGTGAGGAAATCAAGCAAATGCACTGTTATGCTTTTATACCATGCTATAACGTGCAATTCCAATTAATTTCGAATACACCATAGTCCACTCTGAGCACACGGGAAATTACATAATTTGATTACATGGAACGCATCCCCAATAGTCATTCTTTGGTGCATACTGCCCAACTATCACGTAGGTACATGTGAACTCCTTAACCGTGCTTAATTAAATCCTCTAACCGAACAATTAATTAATCTGTTCATTATCTACTCTCATAATATGCCACCAATCGGTATTAGCTAGGTTGCACAAGTCGCCTCAAGGTATAAACTGAAATAACTATAACTGACCTCTATCTACTAATACCATAGTACATCAATCATAAAAGCTTGCCATCCCAGAGTAATGGAGCACGCTACAATTACTATTACGGCATAACTAGAAGACATTAACTAATCATCCAAAACCAATCAGGTCTCAATTAGAACTATTGGCGTTAGGACTTCCCACATTTGATTCTCATTCTCCTTACCGATTCTCACCCTTCATTCTGATTTTAATCAAATGCACACTCGACACACGTGAACTCGCTACTCCCTTCACTCCCACCAGGAAATCAGATTTCAATTTACTAGATTCACTAACAACTCCTCTCGGGGTTCATGGTACAAAGATTTTCTCGGTATCTCCAGCAGTACACTGCCAACTACCAAAGTTCATCACTTCAGAAAACGGTCCACAAATCTCCCTAATTCAGCCCTTATTCACGTCATTTACGCCACCAGAATTAACAAGAAAGACCCTTCAATGAACTTCGAACAGTTGAAAGAAAACTGTGCTTATTTGGTCTCTACACCTCGCCGTTCAACTTTGACACCCAGTCCACTCACTTCCTATTCATCTTGAAAGTGCAAAGCTTTTCCCCCATCAATTTCGTCTCTTGCCAAACCATACGAACCCACCATGGATGAACATATATATAATGAAGCAAGTGAGAGTGAGAGAGACCAGATTCACTCGCCTAAGCTGTTGGTAGCGAAGGAAAGTGGCGGCTGATCTCCGGCGAAAATTGGTGGCCGATGGTGGTGTCGAAATTGCTGAATCGAGAGCTTCACACCCAAAGAAATTCGTGACTTCTCTTCCTCTCCCTTGGGCGGACTTGGCGAGGCAGAATTGAAGAGAGAAAATACTCTATTTCCCATGAAAATCATCATTAGTTCTCTAGGTTAGCTTGAGAAGCCATCAGCCAAGTGTCATTACTCATCATTGTAGCCAATTTCCCCCACGCACGACACCTCCACCTACAATTTACTCACGGCCTTCGCCTCCATTCGCTGCCCCTCTCTAGGAATTTTAGGTGAATTTAACCTCTCTCATAATCTTTAGTCACGCTATATACATTCGGGGTCTTAAGCCGTAGGTCTTGAATTTAATGTGGACGAAAATTCTAAGGCAGAATCTTTACAAAATTGTTCATCTATTTAGTCCAATATAATGTTACGTCGCACCACTTTCAGTCAATTAAATCCCTCAAAGTTTTTCGGAGATCAATTCTACTTTTAATTTTACCATTTCTATCAATGGCTTCGCGGACTTCGCATTTCGACGTCGATTGCCCTTTATAACTTATTGCGAATACCTTTCGCAATATATCCAAAATGACATTCACATAAGGGTGAACCTCCTTTCTCTCTACATAGAACCTTTACAATAATGTCAGGCTCTATGTCCAAAAGGGCATTTATTTAAGGGGTTGTAGTTGCCCCTAATTATAACCTACCATTCTGGTATTTGACAATACATTCAAAATAACCTTAACTTAAGGATGTAAATTTTCAGGATGCTACAATGTTAACCTAGCATCAAACGTTGTAAGAATAGTTGAAATTGATGGAAAGAAAGTCAAGTCTGAATGCACGTATGGCATCGATTTTGGGAATGTGTACACCCACCTTCCCGTGCCCCCCCCCCCCCCCCCCCCCCCACAAACAAAAAAAGCAACTCATGAGGTGGCCAAACCTTCCTTTCACACCTTCCCGCTTGTCCGGACTCTCTCTCTCTCTCTGTGTCTCTCTGTGGGCGACCTCTCACTATTTATATCTCTCTCTCTCTCTCTCTCTCTCTCTCTCTCTCTCTCTCTCGCACATAGAAACCCTAGTTACGATGCCAGTGGGGATAGAGACGACCATGATCGGGGACGGCGAAGCGAACAACGCTGCGAGGGGCTATAGGGAGGATAGCATCTCTCTCCCTGTGACACACACAGAAGCCATAGTTACGATGCCGGTGGGGATAGAGACGACCATGAACGGGGACGGCGAAGCGAACCAGGCCGCGAGGGGCTATAGGGAGGATAGGAGGACAAGGACTTGCGGTTTGGTGCTGAGGCTCTTGGCCATGGCGCTGACCCTCGCCGCCGCCGTGGTCCTCGGGGTCGACAAGCAGACCAAGACTATGCCCGTCCAGGTTGGCTCCGGGTTGCCACCTCTGAACGTCCCCGTCACCGCCAAGGGGCGCTACTTTTCCGCCTGCGTGTACGTTCCTCGCTCCCCACTTTTCCTCCTTTTCAGTAAATTTATTCACCGTACTACTTTCAAGTGCACAAGCCGTGTAATTCCAATCCATGGTTTATCACCATTGATTTGGATAGTTAATTGAGTTGTGTCGATAGAGGTAGATTGCGTAATATACAAGTCGCACGGGCTTCGTACCGTATAAAAAGTCCTCTATTGATTTTCCTTGTTATGGATAATTTGTTCTAGTATTTCATGGAGTTTATGTAGAAAGTGTAATTGTACTATAGAAGATAAAAGAGTATTGTCATATGTTGGAGATATCTAATATGGTCGATATTCAATTATAATTGAGGAAACTATATGTGGGCTATCATGCTCTATATTTAGTGGGACTTTCTGGTCCATCAATAGCCCAATTTTTTTATTACAAAATTGGGTTATTATTGTTATAATAGGGATTAATAGCATAAGATTAAAAATAATTCTATTTTTGAAACACTGATAATGCATATCACGAGGACAATCGGTACATTCGAAACCTGCAAAGTGTCCTTAATTGATAGTTTAACAAGTTGCTCTAGAATAACACTCGTCAACAAGATCGTATATATTGATAATTTTATTTTTTGTGTGTCTTCTTAGTAAACTCTTAGCTTTGCTCCTTAATAATTATCCTTTAATTTTATTTTATTTTCTAAACTTGACCAATTTAAATATGGGAATTGGGAAGTTGGGGGCATTAATTCTCTATTTTTTTTTATTGACTTTTGTATTAAATTCAACTATGAACATCCTAATACTTTGATCGCACCGAAATTCTAAGTACTATGTTTTTTTTTTTTTGGACTTTTATATGGAAGGCAGCCATTGCCATCATAAACGAGAAATAATAATAACAATAATAATAAGGGACTTTGTTATAAAAAAAATGATCCGATGACACTTGTCATGTAACTAAACAATGCGTTATTACTGGAAGATTCATTATTAAACACGTTTAACAAGTGTCCCGAAAACGCCCATTAGTAAGATCCGTAAAGCAAAAAAAAAATCCCACCTTGATCGAAAATGGTCAATTGCAAATATCAAACCTCATGACGGGCCGAGCGGTTCGACCGTTGATCTAGTGGATTCCATAGGTCGGGACATAATTATGCATCGAGTAATCGAACTGAGTAGATTTTATTTTCACATAAAGTTTCATGACTAATAAAAAAAGGATTTTGAATAGAATTGTTTCGGTGCAAATAACTAAAATATTTTGTTAATTTCTTTTTTATTTCTCTATTCAGGTACTTTGTGGTGGCTAATGCTATAGCGAGCGGCTATGCTGCGCTCTCCTTGCTCCTCCTATTCGCCAACAAGGCAGGCAGGAGCCGAGTGCTGGCCTCGGCGGTGGTGATCGCGGACATCGTCATGGTGGCGCTCCTCTTCTCCGGCATTGGCGCCACCACAGCCATCGGGGTCATCAGCCACGAGGGGAACTCGCACGTGCAATGGGGGAAAGTGTGCAACGTCTTCGACAAGTTTTGTGACCGCGTGGCCATCTCCATCGTCTTGTCCCTGCTTGGGTCGTTAGCCTTCGTTATAATGGGCGGTTTGGCGGTCTTGGGCTAGTGGGCCTTTCCAAAAAGCCTCCTCTAATTTATTGCACGTTTCGATATTTAAGGTTATTGTCTCTGTGTTTCGCCTTTCATTTTATTTGGGTAAATGACATGTGAAATGTTGCTTGTGTGACGATATTCCTTATCTTTTTTTTTTATTTTTTGTAAGAAATTGGCTGCTCGATATGGATTTATTTGTGTTCTATCAATTAATAAAACGAAAAAATTGAGGGAAAAAGTTTGTTATTAATTCACATGAAGACGTGAAAAGTATATATCGTGTGTTTTATTCATGAAAATAGACTACGTAGGGTCGACCAGATTTGATAGTTTATTAAACAAAAGTTGAATAGTTAAATAATGAAAAGAAGTTCTTAATGAAAATAGACATTACAAAGAAATTCTGTAAAAATATATGCGGAGAGAGTAGAATATTTCAAGACTTAGGCTTCGTTCGTTTCATGAAAAAAGAGTTGTTTCCGGAAAATATTTTCCAAGAAGCCATTTTCTAGGAAAAGAATAATATGCTCCGGTGTTCGGCTGAAACCTGAAAATGAACTGCAAAATATTTTGTCATTCGGTACGGAAAATCGGATTTGATTTAACTCCGTCCACTCATTTTAATTTTTTAATTTTTTTATTTTTCATTAACATTTATTTTTTTATTTTTTAGGAAAGTAAATTAAAAAATAAAAATAAAAAATTTGATTTTAAAAAAATAAGAAATGAAAAAGAAACAAAAAAATAAAATACAAAAAGAGATGTGAAGGAGTTGAGGAAAGGAAGATGAGGAAAAATGTTTTCCTATTCTAAAAAAGAGGAAATAATTTTCCTCACTTTTGAATGTACTTTTTCCATGAGAGGAGAAACTTTCCTTGACTCGTTTATTTTCCATGAAACAATCACGGAAAAAGCCGAAAACTATTTTTCTGGAAGTTGTTATACGCGAAGTGAAACGAGTGGAGCCTTAAACTTTTCTGAGAGAGAGAGAGAGAAGATTCAATGTCTATTAAGCAAGAACTTTATGTAAGAGTTGAAGCCGTAAAGGGAGAATTGGGAAATTTTTTAATAGGAGATCAAAGAGTCTTTTCCATGGAGGTGGAAAATTCTTCCACCTGATTTTATCAATTTGCAAATTCTTCCTCAGTTAGTTAAAAGAATGAAATTGGCCGATATTATGACAACATTAGGTAGCATACATGTCATTACAGGAGGAGAAGTTGATCGTTAAAATGATAATTGATATAACTGAAGTACAAGATATAATTTTTTTCTAAATTGAAATCTTAAGAAAAAAAGATGAGAAAGGGAAAAACGATTGCGATTCTTAAAAGCAGAAGGTTCTTTTTATTTCTTCTAATAAAATAGACAGTGTATGTAGAAGTAGAACACCCAGGGGCAAACAAAAAATGATATAAAAGGAGCTCTAAATTCTGGAGAGAAAAGATCTAACGGCTATCGTTAATTCGCATTTCAATTACTCATTGTGAAAATCTATTTTAAATTTGGGCATGTGTCGCGATATTAAAGATAAATTGATCTTCCAAAACTTATTCCTTTAAATAAACTACATTTTTTTTTTTGGTAACCGAGGTGTCCGGGCCAGTTTGTGCGCACCTCGACTATTCCTCGGGGGAGACTAGCACAGCAACCCACCGCCATGGCCCCCCACTTAAATCACAGGTGCTCAGCTGGGGAATCAAACCTGGGACTAGTGCGCCTACCCACACAATCCCAAGTGCGCCCTAACCAACCAAGCCACCCATGGGTGGGTTAATAAACTACATTTTTGTCTTCACCAAAAAATAAAATAAAAAGGAGGCATGCCAATTGCCACCACCGTCGATCATATCTTGCCTCTTCTTAAATGTTTGCCATCCCCGTTGATCACAGGTATTTACTATTGTATTGGGTGCATCAATTTCGGGCAAACTCGATATGTCATAGTCATTAAATCACGTGAATTTCACATGAACGTACTAAAGTTAAGGGTTATAATATAGTGAATTCACACGATTAGAATTAATCCCATGAATCACGCAATGTGCATGTAAGTTAATAATAACCCGATAAAATCCTCAACTTTACATATTGATGCAGAGAATCCTCTCCACTTAAAAGTCACATTAAGAGGGTTAATTAAGCACTTGGGATTTATGACATATGATTAAGAAAAGGTCTAACGCCTATAATGATTAGCATATTAATTACTCGTTTAATAAATTTTTTATGCCAAAATTCTTGTTACCCCTTTAATATAAAGTTGGGTCGGTTCCAATTGACCATGGTCAAAAAAAAAAAATTGTTGGGTTTTCACCCACTTCAACTAAAACCTCATGCACACTTGGCATGTCTCCTCTAGCCTTTCCAATATATTTGTGTAAAATTAGGAAATTGATGCACACACTTAGCATGTGTCGATCCAAAGCAAATATTGATTACATTACGATAAGGTGAACTCGCTAAACCATAACCGTCAGATCGTACAGGTCTCACGTGGAACTACTAAAAATCAGAGGTCGCGAATGTTTTGAACTCGCATGAACCCGACAGCATTCAAGAATTCTTCCTGGACCATCTTGATCCTGATTTTGTGTTATGGGGAGAAATCTCGAGAGAGAGAGAGAGAGAGAGAGAGCATATGTTTTGAGACAAATCAGTGTCTTGTCTATCCGTACGCTGCACTTTTCCAACCGCCTGAGAAGGCAATCCCTTCCTCACTCACTCGCAGAACAACATAAGAAGGACATGTTCCTCCTCCACTCCTCCGCAGCGAACTCTAAAGACAGACATGGTTGGACACAAGAACGGCGGCGCCTGAAGTTTTAGGGAGTTTGTCATGGAAGGTGGAGGGGAGACCACCATTGCCGTGGAGGGATCCCGCCGGAGGAAGCGCGGGAGGGCGGGGCGTGATGATGCAGGGAGACTCGAGAGCTCGAAGAGAGACAGGTGCAGGAGAGAGAACATCACCGAGCTGTACTCGAAGCTCCGGTCCATGGTCCCCAGCACATTGCCCAAGGTTTCGTCCCGTTCATCTTTTTTACATTGGACACAGACTTGTTTACTCAATTGTCAATACAAGGATGAAAAGGACAACATTTTTCGTTAGAAGTCAATACTCTCTGTTTTGATACCAACAAACAGAGGCAGTGATCTCTGTTTTGATACCAACCAACAGGGTCAGTCATTTAGCTTGTTCAGTTCAGTGAAAATGGCGGTGTTTGCTTACATTGGCAAGAACCAGACATGAATCACCGACACGATCACGGCATTCTAAACCAAATTGGCAGCCTACTGGCCATATTCATTTCTTGATAATTCACTATCTAAGTCAATGATATTGCCGAGTAAAATACTGGCAAAAGGTGTGATTTTTCTTAGCCGAATTCAGATTTCTTGATCATGTCTGTTTCATCTTATGTTCCTGCAGACTCCAAGGGCAGAACTTTTGCAAGGAGCATCTCTTTTCATCAGGTCCCTTGAAGAAGAGAGGGCGAGGTTGGAGAAGCTGAAGATGTTGGCGGCTCAAGCAACAACCAACAGCTCATCGATTAGCGTCACTTTGTCCGACAGCAATCTCACTGTCTTTGCAATCACATCGTCTATCCGACGGAATTTGGTGACCAACATCATTAGTGTCTTCGCCCGACATCGAGCAGAAATTCTTGCTGCTAATGTTGTAGTTCAGGCAGAATGCATGAGTATGACGGTGACAGCTGCAGTGAATGATGTCGCAGGCGGCACTATTGAGAAGATTAAGCGGGATATTCTCATGGTATGAAGCATGTAAGGGTCTCAATTTCGTGTGCTTAAACCAGCATCTCGAGTTTTTTCGCATATATATAGGGAAATAGGGGAAGAAAAGGAAATGTCTATGAGACTCAGTAAAAGCATTGTGATAGTAAAGAAGTACTAACTCCTATTATGTTAATGAAATTCTATCTTAAGACAATTCAACCAAATGTTTATCGAGTTGCATTTGAAAGGTCTGGTTTTAATTTGAAGAACAAGAAAATTAACCAGCTTTAGATGAAAAGTACCAGATAAGCAGCAGCTCTATTCAATCTCGAACAAGAGTCAAGCTTTGATTTATGCCGGGCCAGAGATAGATTCACAGGAACTACTGCAACAAAATGCTAAATAGAGTTGATTATGGATGAAATTCCACCATCAAACCAGCGGTTCCATGCACAAATGAGACTACGAGCCACGGTACGTCAGTAGTGAAGAAAAACAATGACAAGAAGAGTATAATATCAGTCTGAGAATGTAGTTGTCACAACAGCAATAATTTAATCCCCAACCCCAATGTTGGTATCTTTGAATTGCTTACAGAACCCCAGAGACTCGTTAGCTGGGCTTCAACTCCATGAATTTGGAGGAAGAATGTATAATTCAAGAAGATCCAGTAAAGAAGAGTATAATGGTACATAGACATTGTCGAATGATCACCGGTACGAACCAAAGCATCCTTGAAAATTCGAGCGTGAAAGCTTCAGTCATACCTCCCTGGCCGGTACAATTGCTTGATTTCAAATCTAGTCATATTGAGGAAGAACCGGAGGGCCAATTGCTCGTGTGTTATAGGATTTGCAGTGGCTACATTTCTGCCCAATAATGTGGAAGTAAACTTCAGTAGTGTCGTTACAGTCATTGCAGAGGATCCACACCTGCAAATTCCATTTGCAATCTTAGAATCACTTCCAGAGAAAAATAAGCTTAGCAGAGCAGAGCATGTGATCAAGGCATTCTATACGGGTAACAACAGACAGACATTGGAGACAATTTATTCACATTTTGAAAGTGACTATCATTGTTCTCAAATGAACCAGACAAACCAAAGACGTGATCTGCAGACCAGCAAGACAAGATCACAACTAATCTTAAAGATTCAAGACAGACCAAAACATAGGCTAATTTAGGAGATACCTATGACTCCGGATTATAATCAGAGCAATGACAAAACAACATAGACTCGAAATTGAAATTTAGCATTTCGCCAACAACTATGTGACATGAGGAAAAGATGGTCAGAAAGGACGAGAGAGCTCTCACCTTCTTGTGGCGGTAGTCTTCAGGCATCTGAGTTGCTTCTATCTGCTCAGAATGTCAAAATTAAGTAATTCATAAGGATCAAATCCGAAATTGCTATAAAAGATAATTGCTCCTATTTGCCCCATAATGTATAGCCTCACATAACAATTTCGGTGAATAACAGTTTTACATAGACCAAAATTAGGTGTGTTTGTGAGCCTACCTCCTCATCCATTCTCTTCCAGGTCCTGGACATATCAATCACGGATCTGGAACATATTGGACAGCAGTATCTGGTGAAGGTAATGGTTTCAAGTCAGAAACCAAATGTAAAGTAGTCAAGACAAAGTTTTGTAAGCAACTTAGCATAAAAAAGTTGAAATGGCTCACTTGTCGCGCTTTAACATCTCGCCATAACATTCACAATGCATCGTGTGCCCGCATTTCATTACGGTCGTATCTTTCAGAGAATCAAAAAGGTACTGCACAAGAACAATATCGAAGGGTTGAGAAATGATAGACCAGCAAAAAATTATCTCAAAGTCAGTCCTTTTAAATATTTCAGAAGGCAACTAAACTACAAGGCAAACCTCGTAACATATGGGGCAGTGATGACGCATGGAGTCCTCCACACATGAATGGTTATTCTTTAGACCAACGGAATAGCAAGAGCCTGTAAAACAACACTCATGACCATGTAATTTCAGATAAAAATGGTGTTCAAGGTGTACATAATTATAGACACATAGACGCCAATACTTTCTAGTACATAAAGCAGATTCAGTGGATTAGATGGATAAATCTGTCATTTCCTTTCACGTGGTCAATCTTTCACGTCTTCCAATTTACTGATGTTTCACTATGTTCACCGCTGAGTAGCCACAAATAGGAGAAGGCATAATTAGCTCATTAAAATCGTATAATGTTTCAAAACTTTTCGGTGATGACCACTCACAAAGCCTATGATTTCTAGGAGATGGAGAAATCATCTGCAAAAGTTTTTTCTTTGACCTATGTAATTGATCCTGAATCTACTGAGGGTTTTCAAAACCTCACAAGGAGTTTGCTAATATATGAAGTACCGTAATCTTGACATCTAGATCTAGGCAAGAAGCTAGGTCCACATATAGTTCCTATCATATACCTTGCTGGGAACTAAAGAAACTGAAAATAGCACTGTACATCAAGAATACCTACTGCATACTGCAGATTATTTGAACAAAACAAGAGTTTCAGTAGAATCGCTACTTGGTCACAGTACCAAGGTAATGAATATAAAAAGCTACAGCCACGTTCTGTTCAAGCAGAGAGTAATGTCGCTTCCCGTCTATAGTAACAATTCACAAGAAATTGAATGTGCATCTAATGTAAGATTTTTTCCAATTACTTAACTGCAGGCAATAGGAGCTTCCACAAAGTGAATATCCATACACAACATACTCGAATATTTGGTCAGAAAACCGAAAAGGTATCCATACCATGATAAAAAAAAAAAATGAAAAACAATATCTATCAAGTACATACCACACTTTTTGCAATGGAAGAAGTTCTCACGCCCACCAACTCTGTTACAGGTAATACGATACAAGTCAGATCATTACGAGTCGGATCATTATCAACGAGTGCAGCTTTAACATAACACTAAGGGACTCGTGAGAACAATCGGCTAGAACCTACTCACCTGCATATGCCACAATCATCACAATGAAACTGCCCCTTCTCAGTCTGCAACAACAACAGTGCCATTTCTTATTCACAATTCTCCCATCACACACAGTAAAAATTGAGGCCATATGGCCATTCAAACCACGACAAGTAGAACCAAATCAAGGTCTCCAAACCAAAGTAGTGTCTCAAGATCCAAGCTACAACCTAGAGAAGCAGAGATCTTCGTAACACATCACTTGGGAAAAGGCAATTACATCATCATCATAGAATTTGCAAATTTTACAGAAGTACTCCCCCATTCTGACTCCACAGTTTGTACAAACTTGATCCGCCTGAAAGACATGCAAATTACATAAGTTTCAAATCCTCAACCAGAAAATTCAATTAAAAAGAGTTCTATCCACTACAAATCTAGCATTTCATACCGGCTGCTCCGTGTCACAAACCGAGCAAACCACCTGACAACATCAAGAAATCCACATAAATAAGCAACACTAAAGTTAGCAAAACAAAGAGGAGAGACCAAATCGTACTTGCTTGACGTCTTCGCGAACGAGCTCGTGCCGATCAAAGGGGTTTCTCAGCATGCTCTGAATCAGTCAAAAGTTACCCAACAAGAACAAAATCAAATACCCACATGCAGAAAATCAGAAAGAACCATCCTAAAGAGAAGAAAGACTGAAAAAGATTCATTTTTTTATCATCTTTTCTCTTTTACCGCGGCCTCGTTGTGACAATGGCGACAGGGGAAGATCTCGTTGCAACAGGGAGCTCGAATCCTGCACCTCCTCCTATAATGCTGGCATCTGATACATGAAACCAAACAACAAATCAACAAAACAGGGGCAAAAGAGGACCCGACAACCAGCCAAGGCAAAAACAAAGTGAAACGAAAATGAGAAGAGTGAGAACTAAAATATACCCATAGCCCATCTTCCCAAAATCGAGACGTTCATTAGCAGAGTCTTCCATGATTATGAGGAGGAGATGGAGGAGCTGAAACCAGAAGGAAAAAGAAGGCTCAGGGAAGACCAGGATGGAAGGAGGTATGGAGAGAGAGAGAGAGAGAGAGAGAGAGAGAGAGCGTGTGTGTTTTTCCTTATTTGGGAATATGGGGCTTTGCTTGTTTTGTATTCAAATCTCCACAAAAGGCTGAAGAATGTACAAAGGCCGTTCTTTTATAATTTACATATCATGTGGACGACCTTGTTTTCGTGAATCGCCTGTGCAATATGCACACTCCCATAGATGTGATTTGGCTTGTTTTATTTAATCTTGTTGGGGTCGAATTATTAGAGACATGATAATATACTTTAAAGATTGAAAAGGCATTCTTTCTAGCACGACAAGAACCAAATTATGTTTTCTTTTTCTTTTTCTTTTTTTGTGGAAACTCACTAGAAAAATCTTTGGTGAAGAACTTGTAAATGAGTTCCCTAATCTAACTTGTTTATATATGCGACGATTTTAATTCATATAAAATTTTAAATTCACATCCATTGAAACTTAGTATAAGCTCTAGACACTTTATACGAATCCTTTGTTATGAATTTTATGCCGATCGGTGTGCTTGGACTTTCTTTTTATAAAAGTCACGTCTTTTTAATGTTTAAAAATATTAGAAAGGATTCTTCTAAATGAGCGACGGCAAGGCACATACTCACTATCGAAACGTCCTTTTGATAGGTATGGTTAGCGAGCATCCTTGAGACGCTCGCTAATATCCTCATTTGTTAAAATGGTGCAAATGCAGTCAGTTTCAAAACCCACAAAAAAAAAACTCTTTAAATTTTCATTAAATGTGCGTTTGTTTGACTAAAAATTTCATGATAAAGAAAAATATCTTTCTATAATAATCATTTAATGAAAAATTGATTTTCATTTGTTTGGTAGCTTAGGAAAAATGGTTTCTCTCGTTAGAAGAAGAAGTCGTTTTCTCCCGATCTAAATTTGTCATTTTTAATCCGTGGAAAACGTCTTTTGTTCTTTTGTCCAAAAATCGAAATATCAGAAAATTATTGTTATTATCCCCAAAAAACAGGGGCTCCAAAGTGAAATGAGAAACGGTTGCAAGTTTTCATTTTCATTTTTCTTCACAACAATTTGGTACAAATAAAATATTCATTCAAAGTCGAGCACGCCAACTTATAAAAAGAAAATGATTATAATTCATGGAACTCTTAATGAAAACTTGGAGAGAGACAGAGAGAGAGAGGATAAGGTGTGGGCAGTGATGATGATGATGACGTGAAAGGCAAGCGAGAGCGACAGGCAGCCGCAATCTGGGCCAATCACATCGCCACCATCGGATTGGGAAAGCATCGGACGCCCGGAAAAGCTGCGTCGTTCTTCTTGTGGGCTGCTGCTGTCAGTCTTAAACTCCCCCCCCCCCCCCCCACCCCCACCACTTGCCATCCTATCCCTTTCACCTTTTCGTCTTCTCACTTTTATTTTGATTAATTAAAGCCTATGATTAAACATTACTACGTAAACCACCTCTTATTATTAGACCCAAAAAAAAAAAAAAAAACCCCACCTCATATTTGATCTGTTGTTCGTTAATTAATCGAAGAATCATTTAGATCTAAACCGATAAAAATCGCCCCTTTAAGCAAAAATATATACAAACATTCGGCGATCATTTTTGTTAGAAATATCTTTAAGAGATGCCGTATATTTTCTCTTAACTGATCCTAATTTAATGTGATCGATATTATGTTATTCAGACAGTTATCCTATAAAATATATAAATAGACTCGTGTCATTTGAGAATATACAAAAAATTATCTTTATTCTCGACCCGTTATATCCATTTTTTTTTTCGGGGTCACATATATCCAAGTTGATCAGTGATAGATTTTGGACGACATCTTTTTGTTTAATAATTTAAGAAAGTTGCTCTATAATCCCTTAAAAAAATTTCTTTTTGCCCCCATTGGTCCTTATCACCATTCCTCGAAGTCCGAGAATGGTTGATGGTCAAAGAATGTCATGGTGGTGGAACTCGTTGAAGAGTCAGTGAACTAACTCAAATTTTTTTTTTTTTGTCCCATGCAAAATGGGGGTTGGACCAAACTACAAGAGGGAAGCATGTTTTCCATCTCATAATAAAGACTATTTTGTCTGTATTTTTGTGTAGTTGAGCTAAGATCCATCCTCCCTATCCTTTTGAATTGTGGCCAGATTCGTGAATCATGATCACAGGTTCCCCATCCGGCTGACAAGGGAGAAGGAGAAAAAAAAAATTCCAAATTTTCGGGGCTCACTGCATTGATATAGTGGCAAGATTTCATTGAAGAGATTGAACAAATTGAGGAAGAATGTAGTGGGAAGTGTGTGATCGAGCACCAAGATTGATGGCAATTAGAATAAGAGAAAAGACCATCAAAAACCCTAAATTATAATCATTGTGACACATTTATCCTAAAAAAAATTTGTGACACTAAAATTCTCAAACTAATATCCGAGCGACACATTTACCTTTCGTTAAATGTCTGTTAAAAATCACAGTTAAAAATCTGACGTTGCGCCACGTTAGCATCATGAGAGCGCCACATCAGAAAATTTTAAAAAAAGAAACTTGAAGAACTGTTCATCTTGGAAGAACTGTTCATCCTCTTCGGGTACTCGTCCAGCACTGCACAGAGCCATCGCATTATCCGGCTGTGTACAATTCATCTTTTTTTTCCTTTCCTTTTTTCTTTTGTTGTAATCTTCTTCCTTGTTTGTTCCTTTAGTGTTCATCTTTCTGGGTAAACTCCTCCATTTTTCCGGTACTTTTTTTTTTTTTTTTGGTCAAACATTTTTCCTCTACTTTCATCAGTCAAATTCTGGCAAAATCAACCCGTAGACTTCGCCATTTTGATCACCGCTTCTCCAATCCACTGGAAGATTGGCAAATAATAGCCGATATTTGCAGTGTCGTGACTCTCCAACGGAGAAATTCCGTGGCTTTGAGAAAAAGAGGGAAAAGGTTCAACAGCTACTGATGGTTACTGGAAATGGGTTAAAGACGTGGAGATGGAGAGTAGCCTCAGTAGTGTAGAAGCTCCTGAGAAAGAGAAGGAACAAGGTGACATGGACAGCTCGGCTACTCCAGATCTGGGCGAGCTCGGCCCCAAACAAAACACAAATTTGGGTTTAGATCTTATTCTCTGAACTCGTCACAATAAAGTTTTGACCCTAGTAAAAGCTGAGCTTGTTGAGCACGATTGAGGAAAAATGAAAGAAAAAGACAACCTTTGGATGGGAGCGACCAGGACATCGAATAAGGCTCATAGTCATTTGACCGCTGCTACGTGTTAAAATTGATGTATTGTATTATGTTATCCAAGAGATTATGAAGCGGTTCCAAAAGGCCCCCTGACGACTGGACAGCACGGGGGTCCTGCTCCCCAGTGAGCGGGCCAGGGTCCGAGGGGGCCACCTCGGCGGGGGTCGCGGGGGCAGCGCCCCCGAGCCGCCAGAGGCGTTTTATGTTCAGTCATAGAATGATTTATATGGGAAAGTTAAATATTTTAGGCTATGTGGGCAATTTTGTAATTTGTACCTTGTAGGGTTTCGCTATATATATTTAGGGCGAAACAGGTCTCCAAAGAAGGGAGAGAGGGTGAGAAGAGCGGTTGTACACTTTTCTACGTTATTAGTGAAACAGATCTCATCTCCCCGTGAACGTAGGTAGGCGGAACATGTCCCCTGCTGAACCACGTAAATTCTTGTGTTGTGCGAATTTTCATTACTTTCTTGCATCGTTGATAGGATCGAATATAGATATTCGACACGACGACCTCAGGTTTGAGGTCACCGAGCCCCCACCTCCTCGATCCCAATTCGGGGAAGCCATGGGCAACCTTGACCGAGGTCGTCGAACGCTTGAAGAGGATGAACAGTGCATCGAAAACTATGAACAGTATCGAGATAACAATGCTTTGATTTTTTTTTTTTAAGGGATGCCACGTAATTTTAAGCGGTGATTTTTAAAGGACTCCTAACGGGGAGTAAATCTGTCACTCGAGCTTTTGGTGTCACAATAAAAAGTTTGGGATAAATGTGTCACATTGGGCATAATTTGGGATTTTTTGTGGTCTTTTCCCTTAGAATTAAACGGAAAAGAAGTTAGACGGAAAAAGTATCAAAAAAGTCCTAAACCTATTATATCGGTACCAATTCAATCATCAACCTTTTAATTGGACCAATTTAATCATAAACCTTTTTGTATTTGGACCAATTTCAATCCATCCAGCCAATTTTAGCCTAAAATCACTGACGTGGACGCCGGTCGTGGTGTAACAGACGTGACGTGGATATTTTTAAACATTATTTTTATTTTTAAAAGTATTTGTAATTATTTTTCATTTTTTCATTTTTTTTCCTTTCACTTGGCCGGCGAGGGTCGCCAGCAACCCTCACCGACCACTAAACGAGAGCCAGCCAATTGCCTTTGACGACCGCTGACGAGGCCGCCTCGCTTGCGGGCTAGTGAGGTCGCGAAGGCCGCGCGCCACTTGGCGTGAAAAAAGAATGATTAAAAATAATTATTCTTTAAAAAAATATTTAAAATGTCTACATTAACCACGGCCGCGCCACTTAAGACGATCGACGTCTACTTCAGCAATTTTCGGACTAAAATAACCGGATTGACTAAATGGGTACCAATGCAAAAAGTTTAGGACTAAATTTGTCTAAATTTAGGACTGAATTGGTACCAATGCAATATATTTATGACTTTTTTGGTACTTTTTCCGAAATTAGACAATTACAACAACAACAAAAAAAGGATGCGAATTACTTGAAAGAGAACGGGGAATTTCGAACTTTAGAAACCGGGTTATAAAATTTAACTACTTCGAAAAATAATAAATTCTTTGCCTTAAACTCTCCCGAAGTATCATGGTTGCCTGCCATAGAAGCAAAGGGCATGAAGATTCACTTAGTCCGTTTTGTAGCAATTTGGAGGCTTTATGAAGAAATTAGTTGAAAATAAATTGGAGGAGAGCCATTACAAATGTTAGAAAGACAGACTCATGACAAAGTATTTAATGTGTGCGCTATAACTTTCTGAAAAAAATTCAGAGACAGGCAGATGTTTTTCGATATAGCATGTTTTTTCACTGAAAAGGACGAGAGGATTTCCGAACTACTTAGGGCTTTTTTCAAAAAAGGGTTCAAAAAAAAATTTACATATTTGGGTCTCGTTTGCCAAAAATTACCCGCTTGGGTCCCGTTCAGCGGTCGTGGGGCTGAACCGAACCCAGTTCGGTAGTTCTACTACCGAACTAGACTCGGTTTCCCACCCCGCTGGGGGAGGGCCCCCTCTGCCTCAATGCTAGGCACCTGCCCCTTCACGTGAAGGGCCAAGCGCCTGGCCCTTCACGCGAAGGCATTCAAAAGTCTCTGAATGCCTGTAGGTGCTCCGTGAAGCTTTCAAGCTTCTGATACAAATAACAGAGGCCTGAAGGTGAACACAGAGAGAAAAAAAAATAGAGAAACGAGAGACAATAGAGAGAGAAAAGAGAGATTTGGAGGCCGTTCGTCGATTTCCGGCGACGTTTCCTCACCATCGAACCAGGTAACGATTCACTTTATAATCTATTTTCTTCTGCCCTTCGCGTTTTTCGTTTCGTTTTTGTTATGTTAAATTTTTATACACGGTAGAGAAGTTAGAGGAGACTAAGTATCCAGATTCCCATCTCGACGCACGCACGCTTTTTGGCTCAAGGTAATGCATGTAGCCTTGTTATGGTTAATTTGAGCATGCTTTGGTGTGAAAAACATGATGTTTTAGTGCTGTGTAGTCACTGTTGTTATTTTGTGCTATTTGGTCCAAAAAATATCTTGTTCTTGTATATATATATATATATATATATATCTCTATATTTTGCATGTTGCTACATATCTCACTAAAAATGTTGTGCGTATTAAGCCCTATTTTCATCATGATTTTTGAAATTTTGGATTTTCAGAATACTAAAAAAAAACTGAATGTACATGTCTCACGAAAATTTTTGTGTAAAACCCTAGTTAGATTTGAACTGTAGGATGTGGTAATTAGATCGGACGATGTAGATTTGGTCTTCGGTTAAATTTGCGCCGTTGGTTTTAGTCACCTAATCCAACGGACGTGGGCTAGCCACGTGGGCAAACCTGAACCGTAGGATCTGTTCATAATAATAAAAAATTTTCAAAATATAGAAAAATAAAAAAAATACCCAAAATTGTGTCGTTTTAGTCCCGGTTCAAACCCGAGTGGGTTTGGGCCGACTCTTCGGATTTGTGAGTTGGGTCGAACCGACCCGGTCCGAAAAATGAATAGAAAAAAAGTAAAAAAAAGGAAAAAGAAAATTAGAAAAACAAATAAAATCAAAATAATAATAATAAGAATCTCAAAAATTAGGATTTGGTCAATTAATTGACTAGATCTTATTCTTGATGATTTTGGTCCTTCGTTCCTTTCTAAATGACGATTCTACCCCTTGTGGGTAAATCGCCTCAGAATCATTTCAAAAATTTCTAAAAATCATAGAAAATGGGGGAACATCACATTTAACTGGTCCAACCTATTTCTGTTGATTTCGATTTTCCGAGTCTTCGAAATAGCTCATGCCCTAAATCCGTAAATATTTTTAAAGAATACCTAAATTCTTAAATATTTTTGTGACCCTATTTATTTCATTTGTTATATTGATAATTATAAGGTTAATTTGTTAATGTGTAGGGAAAAATATTTATTAAATTATAGATGAAAAATAATTTGTAATTTCTTCATTTAGCAGAATGTCGTCTACATCTTTTGCGACTATGAAATGGGGAAGTACAATAGTACGAAATGAATTTGGATATGATTACAAAGGTGGACAATGTGCTATGTTTGAATTTGGAAACATATCCAGATTTGATGAGTTACGTGCTACGATTGAGCGCAAGTTGAATATAACAGAAAACTAGTATATTTCTAGTCTGATGTATAGGCAACCGATTCAAGCAACCGGTCATAATATGTATCAAATTGTGGAGGTGCATAATGATGTTGTAGTTAAGATAATCAAGCAGTTTGCACATCAATGTGATTCTATGGGGTTTGTACAGTTTTATGCAACTGTAGATGAACACCAACCGATAAATGATTCAACTAGGGAAGGTTCCAATGTTGGTGAAGATGACGTTGGTGTGGATAATCAATACGTGGAGTACGATGATAACAATGATAATGATGATGATGATGGTGATTAAGAAGATGATTTATGGTTGGATAGTGATGACAGTGATGAAGAAGATGACGGAGGTGACGATATGGAGGCTTACTACAACACACATTGCAGTAATCCCATTTTGCCGTTGGTACATCCACCGCCACATTCAGAGATTAACTATGATATGATGCAAGTAGATACAAGAACCAAGCCGGGCCATATGTTGTTTGATCCATCAATAGAATTTCATGTTGGGATGTCATTTCTATCACGAGATGCGGTGCAGTTGGCTGCGAAAGAGTATTCTCTGAGAAGAAATCATCACTTTCGCAGTGGTGAAACAAAAAAGAGAAAATATATTATACAGTGTGGGAATCCAAATGAACCGTGTGATTGGCGGCTCTGTGCATTTAATAAACCGGGTGACCTATTTCGGAAAATAACTAAGTACAGTGGGCCACATACATGTCGTAATCTGAAAATATCAAGGGATCATCGGCAACTTGATCTGAAGTACCTCTGCAGCCAGATAGAAGCAATGGTTGCCGCCCAACCAGATATCAAAATCAAGCCATTAATGGCCGAGATTAAAGACAAGCTGGGCTTCGAACCTACTTATCGTAAAACCTAGGCAGCTAAACAAATGGCGATTGCCAAAACTTTTGGAGGATGGGATGAGTCGTATGGTCAGTTGAGACAGTATATGAATATGATGAAGTCAATGAATCTAGGTTCTCATTTTGTGATCGATGATTACATGAGCCAAGATCATAGTTGTCGATTCAACCGGATGTTCTGGACTTTCAAGCAGACGATTGAAGGCTTCCAAAGTTGTTATCCTGTGATATTTGTTGATGCAACTTTTTTGTACGGGAAATACCGAGGAATGCTCCTTTGTGCGGCCTTATTTGATAGCAACAATCATATATTTATGTTGGCATTTGCTGTAATTGATCGGGAGAATGGCAACAATTGAACTTTGTTTATAGATCTATTGTGGAGATATGTCACTAATGACCGAGAAAATATTTGTGTAATATCAGACAAGCATAAGGGGATTCTGAAAGCAATGGAGACAGAAGGATGGCGTCCTCCACATGGCCACCATAGATATTGCATTCGGCATGTTGTCAGCAACTACAATAAGCAATTCAAAAATGCCGAAGAGAAAAGAGCTGTTCAGACGGCATGTAAATTTTTAAATTTACGTTATTTGAGGAAAAAAGGTATTCATAAATTTGTGTGACAAGTACTTATTATTATTGTAATGTACAGCTTACGAGAATCAAAAGCGAAAGTTCTTACGCACCATGAGCTGAATGAGTGAGTTGCATCTAGAAATAGCTAAATGGTGTGAGCAGATTTCAAGGGAAAACTGGATGAGGGCTTGTGATGAAGGAAGGAGATATGGATCGATGACAACGAATTTAGTTGAATCGGTTAATGGGATGCTGAAGGATTTTCGTGCTCTGCCAATAACAGCTATGGTGAATAAGATATTTTATCAGTTGACCTACTATTTTTACACCAGAAGAACGACATACATGGCGCAGAAGGTAGAGGGATGGGTATATACTCAATTTGCGGGCAACATGCTCTAGGAAAATAGTCAAACTGCAAATAGGCATGATGTGACACGGTTCGACTCTAATATAGGAATTTTTGAAGTTAAAACTGGATATAATTGATCCAAAGGAACAGGGGGCCACAAACAAAGAGTCTAGCTAAACCGACGAACGTGCACATGTGAAAAATTTCAAGAGATGAAAATCTCATATTCCCACGTAATTGCAGCATGTCAAAAATATGCAATTGATTACCATGCGTTCGTAGATGAATTCTATACGTTGGATAGAACACTTCAGTGCTATCAGTACATGTTTCATTCATTGGGGCATTCATATTACTGGTCTGAACCTGACGAGCTGCTATTAGTGCCAGACCCGAACCATATTAGAAAGAAAGGAAGGTCCCGTGCATCACGGATACATAATGAGATGGACTGGAGTACGCTGAGCAGTAGCACTTCGCGTAACGCTTGCACCAACTGTGGAAAATCAGGGCACAACAGGTAAACTTATGCATGCAGATCGGCTCAGGAATAAAATTTAGATAGTGTGTGAACATTGAATGTAATACATCTAATTTCCATACTCAATTTAGTTGTGTGAATTATGTAAATTAGATATATGAATTTTTTGTAATGTTATAATATCACAATTGTGCGATATTTATTAAGTTCCTCTGTTCCATTTGTAGACATGGCACAAAGGAATTATATTCAGCCGGGACCTCGGGACTATTCACTACTTACAAAGCAGGCCCGACACAGATCCCATGTCATATGGAACGCTCAGGTAATTAACAAATTTAGCAGTTGATCTGTCATTTGTATCAGTTGTATTGTAATGAAATTACTACTAACGGTTAATGTAACATTTTACAGATAGATGAGGATCAACCTCTTAGATGTCAGCAAGATAGATCGATGCTACACGAAGATTTTTTTTAGCTCATGGATTGTTAGACACGTTCATTTAATCTAGAATATTTTACTAATTTTATTTTATGAATATTTTTTGTCAATTATTTACATACTAAATTAATTAATTACATAAATACTAAATATTTATTAATTAAATGTCTTAATAAATTTTTCAATTAATTATTGATGCTTTGATTAAATTTTTCAAGTGCGAATAGATTGGTGCTCTGATTAAATCAAGGGAGACTGACCATACCGTAGGAAACCAGGTATAATCTAGTTTCTAAAACAATCAACAGCTCAGGAGATGATCAACCGAGTGTGTCATAACAGTGTCGTAAATGTGCTCGGGTGCAAGCCCAAACTTAGAAAAATTCCCTACGCGTTCAGATTAGACTTTTATTTTATGAACTGTTCCCAACACTTGGATAGAAATTTGCATTTCAGATCAAACTAACAAAGCCACTTGACGATATCATATCTCACTCAATAAGTTGAATCTACAACGAATAAGCATACCTACGCGTTCTACTACATAAAGGGAACACAATGGGTCCAAGATTAAGAGAACATGTCTAAGATTCCATGAGCTAAAAAAATCCACCAAATCAAAATTTTATTAATACATAACAATCCTCAACCCTAATTATATTTAATGATGATGTCGTCCTCCTATGCGGCCTTCTGTTTCGCAATCAGGTTGTCTTCGTTCTTCGGCACGCCTAGTATTGTACCGACAATGACGTTGTGGATGAGTAGGATGTGTAGATAATGAAGGCATGCCATGTGGTATGAAGCGTGATTGTGATGTGGATGCATCATGAAAGTCAAGAAATATGCAATGCTCCGATGGTACATATCCCACTGTAGACGGGTGTGGGAAGAACTCGGATCCATAGGCACTGGGAGAGTTAGTTGGAGTGAAGGCGAAATCGGATCCCTCATGAAATGGACTGGCAAACTGGCTAAACCCTGTATTTAACCCCGTCGTGAAATCTGTCGTATGATATGTGAAGGGGTAGGAGACGGCGTCATCAACTGGATGAGCTCGAGTGGTCCTCCGGGTCGACTAAACAGTCTCAGGTGGGTCATCCTCGTTCGGCCCAATAGGTGCTGCTGTAGGTGCTGATTGGAGTGGTAGAATCATTGTCAACCGCATCTCCTCATTAAAGGCGAATAGCATTACCTTAGATATCTTATCTATATGCCGTATGTTCTCCCACATGTTCTCCCGAGATATAGTGGAAACCAATCGTACGATTTGTTTCACGCCATCACACTATTCATGAAATCAAAGTCAACAGAAGTTATCAAATGCTAATAACTTATGTTACTAAAAAAATAATTAATTAAGTAAATTAAATGTGTTTGCACTAACAGCTCCACCTACTGCACCTCCCGTGTAAAAAATCCATCTCGGTGTGTGTTTGCGGTACCACTTCACATATTCTGAATGATAGTGAAGTGGCTCCATTGCAGGAGCATAATTGACTATGTGCTCAAGACGATTATTCCATATACCAATCCACTCTCCGTGAGAATCGACCCAATTCCTTGTGATTGGCTTTAATTGAATATTATGAAAATCTGTATGATTACTAGGAGGAATAGGTATTGGCTGCTGCATACCAAACTAACGAAATACTCGATCTGGATAATGCCACTCAACAATGTGGAAATAGATGAGTGGGACACGAGCCTTCCAAATGTGTTCTCCCTACAGGTAGTAATCTGGTAGACTCGGGAGAATGTCATCGGTGTAGGGCTCCGAAGTAATCTGTTATCGTATTAAAACATATCAAATTAAACGAAGAATTAATTTAAAAGGTAACATTACATTGAACTCGTTGATTGCTATCATGACTTACATCTGCGAATGCCATTCTATCAAATTGGTAGCGCAGATGTTCCAAGGTATGTGTGGGGACCATTGTTGTCTGTAGGGGTTGAGTCCAGCTGCATAAACAAAAATAAGAACATTTACATATATTATACGCACTGAAACAAATTTATGACCCACGAACTGAAAAAGCAATAAATCACATACCGACTACCAAGAGGTGCATCTGGTAAAGGATCACGGCTTCTGATGGATGGGACGACACAACTGAAGCGATCCCACGCCCAAATCTGCAATACATATAGGGCACCACTGATTTGGTGCGCTGATGGATAGTCGCATTGCATAGCTCCCGATACAACCACGCAAGTGCTGCTGAACCCCAACTGTCCGGTGTAGGATCCTCGAGGTGCTCTAGTAGTGGAACAAAAATCAAACTAACCATAGCACCTGATTTGTCTGAAAAGATAGATTCAGCCAACTGGAGAATCAATGCCATAGCATGCTGCAGTATGGTAACCTCACCGGCATCGTCAGGAATGAAAAGATAGGGCTACTCAGCTAGCAAGCTAGTTAACAAGCACTGTGCAAAGCACATGCCAACTGAGTTGGAGCCGAAACTCCGATGATTCAACCCAAGCGCGAGACGCTATTATACGACCTTACTCGGGGGTAGCCATCCGAAGATGACGTGGAGTCTACCTTCCCCACCATAACTCCCTTATGTTGAGAGAAAATATTTTTCTTCCCTTTTTTTCTAAGGAATACCTCCGAATTTTACGTTTCAGAGTTCGAACGAAGCAATTTTAGGACTTATCCAGGTCGTAAGTGTCTGAAATTTGAAGAACTTTTTTTATTTTTGGCTGGAAACTAGAATAGTGCTTTGCACTTATTGGCACACTTATTTCCACAGCCAAAGATGTCGTGGCCACAACATTTTTTGGTTGGACGAAATGGCCTACTTTCTAATTATCTGAGGATGGCCCTACCAAAAAACAAGAAAGAATTTATCTGAGGACGGGGCCCACCGTTTATACAAAAACATTTTGTGGGTCTCAACCAGTTTTTCAGTTTCCATGAAGAAAAAGAATTTGGAGTTTTGGCTAAGAACGAACAGTTGACCTAGCCGAAACGTCTCAGTTCGATCCGACAAGAAAATCGAAAAATTCGGTAGCTAACAAGGAGATAAGATAACTTATTTAGTGCATCTACTGCAATAATGTAATAATTTCTTGAGGTTCCATGGTCCGAGACTGCTCCGAATTGTTGACCGGATCGATCCACGGTTAGACTGGTCCAATGTCCAATGCCCAATGCACAATGCATCTCGATCTATTTACTCGTAATTTTGTCTCCTTTGTTTGGCGTAAATTCATCAAGAAACGTATTCGATACATTACTATTAAATGTTTTCTGGGTACAATACGTGCTTGGGTGGAGAAATGAATCGCATATAAGATGCATGTCTGGGGCTCTTTGTTAAAATATCAAACGTTGCTTGTTACGAGATTTAAATACTCTCTCCATATATTAGTTTAAGCTTTAAGGTTGAGCATTCTAACATAGTATGAAAGTCAAATTCTACCCCGATGTGTGCGGTCCAATGTCCGTCGTTCCTAATTCGATTTATTAAGCGGTCAAACTTTCTAACTATTTGAAGAAAATTGAATTCGAAGATGGTCCGGCTGAAATATCATTTTTCTCTTCTTCCCTTTTGGGCTACGACGCCAGCGGATCTGGAAGCTTCCGAGGAATTATTGAGATTTCCAAGTTTGCAGAAAATGGGCGACTATTTATTAGAGTTCTGCGCAACCTAACAGCATAATTTACACTATTGAGATAGATACAGACATCAAGTGGAACTATTTCAAATATTAAGGCTCAGCTTGTTTTGCGGAAAATGAGTCGTTTCTGAAAAATATTTTTTAAGAAGTTAATTTCTAGGAAAATAACTATGTTTTTCGGTGTTTGGCTGAAATATAAAAAAGATCCGGAAAATATTTTTCATCGTTATGTATGTAAAATCAGACTTGATTTTCCTCCATGCACTCCTTTCAGCAATTTTTTTTTCTTTTCATTTAAAAAAAAATTCAAATCTGTATCTTTTTTCTCTTTTCATCGAATATGAAAGTTCCTTGTGAAGACAAATCGCGAAAATCTCCGGTTAATTTTAGACCAGGAGTGTCTTTGTCACTTGGAAAAGGATTTGAATACGATACACACATTGTCCCTTTAATATCGACACGGACCAATTCAACAGGCCTCATGCATGCATTTCCACTAGAGGTGATTGGGGTGGCTGGAGTCAAAGATCTTTGGAGGGTAGTCACCGGTTGCGGTTCAGATCATGCTCACACTGAACTTGGATAAAATAATTATGAAGTGAGTAAGACATTACGATTCAAGTGCAAATTGACATTTCCCATGATAGAACACTCTGCTTCAGCAGTGTCCCTGACATCTCTTTTGCTTACGCAAAAGTGACAAAATAGGTTTGATTTATTCCGGATTGCATTCAGTTGATTCTAGCACTTGAATACAATTGTAAAATAACCAACTTTTTTTTTTTTTTTATTACTGGAGGGCCATAATTTATGTACGGTCCTCACTTAAGTGTCATAACATTTTTTTTTTCAATTAATTGTGTCATATAACTTTTTCATAGATCATTTGAGTGTCTTAACTTTTTTAAAAACGGTTACCACAAGCGCTATGTCACGTCGGGTTTTGGCACCCGAGTGAATTTATCTTAAAAAGTTATGGCACTCAAGTGAGCGCCGTACGAAATCTATGACACTTATGGTGTCCTTATCTCAATGCATTTGTCCTAGGATTTTCTTACACGACACACATAATTGTGATTGCTCGAAAATTGATATGTCAGTATCATAATTCAATCTAAGTCTTTGACATCACTATCTTGTAAGGATCCGACTCTACGTTCATAGCATGGTTGCATATTTTCAAGATCATGGTATCCATGTATGCATCACCATGATGCATGTCCAAAGTTAAGATGCATGATTTGAACATGAGCACGACGAGGCTATACTGCTATCATGATGCATGGACAAGGCATTCACACAACGGCATGTCTTGATGCACGGAATACTGTATGCATGTCATGTCAATAACAATTTATGCATGTATGTTAATGCGAGGTAATAAGACAATTGATATGATGATGATACCATGACAATAACCCATTGTCGGCGCAATTGGCCGGGGCCGCCAATGATTGTCAACAGTAACTGGAGTCTGGAGGTCACTTGTTTAAATCCCACAAACTGGGCAAGACCATATATACAGGCCAAAAGTTTGGACTTAACCGGTTGATATGGATAAAGAGATGGGATTAGTACCGAAGGATCCACTTGAATTGTGCTTAGAGATATGTAAGTGACCATTAGATAAAAAAAAGTTTGTTTTTTTTTATTATATATTTTCCATTTCATGGCATCTGTTATGATGACATGACATAGCATACGATGGCACATGACATGCATGTGGCATGAGTTTCACATGGCATATGGATTAAGATACAGAGACGTGGCGCATCTCATGCTGAATTCTGACTTTTGAGAATGAAATCCTGAAACATCTTCCTTTGTGCTTAACCCATTCCTTACCTTGTCTTAGGTTCAAGACTCTTCTTTTGTCTTTCCCTCTAATAAATTAGATAAATGGGTCTCCATTCCATCATGAAATGGCCTTTTCAAAGATATTTAATTTGATTAACCATCGTATTTCTTTTAGGAATCTTAGTACTTTTCTCCAAATAAATTAAACAGAATTACCAAGTCTTCAATTTGACAAATTATAGGTGCGACATAAGCAATGTATGATCACGACCAATCGTGCACTGAAGCCGTATCGATATGTAATCACGATGCATAACTTATTCATCGGAAGAAAAAATTGATTCACGGAGTAATTACAATGTTTGAATAGCGTATATCTTGTGTCGAATCAGGGACATTTAATCAATTCGCAAAAAAACAAACCCAATCAGATGCAAATGACACATTGTATAAAACATCTTCCCAATGCATTAAGCCCAATCAAAATGACACCCCATGATTTGCCAGCCCAATTCTTCACAATGCAAAGACCATTTTAGCTGCCTGACAGAAGATATACAACTCTTTCTACCATAAATGGACAACAGAAAAAACGGTTTCTTCCCTCAATTGCAGACAAACACCAACTAACTGCAACATCCAAAAAGAAAAGACAGCATAGAAATCTCAAAGCCAGAGACAAGAAGGGAGGACGATTAGGATAGTCTTCTCCCCTCTTTCGATTCGGAATCATGGGTTGCGGCAAGTCGAAGCACGATGTTGCCGCTGGAAACACCATCAGCCTCAGCAAGAAATCAAAGTCCGATGAGCCGAAGGATATCCAAAAGGATGCCGACACCACCACTGAAGCGGCCGACACCAACGGCACAAACTTGCCCGCCCAAAAAGAAGGGGAAAGCGAGGCGAACACGGGCTCGGGAGGTGAAAATGTGAAGCGGGTGGCCGATGTTGGGGATGTAACCCAAGAGACCGAGGTGAGAGCAGGAGAAGAGAAAGATGGGGAGGCCGTACCGAACGACTCCTCTTCGACGAAGGAGGTGGATTCAAGTGCAAATGTTGCATTAGCTGAGAGTGTTGCGCCAGAAAATGTTGTGGAAGCGAAGAAAGAAGAAACGACCAACGGTAAAAAAAGAAGAAAAAGGCTTTATCTAATATCAACAGCAAATATTCTATGTTGGTCTAATTTTGATTCACTTTTCGCGCAGGAGAGCCTGAGACTGTGAAAGAAGAGAACTCGGCCAAGGAACCGGAATCCGCCCAAACAGTTGATGAATCGAAAGCAACAAGTGCAGAGGTAAATTCAATCGGATTGTAATTTCCAAGAATACAGGTGAACAGAGTATTTTGATGCTGGTGCTTTGTCTAAGGTGACAGAGTATTTTGATGCTGGTGCTTTGTCTAAGGTGACAGAGAATACGGCTCTGTCAGATCAAGAAAACAGGGAAAATTTCTGATTACAATAGCATTCCTGTTGTTTGATCAAGAGATGGAATACTGCTAACACAAAACAAAAACCTAAAAACTGAAAATATAGAGAGTTTTACGAGAGACTTCCTGCGAAATTGGTCAAGCATAAAATGGATCCCTAAGGCCTTTATAAAACTTGTGGGAACAGAACTATGCGGAAAAAAATAACGAATCGATAGAAATTCTGTTATGTGCAGGGAGCTGCAGCGAATGTAGCAGCTAGCGACGAGAAGACGAACTGAAGAAAGAGTTCGGCGTACCTGGGTTAGGAGCGAATTGCAGTTGGAAGAGTTCCTTTTTCTCTCATACTATTGCACTGTAATTTTACTATGACAATCTCTTGAGGGACAGCTTTGTAAATCACAACTTGAATGGTACAACAATGTCCTGATAGTTCATCGTGTCCTGTTAAGATCAACAGTTTCATCGACTTCATCTAGAACCTCCATGATTCCTAGAAATCACAGGATCTGCGGCCCATAACCATCTTGGATTGAATTTATCGGATCAGCTTCATGTCACAACTCCGAATGATAAAGAGTGGACTACCTATTACAGAATTCTCTATCCACTTTCGATCACTTTGTCGTGTACAATATAGAAGGCGCTTCATGGATCACTCATGGGCAGACACAATGTACAAGAATTGAGACTTATAGTTAGTAAAATATTTTTCATATTGATAAGGATGGTTTACATGACTCACTGCTTTACAAACAAAGCTTTCCAAGCCAAAGCACATGAATTGTTCGACGTTGTGTCATCTTTAGAAGAAGTGTACAAAGAATGATGAAGCTTGCTCTAAAATAGGCTTGCACCGTCTACTCTAATATACTTGCTGAAGAAAATTCTCTCCCCAAGAGAACATGATCCTAAAGAATTCTTTGCCTGTCATTCGATCCAGCACCGGATCTCAAGATGGAGACACCAGGAGTCTTGGATAATACAAGATTTCCCTCAGGATCTGCAGTTCCATATTTCATTATACGAGGGTCTGTGACTATTCTGCATGATCCTGATGGGTCGCCCATCAACTCCACCCCGAAGTAAACTAAGTGGTCTAAAATGCTGCTCCCTGTCACGGACCTGCAAGGATTAATCGGCGTGAACTGCAAGAAAAAGCTCTTGTGCACAGACGCAGTCCTAGACAAGCCATACTTCTCTGACTTTTCTATCTCCTGATCATCCACCCCTCACTTCCCTTAAAAGCCCATCAAAATTTCTCAAACATCGAGGTAAAGCTAATGCGGCAAGATAGATTGAGTGGGTGTACATATTCAACTGGAGAGGGCAAACGATCGAACTTAACACATGAAACCAAAATGCTGGAATCGTGCATTTTCTCTAAAAAGTCCAAGTTTCAGACAGAAAGCTGAACCTCTGGAACCTTGCATACTTAGATTTGTAAACATCGTTTAGATTCGATTACTAATAGTACAGTGTCTTAAATATTAGCGAATCAAGTTTGATTGTGACTCAATATACATCAACTTTGAAACAGAACTTTTCAAAATATAATCTAGTGCAAAAAAATAGACAAAGAAAAAGGTAACATCTGGGATGTGTTTACCTGCTGCATGACGGGTCTTCCCCAGTACCATCACAAACTTTCTCAATTGTATAGACCAAACTTTCCAAGTTTACATTATAAAGCCATACCTGGAATGAAAACATTGAATGTATTTTGATATCAAAATAATGCAACCGATCGGTTTTTCTACCAGACAGATACCAATTTAGTCAAAGCTGATCTTAATACCAGATTATAGAGCAATCCAGTAAGAATAAAAAGAAGTCAGCAACTAAACATAACAGAAGCTACGATGCCAGGGCAGGCAGAAAGCCTAGAGAGCAATTAATGTCATAGAACCATTATCCCCGTAAACAGGTAATCTCACCGAGAGGACTGTACTTAACAACCAATCATAAATGGAAAGCCACAAATTTTCTTTGGAAATGAAGTGTGAATTTATGCTCTAGGGGCCTCGACAAAAGTCAAAACACAATGAGGTGCCATATGTAGCAAATCACGGGAAGTATATTCTTCATAAGAGGGCAGATATGGCTCATAATTTCCATCAGACAGCAAGAAGTAAATTTACCTCTCTTGGGACGTGGTGGTAGGTCTTCTGCGGGAAATAGTGATAATATGGAGGCAAATGAGGAACCATGTCATGCCCATTGGTAACCCGAAATGAATTTGGCACAAGTTGACTATAGTAGGATGCAAAAACCGCATTGCCAATACGAGGTTGTCCAAACGTGATAACCTGAACACTCTGAGCTAGACAATTTACCTAGAGTATAAGTAGCAGTTAGTTAGAGACATAATCACAAATTTGCCCACTTTCTATAAGTACGATCGACTGCTGCACATAAGCTGCAGAACAAATGGCAAAATGCAAAATCCTACTTAATGGCACTTAAAGCTTTGACCAAAGCTAAAGTGTTATCATTTATTGGCAAATTGTGAAAGAAACAATAGTTTTGCGTCAATTCGATATTCATTCAAAAGAAGCTAATACCATTCTGGTAGGACTATGCAGAAGAGACTCATTTTCTTCTCAACTTTTAACAACATCAGGAGAAGAGCTAATCTCAGAGACCTAAACAACCTCAAAGCTACTCCATCTCTGCTAGCAGAGGTATAAGAATGCTTACTCTGAGATCAAGTGCACAAAAGGATGCCATAGCCGCTCCCATCGAATGTCCTGTCACCATGATATTGATATCCCCATACAACTCTTGTGCTCTTTTAACAGCATTTAGAATCCCAGGCCGTATAGTTGTGTTGTGGTAAGAAGAATAAAATCCATGGTGTACCTGAAACAGTTGAGATATCAGAAGATGCCTTAACTAAACCAAAAATGCACCAAAAGACTTCAAAAAGAGATTGGAAGATGTACCATCGCATCAGGCATGCCAGGATAATTTAGATCAAGCTGCTTCCAGTAAAGGTCTTCAACCCAATTCTGGATGCTGCAATAGTAAAATCAGGTCATTACTGCACCATGAAGGCACTGACACCAATCAATGTAGTGAAAGGAACACAATAAAAGCAAATGGCGACCAAAAAAATGACAACAATGAAACAAGCATCAAACAATTGTGGCACGCAAAAGCTAACTTATAACAGATAAATTCTTATATAAAAAAAGAAGAGACCGACTTGGGCTGGGATTAAACATTAAACAAATTAAGTAGTCATTATTTTCTCAGATATAACAGTTAATGGATGCATCTACTTGTACCTTGTACATAATTCAGGGAATGCACAAATACAAGCGGCTTCAATGAGAAAAAAATCTGGAACTGTCATCAAGAAGTGGGTAGATGGCACAGACACCAGCAAAATCTAGAACTTTTTTCGTAATACCCTCCCAAAATAGGGAGAAGATGGTGCTACTCTTAACTTGTGGGCCCAGTTGTGGTCATTCACCAAACATTTACTCGATGTTCCAGTTATTCCACAACGGGGACATCGTGTAACAATGCAAAAGTCAACAAAAGTATTTAAATGAAGTACTTCAGATACAATTATGAAAAAAAAGGAAATAAAACTACATTTCTCAAGATCCAAAGGTCTTTGTACTTCCCCATAAGACCATATATAACATCCATCACAGCGACGCTCCTGCTCTTTGCAAATATACAGTACCGTACAAGTAAAAAGCACAGTTCTAATTTTGGAGGCAAAGCTAAGAAAGAGTAGCCATTTGAATGTCAATACCTCTTTCCGTGAGTCCCTCTGAATGCAATTACTATAGCATTAAGATCCTGTGCTACCCCCACAAATGCCTGCACAAATACATTCAAATCCATCGTAAAGGAAAGGCATAAAAAGACCACACTAACTGAGAACAGAAAACGAAGCAATAACGCAAGTTCAGAGTATTGGGTCATGGTTAACCTGTAAACAATGTTGTACGTCCACAACAAGCTCTATGACATCAAATCCCTGTTTTATGTTAGAGCACGGATTGTCAGCTCAACTACCAAAACATGAGTTATATACCAGCCTCCATTACTCAACATGTAACCTATGAGCCTCTGAATCAGTTAACACGTTAATTTTAGATGATTACCTCAGTTTTGTCTCCACATCTTTCACATGTCCACGTGAAAAGTTCCGTCATATCTGAAAGGTAAACCTACAAATAAACTCATTCACAGTTAAAACTACAAGTGAAGGAAAGAAGAACTAAGGCTAGAGAATGACTCAGACCATTACACAACCGTCCCCTTTTTTGACTGGTTCCAACTAACAGAGATATCAAGTCAAAGTTTCAACATCTGGAGAACTTACACAGAAATTTGTCTCTGCTGGCAGGTGGCTAGCGATAATTTTAGAATGTAGCATTCTTTTCCAAATAAACCTAAAATAGGGGAAAGAGGGTACATGGTAATGCTCACCGCAGATGCATATTCCACCAATATTGTGGTGAGAGTGTGATTATAATCAGGGCCATCGTCCTCGTGCTTGATCTTAAGTTCTGTATATAACAGCAGAAGATGTCAGAGCCAAATTAAACATCCTGAGTAGAAACAAAGGTCCATCAAATATTGAGCTTGCCCTGGATGACTCCAACTTACCAAAAGCAAACAACGACATCCAGTTGGTTAGAGAGAACATTCTAGTTACCATCTAGTCCCCAAGACAATTAACTGGATCGCATAAGATGACAACCCCATTCTTCAAGTTAGTTTGAAATGGAAAATGGCGTTCCAATAAAAGCATTCCCAAGTTAAATCAGGAAAAAAATGTAAAATTTAGTGCAGAAATTGTGCTTTATTGAAAAAAGAAACAAAAATGGAAGTCCAAAGTATTGGACTCTTTTCTATATTGGGAACGAGCTTTCATACAAACTCGTCCATTTAGAGCCCGAACAACATGCAGGTTTCACTGTGAAAAACAAAGCAAATGTACTCATGAGTTTCCACATGATTCAGCACTCTATATAACCCCCAGATACGCTGCGTATGTTTGCCCATGAAACTTCATCATAAGTGCCATTACAATGGCATTGTAGTTGCAGTCACAGATGAAATAAAGCAAACTATGTCTGCAACTGGTTCAGCACGCCTGGACAAAACTCCAACCCACCCCAGAGACTTTCTATTCCTTCACAAAATCCACCTCCATTGGGTGGCATTAACTCAAGTGACTCCAAAACCACACACAAAATTACTCCATAGCCCCAAATTCACTAAAACCAACAATCACAAGCAGCGACATGTGAACTAACTAAACTTCCGCTCTCGCCAACCTATCCCATCCCAAGCACTACCAATCAGGCCAAAACCCAACAAATCGCACACCTCGCGAGCTAAAACAGGGAAAAAAAAAGGAAATCGCAAGCTACCTCTCGCCGCGCAAGAAGCAGATAGGCATAACAAGACCATCAACCCTAACCACCGCCTCTCTCGCTCCATCATCTGCAGCTCAAAAATCAAACCTAAAACAGAGAAATCATCGCCGATTCACGTCACCAACACATGCCGCGATAATTGAGGAAGGAAACAAGAAAATCCATCAGCGATCGGCGGATTGCTACGAACCGTTAGGGTCTCAGAGGACGCGCAGCTCCTGCATCGGCGGCGATACGGTCCGATTCGCGACTCAGCGAGTTTCGTGCGGTGCGAGTGATGTAAATCGCTTCGACCCGTGGAAGGCAAGGCGACGACGGAGGAGTCTGACCGCGATTCGTTATATTCCAGTTTTACCCATGCTTTTGGGTGGGATTTTTCGAGTATGCCTCATTGGTACTACAGTGATTTGGGGGCGTGTGTGTGGGTATTATTGGAAATTGAGGAAAAGTTTGAGGAATTACGTGGAAATGTCGTCTTGCTTTGCGTTTCTGGTCTCTGATGAATAGTAGCTCATTTTGTTGACGTAAGATTCCACTTTCGTCAACGAACTTTAATGATTATATCCTTTTATATTAATTTTTTTTTTAATTGAAGTCCTACTTCCGAAAAAAAAAAAAATTACAATCGAGTCCCTCCTATACCGATTCCGGCCAAAACCAACTAACTTATGTAGCCGTATGAGGATGCCAAAGTGTGATATGATATTGGATATTGTCTACATGGATACCCAATATAAATAGTTAAGGGGCAGGAAAATAGAAATAGAAAAATCGAGAAATTGGCCACGGTGGGTGTCAATGTAAGCAAATTTCAATCGACATCACATTACGGCATCCTCCAACGATCATGTTAGTTGATTTTGGCCGAACTTAGTGCATAAAAGACTTGATCTTACACTTTTTATAAGTAAAAGGATTTGATTAGAAAAATTGAGAACATAGGGACTAGATTAGAAAAGTAGTGAAATTTTAGGACTGAAGACCGTAATTTTCTCTTTCTATTTTTTTTTTGTTATTTTTCTTCCTTTTTATAGGCTTAACTGATACATGATTGTTTATATGTAATTCTGGTAATCATATGTACCCTTTCATTCGACAATGCACAAATATACGTGAATTCCATGTACTCAACCTCTACGCCTAAAACCCGGATTTGATTCCGAAGAAGTAATGTCAACTTTGCATGCTCTATTGCTCCTAAGTTGAAGATTGCAACAGACAAGTTATCAGCGGTTATGGCCGGTGGAGGGGAAAAAAGAAAGAAAGAAAGAATAAAAAATAACAATATGTTCAGAAAAATATATTAAAATATTATTAAATTGTGTCCACACCAACGCCGGTCGTGTCACGTAGGACAACTAGCATCCACGTCAGCGATTTCTGGCCAAAACTGGTCGGATTGACTTAATTGGCAAAAAGTGAAAAATTTTATGACTCAGTTGGCAAAATTAAAAAGGTTTAAGACTGAATTAGTAGAAGTATAATAGGTTTATGACTTTTTGGGATAATTTTTTCATAGAAGATTGAACGGACAAGTATCAACGGTTATAAAGGGACATTGAGAACAATCTTTTCCTACTAGGAATAGCGTGAGCATAGTTGAAGAAAAAAAACTTAGCATCTTGATTATACCCAAAGGAAAGAAAAGGGCAAAGGAAGAACATTACTCACCTAATCCTTCTATCTTGGGAAAATTTCAAAAAAAGGCCTTAAGTGCTCTCATTTTCTCAAATAAGGGCCTGAAGTGGACATTGTTTCAATAAGGGCTTGAAGTTCTCTTAATGTGTCAAAAAAGGGCATAAAGTGCACATTATTTCAAATAAAGGCCTGAAGTGACTATATTAGTCTAAAAAAAGGGCATGAGTCACTTTAGTTAGGGGCATTTTGGTCATTTACTATTTTATTTTATTTTTCCTTTTTCTATATTTTAAGAGATTTTGAAAAAAAAACAAAAAGTAAAAAAAAAACATCGATTTTGTTTTTGTTTTTTTTACTTTTTGTTTTTTAATATTAATTTAACAAAAAATTAGATTAAATTTACATTTTCACAAAAATGCCCTTGATCGACTTGAAAATTTGGCTGCTTGGCGAACATAATTAGGCATAAATTGTTGTTGATAATGAAAACATTTTTCGTTAACTAATTCTTTTAAGAGATATAACCAGTTGAAGAATGTAAAGCGGAAGAGGACAAGAATTTCAATATATTTCGATGTGAATAGAAAAGAATACATGGAGCCTATTTATAAGCATTATTAGATGTAAGATAATAAGTTAAACACAATATCAAATATAATCAATCAAGGATATGCAATATCAAAGAGATATATGTATAATCCTGACAAATGTGCAATATCAAGTAGATATCCTAATATCGCTAACATCCCCTCTCAAACCTAAGGTGACCAAGTTAGCTTGAGTTTGAAATAAAGTGAACAGTGCCTCGAAAACTTGTTTCTTCATGAATCAGCAATGAACAACGGGCTTGGTGGATCCAAGGCGAAGCGGCGAGTGAGACGGCGTCCGACGGCTGTTCGTGGTGAAACTTCAAGGTCTAGTCGGTTTGAGGGCATCAAGTCTGATGGTGGTATTGGCTTCTCGAAGCGACGTGCGAAAAATCGAGAATTGGAGGGAAAACAGCAAGCGGCTGATGTGGCTGGCTTGCGAAACAGTAACTGAGCGATGCGGCCTATACGACGCATCAAGCGCTCTATACGGCTGGCTTGGAAAATAGTTACTAAGCGATGCGGCCTATGTGACTAGCATCGAAAGAAAATCACCTCCGTGATAAAGGCTCGACTTGGCGACACGTCGTGGACGTCGTAACACGACCACCGTGGTGCTTACTCAGATGGGAATGAGGCACTCGGTGAGCACTGTCTAGGGACGGGATGGCTTTATTTTGCTAGGATGATGCAGGGGTGCAAATTGAGAATGATTAAACGGAAAAATAAAATTGGGAAATTTCTGGGGTGCATCGGGTGAAATGTGCACCCAGTGCATTAGGGTTTCCTCGAGAAAGAAGGCTCTGATACCAAGTTAAAGAATGTAAAGCGGAAGAGAGGAATTTCAATAAATTTCGACGGGAATAGAAAAGAGTACATGGAGATTATTTATAAGCTTTATTACATGACTATCTAAGGTAATAAATTAAACACAATATCAAATATAATCAATCAAAGATATGCAATGTCAAAGAGATATATGCATAATCCTAACAGATATGTAGAATCAAGTAGATATCCTAATATCGCTAACATAACCAATCATTTTTCGAAAAATATTATCCAAATCTTGAGTTTTTCGTGAAACAAACGCACTCAAATTCTGCTCAACCCCAAAAATTTGTTATTTTCGTAAGATTTTCCCCTTGAAGGGTCGTGCTTTTTTCACTTCCACCATAACTAAAACACTCATAATTACAGTATTTTGACAATAGTAATCCTTGTGGGTCCCATCTTTTTTTAAGAATCCTTTTTGTTTGGTTACGGTGTCAAGTTGTTTTCTTCTGTCTTTTCTCGTGGGTCCCATTTTCCTCCTTTCTTTATACTTCTCATTGCCCCTCTTAATCCAACCATGGTTCAAGCCTTAATTATGTCAAAAAAAAAAAAAAAGAACACTCTTCTTTGCGGTCTCCTCTGTCACTTGTCATCCAGGCCACGTCGCACTCATTAGTTTTTTAATCTTTAACCGAAGTTTGATACCCAGGAACACAATTGACCTAAAGGGTATTGCATTGAACTTCTTAACGGCGATTAGAGCACGAAGATTCGAACAATTGACAGACAACGGAGCCTCCTCATTGAATATGGGCTTGGACATGAGGGTTGAGTTCACATTCACCTCTTCAGCCCTCTCAATTGCTTGCGATGGCGGCTCAACAATCGAGATCAGCACTGAAGAAAGAGAGACCGTAGGGGCGAGGAGGGCCAAATCCTCGCTGGTCTAGAGGATTATCGTTCTTGAAGGTGGCATTTTTGGTTTGCGTAAACAAGTTAGTGAGAGTAGGGGTGAATTCTAGCCATGGATCTGGAGGTGGGTAGGTGAAGGCGAATTGGCGATAACTGTCACGTCCTTGGGTCATAAAAGGGTGACGTCCTAGGCACATCATCGACCCATTCGTTTTATCTTTAAAATTAAGTACACGCGGAACGTTCTACTTTCCCAGACAATTATAAAACAACAGGGATAGAAAAGCAGAAAGTCACAACAACTAACATAAGTAGGCTTAGCAAAAGATTTCTTTCATTAATAGATATTTATTAACTCTAAGAAAGTTACAAAATCTACAAGCCTATCTTCTAGGCTGCTCCCTACGACCGTAAAAAAGGTACCGGGTCAGGATAGGGTTAACTTCATATCTACTCCAAAAGAGGGATCACGTCACACTCGTCATCCACATCAACAGATTTCCAAAGTTACAAACCTAAAAGCATTTAACAATGAAGGGTGAGATATAAAATCTCCGTGAGTCAACGCCTAAGTTCGACTAGGGCGCTGATTCACTCAGGGCGGCCTATACATGCAAGACAACATCGATAGCAGATCAATAGCGTGCGACTCTCGTAACGCTCTAGCAACTACAGAAGTAGGCACAATCCAACAGTTTATCTTTAACCGCATGCAAGCTTACCTCGCTTTGGTCCACACGTTATGCAGTACTCGACACCAATCAACAGTCATACAAACCAAGACACACAACCAGAACACTCATCACAGCTTGCATGCACAGTGCACCACATGTGTTTCGGTTATTAACGGCCACTCGGCCCTGCACACTAGACAGTTGGTGCGCAGCACACTAGACAGTTGGTGCTCAACACACTAGATAGTTGGTGCTCTTCTAGTATGACCGGGCTTCGTCCCATTCCTTCGGCGACTACAACCGATAAGCCGTGCGGTTCTGATCGACACGGCACGGACATATCAGGCATTCCTGTAAGGAGCGTCGGTCCGACACCAGCCGTGACCGGCATCCGACTAGCCTGGCGACACAGACTGTCGTGCATCCGATAAGTCGTGTGATTCCGATCGACACGGCACGAACATATCAGGCATTCCATCATATGACCACACAAGCACACTAGGCAACCGGCCAGTTTATATCTTTGCATTTAGTTCAATGCTCACACGGCCGTGCTTAAAACTCGGCCCAAGGCCATTTTCATGCTCAAAGATGCAGTTTGACTCCATACATGGTTACATGAATATGCACATTATCCACCAGACTTTGCATCTATATAAGGGTGATTAGTCATCGAATATACACCCCAGTGCACACAGCAACAGCCAATAATCACCCAATAATCACTCAATAATAATAGTTAATTAACAATTAATTAATTATCCAGGCCACGATTAATTAGCCTAACTACAGTTAATTTACTCAATTAATTAATCTGGCTTCAGACAATTAGGCCCGCCTCGGTTAATCAGTCACACGATAATTTAATTCAGTCAATCCTAGATAATTACCCCGATCACGGACAGATAAAATAATTACCGTTGAATTAAACTAATCAGGGTTAACTAAACTAACCGCGGTCAACTAACCTAACCAGGGTTACTAAACTAACCCGACCACGGTTAACTAACTAACCAAGCTAATCTAATCCTAAGTGCAATTAACGACCTAATAAGAGATTAGGGGTTAACCCACCGACAAAAGATCTGTGGCTAGTGACGGCGACGCGGCGGTGGACGGTGGCAAACACCGCGACACGAGAACGAGCGGCGACGACAGCGGTCCGCGGCTCGGCTCGAGCAAATGGCGGCTGGGGGGTGCTAGTTGGCTGGTGCACAGGTGACGGAGGGTCGGGTCGATGGCTCACGGGTTGAGGGCGGGCGGTGACCTCAGGCGGCGATGACAACGGCGCGGGGGTCGCGGATCCGCGGGCGTCGGCTGCTCATGGGTCGGCTCGGGGGTGCTGCGACCCTTAGGGCTCTCGGGTGAGGGTGGTGGCCGAGGGTGGAGCTCGGCCGTGGGGGTCGCGAGCAGACAACGACTGGGCGACGAAGGGTGGTGGTGGCAACAATGACGACGGGAGGAGGAGGCGGTGAGGTGGGGGTGCTGCCGAAGAAGAAGGAAGAAGAGAGGAAGAGGGTGGTCGGGGGTGGGATGGTCGCGCGTAGATGGGGGGTGCACGGCAGAGAGAGAGAGAGAGAGAGAGAGAGAGAGAGAGAGAGAGAAAAGAAAAAGGTGATGGGGACGGGTTGATGGTGAAATGACAAGGAAGGGGGCCCACGGGTTAAATCAAAATTAATGGCTTCCGTCCTATAGTGCATAATATCTAGGGGCGATTCGGTAATTTAGATCTGGTTGGTCATTTGGCACAGACGACTGAAGGCATTTTGGAAATCTCACAACGAGGGTTCGGTCAAGGCTAGGCTCGGGCGCGACTAAACCGATTGAAACCTCTGACCGATGCTTCAGATCAAATAAAAATTGCGTCCGATAATTGTCCCTTAAACCATAAAAATCCAATATTATATATTTTGCAGATCTCGAAATTTCGGGACGTCACAATAACGGTGACAATAAGGACCCAGAAGACGAAGACGGAGAAGCAGGCATCGCTGATGAGCTTGATGAGGATTTGGGCAAGCGGTTCAGCTTCTAGATTTGAATCTTCAAATGGGGGGGGGGGGGGTTTCTTGTCTTCGTGATCGAACAATCGAAGTGTTGGATGAAAAATGGAAAAATGAATAACAAAGAGCAAAAGGGATGGATGAAGGTGAAGAGTGAAGAGATATGAGATGAGTTTTTCACTTACAATAGTTTTGAATTGAAAAGTGGTATGGAAGTGGGTGAGGAATAGGTTTCTGCAAATCTAGCTTCAACTACGTCAATTGCTTGTGTCAGTGACGGACGGCTTTTGTTGTTGTTGTTGTCGAATCCGGTGATGAACGTTGGGGTGTCAAAAACTTGTCTATTATTGGCAAGAGACGGGTGTTTTAGAAAGAAAGAATAGAGAAATAAATGATAAGAAGGAAAGTGGCATAAAGAAGAAAAGGAAGAAAAGCAAATGAAGAATGCTTAAAAAACGTGGGACCCACAAAGGTTATTATTGTCAAAACAATGTACTAGAGAGTGTTCTGGCCATAGTGAGAGTGGAAAAGCACCACCCCCCTTGAATAGCCCCGCGGTTGTTTTTGTTGGTCGAATAGTCTATAATTGGTCTTAGAAAATCTTGATTAATGTACGAAGGAAAATCTTGCCCACGGCCACGAGATTCAGCCAATTGTCTTGATCGTGGGCAATGATGGAGAGCCACAAAAGGGATGAGCGGATGAAATCTAATTTTAGTTTTTTATTTTGTTAGTAACAAGTTATTGAAAACACGAAAAAAAAGGCGAATCTATGAAAATATAGAAGAGTAAAGATATTAGAAATATCAAGTTGTTAGATTTTTATTGATCCGAATAATAATTGGAAATATTCTCTGACGTGATTTAATTTTTCATATGATACGATTCTTTGGTGAGACAAAAAAGTTCAGAGAAACTTATTCAAACGTTGATTTTTAGGCTATTGAGTACTTTAGATCTACTACGGAATATTTCTCATTTAGCAAATACATTTTAAACAATTTTACAACAGTAGTTTCTATATAAAAAAAAAAGTTCCGGTTACTATAAGAAACGTCTCACAGTGAGATGCTAAAGTTATTCATGCGTTAGTGATATATTTGTACTATCGTTAGTGAATTCTAAATCATTGTGTTAAATTCGCGCAACTGGTAACCAAGGAAGCATCGACACTCTCTAGGGATCTCCGTGTCGTGTCGTGTTCAACACTCCGACACTCTCCGACATGCGATCGACACGTGGTCAGCGCTCCAGGCACGCCAGCGACACGCGATACGCGACATGCGAGTCCAGCATCCTAACACACTATTTCGACACGCACGAGATCAATTTGAAGAATTTTTAATAAATTAAGAGTCAAAATGTAAATTTATCAAACATATATATATACTTAAGTCGTATATCCAGCCACCCCAAAATTAATATACCTAGCTGGCCTAAAAAAACCTAATCTTGAATCCCTAACATAAGAAAAAAAAGAAATTTACCGCTGATATTTTATATATACACGACAATTTATCATGTATATATAAAAATATATATCTAACATACAATGTGTCCTAACGTGTCGGAATTTCTATTTTTTGAGAAATGACGTGTCGGCGTGCCGTGTCGTGTTGTGTCGTATCGTGTGTCATGCGTCGGTGCTACTTAGCTGGTGACATCAAGTTCCTAGTCGTAATTTATGATCGACGTTAGCAAGTTATGAAATGATTGCCAATGTCGTAGTAACCTATCCAGATTTTCTTTGGGATAAATTTACTGTTCATGAGTAAAGGATAACGATATAAATTGTAAGTAACTAGTGAAATTAATTATCGACTACAAATTTATAATGGTAAAATTCTTATTTTGGTTGTTAGATACGACTGTTAACCTATGGGAAAAGTGTCAAAAAAGTCATAAACATATTGCATTAGTGCTAATTCAGCCATAAACATTTTATTTGTGTCAATTTAGTCATAAACTTTTTGTATTTGTGCCAATTGAGTTCATCATGCCAATTTTGGCCGGAAATCGTTGACGTGGACGTCAATTGTCTTACGTGACACGGCTGGCGCTGACGTGGAAACTTTTTAAATATCTTTTATATTTTTAATTTTTTTTGTTTTTCCTTTTTTTTTCTTTGCTATACACTTTTTTTTTTTGGATTGAGGACCGGCAAGGGTCGCTGGCTGACCCCTACCGGCCCCAGGCGAGCGTCGCCGTCCCTCAATAAAAAAATGGAAGCACATAAAAGAAAGATTCACATCAGTGTCGGCCGTGTCACTTGGGACAATCGGCGTCTACGTTAGAGATTTCTCGTTAAAATTGGCCGGATGGACTTAATTGGTACAAATACAAAAGGTTTATGACTAAATTAACATCAATAAAAGGTTTAGGACTGAATTGGCACCAATGTAATATGTTTAGGACTTTTTTGACGCTTTTCCCGTTAACCAATAGCCAAGTACTTTGATGGAATTTACTAATGATGTAAGCGACTTATGACCATTAATGTAGTAGTTACTCATAAAGTCTTTTCTAGATTTACTATTGCAAACTAAATTTTAGCGGGGCAAAAAGTAAATTATCGTCGAAATTAGTAACGAAACCATATGATCCATTTTAAGATAGTAAGTTATCCTTAAGTTATTAAATTTCCTATCCGACCTGCGATGGTTGGTGTAATGGTAACTTAAGTCTCAAAACTAAATCTTAGCAGTGTAGACATATGCATACGTATGTTTGCTTTAAGGTTAGTATAGTTGCCATGAGAGTAATTAACGTACGATCTGACTTACGACCTCATGAAATTTTAACAAGGACCTAACTTTGATGCACTTCAACTTTTTAAGTTGAGACTTACCCTCAAGTTTCTAGGGCTAGAGCTTGGTGCGGTCCATCAATATCCAACTTAAAAATTTAGTTATTAGGTGGAGAGAGATCCAAGGTATAAAACTCATCTTGTATTCAAGTGATGCGAGGGAACAAATCTCACGTGCAAAACATACTAAAGCCGTACAAAGAGGTGGTGTGGTGAAAACTCATGATAGAACTTCGTACCTGAGCCTAGGTATCCGATTCCAGCGTCTAGGTCCCTAAGGCCGAGCTTAAGACCCCTGTGTCCATGCCTTAATCTTTAGATAACTGGGCCCAGGACACTGACTCTCACGGTTGGGACTCAGCGGCTGGGCTTCGGTCCCTATCGCCAGGGCCTAGGATCGTGGCAGTCAGATTTATGTCCTTTGGGGCTGGCCCTAGGTAGGGTCCCGACTCTTGTGTCCGGATCCCCGGCGATCGAGTCTCTGTTTTTGGCATCTAAATGTGGGACTAGAGGTTGTACTCGATTTTTTGTTTTAAATGCGTATTCATAATTCTCGAAAAATTGCCAAAAAAGTTTTAAACTTATTGAGTGACTATCAATTCAGTTTTAAACTTTTCAATTTGATCAATTTAGTGTGAAACACTTGACGATTTGTCAATATAGTCCTTCTAACCAATTTTGGCTGGCAATTGCTGACGTGAACATCAGTCGTCTTACGTGGCAAGGCCGACACTAACGTGGATAATTTTTGCATTTTTTGAATTTGCTGAATTTTTTAAGAAATTCAGATATTTTTTTAAAAAAAAATTATAAAAAAAAATTCATGTCTGAGTTGAACGGGCCAGCCATGCCATGTTAGACAACCGACGTCCATGTCAGCATTTTTCAGTCAAAATTTGCCGGACGAACTACATTGGCAAATCGTCGTGAAGTTTAATGACTAAATTAGCCAAATTGAAAAGTTTAAAATTGAATTGACATTCGTTCAATAAGTTTATGACTATTTTGGTAATTTTCTCCATAATTTTCTTGTAACATAGACAGAAATGACCTTCAGATTTTTTGCAAAGTACAGCGAAACAATTGGAAAATGAATTTTCCTTGAAAATAAGTTCTTTTGCCAATGTTTTTCAACAAAATTCATCCCCGTGAACGAGAGAGTGCCTAAATATTCTTCGATGTAAAAGACCATTTTAATATGTGCCTAATGAGGAAAAATTCTTCCCATATCGAGGATTGGCCGTACGTAAAATTTGAGCGAGAAGAATAACATAACTGTTGCGGAAAACGGTAAGAGGTGCGCGAATTTAAGCACGAAATAGCGAAGGATGAAAGTAAAATAAAAAATGCACGAGACACGATATACGTGGAAATTCCAAAATGGAAAAACCCACCGGGCGAGAGAGGGGTTTCACTATTATCAATAACGAGTACAAGCGAACAATCAAAGATATAAAGATCTAACAAGAAGAAGTGAAAAACAGACGGTTTCGGGGCAAAAGCGAAAACAAGCGTTACAATACAATTTGTAACATATCCATTTTATAGCCCCTCTAAAAAATCCTAAAATAAAAGTGCATGGTCCAAACTACCATTATCTTTTATTTGAAAGTCAAAATATAACAAATTTCCATATTGACTTCAAATCTCCAGAAGAGCGTTTTACCAAACGCCACATGCCCTATCTCCCTCACCACCAACAGTGACCACATAAGGCCACTCACCAAACGGCGGAATTGACAACCCACACCCCTAAGCCTACGTGAGCGTACTCGATGTAGGAAACAATGGATGAAACGCCACCAACTCCGCATAAGTAACTCAACTGGCGAAAACGCCAGCCAAGTCCAAACAATGCTTGAACTTGGTTAAAGGAACTGATTTGGTCATCATATTTTCTGGATTATCCGTCGTAGGTACTTTCTTCACCGTAACAGTACCCTTAGTAATCTCATCACGCACAAAAAGATACCGAATGTCGATGTGTTTTGTTATCTCGTGATACATCGCATTCTTGATCAATTGGATTGTACTGTGGTTATTGCAAAAGATAACCGAGGATCCCTCCTGCATCCCCCAAGTTCTGTAATCAAACGTTTCAACCAAAGAGCTTCCTTTGTTGCTTCCGTTGCTGCTATGTACTCTGCTTCGGTAGTAGATAAAGCAATCGTGTCCTGCAAAGTTGCTCTCCAACTAACCGCGGAACCACCAAGCATAAAAACATAATCTATCAAAGATCTCCTTTTGTCGAGATTACCTACATAGTCAGAATCAACGAAGCCAACAGCCGAATGCCCTATATCACAATCTCTATCAAAGACCAAACCAACATCTGAGGTACCCCGAATATATCGAAGAATCCACTTCACTACTTGCCAGTAAGCTTTACCCGGATATGCCATATACTTGCTCACAATACTAACTGCTTGGGAAATGTCTAGACGAGTGCAAACCATAGCGTACATAAGGCTACCCAAGACACTAGAATATGGAACTCAAGACATCTCCTCTTCATCTTCTTTAGTTTTAGGTGACAAAGAAGCAGAAAGTCTAAAATGGAATGCCAAAGGAGTACTTACCGGTTTAGCATTCTTCATGCCGAAACGTTCAACACTTTCTCAATATACCCATTTCTGTGAAAGGTATAACTTCCCAACCTGTCTATCTCTGCTAATCTCCATACCTAGAATTTTCTTGGCAGCTCCAAGATCCTTCATCTCAAATTTCCTACTAAGTTGCCTCTTTAACAATTGTATCTCTGACATGTCCTTCACTGCAATAAGCATATCATCCACATATAATAGCAAATAAACAAAAGAACCATCACGCAATTTCTTATAGTATACACACAACTATCATGCGCACTTCGTGGGTAGACATGACTTAACATAAAGCTATCAAATCTCTTGTACCATTGCCGTGGAGATGGCTTGAGACCATACAAGGAGCGTTTTAACCTGTAAATGTGATCTTCTTTACCCTCAACAACGAATCCCTCGAGTTGAGACATATAGATTGTCTCCTCAAGCTCGCCATACAGAAAAGCGATCTTGACATCAAGTTGCTCAAGTTCTAGATCATAAAGAGCCACTAACGCGAGCAACACACGAATGGAACTATGTTTCACAATTGGAGAGAACACTTCATTTAAGTCTATCCCCTCCTTCTGACCCTTCGCTACCAAACGTGCTTTGAATCTTTCATCTTCAACCCTTGGAATTCCATCTTTTCTTTTAAAGATCCACTTACATCCAACAGCTCTTTTGCCTTGAGGCAATTTCACAAGATCCCAAGTTTGGTTCTTATGAAGAGACTCTATTTCTTCATTCATTGCAACAAGCCACTTCTCAAATTTAGAATAAATAGTAGCTTCACGGATGTAGAAGCTTCTTCAATACCAAGCTCTTCAGCAACTGTAAGAGCATATGCTACCAAAATCAGCTAAACCATACCTCTGGGGATGCTTAATTTGCCTTTTAGCTCTCCATGTAGCCAAAGTCTGAGGTTGTTCAACTTCTTCTACTTCATCTTTAATCGAATCTGAGTCTTATTGCTCACTGTCACTTTTTGACTGAATAGGAACATCTTCAGAGGTTCTCCATGGATGCTCTACACTAAACTCCACCTCTTTCGCTACATTCTCTTTCTGAATATCTGTAGACTCCACAACTTTTCTCTAATCAAGTATAGAATTTTTATCAAAAGTAACATCCCTATTGATTATAAACTTTGGTGACTGAGGTCAGAACACCACAATCTATATCCCTTAACACCATCTGCATAACCAATGAAAATACCTTTCTTGGCTTTAGGTTCAAGCTTACCATCTTTACATGATAATAAGCGGGACATCCAAATACTTTCAAAATAAAATAATCAGAAGGTTTACCAGACCATACTTCATTTGGAGTCTTACATTCAATTGCAGTCGAAGGAGAACGATTTACCAAATAACATGCCGTGTTCACGGCTTCAGCCCATAAATCTTTTTCAAGTCCAGCATTAAAAAGCATACATCTAGCTCTCTCTAAAAGTGTTCGGTTCATGCGCTTCGCCACCCCATTCTGTTGAGGTGTATACCTGACTGTTCGATGTCAAATAATCCCTGAATCTTCACAGTATTTGTTAAAATCACCTCCGCAAAACTCAAGACCATTGTTTGTTCTGAGACGCTTTATCTTCTTGCCAATTTGATTTTCAATCAACATCTTCCACTTCTTGACCGTATCAAAAACGTCACTTTTACGCTTCAAGAAATAAACTCAAATTTTCCTAGAAAAGTCATCAATAAATGTCAGAAGATAAACTGCACCACCTTTAGATGTAACATGTGCAGGTCCCCACAAATCTGAGTGAATATAGTCAATTGTGCCCTTCGTCGAGTGCACCCTAGTACTGAAACTAACTCTGTGTTGTTTCCCTTAAACACAATGCTCGCAAAAATCAAGTGAAACAGTATGCTCCCCACAGAGTAAACCACGTTTACTTAAGATAGTCATTCCTCTTTCGCTCATGTGGTCTAACCGCATATGCCACAACCTTGATTTATCAGAATCTGAAGAGGATGATATATTTAAAGAACCCACAACAGTACTTCGCTGTAGAACGTAAAGACCATTCTTCTTGTTACCTCTCATCACAATCAAAGAGCCTTTTGAAATTTTCAAAACTCCACCTCCACCGGTGTACATACATCCACCGGAATCCAAACTACTCAACGAAATAAGGTTCTTCTTCAAATTTGGGATGTGTCTAACATCTGTCAAAGTTCTTATTACCTTGTCATGACATTTGATCCGCACCATACCAATACCTATAATCCTGCAAACTGCATTATTACCCATCAAAACTGAACCACTACTGATTTTCTCATATGTGTGGAACTAATCTCTATTTGGGCACATATGGTATGAACATGCCGAATCCAAAATCCATTCATCGTCTACACGACAATCCGAAGACAAAACAATAAGAATATTGTCTGCATTAGCAGACTCTTTATCCTTCACTAGACTAGCCGAATTAGAACTCTTCATCGACTTTTTCCCCTTAACCTTGAGCAAAGGACACTCGTTTTTATAGTGTCCGAACTTGTGACAATAGTAACACTCAACTTCGAACACCCTTTACTATTATTGCGTCTATCCTGATGATTCGACCTTCCCCTAACAACTAAGCCATCGACTTTATTTGCACTATTACTCGCATTCAACTTTGTACGCATATCCATGGAATTCAGCGAGGCCTTCACATCCTCAAGATTTATGGATTCTCTTCCATACAACATAGAATTCACAAAATTCTCATACGAGCTCGGTAGCTATCATAACACAATTAGAGCTTGGTCTTCATCATCTAACTTCAAATCTAGATTTTTCATATCCATAACTATTATATTAAATTCATCCAGATGTTCTTGGATAGGAGTACATTCTTGCATCTTTAACGTATAAAGACGCTACTTCAAGAATAATCTCGTCGTAAGAGATTTCTTCATGTAGAGACTCTCTAGCTTTTGTCACAATCCCGAAGCCGTTTCTTCATTGGCAACTTCACAAAGCACCTTGTCAGACAACAACAATTGGATGGTGCTGTGCGCCTTCTCTTCCATCTCCTCGATCTTTGTCGCAGTCATGTCGTTGGGATAATTCCCATCCAAAGCTTTAACAGAACATTCCCGATGCAATAATGCCTTCATCTTGATCCTCCATAGCCCGAAATTGGTTTGGCCATCGAAGGGTGCCACTTTGAACTTGATAGATGCCATCTCGAACAAAAGACCAAAATTCCTTCACTCTGATACCAATTTGTTGCGGAAAACGCTAAGAGATGCACGAATTTAAGCGCAAAATAGCAAAGGATGAAAGTAAAATAAAAAAACGCACGAGACACGATATATGTGGAAAACCCAAAACGGGAAAAATCACAGGGAGAGAGGGGTTTTACTATCTTCAATAACGAGTACAAACGTATAATCAAAGATCTAAAGATCTAACAAGAAGAAGTGAAAAATAAAGGGTTTCGGGGCAGAGGCGAAAGTAAGCGTTACAATGTAATATGCAACATATCCATTTTATAGCCCCTCTAAAAAACCCTAAAATAATATTGCACGGTCCAAACTACCCTTATTTTTTATTTGAAGTCAAAATATGGGCTTTTTTCGAAAAGGGGTCCAAATTTTTTTTTTTATACCTATTTGGGGCTGGTTTTGAAAAATTTACCAATTTGGGGTCGGTTCGGGGGAGAAAATACCGAACGCCTGTTCGGCAGCCCAACTGCCGAATTGGGCTCATTTCGGCCCCCACTCTTAATTTTTTACTTGTTTTTTTAATTATTTTATATTTATAACATTTAGTAAAATATAATTTTTATCTTTAAAGCTTATTTTTATAACATAATTAGTTGAAAATTTTATTAAGATATATAATTAATAAATAATTTAGTAAAAGAACGTGGTCTTCTGTTTCAAAAAATAATTAATAAATAATTAATAATAATTAAAATATGAAGATGACATATCCAGATTAAAAGAACGTGGCTAACAATCTATGAGCTAAAAAAATCTAGCAAATCAATTTGATATAATTACGACCACATTAACATGAAAGGGTTATTAACATGGCGTACATCCGTATAGATTCCTCAAGCTGCACACGATTATCTCGTAATTATATCAAATTGATTTGCTGGATTTTTTTAGCTCATGGATTGTTAGCCACGTTCTTTTAATCTGGATATGTCATTTTCATATTTTAATTATTATTATATTTATTAATTATTTGTTGAAATAGAAGGCCACGTTCTTTTACTAAATTATTTATTAATTATATATCTTAATAAAATTTTCAACTAATTATGTTATAAAAGTAAGCTTTAAAGATAAAAATTATATTTTACTAAATGTTATAAATATAAAATAATTAAAAATAAGTAAAAAAATTAAGATTTGGGGCCGAAATGGGCCCAATTCGGTAGTTGGGCTACCGAACAGCCCGTTCGGCAGCCCAGTTCTGCAGTTGGGCTGCCGAACTGGGCCTAGTTCGGCACCAAGACTGCCGAACGGGCTCCGTTCAGTCTTCCCTCTACCGAATCGACCCCAAATTGGTATATTTTTCAAAACCGGACCCAAATCGGTAAAAAAAATAAATTTTGGACCCCTTTTCGGAAAAAGCCCTCAAAATATACCAATAACTTTCGCGTCGATTTTGCAAAAGAAAGAATATATCCAATCACTGATTTGACATTGCAATTTATCCTATTTCTTGCGTTTAGCCAATGCAAAGGTATCGTAATAGCTGCGGAATTTCAACGTCGATGCCGCTGTCCAAAGGTGACAGCGATGATCATCCATGCACTACGTAATTATGAATCTTCAGCCAGAGCCTCCATTTTTTTTTTTAAATAGCAATTTCTAATATTGAATTTATTCCAATGCATGTCCACATTATCTTTCTCATTAGAAAGGTTAATTAAAACCATAAGGAAGAAAATACTAAAATCATCGGACCTTTTCAATCTATCATCGTCGATGAAATTTTCGAATTGTGCACGTCGTATGATAAAGATCGCTCTTCGGCTTTGCTTCATGCCGTTCGAAAGGGTTTTAATTTATTAAACTTCGCTTTAGTAGACGCATCATCATATGGTTCATATGATTAGACTTTCTCTTCATTGATTAGTTCTAAGCTTCTCCTTGCAGTGTCCACTAAAAGCCGCACATGCAAGGGCCTTGCATATATTGATAATTAGTATATGAGAGTTTAGCTAGGATTGTTAAGCTTATTTCCCATGCTATAAGGGAACTTTATTTTGCTTGGGTGGCAGCAGGTCACCGGCTTCTCTCGCTAGAGCCACAAAGCTCCGGCGTCCTTGAGCATCTTCTTCAGCGAGCCGCTGAGCTGAAGCGTCATGACGGCATTGGCAGACCCGACGAACTTCCCTCCGATGAAGACCGCCGGGACCGCGGGGTTGCACCCGAGCCGGATCAGCGCCCGCTCCATCTCCTTGCCCCGCGGGTCCTCGTCGAGCTCGTGGACCGCGGGGCTCACTCCCTGGTCGTAGAACAGCCTCTTGATCGCATGGCACATGCAGCATGTGCTCCTGCTGAATATCACCACTGCCTTCTGCGACGCCAGCCTCGCCACCCTATCCATGTTGATTTGAGAGGGAGGGAGGGAGGGAGGGAGGGAGGGGGGGGGGGGGGGGGATCGTTTTAGGGGTAGATTTCCTCTCGAATGTAGCAAAATGAAGTTGTCGAAAGATGGAGAAAAACGCCGAGTACCCTATGAACAAGATCGGTTAGGGTTTGGGACCTTTCTTTTTATGTTTTGCAATTGCCTTGTGATGTAATATGGACGTGTCAAGGACCTTTATATATACACTGAAAGAGAAGGAGGAGCATCTTTCAGATATTGGCTTGATCTGAATATTAAAAGGCGAAGTGGAGAACAAAAGGAGAGGAGCGAAGAGAAGAGAAGGGGGTGATGGTGATGAGAAAAGGCGGAAGGTTCTTTGGAGATATTTGATGCGATATCCGAAGAACACCCCCCTCGATCTGATCCCGACATTTATTCCGAGATTGTTTCATGGGAATTTGACGTTAATCTGTGGGAGGAGAGAGGCACGACAATTTGCCGAAAGTGAATTTTTAATTAATAGGGGTGCAAAATGTGTCAATTATGAGAATTGTACGGAATTGTATGGAAAGAGAATGTTTTTTTTTATTTTTACCTTTGCTTTTTTGGGGGAGTGCCACAGTTCTTGATAGAGCAGAAGAGAGGGGCTGTGGGATAGATATGGGAATGTCAACTTTGGATGAGGCTTGGAGCCAAAGAGTGGCATCGTGTAGATGATGTGAATTTGCTTCGGCGAGCGAGGAAAAGGACCCTTCACTTCCTTGGTCGAGAAACTCAGCTTTCGAGATGAAATCTCGGCCATGCATTTGGAAGAGTGTGCTACAATACTTTACATAGGAACTTATACTTGGGTACCCTAGAGAGAATTCTTTCCAGAGGGGTTGTAAAAAGCAATAGAAGATGACTTCTGGAGATAAGTCTTTTACTTTATTTAGAGTTCGACCCTTCAATTTCCATGTTGAATTGCATTTGGATGGAAGTCCATTCCAGCAAGATGACTATGCGAGATGGAATTTTCACTTATCCATCACTTTACATCTGCTTTCTGCAAAAAAAATAAAAATAAAAAAATAGGTCATTACTGAGCACACCACTCATGATAATACTCTCGGGCCACTCCTAGTGTTGAGTGTGATGTTACTACTAGAATCGCCTAGAGAGGGTGAATAGGTGAATTCAAACAATTTGAAAAGTAATCGCGGAATATAAACAACCAAGTTCTGAACCAAGTTTGAATTAGTATATAAACGGTATTATATTTAGATTCACATATATGCAAGAATCATCAGAGGCAGTATGTAAAAGTTCAGAGACAGAGAAACTTGCACACGATGTTTACAGTGGTTCTGCTTTAAATCAAGCTTACGTCTACTCTCCACACTGACAACCTATTGGGTGAATTCCACTATTCAATCATTCAGAGCTTACAATGAGTGATGTACTATGGTTGAGAAATCGCACTATCTCACACAGTCACTCTTAACAAGAACCTCTCAAGAATTACAGTTTGAAAATCAACAAAGACAAGTGTAGGATCGAAGCTCTCTTCAGACTTTGGAATTTTAGATTCTTGATTCACCCTACTCTTCAGCACATTGATTTCCTTTTATATTCCTCTACTTCCAACCTACCCATTCGACAGTTTTAGAGGATCAATCTCCAATGTTGGATAAAATTCCTAATAGAAGATTAAGTAGCCGTTGAAATTGAGATTAGAATCTCCCATTGATTCGGCACCCATACAAACCTAAATCTGGATTTCCATAAATAGAGTTCTTGTTTGGAAAATAATCTCATCCTTGCCAATCAATAAAGATGTCTTGCTATATTATTTAATTAGCGAGACTCTCTAAAATTGATGCTTTCCAATGTGTAAAATCCAAGCCAAATCACTAGCGTTGTAAATATGATTTGCGTCTGAGTCTGAACATAGGTTAGACTTAGGATCTGAGTGAGTCAAAATGCCTTGAGAATATACGTATCTCAGCTTCTGAGCACATCCAGGAAGACTAATAAGACCATCCTCATAATGTACGATAATATCAAAGAATATAATGTTGTGGTCCATAGTTGTGTAATTAAACTTATAATGTCTAAAATCACAGACAGCATTGATATTTTCCTTTCTTTTGAAGTTATCACCTACATACAAATACTTAGATGGATTTATCAACATCATATGATGAGGTTTTCTTCAACAAAATACGCATGTGAGTTGTGTTGTACAAGCACCAATCGGAGATTGGTATAGTTTAGACCAGTTAGTAATCCTAATTGGCCATAAATTCTTGGTTTTAACTTCTAAGTAAAAATAGGTCAAATTCGATATGTTAATGGGCTTAGACTAAAGCTCTCATCTTGGTAACCCCCTAGGATTTGGAAAAAGCTCTAAACCTATTGTACGGCAGCCAATTCAATCCAAAAAGTTTCAATTGTGCCAAATTTAGTCCTAAATATTTTGAAAATTGGCCAATTTAGTCGTAAGCCTTTTATTTATGCTAATTTAGTCCAAAATCTTTTGATGATTTGCTAATTTTATCCTAAACTTTTTGACGACTTGCCAATTTAGTCATTCATGTCAATTTTAACCAAAAATCACTAACGTGAACGCTGACTATCTTACGTGGCGTGGGCCGCGCTGACGTAATTTTTTTTATTTGTTTCCTTTCTTTTTATTTTTCCTTTTCTTTCCCTTTGGCCTATTGTCGGCGGCGACTAGCCGCAGGCGAGGGCTAGTGAGGGCATCACGGTCCTCGCCAGCCACAGGCGAGGGCTCGAGCCTCGGGGCTTGGGTGAGGGCGACCCTCGCCTATGGCCGATTGTCAGTTACAAGCCAAAGGGAAAGTAAAGGAAAAAAGAAGAAGAAATTCGTCCACCTAGAGAACTTTCAAACTTGCGTCTCTTATATTAGCAAGGCTTATAAGGAGAAAAGATTGTTCTTAGAGTCTTTTTCAGATTTTTATATATTTTACCTCAAATACATAAGATATATAAACAAAATAAATAAAAGAATCTTTTCTAAGACCATACAAAAGGGGTAGATTTCCTCACCCCGCCTCTTGACTTGCCATGTGCCCCGCTTTAGGGGTGGGTATGGTTCCATGATTGACATGGTAGGTTTCAGATTCTAAAAATTGGCAAACCTGTTCCAACAGGTAGATTCCAAATTCTAGGTTTTTGTGTTTGTGGAACCTGAAACTTGGAACCTATAACCTATAACAAATATTTGTGTTTTTCTTGTAAAATGTCTTTGTGCAATCCTGCAGTATTTCACGGCGTCTGATGATGAGTGTGTAATCTGGAACCACTAGTCTGAGTTTCTATTTTCGACGATATTTATGAATGAGATTTTTACTTGGTTAATGTTTCATGTATATTTGTGTGTTGTAGCAGCGAATTATGGTAATTAAAAGTGAGGATTCACTGTGAATCCTCACTACCCCCACTTAATGTCTCGAGAGGCATTTTTTATGAGGAAAATTTGCCCCATTCCGAGCGGATTCCTCGCCTCCCGTGCCCATCCCTAGGTAGTTCCCTTGCAATGTATATCAGCGTCGGTGAATATCTCGATGAAGACATTTTATGATCAATGCAGTTTTTGGGTATGTGAGTATTGTGGTGTAGCAACGCGATCCCTAAGGCAACCTCGATAATTGTGTACAGCAGAAGAGGTCAAGAGTGAATGCGGGTGTTGTAGTTGTTGCGCTCCTCACATGCAAGAAGCAGACGGAGATTCAATTTCAGATATGTCAGCATAGGAGAAAGCCTGAATTAAGAGAGAGTATGCTTAACATGGGAAGCTCACACACGGAGAGATATGTTGTTGAGGTGCACATGCGAGTTGCGTAAAGAATTTTCGTATTGGAAGATTTGACCTGGTTTGGAGCAGTTACATTCTAATTGACCTTAACACATTGTGTTGAATTTTTAGTTTCGACTAGATATGTTGATGATCTCGGACTAGGATTCTCCTTTTGGTGATCTGGCTAGCGTGAATGTATCAGACATTTAACGCGCGTCGCAACAAATAGTGAAAACTGGCCTATGATACCACCCAACACACACACAAAAGTCAAGTTTGCTCCCATTTTCCATCATAGAGGCAGCCTAAGATGCATCAATGTTCCATATCCAGGTCGTAATTCATGTTATTGCAAATCATCAAATAATTTATGGCAAAACATTAAAAAATTATTGCATTCGTGTACAGATCGTCATCTATGTAGTACCAACTCTTTTCGGGAACCTCCATGTCGTGTCCGACACTCTGACACTCTCCGACATGCGACCGACATGTGGTCAACACTCCAAACACGTCAGAGACACACGAGTCCAGCATCCCAACACGCCATTTCAACACGCACGTGGTCAATTTTAAGCATTTTCAATAAGTTAGGGGTGAAAATGTAAATTTATTAAAAATATATATATACTTAAGTCATATATTCAGCCACCCCAAAATTAATATACCCAGCCAGCCTAAAAAAACATAATCGTGAATCTCTAATAGAAGAAGAAGAAGGAAAAAAAAAATTCACCGATGATATTAAATGTATATAAGAATATACATTTAATATACAACATGTCCCAACATAACGAAATTATCTAATTTTTTAAATGACGTGTCGTTATGTCGTGTCGCGTGTCGTGTCGGTGCTACTTAGGTTGTCATTAGCATCACATTCATTTTTCAATAATCACAAACCATCTAGTCTACGAGTTGTGAAAAAAAACGAGAAATTACTCAGAACGCTCCCGTGTTTTAGGGGTAGTACACGTTTGTCCCCAAACTTTTAACTATTTACATGTTATCCTCCCGAATTTTCATTTTCTTACGGTCGTCGACCTTGCGTTATGTTTGCTGTTACTTTTAAGGGGTGACAGTGTATTTTTATCTTTTCTTTTAAGGAAATCTCTCTTTTACCAATAATTTCTATAAAAAAAAACTTAAAAAGATAAAGAAAATGGAGAAAATATATTAACAAAATATTAATATCAGAAAAAATTATAATGTTAAAACTCAAAATTGTTAATATTTGAGGAACATATTTGAGAACTAATAAGGTATTTTAATAATAACAAAAAAAGAAACAGAATTATGTATAAGGAAAAATCCCTTAGTTGCAGAAAGGAAAAATTACAAAATATGGATATCCATGAATCATTATGTGTTTTTAAATGGTTAATTAATGCAAATTGATTGATTAACAAAAAGTATTTAATAGTGTCACATTAGATTTCGATTAATCATTTCCTTTTTTGACTTGAGGACATCATGTTTTTATAGATATAGTTATGTATCAATCAATTATTACTCTAATTAACCACATGCGATTAGTACTTGGGAAAGATTAAAACGCATTACAAGCCATGTGTATTGCACATTCTAATTTAGACCTGATATCACAAATGCTCGACTCGTTAGATCGCATAGGAAACCGAAGGCAAGATTTACGATTGGCCCGCTGCATGAAGGGGCCTTGGTCTTTTTAGTTGGGCTAATTTAGATTGACTGAAGCAATACACAAGAGATGCATGATGCTCCACTCAACGTCCATTCAACTATTTTTGTTCATTTATTGCTCAAGTGAGGGCATCGGGGTTTCATTCTAAGAAGTTCTTTGAGCATGCGGCTAATCGTCATTGATTGTTGTAGTCCTGTCATCGATCCTTAGGACGTTTGACAATTTCACCTTGTTTGCTTATTGGGTTCATAATGACACTATTATCTACACGTTGTTACGCGTAATATCTTGAGAAACTTTTGACACTCCTTTCAAAACGCGCAAACTCGAGCGACATAACTTGCGGAATGCCCATGGAGTTGAAGAACGAGGAGCAGGTAAATAAGCACACGCGATGGAAAACTAAATGGACATGAAGGGATTTGGAATTCGACTTTATGGCTACAGTAGAAAAGGTCCGATTCAAAATTTTACGCTATTGAAAGGAGAAAGCCGTGTAAGCAAACCATACGTGAGATTTAACTTTACTAAGTGCACAGATCCATATTAGTAGAGACCGATATAGGCAAGAATAATCTGATATACTTAATTTAATTTAATTTTTTTGTGGTCGGACTGTTATACTTAATTTGATTTACTATAATCATACGAAAATTCTTTGTGTTGGGGTCCCACTTATCTTTTTTATTTATTTATTAATCATTGAAAGTATGATATGCCACTTAATATACCCAAATTCCTTACTTCTTAGCGACACCAGCATCGTCGAGAATTCGTTCGGTATGTTTTCTTATCGCTCTTCCACAATCAAATGAGAATCAAATCATTGGTAGACAAAAGGAAAAGGTATTGCACGTCGCTCAATCAAATCTCGTATGCTAATTGTGTGAAACATGTGTGATGTGTCCATTGTCTTTTGGAGGAAGTAGAGTCCCATCAAAACATTTTTAAGAATATCTTTATGTTTACTGTGGAGATATTTATAAGCTATTTCTACTGTAGGCCGCAAAACCATGTTTATTAGTCTGTTTATTTGAGTTGCTCTAAACTCTTAATACTATGTTAACCTTATAATTCGTATATAACTAATAATTAAGGGCGCATGGCAACACTTCTGCTTTAAAAATTAACTTCTGGCCGGAAGTTTATTTTTCTGCTTTTATTTCTAAGAAGAAATTGATTTTTCTACTTCTAGAGAGAAGTAATTTTTTTTTTACTTCTTCAAGTAGCTCCAAAACTACTTCTGGAACAAAAAAATAAAATAAAAAAAATGCTCTAAAGTAAAAAATGAAGTTGCGTAATCAAACGGATTTCTGTTCTAGAAGTTGCGTCACCAAACGGATTTATGCTCCATAAGCATTTTCGGAACAGAAATTCTACTCCAAAAGTGTTGTCATGCGTGCCCTAAGTTGTCTTTATACTTGAAAGTGTCACGTATCATCTTTTATCATGAATTTATCAAACAATTCACGCAAAGCGCGGAGCAATGTCTAGTTAAATATATATTGCCCGAAACTGGACAACTTCTCTTGCATGCACCATAGAAAAATAGACCTAAAATTGACTTTTAAATGTCCAAACGGCTCACTTAATTAATATATGTCTACAATTATAAACAAAAGAAGGGCATCTATGCTAAAGGCAATTAATTAACTTTATATCTCCCCGACATTGTATCTAATATAAGATAAACATCCACCAATGAGCAATTGGTGAGGATGAGGGACGAAGTATTCTCTCCAATCATGCACGTGTTATAAAGGACGGAGGAAATTAACAAGGGGTTGACAAATGGGGGGTGGCTTGTCGACACAAGGAATATTCACAGATCCAAAGGCCTACCCTAAATTATTATTGTATTTGGAGGAACATTTTTTTTTTTTTTTGGTTGAAATATTTTGAGGAACAGTTCGACAGTAACAAAAGCACATTGAGAACGAGAGTGAATTATCCTCAATAATCAACTTCATCCCGGTAAATGACATAAATTATCTCTTAACTTTTGGCACCGTTTGTTTCGCGAAAAGTGTGGCCTTTCTGAAAAATGTTTTCTAGGAAATCGTTTTTCAGGAAAATGACAATATTTTTCGGTGTTTGGCTGAAACCTGAAAACGAACAGGAAAATGTTTTTCGCCGTTTGGTATGGTGTTTTGTCGGAATTATTCCGCGACAAAATATCTTTCACCGAAATTCGTTTTTTGGTTTTTAAATGTGATAAAGGGTTCTGTGATGATCTTGGACAGGAGAGTTCCAGATAGTCATAAAATCAACACGCGAAGTTTGCAAAGATTCCAATAGAATTATACAAATATTGTCTCAACCAGAGTTTAACTCGATGGAGAGACTTCGTTAGTACAACTCAAAAGGAACTGATACAGATGAATTTGAAAGAAATTATACAAATTTAGACCAAACCAGAGTTTGACTCGATGGATTGGCTCAATGGGTACAGTCTCTCTCAAGGAACAACGAACCAAAGCACTCGAAACTGTGCTAGAGTTTGACTCAACGACAAAGCCTTCAATACGCTTCGATAATACAACAGAGTTTGACTCGATGATGCAATAGCTGGGATAAAGATAAATGCCGGAGTTTGACTCAACGACGAGAATTTGAAAGCTACAGCTAAGAAAAGTAAAGTGCAGTGCGATAAATGAAGATAAGATAAATTTGTTGATTTGTTCGGGGGGGCTCTTCTATGGTTGTCCAGTGGTATTTATAATGGTTGAAGAGATAACTGTTCTTCATCGGTTGTGATTTTAGCGCACCAATAGCTACCATGTTTGACATCTACGACGAACCCTTTTGACCGGGTCTTCAAACAGTAATTTGACTTTGAATAACTATCAATGTCTCAGCTCTAGCTTAATCCCTTTTCTCGAGCTAATTGTGCCCACGTTCTCCACTTCTCAGGACTTTTAAGTCAAAAATTCTAGAAACTGTGGATAGGTATATCTGCTAACCTTCTTTCGATCGTGCGGCTTATGTTCACGTCTTCCGCATTTCACGACCTCTTGGACCATATTCTTAGGAACTTATTCCAACTTTATCTACCTAAAACTGCTCTCCCGCCAAGGAATTCAAGGGGGAATTTTTGTATTCTTTGACGCTACTTGAAAAGTTCTTGAATCCTTGGCGGGATTAACGTTCATTGGCTCCCATGTTAATAGCTTGAACTTTCTTTATCCGTCCTTGATATGCTCCACAATGTGGCCTTATCCTTGTTACTTGAACAAGTGGTGCTTCTCCTTTATGGTATCGATAGCTTGCTTAGTGTTCCATCAATCAATACTTATCAGCATTCTCACGTGCCTTCTTCACACTCTATCGAAGTGCCTGCTTCTCAAGTATTTATCACGTGTATCGATCCCTCACGTGTTTTGCATGTGTGTCGACTTCTCTCGTGCGCAGCACGTGTTCTGACGAGCGGATTATTTTGAGTCCAACATAAGGAAAATCAATTTCCACCGTACACGCCTTTTAATAATTCTTTTTTATTATTTTTATTATTTATTTTAAAATCATTTTTTAGTTATTTTCTTTTATCTTTTTTATCTTTTATTTTTATTTTTTTGCTTTTTCCTTTCTTCTTTGACTGGCGACCAGTCACCGAGCCTCGCCACCTATCGGCGAGGCTCGAGCTCGCCAGATTCCAGCGGCTCGGGCACTCTCCTCTCATATCAAACGTTTGGCTTCTCCTCGAATCTCCACTTCCTGGTGCCAAAGCTGCTGGGTTACTTGTCAATGGTGGCTTATCGATCAAAGTGCGGGATCATCACTTTCTTCCTTGGATTCGGCTACCTAATTAGCTGGTATAATTTGCTCTCGCACGAAATTATTCGAGCGTTTTTGCCAGTTTTTGTTGTCTGTGATCGAGTTATCATGGTTCTCTGCTTGTTCGGATGCTGCATGCATGGTTTGATTGTTGAATGTTGTTTGTCGGATGTTTATTGCATTGCGTTCAATTGTCATTGGATTTGAGTATGTTATTTCGGGCCGGGATTTTTTCATTGGTAGTTTGGGTTTGGGCATATGAATAGCTACTTTTATATATACTCTTTTTTCGCTCGTAATTGAGTGATGTAACGAGAGGTGCGAGGTGCTAATCATAGTAGAATCCTATATTGAACGTAGCCCTAGTCTAAGGGTGAACCTAGATAAAATCTTGTGTCTGTATTTCTCTTTCTCGCTGTACGTTTTACTTCGATTTGATTGTGCGCTGAATCCTAACACATGTTATAAGATACATCAATGGAGGAAGTTGGAGGAATAGGATGTAGGGAGCACACATTATTCTAAACTGCGAAATGGTAATGCCGTCGAATTCATCCTCCTCGAGCGATGTCGTGAAAGGGAGGGGAGCATGAGTGATCTCACTTGCTCAAAATTCTTGTACAGTCTCCAATAAATTTTCTACTCTGATTAAGATATTTCTATTCTGTGTGGAATTGCAGAAGTATTCAAGAAGAAGCTGGAAAATTATACTAGCAATGGAATGCAACACTTTTTCAACGAGTTAGGAGACAAAACAGCTGTAGTCTTTGTGGAATTCGCCCTGTGGCGAGGCTGGAGCCTCGAGTGAGCCCGAGATCACCAAGACCGGCCGAGCCTCGAGCGAGCTGGCCAGCATTGTGACCGATCGCTAGGCGGCCAGCCGTCACCGAGGTCCCCGGTCGGCGGAGGAAGAAGGAGAAAGGAAAAAAATAAAAATAAAATAAAAAAAAAGAGAGAAAAATTGAAAATTAAAAATAAAATTTTCAAATTTTTAATAAATAAATAAATAATGAAAAGAAAGTAAAAAATAATGATAAAAAAAAAAGGAAGTGTGAAAGAGAAGAGAAAGGAAAGATGATGAAAATATTTTCTTCTTCTCAAAAAGAGAAAAACATCTTTCCTACTTTTGAAGGGGTTTTTTTTTCCATAGTTGAAAAATATTTTCCTAGACTAGCTTATTTTTTGTGAACCAAACGTTGGAAAATCTGAAAAATGTTTTCCTAGAAGTTGTTTTCTGCGAAACAAACGGAGTCTTAATCTAATATATTACGTGATTCCTGTACTTTTAATTTATTTAACGTGATCCCTGAATTTGAACTAATGTGTAATGTCGTCCCTAAATCTTTAATTTGTTCGATGTGTTCCATGTAGTATTGATACGCGTTCAATATAGTCCCTGGAATATGTGAAAATGCTCAATGTTGTTCTTGCACTTGAATCAAAGGAAAGAAAATATTGAATATTTTCATGTAGTTCAAAAATTATATTAAACATTTATCAAAAGTTGAGCGATGAAGTCACCGCCCACTCTCTCATCGTTATTTGGCTTCTGATGTTTTGTCCCTTGACAGCTCTGAAATGTTATCTTTTCTGGGGTTTCTGAGATAGAGAGAGATCATCCATCTGGTGGCATCTGCAAAAGTGGTGCAGTCTCCATCCGAGATAGAGATCTTTTTCTCTTTCGTCTCTCTGGGAGAGGGAATATCAAGGAAAGGGAGAAGAAACAACTTGTAACTTGCAATCTCTCTCTCTCTCTCATGCTGGGATGCAACGATCCGACCTCGCATTCTTCTTTTATCTTTTTGCTGTCTGCAGCTGGCTGATGAGAAAGCTCACGTTCTTTTTCTGCAACTCACGCACGCTTGTGTCTCTATGAACTTCTAGGGTTCTCCCGTGACGGATCTCTCTCTTCGTAATTCGATTATAATCACGTGCGTTCTTCGTGAAATTTGCTCACATGTTCGTTCAATGCTAATACATCCCCCCGTTAATCGTCAAGGATATTTAGAAACATCATGTTATACCATTCTCACTTTCTCCCTCTCTCTCTCTCTCTTTTTTTTTTTACAATTAACTGAAGAGAGAAAATTAAACATTGGATTCACTTGGTTCGAACGAGAACAAGACATTAACCCCCATTTACTAATCCAACTTCGAAAGCGGTCCACCGACAACTTAAAACATATTAATTTTCTAACATACAGGAGCTTCTACAATCCGTGAGGAACGTTTTTTTCAAGAGATTAATAGCCGTTGGACCAAATAAGACGCCCACCGATTATGAATTCTTTAAGCTTTTGCGTATCGTGACACCTTGTAATTTGAATAAGTGTTACAAGAAAATGCACGTTATCACAATGAGTTATGAGTTGCGAGCGAGGAATCTGTTGCGCGGAAGCAAGCGATCGAACAATAAAATAGACAGAATGAGAAAATAAATCGGGCACCAGATGTATATGGTTCGGTCGTAGAGACTTACGTCAACGGGGAGAGCAGCAACGAATTTCATTATAGATCAAGCGATACACGGAGATTACAAAACCATACTCGAGTCACTCAAACACTCACAATGTTTCCTAGCTCCAATTACATCCAGTAACGCACACAGTGTTTAGTCCACAATTCCTCACGAAATAATCTATCAATCTCACAAAGGAATTACACAAATCTTACCACAAGATTTAATCGGCTCCAACACTAAAGTTATTGACGCAATTCCACAGAATAAACCTAACGAGCAAGCACTCGACAAACGGTGCTTGAAGACCTCTTTCTTCGTAGTAGTAAAAAAACGTCCTCTAACCCATGTATATATTAAGACAAGAAACCAATATATGACTCTGACACCAACAGGGAATATAAATCAAGAATGGATCCAAAAAAAAAAATCTTGGAATCCTATCCCACGCCCAGAGAAATCCAAATTCTATCAAAGTTGAAAGTTTCCCTTTTTATTCTCCTTGACCGACTTCAACTTGGTGAATTAACTTGCGTGCCCTATTAATTTCCACGATCAAGAAAGTCCATATATTTCACGTGGTTGATAAATTTAACCACTTCACTTCGGCCCGGGTTTTATTCAATAAGCTCAAACTCGAAACATATTTTAACAATCTCCATCTTGGCTCGACGTTTGAGCCAAATCATAACCGCTTTGCTAAAAATTCAAACTTTACTTGCTACTCTCCCACAGCCCCAATGGGCTCAACCGCCACATATGTCTTCCAAGTCCAAGCCGTGCTTGAACTTCACTATAACTGTGGACCTCATCAGAACACCAATTGCACTGCTCCATAAGAACTTTCCGACACAACCTTCTCTACCACAGATAAAGCAAAACCACCGTTGCATCTATATCTATCAGGAGACCGAATACGTACCTTGTCAATATCAGCAGTTACAGCAACCATTGGCTCTACAAGCTCCACCTCGCTACAAGCATTATTTGTTTCGATTACCATGCTAGTACTCGCTACCTCAGGAGTTTCTGGTTGCAACTCCACCTCAAGCTGAACGCCATTTAGATCCGTATGAACACTGCTATATTCACTCATAGCCAAAAGTATTGGAGACTCGTCAAATGTAACTTCTCTGCTGATAACACGTGAATTTAATTACGGGCACCACAACCGATAACCTCGCTCACCTTATGCATAGCCTAGGAACATGCACTTTCTTGCCCTTCCATCGAGCTTACCATCATTAACTCGAACATAACATGGGCAATTAAATATTCTAAGAACAGAATAATCAGCAACATTACCTGACCACATTTCTTTGGGAGTCCAATATCCAATCGCAGTCGATGGGGATTTATTCACCAGGTAGCTCGCCATACTAAGTGCATCCGCTAGGAATCTCCTAGCCATACCAGCACTAGAGAGCATTTTATGGGCCGTCTCTCGTAATATTCTGCTCATCAATTTTGCAACATGTTGTGGTTCATTGGCACTAGTGCGGTGTCTCACTATGCCTTTCTTCATGCAGAATTCATTTAACAGCTTCGAGCAAAACTCCATGCTTTTGTCAGTCCACACCTGCTTGATCTTTTTACCAATCTCCTTTTCGATCAGAGCTCTCAATTACTTGATCTTGACAACAGCATCAAACTTGTCCCTTAGCACAAACACCCAGGTCCTCCTCGAGTAGTCATCTATAACTGTAAGCATAAATTTAGCACTCTTCCTCGAAGGAAACCCCGACAACTTGCAAACGTCTAAGTGACGTAATTCTGCAATTTTCGTAGTTTCTTTGACAATCGCACTAAACTGCATTTTCCGTCGTTGATCTAAATCACAGCACCTGCATATATTCAGTTCATCGGCAATATAACCACACAATAAATTTCTTTCACTTAGAACCTTCAGGCTTCTCTCGTTAATGTGCCCCAATTGCATATATCACAATTCAAACTCTCGAACATATGCATCCGACGTCTCGGCAGCGAAATTTGTCACTATCTCACCTTGAAGCTCATACATGCCATCATACTTGATTCCTTTTATTATCACCAAGGCACCTCGAATAACCTTCAAAATTTCACGTTCTGAAGAATACCGACACCCAGCTGAATCCAGGGCACTCAAGGAAATTAAATTTTTCTTCAACTCTAGATCATGCCTCACTCCAGTCAATGTCCTCACAATACCATCATGCATTCTAATTCTAATATTGCCAACACCTACGACATCACATTCAGCGTTGTTCGCCAACTGCACTTTACTACTATCCGTGCACTAATAAGTAATAAACCAGTTCCTGTTTGGTGTAGCATGAAAAGAACAACCAGAATCCATAATCCATTTGCCAAACGACGAATCATCAGTTACAGACAAGACAAAATCAGTATTATCTGAATTACTGTCAGCAACAGCCGCAACATCATCCATAGTTCAACTCTAGTTCCCTTACCCTTCTCATTTTTCAACTTAAAGCAATCCCTTCTAAGATGCCCCCACTTGCCACAACTCCAACAAACAGCACTACCAGTCTTAGACTGACTACGTCTGTTCATGTTTATACTACTTCTGCTAACACGAATATTAGTTCTTCCTCTATTTTCACCTACTAAAGCAGCAGATACAGATTCGCTAGATTCTCTTCTACGGATGTTCTCACTCAGAATTAAATCTCGAATCCCATCAACCGTTAAACTTATTGATCTAGAGGAATTACTAACAACAGTAACAATAGTATTTCAACTATCAAGCAATGAGGATAACAGAATCAAAGCACATACCTCGTCTTCAAAGTCAATATCAGCTGAACTCAATTGACTAACAATCACATTGAATTCATAGATATGATTAGCAACTGACGCACCTTCGCCCTTCTTCAAATTAAACAGACGTCACATCAAATAGACCTTGTTGATCGCAGAGGGCTTTTCGTACATATCCGACAGGGCTTTCATCAAACTTGTAGTGGTTTTCTCTTTGACTATATTAAACGCGATGTTACAAGCCAACGTCAGCCGAATAACACCCATCGCTCGTCTATCCAGCAATTCCCAATTAGCTTGCTTCATTGTCTGTGGCTTCTCCCCAAACAGTGGCAAGTGCAGTTTCATCTGATATAGATAGTCCTCAATCTGCATCTTCCAGAAACCAAAATCCTTCCCATCAAATCTATCGATTTTCACTTTACCTTCTTCCGACGCCATCGATTCGCTTCAACTTAAGCAAGGCTAGCTTTGATACCAATTGTTGCGCGGAAGCAAGCGATCGAATAATAAAATAGACAGAACGAGAAAATAAATCGGACAATAGATGTACATGGTTCGATCTTAGAGACTTACGTCAATGGGGAGAGTAGCAACGAATTTCACTATAGATCAAGCGATACATGGAGATAATAAAACCACACTAGAGTCACTCAAACACTCTCAGTGTTTTCCAGCCCCAATTAGATCCAATAACGCACACAGTGTTTAGCCCCCAATTTCTCTCGAAATAATCTCTCAATCTCACAAAGGAATTACACAAATCTTACCACAAGATTTAATCGGCTCCAACACTAAAGATATTGACACAATTCCATGGAATAAACCCAACAAGCAAGCACTCGACAAACTATGCTTCAAGACCTCTCTTTCTTCGTAGTAGTAAAAGAACGTCCTCTGACCCATGTATATATAAAGACAAGAGGCCAATATATGACTCTGACATCAATAGGGAATATAAATCAAGAAGGTATCCAAAACAAATATCTTGGAATCCTATCCCACGCCCAGAGAAATCCAAATTTTATCGAAGTTGAAAGTTTCCCTTTTTATTCTCCTTGACCGACTTCAACTTGGTGAATTAACTTGCGTGCCCTATTAATTTCCACGATCAAGAAAGTTCATATATTTCACGTGGTTGATAAATTTAACCACTTCACTTCGGCCCCGGTTTTATTCGATAAGCTCAAACTCGAGACATATTTTAAAAGAATCAATCCCCGATGAATCATAGTATGGAGAGTTTGTAACCCATTTTTCGACTTCAGCGGGTGGTGACTCGATCTGGTATCCCACTCCAACATAAGGGGATAATATTAGCGAAGCTAAATGTTTCATATCATATGTGAAAGCAATCTAATTAGAAAAGGCAATTTTTTGATTAGTTTCAAGTATTTTGCTATCATTGGGGAGGGCATCGAGAGACAAAGTGTACAAATCTCCAATTATTCTTTATGTTAGACTCAATATTCCTATTTCCCAAATGAGAGAAGGATAATAGGAGCTATCACATCAAGATCTTCAAGTATGTACTTATTTCTTCTCATTTAGAATGAAGTTAGACAATCTGATGAGACTCGAGATAAAGAGTCAATGCACTATGAATGTGATGAATCCAACTGTCTTTATTTGATAAGAATCAATACAATCGTTTTCAAGATTCCTCATCAGAATGAGAGGAGGCATATCTTCATCCAACCAGATCAAAATGTTCATCCTAACCCAAAGTAGACATGTATACCCATGAAAACTAAAGCATCTAGGAACGACTTTTGGTCCCTTTTTTTCATGGCTACTACTGATTAAGTAATATTTGCTTAAGTTATACATGGCGAGAATGAAATCGATTGAAATTAGACGTCCTTTACCAAGAAAGCTTATCTTGGTGACACGATCAAGATATCTCGATCTGACGAAGGGTATTATTAGGCAGTGAGAGAACATTTCTTGTTTCAAGTTCATTTGCATCGAACTCATCCCACATCTTTTCGTGAATTTAATTAGCCACATCAATAGAACCGCGTAAATTTGATATGTTTTCTTCGCAATTGGTTCACTTTTGACTTTGGATTGCCTCAAATTGTACAAATTATCCCAAGCACACGATAAGATAACAATAACATTGAAGGACCACCCACTTTTCTCATAAAAAGGCCAAAAGAACAAGAACGTACAATATTTCCCTTGGCCTGCCAATTGGATAAGTTATGAAGATATTGTGCCCAAAGATTTTAGGGTGGAGTAACCTTTTTGCAGGGCATACATACGTTTAAATAAAGGCACGATTTTATTTTATTCTTATTTTTTTAAATGTGAGAAGAAGATTCGAAATGGTGACGACTGACGAAAAGTTGAATTGGGAAAGTGAAGTGGCCTTTCGGATTTGGATCGATGTGCCTTTCGATTTGCAAGGCACAAAAAAGTAATCTAGAATGTCGGGTACACGCGGGAATAATATCAATTGAAAAAAGTTTTAAAAAGTTCAAAAAGTTTGGATATATGATTTTGTAAATAGTTCTCACTAGATTAAATGTGGTTAATATTCGTTGTCTATTCAAATTCGTGGAATCTTTACCTTAGCTAGTTGAAGTGAATTCCTGTTTGGCCGACTTATTTGATTAATCACTATGGTTAATTATTCCTTATGCCTGACATTCTCCTAATCATATAATTAAGAGGGGAATCCGATCTAGAATTTGTTCTTGGTGAGAGAGTTTGCGGGAACTTTTATGCTAAGGACATCGTATAGACATCTAATTAGTGTATTTCGAGATGATCAGGCACTGTTAATAAATAAAAAAAAAGATTTTGAGATGCCCTTGACTAGGTCTAGATTTAATGAATTAATTTTTAGTTTGAATTGGTAGCATGAGTATATGAGGACTCCTAAGCGATGTTCGAGAAAATAAATTGGACATAATGAAGTCGAGTACGCGACGAATTGCTCCGGAAGTTCAATCTATTAGAGAAATATTATATATTTAGTATCTAAAGAGACGTCTCACGTAAAGTTTCATGAGGTGGCGAAGGGAAACCCAAAAACCATATAGCTGTGAGGTATGATAGTGAATAGCTTAAGTACATATGGGTTGAAAAATAGCCGAAATGGGTAAAGAAAATTAAGGAAGAGTTTTAAAAAGGCATGAGGAATTAAACTTCAGATCTATTAGCCCTTGAAGAAAACTATATAGTCTCTTAGCGCCCCTTGCTCGAAAAATCGCACGTAGATGACGAAATGAAGAGTCGACTTCTTAATGAAGAAATGAATAATCGAATACAAGTCTTTTTAGCTACTAGTTGACTCGCACAACATTCAAACAAGTGTTTTGGCCACACGAACTCCGCAATATTAAGCTGAAAGATGGAGGCGGGATTAGTTATTCAAGATCCTTTTGCCGGAAAACTAGGCCTTGGGAAAGCTTTGCATCAAACTTAATTTAAACTAGGGAAATGCTTCCCTGATAGTATTATCAAGGACAGTACAATCTCAACCGTAGATCCACACATCATCACCGCACGTTTTGCATAAAGCACTCATTGACTAGAAGATCGTGTTGTCAGAAATAACTGACAGTACTATCAGACTGTCAGGCTAGTGGCTTCCTTTAAACTATTCCAAGACTTTCCAAAGTAGTTAAATAAACTAGTAATTAGAATCTAATAAGCCAACATATTGGTCCCAAAAGTTTGACCGTGATCATATGCGAGTTCAAATGCACGGCAGTTAACAATCACATGATGAGTTCTGCCTCTTTAAGTTAAGGCAAAGCCACACATTTCAACTTTCCAAAGTCACTCACGCACTAGGCAGAATCATGTTCTTTATTGGGGAAAAAAGAGGCTTGGGACAAAGATGGAGGGCAGAGATTTATGTCATCTGGTTGGTTTTCTTGTCCTAAAGGACCAGTTGTATTTACCACATTTCTCTTCTCGAACACAGAATGAGAATCTTCACAGAGAGAGAGAGAGAGAGAGAGAGAGAGAGAGAGAGAGAGAGAGAGAGACAGAGAGAGACAGAGAGGTCCCCAAGTGGATAAACCCTATTTTCATTCTCCAACTCAGCAGATGCCTCCAAGATAAATACACGCAGAAAAAAATTCCCATGGTTGAAAAGAACTTGTTTCAACGGTGAGCCAAAAGGAAGAAAAAAAACTTAAATGAGAGAGATAAATACTGTTCGGTATCCACTGAATTGATTAGTAAATAGTTCCAAATTATAAACCCTAGCTAGGGTTGAGAAGGAAATGAGGGAGATGGGTTTAATTGCTATAGGAGGGAAGAAATACTCGGCCAAAAAATAAAATTGGTACTCATGCAAATATCAAAAGCCATAAAAATAAGAAATTTAAGGATATAGTGGATGTGATGTGAAGCCGTACGAAGGACATGTTGCCTCTATTGCGTAACTGAAAGAATCTTATTCATTTGTACGCGGCTTCTGTTCTCTAGTGCAAATGCAAAGCCCTTATCCATGTTGCAATGATCAAGTGTTCCATGAGAATCCTTGTGAAATTAGCCAAATATCCAAAGGAAAGGAAAAAATCTCTCTCTCTCTCTCTCTCTCTCTCTCTCATGCAAAACCCAAAAACCCTACCTTGAAACATCTATATAAGCATGTCACTCATGAAGCTTCAAGCACTCCACACAAACACAAGAAACCCTAATATCACATTCCAACCATCAAGAGCTCACTTTGCTCTCTCTCTCTCTCTCTCTCTCTCTCTCTCTCTCTCTCTCTCTCTTCAAGCTTATTAGCCACTCTCCGGAGTCTACTCTAGTCGACACACTTGGAGCTCCCGACATCTCGAAGCTTTTTTTCTCGATGGAGGATCCGGTGTCGAGGATGATCTCGGAGAAGCCGGTGGTGATCTTCAGCAAGAGCTCGTGCTGCATGAGCCACACCGTCAAGACGCTTCTCTGCGACTTCGGGGCAAACCCAACGGTCCACGAGCTAGACGAGATACCGAGAGGCAGGGAGCTCGAGCAGGCCCTCGTGAGACGCGGATGCAGCCCGGCGGTCCCCGCCGTGTTTATCGGCGGCCAGCTTGTCGGAGGTACCAATGAGGTGATGAGCCTCCATCTCAATAGGTCCTTGATCCCCATGCTCAAACGCGCCGGAGCATTATGGGTTTAAAGGATTTCATCAACAGCCTCATCCGGCCAAATTGGAAAAGAAGAATAAACAAACGAATGTGTCTTTTTGGTACACGAGTTTTGGAAATATAGGTGTATTAGTCGGATGGGTTGGCATATGTATGCAGAGAGCTTATCATAGTTAATGTTAGACACAATCCTAACTTATATGGGGTTTGTGTCATTTTGTGGTGACTCCCGTTTTTGAACTGAGTAATAAAAATGACGCAGTTTTGCTATATATGTTACATCTTTTATTTGAGTATAGTTCCGGAAAGGATTCCTTTCAAGTATGCAGCCTGCGTAACCTTTTTGTTACACAACCTACATCCATCTCCATTGATATAGATACTCGGTCAAGTTTTCAAACTATAACTATCCACTTCAATGGTGACGGAGGTAGATTGACTAACTAATAGATTTCAAGGAGAAAATTACCCAATCAGTCCTAAAATTATTGTACCGATGTCAATTTAGTCTCAAATCTTTGAATTTTGCCAATTTAGTCCTAAACTTTTCCGTGAAATACCAATGTAGTCCTTCCAATCAATTTTCACTAGAAATCCCTGATGAGGCGGTCCAGTCATCACCGGCCGTCTTACGTGGCACACCGCTACGTCAGCGATTTCTGGAAAAAATTGACCGGAATGACTACATTTGAATTTTGCACAAAGCTTTGAGACTGAAATGGTAAAATTGAAAAGCTTATGACTGAATTGATGTCCGCATAATAATTTTTAGATTGATGGGGTAATTTCCCTATTTTTACGAGCTATGAACCATGTAAAAGGTTGGTAGTTGGAAAAATGGCTATACTAATAGTTTGGGGATTATTACGAAAGAAATCTTAAACCTATTGTACGGATTCCAATTCAGTCATAAACTTTTAATGAATTGTCAATATAGTTCTTCCGGCCAATTTTGGCTCAAAAATCACAAATGTGGCAGGCTAATCAATGCCGCATGTCCTATGTGGCATGGTCAGCACCAGCCTGCCATGACGTAGACAATTTTTATAAATGTTTTTGAATTTTCTAGATTTTTTTTTCCATTTCCGTCTATGATGCCATTGCCTAGATATGGAGAGGGAAACCCTCGCCAGATCCGGCGAGGGCGACCCTCACCTATGGCCAGTGACCTCCACCGGCCATCGTTAAGGCCTTGACGACCTACGAATGCAAATACAGAAAAAAGAAAAACAAGGAAAGAAAAGAAAAGCAAAAAAAAAAATTAGAAAATTTAAAAAAATTACAAATATTGTCCACATCAGTGCTGACCGTCCCACGCTGTCACACCCTGATCCTCGGGCACATAACAACCCTATCAAACGCCTCAGGTCATTTAAGGGCGACGTCCTAGGCACGTTGTTGACCTATTCATTTTATCTTTCAATTAAGCACATGCGGAAGTGATTCTCAAACCCCAGACAAACATCAAAAATAGGGATAGTAGGAAGGAAACCAGCAACCAGCAAACAACAAAAGCTCGTTTTATTTATTAACCGTTAACATTGGGAAGTTCATATCTACAAACCCTACCTTAGTGCTACTTCTTACAACCATAAAAAAGATACTAGATCGGGGTTGGAGTTAACGCTACTCCCAAAAACTACTCCAAAAAGGTCCACGTCAACATCCTCCACTCAGCACCAGTAGTCGGCCGACCCCGAACCGTACTGGTCTGCTCTCCATCGCTAAGGTCCTGAAAATGATTAACAACAACGGGTGAGATATAAAATCTACGTGAGTCAACGCCCTAAGCTCGAGTAGGGTGATGATTCACTTAGGGTGGCCTAAACATGCAGGTTATTGTCGATAACAGATCAATAGCATGAGATTCCTGCAACGCTCTAATTACTAGGTGACCAGGCACTTGACTCAAACTAGTCAATCATCGACCACATACACGCTTACCCCGCCTTGGTACACACACTTGGCACAGTATTCAACACGGCATTATACAAATAACACACAAACCAAGGCACACAACCAGAACACTCATCACAATCTCGCATGCATAATGCATCACACGTGTTCCGGTTATTAATGGCTACTCGGCCACAGCACAACCCCCTAGTACCCCTGGGACGGTTAAGTGCTCTTCCGGCATGACCAGGCGTCGTCCCGCTCCGTCGGGCACGGCAACTGATAATCCTCCTAGTACCCCCGGACCGAATATATCAAGCATTCCTGTAAGGAGTGTCAGTCCGGCACAAGCCGCAACCGGCATCCGTCCAGTCCCCCTAGTACCCCAAGGCCGGACTGGCAGACAACCGATAAGCCGTATGATTCCCTGGTACCCCTGGGACGGACATATCATGCATCGTCCTCAATTACCCTCGGGTGACGGTTTTCATCATGTGACCGCACGAGCACACCAAACAATCATGGAGTTCATATCTTTACAATTAGCCCAATGCAAATATGGTCGTACTCAAAACTTGGCTTAGAGTCGTTTTTCATGCTCAAAACACACAGTCGAACAGTCACATGTGATCACACGAACATTCACTTTCTATTAAACATGGTACTCCAATATGGGTGATTACTCATCAGATCCATATATATGCACAATCAAGGCACTCAATAATTATCCAATCAGCACCCAATAATAATTAATTAATTAAAATAATTATCCAAACCAAGGTTAATTAACTTAACTATAATTAATTAACCTAATTATAATTAATTAAGTCCATCTTAATTAATTAACCCGACCTTAATTAATTAACTCCACATCAATTAATCAGCCCAACAATAATTAACTAAGTCAACCTCAGTTAAGTAACCCGATCACAATTAACTAAAGTAACTATAGTTAATAATCTAACCATGATTAACCATAAAGTAACAATAATTAATAAAAGTAACTACGGTTAATTAACCCAACCACAGTTAACCAAAAGTAACTATGGTTAACGATAAAGTAACTATGGTTAACATAAAGTAACGATGGTTAATTAACCTAACCAAGGTCAACTAACTCAACCATAGTTAATTAACTAACCTAACCAAGGTTAATTATCATCTAATACATAATTAACATAAACTAACCACAATTAACATAATCTGAACTAACCCTAAACGCAATTAACAACCTAATCAAGGATTAGAAGGTTAACTCACAAACTAAACGATCGACGACGACGACGACAATGGTGGCAACGACATGGGTGCGCAGCGACATGAGCGGCGTGGGTGACGCATGAGCAGCGGTGGCGACGGCGCTCGGGTCGGCTCGGTCTCATGGAGGCGGCGGCGGACGGCACGGATCGCGGGCGGACGGCGGTTCACCGTTGGCTTGGCGACTCGACACCGCGGCGGTGACGGGGGACGAAGGTGCGACTTGAGGGCGACCGGCGGAGTACGGGGGCGGCGGTGAGGGATGGCCAGCGACGAGCGGACGAGGGGGATAGTGGTGGCGGTGGGGTATCGCACAAAGGGAGGGGTGAGGGGCAAATGGGGTCTCGGCCGTGGGAATGAGAGTAAGAGAGAGAGAGAGAGAGAGAAAAGAGAGATGGGGAGTGATGTGAGGGGTAATTTATGGGGTAGGGCCCATGGGTCAAATCCCCATCAATTATTTTGTCTCTTATGAATAATGCAAAGGCAAAATGGTAATTTGCTAGGAAGTAGGTTAGTCATTTGGCACTAATGACTGAGGGTATTTCGGTAATTTCACGTCAAGGGTTCGGTCAGGGCTGGATTCGTGCGCGAAGGGTCTCGACCCTAGGTTCTACAGCTCGACTAAACCGGTTTGATTTCCTCTTACCAATGCTTCGGGATACACCAAATTCCTTTCCAGATCAATAAAATTGCGTCCAATAATTGTCCCTTAAACCCAAAAAATCCAATATTATTTACCAGAAAAGAATCCATGGTTAAAATCCATCGAATTCAATTATCTTCCAAACGTCAGAATTTTGGGATGTCACGACTCTCCCATCCTTAAGAAATTTCGTCTCCAAATTTGGTCATTGTCTCTTCCTTAGCAAACCTTAAACTCTTCAGAGTCAACCTCTCACTCAAAATATGTGGCCATGCTACACTTTCACTACATCACTCTAATCATCTATTCTCCGAGAGTCATCACATCTCGCATTCTTAACCGTTGATAGGGTCCTCATCGACCCAAACACTCATAGATCTATCTAGCAGCACCAACATGCCATTCACTCACTATTCACTCATAATTACTACGAACATTTCAAGCTCGTTTCTCACACTTGCCAATCCACATGGCGTCATTCAAGACCACAATGTCCATCATACAGCATCAGGCAGATTGTCTGTTACCACTCAGGACACACACATCTCTGCCCCTTTCTCGATGCCAATTCCACATGCCATGCCCGGGATCCTATTGGTTACGGTCTTTAAAATAAAACACATAATTCACATCCCACCACGACGTTGTCGGGTCGCTGGTCGACTAGCTCGTGTGGGTCTCATCACATTTCAACGATACCCTGATAACACAGTAGGGGCCCTCTCCGATCACAACAGAGGCACAATACAAACGCTCGACTTTCACCAACATCCACAAGGCAATCAGGCATTTCTCATATCCATGGCATCTCATCCGTAGTCACTATCCATCGTACGAAATGCAATGCTATGTATGTCACCACAAAACTCATTCTATTCAAACTCAAGAAAACATTTCGGACTCCGAAAATAGTTTAGTTCGAAACCCTTTCACTTGGAAAAGCAGAAAGCTCGGAAAACATCTTTAGATTTCGTAAACAAGTCAGACTCAGCACGATACCTAGACTCATCCCTTTCAATGTATAGCTTGGGTCATTCCTGCCCTCATTGCCATCCTAGAAGCCTGCCAAGAGCTACTCCTTATCTAAGCCTCTTTGCCCCGGCGATCACTCCACACCCTCATCAGACCCGGTCGTTACAGTTGTCCCAAGTTATACACCTACGAAGAGAGTCCTATTTCACATGGCTCATACCATGCTTCATTACAGTTTATAGGTATCCCGTCAAATCTCGTCCCATATCAAGCTGACGGTTTATCAAGTTCGACAAAACGATGATATGCTCATGCATGCACGTTTCAAAACTCAATAGTTTTAATGTAAGAATCTCGTGCAATGCATGTTCGTCTTCACTATTCTTCACGTATCACTCATTTCACATCAATCCTTATCTTAACTAACTAATCTATCACCACAAGTGACCAATTCCTTGGTAAGGATCGACAGCCTAGGTCACTCTGTAAACCTCAAGTCTAGTCGCTAACCACTCAGAATCAATATCATAGAATCAAACAGGCCTTAAGTCGCTGTTCGCTTCCTTGCGAACCTCAATCATCATTTAGGGCCTTTCGATACGATCGCTAACTCAAACCATCAAGATACAGTACATGTTCAAGCCTACGATCCACAATTTCAATCTACCACAATTCCATATCCACAATCAGTCATACAGATAGCCATCAAACTTCACAGTTCAAGCCTATCGATAAGTCGTTACCATTTCTACTTATCGTCCAATCCACCTGTCAATCACTATACAATATCCTTGAAGCACAGAGATCACATGACTAAGGAAAGCTACACGAGTTAGCCAAAACTCTCATTTACTGAACTTGGTATATAACTTATGTTCCCGTAGGATTCGCAGTATCGTACTCAGATGCTGCTCATGTTCCTCATAACTCCTTGAGTTCCGACAACGCCATACGATACGGTGCCTTGAAAATTGGCTCCGTTTTCGGGATTAACTTAATCACAAACTCTATCTCCCTTTCCGGTGGTAATCATGGCGATTCTTGCGAAAAGATATCAGAAAACTCACACACCACTATGATGTCCTCCATCCTGGGTTCCTCAATCAACGTGTTAACCATGGTTGCCAAATAGCCTTGACTACCACTATCCAACAGATAAGTCGCCTCAAGCGACGAAATCAAGGGAGTCGAGGTTCCCCCTCGGTTTCCAACAAACTCGAAGCTAACCCCTTCCAACGGGTTAAACAGAATCGCTTTGCGATAACAATCCATCGTAGCTAGTTGCTTCATGAGCCAATCCATACCAATGATGACATCAAAGTCATACATTGCTAACACAATCAAATCTATCTTTTCTTGCGACCGCCTACAACCAACTTACAACCGGGACATCCTACCAGAGACAATACACTATCCTTAAGCAGGATAGATATCGTAAGGACCATCCCTAACAATTTCAGATCTAACCCTACTAACTTAACAAACTGCTCAGCAATAAACGAATGCGAGGCTCTTGGATCAAACAACGCATAAACTACATGATCATGCAAGGAGACCGTACCTGTAATGGTCGGCGAGTCCTTTGCCTCCTCTCGGGTGACAGCATACACTCGTCCTTACACTAGGGGTCAATTCAGGTTGTCGTACGGAGCGTTCCCTCGCGGTTGTCCTCCTTGCAGTGGCGCTTGCACTCTCATTGGTCTTCGCGGGCAATCCCTCACTTGGTGGTCATATTGACCACATCCAAAGTAGGCTCCCATCCTAAAAGGACATGGGGCTGTTCCATGCCTCCGATTACAAAATCAGCACACAACATTGGGGTTGTATGTAGGCTTCCCTACAGCGTTCTTTCGGTTGGGCGGAATGGGATGTTTTCTCCCTATCATCGGCCTTTTCCCGAACTGATGACCATCCTTAGCAGGAGGCGCAAATCGCGATCCAGATGCGACTTCCCTTTCGGCCATGTTTCTCTCCACAAGTTGGGCCCTCTCATAAAATTCATTATAGTCCTTGAGATTCAGTGGCACCAACTGATCCTTGATTTCGGGCTTCAGTCCATCCCGAAATCTCCTTGCCTGTCCACAGGGTCTTTAATCATCCTTGGCGCATACTTCGACAGTTCGGCGAACTTTGCCTCATACTGATCTACCGACATCTGGTTCTGTCGAAGAAGCAGAAACTCAGCTATCTTCTACTCTCTCGCACAATCTGAAAAGTACTTTCCATTGAAGGTTTCGACGAAGGCATCCCACACCGGGACCATACCTTCGTGAAAGATCCTTCCCCGCGTAGCTTCCCACCATGTGCTAGCATTACCTTGAAGTTGGTAAATGGCCAGCGTCACCTTATCTGCTTCGGAACACCTCAGCAAAGCAAAGGCCTTCTCCAACTCCTTGATCCATGAGGTTACAGCCTCTGGATCACTTGCTCCCGCAAACTTCGGCGGCTTGAGCTTCAAAAACTGCTCCACCAACTTATGCATCGGCTACCCGCCATTCCCGTTTCTAGCCAACGGGTCTTCGTTCGGGGCGGCAGCAGCAGCAGTAGCTTGATTCCTTACTTGCTGCCTACGATGTCCCCAAGGGCTTCCAATGCCTACAAAATCCCATCCACTCTAGAATCCTCCTAAGTCACCCTTCCTCTTGGCACTCTTGGATTGCGGTTACTTATCTTGAAGGACCTTACGAACTCCTGCTCGCCCAAAGGCAACATGTAATGAGAACTCAGGACTACAACCTAAAAGTCAATCAACAATCACAAGTACAGTGTTTTAATACTACTAACTATCCCAAAACCCACCGCACCTTATCACTCCAGGCTATGACCAAGCGGATCAAGCTGACCTTACTTTGATATCACTCTTGGGCGAGGTTGTCACACCCCGATCCCTGGGTACGCAACAACCCTACCAAACGCGTCGGGTCATTTAAGGGCGACGTCACAGGCACGTTGTCGACCTATTCATTTTATCTTTCAATTAAGTGAATGCGGAAGCGATTCTCAAACCCTAGACAAACATCAAAAATAAGGATAGTCAAAAGGAAACCAGTGACCAGCAAACAACAAAAGCTCTTTTTATTTATTAACCATTAACCCTGGGAAGTTCGTATCTACAAACCCTACCTCAGGGTCACTTCTTGCAACCATAAAAAAGATACCAGATTGGGGTTAGGGTTAACGCTACTCTCAAAAACTACTCCAACAGGTCCACGTCATCCTCCTCCACTCAGCACCAGTAGTTGGCCAGGGTCTGATCGATGGGCACCCCGAATCGTACTGGTCTGCTCTCCATCGCTAAAGTCCTGAAAATGATTAACAACAACGGGTGAGATATAAAATTCCGTGAGTCAATGCCCTAAGCTTAAGTAGGGTGCTGATTCGCCCAGGGTGGCCTAAACATGTAGGTTATTGTCGATAACATATCAATAGCGTGCGATTCTCGCAACGTACTAGCTACTAGGTGATTAGGCACTTGACTCAAACTAGTCAATCATCAACCACATGCACACTTACCCCGCCTTGGTATACACACTTGGCACAGTATTCAACACGGCATTATACAAACAATACACAAACCAAGGCACACAACCAGAACACTCATCACTATCTCGCATGCATAATGCATCGCACGTGTTCCGGTTATTAACGGCCACTCGGCCACAACACAACCCCCTAGTACCCCCAAGACGGTTAAGTGCTCTTCCAGCATGACCGGGCGTCGTCCCGCTCCGTCAGGCACGACAACTGATAATCCCCCTAGTATCCCCGGGCCGGATATATCAGGCATTCCTATAAGGAGCGTCGGTCCGGCACAAGCCGCAACCGACATCCGTCCAGTCCCCCTAGTACCCCCGGGCCGGACTGACGAGCAACCGATAAGCCGTGGACATATCAGGCATTGTTCCTAAGTACCCTCGGGTGACGGTTTCCATCATGTGACCACACGAGCACACCAAACCATCATGCCAGTTCATATCTTTACAATTAGCCCAATGCAAACACGGTCGTGCTCAAAACTTGGCTTAGAGCCGTTTTTCATGCTCAAAAGACACAGTCGAACAGTCACATGTCATCACACGAACATTCATTTTCTATTAAACATGATACTCCAATATGGGTGATTACTCATCAGATCATACACACACACACACACACACACACAAAATCAAGGCACTCAGCAATTATCAAATCAGCACCCAATAATAATTAATTAATTAAAATAATTATCCAGACCAAGGTTAATTAACTTAAGTATAATTAATTAACCCATCTTAATTAATTAACTCGACCTTAATTAATTAACTCCACATCAATTCATCAGCCCAACAATAATTAACTAAGTCGGCCTCAGTTAATTAACCCGATCACGATTAACTAAAGTAACTATAGTTAATAATCTAATCATGATTAACCATAACGTAACTATAGTTAATAATCTAACCATGATTATTCATAAAGTAACTATAGTTAATAAAAATAACTACGGTTAATTAACCCAACCACAGTTAATCAAAAGTAACTATGGTTAATTAACCTAATCAAGGTCAACTAACCCAACCATAGTTAATTAACTAACTTAACCAAGGTTAATTATCATCTAATTCATAATTAACATAAACTAACCGCAATTAACATAATCTGAACTAACCATAAATGCAATTAGCAACCTAATCAAGGATTATGAGGTTAACTCACAAACTAAACGATCGGCGACGACGGCAATGATGGCGACACGAGCGGCGCGAGCGGCGCGCGACATACGGGCAGCGGTGGCGACGGCGCTCGGGTCGGTTCGGGCTCATTGCGGCATGGCGGCGAAGGACGGCACGGGTCGTAGGCGGACGGCGGTTCACAGTTGGCTTGGCGACTCGGCACCGCGGCGGTGACGAGGACAAAGGCTCAAACTTGAGGGCGACCGGCGGAGCACGAGGGCGACGGTGAGGGATGGCTAGCGACGAGCGGACGAGGGGGATGGTAGTGGCGGTGGGGTATCGCACGAAGGGAGGGGTGAGGTGGAAATGAGGTCTCGGTCGTGGGGGTGAGGGAAAGAGGGAGAGAGAAAAGAGAGATTGGGAGTGATGTGAGGGGTAATTAATTGGGTGGGGCCCATGGGTCAAATCCCCATTAATTATTTTGTTTCTTATGAATAATGCAAGGACAAAAAGGTAATTTTCTAGGGAGGGGTAAGTTAGTCATTTGGCACTAACGACTGAGGATATTTTGTTAATTTCATGTCAAGGGTTCAGTCAGGGCTGGATTCGGGTGCGAAGGGTCTCGACGCTAGGTTCTACGGCTCGACTAAACCGATTTGATTTCCTCTTACCGATGCTTCAGGATACACCAAATCCCTTCCATATCAATAAAATCGCGTTCAATGATTGTCCCTTAAACTGAAAAAATCCAATATTATTTACCAGAAAAGAATCCGTGGTTAGAATCTATCGAATTCAATTATCTTCCAAACGTCAGAATTTTGGGATGTCACAAACGCCGTGCCACGTAAGTCGGTCGTCAAAATATTTAGGACTAAATTGGCAAAATTAAAAAATTTATGACTGAATTGGCATCGTATAGGTTTATGATTTTTTTGGTAATTTTCTCTAAAAATTTTATTATCATTGAATATACTTCCACATTATTCGATATAGAAGGTCCTATTAATTCAGGTGAACTATCATTGATCCTTTGAAAAGGGCTTAACAACTTTTTATTGTGTGAGTAAGAATTCGTCAACTAATTATGGAAGCGTCGCAAATGATCGGTCTAACCCCCAAATTTGAAATCGCGATATTTTAATGGGTGATCTAAGACGTAGACCGATGATTGTGCATTTCATGCCATTCCAAACGTTGCAATTAAGAGGATGTTGGATTGATAGTTGTAGAAGTAAGTGTAAGATTTTCCATACTTTTTCATGCAAGCATAAAAGCCCAAGCAATTCAAACTATTACAAACAATAAATAAGTAATATATGGGGAGAGAAACTTCGATAATCATTCATAAAGATTCGCTCTGGCGTGCCTACATCCTAAATTCCCAAATCGATAACGTAACAAGGCTGCAGAAGTTGTTTCCTTTGCGAAAAATATAGTACGGATGTTAATTCAGCCCTAAACTTTTCAATTTTGTCAGTTTAGTTCTAAAATTTTGCGCGAAAGTCTAATGTAGTCCTTCCAATTTATTTTCGCCAGAAATCGCTGGCATAGCTGTACAATCATTGCAAACCGTTCCTGGACCTTGGAGGCATACCCGCCACCCTGTGGAAGGAATCTTACATCGGCGCAATTTGCATGTATTCAGAAAGATTAGTCAACCTGGGAAGTTCAAATACTCGTGTTATCCAAATAATAAGTTGATATTTTCTGGATGTTAATACTGTTAGGTACAATTATGAAATAGATGGTGGTGTCCTAATCACGTACTTAGCATTATAAGACCACAGGAGATGGGGAATCCCCATTTAGATATTATATAATTTGATTTTCAAATTAAAAGCTGTCGTTAAAATTACTATTGCACAATTTTAATGTTTTGAACTATATCAAAAAATTTAATTCCTCCCATTGCAAGGAAAGTTCTCTCTGATTACCATATTACAGTTTAACAACTCAATCATAATGCCATACTTTAATATGATCATAATAAAATATTGTAGGATCCTCATAACTTGAGGATTTTAATACTTGCAATTGATCATGGATTTTGAACTTTATTAACGGTGGTTTGAACTTTGAAGGTATCTAGGTTTATTAAGTAATCAATGTATACATAATGGAGAACCTGACGTGAAGCTTGAGTCTAGATAACTGTGGAGTGGACATACCAAAACCAATTTACCAGATCGATTTCAAAGTGAAATTGGGATTCTCGATTCTTAGGATTTTACCCCTTTTTTACCCGGTTACAAATTTTTGGACCACATTGCCCTTGTTCTGACCGTTGGAAAAAGCCGATGGCAAAGATTTGGCCAACTGACCAGTACCGGCCCCCTAGTGAAGACTAATTCGGCCACTTCAAGCTCTTATATTTAACGTCCCCTCCAGGATCTATTTTGAGAAAATGGCTCTACTTCCGACATTTATTTGAAATTTTTCCTTATTTCAGCACCATGAGTGGACTCCACATTCTACCAAATTTAGGCGGATACTTCAAATATTGCTTCTTTTAAGTGCATCATAAAACCATTTTGGTCAAAAAGAAGGCCGACAGCATCAAAATTCTTCGAATTAATCATTGCCATTATTGTAAATGACATAAAATAACTATCTTTGAAATTATCATTTTGAATAAAGTTACAATCAGAGCCAAAGCATCACCTGCTAAAAGTAAAGTATCGCAAGCAAAGAAGACTCAGGCCGCCACAGGAAGGCTCAAATGTATATACAGAAGTATCTTGCATGGCACATGGACGTCCATCAAATTCAGAGGCGAACAGAAAGCCGTGCTGCACTATACTTGGAAACCTGCTCATGGGCAACACCATATTCACATATTGAAGGAATACTTCGGGCTTTTCTGACCTTTGCGAACATCCACACTGCCTAGACCTCACTCAACAATCTGTACCGTCTGTCACGACGCTACTCATGATTATCCAAGCAAAAGCAGAAGAATGTCCATTTTCTGGCTCCAAAAGGATCAGAAACGCCCTGTTCCAAGATTCAGATCTAACCTCCACAAAGCTGTACTTCCACGTATGGCATGGCCTTGGTCAGGCTAGCAGCTCTGTCTCCTCGACATCTGCATCTGCATCCTCAATATCGTTTTCTTCATCTTCGTCAGGCGCATCTGGATCCACTCCCTAAAAGAAACCAGCACCACAGTCAATGCCCCACATCACAGGAATGGTCTGGTCTCTCGACTTAGGTGAAATAATTGAATGATTTTTACATCACCAAACTGCACAAGAGCTAAAGACGCACCTTCATCTGTTTCTCCAAGCGGTCCAATCCTTTTTTGGCAGCTTCATTCTGCAAGTTGATCCTGAATCGTAATGAGAAGAGAGAGCATGAATATAACAATTAAGACATGAACTTGATCTTTCTTTTATCTTTTTTCTCCCCAAACATTATTGGTTCTCCTTCTGCAAGGATCTAGTAGCACCACGGTGAAAGCCAAGATCAAGAATTTTCAAGAATTAAAACGAGCATGCCAGTTACAACCTTAGTGCAGCCTGATAATGGGCCAACGCATCCTGCAGCATATTAGTTGCAGAGAAAACTTGGGCCAACTTGACATGAAGAGAGTCATCTGCCCAGTCCTTGAGATATCTCTCAAGAAGAGAGACGGCATCTCCATTTCGTCCCTCAATGACATGCAGTTCAGCCAACGCTAATGCAGCTCCAAGGAAACCAGGTTCGAGACGAAGAGCTGACTCGTAGAACTTTTTTGCCTATCACCACTCCAGGATATTCAGAGACTTCTTCAACTTAGTTAAAAGGAAAGGAGATTCTAGAACAATCTGGGAAAAGCTTATATACCTTCTCCCTACCACCAGGATTACTAGCATGGACATCTCCAACCAATTTTAGAGCCCTTGCAGATTGAGGCATTGCTTTCATTGCTTCCCTGGCCGTATAAAGGGCTTCTTTAACTTTTGAGCATGCCAAATAAGAGCGAACTAAACCTGCAATGATGATAAGCTTCCAATCACTCAGACGGTCAAGAATTAGACATGTACACCTCTGTGCAACAAATTTTAAGTTGTTTCCCACACACACCTTGATATGAACGAAGATCAGGTCTCAACTCTCGAGCTCCTCTGAAGGCAATTACAGCTGCTTCAGGCCTATCCATCGACAAATACAGGTTTCCCTGAAAGCATACGAGAAATACTTCTGATGATTATATTTAACATTGACCTATCATGATTTATACCAGAAGCATCAATATACCCCTACACCAAACTACTGTCTACCTTCATTATATAGCCAGGTATGTGTCTCTCATCGATTTGAATGCTCTGATCACGATAAGAAGAGATTGTGAGGTACCATAAAAGGAGACAACTAAACCAAAGCCAAAGGTAAACAAAACTACCTTCTCGGCATAAGATAAAGCTCCTTTGTCATCTTTCCTTTCCCACAACACAGATAAAGCAACAAAGACTTCTGGCCTTGTTGGGTCAGTATTCAATAAATCATGCACCAACTTGCCAAGCTTTGAGTAATCAGATTTCATTTTGAGAAGCATCGCATACTCATCCATGTACGTTAGGATGTACGGATCAACTGACCTAGCCTGTCAATACATACACTATGTTCGTGCCATCAAATAAAGCATGATATTTTGTCAATATGACCCCCAAAAATCGTCTTTACTAACCTTTTCGAAATTCATTATAGCCTCGTCATTTTTCCCAATAATAGCTTCAACCTTCACATATTTGTCCATATGGAAACAAAAATTAATCAGTATGCACTCACTTCTCAACTACCTGGGCATATATAACGTCACATACAACTAAAGAAACAGAAATTCAAGCAAGCAAGTAATTTGAGGATAGGTCTGAACTTGCAAAAACATGCACATATAGATATGCCGAGGTGGTGCATACCAATAAAAGGAATTTGCAACTGACAAACTGAGAACCAAATCAAATTGTCTTTGGGTGGAGAATCCATAGATGAAATAATGTGTACATTGCTTATTACTGCTTAACTTGTTCCTTGATTTCGCATAGACATAGACACAAGGCACACATGATAAACTTAGAATCATCACATATCTTTCTAACCTTTGCCATTTCAAGTAATATATGTACGTTGGTTGGAAATTGTTGCAAAAGCTCCGCATATAGCTCCAGACCACCTGCCAAAAGACAAAAAGTAGTCTCTGAAGTTAAACATCGTGCCTTCAGTTACTAACATACTCCCGCAAACAAATTACACTAACAATATATGCATAGTCATCCATCATAGCAGCGCATGTATTATTGTAATGCACCTAGAAAAGGTAAGATTTAGGTGCATCTGAACAAAAATAGCCAACTAATATAAAACAATTAATAAGTTAGTATTTTAGTGTTAATATCTTCCTTTCCCTTTTTGAAACTGACCTAAGGATATATGGCACTTGAGAAAATGAAAAGAATCAAGGATGTTGCATCTGCAACATGACAATGGCAAATGGTGAAGAATATACTGTCAGCATTCCAAATGTCTTTCGAGCTTTCACAAAGCATGCCAGAGGATGCAGTTTCTTGCAATTTCGAGGCAAAAGCACCAGTGAAGATCACCAAAGTCGTTTCCATAGTATTGACACCCATAAAAATAGCAATGAAGGGCATGACAATTTATGAATGGTGATGCCCTCTCAAAAACCGTTCTAGGATTAGTCTTTCCATTTCTAGCACACAAAAAAGTTGATCCTTAGAAAATGTACAAAGGTAGAGACATTAGATTACCTTTGTAGTCATTTGAAGCAATACAACACTGCGCCTCCACATAACGCTGTAAAGAAATACAGACATCAATAGTCATCTCTCTTTGTTGCCAAATCTCCGGTACAACAAGCAGTATTGTAATTATGAGACATGTGAAGAATGTTTCTCAAAGCTTGGAAATCCCGCAACTATATGGGATCCCATAGTTTCTAATTAGAAAAACATTGGTTGTAACTATATGCTGACTTATCTATTAGTCAGCACACAGATTTCTAACAATTGCAAGGCATCTGAACAATATAACTAATTAATGGAGGACCTATGCAGGAGGGTAGGATAACTTACCATCAATGAAAGATGAACAAAAGCAGGTAACCTATATATAAACTCTCTCTCATTTTCAGTAACGGTTTTGAACCCCTCATGTGTCCTTTTCCCCGCGGCAACCCACTAAGCCATTTTACCAATGGCTAACTAGTTTACCGAATTTCTTCTATAAGGAACGACTTTATTGACTTATGACAAGATGAAGTCACCTCTAATTTCTCTTCACCAAAAAAAAAAAGTCACCTCTAATTTATCTCAAACTTACTTGCAGCCACCGCGTTGAATCGAGATGATCATATGAACCCCTGCTGCCTCTATTTGGAGTCTGATGTTGCATGGACAAAAGAAGAAGGCTTAGGATTTAGTAAACAAAATCTCCACATATTTTAAATGAATAATCAGCAAAAGGGAAAAGACTCAGAGCAACAAATTACAATGCAATCAGTTTGCAAAACCAATAACAACAGAATACCCTAGCAACTAAACTAATGCTTACTAATTGCTGAAGAGATCTGTCAATAATGGCCTATTGACTTGGATTCTTTCCCAACTAATATCGTTTTCCTAAAGGGAAAGCAGGAGCAAATTTAGTTTCTAAGAGATCTGTCTATCTGCTCACACAGTAATGCACTTCTTATGGTTTTACAATCCAAATAGAGATGAGAAGATGGATAGTGATTATAACGTAGCAAAATATAGTTAGATGGACAAGTATGCATGGGACCAGAAGCCGAGTCACTTTTTTCTGTGAGTGAATTCATATGGATGGAGGTGACGATTGAGACAAGATCAAGAAACTTGCATAATCTATGAAGTGAAAAACAACTGAAACTTTCCCTTGTATCATATACCTGAGGAATCAAAGAGATAATATTCTTAGGAGTAACTCCCAGCTCAGCCAAAGCTATAATAGCCTCCATAACGTAAAAGCAGTTTCTGTAATGAGAACCCAAAGAGAACAAACATGAACTTAAAGCTCAAAGCATTTAAAGGTAAACTCCTACTGTGATTAAATCCTGCAATAAGCTACTTGGCTACTTTAGCAAATAATCGTGCTTTACATAGACAACATAATACTAAAAAAGTGATAACATGCATAGAGTAACAACAGGTTGCAATAGAATTGCTTTTTGTATATTTATTCCAAGTTGTATGAGGAGACACTCCAGCTGATCATATCTCCCGAAACCTGCCAGCCATGTTGATATTCAAGGCCATGTGGTGCAAGAATCGCTCCACTCTTGTGTTAGACTTGTTTTATAAGTAAAAGATTGTTTTAGGGTATTGGAATTGCTCAACAATGGTACACCGGTTAAAGTGCTTGCTGTGGTTTTAATTTTTTAAATTCAGGCGTAAGCTTTGGCCAGTGATCTAACTTTTATTTGCTGATGATTGGGTATGGATTATAGGATGGAGTGTCTTATAAGATGGAGATGACTTAATATGCACATCAAGGACAAAACAAGACGAACTTACACAGCTAGGACGCGACACATGATGGAATTCAAAAGCACAGATTCCAACATAAGTAGAAGGTTAGTGTCGGAACAAACCTACCTCAAGCACTCTCTATAACAAGCAATAGCAGCACGACCGTGCCGTGAGTTCCTATAGAGCTTTCCCATGAGTAAATTCATTTGCAAAGTTCTCGCTTTGCTTGGAATCCCTTCCAACTGTTATAGCAGTGACAAAAGTTAAGCATATGATATACAGAGAAAGAATGATCAAAAGCCCCGATTAGCAAAGGGAAACTTTACCAAAAAAGCCAACTGTTTCTAAACTTTGTTACCCCTCCTATGCTAACACACCGTAAATAATTTATTTGCCACAACTAGTAATAGCAGAGAGGATTGAAAGGAATAAAGAAGAACCTCAAGAAGGGCGGCTTTATTCTCATTCAGCAAAGAGTGACAAGATGCAATCTTGAATTTCACCTATCATGGAAATAAAAAAAAAGGCAAGAGGCGAAATATAAACAAAGTAATTCCTTAAATAAACCAGGAAACAACATAAAAAGATTATTTTAAAGGAAACTGAGTTTGCAACAAAGTGAATTGATCAAACCTCATTTTCGTTAACTGCAGATACATTGAAAGAATTCGGCGACGACGATCTATTCGACGTGGACAACGAGCTTCTGGAACTCGCTGAAGTTTGTTTTGGAATAATCCTCTGGTACTGCAAAGCTTGTTTGTACATATGCTGCCAAAGACACATTTTAGAGAATTAACCAAAACGGCTAAACAACCCCACAAAGTATAGGGAATGTAACATTCATTCGAAACTAACTACAGATGCCACGACAAAAACCATGAACCACCAAATACCAATTCAATGCCATAACATGTACACAGCACAAACTCGAAGGAGCTCAATACAGAGAGCACAAACATTCAATCCACAGCGGTATGCACAGAACGCACTACCAATTGTTTCTCCAATACTACTACATCCAAAATCCGGCTACACGACTATAGACACAGATTCCAATAAATGCAAAACCAACCCAAAATCACATAGAACCACCAAGTTCCAACCAAATGATACCGAGACCCAAATAGCGCAAATACGCGAAGGAGCACTCACGATCGCTCGTCGATACTCTTTGTCGCGAAGCAAGGCATCGCCGAGCAGCACCTGCAGCGGAAAAGGAGGCAAAACACTCATTCCGCATTCAAATAAAACCCTATTAAGGGGAAAAAAACAAGAACCCACTAAAATGTGTCTCGAAGAACAAAGAAAAAGAGGCAAAATTTAAGAGTCAAGTCACCATGTTCTCGGCTTTGACGTGCGCGTTGGTTTCGGCATTGGCGGAGGAGGAAGAGACCAGAAACGAGCCCTGATACGAGGTCACCGAGCTGGGCGTTAGGCAAGGGACGAGTAACAATCGAAGCAGAGAGAGAAACAGAGAGAGACAGAGAGAGATTTTACGAGGAATTGAGCGGAGGTGGAGAGGCCATGGTCGAGGAGAGTGGAGATTTGATCTTTGGGGACGTCCATTTGCGAGCGTCGATTCGAATTCGTTCCTTCACTGTCGGCGAACGAGTGACCAGTGAGGCGCTCACTGAAAGACCGCTTTAGTTCAAACCCGCTTGACTTTGGGGAAATTTCAAATTGGCCCCTGAAGTAGGGCCAGTTTTATCAAAAGAGTCCCCACAGCAAATCTCGTCTTAAGGTCTCTAAACTAGGTAATGTAGTTTCAAATCATCCCCAAGTCACCGACCGGCTAAGTAGCACCGACACTGACATTATCTATACTTATTACATATTTTAAGCATATTAGTGTAGTTCATTATTTGATAAAAATTTTATTAAGGAATGATGGAAGGGAATAAAATAGAAATTAAACAATAAAGGAACTATAATTAAAAATAAGTAGATTAAAATGAACTATAAGAATCCGCATTTCAAATGAATGAATCCAAACTTGAAACGAATCTTTCTAATTCGCCCCGTCTCTTTGTTCTCTGTATCTCTTGTTAATGTTGAAGCTTCTTCCCTCCTCCATAGATCTTTGTTCATGTCAAAGCTCCACGAAAGCCACAAGAGAGTTTAAATTCCTTCTGCTCTGTAGCTCTCTAGTTCACATCAAAAGACTACCAAAGCAGCAAAAGAGTCGAAACTCCTCTTTTACGTAGCTCTATGGTTCATGTTGAAGTTTTACAAAAGTGATGAGAGAGTCAAAGTATTATACTTTTTGGAATCGCATAAGTGAATTCTCTCTTTTACTAGATTTGGCGTTCACTGGCTGGTCTAACCTCGTTGATGTTGGGGTAGCTCGTTTACATTTCTTGTCATTATCGAATCTGTTTAACATGTTGATCGTAAAATAATTATGAGTTGATTAATGGAGGTTATCTCCGTTTGTGCATTTGTGATTTCTTTAGTAGTGAATCATGAGAAATTATGACCATCTCCGTTCTGCATTTTTGGGTTCATTTTGTCACGCCTCGCTACTAAACGCGCTTCCATTATATTAAGGTTTCAGTTAATTAACGCAAGCGGAAGAATTGCATAACGCTAATAGTACTTCATTCATTAAAATTTCAAATATTACAAGTTCTTACTCCAGCCATATTCGAATACATACCCAAGGTATACAGGAATAGTCTAGCCTAACTGGTAAGAGTACACAAAAAGGACCAACTCCCTCCTACCAGGCTTTCACAACAAAATTTGGTCCGATACTAAGGACACTAACCATATACGCCCAAAACATAAACACACACGCTCTATGCCTCAACCACCTCCCCCGGACCGCTCTCAAGTCCATTGTCGCCATCTCCATCACCACCGCCTATGTTCTCATCGTCATCAATGATCAAGGGCCCCAATGCTTGGTCGCCTTGTCTAAAGAACCATGCAAAGAATCTGAAAGCCATAATCGGTAACCAACCCGTATTAACAAAGATAACCGTCGTGTGCCTAACAAAGATTGTGGGGGATTCGGGAAAGACGATGTCCTCACGCCAGGAACTAATCTGATATGGCAATCCGTAGAAGTGGTTGGGGGTACATCCATGACTAATTATCTGAAATGTTAGCAACAAGAATGAGCCATAGCCCAGCAAATAAAACATCTAAAAATTACATCATACGGTTCAATGTATCACTCGACGCTAACTTATACAAAAACATGTTTCGTTAATGGGTCGTATCAAAATGAGGCACAATTAATATTTATTAAAATGTTCTTTCGAGATTGGCAAAAAGTTTTATTTTTATTATTCATATTACAACTACGACTTTCCGGGATTCGAACCCCGATCGTTTACGGACCATTTTATTCCCCATACCACCACGCCGAGGCGTCGGCGGTGTCACATCCCATTCTTTCTTTTTATTTATTTAGCCATTTAAGGAATGCAACATACTAGGCAAACATTCATAAAGATGTAATGCACACCACATGAATTATGCTATGCACTCACAAATATGCAATTAATTCATCTTTCCGCTTTATTTCAGTTCACATTTCACAATTTCACTTGCCAAGATCCCACGGACTCCTCCCCGACATTCGCGCATGGCACTACCAAGATTTCCACACTTGGGCATCTCAACTCCTGAGGCTTCCCTAATCACATAGCAGGGGCTTTCCTTATACACGAAGGAGCGTCCCAAATCCCTGGAGCTCCAATGGCACTCTAGCCATTGGGAAAGTTTTCAAGTTTTTTAAATCTCCACCCTCATGCATACACTTTATTATATGTCATGCCATATGATCATGCTACACACAATTCGATTCGATTATCACTATTCGGCAATCATAAGAACATTTCACATGTGAACATAGTACAACGTGTTACACAAGATTCAATTCAATCCAATCATGATATCATGGCAGATTTGGACTCTACCATTAATCTTGGTTAAATTACTAATTAAATTCATAAAATTACAAGACTTCATATAATGTCATTCCAAATAATATTAATCAACTTATTTCAGAACTTTTGAGCATTAGACCCACGAATTAGAGAGTTTTACCCAAATTTCATGATTTACTCATCCAAGGACAGATTTGCACACTGTTCTAAATTTTCACTTTTACCCCTGTAAATTAACTCCAAAAATTACAAAATCTTCTTATATTATAGGTAAGACCATTATCTCCAACTTTAGTAACAAGTGTGAAACTTAGTTCTTTTTTTATAATTCACAGTAATTCATGGAAGTGGTAACAAATTTCAGTCTCAGGAATAGAACAAGGTTGATTAAGAGAATGGTTGTAAACCCAACTTAAACAGTTCCAAAAATACCCAAATTAATATATGTTGTAGGTTAAGATGTTATATTCAACATTTATGTTTTGTTTTAAGGCATTAGGGGTCCACATAAATATGTAAAAAAATAATAAGAACCAAAGGTCAGATCAGACTCAGGTTAACACATGCAGATCCGTGAGAGTGTAAAATAAAAAGGGCTGACCAAATGTGCTTAAAAAATTATTAATTTAATATATGTTGTATTTTAGGATATTATGATCCAGTTTTATGTTTTGACCTCAGACGTTTAGAACTCACAAAAGAAGATATAAAAATAGGAAGGACCAGAGGTCAGACCAGACTCAGTTTTTACCACAGATTAAAACCGTGAACATGCAAGGCCTTTTGGCTGACCAGATGTACTTCAGAAATTATAAAATTAATATATGTTATATTCTAGCATGTTAGGAGTAACTTTCATTTTTTGGTCTCAGATTTTTGGAGCTCACACAAGACGGTATAAAAATAGAAAGAGTCGAAGGTTGGAGTAGGTTCAGATTTACCACAAATTAGACCCGAGTAGGGGTAAGGGCTTTTGACTGACCATATTAACTTAAAAAATTCTCAAATTATTATATATTATATATTAGGATATTAGAATCAACTTTTATGTTTTGACCTCGGACATTTGGAGTTCACAAAATAAGGTATGAAAATAAAAAGAACCGAAGGTCAGTTTAGACTCCAATTCAGGACAGTTTTTACATTCAACTTACATAGCCTGTTTCCTTTCACATTGTCACCAGATTTACCACGCGCAGCACCATTACCATAAAATATCTCAAATAAATCATGGTCTAGCAACACTAAGTCATATGAGAGTAATAAAAAGATGTTAAACTTACTTTAAACTTCAAGAACAACCCCAACTTCTTGCAACTTCTTGAGAGAGATTTGAATGAAGAGAAAATTTGAGTTCAAGAGAGTGAGAGAGAAATAATTTTCAGCCAAGAGAGGGGTAACGGGGAAAAATAAAGAATCATGATTGAGTGTAAGTTATTATTTTGTCATAAAATCCCATTGGCCTAAATGGGTGGCATGAATAGTGAACTTGGGTAAATTCAAGAAGTTACTAGAGTGGATTTTTGGGCACAAATCCCATGAAAATTTCGGCCATAGGTGGGGGTGAAATGTCTGTTTTGCCCCCACTATCTTAATTATGTACATTATGCACATTAAACCTTAAATTAGACTATGGTTTTCTCTATAATTATTTAGCATTTCTAATTACCATAGAATATTAACTTCATTAACATAGAATTAATCACGTGACGTACTCTAATTATTAGAATACCCAATTAGTCCAAGTATCATATATTATGCTCTAGGCAATTTTCACTTTAAAGGTTTAATTTATACTATAGTCAATTAATCGACTTTTTAATACAATTGATTTAATAACAATTATATCTAATTATACCATGACCGTACTTGATTAAGTAATTAACATTTTAGGATGTCTCCTTCGTACGACGACTACTTATCATTTCTCATCTGAGAAATTAAACTCACATTACTGACCCTCTAATTTACCAGACAATAGTCAATTCTAAGTCAAATAATTTGGCTCTAATATGGTTATCGCCCTTAATTAATTGGGCGAGAAATCAAGATGTCACACATTTACATTGATATGCCGTTTATACCAAACAAAAAGACATGATGCAATATAAAAATATCTCGCTTTATTACTACGACTCATCAAACAGTGGATATGATATTGGATTTTTTTTATCCTGTACTATTCAAGCTAGAAATCTAGATGACCAAACCCGGCCTTTGGCATCCAAGGTTAGCTAATCAGTCAACGTCATAATCCGAATTTCGCATTTATCTCCATGCCTTGGATTTCTTTGCAAGATTTTCCCTTGGCTTATTTGGATATACTGCACTCTTCCATCGTGTATACTATCTAGATATATTTGGACAATCAAATTGTTGAAATTCACCATGCTCTATGGGCCATTCGAAATTAAACAATCCGCCTTTTCTCGATAACTTTTGCACTAAGGTGCGGTTTGTTTCTTGAAAAGCGACGATTTTGGAAATTATTTGCCGAAAAGACTTCGGGAAAATGATAATATTTTTCGGTATTTGGCTAAGACCTGAAAGTGAACTCGAAAATATTTTCCGCAGTTTGATAAGGAAAATCTAATTTAACTTTTTGCATCGTTGGTTAGTCGAAAATTATTGACGTAGACGATGGCCGTCATACGTGGTACGACCAGCGCTGAAAATTTTAGTAATTTTTTTTTAAAAAATTGGTATTTTATTTTATTTTATTTTTTTCTTTTCTATTCTTTCTTTCTTTTTCTTTTTCTTTTTCTTTTTTCTTTTTTCTTTTTTCTTTTTTGTTTTTTGTTTTTTCATCTTCATTCTTCCTTTGCCACAACTGGCTGGCGACAGTCTCGACCTTGTTGGCCCACGTCCGTGGCTGGTCGCCAAGGCCTAGTGATTGGCGGAGGAAGAAGGAAAAAGGAAAATAAAAAAGAAAATAAAAAATAAAAGAAATCGATTTTTAAAAAAAAAATTGCCTTGATGGATCTTGGCACGGGCGCTAAGGATCGGGGGCTCGGCCTCAATATTAACAAGGCCTGGCGTCTTGGGCACATGCAACGGTATGCTGGGACCATCCTCGATGGACCCCGGTGCGGCGGCTGGGGTCTCGGGTGGCCTAAATGGACCTTGGCCAGGGCGCTTGAGTCTCGGGCCTAGGCGCCATGGACTTAACCCCCTGTCAAGGGTCCGAGAACAAGTGTTAGGGTTCTCGTGCCTAAGCGTAGAGTTTCTGGTCTAAGCTCGGAAAATGACTTCTGGAGTTTTTAAAGAGGAAATTATTTTCTTGAATTTAAGATTTCGTGGGAAAATATTTTCAGTTGACTCGTTTTCTTGAACGATCCAAATGTCGGAAAATGAGAGAAATGTTTGTTGCGAAATAAACGAAGTATAAATTGATTTTGAACATATTCTCAACGGTGAGTTTACGTTGCTTCGTTTCGGCCGAAAGCTGCCAATAATCGTCAACAGAAATGGCAAGAAGCATTGTGCTCATCCGCGCATGACAACACTTATGGAGCAGAAATCGGTTTGACAACGCAACTTTTAGAGTAGAAATTCGTTTGATTAAGAAATTTTATTTTTCTACTTTTGGAGCCACTTAAAGAAGTAAAAGGAATTTACTTCTCTCTAGAAGTAGAAAAATCAACTTCAGCTAAGAAGCAGAAGTAGAAAAATTAACTTCTAATCAGAAGTTAATTTTTAGAGCAAAAGTGTCGCCATGCGCGCTCTTACACTGCCTGCCTGCTTTTGGAAAGGCAATTACCAATTTGCTCGAATTGGGTAGGAAGATTTGGCCAATCGAAAATGTACACGTCAGTTGATGCTCAAGGCACACCATCGCGAAAGACAAATCCAGTAGCTATGGCATCTCGTATTAAATCGATACACAAACTAGACTATTTTGTGGTGATGATTCGTGAGAAGCTTTTCAATTTTGTCAGTCTAGTACCGAACATTCACGCGAACTTTCGATGTACCTTCTAGTTAAATTTTTGCGGCGATCCAATCACTGTCGCCCATCTTACGTGGCACGCCGTCACGTCAACGACTTTTAGTGAAAATTTGCCGGAGCATATTGGAATTTCGCCAAAATTTTACGATTAAATTTACAAAATTGGAGAGCTTACGACTGAATTGACATTCATGCAATAGGATTTGAGATTAATCAGACAATTTCCTCACTTTTCCTTTGGTACGCCTATTTTCTTCTCGAACACCAACGTCATTCTAGTCACTTTAGTCCGAGGGAGGCAGGTGGCAGAAGCTCGACTCGGAAACTCACCGTGTTTGGCAAGAGGAGGCGCGCGCAGTGGCTTATTGTACAAGCTCTTTTGCTTTGCAATGTTATTCAGCACTCAATCGCAACAAAACGTTCCTTCCGAATAGTCTAAGAAATGTCGCATCGGCCGATCCCGAATAGCCGCCTCCACCTTCCGTTCATCCATCTTTACGGAGTCTTTGCCGGCCAAAGGACCGAGGAACTTGCTCTCTTTCGTCTCACTTCTTTCTCTTCATACACAGAGAAAGCTCGAGCACCTAAGACATAAGCAACCGCAAACGCAAGGAGGTGATCATCAGACATTTCACTGCAGACCACGATACCTAAGTACACTACCACATAGTTGTCGAGATAATGAGCGAATACGCCGTCGAGTTACGGAATCTGGCGGGAACATCGGTTAAACCATGAACCATACGGAGCGAGCATTGTGGTCTCCGACTCCTCCGCGATTCTCACTTGCCAATAACCCAAACACAGAGTCCAGCTTTGAAAGTACACGACCTTAGCAAGTTTGTTGAACAAGTCGACCACACTAGAGGAACCAAATACTTGTTCTTGATTGTCGCCTTGTTCAAGCCCTTCTGAGTAACAGATAGATGCAGTGATCCGTCTTGCTTCTCTTCGAATGAAACAGGAGGTACATGACGTGCTGTTTAGGGATGAATCTGCATGATGCTGTTTCATCTCAGGCTGCCGAGGAAAAACAAGAAAATCACGAGTGCCGTAACTTTCGCACTACAGTTATTTGATGCCATAAATATTTTAATCGACTGCTTAAATGCCACAACTTTTTAAGAAAACTCACTTAAGTAACGTCGGCAATTTCCCTCCAGAAAACTCGACATGGAATTAATTTAATGTAAATCAGCCGACTTGCTCGTCGTGCAAATGAAGTCGGTAAAAGGACGCGGAAATAGCGTCGATGTGGCCTCTATTCTTGCCCCAAGTTACAAGTTGGGGGTCAATTATGTCTAGGAAGCAAACCCTAATCCATCGAATGGAAGTCCCAGCAGCTACAACGGAACATCGCCCTTTCTTCGTGCCAATTAGCAATTACAACACCTCCTATGCTCCTCCTCTTCTTCTTCTTTGGATATGTTTGTGCTAAAAAAAAAAAGCCATGCTGGATTTAAACCTTTTTTTTTTTTTTCGAAAAGTCGAGTAGGATGCACCCCCGGCACAAGTTGACCAGTCACTTAAATGGATGTTTTCAAAAAGTTACGAGACTCAATCATTGATGGCATGAGCCAAATAAGAAAAATTATTTAAAAAAATTTAAATTTATTGCTATTGTGCCAATTCTGTCAATTTTTTTTTTGCCAATTCAGTTCTAAATATTTTGCATTTATGTAAATTCAGTCCATCTGACCAATTTTTGCCAGCCAGTGCTGACATGGATTTTTTTACTAATATTTTAATAGTATTTTGATTTTTTTATACTTTTTTTCTTTTGTTTTCTTTAGTTTTTTCCCCAATTCTTAAGGCGGCCAATGTCGCTCTCGCCTGATGTTGGCACCTGATTTTTAATCACTTTTTACTTTAGAAAATTAATTAAAAATAAAAAAAAATTCAAAAATAAAATTTATAACCCTTGGCCAAGCATAAGAAATCAATTTTGGGCAAAAAAACATTTTTCGCATTTTTGTGGTATTTTCCGAATTTCTTTTCCTTTAAAAATAGCCGAAAATAAAAAAAAATACTAATTGAGGCTGGAAAAATATGAAAAAATAGTCGAAAATTTTATTTTAATTCCATTTGCGTCTAGGCTACTTTAGATCTCGAGAATTTGATTCGGGTCGTGGAAAACCCCCCAATTCACACTGAATATGGTCTAAAGAAAATTCCGGTTTTTGCAAAGTTTAAAGCCGATCGAGCAAGGTCACGCCATGGTAGGGTCCTAAACGCACCCTGATAGAAGCCGTGCCTTCATTTTCGCAAGAACTGTCCAAAATTGGACCGCACCGGTCTAATCTTGGCCTGCCGGTTCAATCAAACCGGACCGGTCTGGTTCAACTGAACCGAATCTCACCAAAACAGAAAGGGCAGTCGCGCCTTTCTTCTTCCCCGGGAACCAGCGTTGCAGAGGAAGCAAGCAAAGAGCTAAAGGCCAAAATTGCAAGTACCTGGGGAAGACTTGACCATATCGGATGGTGGGGATATCTTGAACCGGGATACTGCGCCCAGGTTACAAATAGAGGAGCTCTAAGCTCCACTTTTGAGAGGGAGAGCTCGGTTGGGGAGCTCGTGAAACTCAGGACCGAGAGGAGTTGGCCTGAGTTGGGGGGGCTTCTCGGACGAAAAAAGAGAGAGCAGAACAGAGGGAGAGAAAGGAAAGAGCCGAGAGGGAGTGAGGATGAAAGCTGAGGCAGAAATGAAAGAAAGGAGATGCCAGCGTTGAAGTGTACGGGTTCCCGCGCCCGACTCAGGATGACATTCCGTTCAAGCTCTACATCAGCTCCCACTTCGCCCGTTTCCACTCCGACGATCTCGACCCCGAGCTCGCCCGCTGGTCTCACGCCCTCGAAGCTCATCCCTCCATCCCCCAGACCATCAGCTTCGGCTTCTTCTCTATTTCCTTTCAAAGAGCAGGAGGACCAAGTGAGGTCCCGGTTCTGGTGAGAAAAGAAAATAGAAAAGGCAAAGAGAGAAGTCTGGTTTCTGGGGCTTGCTCTGACTGAGTCAAAGCGAAAGAGAGAAAGCACGTTGGGGGGGTGTTCAGCGGGTGAAAAAGATAAAAAGATCTGTTCTTTTAGGGGTTTTCGTTTTGGACGAGTAAAAGAGAGAACTCCAGAGAGAGTTCAACTAGAAAGCTCGGCGAGGGATCGGCACGACCAAGTCGCTCTACGACGGCGGCCGTCGTCGCGGCCCGAAGAGGCAGTCCCCAAGTAAAAAGCGACGGCGGCAGCGCCGTAGTGGGCGGAGTTCGAGGAAGCAAGGCCGAGAGCAACCGAACCTCGGCTTGAACCGCGACGACATCGCGTTCAGTGGTCGCGGATGGACGACAAACGGCAGTCAAAAGGCCATTCAAGTAAGTCATCTAATCTTCTTTGTGCTTGTCGAGGCTGAAAGCCGGAGCTTAAACCGTAAAAATCGAAGAAAATTAGGTTCGCCGGAATCTGGATTCTTTTTTTTACCGGTCTGTGGCCGCCTGTTTAGGAGTTTCCGTGGTGTTGGTTTAGTCTAGTTTAGGGCAAAAAAAAATGGTAGAAAATTTTGGGCATGAGTTCTGGATCTGGTTCTCGTCTGGTTCTTGGTAGAGGATTTTTGGGCATAGTGAATTCTGCCCAAGGAAGAATACGACAGGAAGAAGACCAAAAGAGAAAAATAGAAAAGTAAAAAAAAAAAAAAAAAAAAAAGAGAAAAGAGAAAAAGAAATAAGGAATGAAAAATAGAGAAGAAAAAGAAAAGAAAGAATACAAAAGAAATGGGAACAGGCGCGCGCGTGTGTTCTAGGGCACACGGTTTGAGCGAAATGGACTGGAGGATTGAGGTGGTTGGGCTTGGCCTGGTCTGTTGAATTTCAGGCTCATTTGGTTTTTTTGGTTTGGGCTGGCCTTAGGGAGATTGTCGTTTGGGCCTGTTTTTGGCCTCCCTTTGAAGAGCCCGCGGATTGGGCTCACGCGCCGAGCCCAATCCGAGCGGGAACCTGGGCCTTGGACCCGGCCCGGTCTTTTAATAAAAAATAATTCGAAGCAAAAATAATAATAATAAAATATTAAAAAATTCGAGAAAAACAAAAAAATTCTAAAAAATGCTAGAGAATCATAAAAAAAAGAAAAAGAAAAAAAATAGGAACTGGCTAAATTGACCTTATTTTCGTAGTTTTGACCTTAGATTACCCTTGAAAATGACGATGTTGCCCTTTTGGGCAATTTGTTCCAAATCGTCCCAAGTTTTAATCACCCAATTCTCTAAGCTCATAGGACTTTACTATGGATGTCATGCTTGATTTGATGCGTTTTATCCGCACGTCATTGACTCCTTGGTTGCGCACATTGCACGTTGATTGCGACTGATAGGATAGACTCACACATGCACAAGCACTTTGGAAAGACACCCAATCCCAGTACCGAAAAGGCGTCGGTGGAAACACTGACGTAACCAAGTCCCCGGACCCTTAATCTCTAGTTGCGTAGAATTGAATGGCTTTTCCCAACCGCTCGATAAGGTTTCTGGTCTGCCTTCCTCAAAGACTGGTGGCGACTCCTTTTTGTATGTATATATACACATGCCACCCGATCACACTAAGATAGAATCCGATATACCAGCCGCAATATGGTATGGGCCTGGGAGAGCCCGAGCTAAGCCCGTCCTGAAGGCTTAGTAATCTAATAGCCCGATCATTTTCGAGATCGGGTTGCGACACCTGACCAATAAAAAGAATAAAAGAATAAAAATTTCAAAATATCGCTAATATTATTTTAAAAAAGTTCACTTCAGCGCCAGCAATGCCACGTCAGTACCGACTGGACAAAAATGGCCGATAGACTGAAGTGGCGCAAATGCAAAAGGTTTATGACTAAATTGACACAATTGCAATAGGTTTAGGACTTTTTTGGTACTTTTCCCACCACATGACTGTATCTTCGAAATCTTACAATGAGTCAATATCGATCTACACGGTATATAAACCATGAAATAACTTCTCTAAACCCATAAAACTTAGTATTGGTCCGAAGGATCGCCGACCCCCTTTTTTACCCTAATTACCTATAAAAGAAAGTACCAATGAAAATACGACAGAACAAGTGGCCCGGTTTAGATACTTGATCACAAGTTTGACTTTTTAATCTCAAATTTTAAAAATACCTATTCAACCGCGTTGGCATATTTGACTTGTGTGCAGCTTTCTTTGAAGTCCTAACCGATGGTGTGGCGAAGAAGAGCTTGCTCGAATGAGCAGTAACCACGGCTCAAATCGAAAAATTCACCCGTCGATGCAAGTTCTCGTGAGATGTCCGGAGACACAGATTGTTCTTATGTGGTGATGACGTAGCTAAAACGACGTCATTTTAGTCAGAATCTGATTTTAATATAATTTTTATTTAAATTAATTTTAAAAAAGCTAATTTTTTAATTTAAAAAAAAAACCACGGAACCAGGGTATGGGCGTTGCAGCCCACGTCGCCGCCGCCCCACCACCGCTGGGAAGGGCCAGCGATGATGGGAAAGTGGTCGGCGAGGGTCGCGGCCCTCCCCCAGATCGGGCGAGGGTCGCTGGCCCTCGCCTACTTTTGGCCAAGGGCCGCCATTGACCTATGGCAACTGGGAGGGAAAATGGTGTCGAGTTCAGGGCTGCGATTGAAGATTTAGCCACACCCATCGCGAAAAATGAGATTTTTTTCCCAATATTCGCCTCCATTTCTTGAATAGAGAGAGACAGAGGTTCTTCTTAGGTCGAATTGGAGCCAAGTCAATGAGGAACTTGTTGCGGAACACGCGATTATCTAATTCTTGGACTCGGGATCTGGGTGAAGGCTAACAGGTCCTCGCCGACCATTTCCCCACCATCGCCGGCCCTCCCCAGCGATGGTGGGGCAGCGGTGAGGGTTGCAAAGCGCTCACCGCTGGTTCTCTGTTTGTGTGTGTGTTTTTTTTTACTTAAAGTTTAACTTATTTTTTAAATTAATTTAAATAAAAGTTAAATTGAAAGTCTGATTCGGATCAAAGTGACACCGTTTTAACTACGTCATCGCCACGTAAGAGAGAAAATATTAAAAAAGCCACGTCAATATTTTTCATTAGTCAAATTAGATAGAGTTAATTTCGGCCAAAAACAACATCTTGTGTTAGGCATCGCTTTTGGTTCTCTCTTCTCCTTGAAGAGCTTCCTCCCCTACCCACGATGGTAGTCCCTCCCCCAAATCATTATTCAATCAGAAAATCCTAATACTCCCTCATCCCTGCTGTTCTTAAACTAGTATTCGATAAGACCCACTCTCCCCAAACCCTTATTTCACAATGGCCAAACCCTACAGCAAGGTTTTTGGCTAAAACTCCCCCAAATCAATGTTCAATCAAAAACCCTAATATTCCTCCATCTCTACAGTTCACAAACCAGTATTTTTTACAAATTCACTCTCCTCGAACCCTAAAATCACAATGGCTAAATCCTGCAGTAAGGGTTTGGCTAAATCCCATTCCGTACCCTAAATCTAAGCCCTTTCAATCCACCACAGTTGGCGCTGGAATCTTGTTTTGCGGCTGAATCTGCAAGTGAGGAAACCTGAAGTCGGCGCCTAAGAAGCTAGGCAACGCTGTCTCCATCCAAGCTGGTGCCCAAGGCTGTTAGTTAGCGTTGCACCCATCTTTGCTATTAATAGTAAGCTCGTTGGGTTGGTGCTGTTTGTTCAGAAATTAACTTCATTTGGCACTCAATAGTGAGAGGCACCTGTGCTGCAGTTTAGGTTAACCAGACAAAGTGAGAAATAGAGGTAAGAAACTACTCAGGGGTTTTGGTGTAGTTGAGAAGTAGTAGAGAAGAAGAGCAGGGAGGAAGAAAATGAAATTCGCTTGGCTGCCCTCTGTAGAAGCCTAGGTGAAATGTGGTCGAAAAGTGACAAGGTTATGGCGAAGAAGGAGGTCCCAGAGGACAGAGTTAAAGAATGTGATTTAATGCTGCATGGAAAACTTCAATCCAAACCTAGTGTCAATTTTCAAGCTTTTATGGCCATAATGAAAAAGGCGTGGAAGGTGGAAAATGTAGTGTGTGCTGTGCTGGAACATGGGTTTTTCTCGTTCAAATTTGAGTCCGAGGCTGAGAAGAAAAGAGTATTGGAGGAAGGACCATGGTGCTTCTCGAGAGATCTGCTTATACTCTAACAATGTGAGCCGGACACCCTCGATCATTGCTACGAATTCACCCACTGCCCATTTTGGGTTCAATTTTTGGGTCTACCGAGGGGAAGAGTGCTTAAAGAGATCATTATGGCTTCTAAGATTGGAGAGGTAGTGGAGGTGAAAATTGGGACTAGAGGCAATAACCTATGGAGAATTGGAAAAGCTAGGGTGATACTAGACTTAGCTGCCCCACTAAAATTTGGATCAATCTTGAATTTGGGGCATAAGAAACTATGGATTGACTTTCGTTATGAGAGACTATCTCGGTTTTACTTCTCGTGCGGTCGCATAGGGCATTATACTACCGACTATGAGGTGATACCATGTAAGGAGGTGGACCTTGATACAAAAAAAAACTAGGGAGTAAATTCGATAGTTAGTTGAGGGCTGAAGCTAGAAGTCCAAGCCCATTTTGAGAACTATTCTACGGCAAAGGCATACTAGAGCTTGAGGATGAGGAGCTGATTCCGAAGACCCCCTGGACTGAGATCTTCAGGGGGGATGATGAAGTAGAGGCTGAATGGGGAAAGGGAGACAATAGGCAGCTTGTGATGGTACAAAACCCAGGGAAAAGGGGGTCGTCTAACCTCCAAGATTGTCAAGAAACCCAAGCTGAAGATGCTGGTTATACTGAAATGGGAAAGCCTCCTATTCGACCTATGAAGGATAAGATGGTGGCCAAAACCCCTATACAGAAAAGGCTGAAAAGGCATAGCCCCTATGAATTCAAGGCTCACAAGGTAGAGTTGAGAATGTTGAGGCACTACTTGATACACCCATCACTTTGGTGGAAGGAAGAAACGAATGGGCTTTGGTGGCTAGCCCTAATAAGCCACCGGGGATTATATGAAGATTATGAGCTAGAACTGTTAGGGGCTAGGTACCCCCTGACGGTCCAGCATTTGCAAGCCATTGTGGCTCAAGAGCGACCCGATCTTGTCTTCTTCATGGAGACAAAGAATAAAGAAGAGGTGGTGCAGAAAATTAAAAAAAGGTTACACCTTCAGCATTCGTTAGTAGTAAACCCAGTCGGCATAGCGGGAGGATTAGCTATTTTTTGGGAGGAAGAGGGGGGCAGTGACTGTGGAAAACAGCTCTAAAGAATTTAAAGACTTACTATACAGGGACAAGACGAGTGGGGTGCTTATGAGAGTAACCTTTTTACATGCACCAACAGATTTCTAGAAAAGGATCAGCTTATGGCAGTAAATCCAACAAATAAGTTCGGTTAACAGTTTGCCTTAGGTATGTTTAGGGGATTTTAAACAAATATTATACCATTGAGAGAAAAAGGGAAGAAGAGAGGCGGACCACTCTCGTCTAGTGGCTTTCCAGGAGCTTATCAACAGCTATTCATTGATGGATTTAGAGTGTAAGGGCTGCATGTTCACATGGTCAAACAATAGGGAAGGGGAAGCTTTGGTGAAGGAGAGACTAGATAGAGCATTGTGCAATATTGAATGGAGAGTGGAATTCCCTACTGCGGAAGCATATGCACTACCGGCCATTGGCTTGGATCATAGCCCTATCATCATTTTACTACACCCCCCTTTCAAAAGAAGGAAAAGAGAGTTCAAGTTTGAAACTTATTGGGCAGAAGATGAAGAATGCAAAGATGTAGTTAGAAGAGCGTGGTGTGACCAGCAGCTAGAGATTGGAGAGGTACCAAAAAAGATAAGGAGAGCTACTTCGGCCCTCTAGAAGTGGAGCAAAAAGAAGTTCTCTAATGCGCGAAACCAAATCGACTCTTTATCAGGGAAACTCACAGCTATTACCAATGACTTAAATGGCCCATCTAGACGGGAGGATTCAAAGAGTATAACTGAGCAAATTGGAAAGTTGTGGAGACGAGAGGAGCTTTACTGGAGTATGAGGTCTCGAATTACTTGGCTTAGGGAAGGGGATAGAAACACGAAGTATTTCCATGCCACAACGATTCAGAGAAGGCAAAGAAATAAGATCTCGTTATTGAAAATCGACGACCAAACCTGGTGTAGAGAATAGAATTTGCTGAAGCAACATGCTGTGGATTACTACAAGACCCTATACAACTCGGTCGGCGGAAGAAATTTCCACTCGGTACTCGACCAATGCCCTGAAACAGTCACTAGGGCAATGAATGATGCTCTAACAGCTCCGGTATCTCTAGAGGAAGTTAGAAATACAGTTTTCCAGTTGGGAGCAGCAAAGGCACTTGGCCCGGAAGGACTAAATGGACTATTTGACCGCAACCATTGGGGGGATATACAGCATGATATTCTTAAGATGGTTAGGGACTTCTTTACATCAGGTTCCTTCTCTCCTACACTTAATGAAACTTGTTAGAGGTATAAAGGGTAAAATAGTCTTTGGAGCTTTAGGGTTTCTTTTTGCATATATATTGACGTATTGAATAATAGAAGATATGCTTTTCCTTTCTATGTTCTACATTCTACATGGTATCAGAGCTTCATCCCACGATCACCTTCTTCCCACCATCACCTCGTGCCTTGCGACTCTGCTAGACGACGCCTGGCCCTCACACGACCCTTCTGGTCTGTGCCTGACCTCGCACGACCTTGTGGGTCCGCCCCAGGGCCTCGCGCAACCTTGCTGGTCGGCAACTAGGTCTCGGGCGACCTTGCTGGTCGGTGCCTAGCTCTCTCTCGACCTTGCTGATTGCGGTGCGAATCATATTGGTTGTCCCCTGTGGATTCTGACTTGTGCGACACTGCCGGCCCTCACGCGCTGCTGATTCTGACATGTCTGGTCGAGACTAAGGTTCTTATGTTACTACTAAATCTGTGAAATCTTATGGGTTTCTCGGTATTGTCCTTTTTTATTTTTCGGTGAATTCAATTGATGATCGTTGAAGGGAGCAAGTCGTTCAATGTGCTAGTTTATTAGTATGATGTGATCTGTTGATATATATTTTCGTCACTCGTCGTGGACTATTGAATTGTTGGAGATGAGTTTATTGAAGAAAACAATTGTAGTAGTTCTCTTGTTATCGTTGGAAATTGGGTGATGGTGAGAAGAGTAATGTTGAGAAGGGTAGTACTGTGACGACTGAGGTTATTTCCTCCTCTTCAAATCGAATTACCGATAAGAAGCTTGTGGGTAGTGCCAACTTTCTACAGTGGAAGAAAATTGTGAAGTTAACTTTGACCGGATGAAATTAGCATATACACTTGACTGGGTCTAAACCCAGTAATGATGCAGATTGGGATGTCACTGATGCACGTATTCTTGGTCAGATGCTGAACTCTATGGAGAGCAATATTGTTGATTTGGTAACTCACATTGACACAGTAAAAAAAAAATGTGGGAGTATTTGGATGTGTTGTATTCCGGTTAAAATAATCTTTCACGGATTTATGAGTTATCACAAGAGTTTTACCGATATGAAAAAAGGGGCGTTCCATAACACAGTACTTTGCAGACTTTAAGAGAATGTATGAGGAGTTGAATGCTCTGCTCCCTATTTCAGCCAATGCCGAGCAAATGCGACTTCAGATAGAACAATTGGCTGTAATGGGATTTCTAGGAGGTCTCGGGCCAGACAATGAAGTTGTTAGGTCTCAAATTCTTGGAGGAGAGACTATTGCATCACTCACAGACACATTTGCTCGAGTTCTTCGAGTATCCCGTGAGTCTTCTCAAGATACCATGTATGTGGTAGATTGTTCAGCCCTTGTGTCTCAATCTCGAATTGGTGGTAGGAGTGATGAAGGAAATCATGGAGGACATAATGGCCGTGGTGGTGGCCGAGGCATTGGAATAGGGAGAGGCCAAGGTCAACGACAGCTTTATGGACAATCCTACATTTCTACTGATAGCTCAGGGGTTGTTCGAACTTGTCATTATTGTGGCAAACCTGGTCATATTCAGAAGTTTTGCTACAAGTTACATGGGAGACCAGGGCAGTAACAACAGTTTGCAAATGCTGCATCTAGTGTCGACTCTTCGTCTCTGTCATAGTCTTTCGAAAGCAAGGTAGTGGTTATGTCTGATGAGGAATTTGCTCGGTACCCATCAGTTTTAGATTTCACAGCCTACTTCTTCCACTGCTACTCTGGTACAGACAGATAATGCTACTGCATGCATTTCAGCTGCTTCTCGCCCTTGGATCATTGATTCGGGGGCCTCCGATCATATGTCTGGTCTTTTAGGTATATTTTCCTCTCTTACTCCATTATCATCCACTATTACCCTTGCTAATGGCTCTTCTACACAAGTTAAGGGGGTTGGCACTGCTCATCCAAATTCTTCTTTGTCATTGTCTTCGGTGCTTTATCTCCCTCAATTTCCATTTAACCTCATGTCTATTAGTAAATTAACCAAGAAATTTTAGTGTTCAGTGACATTCTATCCCAATTCTTGTATTTTTCAGGATCTAGCTACGAAGAGGACGATTGGTAGAGGACGTGAGGTGGGAGGACTGTATGTGCTTGAAGATGCTCCTTCCATTGCATGCCCTAGTGTTGCTTCCCCACATTAGATTTATTGTCGTCTTGGCCATCCTTCGCCGCATAGTCTTCAGAAATTAGATTCTAGTTTTCAATCTCTTTCTAGTTTAGAGTGTGAGTCATGTCAACTTGGCAAATAGCATCGTGTCAGTTACCTGCCTCGAGTCATTAAACGAGCGATTTCTCCTTTTTCGTTAATTCATTCAGATATTTGGGGTCCTTGTCCGGTAGTTTTCGATTTGGGTTTTAAATACTTTATTACTTTTGTTGATGACTATTCCAGAGTCACTTGGCTATACTAAATGAAAAGTCGTTCAGAATTGTTTTCTATCTTTTGTGCTTATATTTCTGAAATTCATACGCAGTTTGGTATGAATGTTAAAGTGTTGCGTTCTGACAACGCTAAGGAGTACTTTTCTGCATCTTTTTCTGACTTTATGTCTCAACATGGTATGATTCATGAATCTTCTTGTTCTGATACACCGCAACAAAATGGTGTAGTTGAAAGGAAGAATAGACATTTATTGAAAGTTACTAGATCCATGTTGTTTGAGATGAAGGTCCTTAAAAAATTTTGGTTTGATGCTGTCCTAAATGCATGCTATCTCATTAATCGCATGCCTTCTTCTGTTTTGCAACATGGTATTCCATTTTCTACTTTATTTCCCAATCAGTCTTTGTTTGTCTTACCACCCCGTATTTTTGGTTGTGTTTGTTTTGTTCGTAATCATCGACCTGGAGTATCAAAGCTTGATCCCAAGGCCATCAAGTGTATGTTTTTGGGTTATTCTCGTACTCAAAAGGGATATCGTTGTTATTCTCCATCATTTAGAAAGTACTTTATCACTGCTGATGTTTCATTCTTTGAATCTACACCCTATCATGAAGTTCCAGTCACTGTTTTTGAGATGGATGAAGATTTACATGTGACCACCATTCAATCAACTGCTCCAGCTGTTTCACCAATACCTATCCAAGAACCTCCTCTCAAGGTCTATACTCGGCGTCCTCGAGTAGCTACTGATCCCCCCCTTCCTCCTGTCACTACTACGTCATCTTCAACTCCAGATCTACCATTAGCTGACCATCTTCGTGTATCTGATCTTGATCTTCCTATTGCTCATCGCAAAGGTACATGTACTTGCACTTAACATTCTATTGCAAATTTTATCTCATATTCTTTCGTGTCTCCTTTTTTCGGTCTTTTTTATCCATTGTTGATCAATATCCTCTCCCAAAGTCTGTAACTGAGGCATTACAAAACTCTGGCTGGAGGATAGCTATGGAAGAAAAATTAAAGACCTTACATGTTAATCAAACTTGGGACTTGGTACCTCTTCCTTCAGGCAAAACTGCTATTGGTTGTCGATGGGTATATGCTGTGAAAGTCAATCCAGATGGTTCTCTTGCTTGCTTAAAAGCAAGACTTGTTGCAAAAGGGTATGCTTAGGTGTATGGGGTTGATTATTTGGACACTTTTTCTCCTGTTGCCAAGCTTACATCTGTTCGTATTTTGATTTCTCTTGCTGCCACACATAACTGGCCCTTGTTTCAACTTGATATAAAGAATACTTTCTTGCATGGTACTATTAATGAGGAAGTGTATATGGAGCAACCTCCAGGGTTTGTTGCTCAGGGGGAGTCTAGTGGACTAGTTTGTAAGTTGAAAAGGCCTTTATATGGTTTGAAACAGTCCTCGCGAGTGTGGTTTGGAAGATTTTCTGAGGCTTTACTCTCCTTTGGGTTGTCTAGATGTGGAAATAATCACTCTTTCTTTCATAAACAGTCAGGGGGAGGCAAGCTGTTCTTGATTGTATATGTTGATGATATTATTATCATCGAAGACGACTTGGTTGGTATAATTGAACTAAAACTTTATCTTCAACAACAGTTTCAAACTAAGGACTTGGGAAAGTTGAAGTATTTCCTTGGAATTGAGGTGGCACAGTCATAAAAAGGTATTGTTTTGTCACAGCAAAAGTATGTCTTGGATTTGCTTACTGAGATAGGTATGCTGGAATCAAAGCCTCTTGATTCGCCTATGGAACAAAGGAGTTAAATTGATTGCTGATGGAAGAGAAACTCTTGATAATCCTGAGAGATATAGAAAACTGGTAGGTAAACTGAATTATCTCACAGTTACTCGACCAGACATTGCCTTTCCAATTAGTGTGATAAGCCAATTTCTGTCTTCCCCTCGTACATCTCATTGGGATGCAGTTATTCGAATTTTGAGGTACTTAAAGAAGGCTCTAGGGAAAGGAATTGTTTACCAAAACCATGATCATAGTAGAGTTGATGGTTTCTCTGATGCTGATTGGGCAGGATCTCCAAATGATAGGAGATCAACTACTAGCTATTGTACCTTGGTTGGAGGAAATCTGGTGTCGTGGAAGAGTAAGAAGTAGAGTGTTGTTGCCCGCTCCAGTGCTGAGTCAGAATATAGAGCCATGGCACAAGTGACATGTGAACTAATATGGATACAGCAGCTATTGATTGAGTTAGGCTTTAATGCTTCAGCTCCTATGTCTCTATGGTGTGATATTAAGGCAGCAATACATATAGCTTCCAATCCTGTGTTTCAAGAGAGAACAAAACACATTGGGGTTGACTGTCATTTTATTCGAGAGAAGCTCCAAAATGGAATGATTCTTCCCAGTTATATTAGGACCAGTGAACAAGTTGCAGACATCTTTACTAAACCTTTGGGTAGTGGGAGGATAGAATATATTTGTAACAAGCTGAATATGATTAATATCTATGCTCCAGCTTGAGAGGGAGTGTTAGAGGTATAAAGGGTAAAATATTCTTTAGAGCTTTAGGGTTTCTTTTTGTATATATATTGACGTATTGAATAATAGAAGATACGCTTTTCCTTTCTACGTTCTACATTCTACAAAACTCAAATCATGCTCATTCCAAAGGTCTCTAATCCGGAGGAAATTTCTCAGTTTAGGCCTATAAGTCTGTGTAATTTTAGCTACAAGATCATCTTTAAAGTTATGGCCAATCGACTCCGTCCCTAGCTCCCAAACCTCATAACAATGGAGCAAAGTGCCTTTGTTAGTGGAAGATTGATACGAGATAATATTCTAATCGTTCAGGAAGTTATCCATCAGTTGAGGACAAGGGAGAGGAAGAGAAAATTCCAAGCCATCCTAAAGCTAGACATGCAAAAAGCTTATGATATGGTAGAATGGGACTACCTATGTGCGAGTATGACGAAGATGGGTTTCTGTGAGAGATGGGTCAACATGGTCAGACACTGTATAGCCTCTGTTTACTTCAGTATAAAGTTTAATGGAGAGCCTTTACCATCCTTTCAACCATCTAGAGGAATTAGACAAGGTGACCCACTTTCCCCTTGTCTATTTATCATTTTGGCCAACACTTTGTCTAATCTATTGGGGAAGGCTGTTGAGGATGGCATGCTAAAAGGAATCAAGTTGGGGGGTAGCTGCCCAACTCTTTCTCACCTATTATTTTCAGACAATGCTATTTTTTTCCTGGACGGTTCTATTAGAGAATGCCAAAATCTGGCCAAAATCTTGAACCAATACTGCTATGTCTCGGGCCAAGCCATCAATCTCAATAAGTTAAGGGTATTCTTCAGCAAGGGATGTCCTGAGCCCCTTAAATCAAACATGGCCAACGAACATTAGGTTCCCATTATTGAAAAAATAGGCAAATACTTAGGCATCCCTTCAAATTTGGGTCAAACCAAGAAACAGATGTTCGCCTAGATCTTAGCAAGGGTCAATATGAAGCTAGAGGGGTGGAAGGAAAACATATTATCAAAAGCGGGAAAGGAGATTCTGATTAAAACTGTGGTACAAGCCCTATCGCAATATGCGATGTCAATTTTCAAGATCCCGCTATCAATTTGCAAGGCCATTGAGCAGAAGATAGCGAAATTTTGGTGGAAACAGAATCCCTCGAAAGGGGGGATACATTGGAAGAAGTGGGATGTGCTGAAAACCCGAAAGATAGATGGAGGCTTGGGTTTCAAAGACCTTATTTCTTTCAACAAGGCTATGTTAGGTAAACAAGCATGGAGGCTCACAATCCCTCGTCATTATGGAGCAAAGTTTTTAAAAGGATTTACTTCCAAAACTCGGATGTATGGAATGCAAAGAAAGGGAATAAACCGTCATGGGGATGGCAAAGCCTCCTGGTGGGTAGAGATACAATTAGCTCGGAGGTTCATTGGGCGGTTGGAAATGGGCAAAATATAAAGATTCGTGAAGATAAATGGCTCTCCTCTGGATTGATAGGAGGCCCGGCTAACAGAGACGATCCAAAAGTTGTAGCTGAACTAATAGACTTTGAAAATGAAAGGTGGAATGAGCAGAAAGTGAGGAATCTGTTCCCAAAATCTACAGTACAGGAAATCATGGTTACGCCGTTATGTCCTAACTCAGAGGGCAACAAACTAATCTGGGCAGGCAACAAGAAGGGGAAGTACTCTGTCAGAAGTGGCTACAGGAACATTTTCATAGAAACACAGCAACCCAAGCAACCACAAGCCTCAGCATCGTATCAGCCCCCGCAACCTATGGTATGCTATTTAGCAACTCCCTAAACCCCCAAGATCAGAAACTTCATATGGTGTACAAGCCACAACGTGATTCCAACAACAGAAAATCTGTTTAAGAGGAAAATGTTACCTAACCCGCTCTGTCCAATCTGCTGCGAAGCCCCAGAGACAGTTGAACACACCTTGCTGCTGTGCAAATGGACAAAACAGATCTGGTCAGACTCGAGACTAAATCTACAAATCACACCGATGAACATTCAGAGGTTCGATAAGTGACAAAATTCAATTCTCACCTCAGATCCAAGCACCCCGGATCCTGAGCTGGTGGCGAACGTGCTGTGGGTCATCTGGAAAGGAAGAAAAGGGTTTATATTCGGACGTCGCCACCCGAAACTAGAAACGATAAAAGAAGCAGAGTCAACCAGAGCAACCTCAAATCTATGGCTTCAATGGAAGAAAAAGAGGAGCAAGAGTAGTAGAGAAGTACCGATGCGCTGGTCCACTCGGATGCGTGAAGGTAAATGTTGATGGCTCCTAGATCGAGGGTGAGTTGGAAGGATTGGTGGCTGGGTGAGTCGTGATGAAGCTTGTTGGAGTTGGTGAATACTTCGGGGAACCTTGTTTCTTATACCGGGCACGCCCACGTGAGCTTAGGGAAACTGAAGGATCGGTGGCTGGTTTGGGATTTAATCTGCTGCGAATCTTATTTTACTAGCTAATGTAATTCCAACTTTGGATGAATGAAATGCAACTTCTTTTCGACCAAAAAAAAAATTTGGACGGAGTTAACGGAAGTATTCAATTGCATTAATTTGATAAATTTAAGACTTGGTTATATTTTTTTTGCTAAGTTTTATGACTCAGACCATACTTTTTTCATATGTTTCAGGAGTTCCGGTAAACATACGTTAAATTGTTTGAACTTTTATTTTTATTTGTTGAAGTTATTGAATTATATAGTCTCAAGCTCAGCCACTGACTCACTGCTGTCAGCCCAAGAGCAAAGGATCGCCCTCACCGTCTCCCTCTCCCTCGCTCTGTGCTCTGTGATTCCATGGAGTCGTCATCTTGTCGACTTTCTTCTTCTTCTTCTCGAAAACGGGCTTTAAGTTCTTCTCATCGCCACCGCGAGAGATTGCTCTCCGGGGTGATCCTACCTTCGATCCGAGGCCAATCCTGTCCGATATGTCTCGAGAACATCGAGGACAGAAGGCACGGAGCGGCTGTCGTCGCCAGCTGCTTGCACGCTTACTGCTTGGACTGCATCCGCAAGTGGAGCAGGTTGAGGAGGAGGTGCCCTCTCTGCAACGCCGAGTTCGGCTCTTGGTTTCGCCAGATCAGCCTCCGTCGCAGGAGCTTTCTCGAAGAGCGGTTGCCTTCGGTCGACGAGGATGACGAGGCCAGTCGACGAGCTGGTTCGACTCCCCTCTCTCGTCGAAGGTTAGGCTTTTCTTTGTCCGTCGTGATTCGCGACCGCAATTCCAGTTTCCGATAAAAAGAAAATTTGGGCGGTGAATTAGCTTTTTAACGGATTTTCCATTCAAGTGCATTGCAATTTCATTTGAATATTGTGTTTCACAATATTGGAATTGGGCATTTAGATGTTAGAACTTAGTTGCGTTCTTTGAAGTCAAATCTACTGATTTAGTGTGAAGTATGAACCCTCAAGTACTGAGTTTGGATGTTCAAGTAGTGGATGATTGCATTGGCTATGCAAATTACAAATGATCGTGTTAATAAAGTGATTCTAATGTGTGAAATTGTCAAGACCCAAAGGTTCAAATCAGAACTTTTGTAGAAACATTACATGTGCTAGCGAATTCAGATTCCTTTGAACCGTAAGGGCTATCGTAAAACCAATACCAACTTTGGTCAATGTTGTATAATTTTATTTCCTGGCCTTTTTGGGCTCTTCTTGGCCTGCATGAGTTTAGTTGGCACGTATTAAAAGTCGAGTTCTTTTGCTTTATAGAGCTATCCGAAGATCGAGAGATGAGTTGAATGGTTCCACCAGGCAAACCTGGTCAGATCCATGGCGAAGATCATTTGGGAGGCCAGGGTCTGTTCCTCCCGATGTTTTAGCTGCAAGAAAACTCCAATGGCGTGCCAGGTACGCATAAGACTGTAAAAGTGATGAGTTTTAGATTGGTTCGCTTCAGTCTATTTCACATCCAGTCGCATGCTATATTGTGGATAGAATGCTCTTGTCTTAGGAGTACTATTACACATGTCATCTTTATCCTCAATAACCTGTGTTATTTATACACATAATTGAATAGTTTGTAGTAGCCACTCGTTTTGTCGTTCCGATCTCTGAGAATGTAATATTTTCTTCTATGCAGCATTTACAACCGATTCTTGCAGGCTGTTCCTTCTTCCAGGAACTCTCAGGTATTTGAACTTCCCATGCCACTGATTTCAGTCAATTTTCTAATCTGTGTATTTGAAATCCTTTAGTGGTCTAGGTAAGAGGTTTGCTCTTAGATATGCTAGTCATCTTTGAATTTTTATTTTTTTTATATTTAAGAAGTATGTGGTTACTGTTCATACAAATAAAAGGACTGCATTTGCATTTACATTCCTGGTGAGATAACGTTTGGTGTTTGGCTTTTGAGAGGAATCATTTTTGTCACTTCTCTGCACAATTTGTAAGTCCTACATCTAGTTTCTTGATTAATTTAAGTCACTGGTGTTCTAAACACCAGAGCGGTGTAGGGTCAGGTCAAGCTTATATTTCACAGCTCAACCAGTTAAACTGCTGTTTCAATTTTTCCATTGAATTCACATGCAATTTGTAAAATGTTATAACACACCCAAAAGACACAAACATAGTCTCAGTTGGCCAAGGCTTGCATTTCCCCAAGGGCATAGGTTTCATCCTTTTTCCCTACCAAATTAATGTTTCATACGGAAGTATAGCCTACAAGTGAATTTGAAATCCATCATTTGACATCTAATCTAATTCAACGAAAGCACATTCGGTTAAGCACTTGAGCATGGGTGAACATTTTCCAAGGGCGGACCTCATGTTCCAGCATGCAAAACTTTTAGTAGTGTATAATTCAGTCAAGCTGGGTTAAGGAGTTGAATTGGTTAAAACCTTATGCGACTGATTTTGACCGGAGAGAGTTTGGTGAAGAATATCGGACTGGATCCAAACCCAAGTTCAACCAACCCGCTTCTCTGGTTTGAGAATATGGTTTTCAAATCAAGCTCTACTTCTTTTTTCCCCTTTCTTATAGATCGTCTATTCTTTAGTTCAGTAATTTTTACGTCTCTTCACCTCCTCATTTTCCCCTCTCTCTTTTTCGGTTTTTAATAGCTTCAAAACGCTTCTTGTCTTTCCAGGGCTTGCCAAGAAATAGTGGTTGGAAGGAAAGAATTTTACGGAGAATAGAACCATGGATTCGGAGGGAGTTAGAAGCCATCCTTGGGGACCCAGATCCTTCTGTTATAGTTCATGTAGTGACCTCAGTGTTTATTTCAACCTTTGAGAAGAAACCAAATATCCCACATGGACAGCTGGGTGAAGATGTGGTTTCTTCTCTACGGCCTTTTCTACATGATCGAACCAGCATGTTCTGGCATGAATTAAGGTTTGTAAATTACATCCTAAGTTTCATCGAAGCTGCTTCCTTTTGTTCATTTGGAGTCTTATGCTGTTTGCAGAAAGGTAGAATGCCATGTGTGTGGGTAGAAGGAAGACTTTGATAGACTATCTTGCTTTTCTCTGATGTTATTCCCAGATTAGAATTGGGTCGAACTAGGACTTTTGTTCCAGTGGGAGATTTACCTTTTAATGTCAAATTTATGATTTCTGCATTGTTGTTGTATATATTTCTTGTGTAAATATCTACTAGTTGTAATTGTGGTTGCAGATGTTTTGCTGAGAATTCGCTCTCTATGGAAACGTACGATGCAGTCGCCGAGTACAGGAAGTTGCAATAGCTGTCAAAGGTGGATTTTGTTCTGTCCAGGTTGAGGAGGATATCATGTAGGAGGTGCATATATAAGCATTAACGGGATGCTGATCAGAGGAAATCTGCAGATCTATCACTGCTTCACTTGCGAGTCTGCTTAATATACATGAACAGTCATGTGGCCTGAATCTCAAAATTACGAAATGGATGATTGAGACGAAGTGGTAATCACTGACAGTAGATAGGATCGTCTGCAAATTGACTCTGTTGAATTTTGACCAATCCAAATCTGGCGAAGATATCCATACTGAAGCTCCAAAATCTTGTCGTTGGAACTATTGGCATTGCTGTTCAGGTGATATAAACCGCTTCTTGTTGAGATTACACTTTACATATGCTCAACATCATGTAAATCGAAACCAATCTACAGAATTGGTTTAATTTTTAAGTAAATTATTAGTAAATCGGTGATCATACTCAATAGTCGAATTTCCTTCACCTTAAGGGTAGTCAGATAGCAGAGATGACACTAGTTGAACTTTGTATGCTGTGATAGCTTCAGAATTTTCTAAGTCAGGCCGTGTACGTAGTTCCCGCCACACCATCTCATGTATATGCATCTGCCACAATATTTGTACTCTTGTCCAATGCACATGAGGAAAAGAAAGGAGGGTCTGCTTATGTCAGTACATTTGGTTAATTCTCTTCCTCTACTGCAAAGTTGGTGTTTCCGTGCAAGATCAATGATGGGAAACTCTAGTCACAGCGTGTCCCATCTTGATCGACCATTTGATGTTGCTACATGATTTAAGTCTGTTATACGAATGAATCCATTCTTGAGGTGTCCTGTTACCTTCACCTGAAACATTAATTTTGGTGGAACTTGCAAGTGATCTGCTGATTGAATGGTTCTCTTCTTTTCTTTTCTTAACTAGTGGCAAATCCCGGGCATAGCATGGGAAAAACAATTTTACGAGTTCGTTTTTAATGTTCTGCGTGAGCGAATAAGAATGACAAAAATTTTAGGCAGTATTTACTTATTGACCTAAGTTGGTTAAGATGACAGATAAAATACTAAAGGTCATGTTATGTAAACTTTTTTATTTTTTGGGTTGATATTTTCATTTAGTTTCCAACGACGAAATCTGTGGCTGTGGGTTCTAACTTCACGAATTTCAAATTTAGATTTATAGTTTAACTTTTGACTAGACACGTGTGTATATATATAATGTGTTGCCTCTCATACAGATGCCCTTTGAACGTTGGTGGTAGCACATGGTTGGCCTTGGATTCCAGTAGACCTTTTCCATAGGGGGTGAGAATGGACTATAGTTTCTCCTTCTCTTAGCGGGCAATGGTGGTGTTTGGTGATTTTTGTCAACTACGTTTGGGATAGCAATCATGTCCGTTGGCCCTTCAGCTCTAAGGGAACGACATGAGGGCAACGGAGGAACCAAAATCGGGCTTTATCGCCGTTATTTTCCGGCTCTTTCATCCTCGACAATGTAAGCGAACACGCTAGCGTTTGCATACCAGAGAGTGGTAAAAAGAGAGTAACACGAAGTTTAGTGCATAGTTTGAATTGAATAGAATTTACGCGATTTCGAAAAATAAAACTCTGAAGTATATATGGTCATGACTGATTGGACTAACAGAGTTCATATTCTTATTGCACTTTTTAAACAGCTCATATTTTGATTTACTGAGATAATTGTTCAATCAATTCTAAACCTATTGTATGAATGTTAATTCAGTCTTAAACTGTTTAATTTAACCAATTGAGTCCTAAATCTTGGTGCGTTAATTTCAATATAATTCTTTCTGGTCAATTTTCACCAAAAAATCATTGACAGACAGCGATTTTCAATGAAAATTGGTCAGAATGATTACATTGGAATCTCGTGTAGAACTTTAGGACTCATGATCTACGAAGTAAATATTAGACGAATGTAAGCTTCTTCTGGCCCGGCTCAACGGAGTCTCGGTTATCTTTGAGCCCAAGGAATCCAATCTGACCCTGGGCTGGATGTCAAAGCCCATCGGAGAAAAAGTCTTCCTAATAGCTGGGCTCGCCCACTTTGGGCTTTATTATGTTTCGATGGTGGACCTTCTTATGTTTTCTTCTATGATTGAGTAATGGAAGTTATTTACCTTGACATTTTTTTTTTCACAAAAGTAAATATTTATGACTGAATTAACATACGTATAATAGGATCAAGACCCATCGTGTCATTTTCCCCTGATTTACTTATCCTCGTTTTGGTAAATACCTTTTAAAATGTGGAGTATGATCACTATGAACAAATCAAGAAAAGAGAATAAAATATATCACCAAGCCCCCAATAATTTCCACGTTCAAAGATCATGCTGTAGCCAACAAGAGAGGACGTGTTGTTGCCATCTCAATCCCCACCTCTTTTTCCCACAAGAGCGTGACTGAATCTTTCGTGGGTCACACCCCTTCTTTTGTGCTTTGATTTCGCCAGTGCGAGCTGCCCTGGATTTGTTCCCCACACAAAACTTTATAACCAAGGAAGACATCAAAACAAAGTGAATTTATAGACAAAATGAAGCCATTGAGAGACCCTCATGCGAGATTAATCAAGCACTTTCATCATGCACCCTTTGAAGATTCTAATTTGCTCTAGCTGGCACATTAAGGAAATCGACAAGACTTATGTTTTTGTCTGTGTTGGTGAAATCAAATTGACTGTTTTTTTTTAAAGGTGTTGATTGTAATAAGTTTGGACTTAGGGTCCATTTATTTCGCGGGGAATGAATGATACGAAAAATATTTTCCTAAAAAATGATCCTTATATCGCTTGAAATAATTAGTAAATGAAAAATATTTTCATCATCCATGAAAATATTTAGACATTAATTGTCGCGGATAATGAAAATATTTTCCCTTGACTAATTATTTTTAGCGATATGAGCGATTGTTTTTTATAAAATATCTTCCGGATAGTTAATTTTGCACAAAACAAATGGAGCCTTGATAACATTTGCCAACATCCTAAAGGTGTTAGTTGACTTTTTTGTAGAGAGATGAGTATTGCTAAAGAATCAGCTCTTACGATGAAGCTAGAAAAGCCTCCTTCATATTGCAAAACATTGGATTTGTTGCATTGTCCAGCAAAAATACTCCACCTAACGATAAATTTACTTCTCACCATGGAGTATATGTTATGATCTCTTCGCCTTGAAGACTATAAAAGTAACTTGTATTTGAATTCTCGAATGTTATCATAATATGCAAATTTATTACAATGCTATTTCTTGATCGATAGTTATTCATTTTAGGATACAATAGCTGTTTTTAACATTTACTCCGGTACAACGTGCGGGGTCATATCTAGTAATAATATAGGTACACATCCATCACCAAATTTTTGCGAAATGTTGAAACCGGACGATGATACTCTATTCGATAATAGAAAAATTTGCATTAAAGGTCGTCAATCTTGTATCTAGATTTTAATATTCTTCAATTAGTTCGATGAAGTTCTAACCTTTTATTTAAAACTGCAATAGAGTCCTAAGCCTTTCAATTGGTACAATCAAGTTTTTCAAAAAATGTAGTCAAGTAATAAATCTATCTTGACAACCGCAATTTAAGACTTGAATAGCCAATTTATGAGAGCCACATGGGTGATTTTCAGTATTGTTGACCGAAAGGATTGGTGAAAAAAGCTTAAGACTAAATTGTATCAATTGAATGATTTAGAATTCTATTACATTCATACATAAGATTTATGCACTTTTTCCAACAAAAAACATTTCAACATGTAAAGAGACCTCGCAATGGCGCGGGGTCTCGATGTGGGTCATCCGGGTTCGGGTCAATACCGACTCGGCTCGTAAAGCTGGTCATTTCCAATAGGTCAAGATTTCATCAAGCCCTATCTGATCATATTCAAATCGAGTTGACCCTATTTTTTTTTGGTCGAGAAAAGAGTCATACCTTTTGTACGTAAATAGACATTTTACGCAATAGACATCTTCGGGGAAAAGTACAAAAAAAGTCTCAAACGTATTACATTAGTGTCAATTCAGTTCTAAACGTTTCAATTGGACCAATTTAGTCCTAAATCATTTACATTTATGCCAATTGAGTCTGTCCGACCAATTTAAGCTGGAAATCGCTGACGTGGACGCCATCCGTCCTATGTGGCACGACCGAAGCTGACGTGGACATTTGTAATACTCTTTTTTTAAAAAAATTAAATTATTTTTTTCTTACCTGTTTTTTTTTTCTTCCTTCTTGGTCGACAAGCCCTCATCGGCCACTGGCTCTAGGCCGCAACGGCCCTGGGCAACGACCTTCGCAGCCTCGCTCGCCGCCGACGTGGTGGCCCTTGCCGGCCAAAATTAAAGGGAAAAAAAGAAAAAAGAAAAATTCATTTTTTTAAGAAAATGATGAAAAATGCTGATTGGGATGAAGACTTAGATGAGCGCAAATCGACATATGGGCATGCGTTCTTGCGCAAATCGATATATGGTATGCAATCTTTTGGAGTAGCAAGAAACAGATATACAAGCCCTCATCGGCCGCTGGCTCTAGGCCGCGAAGGCCCTGGGCAACGACCTTCGTAGCCCTGCTCGCCGCCGACGTGGTGGCCCTTACCAGCCAAAATGAAAGGGAAAAAAATCAATTTTCTAAAAAAATGATGAAAAATGCTGATTGGGGAGGAGACTTGGATGAGCGCAAATCGACATATGAGCATACGTTCTTGCGCAAATCGACATATGGTATGCAATCTTTTGGAGTAGCAAGAAACATTTATACATGACTCTATCTACAATGGAGGCCGAATTTATTCCATGCTATGTTGTAGTGCAAGAAGTAGTATGGCTAAAACGATTCTTGGAAGATTTAGCCATTGTCGCTGACATTCCAAGACGTGACAGTTTATCATAATAGTCAGGCAGCCATTGCCTATGTGAAAAATCCTAAATATACATAAAGAATAAATTTATTAGAGATATCGTCTCGTAGAAAGAAGTGATCCTACAATATATTTCTACGAATCAAATGGTTGCTGATCCATTCACTAAGCCTATTTTTAGAGACGTGTTCTTGACCCACAGGTTGTCTCTAGGATTGCGCAGAATATAATGTGTAATAGTGTTTAGGATCATTGTATTGTGTGTATGTACATATATGAATTGTACATGTTTATCAATTAGTACAATTTGTTATGAGACTAGGACATACACACATATATTATTGAAAAGTATATCACCAGGCACTGATTGGCTCACTCACACGAGCAATCACCTCAAGCGCTATAGTAAGTGAGTTGAGATGAGACGGTATATACTATAAATGCTGGAAGAGAAAATTTAGTACGTAGTATGTCTATATTTTATTTTGTGTCGCGTTAATTAGGATGAAGATGGGGTTTGTGATTATTATGCGATAAAACCGAACATGATAGTCCCACAATCATGTGTACCTGATGAAAGTCGGATGCGAGTACTTAATTGGGCGCTATAGAAAACGAGCTAATATAACACTCGAGCTAAACATATGTACGTGGAAAGCATGTGACTGTGTTTAGGGGTAAAAATCCGTATAGTGAATATGTTTAACAACATGTGCTTCATGCAACGAATAAGGGAGAGGAGTGAAATGATACCTATTTACTCACCGTGTGAGTCCTTGAGGTAATTTATAAATTAATTATCCTCAATTTGTGCCCTATGTGACTTTTGACTATGTTTTGGAAGTAACATATCAATGTTGCTATGGGACGTGTCTAAGAAAGTAATTGTTCTAAAATGGAGAGACATGAGTGCGAAATGAAGAAAAATATGAGAAACATAGGTATACTTAAACTGATGTAGCAAAATATGTCTGGAGCACTGTGAGACATTATTTTATTTTTAGGGTAGTAGCCGCTATGTTGTCCCTAATAGGTGAATAGTTTGAGCTCCCAAATGCATGTGTATTTACTGGTCACGTGACCCATTTGTCAATATGAATTACTACTAAAGTAGATGAATGTTGAATGCCTTACATATTTTTGATAGGGCATTATCAGCCCATCATATATGCGTGGGAAATGTTATATTTGGGCGGGTCGCCCATGATGCGCTCACAGCACAAATAGTCATACGTGAATTTGAGAGGTGGGAGCAGTTTTTTTTTTCTTAACTTCCGACCATCTCATCCAAATTATGGGACGTTAATAAACTTTCCATGATTTGCTATATGTTGGCATATGTTCTCCTCCGTAGAAAATGTAGAATACAAAAAGCATTGTATGTATGAAGGCTTCCATTGTTGCTTTGAGAAGGTAATTGGCATTTGTGTTTTGGAACAAGAATATTATTCTTGCGATCATATTCAGGCCATTGTGGAGTTGTAAATTCGTCCATTAAGTGCTGGTGATTCAATCTATATTCCTGGGTAATTTTCTTGTTGTTTTACAAGAGGTAAGTCAAATTTTCGAGAGTTTAGACTACGTAAGATAATCTTATGATGTACGACTGAAGTAATAAATTCATAATTGAATTGGTAAATTTCTTGCTTGTGGACAGTGTTGTTAATCTAAAGGATATCAGAAATTAGGGTTAATACCACGAAAAACTCCAAACTGGTACACCTATGACAAATTTACTCCAAATTATTTTTTTAATCATAAAAAAATCCTAAACTGGTACATCTTCGATAAATTTACCCCAAATTGGTACACCTGTGACAAATTTACCATTCGTTAATTTTTGTTAAATTTTATCATCAAATTGTTGATTTGGATGACACGTGGCAATTACCGGATGCACACGTTTAGGATTTTTACCCTATATTTGTCACAGGTGATCAATTTTGGATTTTTTTGTGGTATTAATCCAATTTAACGAAAACTAACGGAGGGTAAATTTGTCGCATGTGTACCAGTTTGAGGTTTTTGGTGGCCAAAATAATTAGTTTATGGTAAATTTGCCACAGATGTACCAGTTTGAGGTTTTTGGTGGTCAAAAAAATAATTTACGGTAAATTTGTCACAGGTGTATCAATTTGAGGTTTTTTGTGGTCAAAAAAATAGTTTGGGGTAAATTTGTCACAGGTGTATCAATTTGAGCTTTTTCGTGGTATTAACCTTAAAAATTATGACGTAGGGCTATCAAATCTTGGATTGACAAAAAGTTATTTTTAAGGATAAGATGCACGATCGAGTTGATGTCCGTTGTATCCAATGCCCAAAAAGTCCACTTTCGCCGAGGATAGATTTTGAGGTGGAGGCTGCGAATCAGCATCAGGCTTTAAGGAGGAATCTTTGTTTTTCAACTTTTCACTCATGACCCACTTAAGGGGAAAAAGAGAAGAGAAGAGAACATACACAAATTTTTTATCCTGAAAATGAAAACCCCTTTTTCTCCAATTTCATCTGGCTTTTTGCTCTAATTTTTAGCTTTCAGAAGCAGTGAGGACGGAGAGGATTTAGGGAAGGTAAACCATAATTTCTTTTCTTATGTTTCATTATTGGTGAACAGAAACACAAGAATTCTGGTAGTTTCCTGGAGACTTTCAGATGAACCAGCTCGTTTTATGGTGTTGTTTGTTTTCTGTGAATGCTTATAGGAACCTGGATGAGACATGGAAACAAAGCATCTGGAGGACGCAACTTGTCCTCTTTTTCCCTTCACCCATTTTTCATTTCCTTCACGTTTATTTTATGAGGAAAACGTAAAAAAATGCACCTAGAGCACTTGTTAAGTTTCTGAAAATATTATTCATAAAAAATCAAACTTTCTACTAGGGGTGAGCATGGTTTCAGGACAGAACTGGAAACCGGAGAACCGAACTGGTGGAAATATGGTAGGTTCGAGGGCATGCGGGGTAAGTTTCAGGGCATGTTTGGCAACGATTCTGATTCTCTGATTCAATTCATCGGAACAGAAAAAGATGAGAAACATGTTTGGTAGCGTAAATGATTCTAATTCTCAAATTCTCTGATTCTGTTCCAGGAATAAATTTGGAGCAGAAAAAAGAATAAAAAAAGTTGATTCTTTGTTCTAGAATCACTTTGAGAAACAAGGAAAGAATTACCAAAAAAGTCCTAAACCAATTGCAATTGTACTAATTCAGTCCTAAACTTTTGCATTCTGCCAATTCAGTCTATTTGGCCTGCCGGTGCTGACGTGGCAAACTTTATATAATATTTTTAATAGTTTTCAATTTTTAATTATTTTTTAGTTATTTTTTGTCTTGTGCCAATTCAGTCCACTTGGCTGGCTGGTGCTGACATAGCGCTGGCGCTGATGTGGCAACTTTGTAATAATATTTTTTTATTTTTTTATTTTAAAATATTCCTTTTTAGATAATTTATTTCTGTCTTTTTTTTCATTTTTTTTTGTTTGGGCCGGTAGCCTTGTTGGCCATCAGCCGAGAAAAAAATTATTAAAAAAATTAAAAAATGAAAAATATTAAATTATTATTAAAAAAAACTGCCACGTTAGTGCCGGCAAGCCAAATGGACTGAATTGGCACAATTGTAAAAGGTTTATGACTCAATTGATAGAAAAAAAAAAAAAGGTTAAGGATTGAATTGACACAATTGCAATAGGTTTAGGAATTTTTTGATAATTTTCCCGAGAAACAAGACCAAAATTTAAGTGCGAATTGCCTCTTGAACTTATGTTCTTTCTTAAGGATTTTGCATATGTCTTCATGCTCTACGAAATAAATAGACTAGTTATGGATTATGCTATATAGGTTGACTTTTTAGTTACAATACGTAATTATTTGACTTAACTGAAAAAATTCGGGAAGAGAAATTGTTCTAGGGAACATAAACTTTGTACAGTTACCAAATGCATTCTAATTCTCTAAAATTCGTTCAGGGAAGAGAATCAGAAAAGATCAGAATTGATTTTTTGGATTAGAATCGTTGCCAAACACACCCTCAGGTTCCAAAAATTGGAGAATCGGTTCCGACAAGTAGGTTTCAAGTTTCAGGAATCTGGAATCTAGAACAAGTCTTTTTTTTTTGTTCTTTGTCTTCACGCGATCCTACGATATTCCATAGTCTCTGATGATAAGTATGTAATCTGGAACCATTAGTCTGAACTTCCATTTTCAAAAATATCCATGACTAAAAATTTTACTTTGTTAATGTTTCATATTTTTCGTGTGTCTAAATATGAATTGTGGTCGGTGGATTGTAGCAGCAAATGGTGGTCATTAGATGCTGTAGTAGTATATTGCAATCGTTCAATTATAAATACAGGTGGAACTTGGGTAGACCTTGGAACCTGTGACAGGGTAGGTTCTGGGTCCAGGGTATGCATGATAGCCGGTTCGGAAAAATATGTTCTAGGTTACAGGTGGAATCTAGAAGAAACCTGAAACCGCTCATCTCTACTTTCTACTCAAAGCAACTTCCTGCAAATATGTTTACTGCTTTGATATCTTTGGGAAAAAAAAATTATCTCAGCTATTAGTTAACTTAACCAGTGTCTTGGAGCCACTTGTTAATAAAAATTCACTTTACTATATTGATTTTTCTTCTTCTTCTTTTGTAATTTTTTTTTTAGCATGCTGGCCATTGAAATTGACCATACCAAGAACGTCCAAATTCGGGAATCAAATCTTGTTTGCACAAGGGCAAGTGATAATAGAGGAGAGACAAATTTCTGCCAGCAATAAATTTCCATTTGTTTGTTATGTAGTTGCATTTAGATATTAGTCTTGGGGCAAGAAACATTTTATCTCCAAGTCATTCAGTTGTTGCTTTTCCACCTTCTCTGGGCAATCAATCAGAGTCATGGTCGTTCAGTGTCTTCTGGAAGGTAAAACCATGACAGGGAAGTGATTCAATGATTTAAGGAGCTTGGCATTGCCCGATGGAAGCTACTTTGATTCTTCTTCCCTTGTCTCTTAGCCCAGCAAGAGACTGTGAGATCCATTCAACTTTCGACAAAACAGTGTTAGACGCAAATTTCACGGCGCGGCTCGCGGAATTCTCGAAAGGTTGGTTGCACTGGGAAGGAAAATGAAGGAAAAAAGTTGAAAGTCTTGACAAGAAAAGAACAAGACGAGTTTCTTATGCCAAAAGTGATGAAATGAATGATGTATGAATGACGCAGAAGCAATCCATGAAGATCCCAATCCAAAGCAAGAAATCTGTGTTTACACTTTGGTACTGATCATAGTGAAAAAGAAGACGACAATGTCACTTTTCTGTGATTCCTTTGCCAGTAACTGTACTGCATGAATTGGAAGTCAAGAGTCCTAGTTTGAAATTATGGTAAGGCCAGTGCAGCGCAGATCATCCCATTCTCCCGGTACATTTGTAAGTCTTCAAGGTAAATTGGAAAAGAAGAGGCAACGAAGAAAAAGCAGAATTGTCCGATTGAAGATTTACGGACGCGTACTTGGTATAAATCTGCTCTAGTATAGCATTTCCTGTATTGGGGACTCTAAATTAAGGATGTCATGAGGACCACTAGGAAGACAAAGTAGGACAGATGATGAATGGTTGTTTAGTTAGGTTTGAATGTTGGTGTTACCTTGCATGAAGAAATGAAGTGAGTTACATGAAAGAAAGAGGAACGGTAAAATGGGAGTGAAAAACAAACACAGATCTTTTGGAATCACTGAGCTCATGTACAAAAGACCCCCTTCCCCCCACATGCTGTCAGACTCAGACAAGATGTCAAAACAGCATCTTACTTGACAACTGCATCATTCCCCAACAAACTCTCTCTCTCTCTCTCTCTCTCTCTCTCTCTCTCTCTGTGGATCTGTGATTTGAGGGACATGGGCCTCTTAATTTCAGCCTGTACTCTGCATAAAATGACAGTTTCCTTCCCTCCACTCGCTTTCACTTTCAATCCAGGCAAGACCAGCTATAAAAACAGGAAAAGAAACATATCCTAGAGCTAGTGTCTGTGGGTGTGTGTTTGTGAGAGAGAGGATTCTTATTGTACAAGCTCTTGCTAAAATCTCTGCGAAAAATGGACCGACCAACGAGCCTCCTTTTCCTCGAGCAAGAAAAAGAAAAAATCCTCCTTTTTCGGATAGTAAAAGCCAAAAACTGTGCTACCCGAGAAGGAAAAAAATGAACCTAAAAGAATTAGCCAAGGCCAAGAAATCTGCCAAGCTGCTTCTGCAATGTCATGTTGGCTAAGCTGTCATGACCCCATCAGGGAAAACTCTGATATCTCTCTATACCAGAAGAAAGAAAAATACGAATTAACTCTCTTCTTTCCAGATCAGATGACAAAAAAGAGGCAAAAAGGAAGATAAGAGCATATTCAGGGGAGGGAGGCTTCAGATCGAAACACTTATAACTACCCTTTTTCTATTTTGATTCCCCTTCGCCCCCGCCCCACCCCCCCTCAATTATTATGTCTTCCGGAGAGGCTGTCCAACTTAAAAGCCACTTTCATACCTGTCTATGTGTACATGCTTACAGTCTCAGTACAAAAATAAGCAAGTGGGCATCTGCAATTTCTTGATCTGGAGATTCTCCATTGAGCCTCTTAGCAATCTTTTGGATCTCTCCTGCAAACATACAGTCATGTGCTTGGCTGTGTCCATTTGCAAGAATCCCTGAACTCGACGAATCACTCTCGTACCTTCCGAAAGGCCTCAGATTAACCGCGGTAACGAAATCTTCTTTCGCATGTTTAACCTTGTGGGGATCAAGAAATTGCAAAAAGCTACGTGACAATGTGACGCGGGCATGTTTCTGGCGGTAAGAGATGGAACGGCGACTTATCATGAGATTATCTTACTTACTAGATAATTATGAACTTTCCTCCTAGGAAATCGTATAAGATAGAAAGGTTTGGTTTCCGAGGACAAGGATGTTCTGGAGAGGTGCTGAGGAGTGAGCACTGTGCATAGCCACAGAGTGAGGTTTTTTAAGAAAGCAAATGTGTCGATCTTCTCAAGTCCAGAAGCCAGCTACATTTATCTTCACCACAGGTCTAGTTCCAAGGCAAGTACTCGACACCTTTGGGCAAGAAGAAACTCACTATGAATGTGCAAGTCCCATTTGTGCATTAGAGCTTCCTGAATAATGAGGACCAATTGACCCAGTTAATACCTCTGAACACACCAGTATCAGACACCGCGCTTTCTTCTTTCCCCATTTTGAACCCCAACATCACAGTTACATGGTTCATTTGCATTGGTTGTATTGGCAGGCTCAATGATTAGGCTTACTGAAGTAGTGAAGCCAAAGCCATGTCAACTTCACTAGCATCAATAGCTGCAGTTTCTGCCGGGGCACTTGCATTGGTGGCTGTACTAGTTGGACTCGTTTGGTTTTGCATGTCAAAGCTGAATGCTTTAGCTAACAGGAATTCCGAGACGGGTTCTTCTGATCCATCTGCATTGGGTAAGTTCTCTGTCCAACTGAAAAGAGACAATCTGTCGTAGCTATACACTCGGATTTACCTCTTCTGTACGAACTTCGGCATTCTCTTCCTTGTGACAGTCGACTGGAATAGGGGAGGTGCGTCCGGTTCAGGAGCGGCTCCGCCCCTATCCGTGCCCCAGGGAGCGAGGCAGTTTACAATGCAAGAGTTGGAGCTAGCGACTAGGCAGTTCGATGAGAGCAATCTCATTGGACATGGAAGTTTCGGTTCCGTCTATAAAGGTTTACTTCGTGATGGAACAGTTGTCGCCATCAAAAGGCGCACAGGCGTGCTTCAACCAGAATTTGTCACTGAGGTATCAGTACCTGCAACATTTAACTTGCTTTAGATCAGTATCTAGAACCTCTGTTTCACTCATAGCTTGTTTAACTGGAGCCTTTCCTGAGTACACAAGCTCTTCTAGCTTTTTACTTACATACATCGTGTGCCCATTTCGTCAATACCGTCTAACCTTTGTTGTTCAGTTAAAGCTTCTTCTTCCCTTAATTCATCCAGATTAATATGTTCTTCTGTCTCTGAACAGGTATCATATTTGTCGGAGATTCGCCACCGTAATTTAGTCACTCTCTTGGGCTATTGCCTTGAAAATGGGTGTCAGATGTTAGTCTTCGAATACCTACCAAATGGCAGCATGTGCAACCATCTTTATGGTATGAAATTGTGGTTAAAGCTTGTTGGTTCAGCAAAGGCAAATGAAAATTACTTATCATGACTGACAAAAACAACACCGCTGTTGCAGACACAGGACAAGAATCTTCGACGAAGCTAGAGTTCAAGCAGAGGATCTCCATTGCTCTTGGGGCTGCGAAAGGTAGATTCGCAGCTATGAGCCGATATCAGAAGATTATTTAGCATGATCTCAGACTAGCTAACTTGAGGACACTTTCTATTTGTATCCAGTGCAGGCTTATGCCATTTGCATAGCCTTAGACCTCCTTTGGTGCACAATAACTTCAAAACGGCTAATGTCTTGGTCGACGAGAATTTCATAGCTAAAGTCGCAGATGCAGGGCTCACGAAACTTCTCGAAAAGACAAAGATAGAAGAAGCAGGTCCATCTCGCACATCTGTCAGCGTTTACCAAGATCCAGAGTAAATTTATTTCTTCTTGCATCATTTTTAATTCAAGTTGGAAAGAACAAAAAATTACTTTGTATGGAAATTTAATGTGTTACCGTTGTTTAGGTCAGGAGAATCGGGTGGTTTCTCTGAGATGAGCGATGCATATAGCTTCGGAGTATTTCTTTTGGAGCTTGTTTCCGGAGAAACGGCTCCGAACATGATATTGTCAGGACATGAAAGCTTAATCCAGTGGGTAAATATGCTTCTACCTGATACATTTATGCAATCAACTTGTTAGGATTCTTCTGGTTATTTTCTTGACATTCACATAACGAAGATGCAACACAATCTACTATCAGCAACTTGATCATTGAAATTCTACGCTTTACAGCCGCAAAATTATAGCAAAGAATCTTGAATCACTCGGATCATTTCCCTAAACAAGATTATCACAATGCAACCGGCGATTCTTCTATTGCTTTAGTTCACTTTCTCCTCAAAAGTTCCCTGGTTTTTTTTCGGTTGTTTGCCTAATTGAGTAACTTGGTTGTAAAGTAGGGTAATACCAATTTGATTTCCATCACTTGCACAACATTGAAAGGGAGATGAGGAAAAGCAAGTTACTTGTTTAACCTTCCTAACCATCCTAACCATCCATTCCATCATCTTGCATACTAAAAAGTGACTTGTACAGAACATCATCAGTGATGACCTTTTCTCGTCTCCTCTCGGAAAATCCGATTTTAGGTGGAGTCCCGGGAAAGCTTGATAAACCTTGTGGACCCTCGGCTAGCCGGAACTTTCACGATGGATGGAATGAGGGACTTGATGAGGCTAACATTGTCGTGCATGACTCCTCCACGCGAAAGGCGACCGAAGATGGACGCAATTGTGGGGGAGCTGGAGAGGATTTGGGAGAAAGAGATGGCTTTGACAACGGTCATGGGCGAGGGAACTTCTAGAATTACTCCGGGCAGTGAGTTGTTTACGTCCTAACGATCCAGGATTGTTAAAATATGTGCTTTAGGTGTCCATTAAGAGAGAGCAAAGCTGTAAACTTAATGGACCCCGGCTGTTAGAAGCTATAGGCCGGTAGCGAGCAATTTACATTGCGTGCGTGTGCGTCTGCGTCTGCGTGTGTGTGGATCAGCGGGATATTGGAGCCGAACTAAACGTCGTGAATTGATTGTTTCCAGAAGGAAGATCGATTTAGAGCACACCGAGATACTGTAACTTTTGTAGGATACACAGCAACTGCAAAGGCTTCTTGTATGCCTTCATTCTCTTCCAAGAGGCCCAACAAACCCATAAGACTAAATTTAAACTCTATAGTTTGGTTCAACGAGGAAGAAAGAAAGAAGCATCATTATGATGACATTCACATGTTCAGATCTACATCAATCCAGACATTCGTGGTCCAAGGTGTCCTCATTTTCTCAAATAAGAATCTGGAGTAGTCATATCAATCTCAAAAAAGAGCCTGACTTATCGGCTGATTAAGGGCAAATCCAAAAAGCTGGCCGAAAGCATTGTCCTTGGAAAATGCTGAGCAATCAGAAACAGGAAAAAAATCATCAGAAAGTGTAGGGGACATGAGCTGGATGGGATACCCAAAATGTGAGGCGTGGGGGGATGGGAAAGGGGGTCATTGACTACTAAATACGGCCATTCATGTCCATGTGTACCGGCTCAAACCAGCAGATGGGGATGCTTTCCGATTGGCTTCATTCCTCTGGAGTGAAAGACCAAAAAGGAGATGATTGTGATTTGTGACATGAAAATGCCAAGGAAAGGGGGACCATGCGTGTATGATTCCTTTCCACTATGCAAAATTGACTTGGGGGGGGTTGGGGGGGTGGGTGGGTGGGTGGGTTGTGAACTGTGAAGTAGACCTTGACTGAAAGTTGTGGCTTTTGATAAAATTTATGCGAGTCCGAAGTCGCCTTTGGCAAAGCCCTAAAGCTCAATGCTTCTTTGAATATGAAGTTTTTAAAAAAAAAATGTTTCTTGAGAGGATAATGCATGTAAGTACGATGATATTGAGCTAGGCGGCTCTTTTACGTGGATCATTATTATCAGTAGCTCTCTTAGTCATTACATTGCGAAAAGCCATCGCCGTCAAATCCCAGGGCTCAATCTTGGACAGGCGGTAGAAACTACCGAGCTGAAGTACGGTAGGGGCAAGAGAATTTCTGGTGGGGCGATGAAATGCGTAGATATTGTCAATAAATAGAAGCACGTCTTGTTCGTTAACATATTCATGAATTCTTATAATTTCATCCTTAACAAGCTCCTTGGTTGCACTACCTTAGCCTGATGGGTGTGCTTGCACTTTCGACAACTTTGTGCGCTTCTCCCCGTTTTTAATTTTTCTTAATTTTCGGCTGGCGAGCCTCGAGGCTGTCGGATTTAGCGAGCCTCAAGCTCAGCCATGACCTTCGCGGCCGATCGCGGTTGATGAAGAAAGGAAAGGAAAAAGAAATAAATAAAAAAAAATAAAATATAAAATTAAAGTATAAAATTATAATTAAAAAATATATTACAAAGTTTGAATATTTTTTTTGCCTCAAATTATTTTAAAAAATGATTTTTTTTATTTTTGGTGGTAGAAAACTGTTTAGACTTTCTTATAGTATATAAAATTCGTTGCCCATTAATTATGGTTTCAAATATGTAATACTTCAAATCAATCATTGAGTAATATCTAAGTGGCGAATAAATTAATTGAAAGGTTTGTAATAGCAACTTTTCCAAATAATCATAACGTTACAGTTTCTTTTCATGAGGTTTGTTTAATAATGAATACGAGGAGCTCCTTGCTTTCAATGAGAACACTTCAACATAAGATATCTTTTGTCAAGGTAAAATCTCGAAGTTAAAACATAATTGCTAGTGCTGCTCTTTTGGATTCATAACCTATCCGCCATTACATCACGGTCTTAACTGATATTGCAACCAAACTTGCGGTCAACAGGGTAGATGACCACAAAAGAGTAGGGGCAAACTGATATATACTCAAAATGTGATTAAACATTGAGAAGAAAAAAAAAAGGTAGATATGAGCAATGATCGGTTTTCGGGTAAGTCCGTTTAAGTTTTGGAATCAACCCGGCAAGTTCCGAAACTAATGGCTCTCAATTCTACCTGGAACTGGTCCAATATTTGCTTTGTCCAAATGTTTCGCCGGAATTTAATCGACAACGAAATGTCTATCAATTTCCTTCTTCGATTTTATTAAAAGAATATGGGTTCCATAGAGGGAAGTCTTATCAATGGACCACAAGGAACATATATGCTTCAACGGAATTCAATAAACAATGTGTGCGACGACATAAAAAGCTTTGCCAGAATTTTGACCGACGACAAAGTGATATGACAATAAAGATATCATGCCGGAATTTAATCGACTGGCAAGATCTGAAAATCATAACTGGGATACATACCGGAATCTAATCGACGACGAAAAACCTGGAAATTATAGTTAAGGTACATGAATTGAAAGATAATGGGTTTTTTGTTGTTTGTTCGAAAGGACTACAAATAACACACTTGGGGTATTTATAACCCTCTACCAACAGTTCATACAACCGTCACTAAATTCAATAAATAAATAACTCCCTAGTTGTCACGAGAATTTACATTATCCATAAGAAGTAACTCCGCGGTCTCATATTATCTAGCAATAGTAATCTATAAGAAGTTACAACAATCAATAGAAGCAATAAAAATAACACCCAGCATTATCTTCTTATCGATTGCTCGTTGTCATCATTAACTTCAAGGCTCTCGTCAATGATTTCATATTGTGTGTTGTCGATAACTTTACTGGCGAATTGTTAATTATCTTCGAATTAACGATAACTCTAACTCTGTTCATAAATGATCAAACTCTGCACTCATCGATTAAATCTATCATATGTTGATAATAACCATAAGTTTGTCATTTTTTGGTGTAAGCATGTGCCCCCTTTAAAAGAATTTAATGATTCGTCGATCATTTGATTCTTTTAAAGTAGATAATCAGAAGTCATCATGCGCCCCCTTGTCATCGGTAAATCTTATATTTCCTTACCGAATTGCCTCTAAAATTATTTGCTGAAAACAATGAAATTTACTTTGTTAAGACTCCATGAATGGTGCCACTCACAATATTTTTTGTTTACTAAATCTTCCTTAAGTGGAATTACTTGGCATTCAGTTAATTTACTAGGCCATCTTGCAAAAGTAAGTCGACGATTTCGTCCACTTTATCAATGTGGAAAGAGTAAACTTGAGTGTCTTTAGCCCTAGCCATTGTTGCTTCTTTTATTTTGGCAGGCTTTAAGAATCGACAAACATAAGGCTTGTCGAGCACCACTTCCGCCGCAACAATTGTAATACTGTTTTTTGTAGGCAGATTCATCCTCTCAGTCATATTTTGTGTGAAGTCTTCATGTGACCCTCTAAATTTGTCCTTAAGTAGTTACTTATACTTGGACACTATCGTTGCCAATTAGAATAAATTGGCAAAATCTTGGCCTTCGTATCTTTATCTAAGATTGAATTTCATTTCATTGAAAGCCAAATTTGTTAATGCTTTCTGTAAGGGTGAAGCAACACATCCATTTCTAGCCTTTTTTAATCAAGCAACAAATTGATCGACCGACTCGCTATTCGATTGATAGAGTATGGCCAAATCAGCAATTCATACCATAGGTACCGTTCTATACAATTGAGAATGGAATTTTCTTTCCATCTCTACCTAAATACGCAGCAAATTAGTTGGTAAATTAGTATAACAGGTAGAAATAGGTTTCGACAAAGTTAAAGAAAATAATCTAAGTCTTAAAAACTCATTTGTTCCTACTTCTCCGCATTGCACTATAAAACGACCAATGTGTTCAATAGTCAATTGTTCATCTTCGACAATAAGCATGAAAAATTTAGGGATTTAAAACCTTTTGAAAAAGGCTAGTTAGCCCTCCATTCAGGATGTGGTTCTCTATCACTGTTGTCTAACATCAATCGCTGTCCGATTGTGAATTTGGTTGGTCATTTTTCCGTCTAGGTGATAATGGTGGTCTCGCTACATTATCAACATTGATCGATATGTTAGGCCTAATAGGAATATTCACATTGGATGGAACCAATGGGGCCACTTGGCTTACATCTTCAACATTTGGCAACTGATCAGTCTGTTGAGCAATTTGATATGACAAATTATAGTCCAAATTTGGTTATTTTGACCAACACCAGCCTGATTATTCTCATGATTGTGACTTTGATTAGAAGATTCAAACCCTTGCCCCTTGCATAATTCTTACAGAGGTTGATTACTTTGACCAACATTATTGACATTATATAGAGAGGGATTATGAATGTACCCTGTTACCACTAGTTTGGATAGTGGGGTTGATTGGATGATCAGACCTCGAGAGAACATAATTCACCTTACTGATGACGATCGATTTAATCACGTCTGACATGTGACTCACAAAGTAATTGGCCATATCGTTCCACTGCTCTTCGAATAATTTTTTCATGATGGCCAACATGTAAAGATTTGGTGCAACTTTTCTCAATGGTTCTTCAATGAGACGTCCGGGAATGTTTGCCCCTTTGCAGCGGCCTTCTTCTCTTACTTGGTTAACGACTGAAGATTCAGAGTGCACCGCCATGTCACTGCCATTGTGATTGTTACCCACGACATCGCCAGGTTCTAGATGATTCCTTGTTCTTGGCATTGAGTTTCCTCAAATCGAACTACAAGTTGTCCCACTGAGCGTGCCAAAAAGATGTCCCACCGGAATTTAATCGACGACAAAATATCTTTTACTGAAATTCATTCTTCAATTTTACTAAGAGATGATGAGTTTTGTGGCGGTTCTGAACAAGAGCCTTATCAATAGAGCACAAGGAACATATACACTTCAACTAAATTAATCAATGATGAAGTGTGCCGGCATAAAAAGCTTTGAAGAAATTTTGATCGATGACAAAGTGATATGACATAAAGATACCACGCCGGAATTCAATCAAGTGCGAAAATCTGAAAGTTATATCTAAAATACATGTCAGAATCTAATCGATAACGAAAAATCTGGAAATTATAGCTAAGGTACAGGAATTAAAGATAAGGTTTTTTTTTTTTGGCTGTTTGTTTGGGGGGTCTACTGTGAACACACTTAAGGTACTTATAACTCTCTACAAGAAATAACTTCCTAGTAGTTATGAGAACTTTCATTATCCACAAGAAATTACTCTACGGTCTCATATTATCTAGCAACACTTACCAATAACAGGTTACAACAATCCAAAACTAGCGCCAATAAAATAATCACCTAGCGGTTATCCTCATGTCGATTGGTCGCTGTCGATATTGATGATTTCGCCAATTGATTTCAACTTTCTCGTCCATAACTTCACATTATGTGTCGTCAATGACTTCACGGTCCATTATTGATTCTCTTCAAATTACTTATAATTTTATGCATAAATAATCAAATTCTGCTCTTATCGACTAAGTCTATCACATGTCAATAATAACCAAAAAAAAAAAATTTGTAGACACCAAAAAATTCAAATTTGTATACAAAAACATAAATGATGAAACATTTCATTATACAAACATATGTCTGTCATTTGGTTATATTGTTGTTTGTCTATATTGAAGAACCATGATTCAGTTCTCGCGAAATGTTATTTTTTGTTTTAATAGACTGGTTCAAGCCCATTGCTTTAGGGAACTAAATAGAACGGCGAACTAGGTCGTCAAAACTCAAGTCCGTGAGTCTCTCCCTCTGAATTGGGTTGTTTGTCCACCCCAATCCCTTTTGGATGTTCTTTGTTCTGAAGCCCAATTGGGTTGTTCTTCGTCTTTACCTATATGATACGAGAAGTAAATTTTCTGACCAAAAAAAAAAATTAATACCACGAAAAACCCCAAATTAGTATATATGTGACAAATTTACTTCAAAACTATTTTTTGACCATTAAAAATTCTAAATCGGTACACTAGTGAAAAATTTACCCTTTATTACTTTCCATTAAATTGAATTAATACCGCAAAAAAAATCCCAAACTAATACACATGTGACAAATATATGGTAAAAAAACCCAAACCGATACATCCGTCAACGGTCACGTGTCATCCAACTCAGTAATTTGACAGTAAAATTGAATAGAAACTAAATGGGGTAAATTTATCATAAGTATACCAATTTGGGATTTTCGGTAGTCAAAAAAATAAATTTAGATAAATTTATCACTTACATATCGATTCATGATTTTTTGTGATATTAATAAATAAATAAATAAAAAACCTCCGATTGGATTTGGCTGTCGAATTAAATCGGACTCTGTGCTCACTCCTAATTAACGTAAAAATGACCAATGAAAAACCTGTCCCACCACCAGATTTCCTTGTCCCTTCAGGGCCTTCACATCATGTCCCTCGAAGATCCCCAGAAATTTTGCAAGGGACCCACAAAGATTTTAAGGCAACCCCACCACCTTTATTTTCTTAGTTCGTAGGGGGAAAAACTTGTAATTTTCTCTCTTTTTTCGTTCACATTACGTTTTTGGCCTTTTTAGACGCTCTAGATAACTCATGTGTCCGACCAAAAAAAAAAGGATAACTCATGTGACCTTTGACTTGCAAAATGTCAGAAAACAAGGGTTATTGATATATTTTTCTTGAGAAAATATAAAAAAGCAACTGTATTATTTGATATTTCATAATCATCACGATGATATTTCAAAGGTATCTAATTTCACTAGTTACATTGATAGTACCAAACAAACAAAATTTATGACTCGTAATGTTCACAGGGACAATAATCGACCCACTAAATTAATTACATTTTTATTTGACATTACTTCTTGATGGGTTTGACAATAATGTACCGTATAACCTCTTCTTCTACGATGATCAAGACTTTTGTGTCATGATTTAGGAAGCACAGACACTCTCCGGAGGTCTCCGTTGTCGTATCGAACACTCCGACACTCTATGACATGCATGAGTCAATTTTAAGCATTTTCAATAAATTAAGGGTCAAAATGCAAATTTTATCAATAATATATATACTTAAGTCATATACCCAGTCACCCCAAAATTAATATACCCAACCAACAAAAAAAAAACATAATCGTGAATCCCTAACAGAAGAAGAAGAAGAATAAACTCATCGCTAATATTTTTATATGTAAGTGATAATTTATCAAGTAAATATAAGAATATATATTTAATATACATCGTGTCCCGACGTGTCGGAATTCTCTATTTTTTAAGCAATGACGTGTCTCGGTTAAAAACAAAAGCAATGACGTGTCTCGGTTAAAAACAAAAACAATGACGTGTCGTCGTGTCGTGTCGTGTCGCGTATCGCATATCGGTGTTAGTGCTACTTAGGTCATAACCCACAATTGTAATGACACGCAATAATAACATTGTGGGTTATGTCGGGTGTACCGTAGAGATGCCCGTCTGCCATTTTTCACCTCCACATATTCACAAGCGGTAGTTTAATTTCCCTAAAAGTTGCTTAAGATGTCCGATCAATCTAAGATTCAGCTCAAAATCTGCTTTCAAAATTTCAGTAGATCACTGAGATCGAGACTAGAAATGCATCTGGGGCACCATTTAAAAACACCTTCGCGGGACTTTGGAACCGGGTTCGACTTTTTCAGTCTGGACTTCTGGGGTTTTGGTTTGGGACATGGGTGGTCAACTGTCCTAGACTCGACACGAGGTGCACCTTATCCGAACCCTCCGGTCTCTACAATCGCTCTCTGCTCTCAGGTGAATGGATCCTTACAGTAACATGGCAGCAAGAGCTCTCGAATCGCCCAAGAGAGATCGCGTTAGTCGTAATGCTGCCAGAGATTAGCCTACCCATACAGCATAGCGCCGTGCGAAGATGCATCCCGGTCACTATAGTTGCATGGGTCAATTTGATACCAACGGGGCCTGCTTCGTGCGAAGTTGGGGCTACTCATATGTGCTGAAATGTATCTGAACTTGTGATTCTTGGCGAACCGAGACTCCACGTAACAGCAAGAACTATGAAAGAAAGGGAGGCTGCGCCACCTTCTCTTGCTGCCATTTTAAGCTACCCTTGTTTGAAGCTAGAGTTGAGAAGCCATAAGTACCGACGTCGAAAGTCATGATGAGCTGACGCGGAATATGCATGACGAACACCAGTGGTATTCATTATGGGAACTAATCAAGGCGAAAACTCGTGTCTTAGAAGGAACGAGAAGAAAAGTCGGCTTGCCCTCAACAAACCGATGCAAAAACCTTGTTGATTAGACTAGGTAGGAGGAAAGTGGGTAAACTCTTGATTTACTGATACAGGAGATACTTCCTTGTACATAGATTATGACGAGATGAAATCCAAATGAATCTAATCATTCAAGCATACATGCACATCCTCCTTGTTCATGTAAAACACCGACATAGCATTAAGTACTGAACATGACCTACACTAAACAAGGCGAAAACCTTGCACGACAAAAAAAAATTCCGGTATTTCTTAAGTAATCCCAGCCAAAAACTTAATTCGAAGACATTATGTAGGAGTTTCAGCACAAAGGACACAAAGCTTCAAGCCAAATCGCTCGCTAATTAAGGCTTTGACGCCTTGAATATCTGCATAACATAAGTGGCTATTGCATGAAAGCTTTCATGATGCCAACGTTCTAGTAGAATGCTAAATGAACAAGACCTTGCACGAAAAACGCACTGTAACAACTAATGCCAGCAGCCTTCTGGAAGTAGCCAACTTACATAGGAGAATCAAGGATTTCCTGTTCTTTCTAGCAAGCAGTTGTACATGAACGCACTCAAAAGTCAAAACTGTGTATCTCTATCTTCAGTACCAGAGAAACATAATAACTATTTGAGCAAGCTAACTAGTTTCCAGCAAAAATAACTCAGCAAATTTTGCTGATCAATGATAATCAAAACTAATCACAAGATAAGGTTCATGCTTGGAAGGAAGGGATATGACAGAAATTAACAAAGAAGTTAGAGAAAATTGTTCATGTACTTGTATTTTGTATAATTTCAAAGACCGAGACAAGCAGTCATTGCACCAAGAGGATGATATATCTAATAATCAGGTAATAATCCAGTAAAGGAACCCAGAATGAGCCCTTGGGGTCTCTTGTCAACTGCTTTTATTCGATAATACACCCTGCACAAAAAGAGGGGAAGGGGAAGAACTTCAAGTTTCTCTCTCGGTTGAACTGGAAGCTCGTTCCCAAAATTGATGTGAAATGCAACATCAAGACATGTCTAATGAGGAAGGACAGGACCAGCAATCTTCGCCATTTAGTCATAAATAAACACAACCTTCAAAATTTGGGGCAGACGGTTGTAGGTTTCGGACTGCAGACTCCCTTGTCCGTATACATAGCAATGAAGGAAAAATATATAGCTTGTGCTAATCCTTTGTCGATTGGCCATGCTTATTCAAGATAAAAGGTATGGCCAACTAAAAATTGTATTAGAGTGGAGCTGACAGGAGCTGCAGCGGTATGCTAGACCTGAATGTTGGCACCAGAATCTGAGAACGCGCCTCCTACTTGGGAGTGTTTCGGAAAAAAATGTGATGTTTTGGGTTCATCAAAAATTGGACTAACTATGTATGATCAAAAGCTTTTTGTTCCATTAATTCAGATTGAACTCCGATCTTCTGTAGTCCTGCTGTTGTTGCCAGGTGAAGAGCCAGAAGTCTGACTAGACTTTTGGGACTTAGAATGAGAAGTGGTTTCGCTCTTCAAAAGAACTGAACCAATTGATGCACTGGATGCACTCGTTGATGAGGACGACCTTGTAGATGATAACTCCCTGAGAGACCCTGAAGTAAGTTCAGGCCGCAATTCTGACGAAGAAGAAGATGGAGCTAGCGTGCCAATGGAAGATCCCACTGGGTAGGGTGCCACGGGCATGTCTGCCAGAGAAGATGCAGATGGGCTGTAACTCAGCATTCCCATTGGGTGATTAAATTTGCATGCTCGTCCATACTTGCATACTCCATGTTGCGCAAAATAAGTACAGGGTGGCGCACCCTAATTGACAAAAAAAGGGCCAAAATAAGAAGTTATGGTAGGGTTACTCAAATTAATCATGAATAGCTGAGCACAAGCATGAACGAACAAGAGTAGATTTGCAAAAGCCGAAACTTTCATGGAGACAATGAGAAAATGGTAAGTTGAGATGGGCCAGCCACACAAATCATGAACTTAAAAGTTGCAATACGACCGTGATAAGTATATCAAAGTAAACGATCCCACATCATTGTGTAAAAATGGAGGGAGAAAAGGAAATAAGGACAAAAGCTACATGAACAATTCCGACTATGGGATGTAAGAGTAATGAAATTAGAGATAATGGAGATTTGAAAGGCTAGTCAACCTATATGCGTGCCACATCCATGTCAAAAAATCTGCTTCTGAGTCTTATTATCAAGTCCGTAAAGTACCATTTAGCAGCAACAGAGGCCATTTTGAGTGCTCTCTTTACGAAGAGTAACTAAAGGGGTGCATAACAACCATTCTACTTCTCTGTTTCTGTTCCAAACCTATTTCGAGAACAGATTTGGAATAGAAACTCGTTTGGTAACGTAATTCTATTTTTCTATTTCTAGAACAAAAAGTTGTTCTAGAAATAGATTTGGAAGGGAAATCAGAAACAAAAAAATTTAGCTTCTCGGAGAAACAGAAATCAGAAATAATAACCGCCGGCCGCCGCCGCCGACCACCGCCGCCCACCACCACCGCCGGAGACCACCGCAGACCACCGCCCGGCCACTGCCAACCGCCGCCGACCACCGCCGGCTGCCGGAGTAAAATATAAATAATAATTTTTTATTTTGAAATAGTAAATAATAATTTCTAGAAGTAGAAATTTTCAACTGTTGTCAAACAAACTTTTGTTCCAAGATCAGAAATTTTATGTCGTTATCAAACGTATTTTTTTGCTCAAAAACTCGTCTAGAAATAGAAATAGAAATCTATTTCTAGCCAGAAATTATTTCTGGAACAGAATGGTTGTCATGCACCCCCTAAATGTTGGGATTTATCATGTGTCTGCAAGACTTCTTTTCAATATATGCGCGCCCACAAAAAAAAAAAAGACGTCGAGGATGTCATGAGGGACTGCAGAAGATGGCAAAGTCATACAATATAGAGTGATAAATTCACTTCAGAAAAGAGAAGCTAGTGTCAATAAATTGCGTATGAGCAGGCAAAAGTGCTTATTGAGCTTGCAGTTATGCCTGTCTTAATTAGGGAAGCGCATACCATCTGCACCCGACCCAATGAGGGAGCATCTAAACGTAACCAGGTTAGCAATAAGCAAGGCATATTAGAAAAATCCACTTCTCCAGGGATCGCACTTCGTATTAAAGTATTATATTGACTCCCTAAGGCAAGACACAATCAATGAGCATCAGCATCACTATCATGTAGGAGGAAGCCCAGCCAAATGCCTACGTACTCAATTATCCTTTCTGAAAGAGCTTGAAATAGTGAACTTGCAATTTCATAATTTTCATACTCCAGTCTCATACAAATGCAAACACAAGTTGAGTGAGACGACTTAAACCTGCAGGCCAATCGCATATTTGATGTATCACAAGTCAAATAAGAAAGTGGGAATAGCCATTGAACTGGAGATAAAGCTTTTATTGGATTCCATGATGTAACTTTTTCTTTGGGAATTATGTGATGAATGGTCATTTTTGGTAGATACCACTTGACAGATTTTAGAAAAATACAACAAAATAAATCGGCTTTTGCAGAAGAAAAGACATTGGCTATATTCTGTTCCCTGTCATAGCAGTAGTGAGAATGAAATGAGGATAACAATCAACAAGTCGGCAATTAGCATCAGGGTTAAGTACTAAAAAAAAATTTGGGAAAAACATGTGTGCTGAAGAGAAGAAGCCCTTTTAACTGAGGTAAATTTGCCTAGAATATAAAACCTACATGACAATGAGACGCAAAACAAATTAACCAAAATTTGAGAAAATTACATGTTCTTGTATTATTATATCACAAAACATGCTGGCAAGCATCACGAACACTTTCTAATTTTCAATGTTGAAGGATGCAGATCTCATGCACACTGCAATCCATCTAAGAACAGAGAGCAAACACCTATAACATGACTGAAATTTAGTTTAGAGAAAAAGAAGACGCTTCACTTCATGAAGTAAGCACAATCTGAATGTTTTTTCTCCCCTGAAACCTCTTTTTCCTTTACATTAGCCTGTCTGAAGTTCTTTTCACCAGCGAATTTCTTGTCGAAATTGAGTCACCCTTTTAAGCATGCGACACTCAATTATTAACCAACTCGACATAATTTCAAAAGAGATTTTATACAATCAATATTTGTCCTTATTAGATAGTAATCTCTTATTGGGACTGCAAATACAGAAACTCTTGGACCTCTTGCATATTCATTACAGTAATATGGATTAAATGCTTCGTGCATCAGATTGGACGAAAACTTCACCAGCAGCAAGAACTTGAGGCAAACTCCTACAGTTCCGATAGTGTAGTAGGTAAAATGAGATCAAATAAAACTTAGATGAGGCAGATTGATACAGAGACACGCTTCACATGGCAAAATGTACTTTTCAATATAGTCTAGCCTTACTTGAGCTGATCCAGCTATCTTTTAGAAGGATAAATAGTGAGAAGATGCAAAATAAGGTAATAGTTATGAGACTCATTTGAGGCCAGTGTAAGGGTATTATCACTGCTCAGGAGGCATGATAGGTCATCCAGCATTAGATTGTACATTGAAACTCTCAAGCATTTATCTTAGATAAGCACCTTTGTGGTAAGACTCGATACCCAACGGAATGCAAGATGCATACTGCATACGATAATCAAGCAATGTGGAAAGTGTAGACTGAGTATTCAAATTAAATGCAGACATCGCACAGAAACAGACATAAACAAACACCAATGTCAAGCAAGCAGCCAACCAAAAACTAAGGAAAAGAAAATAAAGGGTTTCCACAATGTCAGATGTTAATATTTGCACTCCCGCATATCGAACCAGATCTACCATTGCCTTCCCTAAGAAAATAAAGGGTTTCCACAATGTCAGATGTTAATATTTGCACTCCTGCATATCGAACCAGATCTACCATTGCCTTCCCTAAGAATCCTAAATAGTCCATCCTCTCACTTGCCACGATAAGTCAACAGAATCAGCAATACCTTTATCTGCTATTTTTGTTATTCTCAGATTTCCAAATGGACAATTATCACATAACACATCGATTATAAGTCCAGGTACATTCCATTTAAGCATAGAATGGCAATATCTATAACAGAGGAACACATGGAACTCTCAATTTAGCTTTTCCTAGACATCTGAATAAGTCAAAAAAGGCTGAACATAAGAATTCATATTGCTGTCAAGATCTAAAATCTGAAAGGAAAGTAGAAAAGAATTACAGGAACAACTTATCATTTAACATTCTCTGAGCTTAACTGGAGTAATGCAACTCTTGTGAAAGATTTTACTCTTGATTTACAATTTTGAAAGAGAGAAATTTCTCCAAAATTCACGGTTAAGTCTAAATTGTTAACTGTAAAGAATCTTTATCTCAGCAAACTCTTCACTAGGAATTGGAGACAAGTTTCTGCAGGAATATCATGCTGACTTGCTAGTCAGATGATCCCTTACCGATTGCACCAGTAAAAAAATGGCATTGTTTGCCGATGCAGCCACAATATAGATCAATTTGATAGGTGCTTCCATATTTCCATTATCATCGAGTTTTGGTGAAGATAAATCTTTGCATCTCGATGATAATGGAAACATAATGCGAAATATCAACTTGATCGTTCTTGTGAGCTGCATCATCGCCCTAACATAGAAGACATTCAGTGACACACTTCAGTCGGACAAAGGCATTATGGCTCACGGATTACATGACAACAGGATCCACTTCTGCGTACTTACTTGTCAAATAGCAATAGACAATTTCAGTAGGTACCACTTTTCGCAAAATGGCTATCTGTATTACACACATTAGTCACTTGACAACAGAGAAAACACAATATTGGGCGAACAAAGCTACACTTCTTAGGTTGAACCTTATCCGCTCATTTGTCTACTGTTTACATGGAGGAAGGGGTTGGAAGGTGCCAGAAAATCTGAATCTTCTCACTAGTCTAGGGACACGGGACCTTCCCTACCATCATTGACTGCCATTAAACACTAAAGAATAACATGCAATTTGACTTCTATTTATGGTTACACAGTCCAGAAATAACCTAACTCATGCCATAAATTTTCTGAGTTCCTGGGAAGAGGATGATTTTGTATATTCTGTTAGGTTATTTAGGTGATAGTTCTCTCTACAGCTTTTATAACACAAGAGCACAAAACCTTCCCCTAAAGGACATGATTAGCAGAGATGGTTTCCACGAATAACTCAAGAAGAATATATGGTTAATGGGGTAGCATCACTCTTCATGGTTGCAGATAAAGGAAACTCTTAAATTACAGACTCTGAGACTCTTCGAGATACAACTGTCTCTTGCTAGTTTGTAGTCATTTAGAAGGAAGAGAGTGGACCAGATAAATATCTTTGTATACACTAGCACTACCATCACAAAGTTGGCAGGATAGGAAATCCGAGTTTCTATCTTCTTTCCTCTTGAAGAATCATGATCCATAGCAACAAATATAGTTATCATGAATTGTAACGCAAACATGTTTGAGAAAACCAAGAATAGGGAAGAACTATGGAAAGGATGACGGATGCTTGGAAATAGAAAATGCTTGTGGGTATTACAAGTTAAATTATGGACATTGGTAGGGATGACTCCAGGTAGATCACATCATGGCTGAACTTTAAAACCCTTAAATCCTGAAGATTGCAGTTTGGAGTTTGTTGTCCATGAATATATCATGTCCTGGAACCAAGAGAACATTCCTCAAGACATCTTTTCAGTGGTCATGAAAATAAGCCTCTCAAGGAGTATGCCAGAAAGATTATGGTCTCTATACTCAATCTCTAAGTTGTGAGATATATGCATCCCCCCAGTATCGGCATCCCAACTAAGTCCACAATTTCCTCTCTTCACAACCATAAAAGTCGAAGTTGGATCACAAAGCATCAAAGGCAACATCATCGAGAATTATTGTCAATTCATAGTCAAGCAATCTCCCAAGAACATGGTGGGGAAGATATAAAGAAACTAACACAGACTAATCCCTGCATCGAAGGCCAGCTTAATCCCATTCTTAATGTGTGCTTTTAAAGTAGACAGAGCAGGCTTGGCCCAAGAACTTAGGACCAGCATAGAGATTCTATGAAACCAGTAATTTATTCAAGCAAAACAAAGGGCAAGGGAAAGATGCTTACTGGACGCACTGGCAATCCAATGGGGCTAAGAAAAACACTTGCTTCTTGAGAAATCAGATCTGGCGGATGATGGTATCTACACGAAGATCCATATTTACAATATCCTGTTTTCATGTAATATTGACACTCAGGTTGGCCAGGCCTCTCTGGAAATGACTGTTCTTTTTGGTTACGACTTGAAGCACCGAAAGAGGGAAGTAAAGGTTGATATTGTCCAGGGAAACCTGACACTGGTGGAGATAGTTGGGTTACTCCATACACTGAACTCGACCCCATAGAAGGTTGAGTACTTGGAGATGCCACAGGACCAACCGTTGCCTGAGGAAGACATGATACAATTAAAGAGTGCATGCACTTATAGGGCATGAAGCTGGAAATAGTGAACTTTGATTCACCTACCGGATAAGGACTCCAACCATGATAAGGAACCATGCTGGGGGAAAGCAAAACAGAACCATAGTGGCCATACGATGACAATACAGGAGACCTTGAGAATACAACACCATACTGTTGAGATGAATGAACAGCAGGGGATTGCGCAGCAGGATACACTGCAGATGCCATAATTGGAGCAGCCACCGGTGCAATCTGTGGTGCTGCTCCTGGTGTTGGAACCTGGATTCCAGCTGGCTGAGGATGGTGAAATTTACACGTGGCACCAAACTTACATTGCCCTGTCTTTACATAATAGGAACACTCTTTCTCGCCCTGACATCATTAGAAGTTCATTTTTCGTAAAATTAGATGTGGAGTGAATCTGATAATGATACATCTAACAAGGCATCTATTTATTAAAATCTGGAAGTAATGTTATACGAACCGGGCGTAATGGGTAACCATAATAATTGAGCGCGACAGGGACAGCAGAACCAATTCCCTGCTTAGGATGGTGAAATTTACAGGACACACCAAATTTACATGTACCCGTCCTCATGTAGTACTGCAGTTTAGAGAATGCATTACATGTCCAAACCAGGACCCGTTAGAGAGGAACAAAAACCTTCATTGTACACTACCTAAGAAAACAGAGAGCATACCCCAGCACATCCGGCTCTGAGCATACTTAAACGGATTAAAAAGTAGACCAAATGTATTACCTGGCATACTGGCTGGCCCAAGCGTTCAGGATACTCAACTGCACCAGCTCGTGTAGCCCCAAGCACCTGAGAAGCGTACAAAATCTACATTGTTTGGTGAATGACATCTGAGTTGACACCCAGAAATGGCAACTAGAAAGATCACCTTCAGTCTACTCTGAACCTGGTTACTCTATGCCAAAAAAATTGAGATCCTTAATCAACAAGTCTACCAGAGTAGCATCATTCACTCCCCAAATAGTATTAACAAATCAAACTGCAACACCTAATTAACTAATCTAAAACGACAAGATCATACCAGTCCAAAACAAGATCAAAGGATCAATCAAACATCCAACCACAAGGCAACTAAATGGCGATCGAACTGCAAACCAGAGGAGACAGAAAATACCGCGCTACGGTCGGGCGGATGATTGAAACGACACCGCGCACCGTATCCGCAAAACCCTGTCCGCAAATAGTAGATGCAATCGGCCTCGTCGGGCCTCTCCGGGTACGATTTAGCACCTCCCAATTCCAACCGCCACATAGGCTCTACAGCACGCAAAAAACAGACCGAACTCACGATTCGCATTCCGGCTAGCGTCGCGACGGAAAAGCACGACTCCCAAAACCGGAAAAAGCCGAAATGCAGAGCCGAATGGGGCGCGTCACTCACCTTCGAGGCCTGTCTCGGCGCCGGGATCGGACCGCGGCTCCTCGCCGGACGCGCCGTACGGCTCCATCGTACGGGGGTAGGGGTAGGGGGGGTGAGTGGGGGACCCCGGAGTCGTCGGGACCGGCGGAGGAACGACGATCAGGCGATCGCGCTGCGGCGGAGGGACGAGGATTGTCGCGGCAATGAGGTCCGATCGAGCGACGGTGCTCCGAGTTGCAGAGAGATGGAGCTCGAGCTCATGCGCGATTAAGCAGAGGAGAGAGAGAGAGAGAGAGAGAGATGTTTCTTCTTCACTCTTTGTGCTGCTCTTCAGTTTTTTCCTTTTTTTTTTTCCTTTTCTTATTTTTAATTTTTTCCTCTATTTTTTATTTTCGTCAATTTTTTTTTTTTTTTCTATTTGCTATTTGGGGAATGTATTGTGGGATTTTGTTTCTATTTTTTATTTTTTGAATTTCGTTTTTTTAAAATTGTTTTGACCTTTTATTTTTTTTATGAGGCGAAGGTGGTTTGTTCATGTACGCGCCAAATATCGAAGCTAGCAGAAGTTAGCGAACTCAGAGGGCTCATCCGGTGCGGTCGCGCCCATGTAACCGCGCGTGGGCTTTTTTCTCCGTACTTTGTCGGAAAAGGACCACCACCCCTGGTTCAGACGCATTTACTTAGAAAGTTTGACTTTTTGTCAGAGTTCTCGACCAACTGTTGTTTTCCCCTTCTAAATTACGAATTGATAAGAAAAATAAAAAATAAAAATAAAAATCTAGAATGCAGTTGAGTCCAATCAAAAATGCTTTGTGGTTCTCCACACCCTAATTTTAGAAATGTTAACCTTTTAATTTATTTTTGTATAAAGCTATTTATTACATCGATTAATAATATCAAAATACATGTAAATTTATTCCGTCCATCATTTCTGATTTTACAACAACTAAAATTTATTCTCCGAGAAATCGAAACTCGGCTATAATTTTTCCCTCCTCTTTTTATTTTTTTCCATTTTCTTGTCACCTCTCCCCAACAATATTAAACAGGAATTAATTATGGACCTTGCAATAATTTTGTAACAATAGATTATCATCGCTTCACTCCTCTGGATCAGACGGTGCTCAAAGGTCTTTAAATAAACTTGTATTTGGACACGTGATTGTAAGGACGAGAATATATATATATATATAGTTTGAGGAGCTGGTGGCCCATAGTGGTTTGATTAGACTAATTAAGTACTCTTTGTTTAATAAATAAGAACATATAAAAAAATTAATCGGTGAAGAAAAATTTTACCGACAGTGTTTGCAATTAATCTATAATATGATTATGTTTTCCCATAGGAAATAGATCTTACCTTAACATTTAATGCGGAAAAAGGAAGGTAAAATGAAACGTGGCAAGAAAGATCTTCGAGAGAAAATGGGAAAAAGGAGAGTTTGGAATTGCAGATAGTGCCATGCTTTTTGTATGCATGTGCTCAGATTTTACTCTTATTCCATCAAGTGGATCCAATTGGAAAAGGGCCACTTTTTTTGAAGTACCATGACTTTTCAAATATAATATATGGTGAAGATCTAAGGAAGAAGACTGATCCCACACTCTTCCATTTTTTTTTACTTTTTGGATGGAAATTGTAGAATTGCAATAGAATCAAAATTTGTGTGGCTTCATCCTTAATATAAGGAGAAAATTACCAAAAAAATCATTAACTTATTGTAATTGTGCCAATTCAGTCCTATACCTTTTTTTTGTCCGATTAAATCCTAAACCTTTTGCAATTGTGTCAATTCAGTCCATCTGGCCAATTTTGTTAAAATATTATGTCGGCCAGAGGAAGAAGAAGAAATAAAAAAAATAAAGAAAAAAATTAAAAAAAATCAAAACAATTAAAATAATGTTAAAATATTATATCCCCAGCAAGCCAAAATTGGCCGGATGGACTGAATTGATACAATTGTAAAAGGTTTAGGATTGAATAGGCAAAAAAAAACAATTTAGGACTGAATTGACATAATTGTAATAGGTTTTGGCGATTTTCCCTTAATATAAATTGGAGAATTTTTATGGGTTTTGGTGATAATAGTTTAATAACACAAGTTGGAGATTATTATGATATTTCTTGTGTTATATCCTCAGGTGGGCACGAAATGCATGTGGCTGTTCCTTTCTTTATTAAGAAGTAAATGTGTTTTAATGTTAATTAATCAGTTGGTGGGCACCCTTAATGGCATGTCCGTACACTGATTAATGTATGTCTTAATCGTGTTTTAACATGGAAAACCGATCAAGAGTCATTCTTTATGCACAAACACAGAGCTAGAGTATTTTTTTAATGGATATAACTCATCAATTATGAATAAGATGCAGGGTGACATTTTATTTCTCGAGTCTTTCCATAAACAAAAGCAGAAAGAAAAAAAGGAGGAGGAGAAGGCAAAATGGAAATGAATAAGTCACTGTAGCTCATGAAATGAGAATTGAATTAGAATGACACCATGATCTCATATGCAGTGATCGAGGGGGATATGTGACAACGTAATTTCAATTCTAACGCACTATAAAAGTTTAGAGATTTGGGAAAATCACGCTCCAAAAGTTAGCTATCGAGGTGAAAGAGCCTGATGCAATATAAATCCTACGGCGATTTCCTGTGCCTGCTTGTGTTGTGTGATTCAAGTCACGGCATAGTTCCCCGTGCGCTAGCCTTTTCCTGGGCCGGAGTGGATGGTGCAACACTAATGTCACCATCCTCGCTGCTCGATTGCAACTAGGAGACATGTCTGATCGCTCCGTTATCGACTAATATGAACCCGGAGGAACCATGTCCCAAAAATAGCTATATATTGAAGTGGGAGAGGAAAGGCTATGTAAGTGCTAGGTCAGTGTCTCATACCATCTATGTGAGGTCCAGTGCCACGACTTGCAATTAGGATCTAATTAATCCACCTTGCATTCTCACTCGCGATGCAAACATCAGGCTAGTTGTGCACTATTCTTTTGCCAATGTAGGCATACCCTGCAATGCTAACGTTCATATGGCTTGAAGTTTATCGCTTAGCCACAAGTTTTAAGGTTTTGAGGACACTTGGAATGTTGGCATCGGCACGGAAGATCAATGGTGGCCTACCAGATTCCCGGATGAATCAAGCACCTAGGCCGGTGCCTAGGCCGCTATCGAGGCTAGTTGCCAAGTGCCTAGGTTACTGCAACGTAATTGGCAGAAGAAAGTATTCAGTGATCTCATTGCGCCACGTCAGCAAGCATTGTGGTTCACAGCCACTTAAAAACTAACACATGTATCGTATTAAAGATAAAGCCGACAAAGAATTTATTTGTCCGAAGGAGCTCAAGATTCTGAGACAAAAAAGAAAAGATTTGTGGGGTGCCTGGCGGCGACCCATGCCTCGCCTGAGGTCAGGCGAGGGGGGCTGTGGTTCGTCGGTGGCTCGCCGGCGGTTGTCCGGTAGCTAGGGCCTTTGTCGGCAAATTAGGATTTTCGATGACATTCCCGAAACTATGAAAATTGAGCGACGCCAAAGTTGGAAGACAAAAAAGTCTACTTGCATTTCGAGAATGCTACTTTTTAAAGTACCTCCAAGACCTGCCTTGAGCTAAAAGCCTTTAAAGGCCTTTCGAAATGTATTTCATTTCCCCAAAGTTCCCAAAAAAATGAATGAACTTTCGAGCACCAAAGGTCATTCCAAATGCTGAACCAAATAGGCTCATAACCCCTACGATGTGGTGTCTGTGCCTTTCACCCTCTCTCCTAGACGTTCAATTACCCATAGGGCGAAAATCTACATAAAGTGGACTTTCTAATCACGTAAACTTTTCCACTCATGCGAAAAAAATTATGACAACAAAGTAACGAATTTAGGGAGAAAATCTACATCGCACTTCCCCAAACCTGGATGTTATCTGGAAATTGGAGTTGAATTGCAAATAAAGCTCGTTGTTTAACCTTTTTCTCTCACCTCAACAATTAAGCTCCGTTTGTTTAGCGAAAAATAACTGGCCAATAAAATTTGTTTTATTATCGACAAAAAGTTACCTTTAAATATTTTCGTAGACGACGAAACTAATTTTTCGTCCATTCATTTTTTCAAGCGATATAAGTAGTCATGGCCAAGGTGTCGAGTTGGGCCTGAAACCGACCCGAAATTGGCCCGGGTCAAACTCGGAATAGGCCCTTTGACCGGGCCCGCGGTTCCAACCCGGAACCGGCCCATGGCATAAGGGCCCGGTTACAGTTTATTCAAACCTTGAACCGGGTTCGGAACCGCCGGTTCCGAACCATGAAAAAAAAAATGTAAAAAAAAAATTAAAAAAAACTCATTATTTCATAATTTCGTAATTCATTATTTTTTTTTTCATAATTCATTATTTTATATTTTGATTACAATTTAATTTTTAAACTCAAAAACCGAAACTGGAACCGAAACCAGAGGTTCCATTTTCGGTTTTGAACGGGAACATGGCCCGAAATCGGCGGTTTAAAATCGGAACCGGAACCGCTACTTAAGGGCTCGGTTCCGATTTCCTCTAAATTGGAACCCGAACCGCCGGTTCATGAACCGAAACCGGCGGTCCCCGGCCCTTGGCCATGACTAGATATAAGTAATTATTTTTAAAAAAATAATTTTCAAATCATTCATTTTTCACGAAACATACAAAGCCTCAGTGAGAAATTTATCAAGGGTTGGTGGGTTACAAATATGAATATCACCACTTACAAACCTTACTTACTAAAAGTAACGTGCACGGCATCCATTTTAGTGATTTATCACCCATCATTAAGGAAAACCTAATTTGAAGAAATATTCTCCAACCGGCGACGTAGGAAATACTGCCCATTTTTGAAAAATTCCATACTCTACATGTGTTACTCCTCATTGTTTCTATGGATCATTGAGGGGCCGATATCCAAATGCAGTGCATCGTGTTTATTTCCTTTATTGTCGTCGTTGTCGTCGTCGTCGCTATTATATTCTCATAGAACAAGACTTACCACATATATGTTTAGTGTAAGAATTATATAAGCTGTCTAAAATATTATGCGTTGGTAGTGCTACTTAGGATTGACTTTCTAAACGGGTATTATGGAGGCACTTCGATTTATCCGAAAATGATTCCTAAAATAGCCTCAAAAAAGGATGCGTGATATGATTGTAAGGTACAAAATTTACATAATTGCATTAAAAAAAAAACATAAGAACCTCATTAATAACGGCAAGTATGCTTCATGTTCTAAAACTATCAAGCTACGATTCTAGGGCATAGAAAAAATAATTCAAAAGAAAAAAAATTCTTGTTTGACCGATCAAACTTGTCAAAGGGACTAGAAGGAGAAATGAGAGACTAAACTCAACCCTAACTCAACTACCGTACCACCTATGGCCGCTGATCGTCGCCATGCCAATCTCGGGCTTGCCGTCCGTCGCAACGCCCCTCGCTATGCGCTGCTCTTTATGAATTGTAAATTGTAGAATTCATTTTCTGAATTGCGAAAAATCGTAAGATTCAACAAAAGCTAGCATAATGCCAAAACTTTTTGGAGCCCAACAATTAGAGATCTAGAAGTCCGATCAACTCGCGCATCAGACCGAATCGAATCACATCGTGAGATGCGTTCGTGATTCTGATTCATCTCTAATTCTAGCTATAAATTGAACTGTTTTGTGTGTGAATCGAATCGAAATGTATGATTTTAACAACAACCAGCTGAAGGTAAAAGAGGAAGGTGACATTGGCCGGAGGTGCCAAGATGGGATGGTGGTTAGCAATAGTGGGGCGCGGCGGCGGATGGAGGTGGGTGATGGTTTGAGAACAAGGCAAATAAATCTACTCGACCATGAGAAATCAATCAATGGTTTGATGAGAACAAGGCAAAGGCTGATTTTAGTAACGAAGGACGAGAATAATTACTTATGCATTCTTTCGTTTAGAATGCATTTTCGATGGAATTAAAAGTCCATCACTTCTCGCCAGAATAACAATAGTATCTTAACTTATATATATATATAAAAAAGATCAAGAAAATATTTGAAATGACATTTAATGTTAATATTTCTATGTTTCGTGGAAAAATATATTGCATTTTAAAGATAGAACAAAAGCCAAAAAAAAAAAATCTATATCTAGCTACAACTTGTTTAGTGTGCTTAAAGTCAACTTGGTCGATGCTCGAACTAGATTTATTGTTAACATGAATTGAAATCAACATATATCGTGCTTTCTTGTAGTTGAGTTCGCACATCCCATTATTCGATACGAGAAGATTGTCCAAAAAGTACTAAATGTATTGTAGGGCGGCTAATTCAATCCTAAATTTTTCGATTTGATCAATTTAGTTTTAAATCTTTTGACAATTTGTCAATGTACTCCTTCAAGCTAATTTTGACCTAAAAATCACTAACGTGGCGGTCCAGTTAGCTCTGTCCACCTACATGGCACGATTGATGCTAACATGGACGATATTCAATTTTTTTTTTATATTTCTCTATTTTTTTTCCTTTTTTATCTTTTGTTATTGTTCCTAAAACATCAGGGATATACATGGACAGCCGGCAATGGATGATCGGTCATCGATCACAGGTGAGGGCATCGCGACCCTTACCCAATGGCCGGCGACGCCGAGGCCCTTCTAGGAAGATGAACAGTGAAAAAAGGAAAAGAAAGAAAAGTAATGAAAAAAAAATCAAAGAATCAATCAAAAAATTTTAAAAAAATTACATAAATTATCCACGTCAACGATGTTTGTGCCATGTATAACAGCAGCGTCCATGCCAGCAAAATTTGCCCAAAATTGGCCGTAAGAACCGCATTAGTAAATCGTCAAAAGGTGCACGGCCAAATTAGCAAAATCAAAAAGTTTAAGATCGAATTGGCTGCCGTAAAATAGAGAGACAATTATCCCTATTCGATCTTAAAATATAATGACTCCTCTATTGATGGCCTTATCTTATTTTATCCTAAAATATAAATCCCCCTGACGACCTATAGCCAAGTTGGGAATCGATCTTGGTTATGTTCTTTTTCATCGTTACGACATGCACTTGGGATAAAAAAAAAAAAAACCCCTTATACACCATCGTAAGCATGTTAACATTGTCCTAACATGTCCATTTATCATAATTGGTAAAAGGCCGAGAAAGGCATAGATTCGAAAAAAAAAGTATCATGAGTTATAACATGATAGTTTTAGCACAGATTTACCGAGGATTAGAGTCTAAAAAATCAAGGCTCTGTCTGTTTCGCGAAAAATGAATGATTTGGAAATATTTTTTTTTCAAAAAATAATGGTTTATATCTCTTATAAAAATGAATGAAAGAAAAATCCTTTCACCATCCACGAAAATATCTAGACATAGATTAAACACGCTTCATTGACTAATTCTTTCGAGCGATACAAACAATCATTTTCAGAAAAATATTTTCCAAATTATTCATTTTCGCGAAACAAATGAAGCCATATATCTAAATATTTCTGTGTAGGATGAAAATATGCTTTATTCATTCATTTCATAAGTGGTAAAAGTGACCATTTTTAAGATAATATTTTTCGATTTATTCATTGTCCACGAAACAAACACACCGTAAATTGGTGGATCTATCTACTCTTGGACATCAAGATTGAGAAAGTGCATTACATGTTGTATATATGAGATTAGGTAAAGGTGTAGCCATAGTGCTTTATTTAAGTCTTTTTAAAATTTGAACTAAACTAAAATAATAATCTTTATCCTTCCAAAACTTTTTCTTCTCTCCGTAATTCACCGATCCAGGATATCAATGTCGGCTGCGATCTCTTGAATGTCGGCGTCGGTCCTCCGCTGAAGTGGGAATGACTTTGACCTTTGCCGCAGTAGGTGAGAAGTTCGTAAATGCATCACGACGTGGGATCAAAGTGACCGGTTGAGCCGGTAATCGGTAGGTGAGCCGTATCTCCTAATCCCGAGATAATTCGAGCTTAAATATTATTATATTGCTTAAGCTCAAGACACGAAAGAGAAAATTTAATTAGCGTTTTTAAATAAGCTTGTTAAATTTCTTTTCTTTTTTCTGCGTTCTTAGACAATGATCCGGAAATATACGACGAGGAAATAGTATGCGACTATTGATTTACTAGTGCGGTGCTGCTCATCGAAAAAATAAATAAATCCGATCAGATCCTTTTTTAAATGAAAGAATTTATTACTATTTTGAGAACTCACATAGAATATAAATCAGCCCCCACTCTAATGTGAAGTAAGTATGGCAAAAAAAAAGAAAAGAAAGGGTTCTTGAACATTGATGGAGCTAAAAGATGCATGAAATAATTGGTAGGCAACAAATTTACACAAATTACCCGTTTTATCCTTAGAAAGTTGAATTTAAAATGTCAAGAGGGACACGTGTCAGCACAGGAGTGAGGTTATTAATATCAGGGTGGGACCAGGTGGAGAGAAGACCAGCCGGTGATCAGGTGGAAAGTGCACTGTGGGTTTGCTTTGACTTTGGGGGTATGTATGTTGGCCACAACACAAGTGGGGCTTTTTCAAGATTTTTTTTCTTTGGCGCATTGATGAATTTTGCTCTTTATTTGGTTTATACCATTATTAACTTATTTATTTTTTTTCATTCTAAAATTCATTATTTTTATTATGATTATTATTATTGTCTCCCCAATGTTTTCTTTTCTATTGTCGGTGTCGATTTTTGTTTGTGTCTTGTCCTCTCTCCAATCTGGGCCCTTAGATTGGGATGATGTGGACTACATTCGGCCCAACGCCAACGGTTTTTTGGTCTTTTGTTTTCTGTTGGCTCTCTCGTCTGTTTCTTTACACTTCAAAAATAAGCAAATAGTGTTTTTTCTTTCTTTTTTTCTTTCTTGCTTTCTAGTCGAAAATACGATATTACCCGAATTTAAACAAATTACGATTCTACATCTTTTTAATATCCGAGTGTCGGTGGAAATTTCAAAAAGTTACGGATTTGAAGAAGTCAAAGCGCTCAAGCTGCACGGTACAAGAAAAGTCGGTGTAGATCTGCTTCAGGATTGGCTGCTAGTCAGGGAAAGTACCAAAAAAGTCATAAATCTATCGCATTGGTATCAATTCAGTCATAAACTTTTCAATTGGATCAATTTAGTCCTAAATCTTTTTGCATTGATACCAATTTAGTCTATCCGATCAATTTTAGTCACAAATTGCTGACGTGGACGTGAGAGGTGTAAAGTAAGATGGTCGACGCTGACGTGGACGTTTTTTTAATAATATCTATATCCGATTAGAGCTTGACACATGGATATGACCTGAAATTAAAAAAAATACAAAAAATAACATTTTCTCTCTCTTCCTCCCCTCTCCTTCGCTGCTTCCCCCTCCATTCCTGCAACTTTGGCCGGAGTCTCACGGCCGCCCGCCCGCTCCTCCCCTGCCGTCGTCACCGGTGGAGTCGCCGGCGCCTTGATTAGGCTGACCCCAACCGGCAGATTTGCCGGCCATAGACTGAGTTCAAGCTCCCGCCGTCTACCTTGTATGTCTGTTTTTTCTTCCCTGTTTGAGCTCGCCGTCCATGGCTTGCGGCCATGGACGAGACCAGATCTGGAGGCACAACTCCAGTCCAGATCTGGACGGGCAACAACCACGAGCCGCCGTGACATGGAGTGGTGGCTCGGCCATGGAGGGGACCGACCACGAGCCGAGGGCAGGCGACGACAGAGGAAGACGGAGCCGACAGAAAGCACGACGGAGGGGAAGCTTGGCAGTCCATGAGTTGTTCCTCGCGACGGGTTCCAGATCTGTGACCATGGCTCCAGCGACAGCCGCTCGTCCATGGCCACGAGCGACGATGGTCGACGGAGAGGGTAGGACGTGTTGCCTTGGATGCGCCGCCGGCCACTCTGCCATTGGTGATGGCGGAGCGAGATGGGGAGGTTCGGCTGAAGGTGGCCGGAGATGGAGGATGAAACGTAAAAGGAGATGGAAATCTGAGGTGGATTTTTTTTTTTTTTGCCCAAAAATCTGAGGTGGATTGAAAGGGGAAAAAGTTTAGAAATAATTGGAAAAAATAATTTTAAAAAATATATACGTCAGTACCGACCGTCTTACGTGACATCGCTTGCGTCCACGTCAGCAATTTCCGATCAAAATTAGTAGGATGGGTTAAATTGGTACAAATACAAAAAGGTTTACGATTAAATTGGTCCAATTAAAAGATTTAGGACTGAATTGGTACCAATGCAATAGATTAAGGATTTTTTTTGGTACTTTTCCCCTGCTAGCTAGGTGCTCTGATCTGAATGCGAGATTGATATGAATGCACAATATCGTAAAACAACAATGAAAGCCAAAAATTTGTAACATTGTGAGTTTTATACAAAAAGGCTGTAATTTGACTATTGATTACATTTTGTACTTGGTCACGGGAATATTTTTTGTTAATCTTGATGAAAGTGCGTAAAAAATAAAATAGAATATGTTTCGTCGAAAATGTCTACGACAAAAGATTTTTCACCGAACGCGTAGAGCCTTTGGATTTGATGATTTCTTGTGACGATTCCGGACAGGTAGTAAAGTAAATGACTACAAGATAAATTGTGCGATAAAGGTAAATGCTGATAAAGTAAATTGCAAGTAAGATAAATTGCAAAGCAAAAGATAAATGTTATATATTGTTTGGATGATTGAAGGGTCGTTTACAAAGAATCGTTTCCGGCTATATAGAGCCTAGTACAAAGTATAATCGTTGGCTGCGATTACTTCTGCACATCCTATCCCTAAATTCTCGGATTGGCTTCGGTAACTACTCTTCTTATCCTCTAAACGGTTTGAAGTGCTGACCTATCTGCCCCGCTCGTATGTCGGTGTGACAAACCGATCTTGTGGTGTTGCGGACATCCTCCTTAACCAAGCATCAGTTTGCCATGCTTTTGGCCACCAACACGCATTTCCCTATGGGCCTTTAAACAACGCACTGTCCCTATGGGCCTTTCGACCTTCTGAAGCTTAGGCCGATTTTTGGTGTCAACAGAATAGAAACTGTGTCAGGACAAAAAGCCGTAATGCCTTGTAAAACATTGTAAAATGTTAAAATTGGATTATTGAGATCACTACAACAGTTTGAGCTAGGTTATGACGAAAACAGAATTAGCGGTTGTAAAAATGTCGTAATATACTAAGAACTAGTTTTCAAAATGTTTATGATGGTTAAAAATGCTTTACGATGAATCTTCGTAAGCCCTTGTGAAAAGGTCGCAAAATATCAATGAAATGGCTGCCTGTTGAGTGGGCTTTTTATTCGATTCCTCATGTTTTTACTAAAGTGAATCTGTCATCACAGTCGATTCACACTCAGTTATCGTAATCAAGCAAGCACCCGAGGCGGGAAGTGGGAACAATTATACCATCATATATGGAGTAGGAATCAAATTTCAATGTGTAGAGACGGTTATTTCAAGTCATTTCCCAACAATTCATTGCAATCAAACACTTGCTCATGTTCGCTTGGAAAAGAATTGCTTTGTCGATAGTGAATTCAATAAGTTTTAGAACCCAATCATCAAGTTCTAGTTCCTTTCCTGATGCCACTATCTCTTGCCAATTCGAGTACAAGAACTATGGTGTTCGGTCAGAATTGGACCCGTCGAAGCGCGATAATCTCAACCGTCCAATCGTCGACTATTCGAGGAGGCAATTTTCAAGAGAAACGGAATCTGATGGTTAATTTAAGTGAAGTATGATGGTACCAGGAGTACCTAAGGCTCTCCAAATGGAAAGAGCAAAATAACAGAGTTTCAACCATCAAGTACTTCGGCAACAACACATCGAAAAGAGTAATATAACTTCCAAAAGTGCATAGACAGAAACCTTTCTGCTTCCTGTTTCAAGCTAAAACGTGCTTAAGACTTTAATCTGAAGTTTGGCCCACCAGACGTAAATCTAAAGGGAAACTGTGCTTATGTACAAGAAGAAACTGTCCAGTAATGACGACCGGATTTTGTTAATTGTATAATCGTTCTCTCTTTCTTTCTTTTCCTAATAAGGTGGTAAAGTAGTATGTCGAAATATTCAGCATCTGCAACGCGATTGCACCCAAAATCGAACATTTTTCTGGTGAAGGATATTCTGATATCCAGAGTGCTCTTGAATTATAGTTCCCGACATCTGATCAGTCCCCTCAAATGAGAGAACTGAAGGCAGTGTTGGGATGACAGTTTATGTAAGATCCAAAACTATAATACTGCACGAGGATGTACGAATTACATAAATCTCGCAATATGAATTGAGTAACATTTCTTCACCTATAAAACCCCATCAAGGAAATCTGGCTAAATAAAGCTGTCTAAATTGCTCTTCATAAGCCAAAAACAAAACTCCAAGTACTCCTTTCCAAAGATGTGACTACCATCCCCTCCAAAAGAATGAACTGACAATCTAGTTGTTACCTGAGGAACTACTGAAATGTGCAGAGGCAAACGACTGTTTCAATGTCACAAAAACATTTAATGAAACAGCACATATGGGGGAAAAAGCCTTTGTGATTGACTTGTCCTAGTTTTCGCCACTAGATCCTCGACTAACCTTAGGAAACAACATTTGGGTTTTATCCAGGAGATTCGCAATTTGGCGCAACTGGATCGTACTCCAATTCGCTTCTACTTTATCATGAAAATCATCCCCCATCAGAATTTCAACTTCTTCTTCTTGGACTTCTTCATCACAGTATACACAACATCTTCTGGTATCTACAATGAATTTAACTTCTAAATTGGCAAAACTAGCAGTGGCAAGAGGGTGGCAAATTAGGTAGTGACTAGCAAACATAACTGAAGCAGAATTGAGAAAGTACCTTTCTTTTCTTGTTCTTCTTATCGTCCTTCTTCTTCTTCTTCTTCTTCTTCTTTTTCTTATCCTTCTTCATCATTTTCTTAGTCTTCCTATTGCTGTTCGTCTCCGTGATAGTTTCAGTTTCTCCTAAATCACAATGATCCTGCACAAATGTATAAGATCCAAGAACTGAGACACAGATAAATAAGCACGAGCAGTTCCTACCTGAGGATCATCGAAGGAATCAACATGTCTGATTATTCTTCCTGAAGTTGAGGTACTGCCTGAGGGAGGGAAAGGGAAGTAAAAAGCTTAGCCATCAGTCTGAATTAGTTTCCACTCTCCCTGACTTCAGCACGCACAGAAAGGTCACATTGTCATACCCAAGCAAAAACAAAAAGGGTAGAAACTCCACCTCCTGATTGAGCAACCTTTTGCTCAACCCGGAGCTGATGTTCAAATTTACAAACATGCATCAACCAAGAACATAAACTAAGCACAGAGCAATTTTATTTCCCAATGGACCCTCTCTTCTTTCGATAATAACAGATGCATGAGCATGACATGTAGGCAAGACTCAAGAAAGAGACCATGGGAACATTAGCATCCATTAGCACACGGAAAGCAATGCTTCACAGCCTGGTCTGAGTCCAAATAAAGAACGATTACGACACATCATCACGGAAAGCCATTTGAATGCAACAAACCCCACTTGACATTAAGCCTTGAAACCCCATGAGCTAAGAGAAACCTACAAAGGCGAGATCAAATTTCTCACCATCAACCAACAAGATACCATCACCTTTTCAATCACACGGAGCCACAACTATCAATATCCACATTATCAGTCCCAAATTCTCACACCATGTAAAACGCACAAAACTCTATCTGACCCATCAATATAACAACAATCAGCAGAAAACCCAAATCAATTAACAGCACAGGCGAGTGAAATTTGCACGAATAATTACTTGAAGTGACACAGTGTTTGGCATTCTTGACGGCGAGCTCGACGAGATTGGGGTCGATGGAGGCCAACCCGCGCGGCTCCTGCAGCTTGCGCTCCAGGAACTTGGCCAGAGCAGCCGCTTTGTTCGTCGTGATGGCCCCACCGGGATGCGCCAATCTGCGAATCGCAAGCGATCGCTCTCGTGCATCCGAATCAAGTCAACACAAGACAAAATCAAATTTTTAATCTTTCGAACGGAACTGCGTAATGGAGAGTACCTGCGTTGAGGAGGAGGTGGCAAGGAAGGAAGCGGCGCGAACTTGCTCCCCCGAAGAGCTCGCTTGTCTTCTTCGCTCAGTCCTTCTTCCATTGATTCTCTCTCTTTCAGACTCACGAAGAAGGAAAACGAGATAGAGAAGGGAGACCGGATTTGTCTAAGTCCCCACGCTCGCCCGTTTGAAACAAAACATGCGGGAGGAGTTGAATCATCGCCCATTCTCTAATCATTATCTACGTGGATAATAAAAAATGTAACGTTCTTTTTTTTTTTTTGTGTGTGGTCAAAATATGTATGTAACCTTCTTTTTTGGATAAGTGTACGGAAAGCAATTGAGTCGTAATAATCAATTTTTAAAACTTGTCAAATTAATGCAATCGAGTCCTGCCCAGCGACTCCCGCCGACCATTCCCCACTCTGCCCTTCAAGCCCTCGCCTGCATCTTCCTCCTCCTTTTTTGTTTTGGTTTTTTTTTTTCAAAAAATTTGCTTATTTTTAATATAAATAAAATAAAATTCAAATCAAAAATCTAATTTGGACCAAATTTCGTTTTAGCCATATTAGCGCCATATAGGACATAGAAAATTAAAAAAAAAAGCCACATTAGCATTTTTCATAAGCTAAATTGGGCGGAGTTAACGAAAAAGACTCGATTGCACCAATTTGACAAGTTTTAGAACTTAATGGCACTTTTTGCAAGTTTTAGGACTCAATTGCACTTTTGTGACAAGTTTTAGAACTTTCAATTAACTTATCCCTTGTTTTTTTTTTGACTATTTAAATGTACCGAATTGAAAATCAAATCAGTAAATTCCGTTCACTTGAATTAATAGAAGGGCAACGTTGAACATTTTCATATAATCCATGGACTAAATTGAATATTTATCAAAAGTTGAGAGATCACATTGAACAAATTAAAAGTTCGGAGAGTCCAAGTTCAGAGACCAACCATATTTAGTTTTTTCTTTCATGAAAAGAATCATTGCAAATTTGCATACCTATTTCAGATTCAGGCTTATCTCCGCTTCCTTCCTGGTATCAAAGCCATCACCATCGAGATCAAGTTAAGATTAAGATTCTAAGTCAGGACCTGCATGGTGGGAAGAACCCAGTTCTTATGGAAACTCTCACAAATTCTTCACATGTTCACATAGATTCTCTTGTTTCCTAAGCCCCTCCTCTTGAGCTTCGAAAATCTACGGCATCCAAGATGGACTACCTCTATGAGGTAGCCTATCTCACTGAGGAAAGTAAGATTTCGAAAACTCAGCTTCCTTTGATGAATCCTTATTCTGATTTTTCCAAACCCTCATCTTTCTCTCCTATCAGATCCATCAAATATCTCTTTAAACATACCCCTCGAACTGTTAAGGAGTATGTTCAGTCTTCAAAATTCAATCAGCAACCTATATTCTCCACCCAGCAAGAGCAATTCATTACTTTACAGTCCCTCAAGAGTTCCCCCTTCAGTGGGCTCAACAGGGTTACACACACCTCGATTTTGGAGCCATCCGTCTCGCTCTCTCTTTCCTTGGACGTAAAGGGTTGCTTGTTGTAGCACGAGTAGCTTTACTTGACACTCGCTTCATTGATTATCAACATGCTTGCATTGGAACTATTCAGACTACTCTGAATGCTAGAACTATTTTTGTCACTCTCTTTCCAAACTTTAACATGGCCCTTGCTGATCCCAGCCTCCTATCAGCCCTTAAAGCGCAGTTACAGATCACTAGAGCTCCCCAGATTCCTGGATCCATAGCCGCTACTTTGCACTATCAAATGATCTACAGAGTCCAGAGTCCAGAATCATGCTATTGATCTCAATCTTCCCAGCTCGGAAGATGCCTTATTCTTCTCTGTTGATCATGACCAAACCTCTTGTGTTTATGTGCTTAGATAGATCCCTAGAGATCAACTTGTCAAACTCCTTCCTGATAGTTGGGTGACCAACTACGAAAAACTCCATCAGAACACCAGCAAAAAGAAAGATGGTACTGTTACCATCAAGTTCACCAAGGAAAAGGAAGAATCTTCTGTCATTTTCCCTTCTTTTCCTACTATTATGTGTTTCACCCCATGTCCAACTGATCCAGTCAGTATGGAATGTCCTGATCTTAAAGAGTTCGTTCAGTCTTTTGACTCAGATGGGCAACCTATCCATTATTTCAAGGATCCCATAAGATACTATTTTTGGGACATTGACTGTGCTTGTTCGTCATGTTCTCGAAGTGAAGAAGAAGATGACAGACCTTCTTCTAAGAAGAAGAAAAAGAAGAAAGATTCTCTCTACCAGAGGTATCTTGACGGTGACCCTAAGGTGGGACCACTTAGAGAAGATGATGGAAGATTCCAGTTCATGATTGAGTATGGAGCTCCCAAACCTCCTCATATTACTCCACCACCACCTCCTTGTTCAGATGAACCAAAACCCTCACCACCTTCACCTCAATCACCAAAAAAATATGTTACCTCTCCTTTTTATAAGCTTATCCAGAAATGGGTAAAGAAACATTCTTATCCCATTGATCTTCCCCGACCATACACATGCACTCCTAAGCCAGAACCACCTCCAGTCATACCTAGCATCTGTATGTTCCAACCAAAAGACTTCTCGCCACTCCAGATACCAAACACTGAGTCTAGTGGTGGCATCAAGTTCCCTTCATTGGAAAAATTCTCTGATCCACAGCGAAGGTATTACTATTCACCCAAGATACCTGCTTCTAATGATGTGATGCTCATGGACGACGCAGAGGACTCACTCCTTATGAGACTGTCTTGAATTGGCAGATAGAAAATGCTCTTGCTCAAAATATGGTCCTAAACACAGTCGCTACCCGTCTTGAATGAGCAGATCATACAACTGTTGTGTCTAAAAAGATGTTGGAGGACTTTTAGAAGAGGCTTCATCTACTGGAAACCAAGCAGATTCCCTTCGGTCATTACCTGGAAGATCAGACCCCTGAAATTGAGAAGCTCAAGCGTTAGATCCAAATTCTTCAAAACTAGAAGCCTTTTACACCTTCTGAATCTTTTCTATTCCATTCTATTATTCCAGTTCCAAGATCAGGATCCTCTCCCCTAGGATCGCCTTTATCGTTTGCAACCGTTCTTGATTCAGCTGCTCCTCCACCCAAATCTAATTTCGTATCTCTTAGAGAATGTCTGAAAAAGTTAGACAAAGACAAGGCTCGAGAAAAAGAGAAAGGAAAAGCGCCATCACCTCCACCTTCTCACCCTCACCCAAAACTCCACCTCCGTCATGCATGGTGTCAAACCCCATGGAGAATTTCCTCAGACATCAAGTTGAGATCCCTACCATTTTCGTCATAAATTCACCACCAAATCCTCCTCAGAGTGAATCATCTGATTCTGATGACTCATCCCAATCTGATAAAGTTATGATGGCAGATCCAGTACTAGCACTAGCACCAGCACCAGATGTAGAAAATGGCCTCAAAACCAGAAGTGGTTCATCATCCTATTGGTACTTCAACTTCTTAGTCATCCAAGGCATACTTCACCTTGGATGATATCCCATACCATAAATGGCTCGACCGACTCCAAGAATTTCATGCCTGGTTAACCATTAGGCACCTCACGGAGCACAGTACTTATGAAGTACTTCTTGAGTTCTCAAGTAGGTTCACAGGAGCCTTGAGAGACTGGTGGAAAGCAGTCGTAGAAAAAGACCAGACATACTTCCTGACTCAAAGTCTGGATGATTCCATCCAGCTTATTCACTTGTTCTTTGTAGGAAAACCAAATAGTACCATTGAACTCAAAAGAAAGGAGTTCTTTGAACGAAAGTGTTGTTCCTTGGCCAGAAAAGACCTTGATCAACATTTTAAAGAGATGATCAAGCTCTTTTATCCGCTAGGCCCGAATTGGAATCTTAAACCAATCTTCCTAGCTTCCATTCCCAAAGAAGTCAGCCAAGCTGCTGAAAAAAACTTGCAAGCAAGACGGAGGCCTATAGCAGAAGCCACACTTGGAGAAATCCAACGAGTAGTCCGCATAGCACTCGAAGAGCTGTGTCAATGAAAGGAACTTTTTAAAAATTATCTTCGAGAAAATAGAGAACTTGATAAGGCCTGTGTCAAACTAGGTTGGCAGATCAAGTTTTCCAAAGACTGCAATGACCCTTCATGTTCTGGTTATAAGAAAAAGAGACATTTTAAAAAGTTTTCATTCAAGAAGAAACGAGGTAGAGGCAAATGAAAGTTTCTTCGCAAAAGAAAGCATCATTCCTCTCATTCTTCCAAGAAGAGATCCAAGTCTGACAGATGTTACATTTGTAACAAGAAAGGACACTTTGCTAAAGAATGCCCTCAAGCAAAGCATCAAGGGAGTCACATGATCCAGGAGATAGCACAAAGCACTGGTGTTCCACTTGATGATGATGACCTTGAGTCAGTTTTCTCCATCGATGATGAACCCTTAGCTGAAATCCTTTGTGCTCTATGGACATATTCCTCAGACTCAGATGAACCATCCCCAGAAAATGATATTTTCACCTTTTTCCCCAATTCCTTCCATATCCAAAGATCAATCTTCCATCCTTACATTCCTATTCAGATCCTTCTTTCCAAATATCATAAATCCATCCAAGTGATAGCTCTCAGTGACACTGGAGCCAGTGCATCTTTTATGGATACAAAGGTCCTACCAGAAAAGTTCTGGACACCTTACACAGGGTATTTCAACTCTGCTTCTGGTGACACTTTTGCAACCAGATTTCGTAGTAAGCCAATCACTCTCCAGATTTTCCCTCAGTACTCAGTCACTACAAAAATTCTTGGGTGTAATTCTCTTGACAAAGATCTCATTATTGGTTGGGACATTTTTGTCCATCTTCCACAACTCAGGATTGTACCCACTGGTTTACAGTTCAAAAATTAGTTCCCAGCGTTTGTGGACATCCAAAGACTATGCATCATTGGACCAGAAATCATTGATCCCATCACTTAGAGTCTTTTATCTTGTTGTTCTGATTTCCGCTCACAGTTTTTTCAGACATGTTCCCATCTTTTGTGGAAAAATCCAGATTTCTTTGCGAGACTTCCTTTCAAGAGGAATGAGGATATCAATCCTACCAAAGCCAGTCATTCTGGCATGAACCCAGAAAACCTTTCCTTGCTCAGCAAGAATGTGTTGAATTGCTCGCTCAGGGTCTCATTGAACCCTCTGATTCTCAATGGGCTTGCGAAGCTTTCTATGTTAACAAACGAGCATAGCAAAGTCGTGGTAAACTTCGATTGGTAAATTAATTATCAGCCTTTGAACTAGTTTTTCCAGGATGATAAATTCCCTTTGCCCCACAAAAATTCCTTTTTTCTCAGCCTTGCTCAAGCCAAGATCTATTCAATGTTTGATCTTAAAGCGGGACTTTGGCAATTAGGTATACATCCTGAAGACCGATCAAAAATAGGGTTTTGTATTCTGAACCAGCACTTTCAATGGACAGTAGTCCCTTTTGGATTCAAAACCGCTCTTTCTCTTTTCCAAAAAGCCATGTGCAAAATCTTCTAGCCAATCTTAGCAAACTCCCAGATTGACATTGATGACATCCTCCTCTACAGTGCTGATGAAGAATTTCACTGTAAACTCTTAACCCAGTTTGTTGAAATTGTACAGAAACATGACATCATGCTTTCTCAGAAAAAAAATGATCATTGCCCAAAAGAAATAGAGTTCCTTGGTATGCATTTAAAAGAAAGAACCTATTGTCCAAGCCCCCATATTGTAGAAGAATTGCAAAAGTTCCCCTCTAAGAACTTTACAGTTAAACAGGTGCAACAGTTTCTTGGCATCGTTAATCATCTCCGAGATTTTGATTCTAAAATCTCCAAAGCATTCCATCCACTGCAATAGATGCTAAAAAAGAACACACCTCCATGGAGACCAAAGCAGACCAAAGCAGTTGCTTATTTGAAAGAGATGCTGCAATATCTCCCTCCGTTGCAAATCCCATCCTCCGAGAAAAGAATATTGCAAACAGATGCAAGCGACAAATATCGGGCAGCCATTCTCCTTGAAGAACTTGATGGTAAGCGCTATATTTGTGCTTACAAAAGTGGACGGTTTACTCCAGCAGAGATCCATTACCATTCCACCTTCAAGGAAATCCTAGCAGTCAAACATGGAATTAAAAAGTTTGAGTTTCATCTCATCGGACACCACTTCCGAAAGTATGGTCTTCTAATGCAGATGATGTATCTTGGGATTATTCTGGTTCATATAACAGCACAAGAAAAACTATCCAGGAAGCCCTGCAGATTTTCCATCAAGACCACTCATTAATGGACACGGATTCCTAGGATCCGTGGGGAGGACCACTTGCTCAGGACCCTTATGAAGATGTTCCCTCCAGCTCACAAGATGTCCCCTCTAGTTCCCAGGACAATAATTTCATCTCACGAGAAGATGTCCCCTCCAGCTCACAGGACAATAATATCACCAAACCGTGGGATGATAAGAATTCCTCTGGGAAGCTTTTAAAAATAAAAAAGACGGAGGAGACAGCTCAGACAGTAGCTCAGAAGATAACACTGAAGAAGGGTTCCACAAGTTCTAGATGTGAAGTCTTTTGTCTAGTAATGTCATGTGTATTTTCCCTTCAATAATTGGCCCATGGTGGTCCAAAAGTAGTGTTGTATTATTGGATCTGCGAATCCAATGTGTTTGTCATGTTGTGTGCCTATTGCCTATATAAAGCCCTTTGTTGAATGTAAAAGAGGCAGATCGAGCATTCTTCTAATATTAGTGTGAAGTTTTCTCTTCATGAGTTCCTAAAATTTTCCTTCTTCTCATCCAAGCATAGTTCCTCGACTATTAGAGTCCTCTTATTAATTCGATAGTATGGTGTGGTTTAGTATGCTCTCCACTCGCCACCTATGTGTGGAACTTGTGGATCAGAAATATCTGGCATATTGAGGGTTGAGTTTCAAAATTGAGTCTGAAAACTAAAAGGCAGTCCTCTGAATTGGCCAAGAGGGCATGGTATTGGGGATAGCATACCTGTTTCAGATTCAGGCTTGTCTCCGCATAAAAACTAAAGCAGGTCTAGATTTCGAAAGAGTTACTTATTTTGCCTTACATTTATAGCGAGCATGCTTGTTTGACAAAAAAGAAGAAGACATCTTTTAGCTACCCAAAAATTTCCAACAACACAAGACTGCTAATGTTTTCATGTCACAAAAGATCCATCTAGTTTGAGAACGTGTATGTTTCATAAGAATGTAATTACCTTCGTATCATTATCAAAGGTAAGAAAAGAAGAAAACGAAAAGAAAAACATAAGCACTAAGCAATCGTGCTTTGCTTCTGCAGAGTCACATATATGCACTTCACACTGGCCTTTTCCCAAGATTAGCCTAATAGTTAGTTCGGCTAAATATGTAGAACTTCACTCTCGGCTCCATAGAAACAGTTCCCTAGAATGGTTAGTTCTGCTTCAACAACAGTCTGTAGCCAGGACATCTTCTGCAGTCAGGTCTATCCAGGATTCTGCATAACCAATCTTGTTCTCCTCCTACGTTTAGGTGCCTCCAAGCATGTTTACTCATCTTCTGTAGACTGTTCGCCTTCTACTTGGTTTATCCAAGCTCTTCGACAATCACGTCCTGTAGCTCGTTCACCATCCGCATGGTCCATCCAAGCCCACTGACGTCTCCATGTCCTCTAGTCGATTCACCTTCTAGTGATCCACCCAAACTTTTTGACGATCACACATCCTCGAGTTTGTTCATATTGCAAGGTCCTTCTAGACATTGACACATCTTACGTCCAATAAATTGTTCATCATTCCAAAAGTCTGTCCAGTCATTAACATATTCCTAGTCCAATACATTGTTCATCTTCTGTAGAGCACGTCCTTTCATACTCTTAGACGTCCCCCTTACATCATCTCCATCTAAATCCATGTATGTAAAGGCAGCATTTTCTCCACACTCAGTTACACATGGTAGTATACTAAAAATGTTTTGTCATTCTCAAAACACTATACGGATTTTTCCTAACACAATCATAAAAAAGCTTAGTCGGTAATCAGTCTGATTCTGGAGACAGCGAAATCCAGCAGTCTGTGGTGATGATTGTTGCAGGCTGCTGGTGAGGATGGTGCTGGCAGATCGATGACGGTGGCAACAGTTGTGGGACGATTGTCCTGGCAGATCGATGATGGCGTCAACAACTGTTGATTGACCTTAAGGCTAGGGGTGTCAAAAAAACCCGATCCGGCCCAAAAATTAGGTGTATTTTCGGGCTGGGTCTCGGTACTGTTCCGCGTAAGGCTCGGCCCAAAAAAAAAAAGGTAGGCCCAAAACGGAAGTTATTCCTTTTTGCCCTGTTTCTTCTCGGCAGGTTCGCAGTCCTTCGTCGAAGTGAACTACGGGCAGGTCGCCGACAACCTCCCGCCGCCGGAGTCCACGGCGAAGCTCCTGGAGTCGATGACGATCGCCCCAAAAAAAAAGGTATGGCGCCGACCCGGCGATAATTAAGGTGCTGGCGGGCACTGGCATCGGGATCGTGATTGGGGCGGCCAACGGCGACATACCGTCGCTGGCCTCCGATCCGAACGCGGCCATTCAGTGGGTCGGCTCCAACATCCTCCCGTTCTATCCCACCAGCAACATCACCCTCGTCACGGTGGGCAATGAGGTGAATCCCACAGCTCTCTTGGCGGTTCAATCTCTTCTTCTGAAACAGGGCAATCGAAGCGTAACCCTTCAATTCCAAGATTCACAGGCTCAAGAAGAGATAATCCAAGACTTTCGAAATGGGTTGAAGTCATGATTCGAAATTCATATAGCTTAAGTTCGCTTCCGTCACAAACTCAAACACGAACTTCTAATTGACGCAAATAATGCTGCTAAACGGCGTAAAGGGCTTTGCTTTTTCATCTGGCCTCTTGGTGGGTGTGAATGATGGGATGGATGAAGCTATTCCTTTTTCTCTTTTCGATGGAGCTGACATCAAGAAAAAGCCAAAATGAGAACATTGCAGGTGTTGATGTCCAACGACAAGAGCTTGATGTCGCAGCTCCTGCCGGCGATGCAGAACATGCAGAGGGCCATTACCGCTGCTGCCGGGCTGGGCGGCGAGGTGCAGGTGTCGTCAGTGCATGCCATGTCGCTGCTGAGCCAGTCCAACCCACCGTCGTCGGGCCGACCGGTAAAGATGGGACATATGTAATTCGGGCATCGGGCCAGGTTGGGCCTATGTGATACCCGGCCCGTTGACACCCCTGCAATACGCAGTAGTAATCCAGTTAGCAAGTTCCTCAACATTAGACAAAATGATGCTTTCTACAATAGTTCACTCTATTCAAAAAAATAAAGCCCGCCATGATAGAAAACTTACCTTGTGGTGTCCAGTTCTGCTGCCAAATGGATTCGGCTATTTGCTACCACCTTTAAGTGAATGTGTAAACAATTCATCCAAAAAACTGTAGGTTTAAATTCTACGTCCAGCTCATAGCTGGCATCTTCTTGACCTTCCTATCATCCATTAGGCTTCTAATCTGCAAAGCATCACTCCACCTTCCAACAGATCTGTAAACATTTGCCAGAACAACATAACTCAAGTGGTGATCCGGTTTCAGCTCCAAAATTTTCTTTGCGATGCGCTCTGCAGAAGCAGAGTTTGTACTGGTGGTGCACGCACTGAGAAGAACTTCCCAAAGAGATGGATCATCTCTATATTCGGCATCCTCTACTAATTTTTCAGCCTCCTCCAGGAGACCTGCACGGCCAAGAAGATCTACCATGCAATTGTAATGCTCCGTTCCTGCTTTGATCCTATACTCTTCAGTCATCGAAGTAAAATATTTTTGCCCTTCATCGACCAAACGTGTTTGACTACAGGCAAAGAGAACCCCAACAAAGCTAATATAATCAGGTCTGACCCCCAACTTAGTCATTTCGTCAAATATTTCAAGAGCTTCTCTACCTCTTCCATTCTGAGCAAAGCCACTGATCATTGAGTTCCATGTTATTAAGTTTCTGATATGCATACTCACAAATATTCTGTAGGAAAAATCTATACAACCACATTTTGCGTATAAATCAACCAAAGCTGATTCTATGATAACATCTCTCCAACCAACTCTCCTAACATACTGGCAGTGGACCTCTTTTCCTGGTCTCACAGCTGCCAAACCTGCAAAAGCACGAATAATTGTTCCAAAATCATAGAGATCAGCATTGCCCATCTCACGGAAAAGCTGAATTGCTGTCTCGAACTTTCCACTTTGACAGTACCCTCCAAGCAATGCAGACAGAGAAACAGAATTCTTGTTGATCATCCTATCGAAAGCACGTTGAGCTTCATCAAGCGACCCACACTTCCCATACATGTCCACAAGACTGCTCTCAACGACTACATGTTCACAAAGACCAAAAGTGATGACTTTGGAGTGTACTTGTTTGCCCTGCTTCAACCACCCTAAATTGCCACAAGCAGTCAATACACTTCCAAATGTGAAGTTGTCTGGCTTCAAATGGTTCCTTTGCATGTAATAGAAGCACTCCAATGCTTCCTCATACATATCATTCCTCGTATACGCCGAGATAACAGAAGTCCAACAAATAGCATCTGGATCAAGCAACTCATCAAACACCCTGCGTGCTTCATTCAAACAACAGTTCCTTCCATACATGCCAATCAGAGCACTAGAAATAACGCGATTCGAGTCAAACCCATACCTAAAAACAACCCCGTGAAAGCACCAACCCAACCTCACTCTACCGAGCTCTGAGCACGCCTTGATGACCGCGGATATAGTAAAACAATTAGGCTCAAACCCATTCCCCAGCATTTCCCAGAACAGCTTCAGCGAATCCTCACATTGCCCCACCTTTACGTACCATGATATCATCGAGGTCCAAGAAATCACATCCTTAGCGAACAAGCCGTCGAAAACTCTCCGGGTCTCCGAAATGTCGGAGCTTGACTTGAAATAGAGAGTAATCAAACTGTTCCCGACGAACCCATCGGTGTCGAGGCCGGACTTGATCACACGGGCATGGATTTGGAGACCCGGGTCGAACGAGGCGGCGGTGGCGCACGTCTGCAAGAGGGAACCATAGAGGACAGGCTTATTTCTTATGCTAGAAGGATCCGTGGAGTTCAGAAGCCGAATGGCGTCGAAAAGCGCCCTCGATTTGCAGAGTCGGACGATTTCGGAAGCGTTATCGAATGAGAAACTCCCGGTGCTGACGAGGGCGAGAGAGGGTAGAGAACTGCAATGGCGTCTCGAGAAGAGCTTCATAAAACGTAAGGAGACGAAACAGAAACCAAATCTTCTTCGACCCAGAAACTTGTTCGCCTCAATCCGGACGTCAGCAGTCAAAAGACATCGTCCAATTCGAAAGAAACCATCGCTGGAATCGAATCAAGAGCTCGCGAATCACCGAGAAACATCATCCCACCATGTTTCGAAGCAGTGTTCGGACATTCCTCTGCTGTAATCCATTTCGCGCTCGACTACTCCAAAGTCAAATCAGTTTCCCGTACTGTTGTGCAGCGGGGAAAATGGATATTGCTGCTACCGGGAGATCCGGGTCTGTTCGACCCGATCCGTATGAGCAGATACTAGCACGTGACCTCCACGTGATGCATACACTGATAAATGCCCAGAGGATTTGAATATCTTTTGCTGTTTTAGGAGTTCTTTTGATTGTATTTTCAGGTTCTTATTCTTTTCTTTTTTTTAATCTAGTGCAATCAAATTACTCCATCATTTGTTTTATAGAAGCATTGCTGCGATTTATGCGTGTCATGTCATATCAACGCCGCGTCAACAAATTATTGAAATGCAGTAATGAAGAAGAAAAATCACGGAGGATAAGAAAGAGGCGAGAAGGGCTGGGCACGGCCGCCAGGCTAGCAGCGAGGGCGGACTGAGTAGGCGTTCGACGACCTTTTTGGTGCCCGGAGTTGTTGGACCCTAGCTAGATAGATGGTCATGACGTAAGAATATATTACATGCGAGCTTTATTAATTATTATTGTAATTATTAATTATTCTAATAAAGAAAAGATATACAGTTTCTTATTTAGTCTAATATGGAGCTGGATAGTGTGGGCTGGGTTATTTTTTTTATCCGTGATGAGAGTATAGGTTACAAACTCTATAAATAAAGCTCAAGTCCCTCCTCTAAACCTTAATGTCCACATAACCTCACATAAAAGAGTCGTCAGAAAGCGATATGGGAGGGACCGTCTCATTGAAGCCAGTGCATAAGGGGGTTCTAGAGGAGAAGCTCTTGAGCAACGGATCGTCGCACTTCCGCATCAAGAATGATGGATCCGAAATAAGGTGCGTCAATTCTTCGACTTTATGAAACTGTTATTCGCATATCTAAACGTGACAATCTTGGGTCGCTGCATAAGGTTGATAATCGCAGCTTACATGTGGTATCAGAGCAAACGCGTTCTAGATCTCGAATCACGTTCTGGTATTTTTCGAAATTTCATTTTCGGTAAAAGTGAAAAATAATTATATATTTGGAATGTACTCGTCGAGACGAGCAAAACCATATGAAGATCGCCATCGGAGGAGACCGGATGCGCCGCCACGCCCGGCCACGGGCCAGCAATCCCCCCATGTGCTAGACCCGACCCCTGCACGTGCCGCATCACATAACATCACCTCATTCTGGGCCCGACCCGACCCGTTTACCCAGACCCGATTCGACCGAATCGCTTGACTCGGTTCATGTTGTCTGTTAGGGATTGGTGGTTGGACCGATTTTATGGACCGACTGAGATCGAACACGAGCGCAGCACGTGTCAACGCGTGGGGACCATGCGCATAGAGATTGAGGCGCGCATGAGGGCGCGCGAGTGGTCCGATCGAGGAATTTTAGGTATCGGCATGCTCGTATGCTTATGCTCTACCAGATGGTATATTTACTCTACATGTTTGATGCTTTTATGGATAAAAAGTACCTATGAAACCCCAAATACGTGTATTGCTTGGGGTATTTTTTGTATTTCTCTATGATTCGTGAAATACAGGTACAAGCTCACATGTAAGTACCACATACAGATATGTGGAGCATAATTTTATCAATTACATGTATATGGTTTAACATGTATTGTTAAGTGTGTCAATGTAAATTAGCACTGCATGTAAATTTTTGTGGATGATTACCCCTAATCTTAAGTCCGAAATTACATGCATACGGTAAATGTGAAATATAAGGTTTATATCCCATTTTTAGTAAATTCAATTGGGTTGTGACCGCCAAAGTGGCACACTTGATTATATTTAATAAATAACGGTTTATAAAGTATTGGGATGTCTCCTGTTTTAATACATGGTTATACTCCCAAAGGAGGTAATTACGTATTGTTTCATGGAGGGTTTCATGTACATCATATGGTTAGGGATTGACTAATCTAAGTCTTTTCATACACCCAAAGGTGGTGAATTAACGAAGATTAAAATATATTCTCATGGCCGCTGTAATGTAGAGAGTATACAACTGCATATCATGTATTATGCCCAAAGGTGATTATATGATGATGTATATAACTCTCAAGCTAAAATTTCACATTAGGCTAACTGTATACATTGATAATTTTCAAGTCACCTTATCAGTAAATTGCAACTCTATTATAATTGAGGTTCATATAGGTTCAATTTTTCAAAAAAAAATAAAATTGAATGAGGATTTTCTGCTTGCGATATAGCTGGTGAATATTTATATTGCTCTTATTAAGTATAAGCCCCTAAAACTCATTAACATTGGTAATGAACCCTGGAAAGCACTATGTGTTGCTTGGGAAAAGAGCAATAGGATCTGCTTATCATGAAGCGATCCATTAAAGAACATTTGAAAAGTGTTTTGCTAGCTGACTGCACTGTTAGATAAATGAAATAAGCCTTGGAGGCTTGAAACCATGTCTCGTCTAATGTTGAGAGTGGGACACATCTGTAATGACTCATTAACATCAAGTATGATGATTCTGGCAGGTTCAGAGATTACGTCTTGAAGATGGTAGAATTGCATATTAAAAGGTTCAGAAATCATATCCATAAAACCACCGATCATTCTGACAGTTTGGGTCCATGAAAGCATCCATTAAGAAGGATGGTGATCTCTACTTCTTTTGTAAGAAGAATGGTCACATAAAGTAGACTACAATATATATAAAACTTGGTTGTCTAAACGTGAGTATAAATGTAATGATTCTTTGGCATTGGTTTGTGAATCTAATCTGTCAAAAGCCCTGTCTTGTTTGTGGTGGCTAGATAGCAGTGCAACAAATCATGTTGCGTTTACCATACAAGAATTCATAAACTGGAGAAAGCCAAATAAGGATGAATCATAGCTCACTATAGGAAACAACTATAAAGTCGACGTTGAGCTCGTGGGAATGTCATTCTGGATTCTGATTTTAATTTGACATTAAGAAACATATTGTATGTACTTTCCTTAAAGACAGGACTTTGTTTCCGTATAAAGTCTAGACTTGTGTTGCTATTCTTTTGAAATAATGAACAATAGTATTTCTATGTTCGTTGATTCAAATAAGGTTGGGTGCTGCTATATGTCCAATGGGTTGTACATATTATGTTTAACTCCTAATGATACATACGACGCTTATACGGTTGAAAAAGTTGTTGCCAAAAGACCTCTACCTAAGGAACAATTTTACGCGTTACGGTATAAACGTCTTGGTCATATCTCTAAGGAAAGAGTGGAAAGACTGATAAAGTTAAACATTCTACTCACTCTTAAAAGTGACATAGACACATGTGTAAACTATTGTAGAGGTAAGATGACTAAGAAAAAGATAAAACTGCAGTTTGTAGGTTTGACCTGTTGGAGGTCATACACATTAATATCAGTGGACCCTATACGGAAACCTTGTGTAGATTTTTTTTTTTAATTTCCTCACATTTATTGACGATTATTCCATATATGGTTATCTGTATTTGATTAAAGAAAAGTTTAATTTTCTTGACAAGTTCAAGATATTTGGAACTAAATTCAAGAAACAGTTGGGAAAAGTCATAAAGGTTGTCAGTTTAGATTGAGGTGGTGAGTATTTTGGTAGGCATGGCGATACTGGATAGCTTAAAGAGCCATTTACCAAATGCTTAAGAGGATTCTGGGATAGTAACTCAATTTACTATTTGTAGGAGTCTTGAATTAAAAGATGTGGCCGAAAGGCGTAATCACACCCATATGGATATTGTGAGGAATATGATTTGCAAAACCAACTTATATGATTTTCTGTGGAGTGAAGCTTTCAAAATTGCCCTTTACGTTGTGAATTGCGTTTTTACCAAAGTTGTTCCATTGACTTCCTTTGAGTCTTGGACTGGACGTAAATCTAGTTTGAACCATATTAAGGTTTGAGGGTGTTCTGCAGAAGTAAAGTTACATAATCCAACATTAGAGAAGTTGGACTCCAGAACCACTCAGTTTTACTTCATACCTTAAGGGGTATTGATTTTATGATCCCAATGGAGGAACGAGAATTGTGGAATCACAGATAGCTAAGTTGTTGGAGTTTGATGTGACCGAAAAATATAGCTGCTTATAGACTATTAAAGATAACAATACGGTGGGGATTATTGTGCCGTTTTTATCTGCTTATACAGGATCGTGGAGACTCCTAAACTACAAACTAAACTTGTTGGGGGTTTAGGATCTTGTTAATGTGACCTTTCTTGATGAAGTTTATCAAACCCCACAAGCGCATGATAAGGTTGAAATAGTTATACTTAATAGATCTCTTAGGTAGAGACGATCGCTATACCACCGCACTGTGTATTCTATCTGGGAGAGCATGACTACAATATCAGCTATATGATTGATCTAGTAACTTATACATATGCTATTTCTTGTTCTCAATTAGAACTGTGGTTGGGTGCTTTGATAGACAAGATGCAGTCTGTGAAACATAAGGTGTTTGAAAGTTTGTTGACATGCTTAAAGGTCACAAGTCCATTGGCTGCAATTGGGTGTATAAAACTAAAATGGACTCCAAATGAAAGATTGAGAAGTTTAAAGTTAGACCGGTAGGCAAATTTTTCACTCATAGAAGAGGAGTAGACTTAAAACTATTTTTTCCTTCAGTTTTTCCTAAAGATTTTTTCAGGGTGATTATGGCAATAATAGCTCATTATGATAAGGAGCTTTACCATATGCATGTTAAAACTTATTTTCTGAATAGAGACCTTGATGTGGAAGTCTTTATGGTATAACCCGAAGGTTTTGTAGCTAATGATTCAGGTGAGCTTGTGTGTAGATTGAAAAAGTCTATTTATGGCCTCAAGCAAGCTTCCAGACAATGGTATTTGAAGTTTCATAGTGTTGTCACTTCATTCGGTTATGTCAAGAACAAAGTGGATCGATGTATATACTGCAAGGTCAGTGGGAGGAATTTTATCTTCCTAGTGTTTTATGTAGACGATATCTTGCTTGAGAGCAGTTTTTTTGAATTACTGCATGAGGTGAAGCGGATGTTATCAAAGCATTTTGACATGATTGATCTTGGTGAGGAGTATTTTGTCCTAGGCATTGAGATCCATATGGATCGTTCTTGTCGTGTATTGGGTTTATTTCAGAGGATATATGTTGATTGCATTTGTGCAAAGATTCAGTATGCAGTATTGCAAGTCAGGAATTGCTCCTATCATTAAGGGCAATAAACTGAATCTGTCAAAGTATCCTTATACAGATATTAAGAAAACCTAAATAAAGAATGTACCATATGCTAGTGTACTTGGGAGCATAATGTATGCTCAAGTTTGTACCAGACTAGATGTTGCTTTTGCTATGAGACTTCTAAGCAGATATCGATCAGATCCAGGACACGATCACTGGGTTACTGCTAAGAAATTTTTGAGGTACTTAAAGAGGAAAAAAGACTATATGCTGATTTACAGACATGTTCAGAACCTGCAGTTAATAGTCTATTCGGATTCAGACTTTACTAGCTGTCTGGATGACGTGAAGTTGACAATTAGATATATGTTTGTATGTTAAAGGAAGGTGCAGTATTATGGAAAAGCGAGAAACAGAAAACAGTATTATCTTTTATGAAGTAAGCGGAGTTTATAGTATGCTTTTCGGCTACTACTTAGGTATTAGACTCCGGAACCTCATTAGGGAGTTGGTAATATTTGACTTTGTTGAAAGGTTCATACGGTTGTATTGAGACAAGTAACTCTGCAGTGTTGTTTATTAACAATGACAGAGGTCTCAAGGGGTCTAAGGATTTGGCGGTCAAATCCTTTGTATATTTGAATGACATGTCATAAGCATGAGCTTCGAAACATCATGGGATGCTGTTACGACATGTCATTTGCTGGGCTTAGAAGTATTATAAGATGCTTTTGTTTAGTGGGAGTTGTTTTCGATAATGCTCTAATAAAGTTCACATATGTGTTCTGTTATATTTAGTAACAATTTTGTCATGTATTGGCTCGTTGGCATTCAATAAAGTTTTCATGAATGTGTTAATATTGAGTACATACATAAGGTGAAAATCTCAAGGGTTGTGTAAATCTTGAGTGATGGCTGAGGCATTTATTTTTAGCCAAAAACGTATGTCTTGTTACACATAAAGTATAGTTAACTATAAAGGTAAGACATATGTGGGTTTATTGGAACCATAAAGAAATTTTCTTGTGGCACATCAGTTTTGTGACACATAAAGTAAGAGAATGGTGACTGACAAGGAAGATAACACATAACGTTTTCTCTATTATTTTAGGTGTTATCCGTTTGCCACACTACCATATTAAATCCACATCAGTAAAGTTAAGAGCACTTGTGACCATGGATGGCTCTGTGTCTTTTGATGCAGTTATTGGCATGATTCGATGTTTGAGACTTTATGGGATCGGATTGACTATTAAGGATTATCTCTAGACCAATATAAAGATGCGCATATACAGTGCAATTTTAATTAATATAGCCCAAGTGGAAGAATGAAAGAATATATTATATGTGGGCTTTATTAATTATTATTGTAATTATTAATTGGTCTAATAAAGAAAAGATATACAGTTTCCTATTTAGTCTAATAGGGAGCTGGATAGTATAGGCTGAGTTATTTCCTTATCCGTAATGAGATCATAGGTTACAAACTTCATAAATAGAGCTCAAGTCCCTCCTCTAAACCCTAATGTTCACATAACCTCACATAAAGAGTCGTCAGAAAGCGATACGTGAGGGGCCGTCTCATTGAAGCTAGTGCATAAGAGGGTTCTAGAGGAGAAGCTCTTGAGCAACGGATCGTCGCAATTCTGCATCAAGAATGATGGATCCGAAATAAGGTGCGTTAATTTTTCTACTTTATGAAACTGTGATTCACATATCTAAACGTAATAATCTTAGGCCGCTACATAAGGTTAATCGCCGCTTACACATGAGACCCTCACAAGCCCCCGGCGTGGATCGTGCCATCCTCACCAATGGGCCTTAGGACGGGGTAACCTCTCTCTCTAAATTTCTTTTTTATTTTTCTAATTTCTTGACAATGTTAGTTGAGTAGTTTTTGTTATGTTAAATATATCATGTCATCAATTTAATAACTGTTAATTATGATAACTCACAAAAGAACTTGATTGCACAAATTGAAAAATAAAAATAGAGAACTTGATTGCATGATAAAAAAAATTGAAAACCAAGTCGCACAGACAAACAACAAATAAATTATTAGAGTTGTTTTTAAAACCAAAGGAGTAAAAATAACTATCGAGAACACAAATAAATAATAAATGCCACTTTTGGAAAAATTTAATTGATAGGAATACCAAGCTTTCAGTAGTGCCACAGTTTTTTTCTTAATCTTATTCGGTTGTCATATTGGCTAAACTTTTTGTTTATTTGTACTTATATGCACACTTACATAGACGGTACATACCTTAATTATGCGTGTAATTGTAACCATTTTTTTTACATTCACTAAAGCTTTATATTTTATGTACGGAATGCAATGATCAATTTTTTTTTTCAATAAATGCAATCACGTTGTTTCGCTTGACAGTATCAATGTTTGGGTGCGTCGCTTCAATAATACGGCAATAATCAAACCTTTGCGCACGATATCAACCTTAAGTTGCCCCCTTTTAGTATGGATTTAAAAAGTGACTATTTTTCTCGTCCACGGTGTGGAACTCGATTACACTAATTTGCCAATTAAAAAACTAAAAAACTCGAACACCGTGCAACACATTCTTTTAAACAACCGCTTGACAACAGTAGACGACGATAGATCCCGATGTTAACAGGGTCATAAAACCCTTTGGATTTGTAAAGTGACGACGGACTGCCTGAACCATTTGGCAATTGACCAAGTCAAATAGGGAAATGACACTATCCATTCGAGTTACAAGTATTCATACGCAGCAATATTTCTATGAGCTGTCAAATTATGTCGCATAGAGTGTGCATTGGACATGAAGGAATCGAATGCACCCCTAAGAAGTGTGGCAAGGATGGAATTAAATCCATCAAGAACGTGGACCTAGGGTACATATTGGCTCTAGTGAAAGATTAGGTTTCTGTCCAAAAGTAGGGCTAACAATTCGTGGTTTGTGATGTACTCCCGTCGATTATTCTTGTCACTTCCCATCATTGCAAAATATATTAATATGGTTGTGCAGTGTTTTATTTTTAATAAAAGAAAATGTGTCATTTCGCGTTAGTAGCTATTTTTCTTAGGGTAAGTATAGCAATCATTCTGATTTTCTGATTCTGTTTTCCAGAACAAAAAAAGATGAGAATCCTATTTAATAACGTAAATGATTTTGATTTTGATTTTATTCCCAAAAATAATTTTGGAGCAAAAACAAGAACAAAAAAAAAAATTTGGTTCAAGTCTCACATCTTACTTTTCTCTTTCAGTTCTCTCGTCACTTTTCCCTTGACCTAAGATAGAACGAGATCTCATTTTCAAAGAAAACATATAAGATAATAAAAAATTAAATAAAAATTAAAAATTTAAAAAATTGGAAAAATTCTAAAAAATCAGAAAAATTTCAAAAAATCCCTAAAAATAGAAAAAGCCTAGATTATGCTAGTTTGACTTCATTTTCATAAATTTGGAGATTCCCTAGATTTCATAAATATCGTTCTTTTTTAGGAAAATCATAAATATCTTTGAAATTAAACTCGAACCATATTTCTCTAAGCCCTTAGAGCTTCACTAGGGTTTTATGATACGATTTATCAATGTCATGATTCCTAATTGCGCACTTGATTTCATTAATTGTGGTTTGCCCAAGTTTATATACTTTAGACTTTACTAGTTTTAGCAAGCTTTCGTTTTATTATGCGATTTATTAATGCCATGATTCCTTAATTGGGCACTTGATTTCATTGATTGTAATTAAAACTAAGATGAACCAAAAACGCACACCAATACAGGACAGTACAGTGCATTTTCCTTGTAAAAAGCGAGAGTGTCACTCGTGTCGGTTGTCTGCTCGCTCAAAAGAGTTCAATGAAACCTCACAATAAATGGCGAAAATGACTTGGGATGATTCTTGAAATTTATTTTTACATTTCAATATGCAATATGCTATATAAGAGAATCAATAAGAATTAATCTTCGATTAAATCGAAATGGAGGATGAAATTTCACAAAGTAACTACGTAATTACTGACTTAAATGACAAAAATTGGAAAGAGCAATTGTTCCCGAAAACATAAATTTTGTGCAGTTACCAAACGAGGACTCAGGTTGAGCATTAAAGATGGAAAGAAATCCATCTTGTCACTAATTGGAGGATGGAGAGGATTTGAATAAGCATTAAAAAGAACTTGCATTAAAAACTAAAGATTTTAAGATGGTCCAATTGGTGCAACTTACCCAATGGAGTGATTTGTATCTTACCAAGAAGGCGAAAACACAAAACTCTACTTGTTCACGCTTGGTCGTGTAGACAAAATGTACAAGCATTCGGAGGTCCTGCCTTCCCATTGATGAGAGATGCATTTACATTGTTTTTGGTGCCAGCACCAAAGGGATCTCGAACTTGTTCCCGTGCCATTGCAGGAGCAGAAGTCACTTGATCTGGAAAATCATCGAGAATATGTCATCATGCCAGATACTTGAACAAATTGGGGTTGTCTTTGTCTCTCTCCAAATAGTCTCGAGTGATCAAGTCCTCAATCCTTTTCTTGATTGCCTTGAAATCAGGCTGCAATAAAACAAAATCAGTCGATAAAAGCTGAAAGAACCAGGATAAAAGTAATGGGTCAACACAGTGTCTAGAACAGACCTTAAACATGCGACCCAACTGCTCAACACACTCCATGACCAACTGCTGATGACCCAAAACTTTTCGACTCTTCATGATACGCACAATTGAGGCATCAATTGCGTATCTCCGATCCTTATCAACATCTTCTATCACTTTCTTCTTCTCATCCACAGGAGGAAGAGGAATCTGCATGTTAGAAATATTAAAACGAGATTGCACAGATAAATTAGGGGAGAAAAAGTAAATCAGGATTGCAATTAAAATTTGATGTAGAAAGACAAGGTCAGAAAATTCAGGACAATAAAAAAACAGTTGGTTATACCTTGATCCTCTGCATTTTGTCGGTGAACTTGGAGTTGAACTCAAAGTGATCAGTAGGAGCAACGCTTTTTGTGTTTGGTTCTTTGTTAAGGATCTTGTACTTAGCACATGATAAGGAGTGGAGAAGCCTCACAACATCATCATCAGTCAAATTCAACTGGGTCATTATCTCTGAGTAACTCAGTCTATCAGAAGAGTTGAATAACAACAGAGCTGAGGCCTACAAAGAAATAGAGAGGGGATAAAAAGTTTTCAAGCGAGAAAGTACATAACACGAAATAAAAAATTCCAAAGTCTACCAAATCTCAAAATCGATAAACCAAAAGTTCGAAAACAAATTACCTGGTATGTTGTCACTATCAACTCCATGATTTTTGGCTCAAATTCACCAATAATGTTACAAGTCCCTAACGAATAAATCCATGTTAGCTTTCGATGCTTTGTTTTGGTCTGGTAGAATTCCCTAAAAACTTCAACACATTTTACCTGAAACAACCAAAAAATTAGCAATGACTTTTAAATCAGAGTGAACTAATCTATTTCAACCATCGGAAATTGCCTATGAACATCAAATTTTATATCTCGGAAAAATTCCGCAAGTACCATTTCTGCTGGAAGGTTCAAATCAAAGGACTTGTAACTTGGCCAAAAACCGGTAGTCAGAACCGTGACTGTCAAGTCAATGCAAGGATTTGCATTTGGATTATTACTGAGATACTCTTCAAAACTAGTTTGGTTTTCCTTTCCTAACGTCAAATCCGTAACCTGGAAAACAGAGACGTGAATTAAGAACATATTGCTGCTGGTGAAACTAGTTTTAAGAAAAAAAATCTAGGAACACCAACCATCCCTTCCATCTTCGATGTGAATAGTCCACCGCATTGCTGCTTTAATTTCGTGAGGATACTTCTCTCATGGTCATCATTGGCACTCTTATCAAGGAGAAGTCGTCTAGCAAGCTTCTTCCTGCCAGTTTTGATGATTATTAGTAAGCAGATTGATGCCATCACTAAGTTCCAATTATACTGGATGACGACCACAATGGACTATTAGGTGGATCCACACAACAGACCCAACTTAATGGGATGAGGCATTTGTTTCCTATTATCAATATGGCTAAGTTTCATATTCTAATGCATGGAGATTTTATTTGCAGACATGAATAACATGCTTGATATATATTCTCGAAGGTCGCTGTAAATTGATTATGGAAATCGTCTTAATTGTTCTTTTACTATAGAGATACAGAAGAGAGATGTAATTATAATATATATAACAGAAATGTCGCTAACATAGGTTCTTCATCTTGAAGATCATTGGGCATAAATACTTGCACCGTACTCTCAATAAACTTGCACCCATTACTCAAGGGTCTGGTCTCCTCTGATATTAAACTATTCAAGAAAATGAGAACTAGTTTTATTTTTGATGTAACTAAATAATAGGTAGAAAACTAGTAAGCCTAATTTCAATAAATCATGAACTAACTTTTATACGGTACTTCTATGGATACTGAGGCATAGAAGATGAAGTTAATTTCACAATCAACAGTATGGTCAGTAGGCTATCCACCCGTCAATACATCTCCAATACTAAAAATATTACCTATAGAACTCAGCAAAAAGATCCTTGTCACTGATATATGCGAGCAGCTTTACTACCTGCAAAAGGTACAATAACCACCTATGATACCTAAAAAATGATGCTACATTACAAAAATTAACGTCCACACAACAGACCTTCTCAAGCGTTTCTTCAATGGCTTCATCGCTCAATTTTTCACTGCCTCCTTTCTTAAGTATATTATCACAAAAAGTAGCCAAAAGCTCTGCACTTGAGCTTCGGCCAACACCCTTGTTGCAAAAGACATCAAAAGCTTCCTCAAGTGCCTGTCAAAAGGAACGTCCAAACGAGAATGTATTTGATGTAGCTTTTTGAAATCACTTCAACCACAAGATATGAACCTTATGGAAAAGAGTGTGGTTCTGGAAACAGTCATTCACATATGCCACATACTTATCATGTAGCTCAATCACTTTCCTCACGAAAACCTGCCAAGAATGAGATGAATCAATGCTCCTAAACAGACCAAATTTTTTTTATTTTATTATTATTAGCATATAGAGGAGAACTAGAAAATTGAATGTATTACCTGTTCCTGCAAGCCAACTACATCCTTCTTATCGCCCTGTGAAAAGGAATGAAGAGATTAGGTTACTTGCTTCATAAAATGTTCCAAGTCAAAACAAAGGTATGCAAGAATATCATAGATGTGCAACCACACACTATAATACAGAGTGACAAGGATGACGAGTCCCACACAATTGGAATTTAAAATAACTCACAAATGGTAACTTAGTGAAGCATAAATTCCTTTATGAAACCTAAAGCTCAGAAGCATCGCAGGACAATTTCCTTAGTGTCATACTAAATAATAAAAATTGCATCATACAATTCAAACTAATTGAATGCTAGAGCTTCAATAAACATTTTCAATATTTCTCCAAGAGAAGACTGCAATGTAGAATTTTCAAAAATCCTTTTGAATATTTCATGGACAGTGGTCCACTACTACACATAAAAACAGTAAAGGCATGAGTATGCAATAAGCCAGTTTTCTTGGTACACAGTATAGCACTGTAGTCATAGTTGAATGATTGAATTACTACGTCGGCTCCTTGCTCACTTAGGCCTGACTGCTAAGACAATAACATAACAATGTCTATGTGTCAGCTATCTATGCTAACATGTGTACTTGATAATCATGTTCACATATATTCAGCTCTTGGAATATGTATGGCATATCTAACGGTCACTATTGTGATGTATGTCTTTGAGAACACCATCTCTCTCTTAATGATGGGACTGGCAGATACTTTCTTGCATTATTGGCTCCTAATCTTTGGGTTATTCTCCTCCAAAATCAAGTTGGTTCTCTCCCCCCCAACCCCTTCTTTTTTCCTCTCTCTCTCCCTCTCTCACACACACGCACAACCCGTCCACAAAGCTGATCTTAATAGATTCCCTTTTGAGTTGCTTGACTAGCCACTTGGGGCAAGCTGCATCTCTTTCTGCAAGTCAATCTTCTCATTTGAAGATTAACTTCTGTCTTCTTGAATGAAGGAGAGGGTTTTTACCAAAAGATCTAAGTCAGCATCAATTCCTGATTTGATTCCACCAACTTATATCGCAATTAGCATAGGGGGATTAACTCGCTGGCTGATACTAATCCTGCTCCAAGTAGATATAAAAAACCCAGCATCCCACTTTAAGTGAAAAAATAGGAAACATATCAGAATCGCGCTTAGGAAACTTATTATTACCCTAGCAGACTTCTGTTCTGTAAGAAGGACAATAATCCGACAAGAGAGGGTATCCCAGATAGCCATGGACAATCAAAATATTCCATCTTCACTAAGGGTTGACGATAATCTTATGGTTATAATAATTTTGTGCACAGCTTGATCTATCTACAAGGCTACATCAATGAACCACATAAGGTTTTTAGTCCACAACATTCCAACAACTCAGCTTGTTATCTTCCGCCATGTAAATCCAATATGAAAAATTGGAACTCTCCCTCTGTGTACTCAACTGATTCCATATCATAGAGACAACCACTGATGGATGCAGAAACATCTTGAGACGAGAGCAGAAACTGACAAGTAAAGCATGCAAATTCAGTGTCGGACGACGATCCAACAATACAGAAGAATGGAAGGAGACTTTGCTCATTTGACTAAACTAGAGCAGAAATTATGCAAAATTCATATGAAAAATGCAAAGCCATGGACTGATAAATTGAGATACTAGTATACCAACCTTCTTGCTGCTAGCTGCATCTTCTGCTTGTTTGACCAAGGCAGTTCCCTCAGCAGTAACATGCTGAAAAATGAGGAGCACAAAACAAGTTTAAGGATGACAAAGGCAAGTGCAGTTGAATGAGGATGAAATATGGATGACGGTTAAAGGACCTGCTTAAATATGTTAGCGACAGGATCCAAGCCTTTTGGTATTTTTGAGAAAAGCCTGAACATCCTCGACAAATCTTCAACCTAAACAGAATAGAAAACATGATAGGTAAATACAACCAAAAAATATCCAAGACCAGATGCAGTTGAATGAGGATGAAATGTGGATGACGGTTAAAGGACCTGCTTAAATATGTTAGCGACAGGATCCAAGCCTTTTGGTATTTTTGAGAAAAGCCTGAGCATCCTCGACAAATCTTCAACCTAAACAGAATAGAAAACATGATAGGTAAATACAACCAAAAAATATCCAAGACCAGATGCTCATGAGGGGACAAAAGCGGATCCAGAATACCTTATCATCTCTGAGTAATGCATGACATCCTGAGTGTTCAAGTAGTTGGCTTGCATATACAGACAACAACTCATGTTGAACTTTCTGAAGAAAGTGCAAACAGATAACAATATCAAAACTAAAAAATTGTATAGGTCAAATTCCATCCAGATCTTGGAATATTCAAAATCTAAACAAGAATCAAAGATATGAACACACAGTTAATTGCACAAGTTGTTCCACCAGACTAACCATAAAAGCCAAAATTAACAAGGACAAACCTCTAGTAGCTTGGGCTCACTGCTAGAATGCAAGTAATGAGCAACCCCATCTTTCTCTCGTTTTAGGCACTCCTCAGCCTGGGAATCCCAATATCAGACATCAAACCTTGTGAAATATCATCATCATCATCAAGATGTAAATGATTAGACAGGTAATGAATTCTTTACCTTCAACATATAATCAGGACAAGAGTCCTCTAGAATCCAACTTGAAGCTTTACGGGAATAATAAGCAGCACTATCTTTCAGCATAGCTGCTTCAAAATCATTTTCGTAATAATCCATTTGTCCCATGCCAATCTCCACGAATATATCCAATATATTCTTCAATAAAGCTCGATCAATTTGCTCTCCTTCACGTTTTTGATCAATCTAATGCAAACAATTTCTGATAGTTAACTCAACATTAACATTGAAGAGAGAAAGGGACCGTAGTTAAATGAACACAAACATACCAATGAGATCACGGCATCCCTTACTTTCACCTTTAACTCTTGATATACCTTTAAAACAGCAAACAATGTACAATAGTCAAATTTTAGTGCGGCATCTGTGGAGGAAACTGAAAATGACGGTATCAAAGTCAACCAAGAAATCAATTATGAACTGTCTAAAGGCCACAACTATCCTAGGATGCAATCTAAGCTAAACCCAGCAAAAAAAAGAAGAAAGAAAGTAAAGAGAACAGCAAATAGAAAGATTGTAGAGACTTCATACCAGTTCACGGAAGCAGGTCAGGCCAACTTCATTTAGGGGTGGCAGTGATCTCCTTGCAATGAAGTAGCGATCTAGATAAAAGAAGAAACGAGAAAGCCATCTGACCATAACCTTATGATTCGCCCACCTTTTGACAAGCTCTCTCAACATAAACTCGTCATGTTTCTCTCTTAATGATGGCAATACCTAAATTGTAAGCAGAAGCAGATTTTTCAATGGATGAGGAGAATAAAAAATAAAATGATAGCCGCTACATAAATGACAGAACTAGATATAACCAATAAGCTAAATACAGGTAATAACCAACTCTGCATTGGCATAATCATAGACAATTAGTTATCAGACCATCCCTCCCCACGCAAACGAAAAAAAAAACTCCCTCCCTTCCCCCAGAAAATGACGTTCTTTTGTAAGCAATTTATGTAAATTGATCTCATGTTCAACAGGAGGAGGAGAAAGCGAGAACAAGGAGGACGGGAAAAGAATGCACGACTCCTCAATATCTCCTTATATACCTAAGTTGACATGGTCAATGGCCAATCCCTAGAATCATTGGCTACAAATCAGAAGCAACAAAACTCTGGAGGACTTGACTGACTATGAAAACAAGAATAAACATGCAGATTCGTAAATAAGGTATATTAACAACTAGATATTGGAAAAAGCTCCATAAAAACAGCAAACATCAACCATTTTTATTTTCTTTTCTCTTCTTTTCTTTTTGTTTGACCATCAGGCTTAACTGGCCATAAGTTTGGGCGTAGTACATGAGCTGGAAGTAGAGCAGAATGATGAGTCAACTCCCTCAAGATTACATCTACGTTGCAGCAATAAATGGCTCTTCGCACTGATAAAAAGATTGATTCTCGAGAATTTTACTAGACTCCTTCGCAGAAAAATTTTGTATCTATCAACCACTCTTGGTCTTTCTGCTGTTCTTTCGGATCTATTCATTCTTTCAGAAACCTTGTCACCAAACTTCTTCTGACAGCCGACTCTTTGTTAATCCACTTTATGTAATCTCAGTTGGTTGATACTATCTGTTCTCCAAAAATGACTCAAGCTTTCACCACATGCCACGGTTCTTCTATCTTAAACTTACTCTCTTTTATAAAATTCACAAAACACAATCATAAAATACAATCTCTAATGAATAAAGAGATAGTAATAGGCTATAATGAGGAAAAACAGCCCAAAAATTTCCAAAGAATTGAAGGACACTGTCATAAATATTTAAATGAAGACACATCCATACTATACAAGACTGATGCTTAGGCAATGCAAGTAAAAGAAAAAAGAAAGCACCCAACTATTACACCAGCCATTGAGAAAGTCAATGGCATCTACAAGAATGTAAATCCAACAACAGCTCTAGATAAAACTTCTTTAATTCCGTAACTTCAAGGGAAATAATCAACCAATATAACAGGAAAAGGCAGTTGTGGACAGTAAATCTTCCTCACCGTTGACATAATATACTCTTCAAAAGATTCTCTATACTTGTCATACAGTTGCTGGGAGTAATCATGCGGAGGCTTTTGAGTACACATATAGTAAATAGTACTGCCAGGAGGATTGAGAAGAAAAGGGAAAAAAGCAACTATTAGCAAACCAATCAAGACAGTGGGATAACAATTCTAAGTATCACAACTCCTGAAGTCACAAATTCAGAAGTGAGGCTTACGTGTAGAGCATCATGTAGTCTTCCGAGCTAAACTGAGGCTCAGGAAGCCCTTCAAGGATATTCTTGAGCTTCAGTATACCCTTTTGCATGAACTCCCATCCTTGTTCTAAATCAATTGTTTCCCTCTCATTCGCCGCCATATCTCCACAGTCTGGTTCTCAACACCAAATCTGCAAGTAGAAGCCGATTAAGTCATTGACAACAGAAAATTGTGAATCTGAACCAAATCCAACAATGCAATAAAACCTAGGAAAACCACTCTTCCGCAAGGCCAAAAAATATTCTATTGACTGCTTCCGGCAGGACAATCACTAATCCGTCGGAGAAGTATTTAAATAATTACAAGTATCCTATTAGGACTCTGATTTAGGTCTTGGACCGTCTTACCCAAACTTGATAATACCGCTAATATCTTGAGCAGTATCAGCTTCCTAATCTAACACGCTGTATCTACCCGCAACTGGAATTCTAACCTCAGATAATTCTACACCTAATTCCACAACTCAACCCTAACTCCAGTCTACCGTCGACAAGAAAAATACGTATCAACGAGCTTCCAGAGCAGAAAATCCCTATCTCGACCCCGTTTCTACGAACTTCTAGGTAAACAAACAGAGTAAAACCTCGCGCTCCGACCTCGAAAGCGAAGAGCCGGCAACCAAGGTGCAATCACCCCCAAAAAGAGAGCAACAGATCCGAGGTCGATTCACTCGAAATTGACCGACGGAATCCAATGGCGGATTGACGTCGGCCACAAGCGATCGCGAGACTCGAAACGAGATTGCGGAGGAAAGAATCCAGCAGAACTAGAAAAACCAGAGGGAGAGAGAGAGAGAGAGATGATTGGAAGGATCGGAGAAACCCTAGGGAAGGAGAGACTTGTGAGTCGCAGAATCGGAACCCACCAGTCAGTGGAGGAGGGAGATGGGAGGCACGGAGCTCCGACAGTGCATTGATTGTGAAGAAGAAACAGTAGAATGGGAAAATCTTAGGGAAAATTTCAAATAAGGCTCAAGTTTTCTCATTTCTTCTCATTTTCTCGAATAAGAGTACGAAGTTGATCTTATTTCAAATAAGAGCCCGAAGTACTTTTTTTTATCTCAAATAAGGGCCTGAAGTGATCATGCCTATTTCAAATAAGGGCCTAACCTCGTCGGCCTGCCAAATATTTCGATCGATTAAGGGCATTTTCGTCAAAACACAATTTACCCTAATTTTTAGTTAAATTATATTAAAAGTTTAAAAAAGTAAAAATAAAACAAAATAAAAAGAGATATAGGCGGGAGGGCAGTGCCCTCCCGCCTGTGGCCGCTGCCCCACCACCAGTGGGGCGGCGGCCATGGCCCGCAGGGGACGACCGCAGGCGACGCCTAGATTTGGGAGAGGGTTGCGGCCCTCTCCCGGTTCTGTTGAGGGCCAGCAGGCCCTCGCCTCCGGTCGGCGGGGTCGCCGGCCCACGCCGAGGGGCCGGCGACCCCGTGGGCCATGGCCGCCGCCGCCCCACTGGTGGTGGGGCAACGGCCACAGGCGGAAGGGTAGCCCCCTCCCGCCTGTGTCTTTTTTTTTTACTTTTAATTTTTTTAAATTATTTTGAAAAATGAAAAAAGGAAAAAACAAATAAAAAATAAAAATAATAACAAAATATGAAATGACCAAAATGCCCTTATTAACTGGTGAGTTGGGCCCTTTTTTGAAATTGATAAAATCACTTTAAGCTCTTATTTGAAACAATATCCACTTCAAGCCCTTATTTAAGATAAAGAGGGCACTTCAGGCCCTTATTTGAAGCAATGTTAACTTCAGGCCCTTATTTGAGAAAATGAAGGGACTTGGGCTCTTTTTTGAAATTTTCCCAAAATCTTATTCTAATAATTATGATCAAATCCTAATCTCTCTTTTCATCACAGTTGATGCGATTTGGTGTCTTCTAATTACATCGAAACTTTGACAAAAAAAAATTCATACCGCGAAAATTTCCAAACTGGTACACTGTGACAAATTTACCCCAAAACTCTTTTTTTGATCACGAAAAACCTCAAACTGGTACACCTGTGATAAATTTATCCCAAACTATTTTTTTTACCTCCAAAAATCTCAAACTGGTACATCTGTGACAAATTTACCCTTAACTATTTGTTTTTACAGCAAAAAACCCCAAACTATTACACATGTGATAAATTTACCCTTCGTTAAATTGGGTAATACCACGAAAAACCTCAAATTGATACACCTCTGACAAATAGAGGGTAAAAACTCAAACTGGTACACTCGTGAACTGCAACGTACCATCTAACTCAGCAATTTGACGTTAATTTAACGAAAACTAATGGAGGGTAAATTTGTCACAAGTGTATCGGTTTGGGGTAAATTTATCACAAGTGTATCACTTTGGGGTTTTTTGTGGTCAAAAAATAGTTTATGGTAAATTTGTCACAGGTATACCAGTTTAGTATTTTCCGTGGTATTAACCCTAAAAAGTTACATCGAAACCACAAGTACCATAATTTTTTTTAATCACTTTTTTTTGTTGAAATTTTAATCACTTAAGTGTCATGATTTTAGAAAATCGCTCATTTGAATGCATCATTGAAAAAGAAAGTACATTAACTTGAGCGTCGTAAATTTACATTGATTGCTTGAATACCATAAACTTTTAAAAAAACATTCACCACAAGTACCATGTCACGCTGGATTGTCGGCACTTATGGTGGATTTCTTTTTATAAAAAAACGTTACGACACTCAAAGTGAACGGTTTTTGAAAGTTGTGACACTTCAGTATTTGAAAAAAAAATTATGAATACGAAAGTTATAGCGCTTGTGGTGTCATTTTCCCAATTATATCTTCTTCTTCTTCTTCGATGTAGTCCTTTATCATCACAGTCTAGTACAATCGAATCCTTCGTCATTTATCGTTAGATAACACTGTTGCGACCTTCTCAAGCGTGAGCCACCGAGAAAAAACTAATGGGCTACTAAATGGGAACGAAGGTTCCTCTCACAAAGTAGTTGCTCACGTTTAGCACGGACTCTCTTAAGCCCTTGCAACTGCAACATGATACTCGATTTAACATGCAATTTTTTTTTACCTAAAAAAAAGTGGCCACTAATCAGTCATTGTCGATTAGACACCCAAGTAAAGGGTGGGAGAGCACTTTATGTCTATGAATCAAAGATTCAATAGATTCAGGCCCTTAATTATGTTATATCAATATAACGCCCCATCGATACTTATTCTCTTTATTTTTCAAAAAATCTTGCAAGCAGTCTTGGTTGATTTAAGCTTAAATCACTATTATACAAGAGCGATCATGTGGGTACAAATCAATAATTTAATACTCAATAAACCAAAGTAACAAATAAATTGCTAGAAATAGGGCTAAACTCAATGCAAAACAAAGTATAGCCTTACCATGGTTAATTTCCCAAATATCTGCGAAGTGTTAATTAAAAATGAATGCCTAGCCTAAGTATGATTTCTAAATGTCTATGCAATTCGAATTAATTCTTTTTGATTTTTTCTTTTTTAGGAAAACTAGATAACATGCAATTTTGATCTAAGTTTAACATGCATAATTATCAACTAATGACGTGTGACATGACCTAATTCTAATGACAAGTGAAATGAACCTGAACTATTTTAATATGACATGCAATCTAATTTATATGAGCCTAAACATGTAATTTCTGAATGACATTGATATGATGACATATGACATGGCAATGCTGACATGACAATGTTAACATGGTAACTGGTGAATAATGATGACGTGGCAAAATGACATGATATTGATGATGACATGGAAATATGAAAATAATCTTACATGCATGTTGTTTTGTGATTTTCTTTGGAAGTCAAAACAGGAAACCGTCCAATATATGTAATTAGCTAATTCAAATTAGGAAATAATGTAGAGTAAATCGTGCGCTAAATTAGTAAATTTCCTAAATTATATATGCAATTCTAAATTAGGAAATAAATCTATCCTAATATGCAATGCAATTTTTTTGTAATTTTTTTGATATAAGGTTTTACTAAATTAAAAGATAGCTAGTGTATAAGCACAGATAAACGAATATTCAATTCATCCAAATTAGGGAATAAGAGTAATTGGGAACCTTATGCACAATTTAAAAAGGGATATTTCCTAATCGGTAAATGCCTAAAAAATCTCACAACAATCCGAAGTTAGATCCAAAATAATTCCAATAAGGCAATAAATATAATTCGGTTTGGAAAAATACCTAATTCGAATAATCAAACTCGAAGGACCGGTGGCAAAGAGTTTCACGACGACCAACAAAGATGCACCGGCGATGACAAAGGAATTGGCTAGCTTGGTGGAAGGCTCGACCAACGGAATTAGGGACTCGCCTTGGATGGTCTCGGCGGAGTACCAAAATTCTACGGACGTCACTTAAGAGCGGCAATTAGACTCGATCGACACCGAGTCAGAGTTAGGTAAACCTGCAAAACAGAACCCAAGTGCAGCGAAGCAACAGACAACAAAGCAGCGGCATCGGGACTGGACTGGTTGCGAGGGAGCTTGGAGGGGCGGCACTGCTTGCTGGTCGCTGCGGTGTCGATTAGTGGCTGTTCAAGAAGTCCCGGGAACTAAGGTAGGACCACCGACGTGGAGGCGCTGGACACACCAAGAACGTTGTTGGGGGCTAACAATGTAACCTAGAGGGGGTGAATAGGTTGTTTCGATACTTTTTCAAATAATGCGGAAAACAATAGGTGATATGAAAAAGATCGGGTAAGCAAATGTTTCGCGCAACAGTATCTGAGTGTGTGCAAATAGAGTAATGACTTAGAAAAGATTAGCACACCAGATATATAGTGGTTCGGCTTATATCCCAATCCTACGTCCACTCCACACAACTAACAGCCACATCCCGGGCTGGAATGCACTAGTAAACTGCCTCAAGTTACAAACAGTACGTAAGTTGATCTTTCACGCGATAGATCACACTATCTTGATATAGTCTCACTACTCAGGAATGTATACTTGATTTTGCACGATTACAAGGCAACTAAAGATCACCAGATCTTTCACAGATTAAGCTTTTCAACTAGAACAAATTCTAGAGCACTTTTGATATTCAATTAGTTCGAACTCTCTTTTGGCATTCATGACTTCCTTCTTTTATAGGCTTCAGTATTCTAGCCGTTTGAACACTCTTGGAGAAGTAAAAGAGCCGTTGGAGATGGATGGGACATCTTGTCCTCGTGCTGAAATAATCTTCTTTCAAGTCAGACTAGACTTGCTCGAAACAGGTGCAGCGATACTGTTCCTCGTTGACAGGTTACTGTTGTATTCTAACAGAGCAGTTGTACTGCTCTCGAGGAGATAGAAATCCTCCCGTTGGCTTTCCCATCAACCTTTAGTAACTTTAGCTAATCTTTCTCAAACATCATCACGTTTGGACTTTATATAGCTTGTCTGACCTGATCTTTCAAGATCCGATATCAAACAATCGGTGACCAAATCTTTTGAGGTCTTCAGGGGCTATTTTCACCAAAACGCTTCAGACACCACCTGATGTTCAAGCGATAGGCGATAAGTGATCCTTGGCCTTGTATAACAAACATCTGCACACCAAAGGTAAATTAAATACTAAGGGATAGTTTGGAAATCATCAAAATATTTCATAAGATGTTTCTCCAACAATCTCTCCTTTTTTGATAATGACAAAACTATCTCGCAGATGTGAAGTGCGACAAAGTTTATAAAGTGCAATAATGTAAAGATCTGCATTGCTGATTTTTCATGATAAGCATAATAGTAGATATAAGATTTCTCCGAAAAAGATTTGGAAGTGAATTTGGAGAAGAACTGACTAAGCTGATCTTTTGATTTTGAAAATATGTTGATCAAGATCATTAGTCACAGTTCAAGAAGTTCTTGAGATAAACATCTGTAGAGAGAGTCTTTTGCTTTCTTGACTTGTCCTTAGGCTCCCCATGTTTCTATACTTTCCTTAGCATTTGGAAATCGAGTCCATTTTGCACCTGTAAACATTTTGTGTGAACCTGTATAACCCTGTATACGTATATTCTCCCCCTTTTTGTCATCAATCAAAAGATATAGCAATAGAATGACATAGGCACAATAGATTGGAATAACATATGTTCCATTGATAACGGCCTTGAGACGAGGGTGCATTCAACAAAATAGGAGTAGAAAATAGAAATAGGCAGTCATGCGCACACACAAGGAAAATTTATTTGGTGCCGGTGCACTTGCGTTTCTTTGAATCAAATGAGGAAGGGGAAGGCTAAGGAATAGATTGGATGGGGTTGTAGCAGTCCAGGCCGATGATGGTCCTCTCAAGCTTGACCAGATATTTCGATATTTGGGCCAGGGACACCTTCAAATCCCATACATCAGATTGAATAGCAAGCAGGACGTCCGAAGACGAGGAGGCAGATGGTCTCGCTGGAGTTGAAATTCTTTCAGGTCGGGGGGGGGGGGGGGGGGGAGGGGACGCCAGGCCTTCTTGGCTACAGGAGCCTTGCCTTTCTGCCTTTTCCTTGAAGCAGGCTGTTCAACGTATCTTTCCTTGAGCAGTTCCTTGGCGCGCTCATCATCTCCATGCCCAATGGCAACTACCTCATCTTTAGTGTTCAGCCAATCTTCTAGAGAAACCCGTAGCATCATCTTCTAAAGAGTCTTCTTCCCAATGATGATATGAGGAAAATGTTTCTTGGAGACTGGGGAGACGTCGATGCCTTTTCTCTTGAAGATCATCCGACCAATAAGTGCTCCATACGACAGACCTCCTGTTTTCCTCTTTATTGTTCGGTACATGTGCAAGATGATGAGGTGCGGGATAGAGAGTGGAAATCCAGTGAGTAGAGCCCACAGCACGTTAGCTTCGAATCTTGACACATCATTTGAGGATGAGGACTTATGACGGAGGATGAGAGTTAGGATCTTTTGAAGAAAGTTTACTTTGAGGGGTAAAACATTGACTGGCACAATCTTTCGAAAATCACGAGTGAAATTTGGCGTTTCCAAAATGAAATTGTATGTGTCATCGGAAGAGATCTCCAACTTCTAATAAGGACGAAAGTTGGTTTGGAGAAGCTCAGCCAATTCCTCAGCGGTGATAGTATAGTTTTTCTTTTCAAATGTGAATGTGAAAGAGTGAGGATCTGGAAAATGCAAGTTTGAATAAAACATTGTGATCAAATTTGGAGAAGATGGATCCTCCATTATGCACAGTTCCAAGAGTTTGTGTTTTTCGAGTATCTCAAAGAGAAATATTCCGTGAGAGTCCAGAAACTCAAAATCCACTACTCGAGGAAAAACTAGAGTTCTTTTGGAAATCAGAGACCAAGCCTTTTCGTGTGACGTTTCGAAATTTTAAGGTCAATAAAATAATAAAATTGGATTTTTGTGGTCTAAGGGACAATTATTGGACGCGGTTTATTTCTTTTAGTTCAAAGGGTTTGTTAACCCTGAAGCGCTGGTCAGAGACCCTTCGCGCCCTTAGCGCCCTCTTCGCGCTTGAACCCTTCGCGAAACCTCCCTTTAGCCTTAGCTTTATGTGCTAAAAGACAAGAATATTCAAATTTGATTTGATCCGTGGGCCCTCTTATCACCTCATTCTCTCTCTCTCTCTCCCCCCTCTACTGCCGTGCCACCCACTCCCCCTCCCATCAACTTTTTCCTTTTTTTCCCTTCCTTCTCTCTCTCTCCTCTGCTCCCCCCTGTGTACACCCCTCTCCCTCCTCTGCTCACCCGACCACCATCTCCTCCTCTCCTCCTCTTCACCCGCGCCTGTCGCCACCACCTTCCTTCGCCGTCACCAGCCACCTACAGCCGTGCCGGAGTCGCCCGCCACTATAACAACCGCCCGCGAGCCCCAGCCCGAGCTGCTGCTCGAGTAGCCGCACGAGTTCGCCACTCGTAGCTGTTGCTCGAGCAGCCGCCCGAGCTCGCCACTCGTCGCTGCTGCTGCCGCCAACCTCCACCACACCTCGCCGCTCAAGACCAGCTGAGCTAGCCTTCGTTGCGCCGGCCGAGCAGCCCTGAAGGACTCGCGACCTCTGCCCCGTCGGTTCGAGCCTCCACCAGTCCGCAACCCCGACCCTCTCTCTCTCCCCCCGGCCGACCACCACCGCACCTCACCACCTCCTTTCCCCGTCGCCATCGGTCCGCTGCTAGCCGACCGTCGCGCCGCACTACCACTCGCTGCAGGCCCCGTCGTCCGCCGCGAGCCCGTCACCGCTCACCCGTGCCTCCTCTTCCTCTGTTCAGCCACACCGCCGCCTTGTTCATCGCTGGTCTCGCCGCCGCCGCGCTGTTCAGTCACCGTCCAGCAGTTCGAACGTCGTCCGAGTCGTCTCCGTCGCTTGCCGGAGCTCGCCGCCGCTCATCGGAGCTAGTCGCCGCTCGCTGGAGCCAGCCGCCGCTCGCCGCCGCCGCCGTCACCGTCGCTGGACCGCTTAGAGTAGTGAGTTAGCCCCTAACTCTCGGTTAGGTCGCTAATTGCGTTCGAGTTTAGTTTAATTAGTCTAATTAGGCGTTCACGTAGATTAATTGTGGTCGATTTAGTTAGAGATTGGATTTAGGTTAAATGACCACAATTATATAAATTAGACTGGTTAGCTAGGTTGTCTGTGGCTAATTGGTGAATAGACGGGATTGTTTGATTGACTGCAATTGTTTGACCGCGAGCGAGCGTTTGGTTAGAGTCGAGAGAGTGATGAATTGATTGATTGGTTAGTTGGTAAGCGGATGAGTCGCATATGGTCAGTGTTAATGTTTGAGTGCGATACGTTAAATTGTTGTCGACTGCTTGATGTGGTGATCAATGCCTGACTGCTGGATGCTCTGAGTGGTTTATGATTGACCGTATGAGGATTGATCACCCGTATTTAGATGCAAAGTCTGGTGGATAATTCGTGCATCACATGACCACGTGTGGAGTTAAATTGCATATTTGAGCATGAAAATGGCCTTGGGCTAGATTTTGAGCATGATTTCGTGTGTGGATGCATTGGACTAAATGCAAAGATATAAACTGACTGGTTGCCTAGTGTGCTTGTGTGGGCATATGATGGAATTCCTGACATGTTGGTGCCGTGTCGATCGGAATCACACGACTTATCAGATGCGCGACAGTCTATGTCGCCAGGCTGGTCGAATGCCGGTCGCAGCTTGTGATGGACCGAAGCCCCTACAAGGATTCCTGGTAGTTTCGTGCTGTGTCGATCGGAACCACATGGTCTATCGGTTGCCATCGCCGAAAGGAAGGGACGAAGCCCGGTCATGCCGGAAGAGCACCAATTGTCTAGCGTGCTGAGCATCAACTGTCTAGTGTGCTGCGCACCAACTATCTAGTGTATGGGGCCAAGTGGCCATTAATAATTGGAACACGCGTGTTGCATTGTGCTTGCGAGCTGTTATGGTATTCTGGTTGTTGTCTTGATTGGTTGACTGTCATGTCAAGTCGAGTCTCGCATATGTGTGATCCAAGGCGTGGTAAGCTTGCATGTAATTGTCGTTATACTATTGTGATATGCTATATGTGTAGGTCGCCTGAGCGAGTCAACGCCCTAGCCGGGTTTAGGCGTTAGCTCACTGAGATTTATTTCTCACCCCGTCATGGTTAACCCTTTTTTACGTCCGTAGCCTTGGAGATCTATTGTTGTGGATGGCGAGGTTGTCAGGACCCCCCCTCTTTTGGAGTAGATATGAAGTTAACTCTGTACTGACCCGGTACCCTTTTGTAGGTCGTTAGCGTGCTTGGGACGTTAACCTTTATGACCTGAGGCGCTTGGCAGGGTTGTCGCGTGCCCGAGAGTCGGGGTGTGACATTTCGTGCCTTTTACTATAAAAATAGTGGGTCATCAAAAGAGGGGTCAAGATCAAAACCTTTTGTAGTCTCAAAATTTTGAAAGACTCCATCATCGTCATCCACACGTCTTTTGTCACTCAATCCCTCATCAGCCTCAGGGAGATCTTCACTAACCTCGATATTTTCCTCAGGCAGGTCCTGATATTCGGGAAGATCTGGAGCAGACAAAGTTGCTTCTGGTGCAGGAGGAGGTGTAGACGCGCCACCCGATGTCTCTTTCGGTGGACTAGTTTCCTCAGACTCCTTTGGTAGATCCTTTACTTCCTCGGTTGAGGACTTCCGGGGTGATCTTTCCGTCAGGGTTTCTGGTGCAGCGGCAGAAGAGGCAACCGCGCTAGAACTAGGTGCGCTCGGTGCAAGAGGAATGACCTGTTCTTCTTCCTGTGCAGTCTGCTTTGGTTTCAACTTTTCCATGAAGCTTCTATACCATGCATCGAACTCCTCCTATGACTTGATCATCATGGGAGGGATGGTGATCCCTTCCAAGGGTAGAGAGAACTCTAGAGCGCGAGTTTGAGACGTTTCTTATTTTACTTTCACGGCCAGGGACTGCGGAGTGCTCGCAGTAGGTGATGCAATAACTGACTGAGATGACGTGCTAGTCGAAACCGAGCCTCCTTACTCACCTCCTATCTGTATACTTAGTGTGGATTCTTCGAGAATGATCGAGGTACCCGCGCACTTAGCTTTTTCCTTGCTAACATGGGTAGATTTGCGAGGACCCATGGATGGGGGTCGAAAGTAATCGAGAGAGAGAGAGAGAGAGAGAGAGAGAGAGAGAGAGAGAGAGAGAGAGAGAGAGAGAAGTGGAGTGAATGGGAGTAAGGTGAACGAGAGAAGTGCAGTTTAAAAGAAGAAGGGAAGGAGCGGTTGAGGAAGTGGTGGTGAAGGAGAGAGAACGTGTTCCACATAAATAGGCACACAAGCACACACGATCTTTCAATAGAGATAACGATAATAATTCAAAAACAGTCAATAAAAATCAAGAGGATAAATGAACCGTCGGAAAATCCCTTCAACGGTCATTGCAGCAGATATTATGTCAGAACGGGCGGATTTTGTGTTTCCCGATGAACTGTAACGGTAAATTTTTGAGAGATTAGGCGTACCTAATCTTTTGAGTGATGCAGGATCTGGTTACCTGATCTTTCACGATACAGCTGATCTTTCGTCATTTTGGACAAGTTACTCCGGAGGATTAGAAATTCCCAATTCTCCTTTGATAAATTCGAATGCTTGCTTGTTGAGAGGCTTTGTGAATATGTTAGCTAGCTGATGTTTTGAGTCAACGAAGTGTATGCACACATCACCGCTGTTCACATGATCTCTAATAAAATGATGCTTTACCTCGATGTGCTTTGCTCTTGAATGCAATATAGGATTCCAGGTCAGGTTTATAGCACTTGTATTGTCACAGCAGATAGGAATATTCGAGTTTAGTTCCTCAAAGTTGCTAAGTTGCTATTTCATCCAAAGAAGTTGTGCCCATCAGCTTCCTAGTGCAATATACTCAACTTCAGTGGTTGAGAGAGCAATTGAGTTTTGTTTCTTTGAGAGCCTTGAGATCAACATGTTTCCCATCAATTGACATGTACCAGAAGTACTTTTTCCATCAATTTTGCACCCTGCGTAGTCAGCATCTGAATATCCCAAAAGATCAAAGCTTGAAGCTTTAGGATACCATAGGCCTATTTTGGATGATGAACCAACGTACCTTATGATCTTCTTTACACCCGTGATATGTGACTCGTTTGGATTTGATTGGAATCGTGCACATAGACATATGGCGAACAAGATATCCAGTCGAGAAGCGGTTAAGTATAGTAGTGATCCTATCATGCTTCTATAGAGTTTGGAATCAGTGGACATACCTTTTTCATCCTTGTCCAATTTGATAGATATGCCCATAGGTGTTTCAGTGAATTTGCATCCTTCCAGACCAAATCTCTTCACTAGATCTTTTGTATACTTTTCTTGGTGAATGAATATTCATGCTCTTGTTTGCTTTATTTGAAGTCCAAGGAAGAAATTCATCTCCCCCATCATGCTTGTTTCAAACTCACTTGTCATTGCTTTGGCAAATTCCTTGCAAAGATTTTCATTAGTAGAGCCAAAGATTATGTCATCAACATAAATCTGAGCTATCAAGATGTTTTTACCTTTCTTCTTGATAAACAAGGCAATGTCAACTTTACCTTTTTCGAAGTTGTGTTCAAGAAGGAAAGAACTTAATCTTTCGTACCAAGCTCTAGGGGCTTGCTTGAGACCATAGAGAGCATTCTTCAATTGATAGACATCGTCTGATCGTGAAGGATCCTCAAAACCTGGCGGTTGTTCAACAAACACCCTTTCTTTGATATAGCCATTGAGAAAGGCGCTTTTCACATCCATTTGGTATAAGGTAAAATCATAATGACATGCATATGCAAGTAGGAGCCGAATAGCTTCTAATCTAGCAGGAGTATATGTTTCATCATAATCTATGCCTTCTTGTTGTGAGTATCCTTTAGCTACTAATGTGGCTTTATTTCTTACCACATTGCCTTGGTCATCCATTTTGTTACGGAATACCCATTTTGTGCCGATAATCTGCTAATCTTTAGGTCGAGGGACTAGATTCCAGACATCGTTGATTTGGAACTGTCACAGCTCATCTTGTATGGCTTCGATCCAGTTTTCATCAACGATTGCTTTATCGATTTCTTTAGGCTTAATTTGAGATATCAAGGCAAGGGAATTCATCATTTCTTTGATTGAAGATCTTGTCTTGATCCCTTCATCGATTTTCCCAATGTCCTGAAATTTCAAGGCCTATTAAATGAATAATATTGGACTGTTGGAATTTAGTGACATTTATCGGACGCGGAATCGTTCAATTTGGAGGACGTTGATCGACGATTGAAGCGTAGTTAATTGTAGTTCGATTAGTTTAGTCGCGCCGTAGATAATTCTTGCCGAATTCCTTCGCGCCCGAGCCTAACCCTGAATCAAATATCCTGAACCAGTCCTGAATTGTCAGATTACCGAAATACCCTCAGATATTATCCATATACGCCAGAAACAATTAATACTGATTGACCGTGGGACCCACCTCATTTATGGCTAGTCAAATCTTGCTTTTTGACCCTTGGAAATTACCAAATTGCCCTTTGACCTTGGAAATGACCAAAATGCCCTCAAGACACTTTCTCTCTCTTCCTTTTCTCTCTCTTCTCTCTCTCTCTCTCTTCCCTCTTGGAAACTCACGGCAGCCCCTCCCCCATCTCACGTCCATCTTCATCTTCTTCACTCCACCACCATTTTCACCTCCTTTTTCCTCCATAGCCACCGCCCGAGCTCCGCCGACCGCCGCCGCGCCGTTCGTCGTACGCCGCCGTGGGTTGTCGCCGCCGCTCGTTGTTCACCACCTCACCAAACCACCATCCCCCACCATGAGCCGAGCCAACCGCCGCCCAAATCGCCGTCCGCGAGCCCAAACCCGAGAGCCCCGTTTTCCCGTTTTTCAGCGCGCGTCGGACTTGGAATCGCTCGTTTGAGCTCGTCCGGAGGGCGAATTGAGCTCCGTTTTCGCCTACGCGACCGTAAGACATTGGGCTACGTAGATATGAGGACGGATCTTCCATGAAGTTGCTGTATTTTCGTGGGTTGAACTGAACAGGGGCTGGTCGTTGGGGAAAAGGCGTGTTTTGCTTCGATTCAAGCTTCGCCGTCGTCCGCCGAGCTTGCCGGCCGCTCGTTGAGCTCTGTTACCGTCGTTTGGCCTCTGTCCAGCCGCTGTTCTTCGTCGTCCGGTTGTCATTTTGGAAATCCGACACCGTGGTTGCGTCCGGATCGACGAGGAGAGTCCGTAGGGACCGCCGCCGGAATTTTTGTCGTCGCCGCCGCCGCCCTTCGCCGGTCGCCGCCGACCGTCGCCGCCAGTTGTCGTGTGAGTTAACCCCTAATCCCTGATTAGGCTGTTAATTGCACTTAGGTTTAGTTTAATTAAGTAACGGTAAATAGATTAGTTAGTTATCGTAGTAACTGAATAGTTACTGTAGTTTAATTAGTTACCGTGGTTAGTTTAATTAGTTACCATGGTTAGACTAATTAGTTACTGTGGTTAGTTGGAATTACCGTGGTTAGGTGGAATAGTTACCATGGGTAATTGCCTGCTTTGTGGTAATTAATTAGATTGGATTTATAACTGCTGTGGAGATAAATAGTCCGGATTCGGATATTTTATCGGTGGATGAATAGTGAATGTATGATCACTAATTGATTGACTGTTTGATGGCTTGAGTGTGGATTGCGCATTTTTGCTGAATGATCCCACTTGTTTTAAATGCCATGTTTAAATAAATTTTTAAACGTCCGTGTGACCAATTGTGGTTTTGAGTACGAAAATGGCCGAGGGCCGAGTTGAACATGAAAATGGCCATGAGCCGAGTTTTGAGCATGATTGAGTTTGCATTGGCTAAATGCGAAGATATGAATTGGCCTGGTTGCCTGTGTTGTTGTGTGGTCACATGATGGATAAACGTCACCCTAAGGTAACTGGGGACGTAGACGGTACCCGGGGTAACTCGGATCCGTGGCCTGATAAGTTCGTGCCGACGGGAGTTTGGAATTTCATGACCTATCGGAAGCCTGATAAGTTCGTGCCGACGGGAGTTTGGAATCCCACGACTTATCGGAAGCCTGGCAATTCGTACCGGCAGGAGTTCGGAATACTACGATTGTTTCAGAAGCCGGTCGTAGCTAGTGATGGGCCGAAGTCCATATTGGAATCCTAATATGCTTGCCTTAGGGGTCTTGAAGGGCTATTAGTTGCCGTCGCCGTGAACGTTGTGGGACGACGCCCGGTACAACCGGAAGAGTACTAGCAGTGAGGCTGTACTGTGGCGAGAGTGGGGTGACTCTTGCAGTAATAATCGGAACACGCATGTTGCATAGTGCCTGAGTTCTTGAATGCCTGAGTGACTGACGTGTGTTCTGGTTGTATACCTTGACCTGTTGTGTTTGAATGCCATGATATATTTGTTGTGTGGCTGAAGGCAAGGTGAGTTGTATGTGGTTGTTTATTGGCCGTTGGGCCGTGTTGCTGCTTGGTATTGTAAGTTAGGCTGCTTGAGTGAATCAACGTCCTAATCGGACTTAGGCGTTGACTCATTGAGATGTATATCTCATTCGATGTGGCTGATCGTCTTTCAGGTTCTCGTAATGGCGTGCTGGTAGCCCGGGGTGTGAGTTGAGCTGCGAAGGAGCTTTTGGAAGTTTATCGTGTATGATAGTTGGTAGTGGTGGTAGTAGACCCTTAGCCCTGCCTGGTATATTTTTGTGAGGCATAGGAAACGGACCTGAAGATGGGTTTGTAGATTTGTACATTTTCCTGTTGGGCTAAATGAAGAGAAATAAAATGGTGGTGTTGTTGTTGTATCTCCTGCTAATCTATCCCTGTGTTTGATTATTTGTCTGGGGTTTTATATCGCTTCCCCATGCGTATAATTGAAAGATAAAAAGAAATGGGTTGATGATGTGCTTGGGATATCATCCTTTGACTTGACGTTTGGAAGGGATGTTCGCGCGCCCAGGGTTCGGGGTGTGACAAGGATGATCAATCTTGAACTTCCAATCCTTAGGATTTTGACTTGAACTTGAGGGTTTTGTAGTCTTTTGTTGTTGTAGTGGCTGATGAACATTTGCTGAAGCGGATGTTTGGAAATCCACCTCTTGTTCATCTCTTGGAACACTTTTCAACTCATATTTGAATTTGACATTGATGGTTTCTTCAACAACCCGCGAATCTTTATTGAACACGCGGTAAGCTTTGCTACTTGTAGAGTAGCCAAGAAAGATACCTTCACTTGATTTAGCATCAAATTTTCCAACGTCGTCATTCGCGTTTTTGAGAATGTAGCACTTGCATCCGAAGACTTGGAAGTATGATAGAATAGGCTTTCTTCCTTTAAAGATCTCGTAAGGCGTCTTTTCCATCATTGGTCTAAGAAGAGCTCTCTTCATGATGTAAGATGCGGTTGCAACAGCTTCAGCCCAAAAGTAGGTAGGAACTCTACTCTCAATCATCATGGTCCTGGACATCTCTTGAAGAGATCGATTTTTTTCTTTCTGTAACTCCATTCTGTTGAGGAGTGTAAGGAGTGGAGAAGTTGTGCTCAATTCCATTTTCGTCACAAAGATCGGCAAAACTTTGGTTTTGGAATTCTCCACCATGATCAGTTTTGATGGCTGTGATCATGTATCCTTTTTCATTCTGCACCTTTCTAGCAAATTTCTCAAAGGAATGAAATGCTTCATGCTTATGAGCTTGAAAAATTACCCATGAAAAACGTGAGTAATCATCAACAATCACCGGGCAGTATTTTCTTCCTCCTAGACTTGCAATACGGGTAGGACAAAACAAATCCATGTGTAGTAATTGTAGAGGTTTATTTGTAGCAATATTGTTTATGGATTTGAAGGAAGATCTGACCTGCTTTCCCAAGGAGCATGCATTGCAAGCATCACATTTACCGTAGTTGATCTTTGGTAGGCCACGCACCAGATTTGTTTTATGCTATCTTTGAAATATGCTTCACGTTGATGTGGCCTAGCTTCTTATGCCATAGATCACATTCCTCTTTGATGGACATCAGGCACTGCATTTCATCAAGTTCAATATTCAGTAGATATATGTTACCATGTCTTTTACTTGTGAAGGATTGCGTCAGGTCCTGGCTAGTGCCAGTGCACATGTTTTCTTCGAAGTTAATCCTATAGCCCTTGTTGCATAGTTAACTTATGCTGAGAAGATTGTATCCAAGTTCTTGGACTAGTGAAACATCTTCAATAACCAGATTTCCCAACTTGATATTTTCTATGCCAATGATTTTCCCTTTTTCCTTTTCCACCAAAAGTGACATTTCCACCGTTCACCTATTTGAGATTTATGAGCATATTTCTTTCACCTGTCATGTGTCTCAAACACCCGCTGTCCAAGTACCACTTGTTCTTCTTTAGTATCACCTGCAATCAAGAAGATCTTCATGCTTTCTTTGGTACCCACACAAGCTTGGGTCCTTTTGTGTTAGTCTTTGGTCTTGTATCATATCTCCAGTAGATCTTTTTGGGCTTTATTTGCTCAACTTGACATATTTGCTTGTTATGACCAGGTTTATTGCAAATGGAGCAATTGAATTGCTTGCTAGTAGATCTAGTGAATTGCCGTGCAAAGTGACTTTTGTAAGACTAAAAAGAAGGTGTTTGTTTCAATCTTGTTTTGACATTTAGAAACGGGTTCTTCGCTTCATGTTTCCTTTCACGTCCAAGTCCAGACTTGTCATAATGCGGAACTTGAATAGATAGAATGTGCTGCAAAGTATTTGAGCTAAAGGAGAAGTTTGTGCTGATTCTTGAAATATCTTTCTTTAAAGATTTGCTCTCCTCCTGCAAAAAGTCGCGTTCACTCTGAGTAGTGACCAGATCTTTCTGTAGTTTCTCAAGCTCATCTTTTTTAGAAAGGTTTTGTTCAGTGAGTTTTAAAACTTCATTTTGCAATTCAGACATTCTTTTCGAAACCTTTTTGTGTTCTGCAAACATTTCTTTTAAAAAATCTTGCATTTCCTTGTATGAAAGTTCAGAATCATTTACTTCATTTTCTTCTTACTGTTCGAATTTTTCCATGAGACAAAGATTTACTTCATCTTCATCGGTTGACTCACATTCGGTGTCACTCCATGTTTCCACTTTGAGTGCCCTTCTTTTCTTTTCGAATCTTCCTCCTCTTTTCTTTAGGAGAGGGCAATCAGGCTTAATGTGTCCTGGTTTCCTACATTCAAAGCAAATAATGTCTTTACCTTTGCTTTCTTCCTTTCCTTTGAAGGATCTCTTCCCTTCTGAGAATCTAGGATTCCTTCTTCCTATGAAGTTTCCGCCCTTTTTCATAAGAGTTTTGAATCTTTTAGTAAATAGGGCCATTTCGTTGTCTTCTTCTTCTTCAGCAGATGTTTCACCTCCTGCATTTTCATCGTTGGCATTGAAGGTAGTAATTTTCTTACCTTTGGACAGGTTTTGTTTGTTTATGCCTTCGGCTTCATAAGACATCAGCGTGCCTATGAGTTCATCCAGGGTGATAGGTTGAATTCTCATAGTTTCTCGAACAAAGGTTTTCACGGTGATCTATTCTTCGGGAAGTGCTCTAAGCAACTTATTCACTTTTTCAGCATCTGTGAATATTTTCCCTTGACTGGCCATGCCATTCACTATCTTAGTGAATCTCGTGTACATTTCTCTCACCGTTTCATCTGATTTCATCACAAATGTCTCGTAGCGACCAAGCATGATGTTCATCTTGGTTTCTTTCACACGATCGGTGCCTTCATAGATTACTTAGAGGCAATCCCATATTTCCTTAGCTGAACCGCAAGAAGATATACGATTAAACCCAGATGGAGATAAAGCACAATAAAGGAGATGTCTTGCTTTAGAGTTAAGAGTGGCCCTTTTTCGAATCAATTCGAGGCAAGCAGTTGCTACTTCGGCAATCTGTTCAGCGGTTTGTTGTTCTCCGGCAGCAGTAGCAGGAGCAGCAACTGGAACTTCTACTCCATTTTGAATTACGTCCCACATATTTTGATCACATGCATTAAGGTATGCAAACATTCTATTCTTCCAGTAGTTGTAGTTGCTTCCATCAAAGTATGGAGGTTTGTTAGGTACTGTGGATTCATTGCTCAGAAAACCACCAAAGTCAGCCATAATAAGGATCTTTATGCTCTAAAGAAATACATTTCAAATGACAAGCAACAGGGCTCTGATATCAATTGTTGGAGCTAACAATGCAACTTAGAGGGGGTGAATAGGTTGTTTCGATACTTTTTCAAACAATGCGGAAAACAGTAGGTGATATGAAAAAGATCGGGTGAGCAAATGTTTCACGCAACAGTATCTGAGTGTGTGCAAACAGAGTAATGACTTAGAAAAGATCAGCACACCAAATATATAGTGGTTTGGCTTATATCCCAAGCCTACATCCACTCCACACAACTAACAGCCACAACTCGGGCTGGAATGCATTAGTAAACTGCCTCAAGTTACAAACAGTACGTGAGCTGATCTTTCATGCGATAGATCACTCTATCTTGATACAGCCTCACTACTCAGAAATGTACACCTGATTTTGCATAATTACAAGGCAACTAAAGATCACAAGATCTTTCATAGATTAAGCTTTTCAACTAGAACAAATTCTAGAGCACTTTTGATATTCAATTGGTTCGAACTCTCTTTTGGCCTTCATGACTTCCTCCTTTTATAGGCTTCAGCATTCTAGCCGTTTGAACACTCTTGAAGAAGCAAAAGAGCCGTTGGAGATGGATGGGACACCTTGTCCTCGAGTTGGAATAGTCTTCTTTCAAGTCAGACTGGACTTGCTCGAAACAAGCGTAGAGATACTGTTCCTCGCTAACAGGTTACTGTTGTATTCTGACAGAGCAGTTGTACAGCTCTCGAGGAGATAGAAATCCTCTTGTTGGCTTTCCCATCAACCTTTGGTAACTTCAGCTAATCTTTCTCAAACATCATCACGTTTGGACTTTATACAGCTTGTCTGACATGATCTTTCAAGATTCAATATCAAACAATCGGTGACCAAATCTTTTGAGGTCCTCAGCGGCTGTTTTCACCAAAACGCTTCAGACACCACCTGATGTTCAAGCGATAGGCGATAAGTGACCCTTGTCCTTGTATAATAAACATCTACACACCAAAGGTAAATTAAATACCAAATGATAGTTTGGAAATCATCAAAATATTTCATGAGATGTTTTTCCAACAAACGTCACTGAGATCGCAGGAATAAGAATTGAATCTGCAGTGACCGGACTTGCTGGGCACGCCAAATTGAAAAGCCCATGTGCGAGAGACCAACGAAAGAGATTAAATGGGGGGCCAAGATGATCCTAGAGTTCGTGAGAGGGAGATTAAATTAGTCAAAAGATAAACTTTAGTCCAACTGGGTATACTCATCTCGTTCAAATTTTGGACTAATCTTGGCTCCGAATTTGATTTAAATCTCTAATTATTTGACCAACCTCATGCCGATTTGAAACTCTAACCTGCAAAATATGGTATTAATCCTTATCATGGCCGGCGGTATGGGTAGGTGATCAAACGCGCGCTGGTCCGTGATATCGTCGTAGAGAAACCATGGGGTCTTCATGTGACTGGAACATGTGCGCGGCATGTGACTGCGGCACGTGTTAATCCCAGACCCTATTAATGTAATGTGGTGCAGTGCCTAATGCCAGATATAGCTCTAATGTTTTTGCTTAGGGTAAGGATCTATCCCAAATTTTTCTCTGCAATGAATGCCTAAATGTGGTAGACAAAATTTAGGTGTCAACAAAGACCATCAAATTCCTAACATTGTAATATTTTGGGCATGTATCTCCAACCTAACACCACATGGTAATGAAAAAATAAAAAGTTGTTAACAAAAAGGACACAAAGACAAGATATCGTTTAGGTTTATTGATGTTAACTAATGCCAAAGATGGAGGACTAGATTGCATATATTGTGGAATATAAAGGACCGGATTGCTTGTACTGTGGAATATAGAGGACTACATTAAACTATTTGAGAACAAATCGTAAAAAACCACAATACTCTTTGAACTAAAACTTTAAGTAACCGTAGGAAAGGGTCACTCTCCTTTTTTACGTTGTCTTTCTTGTTTTGGTTATTATCAGAAATATAGTAATTCTTTTCCTGCTCAGAAGTGTTGGAGACTATCGTGCTTGCATGGCAAGGCAAATCACTAAATAGTTAAATTGATCATCAAATGATTCGTCTACGTTTATTGCGCGATGAAAAATTAGAAGATGAAATCGAACAATCAGATTTGTAATGTGTCGCGACCCTATTAAATTTTAAGGGTTAATGGATCACTAAGGTCTCGTCCATTCAATAAGATGGGGAAACCTAAGCACGGGCCCTCCCAGACCCATACTAAATCGCAACGGCAGGATTTTCATTAAAACGGCATCGACCTTAGTGTGGTCGAGTGACATGTGCAATGTGTGCATGCCAATGGAGTCGCCACCAATCTATTTTGGGGGGTAGATTGGAAATCCCATCGAGCGGTTGAGAGAGTCCGTTCGATTCTACGGAACTAGAGAATTTGGTTTCGGGGACTTGGTTATGCCAATGTTTATTGACGTCCTTTCGGTACCTAAGTTGAGTAATTTTTCTAACTATGGATTTCATGCAGACAACTTGAGGTGAGGAAACTCTAAAATCTAAGAATTTTATGTAGACGGGAGTGTCTAACCTAACAGTCACAATCATTAAAAGTAAGTGCGCAAATCATGAAATAAATAACATGCGGATAAAACACATCAAATCACGACATGGCATTCATAATGAAGCCCTAAGGGCTTAGAGAATGTACTATTAAAGTTTGAAAAGAGTTTGGAGAAGTTTGGGACAAATTGTCCAAAGGGGCAAAACAGTCATTTTAGAGAAGGTTCGGGAATTAAAATCAACAAAAATGGGTCAAACCAGTTGAATGTGGTCATTTTCCATTTATTGTGATTTTTGGGAATTTTTGGGAATTTTTTAATTTTTTAAGAATTTTTTTATGAAATTTATCTAAATTTTTTTTATTTTTTTATTTTTTTATTTTTCTAGATCAGGTCGGGTTGACTCGGCCAACGCCTCGCGGACGCTTGACTCATACCGTATAGGTCCCTAGCCGGCACTAAAATGACACCGTTTTGAGTATTTTATTTATTTATTTTTTTGAATTTTTTTGAATTTTCAATTGATTTTTCAGAATTATTAAACTATTTCTAATCTGACGGTCCAGACTAGGCCACTTGGCTAATCCAAGGCCTTCAGATCCAACTCTTAAAACCTACGGCTCAGATCGAACGATGCGGCTAATCCTGAGCCGTTTGATTTGATTCTTATTTGTTTATTTCTAAAAAATCATTTTTAATGCTCAGAATAAATTTTAATTTTGAAAATTTTAGATCGAGCCACGTGGTCAAATCGTGGCTGTCCGATCTAGATTATTTTTTATTTTTCAAAAATCCTTTCTAATAACGGCCAAGCTGACTTGGCTGCCACGTGTCATCATGCTATGTGGCGCTACGTCAGCGTCACGTTAGCCATTGACCGATCAACGATCGAGAGGTTGAAGACGACCGTGAACGGCCCAAAATTTTTCGGCGCCGATCAACAGTGAATTCTACTCCGATCGGGCGGATTTAGGTGTCGATGGAATCGTCTTAGTCTAAGCTATCACATATCCAAAATCCAACATGATCTAACGGCTAAAACTAACCTAATCAAGCTCACACAGAGCTTGGCCATGGCGAAATCAACTTGCTTTCTACACTAAATCGAACTAAACCAGGCATCCGGGAAGCATTTAGGGAGTTCAAAGGAGCGTACCTGAGGTCCTGATCGCAGCGGTGACATCTGGTTTGAGCTCACAAGCTCTTGACCAGACCGAGAGCTTGCGATCTCCAGCCATGGCGCTTAGTGGATTTCAATGCAAACAAACAATGAGGTTTTGCTTAGGGCTTGTCTAAGGACGTAATGGAACAAGAATCATGAAGAAAGGAGGTCAAAGTAAAAATCCGGCATGAACACAGAGCTCAAGGTCCAGAAATGGTGCTCACCTGTTCTTGTGATCAATGGCCGATCGGAGGAGTTGGCGATGCTCCTTAAGGCGTTAGGAAGCTCGGAGACAGGGTTTGGTGTCTCAATTTTGCGTGTGGTGACGTGACGAAGTCTCGAAAGCTCTTCATCGAGCTCGGCTATGGCGGACTGGAACTAGCCCTAGTAGAGCTTTTCTCTCTCTCTCTCTCTTATTTCTCTTGCTCGTATGAACTGACTTTCTCATAAAAAATGCGTCGAATTGCATATAACCGAATCGAAAAAATTTCGCGTGCTCGCGGGGGGGGGGGGGGGGGGGGGGGGGGAAGAGGGGTCACAGACTCAAACCAGCATGTGAAGCCATGTGACTTATGGTCAAATTGACTCCGAAGAAGTCTGGTAATTTAGGCAGGCTAAATTGGTATCTCGGCGAGGTCAAATTGCCATGAATTGGGGGTTGGTTTGTTCTCTGGGTAGCTTGGGTATCACTGGCGCAGAAAAACAACTCGTCATTCCAGCTTTGGCGGCCTTAAGACGTGCAATTAGGTTCAATTGGATTGGAACAGCGAGGGCCACAAAGCCCAACCCCTAGCATGTCCGATTGAGATCGAATTGGTTGTCAGCTAGAAAACTTGTTCAAACCTGCGTAGGAATGGATTTGGGGAAGAAGGTGGTCGACTGGGTCACTAGGTCGGATCCAGTCCGACCCGGTTGACCAAAAAATGTTAAATTGACCCCTAAAAAGTCAGAAATTTTCGAATTAAACCCCAAAATTGAAATCTATGCCATGAATTTCGTTAGAAAATGACAAAATTGGGCATAATTGGTTCAGAATTGCATAAAACCCCCAAATTTTAGGTTTGTCCCGAAAATGAAATTTGATAAATTCAAACCCTTAATGAAAAAATCAAACCAAACCACCCCCACCAATGATTCAGAATGATGAAAACTATAGGGTAGTGGTCTTAGATTTGCAAGATCATCCCTCGAAAAATTTTAATTGCACTTAGAGTGAAACCCAGTGACTAAACTGAAAAATAAAAGTTCAATTACGTCCTTTTTGCCTAAATCGTGCAATTCTCTAAACAATTGGACTGAAATGTAATTTTTGGTAATAGAGGTAAATGTCACGACTCTAAAAATGCGAAAATTAAAATAAAAGGACTAAAATGTAATTTTTGGCTCGAATTGTGGTTCTGTTTAAAGAAGGACTACACAATCCCAATTCGAATTTTCAAACTTTTAAAGGGCCAAAATGAAAAGGGAATTAAAAAAAATTGACTACTTTTGTGTATTTTTGCGGCCACAAATGCTATTTTTCTTGATTTTTTGGGTATTTTCTAATATATGAAAAATATTAAAAAAATGCGAAAAATACTAAAAATTATTTTTTGTTCAAAAATAGTTCCTTAGGCTTGGCCAAGGCTTTCAAAGTTAATTTTACAATTTTGTGAATTTTTATGGATTTTGTTGTTAATTTTCTAAAAAGGAAAGACTAAAAATCAGGTATCAACAGCTGCCCCTTTTTGAAAGGGATCTCAAGAGAGGTCACTTTCAAAGAAAATGTGACACCTGAACTTTAATCGACTCAACCGGAAAAAACTTGAACAGTCGTGACAATTAACTCTCATATCTTTCCGTATATGCCTAAGTCCAAACCACATTCTCCGTTTTGATATGAGAGAGAGAGAGAGAGAGAGAGAGAAGAAGAAGAAGAAGAAGAAGAAGAAGAAGAAGAAGAAGGAAGAAGGAGATTTACCCGAAACTTACCTAGCCGTTGCATGGATATGGTGGATCTGATTGGAATGGATAGAAAGCTAAGGCTTCATTATAAGAAGGCCTTAGGTGGATTAGAAGTTTGACCCGCATGGTAGGTCGACCCACTAAAATTTGACCCGTATGGTATGTCACCCATTAAAATTGACTCTTAAGGATAGAGACAGCCGTAAAAATCTCTTAAGGATGGAGACGGGCATAAAAATCTCTTAAGGATAGAGGCAGCTATAAAAATCTCTTAAGGACAGAAACAGCCATAAAATTGACTCTTAAGAATAGAGATAGCCACAAAAATCTCTTAAGGACAGAGACAGCCATAAAAATCTCTAATGTTGATTTATAGGCGAACAAGAGAGGTAAGGATTTAAAGACTGGATCATCCCCTATCATGGAATCACTAAGGAATTACCCTAATGTTGCTTTGTCAAGCAAACAAAAGTGGTAAAGATTCAAAGTTTTCATAGATTTTAAGTTTCTAAGAAAGAGTCATGTTCCTGTAATAATCGTCTAGGACTCATGCATAATTTTCAATAGATGCAATGTGATGCAGGAGATCATCCAAGATGCCTTGCAACATAACAAGAATGATAAAAAAAATCCCTTGTGAGAATAATTTCTAATCAAATGATCTGAAATTGCCAAAAGAGTTTGGTTAGAACATCAATTGGAGTACACTCATCAAAGAGGACTTCTTACGATTTCATTTAAAAATGGTTTTGCTTCCTCGTTGGGGAAAATTTCTAAGGAGCACTCAAATTATCACTCGAACACTATATCTTGAATTTCGGGATTATTTGCAGTACATATATTCTAATTGATTAGAGAAGGTCTTTGAAGGGATTGTAACATAGGTTTGGTCAAAGGCTTATGCGATGGATAGGCGCTTTGAGGCTAAGAAATAAATCGTATTTTCAAAATATCTTCTCTGGGTTTACAAGTTAAGAACCTCGAAGACAAGATAAGACAAGATTGTACTTACTTCTTTAAGCAGTAGCTTCTTGTGTGAAATCCCACGACGACTCGAAACATCTCAATCAGAAAAATCTTCGAGATAGGTTGTAACATTGGTTTAGGGTAGGCTAGAGAAAGACCATATTTTCAGAATGAGGGGTATAAAAGGTTGGTGATCACATTTGCATCATTACTGACTATCATATCCACTAGGGATAGATTTATATTTACGTTTTGGAACATTAGAAATCCATTAGACGCTCATTTTCAATCAAGCTCTAGAGATCGTTTCCTTCCTTTTCATCTTACTTGGCAAACTTTGCCTTCTGACACGATCATGTTGTTCTCAATCATATTTCAAATCTTGTGATTTTTCAATGATGGGCTTTGGCCTTATTTTTACCAGGCGCTTTGCTTTTGCCGGCCCTCACTTTCACTCATTTTTGCCTTTTGACTCTTTTTCTGACTTAAGCTCTAAGGACTTTCATTTCATTATGATATTACTCTTTTTTTGGTAAATCATGTGCATTGCCCCAGTGTAGGGAGATCATCACCAACAGGGCTTAGAAATGAAGATTTAAGGCTCAAATTGGCTTATCAAAGGATGAAGTGTTTGGGATAGAGAAATGAACTGCTCTTCCTCACTTTGAGATGTTTCGAGCTTCGACGGGATATCACCTAAAGCTATCACAAAAAGGTTAATGTCAGCCAGCACAATATAGTCTTAACTTGATCTTTTCTCCTAGATATCAACCAATGAACCTCCAAATATGCCCTAATGTGGGGCGATTCTTGACAAGGTTATTTTAAGAATTCTTCCTTATAAACTCAAATGGGTTTACAATGGATTAATATGTGTTTAGTATAAAGAAATGAATGTGCATTTCGTCACTTCAATCCATGTAATCATTGCGAATGATCCCTACATTCGTAGACAAGGTTCCTTATCTCAAGTTCTCATCGCTCGTCACTCAAGTGTATAGGGACGTGTTTGGACATGGTTTGCCTTTCGTCTTTTGAGATACTCCGCTTGATAGGTTTTAAACACATTCATTTGGAAATTCATTTTGATTTTCAACAAAGATCAATCCTCGTAGGGATTTATGATGCATGAGGTATTCTTCAATGCATTTTTTGAAGACTTCGAAAGCTTTTGAATATGAATGCAAATGAAATGATTTTGAAAATTTCAAAGATTCTTTCAGCAAGTTAGATTGCAGAACATTTCAGAGATTCACAAAGATCCTATTACTCTACAAGATTGGGAAAGCTCTAGAAAGCTTAAAAGGTAGAGGAAAAGGGATATTTACCTGCTCGCTGTGGCTGAAAATCCATGGGGAAACAAAAATGATTAAGCATCAGTGTACGTTCTCAAATTTTGACAAAATTGGAACGATACATTACCCTTGATTACGGCTTTCGGACTCCAATCGGTAGCCTGCCAAAGAAAACAAAACACTTTGGTGAGTTAGAGCTCATCTCAGAATGGATACATTTTACCTATTTCAGGAACTTCTCATTGTTGAAGTCTTTTGGTCCGGATAAGGTTGCCCAAAGTTGTTTTCTATATCTTGAAGTTCCCTTCGGACCTGTAATATAGAAAGAAAGCATATGCATGTATGTATGCATGAAATGCATGTAATGTTCCTAAAGTGACTCGGATCTTCGTGGGGAAAGGAAGCCACACAAGCTATTGCTTTATTCACGGGCAATACTTCTTGATGGTGTTTATGTTTACAAGATTTGTCAACTCTTCTCCGTCCATGTTTACAAGGATCTAGGCTCCACCAAGTAGAACTTTCTTGACTACATAAGGGCCCTCATAATTTGGAGTGAACTTGCCTTCGGGATGCGAAGCATTTGGAAGTGTCTGCTTCACAACTAGATCTCCGACTGCGAAGTTATTGGGTCTAACCTTCCGGTTGAATGATTTAGCAACCCGTTTCTGATAGTTCCGACCGTGATAGATAGCCCTCAACCTCATCAATCAAATTCAATTGTTCATGCTGCTTCCATGCCATATACCAAAGAATAGGATGTTGCCCTTGTTGAAGTTTGGATTGAGGTGTGGTGTGCCATCAGTACGTATAGTAACCTCTCATGCCAATTACGATAGTTCTCAGCAGTTTTGGACAATATCTTCTTGATGTTCTTGTTCGCTGCTTCCACAGCTCCATCCATTTGTGGGCAGTAGGGAGATGAATTAAGGTGCCAAATCTTAAAGTGATCCAATAGATCATCGACTACCTTATTGTTCAGATTGGAACCATTATATGTGATGATTGCTTGGGGTGCCCCATATCTGGCAATAATGTCCCGTTTAATAAACCTTGCTACGCTCTTTGCCGTGACTGTCGTGACCTAAAATTCGAAATTCTAGGCTAATGGATTATCAGGTTAATTGTTTAACTAACTTAACTTGGACTCTCCCAAGTCCATACCAAATCGCAACTTATGGTTCAATGTGATTAGCATGCAATGTATTTTGAATTCGGAGTCGCCACTAATCATTTTTGGTAGGTTCATTAGAAATATAAGTAAATTAATGGGAGAACTAAATTACTTTTACGAACTAGAGATTAAGAGTTTGGAGACTTGATTACGCTAGATTACTCTAACGCCCTTTCGGTACCATTTTATTTCATGAATTTGTTTTGTCAGGCAACATTAATTGATTTTAACCTATGTCACTAACAAAGGTTATCATGCGGTTGCACAATCTATTAATGAACATCCAGAGATCAAATAAACTCAGGGAGCATGCGCCACACAAATTATTTTTTATTTTCTTGATTTTTTATATGAATGCATATGATGCATGAATTCTATCCTAAATGATGCAATGTCATGGTTTAAATGCAAAGCTAGGCTAGATGACATGCAAATATACGAACAAGACTAAAGTTTAATCAACTAAGTTACGTGCAAATTAATTAAAACCTAATCATGCAATTCTATATGAAGTCTAAACTAAAATGCAACCTAATATGACATGGCAAAGATGATGACATGGCAAGGATCATTTTTTTTATTTTAAGATTTATTTATTTCCTAAAATAGAACTATGTCAAAACAACCTTTATCTTACCTATTTTAGAGTTTAAATTGACATAAACCCTAATATATTAAAGATAGATTATTATAAACATGAAATTCTATTTAAACATGCAATTTCTATCCTAAAAACGCAATCTAACCTAATTATTTACAAAAAGGATTCGATAGTAAAAAATCTACATGATGCTAAATTCGAGATATGCAATTTTTAAATATGGAGAATGAATGAGTGCAATCTTTTTTTTTAGAATTTTTCGAGGTTACATCATACGACGGATATATTCTAAAAAAGATAACAATCAAGCAATTCAAATCAAATTAAGAAAGTGAATATGCCAATCAACTCAATCAAGAAAGTGGATATATCAATAAAATTTTTGGAAAAAAAAATCGCGAATATTTAAGTCAATCTTTTATTTGTAATCCTATGATTAACGATTGAACTTAAATCCTTGCCTAATCGAGTATTCCATCAATAATCCTAAAGATGGACTTTCTCGATTATATGGCAAGTTGCGGATTAGGAAGTTTTCTAATCAACCTGTATTTTGAAAAAATATCCACTTTGATGCAATGCAAAATATGCTACAAGATATGCAATATATTCCAAATAGAGCAAGTGAATATCCAATTTCAATCAAGATAAGTAATATTACCTTACTTGATGAAATTCACTTTCCAACTTTGAACCGAAGCAAGATTGGCTTGCAGATTGGACTCACGCGCGGATCGGCTTGACTGGACCACCGATAAGGCGATTGTCTCCCAATGATTCTCGGTTGAGGGGCGTGTAATTTGAGGACTTTCCTTTACTAAACATCTGCAAAAAGGAGCCAGCCCACTTCTTGGAGAGATTGGTCTGACACCACTGGAACGTGGCAGAGAGATGGGAAAACCTACTGGATTATTGGGAAAGAAAAGTGTTGAGAAAATCCTCCTTCTGAATATTTTGATTCTGACAAAACTATCCTTCTTGTGAAAGAATCTGGTTAATGTAAATAATCTTTAATTGCAGGAATGAGCATGTGAACAAAAGCTTATAGTATTCCAAAACTGGCGTTCAGACTCAAGGAGTAGTCGTCCCATATTTACTTATGAGAAAGTTGAAGTCTAGTATTTAGATGGAGAATTATGTTACCTGTAAAGACTTCAAATGGAGGATTGTGTTGCCTCTGAAAACTTAATCTCGAGAAGACTTATGTGACACGTTAGCAATGACTTTACAGAAGCTCAGAGTCAGTGTTCTAACCTGTTCAAATTTAGAGAGTCTTTTTACTTCTGAAGACTACTTCTGAACTACGTTTATATTCTGCAATATCTTACTACTAGATTCTGAAGACCCACGTTTGGCAGGTTTCTGGTTTGGCCGCAACTTTTATGGAAGTTTGTAAGATTTGATTGACAGGATTATTTTCCAATCAAATCAAGAGAATATCCTCGATTGGATATTACCTTCCACGGACAAGATATCTTGGAGATTTAGATGAACATTACTTATGGAAACTAAAGATTTGGTTGTATGGGCGACTGAATCTGAAGGGTTCGGACTCTACTCCAACGGCTACTAAATCTTTCTTAATACAGTCTCGTTCAATTAAGGATTGGATACGTCTAATCAGAGATTGAGGAGCGATCCTTTGGAGAACCTTGGTAACGGTCAGTTCGAGATCGAAGGAGTATAAAAGGAGATCAATGGTGACTATTGCTGAGTGAGATCAGAACTTAAAATTTCAAAGTGCTGAGTTGTTCAGATTCATATTCTCTTGTTCTTGAGAGCTTAAAATTTATATCTTTGAGAGGTTCCTTTATAAGAGTGATAAGAGTGACAACTCTTGTAACCTTTCATCGATTCATAGTGGAATCCAACCGATCCGCTGTCATCGTGGGAGAGTGAACGTAGGCTTGCTAAGCCGAATCACTATAAACATTACATGCAAATTCTCTCTTACTCTAAACTCCTCTTGCTGTGTTTATTTTATCTGCACGTCATTTTACTGATCTTATTTAGTTTGTGTTTTGGAACCATTAAATTTCACATTAAGCTTCAAAACCGTTCAGAATCACCTATTCACCCCCCTTTAGGTGATATTGCTAGATACAACAATTGGTATCAGAGCTTGATTGCTCATTATATTAAAGTGTTTTACTTCTGAGTTAACAATCTACTATGTCTAGCAACAATTTCTCAAGAATAGGTGACTCACATTATGGCAACAAACCACCATACTTTGACGGAAAGGATTACAATACGTGGTGCAACAAAATGAAGTGGTTCTTCAAGGCATCAGATGATCTGATGTGGGATGTTGTTGTCAATGGAGTAGTTCCTGCTGTCACAGCAATTCCTTCTACTGTAAATGAAGGAAACAACAACACTAATGCTACAACAACACTGTCAGACATTGAAAGAGCAAAAAGACAAGGACTCGACTCCAAAGCTGTACACACACTTTTCTGTGCGTTATCCATTCCATTTTATAATCGAGTTGCAGAAGAAGAATCAGCGAAAGTTATATGGGACAAACTTCATGTCACATATCAGGGAACTGATAGAATGAAAGAAACCAATCTTAGCATTCTGTTAAGTGATTACGAAGCCTTCAAGATAAAGCCCGATGAGTTAATTGCTGAAATGATTGACAGGTTTCAAATACTAGCAAGTAGTCTTGCCAGGCAATGTGCTCCTGTAGCTGAACCAATGCAAGTCAGAAAGATCATTCGAGGACTTACAGACGAATGAAATTACATCAAGCCATCAATATAAGAATATCAAACAATCAGACCTCTATCCATTGATGAGCTCGTCGAAACTTTGCAGTCATATGAGACTGAGCGTGCCAACAAAATAAGAGATTCAAAAGGTAAGAAGTCTATTGCTTTAAAATCAGAAATTGATTTTGAAGTGCTAGAATTAGAAGATGAAGATGAAGACGATGAAGAGCTTGCACTCATGGTGAAGAAATTTAGAAAGATGGCTCGAAAAGGTAGAAACTTTAAAGGGAAGAAATCATTCAGATGGAATGATCAAAGACAATCAAGAAATGACAAATAGGAAAGTAAAGACGTAATATGTTTCCATTGTAAGAAGGCAGGACACATCAAACCCAATTGTTCGCTTCTGAAGAAAGACAAGATCAAGTGCGAGAAATACAAGAAGGCATTGAAGGCAGAAAACTCTGAGTAATTCTAAAGATAGTGATGATGACTATGCGAACATAAGTCTCATGGTAAAGTCAGATTCAGAATCAGACACATATTCAGAATCAGACATAGATTCAGACGTAGAGGTATGTCCTTTTGAAATACCGGATGTAGTTTCTGAATACATTGAAGAGTTATGCACGAACTACAAAGAAGCTCTCAAAAAGGTTTTAGTTTTGAAAAAGAAAGTTTCCTCTTTGAAACAACAAGATGTTTCTCAAAAAGACAAGATTGAGTTTTTGCAAAGGGAATTTCATCAAATCAAGGAAAATCGTGATTTGATTTTGAAAGAAAACGATTCTTTGAAAACTGAGATTGAAAATATTTCAAAAAGATTTTCTCAAAGTTTGAAAAATTTGGAAAAGATTATTTCCAGACAAGTTCTGTACGGTGACAAGTCTGGTCTTGGTTTCGAAAAGGAAAATAATTTCAAAAATAAATTTTCGAAAATAAATGACAAGATTTTGCATAAACCTTCCAAATCTGCATATCAACGACATTTCCATAAACAGTTTACAAAATCCTTTTATCCAATGCAGTGTGTAAACTATGGTGATAGAAATCATGTTAGAAATAATTGCATGATGGTATGGAGACCTATCAATAGAAGGATATCGACTGTGACTAACTCAGATGGACCCAAGAAGAACTGGGTACTAAAGAAATAGTGAGTTACTTTCTACTTGTATGTACCAAGGAAGAGAAAGAACAAATGGTTTCTGGACAGTGGATGCTCAAGCCATATGACTGGTGATCCAGAAAATTTCATTCAACTTTCAAAATACAATGTTAGAAATGTGTCGTTTGGTAGAAAGAATAAAGGCAAAGTGGTTGGCCAATGAACTGTAAAAATCGAAAATCTTACGATCAACGACGTCTCTCTTGTCAAAGGATTAAAATACAATTTGATTTCAGTAAGTCAACTCTGTGACTCTGGTTATCAAATTTGCTTTCAAGATTCAAAATGCTCAGGTGCTAGTAAAGACAAGAAGCAAGCCTTCACTAGTCGACGTCATGGAAATATCTACCTTCTGGATGTTGACTCTAAAGACATCAAGTGTCTTATATCTATCAAGAATGAATCTGAACTATGGCACAGAAAGCTAGGCCATATCAATATCAAGCACATCTCAAAACTATCTTCTAAGAAACTGGTTCGAGGTTTACTACAGATAAAGTTTGAGAAATCAGAACTGTGTTCAGCCTGCACACTTGGGAAATAGGTAAGAAGTTCTTTTAAATCTATTAATCATGTATCAACTGAACGTGCATTGCAGCTGCTTCACATGGATATCTTTGGTCCTAACAGAACACTAAGTCTAGGAGGTAAGAAATAATGCCTTCTTATAGTTGATGACTACTCAAGATTTAAATGGGTTTTACTTCTTGCGATCATTTTTAAAGTTCTCCAAAAAGGTTCAGAATGAGAAAGGCTACGCTATTTCCTACATCAAAACTGATCATGGGGGAGAGTTTGAAAACCAAAGTTTTTTTGATTTTTGTGATGAGTTTGGAATTCAGCATAATTTTTCTTCTTCTTACACACCTCAACAAAATGGGGTGGTGGAAAGGAAAAATCGTTCCCTATAAGAAATGGTGAGAACCCTTTTGATTGAAAGTAAAATTGCATCGTACTTTTGGGCAGAAGCTGTGTCAATAGCTTGTTATATTTTAAACCGTGTTTCTTTAAGACCAATTATTGAGAAACTCCATATGAGCTTTATAAAGAAAGAAAACCAGATTTAGCATACTTCCGTGTGTTTGGTTGCAAATGTTTCATTCTGGAGAATGCTAATGATCGAGTTGGTAAGTTTGATGAGAAGTCAGATGAAGGGATATTCCTAGGGTATTCAACATCGAGCACAGTATACCGAGTCCACAACAAAAACTCTCGGGTTGTTGAAGAATCAATGAATATCAAGTTTGATGAGAATATTCAGAAAAAAGTTATCAATCTGAACAAGCTCAAGTCTTCTCACTTCCTCAAAGTTCAGAACCAGCTAAAAATCCTGAAGAGAATCATGCTTCTGAAGAAGTTCAGAATCAAGAAATAAGTCAACAAACTACAAAAGAACCAGAGGATGTACAATCTGAATCTAAAGATCCAAGTGATGTCCAAGACGAGAGATTCAACAGGAACTGGAAACATAAATCCAGTCATCCCAAGCAACTTATAATAGGAAGCTTGGATGAAGGAATAAAAATCAGATTAAGATTCAAGGAAGTAATGAGTAACATAGCACTTATCTCTGAAATTGAACCGAAATGGATTGAGGAAGCTCTTGCTGATGAAAGTTGGATCAATGCAATGCAAGAAGAACTCCGTCAATTCAAAATCAACAATGTCTAGGAGCTTATGACAAGACCCAAAAATTGTCATGTAATAGGAACAAAATGGGTGTTCAGAAACAAACTGGACGACAAGGGAAAGGTGGTCAGAAACAAAGCAAAACTTGTAGCAAAAGGACATTCCCAAGAAGAAGGAATAGATTACGATGAAACCTACGCACCAGTTGCCAAGTTAGAGGCCATAAGACTATTTCTTGCTTATGCTTGTTACAGTGACTTTAAACTTTTTTAGATGGACGTAAAGAGTGCATTCTTGAACGGGTACATCAAAGAAGAAGTTTATGTCGAACAACCACCTGGTTTTGAAGAACCAAGAGGAAAAGATCTTGTGTACACCCTAAAGAAAGCTTTATATGGCTTAAAGCAAGCACCTCGTGCTTGGTATGATAGGTTAAGTAGCTTTCTCTCTGAACAAAAGTTTGTTAAAGGTAATGTTGACACTACTCTCTTCATTCAGAAGCAAGGTAAGGATATTCTTATTGTTCAGATTTATGTTGATGACATTATTTTTTGCTCTTCTAATGAACGTCTGTGCAAGAATTTCTTTAAAGTAATGCAGGATGAATTCGAGATGAGCATGATGGGAGAATTGAGATTCTTTCTTGGACTTTAGATTCAACAAATCAAGAAAGGAACATTTATTCATCAAGAGAAATATGCTCTTGAGATTGTTAAGAAATTTAGCCTGGAGAATTGCAAGAAAACAGAAACTCCAATGTCTCATTCGTCAAAGCTTGATAAAGATGAACAAGGAAAAGAAGTTGATCAAAAGCTATATCGCAGTATGATTGGCTCGCTTTTATATCTCACAGCATTAAGGCCAGATATTATATATAGCATCTGCTTAGGTGCGAGATTTCAGACAAGTCCAAGAGAATCACATCTATCCGCTATAAAAAGAATCGTCAAATGTATCGGAACATATCAAGCTTATGGACTTTGGTATTCAAAAGATTCAGATTTCGTTCTGAAGGGATACTCAGATTCAGATCTAGCCAGATGTAAGATTGATAGGAAAAGCACTTCTGAAATCTGTCAACTTATGGGAAATATGCTTATTTCTTGGTATTCCAAAAAGCAAAGCACAATTGCTCTCAGTACAGCAGAAGCAGAATACATATCTCTAGGAAGTTGTTGTGCTCAGATTCTTTGGTTAAAACAATAACTGAGAGACTATGGAGTTAATGATTCAAATGTGGAAATTTTGTATGATAACACAAGTGCCATAAACTTGACCAAGAATCCAATTCTACATTTAAGGGCAAAGCACATCGAGATTAAACATCACTTCATACGTGATCATATTCACAATGGAGATGTCCACATTCAGTATGTTGATACGAAAAATCAACTCGCGGATATTTTCACTAAACCTCTTGAAAAGAGACTTTGAATTTTATTCGAAACGAATTAGCTATTACTAATCCTTCTTCTTGAGTTGTGTTAGAAACAGTTTTTTTTTTATCACCTTCAGAAGCATAGTTTCAAAAGCACAATTCCAGAATGCTCATACAGAAGCAAAGGTCAGTTATTCAATCTATCCTTAAATTTCGAGATTCATGGAAATGCAAGGATTTAAGGTAAGTTCTCTTTCTTCTAAAAATATATTCTGTTAATTGATTGATATAAAATATTATCTTTGGATCGTTTTCTTCGGATTTTATACTAAATTGATTTTATTTCCAAAGATAATAGTTTTATGGTTTTCTTTTCTTTTTCAAAGTTTCGAAAAAGGACTTGAACCGTCACCTTGTCTGAATAAACCCTATTCATGTCAGACCTCACTTTCTCTTTCATCTAACATCTCAGTTTTCGCTCTTTCAAGAAAACCCTCGCTCCTCCTTCGTAAAAATCCAATCTTTTTCTTCAATGGCTCCTAAATCATCCTCCTCTACGAAGAAGGACGTTGAGAAAAGTGAGCAACAAAGGCGACAATCGTCACATTTGAGGAATGGAAGGAAATCGAGAGATTCAACCCCGGTGAAAAGCACTGTATCCGAGGAAAGAAGTAGCGAACATATGGTCACAAGTTTGTCTGAATATCTCTATGACAAGAGAGTTGTTATGGCTCACTCTATTAAGCCCCTGTACAATGCATTCATAGAACAGGGCTCTAGAAAGGATATCATCGCTAAACTTCTAAACATTCACAAGTTTTCAAGTGAGGAAGATTTCTTGAAACTGCTGGATATGCCTCTAAGAACTGTTACTCCTGTTGCCGTTGAGATTCTTGAGAAAGTGACTCAAAAAGGAAAAGAAAAGGTTGTGGTCCCCGATGTCCCAAAACCTAAGCGGACCCTATCTAAAGGGGTAGTTATTCGGGAGAATGTTGAAGAAGAGAGTGAAGAAGAGACAAAAGGAAGGTTCGATGATAACGATGATGTCGTTTACGGAAATTTTAAAAGGAGATTCTCTCGCTGCGTTAGAGACAAGAGTTTCAAAAATTGTTATTTTCTATCACAGAAGCATGTGGACAGATTCGAAGCTCTGAAGGAGCGCGGTGTGATGCCGTACAGAATTTTTGATGTGAAGTATTTCGACAGGGTTGGTATCCCTGTAAGAAGGCATTTGGAGGAGATGAAGTCGAAAGACTCTGTGACTGTCAAGATAAATGTCTTCCCTGACTTAGTAGCCTACTTCTACTCCACGGTCTCCTTTACTGGTCCTGACTCTTTTGCATATAACATTGGAGATGATTAGTATCACCTGCATGTGGATGAGTTAGCAAAGATCATGGAAGTGAGGCAGAATGATTTCAAACCCATCGACATAAAACCAGAGGAAGCTTACAATTATCTGACAGGGAAGGAGAACTACAGTCGAGATTCCAAGGCTCATGTGGGCTACAACGACTTCCCTCTCGAGCACATAATCATGCACAAGGTTGTTATCGAATGTCTGCATCCAAAAGCCTCTTCAAAAATAGACATATCGAAGTTTGAAGCCAAGCTTATGTGGGCCTTACTTATTGGATATGATTTCTCTCTTGCGCATACTGTCCTACTTCATATGTACAGGACTGTGCACAAATCAAAAGGCCAACTGCCTTATGGAGGACTCATTTCATTAATTCTCAAATACAACAAAGTGAAGATTCCTGGAGAGCTAACACAGAGAGAAACTCCATTTATACCGGTTGGTGAGAATATGATCTAGAAAATGGGGTTTAGATTAACTGATGGGATGTGGTTAAAGAAGAATAAGGAAGAAGTTTTGGTGGAGTTGGAGTTAGAGTAAATAGAGAGGTCTGCAAAAAGAAGGAAGACAATGGCAAGAAAAGGCAACGAATTCAGTGTTCATAGTGCTTCCTCAGAAGCAGAAGAGTCAGAGGAAGAAGTAGATGATTCGGAAGAAGACGAGGAAAGAACTCCCACTGCATCAAAAAAAGGACACTGCAAGTGTCAATTCAGATGAGAATGACCATGGTGATGGTCAAGAGGAAGAAGGTAAAGATACTGGCAAGACACATGAGCAGGATGTTCTTGTTGACAAAGAAGAAAACCTTCTCCAGACTCATGAAGAAGAAGAAGAAGCTGGAGAGACAATTGGTGAAAGGGTAGTGAAAGAAGCCCAACTGGCTAAGGAAGAATATGAGGAAATAATGGAAGAACAACTAGATGACAGGACAACCATTGATGTTTTGGTTGCCAGAGAGAAGAAGAAATTCTCATCATCATCATCTGAGGACATGGAGATAGACAAGGAAGATGAATTCCCTATAAAGTCCACAGCAGATACTCCTAAAAAGACAACACAGATTCAGGGGAAGCAAAAACAAAATATAGATACTAGTACGTTGGTACAAGACCAAGATGACTCTGTCACTGAGGAACAACACAAGGAACCAAAGTCAAATGCCAATCAAACTGAAGAAATTCAGACTGATATTGTTCAGATGGAGAAAGCTGATGAGGAATCTGATGCTCAGAAGGAGCATCCACTAGAGAAGATCTATGAAAAGCCACCCACAGAAATTGAATATATTACTGCTGAAAGTGTTAAACTGAGTTCAGATATTCCCCATTCTCAAGATCAAGGAAAAAGTATTTTGCAGCGTGTTTTGGATACAAGTTCTAAGGGTAAGGCTTTGATGGTGGGTGAAGAAAGAACTCAAACTCTTGCAAGGAAACTGAATCCATAAGAGACTGTGAATGCTTTTATCAAAGAGCTCCTGGATACAAAACATCTATAGAGTCTAGTTCAGAAGGACGTCGAGAATCTTCAGGTTGAGCTGTTTTAGAAGCTGGATGGGATGGAGAAGCTAATTGAAAAGAAGCTAAACACATTCCAAGAAGTACTTGAGAAGTACTGCCGACTCTTCTACACCCACATGTCAAGTCTAGAAACCTACACTCTGATTAAAGATGAAAGAATCAGCAAAGAGTTTCCAAAAATGCAGGCACTTAAAGATTTCGCTTTTCTTGTTGGTGGGTCGAGCAGAGCAGCTGAAGATAAACCAGACGATGCCGAAAAGGAGGGTGACAAAGAGCCAATCCATGTTTCATCCTCCTCAAAGCAAACTCCTCCTCCGTCCACTTGAAAAATTTTCTTTTCAAAAAGATTGTGTTTGACTTTCCTTTATTCGGATGTTTTTATGTAGACATTCTCTGTCACGACTTTATTATAGTCTGATAGCGTTATTAGTTTAATAATATTTGGCTTGCTACTACATTTATCTTTGTTTGCTGATAACAAAAAGGGGGGGAGAAGCTATCTTTGATTACAAGATTACAGGAGTCACTCTTAACGCAATCTTAGTGGAAGTAAATATGCACGCCAAAATGAAGCATCCCGCTAAATAGCAACATATGGTGACATACTTCCATTTATGCTAAACAGCGACATACAGTGACATACTTCCATTTTTTATATATCTCACTGACATATTCCTCATATGCAATTTCTTGAAAAAGTTTCACATGGCTTACAAGTTTATATTCTTTGTGAAATCTTTTCTGAACTTAACGCATTAAACAAACACACTTCATATTTCTTTAAGGAAGTTTTATCATCATCAAAAAGGGGGAGATTGTTGAGAAAACTCTCATTCTGAATATTTTGATTCTAACAAAACTATCCTTCTTATGAGAGAATCTGGTTAATGTAAATAATCTTTAATTGCAGGAATGAGTATGTGAACAAAAGCTTATAATGTTCCAAAACTGGCGTTCAGACTCAAGGAGTAATCGTCGCGTATTTGCTTCTGAGAAAGTTGTAGTCTAGTATTCAGATGGAGAATTATGTTGCCTCTGAAAACTTCAGATGGAGGATTGTGTTGTCTCTGAAAACTTAATCTCGAGGAGACTTATGTAACACGTTAGCAAGGACTTTACAGAAGCTCAGAGTCACTGTTCTAATCTGTTCAGATTCAGAGAGTCTTTCTACTTCTGAAGACTGCTTTTGAACTACATTCAGATTCTGCAATATCTTACTACTAGATTCTAAAGACCCACGTTTGACAGGTTTTCGGTTTGGCCGTGAATTTATGAAAGTTTGTAAGATTTGATTGACAGGATTATTTTCCAATCAAATCAGAAGAATATCCTCGATTGGATATTACCTTCCACAAACAAGATATCTTGGAGATTTATGTGAACTCTACTTATGGAATCTGAAGGGTTCAGACTCTACTCCAACGACTACTAAATCTTTCTTAATACAGTCTCGTTCAATTAAGGATTGGAGACGTCCAATCAGAGATTGAGGAGCGATCCTTTGGAGGACCTTGGTAACGGCTAGTTCGAGGTCGAAGGAGTATAAAAAGAGATCAATGGTGACTGTTGCTAAGTGAGATCAGAACTTAAAATTTCAAAGTGTTGAGTTGTTCAGATTCACATTCTCTTATTCTTGAGAGCTTAAAATTTATATCTTTGAGAGGTTCCTTTGTAAGAGTGATAAGAGTGACAACTCTTGTAACCTTTCATCGATTCATAGTGGAATCCAGCCAATCAGCTGTCATCATGGGGAGAGTAGACGTATGCTTGCTAAGCCGAACCACTATAAACATTGCGTGCAAATTCTCTCTTACTCTAAACTCCTCTTGCTGTGTTTAGTTTATCTGCACATCATTTTACTGATCTTATTTAGTTTGTGTTTTGGAACCATTAAATTCCGCATTAAGTTTCAAAACTGTTCAGAATCACCTATTCACCCCCTCTAGATGATATTGCTAGATACAACAAAAAGGGCTACCATAAGAACTCGTTTAACTCGCCTGAAACTGCTCGGATGGTGGCCTACGTTTAGAAACCCGAAGCGGTGGGAACACTCACTAGATCATCATCGAAGCAGGAGTCGTATGGATCTCTTTGATGGATGGCGTCAGGTGACCAGGGTGTGGCAGTAGTGACGTGAAGCAACAACGGACGAAGGTAGGCCGCCGACGATTCTTGGCCGTTCTATTCCTCTCTCCAATTCTCACGTGTTTCCTCGTGGCAATGGACTTCGCGAGGTTGCTTTAATCGTTGGGACTGGGTCAGCAAGGCTTGGATCTTCAGTCGAGGCAGCAGCTTTGTCACGGGCGGAACAGCTCCGAGATGTGGCAAGCGACCGAAGGACGGTGAGACTCGGTGCAGCAGCTCGAGTTGACGTCGAAATCAGCAGCATCGGGGGAGGCTGACGGAGGAGTCGCTCATCGGAGAAACAGCAGGTAGAAGCTGCGACGGGATCGATGAAGGAAGTCTCGGCTGTGAAATTTTTGTCAGGATCTTCTCTGTTTGTTCTCACGCTCTGCCGCGAAGAGAATTTTTTTCTCTTGTTTCTTTTACGTATCTCTCTAATGTGCGCTCTTGATTTTTTACAATAAGAGCCCCCTTCTCTAAGTTTTGCACATCTCAATTTATAATCTTCATCGCCGACCCCTCGCTGGGCAAGTGCATATTTTCTTTCTTTTATTTCTGCTAATAAAATATTCTCTCCTTTTTGTCTTTAGTGTGTGTCCTTTTTATAGCTCACAATAAAATCCTCACTTATCACTAAAAGGTGCTGGAAACTCTGGAGATATTTTTAACGATTCTTTATTGCCCCAAATATGTTGCCCAAAGAATGACACCGAATTTATGCTCCATCGCTGGTCTGATAAATGTGCAAACATTATGCAAATGCTCCTAGAACTATATGCTACTAAAACTATATGCGAGCTAATATGATTTTTTTTTTTTTTTGCCATTGACTAAGATCAGTCCCTAATTTTTTATGCAATAAATGAATAAAATAAATAACAAATAAAATTAAAATTTAGGTGTCAATAGCTGCCCCTCTTTGAATGAAGGTTCGCAAAGGTTTCGCTAAATGACCAAAATTGAAACCTAAATTTTAACCATGTGATGCATGTTATTTTTGTCGGGTTGCCAACCCATTTCCTGATGCAATAAGTATGATGCATGAATGCAGATTCAAATGCAAACTTTAAATAACATGCACCAAGGGTTCTTATTTCATGCGGAGCGGTAAAAGAGACTTGGCGTACGGATCGCACTCAGAGCATCTAGGTTTCTAAATGCTTCGTACTGCTAGCAATTCCCTCAATCTCCAAACTTTTTCTTGTGAAAGTAAGGTTTTTTGAGGTACTGGGTGCCTGTTTGTTATCCAAGACTTGGCTCATATGCGAAACAACGCAAGATGTTTGAAAAGATGTGCTTGAGTTATGGTTCAAGCTGCACCATTTTTGTCTCTCAGGACCCCTCCGTTTTAATGGATCGCTGTGAGTCGGTAGAATGTCTCTCGGGACCACCTCCATTTTAATTGGTCACCATGAGTCGGTAAAAGTCTCTCAAGACCCCTCCGTTTCAATGAGTCACTGTGAGTTGGTAAAATGCCTCTCGAGACCACTTCTGATTTAATGGGTCACCATGAGTGGGTAAAATGTCTCTCGAGACTCTTCCGTTTCAATGAGTCACCGTGAGTCGATAAATGTCTCTTGGGACTGCCTCCATTTTAACAGGTCACCGTGAGAGAATAACCCAATTCAAGTGTCAAGCTACTCTGAGATTCGTCACACCCGATTCAAGTGTCAGGTAATGACTGAGAAACATACCTAATTCAAGTGTTAGGAAATGTTTGAGATTTTGTCATGCTCGATTCAAGTGTCAAGCAATAACTGGGAAACATACTCAATTCAAGTGTCAAGTAATGTTTGAAATTTGTTATACCCGATTCAAGTGTCAGGTAAGCTCGAAATCTGTCACACCCGATTCTAGTGTTAGGTAATGACTGAAATTCCTGTTACATCTGATTCAAGTGTCAAATAATAATAAAAAATGCACCTAATTCAAGTGTTAGGTGAGAAAGGAAACGTACCTGGTTCAAGTGTCAAGTTGTCTCAAGAAGAGTTCCAGGCTAACGGTAGTGTACCTGTCTTTCCATCCGAGGTAGGATTTGAAATAACATATGCATAAACAGAATGAATGCTAATGCAACATCAAAGATTGTGAATTTTGCTCGTATTACACAGCTTCACTGGGAAATTCGTCAATAAGAGAATCTATCTAATCCTTTTGGCAATTTTGATCATGTCGAATGAGGAACCTTTCAGTCAAAAAGGACTTTCACTCACTTTCTTTGAAAGGCTATTTGACCCGACCTTTGATACGATTATGAGAATCACTCAAAACTCCCCTCATCGTGCTTGACGAGGGTCCGGATATTCTCGCAATTAGTATGATTTGACCAATATGAGAGGTTTTTATAAGGACTGTAATGTCGGCTTGATCAAAGGCTTAACAAAGGGGACTCGTACGAGTCATTAGCTTTGAATGAAATGGTATCATCAGCTGCATCGGGTTTACAAGTCAGGAACCCTGCAAAAATAAGATAGAATGATCTTGCTCGCACTTCTTTGAGCAATATTTACAAACATTTGAAATCCTACGTTAACTCAAGTGCCTTAATCTAAAAAAACTTTGGTAAGGGTTGCAACGTATGTTTGGTAGGCTTGAAAATGAAAGGCCTATTTATAGCGTGTGGGATTAGATCATCTGAGGAATTCGGTGATCATCCATTCTTCATGCTTCCAGTTTCGATGATTCTCTATTGACTGTTGGATCTAGCAATATCACCTAAAGGGGGGGTGAATAGGTGATTCTGAACTCTTTTTAAGATTTAATGCCGAAATTAATAAAGGGTTCAGAACGTAAACTGAAAATGATCAGTAAGAGGACGTGCAGATAAACTAAACACAGCAAGATGAGTTTAGGGAAAGAGAAATTGCACGCAATGATTATAGTGGTTCGGCTTTAGCAAGCCTACGTCCACTCTCCCACGATGACAGCCGATCGGCCGGATTCCACTATGAGTCGTTGAAAGATTACAGGCGTTGTCACTCCAATCGCTCTTACAAATGAACCTCTCAAGACAATGAATTTTAAGCTCACAAGAACAAGAGAATGTGTTTTTGAACAACTCAGCACTTTGGAATTATAAGTTCGTGATCCCCTTCGAAACAGTCACTATTGATCTTCTTTATACTCCTTCAGCCTTGAACTAGCCGTTACCAAGGCCCTTCAAAGGATCGCTCCTCAATCTCTGATTGGATGTCATCAATCCTGATTGACGGAGACTGTATATGGAAAGATCCAGTGGCCGTTGAAAGTGAATCTGAACCCTTTAGATTCAGTCGCCCATACAACCAAATCTTCAGTTTCCATAAATAGAGTTCATCCAAATCTCCAAGATATCTTGTCCACGGAAGGTAATATCCAATCGCGGATATTCTCCTGATTTGATTGGAAAATAATCCTGTCAATCAAATCTTACAAACTTCCATAACAAGGCTCGGTCAGATCGGAAACCTGCCAAACGTGGGTCTTCAGAATCTAGTAGCGAGATAATGCAGAATCTGAACGTTGTTCAGAAGCAGTCTTCTGAGCCAGAGAGACTCTCTGAATCTGAACAGATTGGAACAGTGACTCTGAGTTTCTGTGAGATCCTTGCTGACGTGTCACATAAATCTTCTAGAGATGAGTCTTCAGATGCAGCATAGACCTCCTTCTGAAGGCTTTAGATGCAACATAGACCTCCTTCTGAAGTCTTCAGAGGCAGCACCGACTTCCTTCTGAAGTCAACTGAGGCACCACGATTCTCCATCTGAATGTAGGACTTCGACTATCTCAGAAGCAAGTGTGCGACGACTACTCCTTGAGTCTGAACGCCAGTCATGGAACATTATAGGCTTTTGTTCACATGCTCATGCCTGCAATAATAAATTATTTGTATTAACCAGATTCTCTTACAAAAAGGATAGTTTTGTCAGAATCAAAATATTCAGAGGGAAGGTTTTCTCAACAATCTCCCCCTTTTTGATGATGACAAAACATTCCTTAATAAAAGTTGGTATATATAAAAAGATTGTATGAAAGTTAAGCTCGGAAAAGATTTCAATAAAATATGAATATAATTCAATTGAATCTTTTCAAAAGAGTGTGCATCTGAATATATAAGATATGCATTCTGAGTGATAGAAGGATATCACCATATGTTGTATACGACGTTGAATTCGTTTGAGCGCATAGGTATAATTCGCGTGTATGCATCCTGCAATATGATGAGGTATTCTCTCCCCCTTTTTGTCATCAGCAAGATAAAATGTCAATTTACACATACATGAACGGAGATTCAACCATATATTGTAAGAATAGCGTAACATTCAAAGTGCACATAAAAAGAACATCCGACAGATATAAAAACAAATACGGACAATTTGAAAAATAATTTCAAGATGACGGAGGTGGGTTTTGTTTTGAAGAGGAGGAGGGAACATCAATATGCTCTTCATCATCTTTCTGAGCAGCTTCAGCAGATTTGCCCATATCAGCAATGTAGGTAGCAAATTCTTTGAGTTCCTGCATCTCTGGAACTTCTTTGCTGATCCTTTCATCTCTGATCAAAGTATAAGTACCAATGCTGGCCATCTCAGAGCAGAAAAGGCGACAGTATTTATGAAGTATTTCCTCAAATCTGTGCAACTTCTTTTCAATGTTCATTTCCATCCTGTCCATCCTCTACATAACTTCTACCCGAAGTTTTTCAACTTCCGTCTGAACAAGACTTTGCGAAGCATTCAGTGTCCCTGCAGAAGTCTGTTGGTTTTGTTCTTCCACCATCTGAGCTTTACCCTTTGAAGCTAAATCCAGAATTCTCTGCGAGTTTATCTCCCCCTGAATCTGATCAGGTGTTGAATCTGGAATGATTATAACAGGTTCAGCCGTAGTTGATTCAATTTCTGTGGGTTGCTCTTCAGGTATTTTCTCTGGAATTTGTTCTTTCTGAACAGCACTTTCCTCAACAGCTTTTTCTTTCTGAATAGCAGGTTCGACACTAGCTTTCTCCTTCTGAACAGCAGTCAGAACCTCTTCAGTCTGAACAACATTTGATTCCTCATGTTGTTCTTTTCTGCTGGACTCCTCCTTTTCAGTATCAGCCTTGTCCTTCTGAACAACTTCAGTCTGAACAGCAGATTCTATAGGTTGCTCCCCTTGAATCTGAACTGTTACAACAGGAGTGACTTCTGTTGATCCTACAGCTGTGACAACAAAGTCATCAGATTTATCAACCTCCATGTCTTCAGGTGGTGATGAGGACCTCTTCTTTTGTTCTCGAGCAACCAGAACATCAATAGTCGTTCTGTCATCTAGTTGCTCTTCCATTATCTCCACATATGCACTTGTAGCAAGCTGAGCTTCTTTTTCTGCTTTTTCACCAGTAGTTTCAACAGCTTCTACATTTTCACTCTCATGAGTCTTATGGGGATCCTCTTCTTTGTCCATAGGATCCTCCAGCTCATTTGCTATTTCACCAGTTTCTTCAGCTTCTGAACTGATGTTTCCTTCTGATAGCACAGTAGGAGTGCTCTCATCATCTCTCGATGATACACTTTCTTCTTCTTCTGCTTCCTCTTCTTCTGAAGACTCACTCTGAACAGTGGTCTGTTTTCCTTTTGTGGTCTCTGTCTTCCTTCTTTTTGCAGATCTCTTACTCTCTGCATTCTGTTCTGCAAACTCAACCAAGACAGCCTTTTTGTTCTTGTTGATCCAACCACCAGCAGACTATCTAAAACCCATCTTCTGAATCATAGACTCCCCAGCTACCATTAACTGAATTTCATCTTGAAGAAGCTTTCTAGGAATCTTGATATTTTCGAAGGACATGATCCGATAGATCAACCCTGCATAGGGTAGTTGTCCTTTGGTCTTTTGGACAGTTCTGTACATGTGGAGGAGAACAGTATGTGCTAGCGAGATCTTGCAGCCATTCAACAGACCCCACATCAGCTTGGCTTCATATTTCGAAATGTCAATTTTTGAAGCAGCCTTGGGTCTTAAGCTTTCAATGACAACCTTGTGCATTACAATGTGCTTCAGGGGAAAGTCATTGTAAGCAATGTGTGCCTTGGAGTCTCTAGAGTAATTCTCTTTTCCAGTCAGAAAACTGTAGACATCATCAGGTTGCACATTAATGGGCATAAAATCCATTTCCTCAACTCCCATTAAATTTGCCAGCTCCTTAACATGCAGATGATACACCACTCCTTCAACCGTATAAAACAAGGAATCAAAATTGGTGAAACATAAGCTAGAATAAAAGTAAGCTGCCAAATCAGGAAAAGTTGGCCTCCTTGCAGTTGCAAAGTCCCTCAACTTCATCTCCTCTAGATGCTTCCTAATAGGGATACCAACCCTATCAAAATACTTAAGATCAAATACCCTGTGGGGTATAACTCCTCTTTGCTTCATCATCTCGAATTTGTCAGAGTGCAACTGACTTGAAAACAGTTTGCTTTCAAAGTTCTTGTCCTTGATGACCCCTCTGATTTTCTTAAAATCTTTAAACAACACATCATCGTCGTCATCAGGCCTCCCCTTGGTTTCACTTTCTTCAGTTACAGCCTCCCTGATAACAATGCTCTTAGATGGAGACTTTTTAGGTTTAGAGACTCCAATTTCTACAACATTTTCCTTGCCCTTCCGAGATACATTCTCAGGAACAATAGTGGCAATAGGTGTCACAGTTTGCAGAGGAAGTTCTAATATGGCAAGAAAGTCTTTCTCGCTTGCAAACTTGTGAATATTCAGCAACAACTTGACGTTTTCGTCACTAGAGCCAGTGTTCTTGAAAGAATCATACAGAGGTTTTATAGAGAGAGCCAGGGCGACTCTTTCATCGAACTCAGACTGAGACAAACCTGATTCCTTCTGAGCAATGTGTTTTTCTTCTTCATGATCAGACCCAGAGATATCAATGGATTCGGAGAGACGAGCTTTTCTGCCTTTCGTCAGCCTCGACGATTTTCTTCTCAGACTGGCACCTTCTTTTGCTGCTTTCTTCATGGTAGATGATGATTTCGGAGCCATAGATGAGAAGGTTGGAGTTTTTAGAAAGAAGAATTTGGAGAGAGCGAGAAGGAGTGTAAACAGAGAGAAAGAAATCAGTTTTTAGGGTTTGAGAGAAAATTGCGATATTTGATGGAGGTGCCGATTCAGAGCCTTATGAAGGTTTTGAAAAACCGTAAAGTGGTTATTTTAGGAAATAAAATCAATTTAAAATAAAATCCAGCGATCAATACAAAGAAACAGAATTATTCCAATCAATCAAAGAGGCATATGTATAGAAATTTGAGAACGTAAGATTTAGAGAACGTACCTTGGATTCTTGCCTTATCGAGAATTTCCAAATATAAAGAGGTGTAAGATGAATTAACCTTGCTTCTGAAGTACTTAAAAATATGCTTCTGAACAAAGGTTATGCAAATTTGCTTCTGAGTAGTTTTTGGTTCTGAGCTATGCTTCTGAGCTGTTTTGCTTCTGAGTTCTGCTTCTGAGCAGTTTTGTTTCTAAGCTCTGTCAATTTACCTTTAGTGAACTTCTGTTCAGATAGAAAGCTGCTTAACCTTTCATACCAAGCACGAGGTGCTTGCTTTAATCCATATAAGGCTTTCTTCAGGGAATATACGAGATCCTTTCTTCTTGGTTCCTCGAAGCTAGGAGGTTGCTCGACATAAACTTCTTCTTTGATGTAACCGTTTAGGAATGCACTTTTCACATCCATTTGAAACAGTTTAAAGTCATTGTAACAAGCATAAGCAAGAAGTAGCCTTATGGCCTCTAACCTGGCAACTGGTGCATAGGTTTCATCGTAATCTATTCTTTCTTCTTGAGAATATCCCTTTGCCACAAGTCTTGCTTTGTTTCTAACCACTTTTCCTCTGTCGTCCATTTTGTTTCTGAACACCCATTTTGTTCCTATTACAGGACGATTTTTGGGTCTTGAAACGAGCTCCCAAACATTATTGATCTTGAATTGATGAAGTTCTTCTTGCATGGCATTGATCCAATTTTCATCAGTAAGAGCTTCTTCAATCCCTTTAGGTTCGATTTCAGAGACTAATGCTATATTGCTCATTGCTTCCTTGAATTTCGATCTGGTTCTGATTCCTTCATCTAAGCTCCCCATTATTAGTTCCTTGGGGTGACTGGATTTATGTTTCCAGTTTTTGTTGAATTTCCCGTCTTGAGCATCATTTGGATCATTAGAATCAGACGGTGTCACCTCTGTTTCTTCTGCGATTTGTTGGCTTGTTTCTTAATTCTGAACTTCTTCAGAAGCATGATTCTCTTCTGAATTTTCTTCTGGTTCTGAACCTTGATGAAGAGACGAGACTTGAACATATTCAGATTGATCATTCTGAGTCTGAATATTTTCATCAAACTTGACATTCATTGATTCTTCAACACATCGAGAGTTTTTGTTGTAGACTCTGTATGCTTTGCTCGTTGTAGAATATCCCAGAAATATTCCTTCATCTGACTTCTCATCAAACTTACCAGCTCGATCATTTGCATTTTTCAGAATGAAGCATTTACAACCAAACACACGGAAGTATGCTAAATCTGGTTTTCTCTCTTTAAAAAGTTCATAGGCAGTTTTCTCAACAATTGATCTTAAGGAGACACGGTTTAAAATATAACATGCTATTGATACAGCCTCTGCCCAGAAATGAGATGCAATTTTACTTTCGATCAAAAGAGTCCTCGCCATTTCTTGTAGAGAACGATTTTTCCTCTCCACAACCCCATTTTGTTGAGGTGTGTAAGGAGATAAAAAAATTATGCTGAATCCCAAACTCATCACAAAAATTAGAGAATTTTTGGTTTTCAAATTCTCCCCCATGATCAGTTTTGATGCAGGAAATAGAGTAACCTTTTTCATTTTGAATCTTTTTAGAAAATTTTGAGAAGGATGAGAAGGCATCATTTTTGTGTGCGAGAAATAAAACCCATGTGAATCTTGAGTAATCATCAACTATTACAAGGCAGTATTTCTTACCTCCAAGACTTAGTGTTCTGTTAGGACCAAAGATATCCATATGAAGCAGCTGCAGAACACGATCAGATGATACATGATTAATAGATTTAAAAGAACTTTTTACCTGTTTCCCAAGTGTGCAGGCTGAGCAAAGCTCTGATTTCTCAAACTTTGATTGTGGTAAGCCTCGAACTAGTTCCTTGGATGATAGCTTCGAGATGTGTTTGATACTGATGTGTCCTAGCTTTCTGTGCCATAGTTCAGATTCATCCTTGATAGAGATGAGACATTTGATGTCTTCAGAATCAACATTCAGAAGGTAGATATTTCCATGACGTCGACCAGTGAAGGTTTGCTTCTTGTCTTTGCTAACACCTGAGCATTCTGAGTCTTGAAAACAAATTTGATAACCAGAGTCACATAGTTGACTAACTGAAATCAAATTGTTTTTGAGTCCTTTGACAAGAGAGACATTGTTGATCGTGAGATTTCCGATTTTTACAGTGCCTTGGCCAATCACTTTGCCTTTATTCTTTCCACCAAATGACACACTTCTACCATTGTAATCTGAAAGTTGTATGAAGTTTTCTGGATCACCAGTCATGTGACTTGAGCAACCACTATCCAGAAACCATTTGTCTTTTCTCTTCCTTGGTACCTGCAAGTGGGAAGTAACTTACTATTTCTTTGGTACCCAGTTTTTCTTGGGTCCATCTGAGTTAGTCACAATAGATTTCTTTCTATTAACAGGTCTACATACCATCATGCAATTATTTCTAACGTGATTTCTAGCACCACAGTTTTCACAATGCATTGGATAAAAGAATTTTGTAAAATGCTTTTGAAAATGCCGTTGATATGCAAATTTGCAAGGTTTACGGGAAATCCTGTCATTTGTTTCTGGAAACTTATTTTTGAAATTATTTTCCTTTTTGAAACCAAGACCAGATTTGTTACCATACGAAATTTTTCTGGAAATAATGTTTTCCAAATTTTTTGAACTTTGGGAAAATTTCTTTGAAGTATTTTCAATTTTGGTTTTCAAGGAATCATTTTCTTTCAAGATCAAATCACGATTCTCCTTGATTTGATGAAATTCCCTTTGCAAAAATTCAATCTTGTCTTTTTGAGAATCATTCTGTTGTTTTAAGGATGAAACTTCCTTTTTCAAAATGGAAACCTTTTTGAGAGCTTCTTTATAATTTAAGCACAACTCATCAATGTATTCAGAGACTTCATCTGGCAGTTCAGAAGGATGTACCTCAACATCTGAATCTGAATCTGAATCTGACTTTGCCATAAGACATATGTTAGCATAGTCATCCTCGCTGTCTTCAGAATCACTTAGAGTTTCTGCTTTCAATGCCTTTTTGTATTTCTCATACTTGAACTTGTCTTTCTTTAGAAGCGGACAATTTGGTTTGATGTGTCCTGCCTTCTTACAATGAAAACAGATTACATCTTTGTCTTCCTGTTTGTCATTGTTTGATTGTCTCTGATCATTCTTTTTGAATAATTTCTTCCCTTTGAAGTTTCTTCCTCTACGAGCCATTTTTCTGAACTTCTTCACCATGAGAGCAAGTTCTTCGTCGTCTTCATCTTCATCATCTGAATCTGGCATTTCAAAATCAATTTCAGATTTTAAAGCAATAGACTTCTTACCTTTTGAATCTCTTGTTATGTTAGTACGCTCAGTCTCATATGACTGCAAGGTTCCGACTAGCTCATCAATAGATAGAGGTCTAATTGTTTGACATTCCTGTATTGATGGCTTGATGTAATTCCAGTCATCTGTAAGTCCTCGAATGATCTTTCTGACTTGCATCGGTTCTGCTACAGGAGCGCCTTGTCTTGCAAGACCACTTGCTAGAATTTGAAACCTGTTAATCATTTCAGCAATTGATTCATCGTGCTTCATTTTGAAAGCTTCGTAATCACTCAGCAGAATGCTGAGTTTTATTTCTTTCACTCTGTCAGTTCCCTGATATGTGACATGAAGTCTATCCCATATAGCTTTGGCTGAATCTTCTTCTGCAACACAATTATATAGAGGAATGGATAATGCGCAGAAAAGTGCATGCACAGCTTTAGAATCGAGTCCTTGTCTTTTGGCTCTTTCAGAATCTGACAGTGTTGCAGTAACATTTGTATTGTTGTTTCCTTCATTTCCAGTGGAAGGGGTTGCTGTTACATTAGGAACTACTCCATTTACGACAACATCCCACATCAGATCATCTGATGCCTTGAAGAACCACTTCATTTTGTTGCACCACATATTGTAGTCTTTCCCATCAAAATAGGGTGGTTTGTTGCTGAAATGTGCATCACTGGTTCCTGTGAAATTGTTGCTAGATATGATAGATCGTTAGCTCTGAAGTAAAACACTTTGAAATAATGAGCAACCAGGCTCTGATACCAACTGTTGGATCTAGCAATATCACCTAGAGGGGGGGTGAATAGGTGATTCTGAACTCTTTTTAAGATTTAATGCCGAAATTAATAAAGGGTTCAGAACGTAAACTGAAAATGATCAGTAAGAGGACGTGCAGATAAACTAAACACAGCAAGATGAGTTTAGGGAAAGAGAAATTGCACGCAATGATTATAGTGGTTCGGCTTTAGCAAGCCTACGTCCACTCTCCCACGATGACAGCCGATTGGCCGGATTCCACTATGAGTCGTTGAAAGATTACAGGCGTTGTCACTCCAATCGCTCTTACAAATGAACCTCTCAAGACAATGAATTTTAAGCTCACAAGAACAAGAGAATGTGTTTTTGAACAACTCAGCACTTTGGAATTATAAGTTCGTGATCCCCTTCGAAACAGTCACTATTGATCTTCTTTATACTCCTTCAGCCTTGAACTAGCCGTTACCAAGGCCCTTCAAAGGATCGCTCCTCAATCTCTGATTGGACGTCATCAATCCTAATTGACGGAGACTGTATATGGAAAGATCCAGTGGCCGTTGAAAGTGAATCTAAACCCTTCAGATTCAGTCGCCCATACAACCAAATCTTCAGTTTCCATAAATAGAGTTCATCCAAATCTCCAAGATATCTTGTCCACGGAAGGTAATATCCAATCGCGGATATTCTCCTGATTTGATTGGACAATAATCCTGTCAATCAAATCTTACAAACTTCCATAACAAGGCGCGGTCAGATCGGAAACCTGCCAAACGTGGGTCTTCAGAATCTAGTAGCGAGATAATGCAGAATCTGAACGTTGTTCAGAAGCAGTCTTCTGAGCCAGAGAGACTCTCTGAATCTGAACAGATTGGAACAGTGACTCTGAGCTTCTGTGAGATCCTTGCTGACGTGTCACATAAATCTTCTAGAGATGAGTCTTCAGATGCAGCATAGACCTCCTTCTGAAGGCTTCAGATGCAACATAGACCTCCTTCTGAAGTCTTCAGAGGCAGCACCGACTTCCTTCTGAAGTCAACTGAGGCACCACGATTCTCCATATGAATGTAGGACTTCGACTATCTCAGAAGCAAGTGTGCGACGACTACTCCTTGAGTCTGAACGCCAGTCATGGAACATTATAGGCTTTTGTTCACATACTCATGCCTGCAATAATAAATTATTTGTATTAACCAGATTCTCTTACAAAAAGGATAGTTTTGTCAGAATCAAAATATTCAGAGGGAAGGTTTTCTCAACATTGACAACTCCAAGATTCAATCTGAGAATTCTTCTCGCAGGTTTCTTCTGATAAATTGACAATTATCTGTGAATTTTTCTTTTGCAGATTTTCAAATGATTTCTTTCCTGCGGGATGTTCTTGCAAGACTTCTTCTGCTGAGACATATTTTTTCTTTTTCTTTTCGATTTTTTCTTCTCCCATTTTTTTTTCAAATTTTTCTGAAGGTCTCCTTTCGAGCATCCTCTTGATGGATTTTCTTCGGAGATTCATTTGCCCCAAGGTACTTCAATCCTCATTTGAAACGATTCCATTGATTCGCCATGGGAATGATCACAGACTTGGGTTATGAGAAATGAACCATCGCTTAAATGGGCTAAGCAAAGGGTAAAGTGTGTAGGGATATAGAAAGAAATGCTCTTCATCATATCTAAAGCACTTGAGCTAACATAGAATTCGCATGCAATAAATATACTTGAAGATTGATTCAAGTGACAGTAAGAAAATTCTAACCACTTGAATTTTTCTGATAATTGCCCCGATGTGGGGTTGTTCCTGACAAGGGTAAGAAACGAATCCACCGTTCAAAAGGGTTAATCAAGGGATAACCTGTAGTCTTTGGATATATGAAATGAATACCTCTCGTCACTTCTTTCGTCATACTTTTTGCGAGATAAACCTTTACCTTATGAGCAAGGAAATTTTCACTCAACTCACTGGGGATCATTATGCAGGACGTGTATGGAAATGGTTTGCCTTTCGTCATCCTTCACATTTCTCATTCAACATAATCATTTCATAGGATCATACAGATTGCCTGATTAAAATGCTTCCTCAAATGAAGATTAGTAACACAAACAAAAATCATGTATGAAATTTTAAGCTCAAAATGTGTGAAATTCTTGATCATTCAGAATCAAAATGTGAAAGCATAAACCATGCAAAATGTAGCAATGACTTGTGATAATTCCATGAGAGACTCATGCATCTATTTAAAGAACGAATGCAAGTATATTCAAATTTGTTTGAAAACTCTCGGGAATGGGGAGTGTTGATTGCCCCTACATAAAAAGAAATGTGTATGAGATAAAGTCGAATGAGGACTTGAGATGCTCTGGTTATTCAATGGATGGCCATTGTGTTGATCACATATCAGAATGTGTCCAATGATCATGGCTTTGCAAGGATGGGGATTGCCCCAGGTATGATCAATGTTGAGAATTTTGTCTCAAGCTTTGACAAATGATCCATTTCTCCACTTGCCCTTCAGTGGTATCAGCAAAGACATGTCCCCTAGCTTGGCACCTGCGAGAAAGAAGACAGAATGTCATTTTTAGAACTTATCGAGCCTCTGTAGAGATACTCCCTTTTGAGATCGAGAGCTTTGGCTTTGCCCCGCTTTTCATCAGTTGATGCGGTACGATCAAAGGATCGATCGAGGGTGAAAGATGGATCAATCTTCATCTATCCGATGGCCTGATGTCAGGTTGGTACGGAATCGGCTAGGTCTTCTAGCTTAACTATGAGCTACATGGTTCAAAACTCATGCAGAGATTGTGCAGGGCCGTCCGAGGATCGATCGGGTTGATGCAGAGCTGGAGTTAATAATATGCCCCCTTGGTCCTGAATTAATTCTGAAAGATATAGTAAATGGATCAGTAGGACAACCAGAGTTAAACCGCATGCCAGCCATTTTTTTTTTTAAAGATTTTTCTTGAAAAACCCTTTTGTTTGCGAAAACCTCAGGACGATAATTCTTGAGAAGCCCAACCCTCAGTGCTTACCATAGATGACAAATTTTCAATCGTTGGTTATCGTCATCGGGTTAGTTTGGTATACCTTGTCAAGATTCTAAAATGATGAAAAACTTCTGTAATTTGATTGATCATGAATCAATGAATTACATCTTATTGAATTCAAAATGCAGACAACCCCTCAATGTTGAGGAATTTTGACTCTAACAATCAACCTAGAAAATGAAAGTGCAACCTAGACACCTAAAAAGCAAGAAACATCCCACGTAGGGGATTAAATAAAATAAATAGATTACTAATTTGGGTCTACGCCCACTTCTTCAAATGGTTCTTCAATTGACAGCTTCAAAGCCAAAGATGGCATCAATTGCCCGTGTGATCGGGTTGCGGAGTATTTTGCACATTTGGTTGTCTAGTCGGTGGGAGCGCAAATGCTCCCATCTCTAACAGATCCTGGATTAAATTTTTGAGTACCCTGCACTCATCAGTTGAATGACCCGATTCTCCCCTATAGTAGTCACACTTCTTGGATGGGTCATAATTACAGAAGGATGCACGATTGGGTCGTTGTGGTTCTGAAGTCAGCAACCCCTTCTTACGCAATACAACTAAAAGCTGTGATATCGTTCCGGGAAGAGGAGTATATTACCAAGGTTTACGCTGGTAAGTCTGTTGATTTTGCTATCCATAGCTGGACAGCTGTTGAGCAGCAAACTGCATTCTAGGAGTCTGAGCCAAAGCTTTCTGGGCTGGCTCTTTATCTTTCTTTCCTAAAGGGTGCCTGCTAACTTAACTGGTGTCACCGAGCCATCTCTTCTTCAAGGCAATCTCAATATCTTCACCCATAGTGATGAGCTAGCTGAAAGATTGAGCCGCGGTTCCCACCATTTGCAATCTCATAACCTGGGGAAGGGTAGACACAAATAACCTCACCAGTTCACGCTCCGGTGGCTCGAGCCTTAGTTGAGATGCGATGTTCCTCCATCTGGTGGCATACTACTTGAGGTTCTCGCCCTTTTTCATCTCGGCTTGCTCGAGGTCTTCTCTGGAAACAGTAATATCCAGGTTGAATCTGAAATGCTTTATAAAGCATTGGCCGCCTTCAGTTAATGTTATAGTCAATATACCATCTCATTGCAGCATCCTTGAGACTGGCCTAGAAAGTCTGGACCATGAAAGGGCCATTGGATACGTACTTGTACATCCGCGACTAGTACATCTGAATATGCTGGATAGGGTTGGAGGTACCCTCATACTTCTCGAAATCCGACATTTTGAACTTTTCCGGCACCTGCACCTTGGCATAAATGTAGAAGTCGATGGGAGATAGGTGGTGCGAGCCCTCTACCTCGCGAAGTCTCTGATCGAGCTTGGCCAATAGCTTCGCACTTTCATCATTTGATGCTTCAGCCATAGGGTTGGTCTGAGGGAGATTGATTGCAGGAGGTATGGCCAAATTAGTTCCAGTAATCATAGCATCCTCGAAGGGCAATGTGAGGTTGGCATCTACTTCTGGGGCCTTATCAGAGCGAAGGTCATGACGAGCTGGCGGAGGAATCATCGGTTGGAAATTCGAACTAGATTGTTGCTGTTGTTGGGCTTTAAACATGTCCATCAGTAAGGACATTTGTTCAGCCAACTCTTTCACTTGTTCTTTCACCTTCTCTTTGACAAGTGCTTCAATCTCAGCTTTATCGGCCATCGCTCTCGTTCTAGACCGAGTACCGTAGGGTTCTCGTGGAGGATCAGTAACAACTTAAATACCTGCGAATGACAAACACACGAATAAGTGCACATGCTAAGAATAGCAGGTCGATCCATGACACGTGCCTAGACCCTTTCCATTTAAGTGCATCACATGGGCAAAGTGAAAGTGCAAATATGACACCAATGTTACATTTCAGAAAATTCCTAGTTTCGTCTGATTTTAGAAAAAAAGTCATATTAATTCATAGAATGCTAGAAATGGCACCAAAATTTACGGGCACATAGCTAACACGATGACGAATAACTTTTGTGTTTTAAGTTTAGGCAAAAAAATGTACAAATTAGTACATTTGAATGATTTATTCAGAAAGTTTTGATCAGAAAATTGGTTCGTCCAGTTTTTATTTGTGGCATAAATGGGCCATCAAAATTCCCAATCTAATTCCAAAAACTTCCAGTCCACTAGTTACAAGACCAATATATAACTTTCATGTTTTCATTTCTTGAAAAAGAGCCCATTAGCTAGTGGTAAATGGAAAAATAAAACTGGTGTCAGAAAAACCCGGAATCCAGACCATTTTGCTTTCACCTTAAATTCGGTAATAAATGGAAAATGCGCTGGATCGATCCATTTTTTTTATATGATGAATTAGGACCTTATGAACGTTTTTCATGAAGACTATGAGGGCTATCTCGAATCACATAATTCGGTAAAAATTAGGAAAGACCAAAAGGTCAATCTGAACAGTAGAATTTATTACAAGAAAATCCTAATAATCATGTTTATCATGGACCGACCCAAAAATGAAACACGATAAGATAAGGTTAAGAAGCTTACTTTACTGTCGAATAGGAGAAAACAAACACATAGACATGTGTCACGGGGCGGTGGTTGAACCACGACCGTGTGGCGACTCGCGGCTGTTTGAGTGATGTTGCGCACGAGTCAAGCCTAGGTCCGAGGATCGCTCACGCACTCACAATACGCTTGATCGGTGGAGAGGGAGAGTGAACCGAGAGAGAGATTGAGTCGTGGGGAGAATAGATGATGTTGTATTGATGTTCGGAGGCTACAAGTGATTCGAGGGTGTGTTACAATGGTGATGGTCAGCACTATTTATAATACAAAGAGGCAGCAGTTCGTGTGACTCTTGGACTGCTCATGAGTCGTCACGTAGTGTTTGTCTTCTTGCGTTTTGTCTCATTCCCTTGTCATGACTCGTTTGAAATTTGAATGGTGCAGGTCATGATGCGGCTGTTCACTCCCCAATGTTGTAATGATGCTGTCTGCAAACCCACGTGGGCGTTCTAGAAGCTCGGGTGGAGTCGAAGGGTCGCGCGATGCTTAGTCTGCCCGCTCGCTCGCTCGTCTGCTCGGGTCGTTCGCTGCATGATGCACGACATCATGTTGCACGAGTCTTGCATCGTGCGATGAGTCAGGCTGTATGATGCACGGATCGTTCATGGATCGATCCTGATCGATGTTTGCATCGTGCAGAGACTGATGCGCGGATGATCCTTCCGACTCGCCCGCTCGACCATCTTGGCTGATGCTTGATCGAACGGAATTGATGCTGAGTGATTCATGTGATTGATCACGAATTGATTCATGGCATGGTCGACTGGTCGTGTCACGGTCAATCCTTGGTTGAGGGTTTTCCCGGACCGTGATACATGCGCGTGAGTCGTGGGTTGTCCCTATTCTATCTACCCTAGAGGCTTAACAAATTGAAGTAAAAGACTTGCGACAAGGCGGCAATCTCGTGCACATAATCAAGATTAGTCATAATCTTACGATGTAATCAGGATTAGCCGGGTCATTTCACTTCGGCTCCTCGAGTTAAAAATTATAACCCCCGCTTCAGTAATCTTACTGAGCCCGAGTTCTAACTTTTGAAACTCATTTTTGAAAGAGAGTCGGGATCGAATTCGGACTAACTTTCAACCGTGATCTCATGAAGAATATTAGGATCCAATCTCGATACCATCCTAAAACTAGTGGCCCAGGTCCGGCCAGGGGTAGTGTGTGATGTAGTGCTAAAGCAATTAATCATGCACAATAATTAATAAGCAATCATCGCTTCAAAATGTGCATAATTAAACAATCTGCAAAACAAGGGGTTAGCCAAACATTCCTCCCATTATAACTCACATTCTGCAAAATCATTTAACACCTAAAAAATGTTAATTGATCATGGCATCACGCAAAAAATGATTTTTCATCAAATTTTTGGCCTAAATCCACATGAATTTTAAAATTTCGAAAATTTCATAACGAACAATTAAGTTACTTTAATTTTTCGAAAAATTAAGCATATCAATTCCCAGTGGAGTCGCCAAACTGTCGCGACCAAAAATTTGAAATTCTAGCCTAATGGATTATCAAGTTAATTGTTTAACTAACCTAACTCAGATTCTCCCAAGTTCATACCAAATCGCAACTTATGGTTCAATGTGATTAGCATGCAATGTATTTTGAATTCGAACTCGCCACTAATCATTTTTGGTAGGTCGATTAGAAACCTAAGTAAATTAGCGATAGAACTAAATTACTTCTACGAACCAGAGATTAAGAGTTTGGGGACTTGATTACGCTAGATTACTCTAATGCCCTTTCGGTACCGTTTTATTTCATGAATTTTTTTTTTTCAGGCAACATTTGATTTTAACCTAAGTCACTAACAAAGGTTATCATGCGGTTGCACAACCAATTAATGAACATCCAGAGATCAAATAAACTCAGGGAGCATGCGCCACACAAATTATTTTTTATTTTCTTGATTTTTTATATGAATGCATATGATGCATGAATTCTATCCTAAATGATGCAATGTCATGGTCTAAATGCAAAGCTAGGCTAGATGACGTGCAAATATTCGAATAAGACTAAAGTTTAATCAACTAAGTTACGTGCAAATTAATTAAAACCTTATCATGCAATTCTATATGAAGTCTAAACTAAAATGCAACCTAGTATGACATGGCGAAGATGGTGACATGGCAAGGATCATTCTTTTGATTTTCGGATTTATTTATTTCCTAAAATAGAACTATGTCAAAATAACCTTTATCTTACCTATTTAGAGTTTAAATTGACCTAAACCCTAATATATTAAAGATAGATTATTTTAAACATGAAATTCTATTTAAACGTGCAATTTCTATCCTAAAAATGCAATCTAACCTAATTATTTACAAAAAGGATTCGATAGTAAAAAATCTACATGCGGAGGCTTTTGAGTACACATACTGTGAATTGTACTGCCAGTAGGATTGAGTAAAAAAAAAATCAACTATTAATAAACCAAACACGAAATTAGGATAATAATTCTAAGTATCACAACTTCTGAAGTCGCAAAGCAGAATTGAGGGTTACGTGTAGAGCATCATGTAGTCTTCCGAGCTGAACTGAGTCTCAGGAAGCCCTTCAAGGATATTCTTGAGCTTCATTATACCCCTTTGCATGAACTCCCATCCTTGCTCTAAATCAATTGTTTTCCTCTCATTCGCCCCCATATCTCCACAATCTAGTTCACAACACCGACTGTAATATCTGCACATAGAAGCCGATTAAGTCAATAACAGCAGAAAATTGTGAATCTAAACCAACTCCACCAGTGCAATAAAGCCTATGAAAAATTCTCTTCCGCAAGGCCAAAGGTATTGCATGGACTGCTTCCAGCAGGACATTCACTAATCCAAGCGGAGAAGTATTGGAATAATCAAAACAAGTTCAAACACAATACATGAACTTATTAGGACAATCACTAATCCAGGACTGGCTCGACGAGATTGGGGTCGATGGAGGCCAACCCGCGCGGCTCCTGCAGCTTGCGCTCCAGGAACTTGGCCAGAGCTGCTGCTTTGTTCGTCGTGATGGCCCCACCGGGATGCGCCAATCTGCGAATCGCAAGCGATCGCTCTCGGGCATTCGAATCAATTCAACACAAGATAAAATCAAATTTTTAATCTTTCGAACGGGACTGCGTAATGGAGAGTACCTGGGTTGAGGAGGAGGTGGCAAGGAAGGAAGCGGCGCGAACTTGCTCCCCCGAAGAGCTCGCTTGTCTCCTTCTTCCATTGATTCTCTCTCTCTCTTTCAGACTCACGAAGAAGGAAAACGAGATTAGAGAAGGCAGACCGGATTTGTCCAAGTCCCCACGCTCGCCTGTTTGAAACAAAACATGCGCGTGGAGTTGAACCATCGCTTTGAACATTATTTACGTGGATAATTAAATATGTAAAGTATTTTTTTTTCCGCCGTTTAAACTACCAAATTATTTGACCAAAAAAAAAAACTACCAAATTATTTGACCAAAAAAAAAACTACCAAATTAATTTTCGACCGAAAAAAAAAAAGAATGCTGAATTAATAACGAAATCAGTAAATTTCATTAAATTGAATTGATGAAAAAATAATTGAACATTTTCATATATTTCAGAGACTAAATCGATATAGGGACTAAATTGAATATATCAATAGTTCAATGATCACATTGAACAAATTAAAAGTTCGAGAACGATATTTCATATTGAGCCCAAATTTAAAGACCATTTTGCATAACAATACATGAAAACTAAAGCAGGTCAAGATTTCGAAAGAGTTAACTTATGTTTCCTCACATTTTATAGTGAGCATGCTTGTTTGACCCAAAATTTCGAGCAACTCACGACTGCTTTACGTTGTCATGTCACAAAAGATCCATCTAGTTTGAAAACTTGTATGGGCATAAAACTTTAATTACCTTCGTATCTATCAATTCACACTGGCCTTTTCCCTTGATTGTGCTTTACGTCTTTACATGACTGATCGCGATCGCCATTGTTTGTCGCCGGATTAGGCACAGACGACCAAGAGGGGACGAAGAAAATCCTAACCTTTGGCGTTTAAGTGCTAGACAGTACGTACAACGTGCTCGGAACGTAGATGGACAGTCCTCTACGTAGAAATAAATTCAGATATACATAGCTTCTGCACACAAGAACAGCAAGAAGACGAACACACAGAACATAGACTAGTTTTTTGTTCGTTTTTTCCCAGCTAAGCTACTGCCCTTGGGTCGCATTCTATAGCCATTACACATCAAGTGACGTTTGGATTTAAATCCTACGAGTAGCATTGGTTCTGAAGTTTGCAATTGTAGAACTTCACTCTCAGCTCCATCGAAACAGCTTCCTAAAAGATAGTTGGTTCTGCTTCTACAACAGTCCGTAGCTAGGACATCTTCTGCAGTCCGGTCTATCCAGGATTCTGCATAACCAATCTTGTTCTCCTCCTACGTTTAGGTGCCTCCAAGCATGTTTACTTATGTTCTGTAGACAGTTCACCTTCCACTTGGTTTATCCAAGCTCTTCGACAATCACATGTCCTGTAGCTCGTTCACCATCCGCATGGTCCATCCAAGCCCACTGACGTCTCCATGTCCTCTAGTCGGTTCACCTTCTACTGATTCATTCAAACTTTTTGACGATCACACGTCCAATAACTTGTTCATCATTTCAAAAGTCTGTCCAGCCATTAACATATTCCTAGTCCAATACATTGTTCACTTTCTGTATAGCACGTCCTTCCATACTCTTCGACATCCCCCTTACATCATCTCCATCTAAATCCGTGTATGTAAAGGCACCATTTTCTCCACACTCAGTTACACATGGTAGTATACTTAAAATGTTTTGTCATTATCAAAACACCTTAGGGATTTTTCCTGACACGATCATCAAAAAGATTAGTCGGTAAGAAGTCTGATTCTGGAGACAGCGAAAGCCCGCAGTCTGTGGTGATGAATGTTGCAGGCTGCTGGTGAGGATGGTGCTGGCAGATCGATGACAGTGGCCACAGTTGTGGTGATGATTGTGCCGGCAGATCAATGACGGCATCAACAACTGTTGATTGGCCTTAAGGCAATACACAGTGGTAATCCAGCTAGTAAGTTCCTCAACATTAGACAAAATGATGCTTTCTCACAATAGTTCACCCTATTCAAAAAATGAAGCCTGCTTTGATAGAAAACATACCTTATGGTGTCCTGTTCTGCTGCCAAATGGGATTTGGCGATTTGCTACCACCTTTAAGTGAATGTGTAAACAATTCATCCAAGAAAATGCAGGTTTAAATTCTACGTCCAGCTCATAGCTGGCATCTTCTTGACCTTCCTATCATCCATTAGGCTTCTAATCTGCAAAGCATCACTCCACCTTCCAACAGATCTGTAAACATTTGCCAGAACAACATAACTCAAGTGGTGATCCGGTTTCAGTTCCAAAATTTTCTTTGCAATGCGCTCTGCAGAAGCAGGGTTCGTACTGGTGGTGCACGCACTGAGAAGAACTTCCCAAAGAGATGGATCGTCTCTATATTCGTTATTCTCTACTAATTTTTCAGCCTCCTCCAGGAGACCTGCACGGCCAAGGAGATCTACCATGCAATTGTAATGCTCTGTTCCTGCTTTGATCCCATGCTCTTCAGTCATCAAAGTAAAATATTTTCGCCCTTCACCGACCAAACCGGTTTGACTACAGGCAAAGAGAATCCCAACAAAGCTAATATAATCAGGTCTGACCCCCGACTTAGCCATTTCGTCAAATATTTCAAGAGCTTCTCTACCTCTTCCATTCTGAGCAAAGCCACAGATCATTGAGTTCCATGTTATTAAGTTCCTGACACGCATCCTCACAAATAATCTATAGGAAAAATCTACACAACCACATTTTGCGTATAAATCAACCAAAGCTGATTCTATGATAACATCTCGCCAACCAACTCTCCTCACATACTGGCAGTGGACCTCTTTTCCTGGCCTCACAGCTGCCAAACCTGCACAAGCACGAATAATTGTCCCAAAATCATACAGATCAGCATTACCCATCTCACGGAAAAGCTGAATTACTGTCTCGAACTTTCCACTTTGACAGTACCCTCCAAGCAATGCAGACAGAGAAACAGAATTCTTGTTGATCATCCTATCGAAAGCACGTTGAGCTTCATCAAGTGACCCACACTTTCCATACATGTCCACAAGGCTGCTCTCAACGACGACAAGTCCACAAAGACCAAAAGTGATCACTTTGGAGTGTACTTGTTTGCCCTGTTTCAAATACCCTAAATTGCCACAAGCAGTCAATACACTTCCAAATGTGAAGTTGTCTGGCTTAAAATGGTGTCTTTGCATGTAATAGAAGCACTCCAATGCTTCCTCATACAAATCATTCCTCGTATATACCGATATAACAGAAGTCCAACAAATAGCATCCGGTTCAAGCAACTCGTCAAACACCCTGCGTGCTTCATTCAAACAACAGTTCCTTCCATACATGTCAATCAGAGCACTAGAAATTACGCGATTCGAGTCAAACCCATACCTAAAAACAACCCCGTGAAAGCACCAACCCAACCTCACTCTACCGAGCACTGAGCACGCCTTGATGACCGCGGATATAGTAAAACAATTAGGCTCAAACCCACTCCCCAGCATTTCCCAGAACAGCTTCAGCGAATCCTCACATTGCCCCACCTTTACGTACCACGATATCATCGAGGTCCAAGAAATCACATCCTTAGCGAACAAGCCGTCGAAAACTCTCCGGGTCTCCGAAATGTCAGAGCTTGACTTGAAATAGAGAGTAATCAAACTGTTCCCGACGAACCCATCGGTGTCGAGGCCGGACTTGATCACACGGGCATGGATTTGGAGACCCGGGTCGAACGAGACGGCGGTGGCGCACGTCTGCAAGAGGGAACCGTAGAGGACAGGCTTATTTCTTATGCTAGAAGGATCCGTGGAGTTCAGAAGCCGAATGGCGTCGAAAAGCGCCCTCGATTTGCAGAGTCGGACGATTTCGGAAGCGTTATCGAATGAGAAACTCCCGGTGCTGACGAGGGCGAGAGAGGGTAGAGAACTGCAATGGCGTCTCGAGAAGAGCTTCATAAAACGTAAGGAGACGAACCAGAAACCAAATCTTCTTCGACCCAGAAACTTGTTCGCCTCAATCCGGACGTCAGCAGTCAAAAGACATCGTCCAATTCGAAAGAAACCATCGCTTGAATGGAATCAAGAGCTCGCGAATCACCGAGAAACATCATTCCACCATGTTTCGAAGCAGTGTTCGGACATTCCTCTGCTCTGATCCATTTCGCGCTCGACTCCTCGAAAGTCAAAAGCAGGGCACTGTTAAGTTATGCAGCGGGGAAAATGGATATTGCTGCTCCCGGGAGATCCGGGTCTGTTCGACCCGATCCATATGAGCAGATACTAGCACGTGACGTCCACGTGATTCATACATTGATAAATGCCCAGAGGATTTGAATATCTTTTGCTGTTTTAGGAGTTCTTTTGATTGTATTTTCAGGTTCTTATTCTTTCTTTCTTTTAATCTAGTGCGATCAAATTACTCCACGTCGTATCAACGCCGCGTCAACAAATTATTGAAATGTAATAATGGAGAAGAAAAATCATGAAGGATAGGGAAAATGTAATATAATTTTGTTGGACCCTAGCTAGATAGATGGTCATGAGACCCTCACTCGCCGTCGCCGGCGTGGATCATGCCATCCTCGCAAATGGGCCGTCGCCGGGGCAACCTCTCTCTCTCTAAATTTCTTTTTTATTTTTCTAATTTCTTGACAATGCTACTTGAGTAGTTTTTGTTATATTAAATATGTCGTGTCGTCAATTATATAATGTTAATTATGATAACTCACGAAAGATCTTGGTTGCACAAATTGAAAAAAAAAACAGAGAACTTGATTGCATGATAAAAAAAAAAATTGGGTTAATACCACGAAAAATCCTAAACTGGTACACCTGTGACAAATTTACCACAAACTATTTTTTTGACCATAAAAAACCCCAAACTGGTACACTTGTGATAAATTTACCCCAAACTAATACTTCTGTGATAAATTTACCATTCGTTAGTTTTCGTTAAATCTAACAATCAAATTGCTGAGTTGGATGACGCGTGGCAGTTGACGGGTGTATCAGTTTGGGATTTTTACCATTTGTTTATCACAGGTGTACCACTTTGGGGTTTTTTGTGATAAAAAAAAATTGGTTCAGGGTAAATTTGTCACAAAAGTATCAGTTTAGGATTTTTTGTGGTAAAAAAAATAGTTTGGAGTAAATTTGTCACAGGAGTACCGGTTTGAGATTTTTCGTGGTCAAAAAAATAGTTTGGGTAAATTCGTCACAGGTGTACCAGTTTGAGGTTTTTCGTGATATTAACCCTAAAAATTTGGAGTTGTTTATTTGTACTTATATGCACACCTACATAACGGGTATATATCTTTGTAACCATTTTTTTACATTCACTAAAGCTTTATACTTTATGTACGGAATGCAATGATCAATTTTTTTTTTCAATAAATGCAATCGCGTTGTTTCGCTTGACAGTATCAATGTTTGGGTGCGTCGCTTCAATAATACGGCAATAATCAAACCTCTGCGCACATATCAACCTTAAGTTGCTCCCTTTTAGTATGGATTTAAAAAGTGATTATTTTTCTCGTCCACGGTGTGGAACTCGATTACACTAATTTGCCAATTAAAAAACTAAAAAACTCGAACACCGTGCAACACATTCTTTTAAACAACTGCTTGACAACAGTAGACGACGATAGATCCCGATGTTAACAGGGTCATAAAACCCTTTGGATTTGTAAAGTGATGACGCGTGAAACATTGGCAACTGACCAACTCAAATAGGGAGATGACACGATTCATTTGAGTTACAAGTATTCATCCTGAGCAATACTTCTATGAGTTGTTCAATTATGCCGCATAGAGTGTGCATTGGACATGAAGAAATCGAATGCACCCCTAAGAAGTGTGGCAGGGACGGAATTAAATCCATCAAGAACGTTCACCTAGAGTACATATTGGCTCTAGTGAAAGATTAGATTTCTATCCAAAAGTAGCACTAACAATTCGTGATTTGTAACAGATCTGTTCTCAAAGGATGAGAGTGTGCTGCCAGCTGCAGACCGTGCTTTTAAATTTTTTCTTTGTTGTAGTTATTTGAAATTTGCTAAACTCGAAAGACATCTATGTACTTCTCGAACATTCTATACTTCTCGAACATTCTGCCATATGAATGGCATCTTTCTTTCGACAAAAAAAAAAAAAAAAAAAAAAATTGAAATTCGTGATTTGTGTTATACTCTTATCGAGTATTCATGTCACTTCCCATCATTGCAAAAATATATTAATATGGTTGCACAATGCTTTCTTTTTAATAGAAGAAAAAATGTCATTTCGTGTCAGTAGTGTCGTATAAGGTAAAGTTTTAATTTCTCTTAATGAAATTCCTCTGCTGAGTCTTGTTCTCATGTTGCGTTAAATCATGTCTTGTTAGCGTCTAGTTGACAACAAATTCGCAAAGAAAGAATCTCGAGAACCGGGTGAAGGGTCGATAGGAGATGTACGCTAAGTTTGGAAAAAGGAGAGATAAATGCAGGAAGTGTAAGTATAGGCGAAAAAGTGCAAAATTTATTATTTCTTTTATAACGAAAAGAGAGAAATTCCAAGTTTTGAAGCATTTTTGCATCCCAATATTCTTCTATCCCTCCTGCCAAACATAGCAAGAGTGCGTCGAATGGACGAGGACTCAGGTTGAGCATTAAAGATGGGAAGAAATCATCTTGTCACTAACGGGAGGATGCAAAGGATTTGAACAAGCATTAAAAAGAGCTTGCTTTAAAAACTAAAGATGCTAAGACGGTCCAATTGGTGCAACTTACCCAATGGAGTGATTTGTATCTTACCAAGAAGGCGAAAACACAAAACTCTACTTGTTCACGCTCGGTCGTGTAGACAAAATGTACAAGTATTCGGAGGTCCTGCCTTCCCATTGATGAGAGATGCATTTACATTGTTTTCGGTGCCAGCACCAAAGGGAACTCGAACTTGTTCCCGTGCCATTGCAGGAGCAGAAGTCACTTGATCTGGAAAATCATCGAGAATATGTCATCATGCCAGATACTTGAACAAATTGGGGTTGTCTTTGTCTCTCTCCAAATAGTCTCGAGTGATCAAGTCCTCAATCCTTTTCTTGATTGCCTTGAAATCAGGCTGCAATAAAACAAAATCAGTCGATAAAAGCTGAAAGAACCAGGATAAAAGTAATGGGTCAACACAGTGTCTAGAACAGACCTTAAACATGCGACCCAACTGCTCAACACACTCCATGACCAACTGCTGATGACCCAAAACTTTTCGACTCTTCATGATACGCACAATTGAGGCATCAATTGCGTATCTCCGATCCTTATCTACATCCTCTGTCACTTTCTTCTTCTCATCCACAGGAGGAAGAGGAATCTGCATGTTAGAAATATTAAAACAAGATTGCACAGATAAATTAGGGGAGAGAAACTAAATCAGGATTGCAATTAAAATTTGAGGTAGAAAGACAAGGTCAGAAAATTCAGGACAATAAAAAAAAGTCGGTTATACCTTGATCCTCCGCATTTTGTCGGTGAACTTGGAGTTGAACTCAAAGTGATCAGTAGGAGCAACGCTTTTTGTGTTTGGTTCTTTGTCAAGGATCTTGTACTTAGCACATGATAAGGAGTGGAGAAGCCTCACAACATCATCATCAGTCAAATTCAACTGGGTCATTATCTCTGAGTAACTCAGTCTATCAGAAGAGTTGAATAACAACAGAGCTGAGGCCTACAAAGAAATAGAGAGGGGATAAAAAGTTTTCAAGAGAGAAAATACATAACACGAAATAAAAAATTCCAAAGTCTACCAAATCTCAAAATTGATATAAACAAAAAGTTCGAAAAACAAATTACCTGGTATGTTGTCACTATCAACTCCATGATTTTTGGCTCAAATTTACCAATAATGTTACAAGTCCCTAGCGAATAAATCCATGTTAGCTTTCGATGCTTTGTTTTGGTCTGGTAGAATTCCCTAAAAACTTCAACACATTTTACCTGAAACAACCAAAAAATTAAGTATAACTTTTAAATCAGAGTGAACTAATCTATTTCGACTATCGGAAATTGCCTATGAACATCAAATTTTATATCTCGGCAAAATTCCGCAAGTACCATTTCTGCTGGAAGGTTCAAATCAAAGGACTTGTAACTTGGCCAAAAACCGGTAGTCAGAACCGTGACTGTCAAGTCAATCCCAGGATTTGCATTGGAATTATTACTGAGATACTCTTCAAAACTAGTTTGGTTTTCCTTTGCTAACGTCAAATCCGTAACCTGGAAAACAGAGAAGTGAATTAAGAACATATTGCTGCCGGTGAAACTAGTTTTAAGAAAAAAAATCTAGGAACACCAACCATCCCTTCCATCTTCGATGTGAATTGACCACCGCATTGCTGCTTTAATTTCGTGAGGATACTTCTCTCATGGTCATCATTGGCACTCTTATCAAAGAGAAGTCGTCTAGCGAGCTTCTTCCTGCCAGTTTTGATGATTATTAGTAAGCAGATTGATGCCATCACTAAGCTTCAATTATACAGGATGATGACCACAATGGACTATTAGGTGGCTCCACACAACAGACCCAACTTAGTGGGATGAGGCATTTGTTTCCTATCATCAATATGGCTAAGTGTCATATTCTAATGCATGGAGATTTTATTTGCAGACATGAATAACATGCTTGATATATATTCTCGAAGGTCACTGTAACTTGATTATGGAAATGGTCTTAATTTTTCTTTTACTATAGAGATACAGAAGAGAGATGTAATTATAATATATAACAGAAATGTCGCTAACATAGGTTCTTCATCTTGAAGATCATTGGGCATAAATACTTGCACCGTACTCTCAATAAACTTGCACCCATTACTCAAGGGTCTGGTCTCCTCTGATATTAAACTATTCAAGAAACTGAGAACTAGGTTTGATGTAACTAAAATAATAGGTAGAAAACTAGTAAGCCTAATTTCAATAAATCATGAATTAACTTTTATACGGCACTTCTATGGATACTGAGGCATAGAAGATGAAGTTAATTTCATAATCAACAGTATGGTCAGTAGGCTATGCACCCGTGAATACATCCCCAGTACTAAAAATATTACCTATAAAACTCAGCAAAAAGATCCTTGTCACTGATATATGCGAGCAGCTTTACTACCTGCAAAAGGTACAATAACCACCTATGATACCTAAAAAATGAGGCTAGACTACATTACAAAAATTAACATCCACACAACAGACCTTCTCAAGCGTTTCTTCAATGGCTTCATCACTCAATTTTTCACTACCTCCTTTCTTAAGTATATTATCACAAAAAGTAGCCAATAGCTCTGCACTTGAGCTTCCGCCAACACCCTTGTTGCAAAAGACCTCAAAAGCCTCCTTAAGTGCCTGTCAAAAGGAACGTCCAAATGAGAATGTATTTGATGTAGCTTTCGAAATCACTTCAACCACAATATATGAACCTTATGGAAAAGAGTGTGGTTCTGGAAGCAGTCATTCACATATGCCACATACTTATCATGTAGCTCAATCACTTTCCTCACGAAAACCTGCCAACAATGAGATGAATCAATGCTCCTAAACAGACCAAATGTTTTTTTATTTTTTATTAACATATAGAGGAGAACTAGAAAATTGAATGTATTACCTGTTCCTGCAAGCCAACTACATCCTTCTTATCGCCCTGTGAAAAGGAATGAAGGGATTAGGTTACTTGCTTCATAAAATGTTCCAAGTCAAAACAAAGGTATGCATAAATACCATAGATGTGCAACCACACACTATAATACAGAGTGACAAGGATGACGAGTCACAAACAGTGAGTCCAGTTTAGATTGGAATTTAAAATAACACACAAATGGTAACTTAGTGAAGCATAAATTCCTTTATGAAACCTAAAGCTCAGAAGCATCGCAGGACAATTTCCTTAACGTCATACTAAATAATAAAAATTGCACCATACAATTCAAACTAATTGATTGCTAGAGCTTCAATAAATATTTTCAATATTTCTTCGAGAGAAGACTGCAATGTAGAATTTTCAAAAATCCTTTCGAATATTTCATGGACAGTGGTCCACTACTATACATAAAAACAGTATAGGCATGAGTATACAATAAGCCAGTTTTCTTGGTACACAGTATAGCACTGTAATCAGAGTTGAATGATTGAATTACTACGTCAGCTCGTTGTTCACTTAGGCCTGACTGCTAAGACAATAACATAACAATGTTTATGTGTCAGCTATATATGCTAACATGTGTACTTGTTAATCATGTTCACATTTATTCAGCTCTTGGAATATATATGGCATATCTAACGGTTTCTAGTGTGATGTATGTCTTTGCGAACACCATCTCTCTCTTAATAATGGGACTGGCAGACACTTTCTTGTATTATTGGCTCCTAATCTTTGGGTTATTCTCCTCCAAAATCAAGTTGGTTCTCCTCCCCCTCCCCCCCCCCCCCCCTTTTTTCTCCCTCCCTCTCCCACACACACGCACAACCACTCGACAAAGCTGATCTTAATAGATTCCCTTTTGAGTTGCTTGACTAGCCTCTTGTGGCAAGCTGCATCTCTTTCTGTAAGTCAATCTTCTCATTTGAAGATTAACTTCTATCTTCTTGAATGAAGGAGAGGGTTTTTACCAAAAGATCTAAGTCAGCATCAATTCCTGATTTGATTCAACCAACTTACATCGCAATTAGCATAGGGGGATTAACTCACTGGCTGATGCTAATCCTGCTCCAAGTAGATATAAAAAACCCAGCATCCCACTTTAAGTGAAAAAATAGGAGACATATCAGAATCGCGCTGAGGAAACTTATTATTACCCTAGCAGACTTCTGTTCCGTAAGGAGGACAATAGTCCGACAAGAAAGGGTATCCCAAATAACCATGGACAATCAAAATATTCCATCTTCACATTAATCTTATGGTTATAATAATTTTGTGCACAGTTTGATTGATCTACAAGGCTACATCAATGAACCACATTAGATTTTTAGTCCACAACATTCCAACAACTCAGCTTTTTATCTTCTGCCATGTTAATCCAATATGAAAAATAGGAACTCTCCCTCCGTGTACTCAATTGATTCCATATCATAGAGACGACCACTGATGGATGCAGAAACATCTTGAGACGAGAGCAGAAACTGACAAGTAAAGCATGCAAACTTAGTGTCGGACGACGATCCAACAATACAGAAGAATGGAAGGAGACTTTGCTCATTTGACTGAACTAGAGCAGAAATTCTGCAAAATTCATATGAAAAATGCAAAGCCATGGACTGATAAATTGAGATACTAGTATACCAACCTTCTTGCTGCTAGCTGCATCTTCTGCTTGTTTGACCAAGGCAGTTCCCTCGGCAGTAACATGCTGAAAAATGAGGTGCGAAAAACAAGTTTAAGGAAGACAAAGGCAAGTGCAGTTGAATGTGGATGAAATATGGATGACGGTTAAAGGACCTGCTTAAATATGTTAGCGACAGGATCCAAGCCTTTTGGTATTTTTGAGAAAAGCCTGAACATCCTCGACAAATCTTCAACCTAAACAGAATAGAAAACATGATAGGTAAATACAACCCAAAAATATCCAAGACCAGAATCTCATGAAGGGACAAAAGCGGATGCAGAATACCTTATCATCTCTGAGTAATGCATGACATCCTGAGTGCTCCTTTTCAAGTAGTTGGCTTGCATATGCAGACAACAACTCATGTTGAACTTTCTGAAGAAAGTGCAAACAGATACAAATATCAAAACTAAAAAATTGTATAGGTCAAATTCCATCCAGATCTTGGAATATTAAAAATTTAAACAAGAATCAAAGATATGAACACACAGTTAATTGCACAAGTTGTTCCACCAGACTAACCATACAAGCCAAAATTAACAAGGACAAACCTCTAGTAGCTTGGGCTCACTGCTAGAATGCAAGTAATGAGCAACCCTATCTTTCTCTCGTTTCAGGCACTCGTCAGCCTGGGAATCCCAATATCAGACATCAAACCTTGTGAAATATCATCATCATCATCAAGATGTAAATGATTAGACAGGTAATGAATTCTTTACCTTCAACATATAATCAGGACAAGAGTCCTCTAGAATCCAACTTGAAGCTTTACGGGAATAATAAGCAGCACTATCTTTCAGCATAGCTGCTTCAAAATCATTTTCGTAATAATCCATTTGTCCCATGCCAATCTCCACGAATATATCCAATATATTCTTCAATATAGCTCGATCAATTTGCTCTCCTTCACGTTCTTGATCAATCTAATGCAAACAATTTCTGATAGTTAACTCAACATTAACATTGAAGAGAGAAAGGGACCGTAGTTAAATGAACACAAACATACCAATGAGATCACGGCATCCCTTACTTTCACCTTTAACTCTTGATATACCTTTAAAACAGCAAACAATGTACAATAGTCAAATTTTAGTGCGGCATCTGTGGAGGAAACTGAAAATGACGGTATCTAAGTCAACCAAGAAATCAATTATGAACTGTCTAAAGGCCACAACTATCCTAGGATGCAATCTAAGCTAAACCCAGCAAAAAAAAGAAGAAAGAAAGTAAAGAGAACAGCAAATAGAAAGATTGTAGAGACTTCATACCAGTTCACGGAAGCAGGTCAGGCCAACTTCATTTAGGGGTGGCAGTGATCTCCTTGCAATGAAGTAGCGATCTAGATAAAAGAAGAAACGAGAAAGCCATCTGACCATAACCTTATGATTCGCCCACCTTTTGACAAGCTCTCTCAACATAAACTCGTCATGTTTCTCTCTTAATGATGGCAATACCTAAATTGTAAGCAGAAGCAGATTTTTCAATGGATGAGGAGAATAAAAAATAAAATGATAGCCGCTACATAAATGACAGAACTAGATATAACCAATAAGCTAAATACAGGTAATAACCAACTCTGCATTGGCATAATCATAGACAATTAGTTATCAGACCATCCCTCCCCACGCAAAGGAAAAAAAAAAACTCCCTCCCTTCCCCCAGAAAATAACGTTCTTTTGTAAGCAATTTATGTAAATTGATCTCACGTTCAACAAGAGGAGGAGAAAGCGAGAACAAGCAGGACGGGAAAAGAATGCACGATTCCTCAATATCTCCTAATATACCTACGTTGCCATGGTCAATGGCCAATCCCTAGAATCATGGGATACAAATCAGAAGAAACAAAACTCTGGAGGATTTGACTGACTATGAAAACAAGAATAAACATGCAGATTCGTAAATAAGGTATATTAACAACTAGATATTGGAAAAAGCTCCATAAAAACAGCAAACATCAACCATTTTTCTTTTCTTTTCTCTTCTTTTCTTTTTGTTTGACCATCAGGCTTAACTGGCCATAAGTTTGGGCGTAGTACATGAGTTGGAAGTAGAGCAGAATGATGAGTCATCTCCCTCCAGATTACATCTACGTTGCAGCAATAAATGGCTCTTCGCACTGATAAAAAGATTGACTCTTGAGAGTTTTACTAGACTCCTTCACAGAAAATTTTGGATCTATCAACCACTCTTGGTCTTTCTGCTGTTCTTTCGGATCTATTCATTCTTCCAGAAACCTTGTCACCGAACTTCTTCTGACAGCCGACTCTTTGTTAATCCACTTTATGTAATCTCAGTTGGTTGATACTATCTATTCTCCAAAAATGACTCAAGCTTTCACCACGTGCCACGGTTCTTCTATCTTAAACTTACTCTCTTTTATAAAATTCACAAAACACAATCATAAAATACAATCTCTAATGAATAAAGAGATAGTAATAGGCTATAACGAGGAAAAACAGCCCAAAAATTTCCAAAGAATTGAAGGACACTGTCATAAATATTTAAATGAAGACACATCCATACTATACAAGACTGATACTTAGGCAATGCAAGTAAAAGAACAAAGAAAGCACCCAACTATTACACCAGCCATTGAGAAAGTCAATGGCATCTACAAGAATGTAAATCCAACAACAGCTCTAGATAAAACTTCTTTAATTCCGCAACTTCGAGTTTTCCAGACATGCAAAGCTAATGAAGTAAACTTCAAGGGAAATAATCAACCAATATAACAGGAAAAGGGAGTTGTGGACAGTAAATCTTCCTCACCGTTGACATGATATACTCTTCAAAAGATTCTCCATACTTGTCAAACAGTTGTTGGGAGTAATCATGCGGAGGCTTTTGAGTACACATATTGTAAATAGTACTGCCAGGAGGATTGAGAAGAAAAGGAAAAAAAGCAACTATTAGCAAACCAATCAAGACAGTGGGATAACAATTCTAAGTATCACAACTCCTGAAGTCACAAATTCAGAAGTGAGGCTTACGTGTAGAGCATCATGTAGTCTTCCGAGCTAAACTGAGGCTCAGGAAGCCCTTCAAGGATATTCTTGAGCTTCAGTATACCCTTTTGCATGAACTCCCATCCTTGTTCTAAATCAATTGTTTTCCTCTCATTCGCCGCCATATCTCCACAATCTGGTTCTCAACACCAAATCTGCAAGTAGAAGCCGATTAAGTCATTGACAACAGAAAAGTGTGAATCTGAACCAAATCCAACAATGCAATAAAACCTAGGAAAACCACTCTTCCGCAAGGCCAAAAAATATTCTATTGACTGCTTCCAGCAGGACAATCACTAATCCGTCGGAGAAGTATTTAAATAATTACAAGTATCCTATTAGGACTCTGATTTAGGTCTTGGACCGTCTTACCCAAACTTGATAATACCGCTAATATCTTGAGCAGTATCAGCTTCGTAATCTAACACGCTGTATCTACCCGCAACTGGAATTCTAACCTCAGATAATTCTACTCCTAATTCCACAACTCAACCCTAACTCCAGTCTACCGTCGACAAAAAAAAACGTATCAACGAGCTTCCAGAGCTGAAAATCCTATCTCGACCCCGTTTCTACGAACTTCTAGGTAAACAAACAGAGTAAAACCTCGCGCTCCGACCTCGAAAGCGAAGAGCCGGCAACCAAGGTGCAATCACCCCCAAAAAGAGAGCAACAGATCCGAGGTCTATTCACTCGAAATTGACCGACGGAATCCAATGGCGGATTGACGTCGGCCACAAGCGATCGCGAGACTCGAAACGAGATTGCGGAGGAAAGAATCCAGCAGAACTAGAAAAACCAGAGGGAGAGGGAGAGAGAGAGAGACCTGATTGGAAGGATCGGAGAAACCCTAGGGAATCAGAGACTTGTGAGTCGCAGAATCGGAACCCACCAGTTAGTGGAGGAAGGCGATGGGAGGCACGGAGCTCCGACAGTGCATTGATTGTGAAGAGGAAACGGAAGAATGGGAAAATCTTATTCTAATAATTATGATCAAATCCTAATCTCTCTTTTCCGGTTCCGGGTCGGACCCTCCATCAACTTTTTTCATCACGGTTGCTGCGATTTGGTGTCTTCTAATTACATCGAAACCAAAGTACCGTAGACTTGTTTTTTTCAATCACTTGAATGGCCATGATTTCTAAAAATTGTTCATTTGAATATTATACATTTTTGAAAAAAATTCACCATAAATGCCACGCCACGTCTAATTTTCTGCACTTTTGATGAATGTTTTTATAAAAGTTACGACACTTATGAACAATTTTTGGAAGTCGTGACACTTAAGTAATTGAAAAAAAAAATTATGGGTATGGAAATTATGGTGCTTGTGGTGTCGTTTTCCCAATTATATCTTCTTCTTCTTCTTCTTTTCGATGTAGTCCTTAATCATCATAGTCTGGTACAATCACATCATTCGTCATTTATCGTTAGATAACACTGTCGCGACCTTCTCAGATATGGGCCACTCAAGAAAAAACTAATTGACTACTTCGTTCCTCTCAGAAAGTAGTTGCTCGCGTTTAGCACGAACTCTCCTAGGCTCTAGCAATTGCAACGAGATACTCGATTTAACATGCAATTTTTCTTACCTTTTTAAGTCGCCACTAATTAGTTAGGGTCGATTAGACACCCAAGTAAAGTGTGGGAGAACACTTTATTACTGTGAACCTAAGATTCAATAGATTCGGGCACTTAATTACGCTAGATCAATTTAACGCTCTATACATATTCTCTTTATTTTTCAAAAAAAATCTTGCAAGTAGTCTTGGTTGATTTTAAGCTTAAATCACTAATATACAAGAGTGATCATGCGGGTACGCAATTAATAATTTAATACTCAATAAACTAAAGTAATGAATAAATTGCTAGAAATATGGCTAAATTGAATGCAAAGCAAAGCATAGCCTTACTATGGTTAATTTCCCGAATATCTACAAAGCGTTAATTAAAAATGATGCCTAGTCTAAATATGATTTCTAAATATTTATGCAATTCTAACCAATTCTTTTTAGGTTTTTCTTATTTATGAACACTAGATAACATGCAATTTCGATCTAAGTTTAACATGCATAAATTATTAACTAATGACGTGTGTGGCACGACGTAATTCTAATGACAACTAAAATTAATATGACTATTTTAATGTGACATGCAATCTAACTTTTATGAGCCTAAACCTGAAATTTTTAAATGACATTGACATAATGACATATTAATAATAATGACGTGACAATGGTGACATGGCAACCGTGACATGGCAAGTGGTGACGATAGAGATGACGTGGCAACAATAACATGATCATGACATGGAAATATGCATGTTGTTTTGTGATTTTCTTTGGAAGTCAAAATATGAAACTATCTAATATATGTAAATAATTTAGATTAAATCCTACGCTAAATTAGCAAATTTATTAAGTTAGATATGCAATTCTAAATTAGGAAATAAATCTATCCTAATATGCAATGCAATTTTCTGTAAATTTTTTTAGATATTAAGTTTACTAAATTAAAAACACCAATATTCAATACATCCAAATTAGGAAATAAGAGTAATTGGGAACCCTATGCACAATTTAAAACGGGATATTTCCTAATAGATAAATGCCTAAAAATCTCACAACAATTCATTTCAAAGTTAGATCCAAAATAATCCCATTAAGGCAGTAAATATATTTCGGTTTGGAAAAATACCTAATTCGAATAATTCGACTCGAAGGACCGGTGGCGAAGAGTTTCACGACGACCGGCAAAGATGTTCACCAGCAATGACAAAGGAATAGGCTGGCTTGGTGGAAGGCTCGGCCAACGGAATTGGGGACTCACCGGTGATGGTCTGTAGCGTCGGTGAGGGAGCGGCCGGCGTTGGACGATCTCGCCGGAGTACCAAAATTGTACCGACGGTCACTTAAGAGCAGCAATTAGACTCAATCGACACCGAGTCAGTGTTAGGTAAACCTGCAAAACCGAACCCAAGTGCGGGCGAAGCAACAGACAACAAAAGCGGTGGCATAGGGACTGGACTGGTCGCAAGGGAGCTTGGAGGGCAGCACTGCTTGTTGTTTGCCGCGGTGTCAATCGGCAGCCGTTCAAGAAGTCCCGGTAACTAAGGCAGGACCACCGGCGGGAGGTCTGGACACACCAGGAACGTCACCGAGACCGCAGGAATAAGAATTGAATCTGCAGTGATCGGACTTGTTGGGCACGCCAAATTGAAAAGCCCATGCGTGAGAGACCAACGAAAGAGATTAAATAGGGGAGGGGGGGATGATTCTAGAGTTCGTGAGGGGGAGATTAAATTAGTCAAAAGATAAACTTTAGTCCAACTGGGTATCCTCATCTCGTTCAAATTTTGGACTAATCTTGACTCCGAATTTGATTTAAATCTCCAATTACTTGACCAACCTCATGCCAATTTGAAACTCTAACCTGCAAAATACAGTATTAATCCTTATCATGGCCGGTGACGAGGGGAGGTGATCCAACGCGCGCTCGTCCGTGATATCGTCGTAAAGAGACCGTGCGACTGCGGCACGTGTTAGTCCTAGACGCTATTAATGCAATGTGGGGTAGTGCATAATGCCAATATATGGCTCTAATGTTTTTTGTTTAGGACTAATCTTGACAAAATTTGGTGTCTACATACACCATCTAACACCGGGAAAATTAACAAAAAAGTCCTAAACCTATTGCAATTATACCAATTCAGTTCTAAACTTTTTTCGATCGATTCAGTCCTAAACCTTTTGTGATTGTGTCAATTCAGTCCATCTAGCGAATTTTGGCTGATCGGCACCAGTGTGGACGCCAACCGGTCAGTGACATAATATTTTAATTTTTTTGCATTTTTTTATTTTTTTTTCTTTTGTTTTATTCCGCTTCCCTCTTGTACCTCTAGCAGGTCATCGAACCTCAGTGACCAGCCAGAGGGATGGCCGACGAGGCTCGCAGGGTGAGGCCGGCTGGAGGAAGAAGAGGGAAGGGGAAGAAAAACAAAAGAAAAAAAGAAAAAAATTCAAAAAATATTAAAATATATGTAGCCAGCCGGCAAGCGTATACGTCAGCGCCGGCCGGCCAAAATTTTTCGGATGGACTAAATTGGCACAATTGCAAAATCTTTATGATTGAATCGACAAAAAAAAATTGTAGGATTGAATTGCCACGATTGCAATACATTTATGACTTTTGGTAGTTTTTCCTCCTAACATTGCAATATTTTGGGCATGTATCTCCAACCTAACACCACGTGGTAATGAAAAAAACAAAAAGTTGTTAACAAAAAGGACACATAGACAAGATATCGTTTAGGTTTATTGATGTTAACTAATGCCAGAGATGGAGGGCTAGATTGCATATATTGTGGAATATAAGGACTGGATTGCATGTATTGTGGAATATAAAGGAACAAATCGTAAAAAACCATGATACTCTTTGAACTAAAACTATAAGGATGCGTTTGGCAACGTTTCTGATCCAAAAAATCAATTCTAATCAGAATTGATTTTTTGCGATTCTGTTTCCTGGACGAGTTTTAGAGAATCAGAATGTGTTTAGTAACTACACAAAATTTCTGTTCATGGAACAGAAATGTGAATGGCAACTACACAAAATTTCTATTCCCAATATTTTCATTTAAGTCAAATAATTACGTCTTGTCACTATAAAATCAACCTATATTGCATCACTAGTAAAATTAATACAGATCATGCATAATCCATAATTAGTCTATTTATTTCGTGGAGTATGAAGACATATGCAAGATCCTTAAGAAAAAACATAAACTCAATAGGCAATTTGCACATAAAGGTTTGCCACGAATTGACATGGAACTCGAGGTGTCAAACGGATGTGTTGGGTCGGGTCGAATATGGTCCAAGGGGAGACACATTCATGAAAAGAGAAAAGCCGTGCTGTGGGGGATTGACCAACTATGAATAGATCTCACTTAGGGCTAAGAGTAGGAACATCCATTCACCGACTCTTATGTCTTTTTATGGATTCAATAAAAATCAAGATATGAAAAATTAGAATTTTCTATTCCTAATTATTTTGAATCTTCATATTGACTCATTTAACCCGTTTTGACTCATTTCCATGTTATACAAACTAACGACCCATACCGGATCCAACCCATACCCGACTCGACCCAACCCAACCCAACCAGAATTACTTAAACACTTCTTTATTAAACCAAATCATGGAATATTTATTTTTTTATAATTTGTTAAGAAAAATGATATTGTTAAAACACTTTCATGCAATACAGTGACATTTTTTTATTAATTATCTTTTATTTTTCATAATAAGAAATTATTTTTTAAACAAGTATTTTTTATTTTCCTTTTTCTCCGACGATGGCAGTGGGAACAAGTGAGAGGCTTTTCAGGTCTTGTTTCTCAAAAGTGATTCTGGAACAAAGAATCAACTTTTTTATGATTCTTGTTTATGTTCCAAATCTGTTTCTGGGAACGGAATCAAAAAATTTGAGAATGAGAATCATTTACGTTACCAAACATGTTTCTCATCTTTTTCTGTTCCGGATAACATAATAAGAGAATCATGATCGCTGCTAAACATGCCCAAAGTAACCCTAGGAAAGGGTCACTCTCCTTTTTTACGTTGTCTTTCTTGTTGTGGTTATTACCCGAAATATAGTGATTCTTTTTCTGCTCAGAAGTGTTGGAGACTATCGTGTTTGCATGAAAGGCAAGGCAAATCACCAAATAGTTAAGTTGATCATCAAATGATTCATCTACGTTTATTTAAACGATGAAAAATTAGAAGATGAAATCGCACAATCAGATTTGTAATGCCACATGTTTTTTTAGTTTGTCGTATTGGTGAACTTTCTTTTTCTTTTTTATATACACTACATGAACGGTATGTATCTTAATTATGTGGGCTCAAAGTAAATAGACTTAATGTTGAAAAGTGCAATACCGCCCTTTCGATTACGGTGAAATGTATTTCATGTAGTAGTGTATCAACCTAAACGATTATGTGGCAATCAAACGTTCCCCACGTATAAACCTTAGAGAAAATTATCAAAAAAATTCTAAACATTTTGCAATTGTGCTAAATTAGTTCTAAACCTTTTGTATTTATGCCAATTCAATTCTTCCTGCCAATTTTGGTAAGAAATCACCGAAGTGGCACAGCCGGCGCTAACATGATAATATTAAATAATGTTTTAATGTTAATCAAATTTATTTGTTTTCCTTTCTATCTCTTTTTTTTTTTTTCTTCCCTTCTTCCTCTAGCCGGTCACCATACCTCGGCGATCGGCTAGAGGCGAGGGCCTGGCAGCAAGATTTGGCCTCATCGAGCAACGGCGAGGTCGACCTCACCAGTGGCTGGGCGAGGCTCGCCCTCCTCACCTTTGGCCGGTCGTCGGAGGGAACACAAAAAAGAGAACGAAAAGAAAAGAAAAGAATAAAAATTTATTTAAAATAAAAAAATAAAAAAAATATTAGCAAGAGGATCCGTTGGCCAGGGCTCGGTGACCCACCCCGGCCGTCCCCCACCCTCATCGGCCATTGCCGACGATGCTGGGGCGGCGGTGGCTCCTCATGCCCAAACTGTTTCTTTTTCATTTTTTTTAGTTTTTAGCTTAATTTTTAATTTAAAATATTTTTTGGAAAAAATTAGCTTATTTTTAAGTTTAAAAGTCCACGTGGATTGAAATTTTTAAAAAATGTGTCACATAATAACAAAAATTTAATAATAAATGCCACGTAATTAGTTTGGTTGAAATCTCTCGCTGTTCGCACTTAAGTAATCGTTTTTTCTTCGATTTGGCACTTACGTGAGTTAGTGAAAAATTTTGGTACTAAAGTGAGAGCCGTACACAAATTTTGACACTTCTGGTGTCCTTTTTCCTTTTTTCTTTTTTTTTCTTTTCTTCCTCCAGCCGATCGCTAAATCTCGATGATCGGCTAGAGGCGAGGGCCAGCAAGGTCGGCCTCACCAATGGTGGGGTGACCTCGCTAGGGGCTGAGCAAGCCTCACCGGCCCTGCCTGTTGTCGGTCGCCGGCCATCAAGGAGGCCGGCGACTGCAGAGGAAGAAGGAAAAAACAAGAAAGAAAAGAGAAAAAAGAAAAGGAAAAACAAAAAAACAAAAAAGATTACTAATAAATTGAAAAGAAATATTGATATTTATTAAATATTGTCCACACCAGCATCGACGGAGCCATGTAGGCCTGCCGGGGTCCACATCAGCAATTTCTGATTAAAATTGACCGGATGGATTGAATTGATGGTTTAAGACTAAATTGGCAACAAAAAAAAAAGATTTAAAATTAAATTGATACAATTAAAATAGATTTAAGACTTTTTTTTGGTAATTAACCCCATCCCATACAACACCTTTTTTGTACCAAGTACTTAAAAACAGTAGAAGGTAGATCCCATTAAGAGGGTCAATAAAACCCTCTGGATCTGGAGAATGACACTACCCATTTGAGATGAGTCATCCTCCCCCTACACGAAGGAATTCAATCTACTAGGAAGAAGTGTGACAAGGATGGAATTGAGTCCATCAAAACTGTTCAACTACGATACGTATCCTAGTGAAAGATTCCCATTCAGAAGTAGGGCTGGCAATTGGTGTTTTTGTGCTACATTCTTGTCGCAACGCATCATTTCGCGTCGGTTTCGAGTTAAGTAGTGTCGTGTCGTGCCGATTTCAGATTTTGCTCGATGAATTCCCGTCGCATTTGAGTCTGGCTCTCGTGTCGTGTTAGTGTCTAGTTGACAAAATAGTTGCAAAGGAATGAATCTCCTGGGAACGGGGTGAAGTTCAAAAGGAGATGGACGCTATGTTTGGAAAAAAAAAAAAAAGGGTGGAAAAATGAAGGAAATGAAAGTTTGGATGCAAATTTGTGAAGAATTATAGAACTTTTTGAGAGGAAAAGAGAGAAGTTCCACCGTTTTGAAGCATTTTCCATCCCAACATCCTTCAGTCCCTCCTCCCAAACATAGCATGGGGGTGTGAATGGAAGAGGGCTGAGGTTAAGCCAGTTTTGAGATGGGATGAGAAATCATTTTGTGACGAATCGCTGATGAAGAGGAGGTGTTTCTGTGCTTTGACGCTACATGGAAGACGCGAACGGCGCACGGTGGGAGAACATGTCACGAAAGGAACTTGGTTCGCTCTGGGTGTCGACAGAGAGACAGAAAGGGTAAGACTCCAATGACTGAAAATGACGCCAAACAATGCAAACTCGGACAATTTGCAAGATCGTGTATAAGATAAAACCATCGGTTCTACTTCTCCGACAACCCTCATCCAAGGTGTTGGCCAGGGCCGACGACTCTGGTTTTTACCAAATGAAGAAAGGAAAGGATTGATTTGTTTGAGTTTGGGATTTCGGCTCCCTCGGCAACCAAAACAGAGCCTGATTCTTCAGATCTCAAATCCTAAACCGAAACAAAGATCTGTCAACATCCTCGTGACTGTCCAACACCCTATGCAACTTTCTTTCAATGTTCGGAATGACTCGCTCCAAAACGGTGAGGCTAAGCACCTTAGTGCTACTCCGGTCCAGATTTGGCGTCGTTTTTCCGGTCCAAGACATTTTCTTTGTCTTGGAAAGAGAACCCGCGAAGCCTAATGAATAATAGCTGAGAATTTTCTCTCCATGTTCGAACCGCGAGATATGAAACTGGGAAATTTAGGAGGGCTAGAGGAGAAGAGTTTGAGAGCAAGAGTGAGCTGACTGCTTGCTTTAGAAGTAGATTCATCGCCATCAATACTCTTTAGACATCCATTTTTCATCTTCGATTGACAAGGAAAATCCCATGAAGAATGAACACAGTTTTCTCAACTCAGACGAGAACACGGCTTTTCTCCCTCTTTCTATCCCCTCTTCTATATCAGGCTCCTAAAACTGTTCAGTTCACGATAAAGCTTCGCTGGAAATACAGGAGCTTCAAGCTTCAATAAAACAGTAGAGATCTGCTTCAACCAATGAAGCTTTCAAGCTTTGACGAAGTCCAAAAGCGTCGCCGAGGCTTTCTCTTTTTTCTGGTCCAATTTTTGTGTGTTTTTTTTTTATATCGTAGCACTAGGTAGACACAGCGCCACGTCCTAAAAAATAAAAAATAAAAAATAAAAAAAGCCACGTTGGATAGCACTTTTGCAACAAATTTTAAGATTTCCAGTACATTTATCCTTTTCAAACACGTGGAGTTGTGGCACCCTAAGCGCCACATTAGAAAACAAATTCAAAATTTGAAAAGCAAAAAAAAAAAAAAATTTCTTGCTTGCTGTTCAGCATCATTCATAGTTTTCCTTCCACTTTTATTGTTCAAACTACAAAAAAAGCAATGTGCGCCACAGCCGTTGGCCACGAAGCCCCAACAGCCTGCCTCATAGTCTAGTCCTCTCCGCACTCTTCGAGCTCGATCGCAAAACCAGGTTTGACCACAGCCCAGATTGAGGGTCGAGCTCAACGTGCAATGGAGCTCTGACTCCCAAATCTAAGTTCAAGCTCGGACGACAAGCGGAGCTTAACACCCAGATCCGAGTTTGACCTCAAAGCTGCAAGTGAGGCCCAGCTCAAATGGAGTTGAGCTCGAGAGGCACCATGGGGCTTGATCCACCGCATGGGACATGGCCAGATCTGCCTTTGAAGTTCGCCACAATTGTCGTTTCATCTTGAAGCCAAAATCTTGTGGCTGCCATGGCTGCAAGCTCAAGCTCAAAGATTGCAGCCATGGCTGCTTAAGCTCAGAGTGGCCAACAACCATGGTGGATGCTGTTGGGCAGGAAAAATATTCCTTGCAAATGCAGGAATTGCTCTCAATATGAAGTTAATCGATAGCATGTATCCCCTTGTTGCATGTCAAGACAGAAGAGGAGATGTACTTACCTCAAGTGCAGAAAATGATATTAAATAGAAAGACGCAAGTAAAATAACTAGCTGATCCCATCATCTGTATGGTGCACTTGGCCAGCGGCTGCTCCTGGGCTGTCCACATATGGTAATTTTCGGGCTCGAGAGGCCAACAAGCATGGCTGCTGTTTGAGCTCGAAGCTCGCAGCAAGCTGGGAGCTTCGAGCTCAAGAAGATGCCAACATGGCTTCTCGAGCTCGAACGTCGCGGTCATGGAAGAGCTCAAGAGAAGCACAAAATGTTGGACCAAGGAAGAAGATGTCACATTAGCGCTTCTCTCTTAAGAAAATAATAAAAATGCCACATTGACGTCAATGTCAGTATCTTCCGTAGGCAAATTGCATGCAAAAATACCCAATCAGTCCTTAACCTATTTTGCCAATTCAGTCATAAACTTTTCAATTTTGCCAATTCAGTCCTAAACCTTTACGCGACGTTCCAACGTAGTCTTTCTAACCAATTTTTGCTGGAAATCGCTGACGTGGTAATCCGATTATCGCCTGCCATCCTACGAGGCATATGGCCACGTCAATGATTTCCACTGAAAATTAACCGGAATGACAATATTGGAATTTCTAGCAAAAAATTTAGGAATAAATAGGCAAAACTGGAAAATTTATGACCGAATTCACATACGTACAAAATATTTAGGACTCATTGGACAATTTCCCCCCAAATTGCATGAAGTTAACGGTGCGACTTGATTGCACCAATTTGATAAGTTTTTAGGACTTGATTGCACTTTTTGAAAGTTTCAGGATTCAAGTGCGCTTTCTCGATAATTTTAGAAATTCTGGTGCACTTATCCCTTTAAATTTTTTACCAACATCGCAAAAACAAAAAACTCTACCTGTTCACGCTCGGTCGTGTAGACAATATGTACAAGCATTCTGATGTCCTGCTTTCCCAACACTGAGGAGAGACGCATTTACATTGTTTTCGGTGCCACCACCAAAGGGATCTCGAGCTTGTTCCCGTGCCATTGCAGGAGCAGAAGTCACCCGATCTGGACAATCATCCAGAATTTGTCATGCCATATATCTGAACAAATTGGGGTTGTCATTGTCTCTCTCCAAATAGTCTCGAGTGATCAAGTCCTCAATCCTTTTCTTGATTGCCTTGAAATCAGGCTGCAATAAAACAAAATCAGTCTATAAAAGCTGACAGAACCAGGATGAAGGTAATGGTAACACTGTGTCTAGTAAAGACCTTAAACATGCCACCCAACTGCTCAACACACTCCATGACCAACTGCTGATGACCCAAAACTTTTCGACTCTTCATGATACGCACAATTGAGGCATCAATTGCGTATCGCCGATCCTTATCAACAACTTCAATCACTTTCTTCTTCTCATTCACAGGAGCCAGAGGAATCTGCATGTTGGGAATATTAAAGCAAGACCGCGATGAAAAGCATCCGTACGATCTAAAATCAGTCAGTTATACCTTAATAATCCGCATTTTTTCAGTGAACTTGGAGTTGAACTCAAAGTGATCAGTAGGAGCAATGCTTTTTGTGTTTGGTTCTTTGTTAAGGATCTTGTACTTGGCACATGATAAGGAGTGGAGAAGCCTCGCAACATCATCATCTGTCAAATTCAACTGGGCCATTATCTCCGAGTAACTTAGTCTGTCAGAAGAGTTGAATAACAAGAGTGCTGAGGCCTACAATAAAGAGGGGACAAAAAGTTTTCAAGCTTAAAAAAAGACAACATGAAATAACAAGTCCCAAAGTCTACCAGATCTCAAAATCGATAAAAACAGAAAGTTCTAAAAAACAAATTACCTGGTATGCTGTCACTATCAGCTCCATGGTTTTTGGCTCAAATTTACCAATAATATTACAAGTCCCCAATGAATGAATCCACATTAGCTTTCGATGCTTTGTTTTTGTCTGGTAGAATTCCCTGAAAACTTCAACACACTTTACCTGACACAATGAGATATTGACAATAACTGCTAAATCAGAGTGAAGTAATCAATTTTGCTATGCACATCAAACATAACTTCAAATCATATCTCATCAAAATTCTACAAGTACCATTTCTGCTGAAAGGTTCAGATCAAAAGACTTGTAACTTGGCCAAAAACCGGCAGTCAGAACTGTGACTGTCAAGTCAATGCCAGGATTTGCATTTGGATTATTACTGAGATACTCTTCGAAACTAGTTTGGTTTTCCTTTGCTAATGTCAAATCCGTAACCTGGAACACAGAGAAGTGAATTGGGAAAGTATTGCTGCAAGAGAAAAATGTTCTTAAGAAAGAACTCTAGGAACACTAACCATCCTTTCCATCTTCGACGTGAACTGACCACCGCATTGCTGCTTTAATGTCGTCAGGATACTTCTCTCATGGTCATCATTTGCACTCTTACAAAGGAGAAGTCGTCTAGCAAGCTTCTTCCTGCCAGTTTTGATGATTATTAGTAGCAGTTTGATGGCATCACCAAATGTCGATTACACTGGATGATGACCACAGTGGAGGAATATTAGGTGGATCCAATAACAGACCCAATTTAGTTGGATGGGGCATGTGTTTCCAATAATTGATAAGGCTAATTTTCATATTCTAATGCATGGAAATTTTATTTGCGGACATGACTAACATGCTCGATATTTATATTCTCGAGAGTCACGGTAAATTGACCATGGAAATGGTCTTATTTTAATTTTACTATAGAGTCCAAAAGAGAGATGTTAATTAGTATATATGAGAAATAGATCTTGAGAATATAGGATCTTCATCTTGAAAATCATTGAAATAAAGGCTAGCACAGTACCCATTAATGAAGGGTCTAGTCTCCTATGATATTAAAGTAGACAGGAAAATGATAGAACTAGTTTTGATGCATCTAAATAATAGGTAGAAAATTAGTAAGCCTTATTCCAATATATCATGAAATAACTTTTATACAGTATTACTATGTATACTGTGGCATAGAAGATGTAGTTAACTTCATTACCAACAATATGGTCAGTAGGCTATGCACCCTTAAATACACCTCTAGTTCCAATTTCTAAAATATTACCTATAGAACTCAGCAAAAAGATCCTTGTCACTGATATAAGCGAGCAGCTTTACTACCTGTAAAGGGTACAATAACCGTCTGTGATACTTCAAAATGATCGCAGACTATATTACAAAATTAATCTCCAAACAACAGACCTTCTCAAGCGTTTCTTCAATGGCTACATCGCTCAATTTTTCACTACTTCCCTTCTTAAGTATATTATCACAAAAAGTAGCCAATAGCTCTGCACTTGAGCTTCCGCCAACACCCTTGTTGCAGAAGACCTCAAAAGCCTCCTTAAGTGCCTGTCAAAAGGAATGTCCAAATGAGTACATATTTGATGTAGCTTTTGAAACCACTTCAATCAAAGATATGAACCTTATGGAAAAGGGTGTGGTTCTGGAAACATTCATTCACATATGCCACATACTTATCATGTAGCTCAAACACTTTCCTCACGAAAACCTGCCAACAATGGGCTGAATCAATGCTCCTAAACAGACTACAAAATTTTATTAACATATGGAGAAGAAGTAGAAGATCGATTGTATTACCTGTTCCTGCAAGCCAACTACATCCTTCTTATCAGCCTGTGAAAGGGGTGAAGGGACCAATTACTTGCTTCATAAAATGTTACAAGTCAAAACAAAGGTAAGCATATATATGATAGGTGTGCAAACCACACACTATAACTATAGGGTGATAAAGACGACGAGTCCCAAATATTGAGTTGGATTTAGATTGGAATATAAAAGAACACGCAAATGGTAACTTGGCGAAGAGTAAATTCCTTTATGAAAAACTAAAGCTTGGAAGCATCGCAGGACAATTTCCTAAGCATCATACTAAATCAAAAATTGCACCATATAATTCAAATTAAATGATTTCTAGAGCTTCAATAAACTCCAATTTTCGTTCAAGAGAAGACTACAACTGTATATGTATACTTTTCGAATGTTTCACGGGCAGTGGTACATTACTACACGTAATAGCAGTACGGGCATGAGTGTGCAATAATCCAGTTTTCTTGCTACAAAGTATGCCATTGCAACCATTGTTTCTCTTGCCATGTTAATAGATTATGAAAAATAGGAACTCTCCCTCTGTTCACTCAATTGATTCTGTATCATAGAGACACCACTGAAGGATGCAAATAATTTTGAGACGAGAGCAGAAACTGACGAGTAAAGCAAGCAAATTCAGTGTCCGACAACGATCCAACTACACAGAAGAATGGAAGGAGTCTATGCTCATTTGACTGAACTAGAGAAGAAATTCTGCAAATTCATAAGAAAAAGCCAAAAGCCATGGACTGATAAATTGAGAGACAAATATACCAACCTTCTTGCTGCCAGCTGCATCTTCTCCTTGTTTGACCAAGGCAAGGCCCTCGTCAGTGACATGCTGAAATATCAGGTATGAGAACAAGGTAAACAATGACAAAGACAAGTGCAATTTAATGTGGATGCAATATGGATGATAGATAACGGACCTGCTTAAATAATTTAGCGAGAGGATCCAAGGCTTTTGGTATTCTTGAGAAAACCCTGACCAACCTTGACAAATTTTCTACCTAAACAGCATCCGAAAACTTGGAAGGTAAATACAACTAAAAAATATATAGGACCAGATGCTCAAAATGGGACAAAAGCGGAGCCAGAATACCTTATGGTCTCGGAGTAATGCATGATATCCTGAATACTCGTTTTCAAGTAATTGGCTTGCATATACAGACCACAACTCATGTTGAACTTTCTGAAGAAAGTGCAAAAAGATCATAATAGCAAAACCAAAAAGTATTTATGTCAAATTCCATCCGGATCTTGGAATATTCAAAATCCAAACAAGAATCAAAGATATAAACCATACTCATAGTCAATTGCCGAAGTTGTTCCGCCAGACTAACCATAAAATCCAAAAGTTAACACAAGTGAAGGGACAAACCTCTAGTAGCTTGGGCTCACTGCTAGAATGCAAGTAATGAGAAATCCTATCTTTCTCTCGTTTTAGGCACTCCTCGGCCTGGGAATCCAAATATCAAACATCAAACCTTTCATCATCAGAAAGATGTCAATGATTAGACAGGTAATAAATTCTTATTCACCTTCAATATATAATCAGGACAGGAGTCCTCTAGAATCCAACTTGAAGCTTTACGGGAATAATAACCAGTAGTACCTTTCAGCACAGCTGCTTCAAAATCATTTTCGTAATAATTCATCTGTCCCATGCCAATTTTTACAAATATATCCAATACATTCTTCAACAAAGCTTGATCAATTTGCTCGCCTTCACGTTCTTGATCAATCTAATGTAAATTATTTCTGTTAGTTAATTAAACATAAACATTGAAGACAGAAAGGGACTGTAGTTAAATGAACACATACCAATGAGATCACAGCATCCCTTACTTTCACCTTCAACTCCTGATACACCTTTAAAACAGCAAAGAATATACAACAGTCTAATATTAGTGTGGCATCTATGGAGGAAACTGAAAATGACTATATCAAAGTCAACCAAGAAATCAATTATGAACTGTCTAAAGGCCACAACAATCCTAGGATGCAATCTAAGTTAAACCCAGCAAAAAAAAAGTAAAGAGAACAGCAAATCGAAAGATTGTAGAGAATTCATACCAGTTCACGGAAGCAGGTCAGGCCAACTTCATTAAGGGGTGGCAGTGATCTCCTTGCAATGAAGTAGCGATCTAGATAATCGAAGAAACGAGAAAGCCATCTGACCATAACCTTATGATTCGCCCACCTTTTGACAAACTCTCTCAACATAAACTCATCATGCTTCTGTCTTAATGATGGCAATACCTAAGTTGTAAGCAAAAGCAGATTTTCCAATTGATGAGGAAAATAAAAAAAATAAAATAAAATGACAGCAGCTACATAAATGACAGAACTACTACATAGATGACAGAACTACATATAAATTATATCCTCACCAATAAGCTAAATACAGGTAATGAACAAGGAGGACAGGGAGAGAATGTATGATTCTTCAATAACTCCTGACATACCTAAGTATAAAATGGTAAATGGCGAAACCCTAGAATCATGGGCTACAAATAAGAATCAATAAAACCCTGGAGGCTTTGATTGATTATGAAAATAGGAATAACCATGCAGAGTCGTAGATAAGGCATATTAACATATTGGACAAAGCTACCTTACATAAGACTACCCCCCATAAAACAGCAAACTTCAACCATTTTTTTATTGCCATCAAATTAACTGGCCATAAGTTTGGCTGTATTACATTAGCTTGGAAGTAGAGCAGAGCGATGAGTTATCTCCCCCCAGATTACATCGGAGTTACAGCAATAAAAGAACTCTTCGCTGATAAAGAGTTGACTCCCTAAAGTTGTAATGGACTCCTTCGCAAAATTTGTTTATATCTATTTAGCATTCTTTGTTTTTCTGCTGTTCTTGTACCGGATTTCTTCTGACAACCTACTCTTTGTTGATCCATTTAAAATTCATAAAAGCAATCAGGAGATACATAAACACAAAAGTAATAGGCTCTAATGAGGAAAAACAGCCCAAAAATTTCCACAGAATTGAAGGACACTGTTGTGAATTTTTAAATGAAGACACATCCATACCATACAAAAGTGATACATAGGCAATGCAAGTAAAAGGAAAGAAGAAAAACACCCAACCGTTACACCAGCCATTGAGAAAGTCAATGGTATATAAAACAATGTAACTCCAACAACAGCGCTAGATAAAACTTCTTTAATTCCATATCACACCTTCAAGTTTTCCAGACATCCAAAGCTAATGAAGCAAACTCAAGGGAAAAGAATCAACCAATAAAACAGAAAAAGGGAGTCGTGGACAGTAAATATTCCTCACCGTTGAAATGATATACTCTTCAAAAGATTCTCTATACTTGTCATACAGTTGTTGGGAGTAATCATGCGGAGGCTTTTGAGTACACATACTGTGAATTGTACTGCCAGTAGGATTGAGGAAAAAAAAATCAACCATTAATAAACAAAACATGACATTAGGATAATAATTCTAAGTATCGCAACTCCTGAAGTCGCAAAGCAGAATTGAGGCCTACGTGTAGAGCATCATGTAGTCTTCCGAGCTGAACTGAGTCTCAGGAAGCCCTTCAAGGATATTCTTGAGCTTCATAATACCCTTTTGCATGAACTCCCATCCTTGTTCTAAATCAATTGTTTTCCTCTCATTCGCCCCCATATCTCCACAATCTAGTTCTCAACACTAACTGTAATATCTGCACATAGAAGCCGATTAAGTCAATAGCGGCAGAAAATTATGAATCTAAACCAACTGCAACAATGCAATAAAGCCTAGGAAAATTTCTCTTCCGCAAGGCCAAAGGTATTGTATGGAAGCATGATCGTATTAGCCAGGTGTATCTACCCGCACCTGGAATTCTAACCTAAGATGATCCTAATTCTGCAACTCAACCCTGAAAAGAGCATATCAACAAGCTTCCAGGGCAGAAATCCCCCATTTCCAAACTGTTTCTACGAACTTCAAGGTAAGCAAACAGAGTAAAAACCTCACGGTTCGACCTCAAAAAGCGAAAAGCCAACAACCAAGGCGCAATCCCTCCGAGAAGAGAACAAACAGATCCGAGGTCGATTAACTCGAAGTTAACCGTCGGAATCCAATGGCGAAATGATGTCGACGACAAGTGATCATGAGTCTCGAAACGAGATTGCAAGGAAAGAATCCAGCAAAACAAGAAAACCAGAGAGAGAGACCTGATTGGGGGATCGGAGAAACCCTAGGGAATCGGAGATTTGGAAGCGCGGAATCGGAAACCTTGGTGAAGGAGGGAGATGGAAGACAGCTCCGACAGTGAGTGGAAAATGAATTGATTTAGAAATATCGATTACAAATACGAGATTGAATTAATTTTGGAACCATTTTTTTATAAAAATAATTTTTTGTATTGCCTATAAAAGCAACCCATCGAAAATTATTTTTATTATTCACGAAAATATTTAGATATAATTTATTGCGATAATGAAAACAACTATCATCGTCTATTTATTTGAAGCGATACGAGCAATAATTAATTTAAAAAATATTTTTAAGATTATTTATTTTTCACGAAATAAATAAAACTTAATAATCATTACGAAATCTTAATCTCTCTTTCGGATTCCGAGTAAAATACTCCATTACAATCAAATCATTGTCAACTATCAGTCTATTAGTTATCAAATTACCAACATATTTTGGGTGCTGTCCTAACCGTCTTGCAATAATTAGACATTCAACCTCATGGAGCAAAAAACAACTTAGAGAAGTCTATGATTACCTTAATCAAAATATTAAATCACTCAGAAAATGTTTTCTACCACCTTGGATTACGCCAGTTTAAAATGGCAACACGCGAGATGAAATTCCCCATTACTTTGCTACGTGAGGGAAAATTCTTCCATCTTGAATCACATAGTTGAAGAAGGGTCGAAAGTTTTCGATGCCGGGACCGATATTCAGGTTCGGAGGGGGTTGGGAACATTGTCGACAGAAAATTTGAATATGCTTGCACGAGATAAACTGTGTATGAGTCCTTAATACTTTAAAAATACAAATCTTGACTTGTAGAATTATTTTTACTGATTTTTCTATATGAAATAAGTTATGGGGAAACTGCATGCATGAAGCAGTTAGTTTCATCTTCAATTGCAACTAAAAAATAAATAAAAATTGAGAGAGAGAGAGAGAAAGAGGTGGAATACATTGGGAAAATTTCAAGTGCTTTAATTACGTTCAACCAGAATGTTTTTTTTTTTTTTTTGGTAACCGAAGTGTCCGGGCCAGCTTGTGCGCACTTCGACTATTCCTCGGGGGAGACTAACACAGCAACCCACCGCCATGGCCCCCCACTTAAATCACAAGTGCTTAGTTGGGGAATCGAACCTGGGGCCAGTGCGCCTACCCACACAATCCCAAGTACGCCATGACCAACTGAGCCACCCATGAGTGGGTTGTTCAACCAGAATGTTGTGCTTCACTAAAATTTAATTAACCGAGTATATTTTTTTACATCGGAAAAAGAAAAAAAAAACGTCTTTGGAAAATCTTCGAGGAAAACTAAATTTCAGAGAACTCATCAAAGATGAAAATAAAAATAAAAATAAAAATAAAAATAAAAATTGTTGTTTAACCTGCGAGGTTTGAAGAAACGGGCATGCGTGTAGTTGACCTGCACGGCCTTGATCAAAGGCTGTGTTTTACTCCGCCAGTGACTCTGATTGATGGTTTACAGACATCAACCTCACTTGTGTGCAAATTTAGACTCCGTTTATTTTGCGAAAACGAATGATTCGAAAAGTTTAAAATCGATCGCCTGTATCTCTTGAAATAATTTGTCAATAAGAAATATTTTCGTTATGCATACCGATTTCTATATAGATATGCTCGCGAAGGACGAAAGTATTTCTCGTTCGTTCATTTTTGTAAGCAATATAATGATTCATTTTTTTACAAAAACGTTTTCCAGATCATTCATTTTCCGAAAAACAATCGGAGCCTAAATTTCCATGATCTTCGAGCTCAATGCCATGGCGGAGCTTGATCAAGCTTGATCGCAAATCCAAGTTCGAGCTCAAGCTCAAGCTCGTATTTAGGGTCGAGCTCCACGTGTGATGGAGCTCGACTCCCAAATCTAAGTTCAAGCTCCCACCACAAGCGAAGCTCAACCCCAGATCTGAATTTGACCTCAAAGCCAGAAGCGGAGCCAAGCTCGAGCAACCCCATGGAGCTTGCCAACCGCGTGGTTCGCGACCAGATCAGCCTTCAAAATGTGCGACAATAGTCGCCTCATTCTAGAAGTTGGATCTAGCCAGACCAAGCTTCGAATCATGTGGCTGCCATGGCCACAAGCTCGAGCTCGAAGATTGCCCCCGTGGGTATTTGAGCGGGAAAAGTACCAAGAAAGTCCTAGACCTATTGTATTTTAGTCCCAAACCTTTTTTAGTTGGGTCAATTTAGTGCTAAACCTTTTCACATTAGTACCAATTCAATCCATCTGGCCAATCGTTCCTATTTTGATTATGCACGGTGGTACTGATGTGGACATTTTTTTTTCTTTCCCTTTTCCTTTTGTTCTTGGCCGGCGACACATGCCATGGCTGGCGAGGACGAGCGCCGGAGAAGCCCCCTCGTCAGATCTGGTGAGGCCGACCCTCGCTTAGGCTAAGGTGGTTGGCCTCACCGGGCCTTGCCCTCACCCTAGCAAGGCCACCCTAGCCTAGGTAAGGGCCTCGTCGAATCTGGGGGGGTCACCTGTGGCGGGCGAGGGTCGCCCTCTCCCAAGCAAGGTTAGCCATTGCTGGCCATGGCCTATGGCTGGCGATTGGCCACTAGTAGAAAAGAAGAGAAAGAAAAAGAAAGGAAAAAAAGAAACTAGCATTTTCTTAAAAATAATAATAATAAAATTTTCATATCGGCGTCAGCCGTGCCACGTAGGACCGCCAACATCCACATTAGCGATTTCTGACTTAAATTAGCTGGGTTGACTGAACTGGTGCCAACATGAAAAGATTTAGAACTAAATTCGCCTAATTGAAAGGTTTAAGACTAAATTGATACCAATGCAATGAGTTTATCAATTTATTGGTACTTTTCCCGTGTTTGAGCTCAAATCGAATTTCGCACATCTTGTGACCAAAACCAATTTCGCACGAACACTCTTCAATCAATTGTGGTCATCAAGCCAAGTCCACATTGAATTATGGTCATGATGTGTGAGACAATTCTCAAGGGGATTCGTCTTACATTATGAATGAATGTTATTGTTGGAACATGAGTCTTATGATGTGCCGCCCATGCGGGCAACCACACCCAACCCACTGCAGATAACTGTCAAGGCAGTTATCAGCAGTTATCTTTTGAAACATGATGTAAAGTCACGTCTTTTGGAAAAGACGTAACTCCCTCTTTTCTTCAGCCTCTCTCACTGGTTATAGTTATTCTACAGAACATGAAAAAAGAACGTACGTATCTCTCTTCTCAATTCTTCGACGCGCGAATGTAGCGAGGAATCTCGAAACTGCAAAGGCGACACTTAATCTGTGGCAATTACGGTATGTCCTCGTGATGTTCCGTATGAACAGTGATTCAAGTTTTCAGTGTTTTGGGCATGTTTCCGCATGTTGATTTGTTTAGAAACAAAGGAATTAGTATCCTTCATTGGCATCAGAGCCTGTACTACTTGTTTTCTGATCAATTGTACGCTGATTGAACTGAATTAAGGCATGTTATTGTACTGTTCTTTATTGATCACGAATGCCATGTTTTTGGTTTAAAGTCAGTACATTTTTTTTTGTCGATTTTCATAAAAAATTGTTTGATGAAAACGAAATGTGAATACATGGCTAGAATCTAATCGTCGATACGAGTCTGGGGAGTGGTCACCGGTCGCCGGAAGACGCCGCACGCGCTACACGTGCCGTGACGGGGTGAGGCTCCTCGAGGACCGCAGTAAAAAGTCGCAATTTCGTGAACTTTTTGTTCAACGAAAATGCATTTTGATCATACCATCGAGACAGTCTTGGCCATACAAGCATTTTGAGGGGCGGAACGTCGCCGTCGGACAACGGACGGAGCCGCACGCGTCAATATGCGCCGATAGAGCGGTATGTGCGTGGGCCTCACTCACCCACGTGCATCGAGAGTGCCTGGAACCGTCTGTAACTGCTGCTGACATGGCGATGACGTGGCTGCCTACGTGGCTGATGTCGTGGCAAGTCGTACCCCAAGAGCTTTTATAAGGGCGCCGTGTAGACTCAATGATTTTCCTAGTTTTAACGAGTTTGTGATGTCATTTCCTGCTATTAGGAAACGTTACTAGAGAGAAAATTGATGCTTTGTTTCAATTCGTTTAGTCTCTAGGTTTGTGAATATCTCAATCTTATTGTTGTTGAAGTTAGTTTGTTAGTCTGTGAAGACTTCCTACTGTTGTTGTTTGTAAATATTTATGAAATATTTGTTTTGTGAGTGAAATATGAATTGCTATTTTATAATGCTTTAGTTGTATTATATGGTTAAGTGGGGAGTTCTAGAGAGTATTAGTGACTTTTAAAGAACTTAATTTTACTTAAATGGTTATATTAATGATAATTTCAAACGAGGTTCCTTAGACAATGATTGGGAACTTAGTGAACTTTCGAATCTAAGTCATTATGTGAGATTGTACATTAATATAATTAGTTAGTGTAAAACGTATCCATAAATATTAGGCATTAATAATTCGAGCGAAATGTCTAAATTGCCTCATGATCAGATACAATGGCAACGGCTTCAAAGAACTTCATGGCTAAACTCAATACGGGCAAGAAGTTAAACGGTGAAAACTATGAGATCTGAAATATGAAAATCCAATATGTGCTGGAAGAGCTAGAGGCATTGGAAGCTCTTCTTAACCTAGTCATGACAAAACCAGAGGATGGAACTACTGCGTAGCATAGAACGGATAAGGATGCCTTCACTGCTTAGAAAAAGAAGAACTCAACTGCTCGCATTACGTTGTTGAGCAGTATGGATAACGATATCATGCGTGAGTTCAGGCAACATGAGAATGCAAAGGATATGTGGGATGCATTAAAGATTATGTTTGGGCAGACTTCGGTCACCAAATTGAGGCAGCTTACAATCAAATTCGACACATGTAAGATGCCACATGGGTATAATATGAAGCAGCATCTGAAGCGCATGTCGAACATGATTAGTGAGCTGAAGGATGATGGTCACATATTATCTGATAAGCGGCAAGTACAGGCAGTGATCCGCTCTTTGCCCATAGTTAGGAGCACATGAAAGTTAACCTGACCCATAACGAGAATGTCAAGACCTTCAAGGATGCTATGCGCCACCTAGAGCTGGAGGAGGACCGCCTTCTGGAGGCTAAGCCACAAACTGACCTGTATTTTACTAGCTCTAGCTCACATGGAGCTTCGAGCTCCAAGCGCAAGCATCCTGGCGGGTTCAAGAAGTGAAAAGGTAAAGGAACGGAACCATCTGGTAAGAAACCAAAGTTTGACAAAACATGGAAAAGGGAAGCGTCCCTTTAAGAGAAACATTTCAAGGGTGAAATATTATAATTGTGGCAAGAAGGGTCACTTTGCTTGCGATTGTAGCAAGCCGAAGAAGGTAGAAACCCTTTGTACACTTAAAAGTGTTAGTTATGTATCGAGTTCTATATTTCTAATTGAATCTCATCCTTTGTGGACTGTAGACTCAGGGGCCACAGACCATGTAGCGAGAGACAAATACTTTTGTGGAATTTCGACGAATTCCATGTGGAGCGAAGTGGATCTATGTGGGGAACAACTCCAAAGTGGAAGTTAAAGGAATTAGCACCTGCCAACTTATCATGCGCGGTGGTCGCCCTTTGTTCCTGCGTGATGTCCTGTATGCTCCAAAGATCGTTGTAATCTTATTTATGTGTTGGTTTTAGTCAAGCTTGGTTTTTGTATGAATTTTCATGACAATGGCGTGGATTTGTTATCAGGTACAACTTTCTATGGTTTAGGTTATTTTGTAGATGGCTTTATTATGTTGGATGTTGAAAACACTAATGTGAATGTTTGTTATTCCCTATTTACATCTTCCCATTCTAGTGATAATGATGTGAACGTGTGGCATGATAGACTTGGTCATATTGGCCAACAACGTATGAATAGATTAGCCAAAGAGGGCTTAATGGGCAATATTGAGAAAGTCGAATTGCTTACTTGTGAGCATTTCCTAGTGGGAAAAACAACTCGAAAGCCATTCGGAAAAGGAACAAGAGCTGAGTTTTCGTTGCAATTAATTCATACTAATATCTGTGGTCCAATAAATGTAAGGGCAAGGCATGGGACTATATACTTCATCACTTTTATAGATGATTACACTCGATTTAGATATGTCTATTTGATTTCTTATAAATATAAAGCATTTAGTTGCTTTAAGAAATTTATGACCTTAGTGAAAAATCAATTAGATAAGAAAATAAAAGTATTGAGATCCGATCGAGGTAGAGAATACTTATTTGATGAGTTCAGAAATTTGTGTGATGAAAAAGGAATAGAAAGACAATTATCTATCTCATACACTCTGTAGCAAAATGGTGTTGTAGAGAGAAGAAATAGAACTCTAATAGAAATGGTTAAGTCTATGATGGCACATGTTAATTTTCCTATCACCTTTTGGGGGTGATGCTTTGTTAATTGCCGTTATATACTTAATCGTGTGCCTTCAAAAGTTAGTTTCTTCCACCCTATATGAGTTGTGGACAGGTCGAAAACCTGATTTAAGCTTTCTTAAACCTTGGGGTTGTGCTGCCTATATTCATGAGACCTCTCATAAATATGAAAAATTGGATCCAAGAGGAAAAAAAGAGTATCTTCATAAGATATTCAGAACACTCAAAAGGGTATGTATTTACAGGGGAGCAAGAAAGCGGAAGTGCGACTGAATTTGAACACGAGATGTCACATTCTTAGAGAATGAATTTCCGAGAAAGAGCGAAATAGTTGAAGATTGTTCCCTATTTGAGCCCTTGGATCGAGATAATGGGACAATTGGATATAATGATCAAAGTGGGAGCAATGTGAGAAGTGGGGAGTTAAGTACGAACCAGTCTCAATTGCAACTACTTGATGAAACAATGCCGTTATCTGATCCGAGTGGGAGCATAATGGAGAATGAAGTAACTAGGGTACAATCTTCTTCACGGCGAACAAGTCGCAAAAGCATTCCCCGTTGACGCTTTGAAATTGAAGGGGAAGCTTTCATGGTCGCTCCATTGAAAGAGGATGAGCCAAGGAATGTAAATGAGGCTCTATCTTGCCTTGATAAGGAAAAGTGGATGAAAGCAATGAAAGAAGAGATTGAGTCGATGAGATCAAACCAAGTTTAGGAACTGGTTGATTTTTTGAAAGGACGCAGAGCCATTGGAAACAAGTGGGTTCTCAAAATAAAGCGTAAGGTTGATGGCTCGATTGAGAGATATAAGGCTCGCCTTGTGGCGAAATGGTATAACCAACTAGAAGGAATTGACTATGAAGATACTTTTTCTCCTATGGTAAGATTTCACCTCAATTCGCCTTATTCTGGCAATAGTGGCCAGCTTGGATCTTGAATTACATCAGATGGATGTAAAGATTGCTTTTCTCAATGGAGAATTAGAAGAAGAGATTTACATGGAACAACCCATTGGGTTTGTTACTAAAGGCCAAGAACACAAAGTATGTCGACTTTTGAGATCGATATATGGCCTTAAGCAGTCTTCAAGATAATGGTATATACGCTTTCATAATGCCATAGTGGCATATGATTTTGAGATGATTAATGAAGATAATTACGTATATATCAAAAGATCCAAAGGTCATTTTGTGATCTTATCATTATACGTTGATGATATACTAAATGCCAGAAGCAAGATGGAGTTTGTCAAGACAGTCAAAGATTGGCTATCTCTTAATTTTGAAATGAAAGACATGGGTGAAGCTACATACATTCTTGGAGTTAAGATTTCAAGAGATCGTTCGAAAAGGTTGTTATCTCTTTCGCAAGAGACGTACATAAATAAAGTCCTTGAACGATTTCGTATGCAAGACTGTAAACCCATTGATACTCATATTGTAAAAGGTGAAGGTTTGAGCCGTAGAATGTGTCCTAAGACTCCACAAGAGCAAGAATGGATGAAAAGCGTTCCTTATGCGAGTGCCGTTGGAAGCTTAATGTACGCTATAATGTGTACAAGATATGATATTTGTTATGCAGTTGGAATGATGAGTAGATACCAATCCAATCTAAGTCAAGCACATTGGGCTGCTATCAAGAGAATCCTGAGGTATCTGAAAGCTACTGTTGATTATGCGCTGAGTTATCAAGGAAGTGATCTGCACCTTGAGGGCTACACTAATGCTGATTGGGGAGCAAATTTAGATGAGAGAAAATCTACCTCTGAAAATGTGTTCTTATTGAATAATAGCGCCGTATCATGGAGTAGTAAGAAGCAAAAGTGTATAGCTTTATCTACTATGGAAGTCAAGTTCGTGGCCTTGTTAGCAACAGTGCAAGAGGGTGTCTGGCTTAGGAGATTTTTGGATCATTTAGGTGCTACTAATGAAGCTGCAAATCCAGTTTTGGTATACTGTGATAGCCAAGCAGCAATAGCTTATACCAAAGATTCCAAGTTCCATTGTAAGACCAAACACATAGACATTAAGTATAACTATGTTAAAGATGTAGTTGCACGAAAGGATGTGAACATACAATATATATCTACGCATAGAATGTTAGCAGATCCGATGACGAAGCCGATTCCTAGAGATGTTTTCCATAGTAATGTAAAATCTCTAGGACTGCGTAGAATGTGATATACTAGATATTGTATTTTCCCTGAATATTCACTATTAATGAAGTTTGATATTATTGCCTATGAGTTTTTCGTAAGATTTATGGATATTAAAGCTTAGTGCTTTAGGTTGAGAATGTATGTTGGACAGATGAGAGATTAGTCCACTCATACGGGTAATCGCCTCTATTTACTGGGTGATGAATAGAGATGAGATAAAATTTAAGCTCATTATCTAGGTGATAATTGAGAGCTCGAGCTTCAATATAGGTGTCGCCTTAACAAAATGTTAAGATGAAGACTTAATATTTATTATGTCCGAAAGTGAAATAAACCACATATTTCACTTTATCTGTCTTTATTGCCAAATGTGAGTTCTGATGGATACTTTTGAGCAGAGTAATTACGTGAACTTAAGTTAGATATTGAGTAAGTCTGAACTATCATCTGTACGGTATTAAATAGATAGACATACGCTCTAGAGGGAAGGAGAAAATATCGTAATACTTATTTCATATTACGTATGCATGAGTCGATTAACGAGAGTAGGCAAAAGTTTAGATCTTAACTTTTAAGTCGTGTGAGACTCTCGAGGATAAGAATTCCTCATTTGGTGCCCTCACGACTCTTTATTATTCTTAAGATTTCTATTTAGTGTTCACTATCTTCAAGTGTTGCATGTGATCATGAGATTGATTCGATCTAATGGGACATTTCTAGAAAAGTGAGCTGAATTGAGATTGAGAGGTCTAATAGAAGAGGAAGATCGATTTAGAGTTTTGAGTCACATTACAGATTTGTAATCACAGACCGATTAGTTATGATTATTTAATATGATCATAATTGTGAATATAACATATCATACTTAAAAGAGATCGAGAGAGATATATATGTGACTGATCGATCTAGGATACAGCATACAAAAATCTACTTTTGATTATGTCCAATTTTGAGTTTTCATATACTCCCAACAGATGTATGACAACGAGCTCTCAGTATATACTGGTGGCGCGGATTATTTGTCAATATGAACTTTGCAAAGAAGCGAGAGTTATGTTTGGCCCTCCGTGGGTGAGTGAGAGTTGTTAGTCCTCTATGGGCAAGTGGGAGCTGTTTTTCCTACATGGGCGAGTGGGAGATGTTGGAACATGGGTCTTATGGTGTGCCGCCCATGCGGGCACACCACACCCAACCCACTACAGATAACTGCCAAGACAATTATCAGCAGTTATCTTTTGAAACGTGATGTAAAGTCACGTCTTTTGGAAAGGATGTAACTCCCTCTTTTCTTTAGTCTCTCTCACTGGTTATTCTACAGAACAAGAAAAAAGAACGTATGTCTCTCTCTTCTCAATTCTTCGACACGCGAATGTAGCGAGGTATCTAGAAACTGCAAAGGCGACTCTTAATCCGTGGCAATTACGGTACTTCCTCGTGATGTTCCGTATGGTTAGTGATTCATGTTTTCAGTGTTTTGGGCATCTTTCCGCACATAAATTTGTGTAGAAACAAAGGAATTAGTATCCTTCAGTTATTGCGTAAAAGACACTCAACAGAACTCTCTCAAATGCACTCTTTGCAAATGCGAAGTCTTCGGATTGAACCGACGCTAACAGGCATTAAGCTTTGAGCTCAATTGGAACTTGGGAATGCCCACGGCTCAACAGAAATGAGCACAACAAAACGGAAAGATGCGAGTAAAATAACAAGCTGATCCCATCAGTTGTATCTTGGGCCGTCTGAGCTCCTGGACTGTCCACATATGGTAGTTTTCGAGCCCAAGAGGCCAACAACCGCCGACTGCCGTTTGAGCTCGGAGCTCACGGGCCGCGAGCTTCGAGCTTGAGAGGATGCCACCATGGCTTCTCGAGCTCGAAGCTTGAGGTCATGGAAGAGCTCAAGAGAAGAACATAAATGTTGGATTAAGGAAGAAATATGTCACATTAGCTCTTCTCTCTTCGAAAAAACATTAATAGCAATATTTTCCATTAGCCAAGTTGCAAGGGAAAATTATACGATCAATCCTAAACTTTTCAATCTCCTAAACCATTGCATGAAATTGAAACGCAGTCCTTACGATCAATATTCGTCGAGTGGCGTAGTCATTCCGTTGAAAATAACCACAAGGACAACATTGAAATTTCTCGCAAATCTCTAAAACATAATCGACAAAATTAGAAAGATTATTACTGAATTGACATTCGTACAATAGGTTTAGGATTGATTGGACAAATCCTTCGCCAAATTGCATGTATTTAACGGAGGGACTTGATTGCCCCGGTTTAACAAATTCGACTTGATTGCACTTTTGAAAGTTCTAATACTAAATTGCACTTTCTCGATAAGTTTTAAGACTTCTGATGTACTTATCTCTTTAAATTTTCTTACCAACATGGTAAAAACAGAGAATGTACAAAATGTACAAGCATTCTGAGGTCCTGGCTTCCCACCACCGAGGAGAGACGCAATTACATTGTTTTCGGCACTACCACCAAAGGGATCTCAAACTTGTTCCCGTGCGATTGCAGGAGCAATCACTCGATCTGGACAATCATCCAGACAATGTCATGCCAGATATCTGAACAAAAAATTGGGGTTGTCTTCGTCTCTCTCCAAATAGTCTTGAGCGATCAAGTACTCAATCCTTTTCTCGATCGCCTTGAAATCAGGCTGCATTCAAACAAAATCAGTCAATAAAAACAGACGAAACCCGGATGAAGGTGATGGGTCGACACAGTGTCTAGTAAAGACCTTAAACATGCGACCCAACCGCTCAACACAATCCATGACCAACTGCTGATGGCCCGAAACTTTTCGACTCTTCATGATACGCACTATTGAGGCATCAATCGCATATCTCCGATCCTTATCGACATCTTCCATCACTTTCCTCTTCTCATCCGGAGGAGGAAGAGCAATCTGCATGTCGGAAATGTTAAAACAAAAAGAGTTAATGTAGAAAGACAAGGTCAGACAATTCAGGGAAATCTAAAAACAGTCGGTTACACCTTGATCCTCCGCATTTTGTCAGTGAACTTGGAGTTGAACTCAAAGTGATCAGTAGGAGAAATGCCTTTTGTGTTTGGCACTTTGTTAAGGATCTTGTACTTGGCACATGATAAGGAGTGGAGAAGCCTCACGACATCATCATCAGTCAAATTCAACTGGGTCATTATCTACCAGATCTCAAAATTGATAAAAGCAAAAAGTTCAAAAAACACATTTACTGGTATGTTGTCACTATCAACTCCATGGTTTTTGGTTCAAAGTTATTACTAATGTTACAAGTACCTAATGAATAAATTCATGTTAGCTTTCGATGCTCTGCTTTTCTCTGGTATCACCGTAGAATTCCCTGAAAACTTCAATATACTTCACTTGAAACAACCGAAAAATTAACAATAACGTGTAAATCAGAGTGAAGTAATATATTTCAACTACTGGATATTGCCTATGACCATTAAGCAAAACTTCCAATTTTATATTTCAGCAAAATTCTGCAAGTACCATTTCTGCTGGAAGGTTCAAACCGAAGGACTTGTAACTTGGCCAAAAACCAGTAGTCAGAACTGCGACTGTCAAAGTCAATGCCAGGATTTGCATTTGGATTATTACTGAGACACTCTTCAAAACTAGTTTGGTTTTCCTTTTGCTAACGTCAAATCCGTAACCGGGAACACAGAGAAGTGAACTCGCACCCATTACTCAAGGTTCTAGTATCCTATGATATTGAATTATTCAAGAAACTGATAGAACTAGTTTTGATGTATCTAATATATATAGGTAGAAAACTAGCCTAATTTCTATATATCATGAACTATCTTCTATACCGTATTACTGTGGATACTGTGACATAAAAGATTTAGTTAGCTTCATTTCCAACAATATGGTCGGTAGGCTATGCACCCACGAATACACCTCTTATTCCAATTCCTCACTGGAAGTATTACCTATGGAACTCAGCAAAAAGATCCTTGTCACTGATATAAGCGAGCAGCTTTATTAACTGCAAAAGGTACAATAACCATCTGTGATGCTTAAAAGTGAACGAGACTACATTACAAAATTAATGTACAAACAACAGACCTTCTCAAGTGTTTCTTCAGTGGATTCATCACTCACTTTTTTGCTACCACCCTTCTTAAGTATATTATCCCAAAAAGTAGCCAATAGCTCTGCCCTTGAGCTTGTGCCAACACCCTTGTTGCAAAAGACCTCAAAGGCCTCCTTAAGTGCCTGTCAAAAGGAACATTGGCATGAGTATATCTATGATGTAGTTTTTGAAAACACTTCAATCAAAGATATGAACCTTGTGGAAAAGGGTGTGGTCATGGAGACGTTCATAACATATGCCACATACTTATCATGTGACTCAATCACTTTCCTCACGAAAACCTGCCAACAATGAGCTGAATCAATGGCTCCTAAACAGACCAACAAAATTTTATCTACTTATGGAGGAGAAGTGGAAGATCGATTGTATCACCTGTTCCTGCAAGCCAACTACATCCTTCTTATCGGCCTGTGAAAAGGAATGAAGGGTCTAATTACTTGCTTCATTAAATGTTACAAGTCAAAACAAAGGTATGCAATTTATGATAGATGGGCAAATCACACACTAAAACTCCATAGTGATAAGGATGACAAGTCCCAAAAGTGGAGTTGGATTTAGATTGGAATATAAAATAACACACAAATGGTAACTTGGTGAAGAGTAATTTCCTTTATGAAAACCTAAAGCTAGAAAGCATTGCAGGACAATCTCCTAAGCATCATACGAAATGATTGCTATATCTTCAATCAACTCCTTACAATATTTGTTCAAGAGAGGACTACAACTGTACGTGTAGACCTTTCGAAAATCCTGTCGAATGTTTCATTGATAGTGGTTCATTACTATACATAATAGCAGTACAGGCATGAGTATGCATGCAATAAGCCGGTTCTCTTGATAAACGGGATGGCATTGCAATCATAGTAAAATGATTGAATTACTAATTCAGATCGTGGTTCACATAGGACCACTGCTAAAGCAATAACATAACAACGAATATGTGCTAGCTATCTATGCCAACATGTATACTTGGAACATGTATGGCATATGTAGTGGTCACTAGTGTGATTTACATCTTTCTGAACACCATATATATTGGCTCTTTATCTTTGGGTTATTCTCCTCCAAAATGATGTTGTCACTCTCGTGCGCGCGCACATACACATTTATCCCGCAAAACTTATCCTTCTAGATTTCCTTTCGGGACAATGCTCGACTAGCCTCTCGGGGCAAGCTGCATCTTTCTGTAGGTCAATCTTTTTATTTGAAGATTAATTTCCATCTTTTTCAATGAAGGAGAAACTTTTTCCGAAAACGGTGATCTAAGTCGGCAACAAATCCTGTCTTGATTCAACTAACCTATGTCGCAATTAGCATAGGGGGGTTAACTAACTAGCTGACGCTAATCCTGCTCCAACTAGTTTATTAGTCTTTGTTATTTTGACGCTGTTTTATAATAACCAAACGTATTTCAGAAGTCAAAGCCTTTGCCAATGTAATGGTAATTTTGTTCGGATACCGCAGGTGTCAAATACATCAATGGGCATAGAAGCACAGATTATTTATGACGTTATCTAATGTGGCGGGGAAATAACGAATTCGTAAGTCCATCTTTCTTTTTTATTTGTGAAGAAGACTATCATCCTCAGTGTGTATACCAAAGATCCATCATGTAAAACAATCGCACGAGTCCATGTTTAAGGCCAGAAGCAGCAGTAACGATTCGGCGACCCCCTCAAGTTGAGTTTGTTTGCTATCCCGTCGAATTGCAGATTCGCAATAAAATCAGACAAATGAAATTAAAGTTTATGAAGGAGCGTGTTTGGAAGGAGCTCCGCGACCAGGAGGTCTCTAAACTTTGTCGTCTCCTCTCGGGCACTGGAAAGAAGATCTGCACTGAGAAGAAGAGTGAATCTCTATAGCAATTTTGACGGCATTACACAGACAGTCACTCTTCTTCCCGGTCTTTCTCTTCTTCTCAGTTGCTCAGAAGACACGGCAAAGTTTAGAGACCTCCTGATCGTGAAGCTCTCTTTAAACACGCTTTTAATAACGGCTGCTTTTCTCTTTTCAATTTTTTTTTTAGATTTTTTTCTGCGATATCAAAAATCTTAAAATTATACTTACATGACATATTTATCCTGTCAAAACTTTATCAACAAATACTGTTAAAAATCTACCCACACAGAGGACGAAAAATTATAAATAAAGACATGAAATATCTTTTTTTTTTAAATAAAAATTTGAAATAGATTGATCATGGGTTGCAATATGGACAAATCAATTAGTAACAAAAGATCCTACAGTTAAAGATTATTGCCATAATTCCTCCAAATAACCTTATAAAGGAATCATTTATCTCTTTGTGACAATCCCATCAATTAAGTTGAGCTTCTCTTCCTTCCTTAAACAAAAAAACCACAAACCCTTCACCAAAACATCTACTTTTTTTTTTCCCCAATAAATGCAATTATTGCTAAACAAGCCACTTTACTAATGGAATGAAGGTTTTATCATAGCCCTGAGTTTTTAAATATACATAAAACCAAGGGTACGTGCCTATTATCCTAGAACTTGGGGGTTTGCAGTAGAGAGAAAGTGGGAAGAGTCATTTACGATGTCCTGGTCTGAGCACAAAAAATCCTTTTAATATAAAGGCTGCTTTTCCACGTCCTTTTCTCTCTTTCAATTTTTTTAGATTTTTTTTCTGCGATACCAAAAATCTTAAAGTTACATTTATATGGCATATTTACCATCTTTCCAAACTTCATCCATAAATACCGTTAAAAATCTACCTATATGGAGGACGAAATATGAATGGTGCTCACAAGGCACTCGTGTGGCTTAAATAGAATGGTTAATACCACGAAAAATCTCAAATTGGTACACTTGTGACAAATTTACCTCAAATTATTTTTTTTGACCATCAGAAATCCTAAACTGATACACCTTTGACAAATTTACCTCAAACTGATACATTTGTGGAAAATTCATCCTCCCTTAGTTTCTGTTGAATTTTATCGTCAAATTGCTAAGTTGGATGACACGCGGCAATTGCCGAATGTAAACGTTTGGAATTTTTACCTTCTATTTGTCACAGGTATATCAATTTGGAGTTTTCGTGATATTAATTCAATTTAACGAAAACTAACAGAGAGTAAATTTGTCACATGTGTATCAGTTTGGGAGAGTAATTGTTGTGTAATTGGTAAAGACGGCTTTCTACTTTTCAGTTTTATTTCTATTCCAAAAACTTAGAGAAAAGGAAGATGAATCTTTGCTGGTGAACATCATTTTGGCTGTTGGACCACGATCCAGAATATGTACCACTAAGAATATTGAGAAAATAATTCCAAAGACGTGTGATGCATTTGCGTACGTGTCACATGAAATCATCACCAACCTTGTCTTAAAACATGAATTGGTCGATGGAAATTTGCTCAATATCTAAACATTATCCGATCCTTTTAATTTGTGTTAAACCCGGAGGGTCAATAAATTGACCGCAAACGAAAGACAAATTGGTGACATTTTGTGTTTCTTATCCTAAGTTTTACCATGATTCTATATGCTATGGAGACTATCGTTAAAGTCATTGAGTTTGCTTAGAAACTCGCCAAGGTCCAATGGCTTCCAGAGCCATAATACCTAAACAAACCTTCACTTTTTAACCTTACCAACTGTGCGAACCCCCATGGAGTATTTTTATTAGGAAAATTCAAGCATGGAGTCAATTTACTTAGTTAAACACTCAGTTTTTGCTTGAAATTACCTATTTCCATATTTGATTTGTTATTCTGCCTGCATGGAAAAGAGCATGTCTTAGCTTAAAAATTAATTGTCGCCAGCCAGATCAATGGCCTTTCGTGTTCTCATTTCAACTAAAATTTGGTCAAAACTCCTCCTTTCTATCCCACGATACGAAATGCCATGCAAAGATATTTCACGGTAATTCGACTTTAGCAAATCCATTTTGCAGATAAAAACTTGATGCATAACCAAAATCATAAGTTTCCAAGTTGAGTAAACAAACAATTTCATGATTCTTTATGGTTTTAAGAAAAAGAAAAAGTCGTAAGGTCTTCGGTGGGGCGAAGTGCAAGGAAGGATGAGCAAATACGTCGACGTTTTAACCTCCGTTTCCCAACGCGAGCATATCTTCTTCGCCCGGAAATTGACTATCTACAACGCACCTTCTTATTGAGACGTTAAGGCTGCGTTTGAGAACTGCTTTCCCAAGGGACTTTGGGTGTCCAAAGTCCCTTGGGCAAAAATTTTAGGTGTTTGGCAAAAAATTTGCAAACATATTTAGCCAAAAGTGAGCCTTGAAAAGGCCAAAAGCCCAAGGCAGGTTGAAGGCTGCCTTGAGCTTTGAGCTTTGGAGCCTCCTGGTCATGTCCTCATCTTCAGATCTAGGCATCACCACCACCGGCAACATTGCGACAACGAGCCGCTGCAGCAATCGTCACCGCCGCCGTTGCCTCCACGCCCTCCGCGTACCCCTCCTCCCCCCTGCTGCCTCGCCCGGCAACGGCGAGGTCGCACCCCGCCATGGCCGAGCGAGGGTCGACCTCGCAAGCCCAGATCTAGGCTTGCGAGGTTGACCCTCGCCGTCGCCGGGCTAGGCAGCGACGGTGAGGTCGAGCCTCGCCATGGCCTGGCGGGACAAGGCTTGGCCTCGCCGGCGGCGCCTCTGGCCGATCGCTGGACCGGCTGGAGGTAGGGGGGTTGGGGAAGAAAAAAAAAAGAAAAGAAAAGGAAAGAAAAAAATAAAAATCATAAAAAAAATCATAAAAAATTAAAAAAATATTAAAATTTTCGGTCGTCGGCCAGTTAAAAAACTTTCCAAATTTATATTTACCAAACAGCATTTTTCCAAAGTCACATTCCAAGGCATTTTTTAATTACAGTTTACCAAACAGTCTTTGTATTTCACAAAATCCTTTTAATCTAAAGGCTTTTATATTTTCCTAAAAGCTTTCCCCAAAAGTCAATCCAAACGCACCCTAAATCTACTTGCAGGCTTTTGCTTTACCTAAGAGCAGATTTTAAAGATCTTCGTTTAGGTAATAGATCGGACGGCTGGGGATAAATCTTTGGTTCTCGAGATAGTTTCGAATTGATGGATGGACATCATAATCATATTGCTCTGTACTCTATTCTGAAAATGCTACTTAAAAGATAGATTTTCCTCTTCCCTCTTTGTTTTAGCAATTTCTTAATATATATTTTTTTACGGCAGAAAAATTAGATAAGATACAGTAGGGATTGGTAAGGGTAGCGTCGAATCCCACTATTTTTTTTTTCTTCTTTTTATTTATTTTCACGAGTTGCTCCAAAATTTACTTATTTATAATTTATGTTGATATTGAGTCGTCAGTTCGGTTTAGTTTTCGGTTCTTTTGCTTTCCTTCATTGTTAGCCTCATCACTCTCTCTCTCTCTAGCGTCCCCCTTTGAAAAGTTACTCTCCTTCTCTCACTTCCCAATACCTGGTTTCTCAATATACATTCTCTCTTTCCTTCCTCCATCGTCGAATGCCATGTATCAAGGCTCGTTGGCCGATGATTCAATCACTGCGGATGGAAAATCAAGAAACTGGCATTAGCCATATGAGACAAACGAGAGAGAGAGAGATCAAGATTGCCTTCTATACACGCTCCTTCCCTCGGCGATACAATTCCAGTAAAATCTCGGCCTGATCGTTCATCAGAGCCATTCTAGAAGTGCCTGCCTCAAGTTGCATCTTGCGCACTTGGCGCCATCTCTCCTTTAAATATTCAAGAGTGTCGGAATCCATTTGTTGCATAGCAACTCTTATTTCCTCATCCCCAAGACCCATTGAGGACAGATGCAGAACAACCTAGTCACTTTCTTGAGAATCCTTCGCGTCTACCGTGTTGGTAGCAGGGCTAGGGCTAATCTTCTTCCCAAACTTCTTTCCGGATTTCTTACCAGTGCTGATGTTCTCCGGATCGCCCCAGATGTCATGACAGATCTTGGCAACCTCCTTGTTGTGGGGTTGCTTTCAATCACGGGCCCTTCGTGAACTTCGATTTCAGCTGCCTCATTTTGGTCCGGAACTGGGTCTTTGAGGAAGTGAAAGAAAACACAGCTTTTTTCTTTTCTAGGTAACCCATGAACTGGCGAAAGTTCACCATCGGATCATCCCTCTTCTTTCTGTGGAACTTTTTCAGGTACCTCGCTAAGTCAATCTCGTCCTTGTGGTTCCACTTCCGCTGAAATGTCTGTGAATTCCCTCCAGTTCGGCGCCCTTCGGCCCTGGCTACTTCCTTTCCGCGCTCTTTGGGAGAGGGAGAACTCTTCGGCGCCATGAAGTTGAGAAGTGGAGGGACGTTTGTCGCTTATACTCCGGCGGAGGAAGAAAATCAATGATTTTACAGCGAGGAGTTAGCCACAGCTGAGGAAGATTTATAGCCCACAACTGAAAATTATGTACAAATTGACATCCTATTGCTATTGCTTTTGATTTTCCCACTCCAAAGGAGTTTAGTCTTTGTTATTTTGATGCTGTTTTATAATAACCAAACGTATTTGAGAAGTCAAAGCCTTTGCCAATGTAATGGTAATTTTGTTCGGATACCGGTAATTTTGTTTGGACACTGCAGGTGTCAAATACATCAATGGGCATAGAAGCACAGAAAGAAGAGGGGTGATCCCATGGTAAACTTTCGCCAATTCATGGGTTACCTAGGAAAGAGAAAAGCCGTGTTTTCTTTCACTCCCTAGAGACTCAGTTCTGGACCAAAATGAGACAGCTGAAATTGAAGTTCACGAAGGATCGTGATCGGAAGCAACCCCATGACAAGGAGGTTGCCAAGATCTGTCATGGCATCTGGGGCAATTCGGAGAACATCAGCACAGGTAAGAAGTTCGGGAAGAAGTCTGGGAAGAAGATTAGCCTTAGCCTTGCTACCGATACGGTAGATGCAAAGGATTCTCAAGAAAGTGATTGGACCATTCTGCAGCTATCCTCAATGGGTCTTGGGGATGATGTAATAAAATTTGCTCTGCAACAAATGGATTCTGCAACCCTTGAACATTTAAAGGAGAGATGGCGCCAAGTGCGCAAGATGCAACTTGAGGCAGACGCTTCTAGAATGGCTCTGATGCAATGAGGCCGAGATTTTACTGGATTTGTATCGTCGAACTCATTTAGACCTATCCTTGGTTTTATGTATATTAAAAAATTCAAGGCTATAATGAAATCTTCATTCCAGCAGTAAAGTGGCTTCTTTAGCAATAATTACTCACTTAGACCTATCTTTAACAGTAGGATCTTTGGTGACTAATTGATTTGCCCATATTACTCATGAAGAGATGGCATTTATGTTAGTTAATTAGATAGTTGAAGATGTAGATTCCCAATATGTTAAGAAAGAAACGGCAGAAAATAAAGCGTCAAAAAGCTAATTTTTGTTTTTGGGCCCTTTTATGATGAAAGTAAAAACAATCTGAAGGTGTCATTTATTTGCAACGATAAATGTTTGGTCTCGTGATATTGAATATTAAAGTTCATGAACCTAATTTATCGCATTCACATCTCATATATGTGGGTTTCTCAGAGGGTTTTAGTTTCGGTTCATTTCTTTTCGCTTAAACCAATTTTTAAGATGGGTTCATTTCTCTCTTTGTGCAAGAGCAAAGAGACAATAAATGTGGAGGATGGGTAATAGTCACGTAGACAATTAATGACACATAGACCATATATAGACAATGTACACAGTATTTTCTCCATATACCTATGGGACCAAATGATTGCCTCGTGAAATTGAAATCTAAGAATACTAAAAATGGCCTCTCTCCTGTTAGGCCCTACATGAAGTGCAATTGCTGCTAAAAGCATCTCTTCTTTAGGTGATGCGGGAGCAGGGCATGCATCAGCAGGTTTGTATTACTTAGAAATTATTGCTTTCGGGTTGACATTGAGTTGTTAGTACTTTAGGGTTCTATTTTAGTTACAACGTATTCAATTATTTACACAAATTGTGGCGTCGTTTATCAACCTATGCAATAAATTATGAAGGAAACTTTTTAAGCTTTGGCCACCACCACTAAATGGATGATAACAAACCTTCAGTAGATGAAAAAGCAGATTTTCTTCTTTGAGTGTCTTATTTAATAATTCGTTTGGTCAAATATTAAATGAATTTGGTTTGACGGGTTCGTGTATTTTGTTCTCTCTGCAACGCGCTTGCCTACACGTCCCCAAATCAAAATCTCAATTAGGGTTTTCTGGATGTTTTTTGCTTTTGCTAGAGTTTTGACCTTTGGTTTGAAGATCGAGAGACGTTTCATCATGAGAACTCGCAATCAATTCAGTTTTGTAGAGTTGCTGCTAACGAGGGAAGTTGAATGACTACACGTCCCCATCAAATCTCCATAGGTATTGTCCTCGTTCAAAGATCATAGTTACAGGTAGATGTTCTCTCTGCAAGACTGCAACGCGCTGCCAAAAATCTTAAAGCTATACTTATATGGAATATTTACTCTTTGTCAAAACTTCATCAATAAATAGTGTTGAAAATCTATCTACATGGAGGATGAAATATGAATGGTGCTTATGGGGCACTCATGTAGCTTAAATGAAATAAAAATGACGTCATATTGGCTAAAAAATCATCTGACGAAATCTAAACTATTGATAATATGTCACATATGTACAAATTTAGGATTTTTTATGTCACAATAAAAACATTAGGGTAAATATGTCATATTGGTAAGGTTTGGGATTTTCTATATCAAAAGAAAAAAATGTTTATAGAATATAAGTCACAATAAATATAATTTGAAATTTTCGTTAGCCTTTTTTCCTTTAAGAACAAATTTAAGGTAAAAGTGGTATAGCTTTTGAATTTTTTTTTTTTTGCCAAAAAAGAATACTTAGAATAAATGTGTCATCGAGGACACCGTTCCCATCACACATGCATTAAAGTGGTATAGTATTATCCCTCGAGGAACGTTACTATGTTTGGTGCCAAAAGTATTAGTAAAATGAATTTTTTTTTGTTTTTTTACGAATCAGATCCATACAAAAAGGTTGGATTCATTTGAAGTAACTCGAGCCTTTAGCTTTTAATTTTTCATGATTTTATGGTGCTTATACGTAATTTTTTTTTCATTTTTTTAGAGAAAATTATAAATGATAATGCTGGACTCTATGGGCAGTAAGCAGAGCCTCTAAAGTGTTAATCGACAAAAAAAGTTTAAAGAAATTTCATATCGGATATTCAATAGAGATAGTGCAGGACTTTAACTTGTCCCGATACTTTAACTAAGTGCATGGTTCCGCCGTTACTTTTATTTATCTAAGTTTAGTTTAACATCTTTAGAATCGGTCCGGGCGGGTCCTTATCTCATCCATCAATAAGACGGATGAAATTATCTTATTGTTCATGAAAGAAAAGAGTCCATGAATTTGATTTTGTGAAATATACGAATTTTGCATCGTTCGTTACTTGAATTGTCCAAATAATAAATCAGGAAGGATGCCATTGCACAAATCGGATGAATTAGGAAATTTAATTGCAGGATTAAAAACAACAAAAAACCTCAAATTGATACGCATATGATAAATTTATCACAAATTAATATTTTGACCATAAAAAATCTAAAACCGATAAATCTATAACAAATTTACCTTCTGTTAGTTTACGTTAAACCTTACCATTAAATTGCTGAGTTGGATGACACGTGGCAGTTGGTATGTGTTATGTATCAGTTTGAGATATTAACCTTCTGTAACATGTGTATTAGTTTGAGATTTTTGTGGTATTACTCTAATTTAACGAAAATCGATGAAGGAAATTTTTTGTCGCGAGTGTATCAGGTTGAAGTTTTCTGTGATTAAAAAAATTAATTTAGAGTAAATTTATTATAAGTATATTAATTTGGAGTTTCTTGTGATCAAAAAATTAATTTGAAATAAAAAGATCTTAAGTGTGCTAATTCGAAGTTTTTCGTCATGTTAATCCTTTTTCGTAGCTGCCGAAGCACAGATCTATACATTTACGTCGTCGTCGTCGTAGCTACTGGTTTTTCGTGAGACTGTCGTGAGTGGGGCCTAGAAAATGGAGGAGGTTCACGCGCCTGTCTTCCATCAAATGAATGGATGGCGTTCCACTTCCATTTAAAAGCCTGGTACATTGCTGCCTGTAACCCTTCATTCTTCCGAAACCCTGTGGGCCATAAATCTTCCTCCGCATTGGATAACTCCTCGCTATAAAATCACTGACTTTTTTTTAGGGTGAACAAATTGGGCCGATTGAACCGAGAACACTCAGACCGGACAGGGATCGCCCGGACTAGATCGGGACTGATGATCCTATTCCAGATTCTAGAAGGGTCTAGTCCGGTTCCCGGTTCCTAAAATTGGAACCAGTGATCAGGCGGTCCGGTTCCTGGTTCCAAGGACATAGGAATGGACCGAACTGGTCTCATTTTTCTTTTCTTTTTTAAAATTTTTAAAAGTAAAAACAGAACATACACATCAAGCCAATGAGCGCACGTTTTAGAGCGTAAGAAAAGTTCTCTCCCACATGTGAGAGAGAGAGAGAGAGAGAGAGAGAGCTTACCTTTACCGTCCCTGTTTGAGACAGTGAGTAGCATAGTAAGGAAACAAGCTAGTAACCTTGCTGTTTGCTTCTCTTTTTCGACCGGTCCGGTTCCCGGTTCTTGAGGGGAACCGGACCGGATCGGGAACCGATCTCCCCTAATTTTTTTCCTCCGCCGGAGTATAAGCCACAAATAGAACAACAAGCTAACCCAGTGCGTCTCTCCACTTCTCAATTTCATGGCGTCGAAGAGTTCAACTCCCTCTCTCTAAGAGTCCGGAAAGGAAGTAGCCGGGGTCGAGGGACACCAAATTGGAGAGAAGTCAGGGACATTTCAGCAAAAGTGGAACTATAAAGACGAGATTGACTTCGTGAGGTTCCTGAAAAAGTTCCACAAAAAAAAAAGATGATCCCATGGTGAACTTTCGCCAGTTCATGGGTTATTTAAAAAAGAAAAAAGAAAAAAGCTGTGTTTCTTTCCATGGTTTCACTTCGGCTGAAATGTCCCTGACTTCTCTCCAGTGAGGTGTCCCTTGGCTCTAGCCACTTCGTTTCCCGACTCTTTGGGAGAGGGAGTTGAACTCTTCGGCGCAAGAAGTTGAGAAGTGGAGAGAAGCACTGGTTGGCTTGTTCTATTTGTGGCTTATACTTAGGCGGAGAAAGAAAATCAGTGATTTTATAGCGATAAGTCTGCCACAGCGGAGGAAGATTTATAGCCCATGGGGTTCCGAAAGAATGAAGGGTTACAGGCAGCAATGAATCCAGGCTTTTAAATGGAACTGGAACGCCATCCATTCATTTTCTCTCTCTCTCTCTCAGCAGAGTTTTTGGAGCAACTCGTGAAAATAAATAAAAAGAAGAAAAAAATAAATGTTAGACTATATGTTAGCAAGTCAAAGAAAATAAAAAGAAAAGTTAAAAAGGAGCTAAAAACTGACAAAATGTGAGATAAGAGAGATACGCTATTGACTCCTACATCGCTTCAAGAGAGCTTTGTCCTGCAATGCAAATCCTCTCTTTTACTGTGCCCATTATAATTTTATCCATTAACCATGGTGCTGGTGCCCGGCTTAATTTATGAAAATTATGTACAAATTGACATCCTATTGCTGTTGCTTTTGATTTCCAGCTTGACTGTAGTTGTTGTGTAATTGGTAAGACGGCTTTCTACTTTTCACTTTTATTTCTATTTCAAAAACTTAGAGAAAAGGAAGAAGGATCTTGCTGGTGAACATCTTTTTTGGCTGTTGGACCACGAGCCAGAATATGTACCACTAAGATTATTGATAAAATAATTCCAAAGACATGTGATGCATCTGCGTACGTGTCACATGAAATCATCACCAACCTTGTCTTAAAACATGAATTGGTCGATAGAAATTTGCTTCAATATCTAAACATTATCCGATCTTTTTAATTTGTGGGGGAGACAAATTGGGTTAAACCCGGAGACGAATTATTAAATAAGACATTCAAAGAAGAAAATCTGCTTTTTCATCTACTGAAGGTTTGTTATCATCCATTTAGTGGTGGTGGCCAAAGCTTAAAAAGTTTCCTTCATAATTTATTGCATAAATAACCGAAAAAAATGTTAAAAATGAGAGAAATGTACTACAAAACTTTTGATTATTGAAATCTTACACTCAGATTTTCATTCCCCATTTTCCCTGATTTTTCTAGCAAGCCCGAAAAATCAGACTTTATCTCGTACCGGTGATGACCCTTAATCTTCGTCGAAATTGCATATTTCTAAGTCTATATTACCCTCAAAGAACATAACTATATTTTGGGTGACAAAATTATTAAAAAAAATGCCGACTTTTTACGAATTATATCTTTATAAAAAGTTTTGATTTGTTTGGGTAACTTCAACTTTTAGCTTTTAATTTTCATGATTTTATGGCACTTACACCTTTAAATTTACTTACCCTTTCAACATATTAAATAATTTTTTTTTTCATTTTGAAGAGACAATCATAAATAATAATGATAAATAGGTGATAATAGGCACCAAGCAAGGTTAGCTAAGCTATGAAGCACCGACACTCTCCAGTAGCATCCGTGTCATGTCTGACACTCTCCGACATGCGACCGAAAAGTGGTCAGCGCTCTAGACATGCTAGGGACACGCGACTCCAACATCTTGACACGCCATTTTGACACGCATGAGGTCAATTTTAAGCATTTTCAATAAATTATATAGGTCAAAATGTAAATTTATCAAAAATATATATATAAGCCATATACCCAGCCACCCTAAAATTAATCCAACAAAAAAAAAAACATAATCATAAATTCCTAACAGAAAAAAAAAAGAAAAAACTCACTGCTGATATAACTTATCATGTATATAGAAAAATATACATTTAACATGCAAATATTCGCCGACAGGCCATAATCAAGCACTTGTTATCTGTTAAACAGATAACAAATACCTTATACATCCCATAATCATTTTATTAAAGAAAATTAGTACAAATACCTTACTTTAAAAACTTGTACAAATATTGCGCACATTGCCCCTCTGGCTCAATAACTCTATTTGTGGTCTATGTGTCATTAATTGTCTACGTGACTATTACCCAACCTCCACGTTTATTGTCTCTTTGCTTTTGCACAAAGAGAGAAATGAACCCATCTTAAAAATTGGTTTAAACGAAAAGAAATGAACCGAAACTAAAACCCACTGAGAAACCCACATATATGAGATGTGAATGCGATAAATTAGGTTCATGAACTTTAATATTCAATATCACGAGACCAAACATTTATCGTTGCAAATAAATGACACCTCCAGATTGTTTTTACTTTCATCATAAAAGGGCCCAAAAACAAAATTAGCTTTTTGAGGCTCTATTTTCTGTCTCATCTTTCTTAACACATTGGGAATCTACTTCTTCAACTATCTAATTAACTAACATAAATGCTATCTCTTCATGAGTAATATGAGCCAAATCAATTAGTCACAAAAGATCCTATTGTTAAAGATAGGTCTAAATAAATGTAATTATTGCTAAACAAGCCACTTTACTAATGGAATGAAGATTTCATTATAGCCTTGAATTTTTTAATATACATAAAACCAAGGGTAGATCTAAGTGAGTTCGATCTTCAATCTTTATTTCACCTCACCGTAATCGTTTTAGGATTTTCTTGTGTGCCGATTATCCTAGAACTTGACGGTTTGGGATTAGAGAGATGGTGTTGTTTGCTCAACGTACGACTAAAACCAAGATCGTCTCGTACGTTCTTTTTCTTTGTTCTTCGTAAGGCGGCTTTCTTTCTTCGTGTGGCGTTTCCCTTTATATGCTTGTGCGGCGATGTCTTCTGCTGAAGGAGTCCACTCACCCATGTGTGCTCTTGTTAGTCCACAAATTTACTATCTTTGACCTGGACCCACCAAAGAATACTCGATATACGTTTCTTGTGGCCTCTTAACAGAGACATCCACGACTTCCTTTTGTGAGCCATACCATATTGTATACATTCAAAAGAAGTCAAACGGGTCAAAGATTACCTTCTCCAACAGAAAAGAAAATCACCATCCTTCGCCCAAAGAATTCAGATTTGCGCAAGATTGCAAAGATGAACACTAGATCTTGAACAAAACAAAATCTTCCAATGAGTTGATTTTATAGACGGCTCAAACTCGAGACATTAATTTAACAATCTCCATCTTGACTCGACGTTTGAAGCTAAGTTATAGTGCTTCATCATCAGTGCTTCATCATCCATGCTCCCAACGGACGCTCAACCATCACTGTATCCCCCAACCATTTCTATTGGATGCCCTACCAGATTTGTACATGGCAAGAAGACCCCCCATTATATTTGTTAGACGCACGACCGTCATTTTTGTTAATACGGGCTGTTTACCGGTTCTTGCTTTTCGATTTTTCGAGTGGTATTTCCGACATGGCGACAGGGTTTTAAGGCCCTTAATCATCGATGATGGCTGGAATGGAGGCGGCGGCGGCGGAGACGGTGATGACGGACCTGAGGGCGGACCTAGGGAGGTGGTTCAGGCGTAGAGTGCGTGCATTTATGTTTTGGGCGTATAGGGTAGTGTCCATAGTATTGGACCAAATTTTGTTGTGATAACCTAGTACGAGGGATTTGACCCTTTTTGTGTGCCCTCATCAGTTAGGCTAAACTTTTCCCTGTATGCTAAGAACTTGTAATATTTGAAGTTTTAATGAATGAAGTATTATTAATGTTATGTAAATCTTCCGCTTGCGTTAATTAAATGAAACTATAATATAATGGAAGCGCGATTTAGTGTATAGGGATGACCGTGACAGCGAGGGTCGACCTCGGAGGCCTCTGGCGAGGCTGGCCTCACCAATGGCCGGTGAGGCTCGACCCTTGCCAACTCCCTAGAGGTCGGGGAGGCTCGACCCTCGCTAGCTCTTTGAGGCTCGGCGATCGGCGGAGGAAGAAGGAAAGAAAAAAACAAGAAATTCAAAAGTTTCATAAAAAAATAGTAAAAAAAAAAAAAAAAAGACTACATAAAAGTGTCCACGTTAACTTCGGTCGTACCATGTAGGATGATCGGTGCTGTTCTTCTTGTAGATTCAGCATAGCACCCAGTCATCCAGCTATGGAAAAACCAAATTAATTCCAACACGCTATTATTCGGTTGCACGCTCATTAAATCAAATAATCAAACCAACCCAAGAAATGAAAACCAAATTAACCTCAGGGAATTTTTCTTGTTGCCCACCGCAACCAGACTGTCTGTTACTGATTTTGTTACTGATTTTGTTCTCTATGAGACAGTACTCATGCATGATCCAGTTCGTCTTGACGCCTTTCGAGGGTCTCCCTCCGATAGATGTGTTTTTTGTGGATAAACTAGACTCATACGCAATCTGACGTGTGGGCGGTGAGTGATTGTCGATGCAAGATGGCTCGAACAAGATGTGTCTCCTAGCAGTCTTCTACGATGGTGTAGGAGGTAAAAATAGATTGATCCACACATTAAATAGGGGAGTGCCGCTAGTAATACGGGCTAACAATGATAAGGATGTCGATGCTCTAAGAATGGGAGTTCGTGAGTTATGACACCTCAAATCCAACATTGCACGGCTATTCCTTGTGATATCATTCAAAGCAAAACAGGCACCTCCAATCAAAGTACTTTATTTTTTTACGATTTGTCCCACCTTCTCTAAATATATGTAGTTTGAAAAATGGTGTAGATATAGCAAAGTGACCGTTTTGCTATGCTTTTTTTTTTTTTTTCATGTTTTGAGCTCGTCTCTTTGCGTTAGCTTTTGATTCTAATTTAAAATTTACTGTTCAAGATATTATTGTGGAATCAAAGACATATCTAACACTGGAGAGAGGGGGGAGAGGGCACTTTTTTCGGTCAAAAAAAAATTTCTAAAAAAAAAATTCAAAGATACATGAGAGGTATATAAGAATTGCAGAAAACTGCAAATCAAAGCGAAGCCCAGAAAGCTTAAAAAATAAATAAATCAAATTGCAGAGATCAAGATGGATCATCATAGCATAGTTAACAGAGGTAAGCACATGCTCATCCTACAACAGCATATCTATGACTATATCAAACCCAAACGATCGGTGGCTGATTACCGAATCTCGTGTCACAGATGATGAGCATACGCTGGGATCGGGGGAGAGGGCACTTGACCTACCTAAAGTTTAGTACAATCATATTAGGCAGCAAAAAATTATTACATGTAATACTTTCTTGAATGTCACAGCTCCAGGTGCTGTCTGGCCAGGACTAACTTTGTCACGAGAAAAACGATTTTTATAAACAGTCCATGTCGAGAAACCAAATCATTACTCTCCAGTGCACCATAGTCATGACACAAGCAACAGCAATGCACGCCTTACCTTGTTTTTTTTTCATATATATATATAACACAAGGTGTATAAACTTATGGACTTGATTAATTAACTATTACAGATGCACACAAAACGCCCCACCTACGTGCATCGCTACCTACTCTATTCCTGCCAATATTTTTGTTGAAAAATGAACCTGTCTAATCTCTATGTAGGCCTTGAAACGTTATGCAAACTTGTTCTTTTCAGAAAGATGAATCACTCATCCATGCGATGCTCTACTAGTAGCTAGCTAGCTAGCTAGGTTGGCATATAATTTGAGACATGTTTCTGGTTTTGGCATCCACATTCCTGGGCATATGACAATGGATCACTGGGGAGACAGCTAGCTAGGGTTTGTATTGGTTGTCCATACATCTTTCTTGCTTGATTAGGACAACTGTTTCTTCCAACTAATACAAAGTGTTTCATAGTACTCAAGCAACTTGTGGTTGGTCGATGCTTTTCTGGGATTCCACCTTTTGTCCCCCCACTCTCTTCTACAACACATTAAACTGTTTCTTGATGCATCTCCCCATGTGCAGCAAGCAGATCAAACGCCTAGTGTCTCTAAAACCAAAAACCTTAAACAGTGCACATGATTCTAAGAGGTGTGATATACCGCGCTTTTTTTTTAGGAAACCCTAACCCTAATTCGCTGCAGTTTGGCTTTCTCTCACCACCCCAAGAAGCATGTCTTGGTTTTCTCAGAGTTTCCTCTTTTTTATAATTGCAATCATGAATAACTAGGCAGTCAATGTATGGCGATTGGATACTCCAAAGATGTTGGTTCAAACCCCACCTCAACATATCTTGTTAACAGTCTCTCTTTAGTCAATATCTAGTAATAAGAACAAAGGAATACCATGTTCTGAGTATGGTCAAATTTAAAAATGTCATGACCCAAGTTTCAGAACAAGTCAGGCATGAAGGATGATTGATAAACTTATGAAGCCCAATTCCCCAATTGCGATATACGTTATTGAAGTTGCAGGACTCGATAAGTTGTTGAACTAGAATTTCATTCATTGGTAATTCAATTCAAATACATGAATGGAGCATTAGTTATTTCTTTCGTTCTTGAATCCATTGGGAAGGAAATGTGTGAGCTTATAAGCCGAGCATCATTACTTGTAAGGATATCCAACCAATGGGATACAAAAATTTCTCTCCTCTTTCTATCTCTACTCTGTTTTCTTCCATTCTCTTCTTACTTTATCCTGATTCTCATCTCATCATCAATGGGATCATTTCCCTATACCAGGTGGAAAATAAGAAAATGGGAATCTGTGTCACAGTAATTTAAGAATATTATTGATCGTGGAAAATTATACCGGTATTAAGGACAAACTTTTCCAAGTTTCTATGATACTCTTATATGGTTATCAGATAAAAGTGAAACATGAAAGCTGATTTGCCAACCTTGTCTTTCCTCTTCCGGTGAACTGTGAACCAGTAAATCGTCTCATCTCCCTGTGCTTTCCTCAAATTGAAATTAGGAAATCAACAGTTCCATTTAGAATTCTGATTTTAGACCGCACGTACTTGTTGAGGCTAGCATTATCACCTAGAATGAGGATGAATAGGTGATTTTTAAGATTTTAAGAAATCAATGTGGAATATAAACGAGTATGCTCAGAACTTCGTTCATACGATATTAACTAGTAAGATCTGAGATATCCTCAAAAGCAGCGCTGTGCACAAATCTACTAACACAGTATATAAACAGAGAGAGTAAGGGAAAGAGAATGTGCACAGAGGATTTATAGTGGTTTGGCTTTGTTCAAGCATACATCCACTTCTTCACGCTGGTAGCCAATCGGCTGGATTCCACTAGTCAATAACTCAGAGGTTACAGCTTGGTAAATAAACTTCCCATCTAACACTCTTTACACTCGTATGTTGTCCTCTAAGTATTCCAGCGTTGAATCAAGAGTATGTGAAGGATGTGAAGTTCTCTCGCTCTTGGAATTTTGAATTATGTCTCTCGTGCGTTACGCTCTTCAGCCTTGAGGTCTTCCTCTATACTCCCTCATCTCCAACTTCCCGTTGCGAGATCTTCAGAGGATCGCTCTCCAAAACTTCCCCGTTTGGACGAGACTGTATACAATGGATTTCGTAGCCGTGGAGGTCGACAAAGGAAAGAATCCCCATTTGGATCAAATCGCCCATATAATCGTGATCATGGGTTTATATAGATGGAGTTCTTCATTAGGCGAGTCATCCCCGTCTTCCTTAATCCACGTCCTTGATTGATGTTCATGATTGAGAATCTCCAAGTACGAATCTATCTTGATTGCTAGCCGTTGTGATGATATAATATGTCCATTAAATCATCTTCAAGTAAATCTCTTGATAATCTGATCATTGCACGTGAAATATCCTCTCAGAGCTTGAGCCTCATTCCAACGTTCGAGCTTCCCTACTCAACGTCTGAGCCCTCTACAACGTCTGAGTCTCCCGCTCAACATCTGAACTCTTCAAACAACATCTGAGCTTCCCGCTCAACGTCTGAGCTATTGAAACAACGTCTGAGCCCATTTTGCCAGATGCAATCCCATGTAACTCGGTCGATACACTTTTGGATAATCTGCAAAATAGTATTTCACTACATTAATTTAGATATTAGAGATTATGGATTGTTTTGTCAACTTCAAAATCAAATAGGATTTTTCTCAACAATCGTTCCCTTTTTGATAATGACAAAACTATTCTCATAAATATACCAATTGTTGTATAAAGAGGTGAGTAACATGATAATTTGCTACTCAATGAAATTTTTGCTAAATATGATATGTCAAGTTGCGCTTTAGCAAAAAGTAAGTTCTAGAAAAAAAAAATATGAATTCAAAATTTGAATTCATTCTCAAAAAGCGATTCTGTTTCGCCTTCAGAACTTGTAGAACCTGTATTAGAGTGTTTTGAAAATTAAGCATAAGTAGGTTCAGAGCATTGACTTTAGAAATTATAAATTCTACGTCAGAGCGAGTAAGATTTGTATCAGAGTATAAGAAAGATATAGACTTTATTTGATGGATCAATGCTTGAAGTCTCAGAACTTAATTATCTCAGAACTTAGCTTTATCTTTGATACTTGTTCCTGCCAATCATACGCACATTTTTCCACAATAAAGAATATAGATTTAATATAGATTTCTCCATTTCTCCCTAATAAAAAGAAAAAGACAAACAAGGGTATAGATTTCTCCCCCTTTTTGTCATCAACACAAAAGGATAATGATCAAACCATCAGGTGTGTATTCAATTAGAGCATAAAAAGGTTCAATCAGATAAAAAGACCTGTGCAAAACAAATAAACTCAAAATCATCCACTGTTCAAAACAGATCCAAAACTTGATAAATTTAAACGAATGAAAAAGAGTTTTAATTGGGAGGGTTTGGAGCTGGAGTAGAGCTAGATGGGGCTTGAGTGGTGGTAGGAGGCACAAAGTTTGAAGGAAGTTGGACCAAAGCGTATTTGGATAACTTTTCCAGTTTCAGATCAAAGGCTGCTTTCAGGTTGAATATCTTCTTGCCATATGTTCCAATTGTAAAGCAGCAAGGCTTGCATCTGAAGTCCTTTCTCTCCTCAGCTTTAAGAGTTCAGAGTTCACTTTAACCTTCAGTTCATCCACATCCAGATGTAGTGATGTCCACAAGTCAGTAATCATATGCTCCATTCCTCTATGTTTATACAGGATTTCTCTGAGTAACTCTGAATCTGTAGCTTCACCCATCTCTTGTTCAGTCTGAACACCAGCATCTTTTGATGACTCCCCCTGAGTCTTAGCTTATATCTCAGACGTTGATGGTGGAGTGTCTTGCAAAGTAGGATCTGAGGCAGTCTTGTTTGAGGTTCCATCTGCTGTGCCAGCAGCATCAAAGTCCATTTGCTGTGGACTTCCTTTTTTAGTTTCCACCGCCTCAGATGTTGCTTCCTTCTGCGCATCTCCTTCAGCTACATTTTCCAAAACAAAATCTGAGATATCAACTTGTTCGATCTGTTCTTCTTCAAACTGTGCTTCCATCACAACATCAGCTTGAATTGTCTTCTCAGACTCTATCTGAGTTTCCATCTGATTCACATTTTGAGCCTCCATCTGATCATCAGTTTGCTGAACAGGCTCTAGAATCTCATATGGTTCACAAACTTCTTTGTCCTCACCCAGGACATTCTCTTCTCCTTTCTCTTCCTTTTTCTCTTCTGCCTTCTCATTTTCCTTCTGCTCCAGCTGTGTTGCCATCTCATCCTCAACAGTCGTTCTCACAATGGCCTGAATCATTTCTTCAATTTCATTATCACTTGCTAAGGAGCTCTCAGACTCATTCTGAATTCTCTTGAGTAATTTCTGAGCAAGCTTCCTTTTCTTCTTTCCAAGCATAGTGGACTTGTGAGCCAACATTTTCATCCTCCTCTTTCAAGTGGACTCAGAGGATAGTCCTGCAGATGTAGGGTCTGCAGACTGTTCAACAGGATTAGATTCTGTTGTTGTAGGTTCTATAGTAGTATGTTCAATCTGAATAGCCTCTTCTGTCTCAGTTTCTGTCAAAGGAAGATCTACCATCACCACATTCTTCTTCCTATCTCTCCACTGACCATCTATAAACTTATAGCCCATCTTGGCAAACATTGCTTCACCAGTACTGTCGTGTGGAATCTGTAAAGATTTGAGCCTTTGTGGAATGTCTATTCTCAGATATTCAAAGATTCTGGTGATCAATGACCCGTATGGCAGCTGACCCTTATTCTTCCTTGCAGTTCTTCGCATATGCAGAAAGATAATATGTGGAAGAGAGAAAGGCTTGCCATTTAGGATGGCCTAGATGATTTTGGCTTCAAATCTAGAGATATCAGTTTTGGAGGATCCTTTAGGCTTAAGGCAGTTTATGACTACCTTATGCAGAATGATGGCTCTAAGAGGAAAGTGATGGTGTTCAACATGAGCCTTGTTTGCTCTGGATAGAGTTTGATTACCTGACAGAACTTTGTAAACCTCTTCTTCTGAGATAGGAATTGGAGTGAAAGTAGATAGCTCAGAATTAAGAATTTCTGCAAGTTCTGCAACACTTAGAATGATGTTTTGACCAAAGAATGAGAATAGAATAGCATCTCGAGAGATCATTGAGAAGTTAGAATAAAAATAGGCAGTTAATTCTGGATAACATGGAGTATTTAGAGAACAGAGTGTTTGCAGATGCAGGTTAGAAAGCAGGGAAAGAATCTGCAAACCATTTTTCTCAAAATATTCGAAATCAACTAGCCTATTTGCCATAGAAGTTTTGGCAAGTAGAGAATTGAAATAATCATGATGCTCTCTTGACTTGAAAATTCTGTTTGCTTTACCCTCCTTGGCTAAAAAGTTCATCACCATTTCCTTAAAATGGGCATAAATCATTTCATCATCATCCTCCCTTAGATGATCACTAACCAGCATAGTCTCAATTCTAACTTCCTTTTCAGTCTTTTCTCCTTCAGATCTTGTTTCAGTAAAAGCAATCTAAACATCCTCAGTCCTTAAAGGTTCACCAACCTTCTCTTTTTCTTTTCTAGAGGGCCCAGATGATCTGGCCATCTCTGGCTTAGCAGTTTCTTCCAATTCTTTGGCCTGCCTAATTTCTTTTTGGGTTAACATTGAGTTGAAACCCTGCAGTTCTCCTTCGTTTTTAAACCCGTGTCGCATAACTAGAAACCTGATGGTGTTTCATCACTGCCTTGTTCTCTCATAGACCGAACAGTGTTGTTTATATGTCTAGCCAGTTTAATTCTTCTATCATCTGGATATGCAGATTTTACAGCAACAGAGGAAACTTTCTTACTTGCTAGTTCTTCAATTTTCTTTAGCATTCTGGCCGTGAAGATGGGTTCAGAGGTAGGAGTGCCTGATGCAGACTTGGCTTGGGGAACATTATTCGTTTCCTCAGTTCTTTGTTCTTCGTTCCCTTCGTCTGAAGAACTGGAGAGGTCATACTGAGTAGGAGCACCAATCAGAGCCCTAGGACGTCACTGTTCCAGTCTGCCTGAGCGACGAAAACCAGTCGTAGGTGTCTTCATAGATGAAGGATTTTGGGGTGCCATTGATAGGATTTTTGAAGTTGAGTTGAAGGATTTGAGAGATTGAGGGTTCGGGAGTGAAATCGCAGAGAGAGTTTGAGAAAAAGGTTTTTGAGAGAAGATTTCTAAGTGAAGAGTAAAAATTGAATCTTTGCAAAAAGGTTTTAAGAGAGGCGACGGTTCGGTGCAAATCTTTTGTTTTAACCAAAAAAGGAAACCATGTTTGAACGGTTAAAAGATTTAAGATACGATTTCCAAAAATAAAAATTTGAAAAAGATATGTAATAATTTATTTTTGGAAAAAGAATATTCACACAATTCAATCAAGATAATCACATCGATCACAATATTTGACAGACTATTAAAAAGATTGAGATCGTGCGTACCTTATTTTGGCCAAATATAACTGCTTACGTGCCAAAAATTTGAATTATCAAACCTGGTGGTAGATGTGTTCAGATGATGATGACCTCCTTAGATGATGAGTTTGTTTAGAGGTTCCTTTGTATTTCCTCAGATAATGCTTTTGATCTCAGAAGCAAGTATCATTCTCAGATGTTGAGTACGTCCTGAGCCTATTACTTTAAGAGTTGAATCTCCTCAGATGTTGCGATTCGCTCAGAAGTAGTTTTAACCTGTCTACAACTCAAACAGGCAGAGAAGTAATACCCAATTCTTGTTTAATATATTCGAAAGAATTCTTAGGGGTTTTGTGAATATATCAGCTAATTGATGTTTTGAATCAACAAATTGAATATTAACATCACCATTATTCATGTGGTCACGAATAAAATGATGTTTAATTTCAATATGCTTAGCTCGAGAGTGCAGAATTGAATTCTTTGTGAGGTTGATTACACTGGTGTTGTCACGCTTGATTTCCACGTTTGAAGCTTCAACACCAAAGTCTCTCAGTTGTTACTTCATCTATAAGATCTGAGCACAGCAACTTCACAAGGCCACATATTCAGTTTCTGCGGTTGATAAGGCCACAATGTTTTGTTTCTTTGAGTATCAAGACACTAGCATAGATCCCAGAAGTTGACATGTTTCTGAGGTGCTTTTCCTCTCTAATTTGAAACCTACAAGATCAGCATCTGAATAGCCATGTAATGTAATGTCTGAGGTCTTTAGATACCACAATCCGAGATTAGGATTGGTTCCAATATATTTTATGATCCTCTTTACTACAGAGAGATGTGATTCTTTAGGATCTGATTGGAATCTGGCACACATACACACACTGAAAATGATGTCAGGTCTAGAAGCAGTAAGATATAATAAAGAATCGATCATGCTTCTATAAAGTTTCTGATCAACCTGTTTGCCCTATTCATCCTTGTCTAACTTGGATGAAGAAAACATTGGTGATTCAGTTTTCTTACAGTTTTCCTGACCAAATTTCTTCACAATTTCCTTTGCGTACTTCTCTTGATGTATGAAGGTTCCTTGTTCCGTTTGACTCACTTGAAGTCCGAGAAAAAATTTGAATTCTCTCATCATGCTCATTTCGAATTCACTCTGCATGATCTGAGAGAAATTCTTACAAAGTTTTTCGTTAGAGGAACCAAATATAATGCCATCAACATATATTTGGATAAGCAAGATATATTTACCTTCCCTTTTGATAACTAAAGTTGTATCTACATTACCTTTTTCGAACCTTTTTTCAACAAGAAAATTACTTAAGTTCTCGTACCAGGCTCGTGGTGCTTGCTTGAGTCCATAAAGAGCTTTCTTGAGTTTGTAGACATGATTTGAGCTCTTTGGATCTTCGAATCCTGGTGGTTGTTCCACGTACACTTCTTCTTTGATACAGCCATTAAAAAATGCGCTCTTGACATCCATCTGATATAGTTTGAAGTCGTTGTAGCAAGCATAGGCTAGGAGTAAGCTAATAGATTCCAGTCTTGCTACGAGAGCATACGTTCTTTCGTAGTCAATTCCCTCTTCTTGAGAGTATCCTTTTGCTACGAGTCTTGCCTTGTTTCTTGTAACCTTGCCATTATCATCCAATTTATTTCTAAATACCCATTTGGTTCCAATAATTGGATGATCTTTGGGTCTGGGCACAAGTTCCCAAACTTCACTAAGTTTGAATTGATGTAGCTCTTGTTGCATTGCTTCAATCCAGCTTTCTTCTACAAGAGCCTCTTCAATTCGTTTGAATTCTACTTCAGATACAAGTGCAAAAGCGTTTATGGCGTTCTTGAGTTGGATTTGGTCTTGATTCCATCTTGTATATCTCCAATGACAAGATTTGTAGGATGACTGGATTTGTGTTTTCAGTTCTTGTTATATCTTCTGGCGAAGGATCTTGATTTACGTTCTCAGATGATGTAGCAGCCTGAGTATCATTGATGTTTTGAGTGGCTTCAGATGACGCTTTGTCCTCGGATGGTGGACTTTTCTCAAATGATATGGTGATTTCAGCGCTTGTGTTTTGAGTATCATTTCCATTTTCAAACCTCACGTTCATTGATTCTTCAACTGTTCTTGAGTTTTTGTTAAAGACTCTGTATGCCTTGCTTGAAATAGAGTATCCAAGAAATACTCCTTCGTCTGATCTTTCATTAAACTTTCCTAGCTGATCATTTGGGTTCTTGAGGATAAAACATTTATAGTCAAAGATATGAAAGTATGCTATGCTTGGTTTCTTGCCTTTGTAAAGCTCATAGGGGTTTTCTCAAACAATGGTCTCAGAAAAACACGATTTATGATGTAGCAAGCAGAAGAAATAGCTTCTGCTAAAAAATGAGAAGGGGCTTTGCTTTCAATCAACAGTGATCGAGCCATTTCTTGTAAAGATCATTTTTTTCCTTCCAACGTCTCCGTTTTGTTGAGGAGTATAAGGAGAGGAAAAGTTATGTTGAAAATCATTTTGATCACAAAAATCTGCAAAGATTTGATTTTCAAATTCTCCCCCATGATCAGTTTTGATGCTCGAAATTGAATAACCTTTTTCATTTTGAACTTTCTTTGAAAAACTTTCAAAATATGAGAACGCATTATTCTTATGTGCATGGAAGAAAACCCAAGTATATCTAGTATAGTCATTTACTATTACTAGGCAATACTTTTTACCTCCAATGCTCTGGGTTCTTGTTGGTCCAAAGACATCTATGTGTAAAAGCTGTAGAGCAAGGTTAGTGGAAACTTCATTTAATGATTTGTAAGAATTTCTTACTTGTTTTCCAATAGTGCAAGCGTCACAGAGCTTTGCTTGCTCAAATTGAGCATTTGGGAGTCCTCTCACAAGCCTTTTTGAGGAGAGTTTTGAGATTTGTTTGAAACTTATGTGTCCCAGCTTCTTATGCCAAAGTTCTGAGTCGTCTTTGACGGATACTAAGCATTTGACATCCTCAGATAAAGTATCTAGAAGATACATATTGCCATGTCTATGTCCTATGAATGAGCACTTGTTGTCCTGGCTAACACCTGAGCATTTATCTTCCACAAAAGAAATATTATATCCAATATCGCACAATTGGCTTATACTTATAAGATTGAAATTCAAACCCATAACCAATGAGACATCATTGATGAAGAGATTCTCAATCTTCACTGTTCCTTTGCCAATAATTGTTCCTTTATTGTTGCTGCCAAAGGAAACACTTCCTCCATCAAACTTAGTAAGATTGATAAATATATTGGAGTTTCCAGTCATGTGTCTAGAACATCCACTATCAAGGTACTATTTGTTTCTTCTTTTCATTGGTACATGCAAACATCAAGAGAATTCAAGTTTTCTTTGGTACCCATATCTGTTTGGATCCTCTTGAGTTAGTAGAGTTTGCAAATCTCAAGATATCTCGAGTGGGTCTCCAGATCTTAGGACAATAACTTCTAGAATGCCTTGGATCACTATAGTTTGTGTATTTTGAAACATTCTAACCCTCAGATCGTATAAACTGTTTATGAAAGTGATTTTTGTACGCGTGTTTTGAAGGTCTCCTTTTGAGTCTTTCTTTTATAGTTGAAAAATCATTTTTAATTTACTTTCCTTTTGAAAATCAAGTCCAAACTTATTGAAGTAAGGAACTTGTATAGAAAGAATGTGTTGTAAAGTTTTTGAACCAGAGGAAAACTTTTTATTGAAATCTGAAGTTTCCTTTTTCAAGGAATCGTTTTCCCTTTTTAAAGAAACGTTTTCCTTTTTCAAAGATTCGTTCTCGATTTGTAAATCTTTGTTTTTCTTAGAAATCAAATCAGATTTTTTTTTTATTTGAGAAAATTTGCTTTCGAGAAAATTTACTTTATCCTTTTGAGAAATGTCATTTTTCTTTACACAAGCGATTTCCTTTTTCAATTCAGAAAGTCTTTTAAGAGCAGTTTTGTAATCAAAACACAATTCATCTATATATTCAGATACCTCAGAAGGAATGTTGGGAAAAGTTACCTCAGATTCATCCTTAGAGTCTGAGATGGCCATTAAACAAATGTTGGCAAATTCCTCATCACTTTCACATTCCGTGTCGCTCCAAGTTTAAGCTTTTAGAGCTTTATTGGATTTTTCATCCTTTTCTTTCTTCTTTAGAAGAGGACAGTTTCGCTTGATGTGCCCTCTCTTTTTGCATTCATAGCAAATCACATTTTTTTTTGTCTTTGTCACCAGATGATTGTCTCAGATCATGTTGCTTGAAATCTCTTTTGCTTTTGAAATTTCTGCTTTTCTTTGCCATTCTTCTGAACTTCTTAACCATGAGTGCTAGTTCCTCATCATCTTCATCTTCAGAATCTGAACCATCAGAATCAGCATTAGATTTCAAAGCAATGGATTTCTTACTTCTCGATTGAGTTTCCTCATTGATTCTTTCATTCGCATAGGATTGAAGAGTTCCAATGAGTTCATCCATGGACAGAGGTGAGATCCTCTAAGTTTCTCGAATTGAAGTTTTGATATTGTCCCATTATTTTGTAAGTGCTCTCAGAAGTTTATTTACTCTCATCGGACTAGACATTGGTTGCCCATGATAGGTGAAGCCATTCACTATTTCAGTGAATCTATCAAACATTTCTTTCACCGTTTCATTAGGCTTCATCTTGAAAGCTTCGTACTGGCCGAGGAGTATGTTGACTTTAGTCTGCTTGACTCTGTCTGTCCCTTCATAGGTTACATAGAGCTTGTCCCAAATCACTTTTGAAGAGGAACAATCGGCAATACGTTTGTATTCAGTAGGAGATAATGTATTATAAAATGAATAAATAGCTTTAGCATCTAGAGCATCTCTCTTTGCTAATTCAGTAGTAGATAGAGTAGCTATGGGAGTAGTGTTGGTGTTGTCCCTAGAATTTGAACCGCCTGAGGTGCTTGTGGATGGATCAACCCCTCTTTGCACTACGTCTCATATCTTTGGATCTTAGCATCTGAGATATGCTTTAAATTTATTCTGCCAATCCCTGTATTCCTTTCCATTGAAGTACGGTGGCATGTTGTTGCTTCCTCCTTCAATCCAAGTGGGAGCAAAATTGCTAGCCATAGAGATCGTTAGCTTAGAAGTAATAACACTTCAATAAAAATATGAGCACCAAGTTCTGATACCAATTGTTGAGGCTAGCGTTATCACCTAGAGAGGGATGAATATGTGATTTTTAAGATTTTAAGAAATCAATGTGGAATATAAACGAGTATGCTCAGAACTTCGTTCAGACGATATTAACTAGTAAGATCTGAGATATCCTCAAAAGCAGCGCTGTGCACAAATCTACTAACACAGTATATAAACAGAGAGAGTAAGGGAAAGAGAATGTGCACAGAGGATTTATAGTGGTTTGGCTTTGTTCAAGCATACATCCACTTCTTCACGCTGGCAGCTAATCGGATGGATTCCACTAGTCAATAACTCAGAGGTTACAGCTTGGTGAATAAACTTCCCATCTAACACTCTTTACACTCGTATGTTGTCCTCTAAGTATTCCAGCATTGAATCAAGAGTATGTGAAGGATGTGAAGTTTTCTCGCTCTTGGAATTTTGAATTCTATTCTCTCGTGCATTACGCTATTCAGCCTTGAGGTCTCCTTTTATACTCCTCCATCTCCAACTTCCCGTTGCAAGATCTCCAGAGGATCGCTCTCCAAAACTTTCCCGTTTGGACGAGACTGTATATAAAGGATTTCGTAGCCGTTGAGGTCGACAAAGGAAAGAATCTCCTTTGGATCAAATCGCCCATACAATCGTGATCCTGGGTTTCCATAGATGGAGTTCTTCATTAGGTGAGTCATCCTCGTCTCCCTTAATCCACGTCCTTGATTGATCTTCATGATTGAGAATCTCCAAGTACGAATCCATCTTGATTGCTAGCCGTTGTGATGATATAATATGTCCATTAAATCATCTTCAAGTAAATCTCTTGATAATCTGATCATTGCACGTGAAATAGCCTCTCAGAGCTTGAGCCTCATTCCAACGTCTAAGCTTCCATACTCAACGTCTGAGCCCTCTACAGTGTCTGAGTCTTTCGCTCAACGTCTGAACTCTTCAAACAACTTCTGAGCTCTTGAAACAATGTTCGAGCCCATTCTGCCAGATTCAATCCCATGTATCTCGATTGATACACCTTTGGATAATCTGCAAAATAGTATTTCACTGCATTAACTTAGATATTAGAGATTATGGATTGTTTTGTCAACTTCAAAATCAGATAGGGGTTTTTCTCAACAGTACTGAGATTCGCCACTTGATTACGAAATACTCTGGTGAATTAGGTGAACACCACCCTAATTAACTCTTGGCTGAAGGCTATGCAAGTAAATCTAGGGAACAAAAGCTATACTAAAGCGTTTGAAAATATAAAAAGCCCAGATATGTAAAATTACTTCAATGAGTGTCATCATGATTAAAGCTAGAAACTTGATATATATCGCTTGCCCTAATACCTTCCCTTGTATCCTCAACATGGCCTTGAGATTGATCTACTTCTCCTTTAATCGGTTTAAAAGTTTACCGAGGTGAAGGTCGAAGCTTGATTGTTTCTAGTGTTGTGGCTAGTGTTATCACCTAGAGGGGGGGTGAATTGGTGATTTCAATGAACTATAGAAATCAATGCGGAATTAAAACAGATAAGCTTAGAGCTTGGCTCAGATGATGATCTCTAACAAGATTTGAGGTGTCCTAAGATGCAGCGGCATGCACAATTCAACTATCACAATATACTAAGAAAGTGTTCAAGGGATAGAGAATTTGCACAGAGAGTTTATAGTGGTTCGGCTTTGTTCAAGCCTACGTCCACTTCTTCACTGATAGCCAATCGGTTGGATTTCACTAGTGAATATTTCAGAGGTTACAACATGGTGACGATTCCTAAATTAATAGACTTCCCGTCTAACACTCTCTCACTTGGATGAGAACCTCTAAGTATTACAGTGTTTGGATCAAGAATATATGAAGAATGTGAAGCTCTCTTGATCTTGGAATTTAAGATCCTACTCTCTTGCGCTTACACTCTTCGACCTTGAGATGTCCTTTTATACTCCTCCACCTCTAACTACCGTTGCAAGGCGTCTAAGGATCGCTCTCCAAACTTTCCCATTTGGACGGGACTGTATCAAAAAGATCTCGTAGCCTTTGAGGTTGACAAAGGAAAGAATCCCCCTTTGGATCAAATCGCCCATACAATCGTGATCTTGGGTTTCCACAGATAGATTACTTCATTAGGTGAGTCATCCTCGTCTTCCTTAATCCACGCCTTTGATTGATCTTCATGATTGAGAATCTCCAAGAACAATCCAGCTTGATTTGCTAGCCGTTGTGTTGATGTATAATCTCAATTAAATCATCTCGAATATATCTCATGATATTCTGGTCATTGCATGTGAAATACTCCCTTAGAGCTTGAGCTACGTAACAACGTCTGAGCTCCCTGCATAACGTCTGAGCTACCCGCTCAATGTCTGAGCTCCTCGCACAACGTCTAAGCTACCCGCTCAACGTCTGAGCTCCTCGCACAACGTCTGAGCTACCCGCTCAATGCCTTATCTCCTCGCATAACGTCTAAGCTCCTTCACCAGTGTCTGAGACCTTTAGGTGCAATATCCAGAACTTCATATGTGATATCCAAAACTTCACTTGAGCTTCCATCTTCTGGTCTCTCCAAGCGTATTGGTAATCACGGCTCTACCTCGCTGTTCACCTATCTAAGGTCCCTCCAAACTTTACCAAACTTCCCGTTCTAGGCTTGTTCACCTTCTACTCAGGTACCTCCATCTTGTAGACACCTCTACACCCAATGTCTTGTTCACCATTGATAGAGAACTCATAATCTTCAGGCGTTTTGTTAAGACAACATCTACATAATGGCTTGCGCATTGTTACCTAGTTCTACTCAACCAATTAAACACATTAGTAGTCTTTGATTTATTTTTTCATCTTCAAAACATTATAAGGGATTTTTCCTAACAATCTCCCCCTTTTTGATGATGACAAAACAATCTCTGAATACGCAGATGTGTAAATACATGTCAAAGATATTGTGTATGAAAAGTAATATGCTTATTTTGCCAAATGTAAAAATTCAAATCAAGGCATAATAAGCACGTCATGCGATCTCCATTTTAAGTTAATCAAAGCATATAATCAGGAGATAGCAGATAAATTGAGCATAATAATAGTATCATCAATCGCAGCTCAATATTATCAACACATATGCATATTTATATTCTCTCCCCCTTTTTGTCATAATCAAAAAGCGCTAATGATAGAAAGAATTTCACGTAGAGAATATAACAATGCATTTCATGTTCTTCCACAAATTATAAGGCATGAAGCATAATCTTGACTTGCTTCGTCAAACATAAAAGATATGCAATGTAGCTCATGTTCTGAATCAATCAAATAGGTTAGCAAGTATCATTCAAAACCTATATCCTTTAGAACCTATATCCTTCAGAACCTGTATCAATTGTTCTCATCGATAGGTTCAATTTCGAACCCCAGAATCTGTACTTGCAAATACTTTTACCATACTTGATTATGCAAGAAGCACAATGTTAGCAATCAAGTATAACAATGCGATTCAGTATCTCTAAAAACTTCATGTTCCTGTATCATTTAGAGCTTATCATTGAGAGCATTTGTTCTTGTAACACTCAGAACTTGTTCCTGCAAGTCATTATCTGTTCTCCTTTTGTATAAAGCAATATAAGGAGTATATAAATAAGCAGATAAAAATCTCTCCTCCTTTTTGTAATCAGTACAAGCACAATGATCAATATCTTTATTGAATCAAAATCATACCAACATAGATAGAATAGTTCTTGTGCAATCAAATATCATGTACGTCAGTGAACATATATCAATGAGCACAGATGAATTTCACTTGCTTTTTGTCATAATAAAATGATAATATAGATTTGAGATTTGTTAATGACAATAAGTAAAGGAAATGGAAGATGTATTAACCGGATTATGTAGAACTTAACAAGTTCTAACACACGTTTACCTTTTCTTCCATCGTCAAAACAACGATCAAGATCGGGTAGAAATTTACTGATGTTTAGCATGATTTTCTCATACTCGATCTATGCTCCCCCTCAAATTGTTGCTTCTATGAATGATTCTCCCCATTTCTTTTATGATTCTCATAATAAGATCTTTTGGATGACTGGATTTGTGTTTTCAGTTCTTGTTGAATCGCTCATCTTGTTTTTCTTCTGAAGAATCATCTTGGTTTACATCCTCAGATGATGCAATCGTTTGGGTATCATCAAGGTTCTGAGTAGCCTCAGACGTTGTTTTGTCCTCAGATGATCGATTCTGCTAAGATGATATGGTGATTTTAGAGCCTATCTTCTAAGTGTCATTTCCATCTTCAAACTTCACGTACATTGATTCGTCAGCTGTTCTTGAGTTTTTGTTGAAGACTTTGTATGCTTTGCTTGAAGTGGAATACCCAAGAAATATTCCTTCATCTCTAGTACTTTGGCTTCAAGTAGGTCCAAAGACATCCATATGTAGAAGCTGCAAAGCACGGTTAGTGGAAACATGATTTTTAGATTTGCAAGAATTCTGTACCTGTTTTCCAAGGGTACAAGCATAACATAATTCTGTTTTCTTAACATTTGGAAGTCCTCTCACAAGCTTTTTAGTGGAGAGGTTTGAGATTTCCTTGAAGTTTATATGTCCCAGCTTCTTGTGACATGTCTCGGATTCATCTTTGATAGATACTAGGCACTGAAGATCCTCAGATGATGTGTCCAAAAGATATATGTTTCCATGTCTACGACCTTTGAAAGATTGCTTGTTGATTTCCATTTCAGTTGCAACTTCAAGGATGCCAGGACTGATATGAATGTCCTCAAGAATGTCAATGTTGTGCACTTTTTCTAACTCCCCCTGAGTTTGAGCAGGGAATTTTGTGTTTCTTCTGAAACTCCCCCTAAGTTTGAACAACTTCTGGAATGATGTTAAGATGCTGATTTATGTTTAGTAGAAAACACTGGGGTTCTAGGCATCCTCAACATTCATTTGCTTATGGAATTCGAGAGAGAAGATCTTCTTCAATCAAGCTCGTGTCGAATTCAATCGAATTTCATATGGAGAAGCTCTTTTACAACCATTGATTAAGATATGATCCTCCTCAATTTTTGCTGAGAGATTTTTTTGATTGCACCATGATTTCCATAGATTTGCAATCAATCTTCCTTTGTAGAATTTCCTGCAATAAGCTCATTTCTTTTGTTGGTATCCAAATATTTGGATCCTTTCCTTTACGTTAGAGAAAAATAGATAGGAAATATTCAAAGATACGCAAAAATTCTTCCATGATCTTATGGCATATAAAGAAAGATTATCAAGCTAATAATGTGCCTAATCAAATAATGTCACATAAAAGGATTTTCACTTTGTAGCACATGACATAGAATCGGTCCAATAGTCTAAATTATTTCTTTCCTAAATAAGATATCAATCATGCTCTTATTATCTCAAGATCCAAGAGAGTGAATTTAGAAATTTATTTCAAAAAGGCATTTTTAGCACAAGCAACAATGTAAATGATAAAACATGCCATATAACGTCTAGATCAAATTGAGATGGCTAAAGATAATTCTCAACTCATCGTGAGAGACCATTTAAGGAAAGAGTATCATGCATAATAATATCATTTAAAAAGATTCACGCAATGCAATGCATGACAAGATTTGAGAGCATCAATTAATTCAAATTATCCTTAAGCAGGATATTATCAATAAATTGATACCATCTCACGAATCCGCCAAGATGCATCACATGATTTTAAAAGATATTTCCCATACGACTAATTTGAAATTATAGAACATGCCAAAGAAGATCAAATACCAAGGGAATTTGTAGATATGCAAAAGTATATACTCAAAGAAAATTTAAATATAACTACACATCTTACCATTTTTCTCTCCCCCCCTTTTTTTTGAAAAAAAAATAATCTCGACTTTTTTTTGGTACCCAAGTAAATTTGGGTCCATTCACGTTAGTGCATTTCTCAAAATTCCAAACAATCCCTTTTGATTGTCTCCAACCTTTTGAACATTCTTGCTTGAGATGATTTGAATCCCCAAAGTTTGAACACTTATAAGAGTTTCGGCCAACAGGTTTTGTAAAATGCTTTCGAAAGTAATTTTTGTAATTTTTGTTTGAAGACTTGCACTTTGGTCTTTCGCTGACATTTAGAAAATCACTTTTGATTAACGTTTTCTTTTCAAAACCAAGTCTAGATTCATTAAAACACGGAACTTGTACAGAAGGGGTGTGTTCTAGATTTTTTGAAATAGATGAAAACTTTTGGGAAACTTTTGAAATCTCTTCTTTTAAAGAATCATTTTCTTTTTCAATCAAATCTCGTCTTTTTTTGTTTAAAACAACAATGTTTTCTTCATTAGAAAGATTCTGTTGCCTCAACTTCACATTCTCCTTTTTCAACTCTGAAACTTTCTTTAAAGCAAATTTGTACTCTAAGCACAGTTCATCAATATATTCCAACACCTCATCAGGAATTTTAGAATGATTTACCTTCACATCATCTTCAGAATCTGAATTAGCCATTAAACACATGTGCGCGCGCTCTTCATCATCGCTAGATTCACATTCTGTGTCGCTCCATGTCTCGGCCTTTAGAGCTTTATTTTTCTTTTCGAATTTCCTTTTCATTTTCTTGAACAAAGGACAGTCGGGTTTTATGTGACCCCTTTTCCTGCACTCAAAACATATTATATTCTTACCTTTATTGCCATCTCTGTTCTTGTAAGATCTCGTTTCTGCGGATTTCTTTGTTGGCATCTTCCTTTTGGAGTTTCTCCTTTTTCTCGCAAGATTTTGAAATCTTTTGATCAACAACTCCATCTCCTCATCATCATGTTCGTTTGATGACGTTGAATCATCTGCATCATCAATGTTAGTTTTCAAAGCAATATATTTCTTACCTTTGGAATCTTCTTCATTTATACGTTCATCTTCATATGATTGAAGAGTTCTGATGAGTTTATCAACAGATAATGGACTGATCCTCTGAGTTTCTCGAATGGATGTTTTGACACGATTCCATTCCTTCAAGAGTCCCCTCAGAAGTTTGTTGGCCGTCATTGGTTCAGACACTGGTTGTCCTTGATAAGTAAGTCCATTCACTATTTCAGTGAATCTATCGAACATGTCCTTGACTGATTCATCTTGCTTCATCTTGAAGGATTCATATTGACCAAGAAGAATGTTAATCTTGGTTTCTTTAAGTCTGTCTGTTCCTTCGTATGTCCCATGAAGCTTATCCCATATTGCTTTTGCTAAAGGACAATCTGCAACATGTTTATATTCAGTAAAGGATAATGCACAATAAAATGAATAAATAGCTTTAGCATCTAGAGTGTCTCTTTTGGCCAATTCTGTCGCAGAAAGAGTAGCAGCATGAGCATTGTTATTGTTGTTGTTGCTTCCTGCATTTGTATTTCCACCACCAGACGTATTAGCATTAGGGTCGACTCCTCTTTGTATAACATCCCATATCTGAGTGTTTTGGCATCTGATGAAAGCCTTGAATTTATTTTGCCAATCACTGTACTCCCTTCCATCAAAATAAGGAGGCCTGGTAGTGCTTCCTCCTTCAATCCAACCTGATGCAACATAGCTAGCCATAATAGATCGTTAGCTCTGAAGTAATAACACTTCAACAAAAATATGAGCACTAGAGCTCTGATACCAATTGTTGTGGCTAGCGTTATCGCCTAGATGGGGTGAATAGGTGATTTCAATGAACTATAGAAATCAATGCTGAATTAAAACAGATAAGCTCAGAGCTTGGCTCAGATGATGATCGCTAACAAGATCTAAGGTGTCCTCAGATGCAGCGGCGTGCACAATTCAACTATCACAATATAATAACAAAGAGTTCAAGGGATAGAGAATTTGCACGGAGAGTTTATGGTGGTTCGGCTTTGTTCAAGCCTACGTCCACTTCTTCACCCTGACAGCCAATCGGCTGGATTTCACTAGTGAATATCTCAGAGGTTACAACACGGTGACGATTCCCAAGTTAATAGACTTCCCGTCTAACACTCTCTCACTTGGATGAGAACCTCTAAGTATTACAGTGTTTGGATCAAGAATATATGAAGGATGTGAAGCTCTCTTGATCTTGGAATTTAAGATCCCACTCTCTTGCGCTTACACTCTTCGACCTTGAGATGTCCTTTTATACTCCTCCACCTTTTGAGTTTCTTCAGTAGTGTCTGAGACCTTCAGATGCAATATCCAAAACTTCATATGTGATATCTAGAACTTCACTTGAGCTTCTATCTTCTGGTCCCTCCGAGCATATTGGTAATCACAGCTCTACCTCGATGTTCACCTATCCAAGGTCCCTCCAAGCTTTACCAAACTTCCCGTTCTATGCTTGTTCACATTCTACTCAGGTACCTTCAGCTTGTAGACACCTCTACGCCCAATGCCTTGTTCACCATTAATAGAGAACTCATAATCTTCAGACGTTCTGTTAAGACAACATCTGCATAATGGCTTGTGCATTTTCACCTGGTTCTACTCAACCAATTAAACACATTAATAGCCTTTGATTTATTTTGTCATCTTCAAAACATCATAAGGGATTTTCCCTAACACCTAGATTGTTGAGTACTTCTACATGACAAAGATTTCTCCACCCCCTTTGATTTGCTACTGTTGAGGGATGCTCATCACCTTATCTTGATTAGCTTTTTCACCTTCTAATTCCCTATATCTATGCAAGTACCTTCTTAGAGGACCAACATAATTATCGAAACCCAGCATCTCCATAGCGCATCAAATATCATCGCCGTTCACGGTCTTCCTCCTCTCCTTCCAGCACTTCTCAAACGCTTCACTATGTTGAGAAAACATGCATTCTGAATATTTTGATTCTAACAAAACTTACCTTGTTTAGAAAGAATCTGGTTAATGCAAATAAAATTTTATTGCAGGAATGAACACCCGAACAAAAGCTTATATTGTTCCAAATCTGGCGTTCAAACTCAAGGAGTAGTTATTGTATATTTGCTTTTAAGATAGTCAAGATCTGTTATTCAGATGGAGGAAGATATTGCCTCTGAAGACTAAATATGGAGAAGACTTATGTGACACATCAGCAAGGACTTTACTAAAGCTCAGAATCACCGTTCTAATCTGTTCAGATTCAGAGAGTTTCTTTGTACTTCTGAAGACTGCTTCTAAATTATGTTTAGACTCCGTAGTATCTTTTTGGCTAGATTCTAAAGCCCCACGTTTGGCAGGGTTTCGATTTAGCCGCGACTTTTATGGAAGTTTGTAAAATTTGATTGATATGATTATTTTCCAATCAAATCAGGAGAATATCCTCGATTTGATATTGCATTCCAAGAACAAGATGTCTTGGAGATTTGAATTAACTCTACTTATGGAAACTAAGGATTTAGTTGTATAGGCGACTGAATCTAAAGGGTTAGACTATACTCCAATGGCTACTAAATCTTTCATAATACAGTCTCATTTAATCATGATTGGTGGCATTCAATCAGCGATTGAGGAGCGATCCTTTCAAGGACCTTGGTAATGGCTAGTTCGAGGTCGAAGGAGTATAAAGGAGATCGATGACGACTGTTGCCGAGGGAGTTCAAGAATAAAAAATTCCAAAGTGTTGAGTTGTTCAGATTCACATTCTCTTGTTCTCGAGAGCTGAAAAATTTCATTTTTGAGAGGCTTATTGTAAGAGTGATAAGTGTGACATCTCTTGTAACCTTTCAACAATTTATAGTGGAATCCAGCCAATCGGCTGTCATCGTGGGAGAGTGGACGTCGGCTTGCTAAAGCCTAACCTATATAAACTTGGCGTGCAAATTCTCTCTCTATCTCTAAACTCTCTTCTTTGTGTTTAGTTTATCTACATGTCATTTTAATGATCCTATTCAGTTTGTGTTTTGGAATTGTGAAATTCCCCATTAAGTTTAAAAACTGTTTAGAATCACCTATTCACCCCCCCTCTAGGTGATATTGCTAGATACAAGAATTGGTATCAAGCTTGGTTGCTCGTTATATTGAAGTATTTTACTTCTTAGTTAACGGTCTACTATATCTAGCAACAATTTCACAAGAACAGGTGACTCACACTATGGCAACAAATCACCATACTTTGACGGAAAGGATTACAATATGTGGTGCAACAAAATGAAGTGGTTCTTCAAGGCATCAGATGATCTGGTGTGGGATGTTGTTGTCAATGTAGTAGTTCTTGCTGTCACGGCAACTCCTTCGAATGGAAATGAAACAAATAACAACACCAATGCTACAACAACACTGTCAGACGCTTAAAGAGCAAAAGGACAAGGACTCGATTCCAAAGCTGTACACGCACTTTTCCATCTACTATCCATTCCCTTATATAATTGTGTCGTAGAAGAAGAATCAGCAAAAGATATATGAGACAGACTTCATGTCACATACCAGGGAACTGACAAAGTGAAAGAAACTAATCTTAGCATTCTGCTAAGTGATTACGAAGCCTTCAAGATGAACCCCGATGAGTTAATTGCTGAATTGATTGACAGGTTTCAAATACTAGCAAGTGGTCTTGCGAGGCAAGGTGCTCCTGTAGCTGAACCAATGCAAGTCAGAAAGATCCTTCGAGGACTTACAGACGAATGGAATTACATCAAGCCATCAATACAGAAATGTCAAACAATTAGACCTCTATCCATTGATGAGCTCGTCGAAACTTTGCAATCATCTGAGACTGAGCGTGCCAACAAAACAAGAGATTCAAAAGGTAAGAAGTCTAGTCCTTTAAAATCTAAAATTGATTTTGAAGTGCCAGATTCAGAAGATGAAGATGAAAACGACGAAGAGCTTGCACTCATGATGAAGAAATTTAGAAAGATGGCTCGAAAAGGTAGAAACTTTAAAGGGAAGAAATCATTCAGACAGAATGATCCGAAACAATCAAGCAATGACAAGCAAGAAAGCAAAGACGTAATATGTTTCCATTGTAAGAAAGTAGGATACATCAAACCCAACTGTCCGCTTTTGAAGAAAGACAAGATCGAGTACAAGAAATACAAGAAGGCATTAAAAGCAGAAACTCTGAGTGATTCTGAAGATAGCGAGGATGAAAATGCGAACATATGTCTCATGGCAAAGTCAGATTCAGAATCAGACTCAGATTTAGACGTTGAGGTACCAAGGAAGAAAAAGGACAAATGGTTTCTGGACAGTGGATGTTCAAGTCACATGACTAGTGATCCAAAAAAATTTATTTAACTATCAGAATACAATGGTAGAAGTGTATCGTTTGGTAGAAAGAACAAAAGCAAAGCAGTTGGTCAAGGGACTATAAAAATCAAAAATCTTATGATTAACGACGTCTCTTTAGTCAAAGGACTGAACTACAATTTGATCTCAGTAAGTCAACTATGTGATTCTGGATATCAAATTTGCTTTCAAGATTCAAAATGCTCAGGTGTTAGCAAAGACAAGAAGCAAACCTTCACTGGTCGTTGTCATGGAAACATTTACCTTTTGGATGTTGATTCTGAAGACATCAAGTGTCTTATATCTATCAAGGATGAATCTAAACTATGGCATAGAAAGCTAGGCCATATCAGTATCAAGCACATCTCAAAGCTATCTTCCAAGAAACTGGTTCGAGGATTACCACAGACAAAGTTTGAGAAATCAGAACTATGTTCAGCTTGTACACTTGGGAAACAGGTAAGAAGTTCCTTTAAATCTATTAATCATGTATCAACTGAACATGCACTACAGCTACTTCACATGGATATCTTTGGTTATAACAGAACACTAAGTCTTGGAGGTAAGAAATACTGCCTTGTTATAGTTGATGATTACTCAAGATTTACATGGCTTTTATTTCTTGCGCACAAAAATAATGCTTTCTCATCTTTCTCCAAATTCTCTAAGAAGGTTCAGAATGAGAAAGGCTACTCTATCTCCTGCATCAAAACTGATCATGAGGGAGAATTTGAAAATCAAAAATTTTCTGATTTTTGTGATGATTTTGGAATTCAGCATAATTTTTCTACTCCTTACACACCTCAACAAAATGGGGTAGTGAAAAGGAAAAATCATTCTCTTCAAGAAATGGCGAGAATCCTCTTGATCGAAAGTAAAATTGCGTCGCATTTTTGGGCAAAAGCTATATCAACAGCTTCTTACATTTTAAATCGTGTTTCTTTAAGACCAATTATTGAGAAAACCCCCTATGAGCTTTATAAAGAAAGAAAATCAGATTTAGCATACTTTCGTGTGTTTGGTGGTAAATGTTTCATTCTGAAGAATGCTAACGATCAAGTTGATAAGTTTGATGAGAAGTCAGATGAAGGAATATTCTTGGGGTATTCAACAACGAGCAAAGTATACCGAGTCTACAATAAAAATTCTCGAGTTGTTGAGGAATTAATGAATATCAAGTTTGATGAGAATATTCAGAATCAGAATGGTCAATCGGAATATGCTCAAGTTCTGTCATTCCCTCAAAGTTCAGAACCAGTTGAAAAACCTGAAAAGAATCATGCTTATGAAGAAGTTCAGAATCAAGAAACAAATCAACGAAAGACAGTAGAACCAGAAGAAACGGTGTTTGAAACAAAAGATCTAAACGTTACTCAAGACGAGAGATTCGATAAAATCTGGAAACATAAATCCTGTCATCCCAAGGAGCTTATAATGGGCAGCTTGAATGAAGGAATCAAAATCAGATCGAAATTCAAGGAAGCAATGAGTAACATAGCACTTATTTTTGAAATTGAGCCTAAAAGGATTGAAGAAGGTCTTGCTGATGAAAATTGGATCAATGTAATGCAAGAAGAACTTCATCAATTCAAGATCAATAATGTCTGGGAGTTTGTTTCAAGACCCAAAAATCGCCCCGTAATAGGAATAAAATAGGTGTTCAGAAACAAGCAAGATGACAAAGGAAAGGTGGTCAGCAACAAAACAAGGCTGGTAGTAAAATGATACTCGCAAGAAGAAGGAATAGATTACGATGAAACCTACGCACCTATTGCCAGGTTAGAGGACATAAGGCTACTTATTGCTTATGCTTGTTACAATGACTTTAAGCTTTTTCAGATGGATGTAAAAAGTTCATTCCTAAATGGATACATCAAAGAAGAAGTTTATGTCGAATAATCACCTGGTTTTGAGGAACCAAGAGGAAAGGATCTCGTCTATTACCTGAAGAAAGCTTTATATGGCTTAAAGGAAGCACATCGTGCTTGGTCTGAAAGGTTAAACAGCTTTCTATCTGACAATATGTTTGTAAAAGGTAATGTTGACACTACTCTTTTTATTCAGAAGCAGGGTAAGCATATTCTTCTTGTTCAGATTTACGTTGATGATATTATTTTTGAATCTTCTAATAAACGTCTATGCAAGAATTTCTCTAAAGTAATGCTGGATGAATTCGAGATGAGCATGATGAGAGAATTGAGATTCTTTCTTGGACTTTAGATTCAACAAACCAAGAAAGGAACATTTATTCATCAGGAGAAATATGCTCTTGAGATTATCAAGAAATTTGGTCTAGAGAATTGCAAGAAGACGGAAAATCCAATGTCCCATTCGTCAAAGCTTGATAAAGATGAACAAGGAAAAGCGGTTGATCAGAAGCTATATTGCAGTATGATTGGCTCGCTTTTATATCTCACAGCATCAAGGCCAGATATTCTATATAGTGTCTGCTTATGTGCAAGATTTCAGACAAGCCTAAGAGAATCACATCTATCCGCTATAAAAAGAATCATCAAATATATCGGAACATATCCAGCTTATGGACTTTGGTATTCAAAAGATTCAGACTTCGTTTTGAAGGGATATTCAGATGCAGATCTCGCTGGTTGCAAGTTTGACAAAAAAAGTACTTCTGAAACTTGTCAACTTATGAGAAATATGTTAATTTCATGGTATTCTAAGAAGTATAGTACAGTTGCTCTTTCCACAGCAGAAGTAGAATATGTATCTCTTGGAAGTTGTTGTACTCAAATTCTATGGCTAAAACAGCAATTGAGAGACTATGCAGTTGAAGACTCGAATGTAGAAATCAAGTGTGATAACACAAGTGCTATAAACTTGACAAAAAAATCCAATTCTACATTCAAGGGCGAAAGATATCGAGATTAAACATCACTTCATACGTGATCATTTTCAGAATGGAGATATTCACGTTCAACATGTTAACACCAAAAATCAACTCGCAGATATATTCACTAAACCCCTCGATAAGAAAGCCTTCAATTACATTCGCAATAAACTGGCTATCATTAATTTTTTCTCCCGAGTTATCTCAGAAACATGATCTCTATCATTTTCAGAAGCACAATTCCAGAATGTTCATTCAGAAGCAAAGGTCAGTTATTCATACTATCCTTAAATTTCGAGATTTATGGAAATGCAAGGATTTAAGGTATATTTTCTAACTTTTATATATATATATATATATATATATATATATATATATATATATATATATATATATATATATTCTGTTAATTGATCGATATAAAATAGTCTTTGGATAGTTTTCTTCGAATTTTATTCTAAATTGATTTTGTTTCCAAAGATAACCGTTTTATAGTTTTCTTTTCTTTTTCAAATTTTTTGAAAGAACTTGAACCATCACCTTATCTAAGAAAACCCTATTCATGTCAAACCTCACTATCTTTTTCGTTTTATATCTCAGTTTTCTCTCTTTCAAGAAAATCCTTACACTCTTTCCCTCTTCGCTCAAAACAACTCTTACTTTTTCCTCGCAAAAATCCAATCTTTTTCTTCAATGGCTCCTAAATCATCCTCCTCTATGAAGAAGGATGTTCAGAAAAGTGAGCAACAAAGAAGACAATCGTCATGGTTGATGAAAGGAAGGAAATCGAGGGATTCAACCCCAGTGAAAAGCACCGCATCTAAAGAGAGAAGTAGCAATCAGATAGACACAAGTTTGTCTGAATATCTCTATGACGAGAGGGTTGCTATGGCTCACTCTATTAAGCCCCTGTATGATGCGTTCAAAGAACAGGGCTCTGGTAATGACATTATTGCTAAACTTCTAAATATTCACAAGTTTGCGAGTGAGGAAGATTTACTGAAATTGCTAGATATGCCTCTTCGAACTGTTACTCTTATTGCTGTTGAAACCCCTGAAAAAGTTCCTGAGAAAGTGTCTAGGAAAGGGAATGAAAAGGTTGTGGTCCCCGAAGTTCCAAAACCTAAGAGGACCCCACCCAAAGGGGTAGTTATTCAGGAATCGACTGAGGAAGAAAGTGAAGAAGAGAAAAAAGGAAGGTTTGATGACGAGAATAATGTCGTTTACAGGAATTTTAAAAGGAGATTGTCTTGCTGTGTCAGAGACAAGAGTTTCAAAAACTGTTATTTTCTGTCACAGAAGCATATGGACAGGTACGAGGCTCTGAAGGAGCGCGGTGAGATGCCATACAGAGCTTTTGATGTGAAGTATTTCGACAGGGTTGGTATCCCTATAAGAAGGCATTTGGAGGAGATGAAGTTGAAAGATTTTGTGTCTGTCAAGGCACATGTTTTTCCTAACTTGGTGGCTTACTTCTATTCCACCCTTTATTTTACTGATCCCGAGTCTTTTTCTTATAATATTGGATATGATCAGTACCACCTGCATGTGAATGAGTTAGCAAAGATCATGGAAGTAAGGCAGAATGTTTTCAAGCCCATTGACATTAAACCAGAGGAAGCTTATAGCTATCTAACAGGGAAGGAAAATTACAGTCGAGATTCTAAGGCTCATGTAGCCTACAATGACATCCCTCTCAAGCATATAATCATGAACAAGGTAGCTATCGAATGTCTACGCCCAAAGACCTCTTCAAAAATAGACATTTCGAAGTTTGAAGCAAAATTTATGTGGGCCTTACTTACTGGATATGATTTCTCTCTTGCGCACATTGTCCTACTTCATATGTACAGGGCTGTGCACAAATCAAAAGGCCAACTGCCTTATGGATGACTCATTTCCTTGATTCTGAAACAACACAAAGTGAAGCTTCCTAGAGAGCTAACCCACAATCAAACTCCATTCATGCCGGTTTGTGAAAATATGATCCAGAAAATGGGGTTTAGATTAACTGATGGGAAGTGGTTCAATAAGAACAAAGAAGAAGTTCTGGTGGAGTTGGAGTCAGAGCAGATAGAGAGGTTTGCAAAAAAAAGGAAGACAATGGCTATAAAAGGCAAAGAAGTCAGTGTTCAAAGTGATTCCTTAGAAGAAGAAGAGTCAGAGGAAGAAGCAGATGATTTGGGAGAAGATGAGGAAAGAACTTCCACTGCATCAGAAAAGGACACAGTGTCAAATCAAATGAGAATGACCATGAGGATGGTCAAGAGGTAGAAGGTGAAGACACTGGCAAAATACACGAGCAGGAGGTTCTTGATGACAAAGAAGAAGACCTCCCCAAGACTCATGTAGAAGGAGAAGAAGCTGGTGAGACAACTGATGAAAGGGCTCAAAAGAAGCACAACTGGCTTAGGATGAGTATGTGGAAATAATGGAAGAACAACTGGATGACAGAACAACCATTGATGATCTAGTTGCTAGAGAGAAGAAGAGGTCCTCATCATCATCTGAGGGCATGGAGATTGACAAGGGAGATGAATTCCTTGTAACAGGAGATAAGTCCATTGTAAATACTCCTGAAAAGATAACACATATTTGGGGGGAACAACCACCGAATATAGATGCCTGTATGTTGGTACAAAACCAAGATGAATCTGCCGCTGAGGAACAACCCGAGGAAACCAAGTCAAATGCCGATCAAACTGAAGAAATTCAGACTGATGTTGTTCAAAAGGAGAAAGCTGATGTGGAATCTGATGCTCAGAAGGAGCATCCTGTAGAGAAGATCTCGGAAAAGCCACCCACAGAAATTGAATCTATTGCTGCTGATAGCATTAAAGAAAGTTCAGATGTACCCCCTTCTCAAATTCAGGGGAAGAATATTTTGCAGCGTGTCTTGGATACAAGTTCAAAGGGTAAAGCTCCAATGATGGGTGAAGAAAGAACTCAGACTCCTGCAAGGAAATTGAATCCAGAAGAAACTTTGAATGCTTTTTATTAAAGAGCTGCTGGATACAAAGTCACTATAGAGTCTAATTCAGAAGGACGTCGAAAATCTTCAGGTTGAGATGTTTCAGAAGCTGGATGGGATGGAGAAGCTAATTGAGAAGAAACTGAACACATTCTAGGAAATACTTGAAAAGTACTGCCGCCTCTTCTACGCCCACATGTCAAGTCTGGAAACCTACACTCTGATTAAGGATGAAAGAATCAGCAAAGAGTTTCCAGAGATGCAAGCACTTAAAGATTTTGCTTTTCTTGTTGGTGGGTCGAGCAGAGTAGCTGAAGATAAACCCGACGATGCTGAAAGGGAGGGTGACAAAGAGCCTATCCATGTTCCATCCTCCTCAAAACAAACTCCTCCTCCGTCCACTTGAAAAATGCTTTTCAAAAAGACTGTGTTTGACTTTCTTTTATTCAGATGTTTTTGTGTGGACATTCTCTGTCACGACTTTATTATAGTCTGATAGCGTTGTTGGTTTAATAGTATTTGTTTGGTTTGCTACTACATTTATCCCTGTTTGCTGATGACAAAAAGGGGGAGAAGCTATCTTTAATTGCAGATTGCAGGATTACGGGAATTACGCAATTGCAAGTCATCTTTATCGTGGAAGAAATTATTTTGCAAGTTAATTTGAAGTATCACGCTAAAAGCGACTTACGATGATATTCTTCCACTCCTTAAGTGCATATATTACACTGATATACTCTTCAGATGCACATTTTTTTTTTAAGTTTCACATGGCTCATAAGTTTATATTTTTGTGAAATCTTTTCTAAGCTTAATGTCAAAACAAATACTTTTCATAATCTACTTTTATTGAGGAAGTTTTGTCATCATCAAAAAGGACGAGATTGTTGAGAAAACCTTCATTCTGAATATTTTGATTCTGATAAAACTTACCTTGTTTAGAAAGAATCTGGTGAATGCAAATAAAATTTGATTGCAGGAATGAACACATGAACAAAAGATTGCATTGTTCCAAATCTAGCGTTCAGATTCAAGGAGTAGTTGTTGCATATTTGCTTCTAAGATAGTCAAGATCTGTTATTTGGATGGAGAAAGATATTGCCTCTAAAGACTAAATATGGAGAAGACTTATGTGACACATCAGCAAGGACTTTACTAAAGCTCAGAGTCACTGTTCTAATCTATTCAGATCCAGAGAGTTTCTTTGTACTTCTGAAAACTGCTTCTGAATTATGTTCAGACTCTGTAGTATCTTTTTGGTTAGATTCTGAAGACTCACGTTTGGTAGGTTTTCGATTTGGCCGCGAATTTTATGGAAGTTTGTAAGATTTGATTGATATGATTATTTTCCAATCAAATTGGAGAATATCCTCGATTGGATATTACCTTCCAGGAACAAAATATCTTGGAGATTTGAATTAACTCTACTTATGGAAACTAAGGATTTAGTTGTATGGGTGACTGAATCTGAAGGGTTCAGACTCTACTCTAACGGCTACTAAATCTTTCCTAATATAGTCTCATTCAATCAGGATTAGTGGCATTCAATCAGCGATTGAGGAGCGATCCTTTGAAGGACCTTGGTAACGGCCAGTTCGAGGTCGAAGGAGTATAAAGGAGATCAATAGTGACTGTTGCCGAGGGAGTTCAAGAACAAAAAATTCCAAAGTGTTGAGTTGTTCAGATTCACATTCTCTTGTTCTCGAGAGCTGAAAAATTTCATCTTTAAGAGGTTTATTGTAAGAGTGATAAGTGTGACATCTCTTATAACCTTTCAATGATTCATAGTGGAATCCAGCTAATCGGCTGTTATCGTGGGAGAGTGGACGTAGGCTTGCTAAAGCCAAACCACTATAAACTTGGCGTGCAAAGTCTCTCTATCTCTAAACTCTTCTTTGTGTTTAGTTTATCTGCACGTCATTTTACTGATCCTATTCAGTTTGTGTTTTGGAACTGTTAAATTTCGCATTAAGTTTAAAAACTGTTCAGAATCACCTATTCACCCTCCTCTAGGTGATATTACTAGATACAACACACTGGTCACAAAGCCGTTGAACTCTGAGACACATTCTTGCATCCTTTCTTTAGCTTCCTTTGAAATCTTCGCTTTGGGAGGGAGGGTTTGCTTCATGATCCGCCCCATGTTGGCTATTGGGAGCAACCTGTCTTGCTCCTTGATGCTTCCATAGTCGGCACCGATGTTATCTATCATTTCTAGCGGTGCATACACGAAAGTACAAGATCTTCGTTGAATTTAGACTGTCTTCCAATGTCAAAGGGCTTTCTTCTAAGGTATACAAATGCACGAAGTTAGGCATCTGACTTGATATATGCATTAAATTTATTATTTCATGTCTTGTCCAGATGACGACGGACCAGCTCGACACAAATGGGGTCGAAAATTCTAATTATATAGTTGATTGTGATTCCACGGCATATTAGTTGTCTTTGCTCTGTAATTTGTAGTAAAAAAAAAATTTGGCGCTGTACTTTCTTCAGTGTATTTTACACCTCTTAGTCCTCGAATTATAAGTGGTGGATGAGACAGAATGTGGAGTCAATTTCTCAAGTTTTAGGCTTCAAACATTCGTGTCGATTTGGTGAGTTTTGAGGTAGACAAGTACCCCAAGCTTTCGTCCTTTTTTCTCCACAAATGAGCTTACTCCGAGTAAGTAATTTGATTAGTGATAAAAGCTTAATTTTTCTCCACCCAAGTTTTTGAGTGCATTCAATCAAGTTATTAACTGCGTGGCGTTTACTCTAGCATGTGTCATTGAGTACTAGGACATGATAGGTCTTCACTTACATATATTCTTCACTCGGCAAGTACGCTCAATTAATTGGGTGACCGATTAAAATAGTTTGTGCTCCTTTCTGAGTCGAAATCGTGTGATTTCTAGATAGAAAAATCTATGGTGTGAAATTGAAGGTCATACGAATATTTGTTAATGCCATCTCTCACTATCAGTTACTTCTTGCTTCTCATAATTTGGGATGCTCTAATACTTCTTTATCTGTTCTAAATGGTATTTCACAGTAACGTTGCCTTCTCATTTAAGGAGGTTTTGTGGTTCATGAATGGGGATAAGCACTAGGATCAGATAGCTTTTTGGTCTCATATTATACTTTTGCTTGGGTTGTTATTAGTAAAGATTTCTGTGATGCAATGTCTGGTTTCTTTTCCTCTTCGAAGCTATTGAACGAAATAGATTCAACAGCTATTTCTCTTATTGAATCAGCAACCGCTTCTACAATTGTTGATTTTAGGCCTATATCTCGTTGCGATGTTCTCTTTAAGTGAGTTACTAAGATCCTAGCTTGCAGATTGAGTAAGTTTTACCTCCTTTCATTAGCATGAATCATAGGGATGGTACATCTCCAAGGTGCTTGATTGAGGCTGATAAAAGCTTTTGACTTATCGAATTGGGATTTCATTCTGAAGATTCTGCAAGCAATTGGTGTGCCAGTTTCTTTCCTGACTTGGATCAAGCTGTACATTTTTTCTCCCTCTTTCTCCATTAATGTCAATGGTTCTCAAGGTTTTTTTTTGGCTGGTAAAAGAGGGTGACACTGGATGATCCTCCTTCCCTTCATCTATTTGTGCTCGCTATGGAGGTTCTTTCAAGAATGCTTAATGAGGCTGCTAGAAGGTAGACGATTAAGTACCACCCATCACCTTTGTTTTGCTGATTATTTTGATGATTTTCTTTCAAAGGTGATGCAGAATTTTTAAGAGAGATTCTTTCTATTTTGCAACACTTCAGGAATATGTCTAGCCTTCAAGTTAACCCCTTCGAAACTGAAGTGTTTACTCCCGGATATTCTGACAAACAGGTTCCATATTTGCTTCAAATTTGTGCTTTTTGCGGAGAGCAGTTTCGGGGTAAGTACACCGCAAGTGACATAACTTTTGTACGGCGCTCACTTGAGTGCCATAACTTTTTTTTCGCTCACTTGAGTGCCATAATTTTTAAAAATTGACCACTTAAGTGCCATCGCTTACGTGAACGTCGAAAAAACTGACGTGGCACCGGCGAAATGATTTTTTTAAATATTTTAAGGTACACATGAAATTTTTCATAATTTTTTTTATTTTGCAAATTTTTTTTTTCTTTCTTTGGTTTTTGCAGCACTCTCTCTCTCTCTCTCTCTCTCTCTCTCTCTCTCTCTCTCTCTCTCTGTTTGAAGAGGAGGGTCGCCAGCGCCGGCCGTCATCGGGTAGTCCAGGGGCCAAGGCCGGCTCGCCCTGGGCCGGCGGGGCCGCGACGGCCGTCACGACCTCGGCGGCTGCGGGAGAGGGCGCAAAGGCCCTCGCCAGATCTGGACGAAGGCCCTCGCGGCCCCGCCGGCCACGGGCGAGGGGACCCTCGCGACTGCCGTTACGGCCTCGGTGGACGCGGGCGAGGCCACGATAGCCGTTGCCAGGTCCAGGCGAGGGCCTTCGAGCCCTTGCCCGGGGCCGTCGCGGCCCCGTCGGCCCAGGGAGAGCCGGCCTTGGCCCCTGGACCGCCCGATGGTGGCCGGCGCCTACGACCACCCTCCTCTGCAAATAGAGAGAGAGAGAGAGAGAGAGAGAGAGAGAGAGAGAGAGAGAGAGAGAGAGGGGCCACGGGCGAGGGGGCCCTCGCCTGGACCTCGTGACTGCCGTCGGGGCCTCAGTGGACGAGGGCGAGGCCGCGACGGCCGTCGCTAGGTCCAGGCAAGGGCCGCCTCACCCGTGGCCGGCGGGGCCGTGAGAGCCCTCCCCCAGATCTGGTGAGGGCCTTCGCGCCCTCGCCCGCGGCCGCCGAGGCCGGGACGGCTGTCGCCCAAGTCTGTCGCGGCCCTGGCCCCTGGGCCCCCTAGTGGTAGCCGGCGAGGGTCGCCGGTGACCCTCGCCGGCCAAGGGGAAAAAGCCACAAAAATTAAAAAATGAAAATATCAAAATAAATAAAAAAAATAAGAAAATATTCTAGAAAATATTTAGAAAATTAAATAAAAATCCATGTGTCGCTGAAAAATTAATGAAAAATCCACGTAGGACAATTTACCGGAAGTGGCACTCAAGCGATCCATTTTTCTCCGATTTGGTACTCAAGTGAGCGAAAAAAAAGTTATTGCACTCAAGTGAGCGCCGTACAAAAGTTATGGCACTCGTAGTGTACTTACCCCGAGCATTTTCTAGATAGATACCTCGGAGTACCATCCATATTCGGTAGTTTTACAGATGTATATTAGTAAGCATTCGGTGAATAAAATTAGAGCCAGATTCACATCTTGGACAGTGAAAAAGTTGACATATGCTGGAGGCTTCAACTCATTAAAGCTGTTGTCTATAATCTTGTTAACTTTCAGGTGCCGGATTTTCTTCTTCGAAAGAAGGTCAATAAAGTAGTTGAGCAGAAATGTAAATGTAGATCTTCCCTTTGGAAAGGGCAACAGGGTGGTGCTAAAAGGTACCAGTCTGAATTGGAAGCAAGTTTGTCATCCTAAACATGAAAGAGGAATTGTGCTTAGGAGAATGGACCTTTGGAACATTGCTTGCATCATCAAACATGTCTAGAAAATTATCTTAAGTCTAAAGTGGCTGATGTTATTTGCGGTGTCCTTTTCGTTAGTCATCAGCTGAGGATAAAGCAGTATGCCCTTCATCAAAGATTGGGGTCTTGAGATCTTGTGATGCACGGAAGCTTGTAAGAAATCATGGAGCAAAAGTTGACTGGCATAGATTTATTTGGTTTTCTCGAAATGTGCCTAAATTTGCAGTTATAGCTTGCATGGCTAATCTCAATAAGCCGCCTACTCTTGAAAGGATTGTTAATCGGTATTCTCCTCCAAGTTCTCCTTTATGCTTGTGATGTATTCAGCAAAATGAATCTAGAGATCACCTATTTTCCGAGGAGATATTGCTCCTTTGTGGTATTGACAGATCTCATTGCAACTGGGATAATGAGTTGGCATGGTTAAAACAGGCTACTCGAGGTGCAAGTGTTAGGCATATTCTGTTGAGAAAAACTCCTAATTGATTTTGAAATTGACAAAACAATTCATAATCTCCAATATCTGAGTTAATGCAATGAAATGTTGTTTGACAGATTGTCCTAACATGGTACATGGGATTGAATCTGGCAAGGAAGGCTCAGACGATGTTCTGAGGGGCTTAGAAGTTGTATGGAGCTCAGATGTTGGAATGAAGCTCAAGCTCTGAAAGAGTATTTCATATGCGACCACCATATTATCAAGAGATATATTGAAGATGATTAGATCATCGCAACGGCTAGCAAATCAAGCTGGATCATTCTTGGAGATTCTCAATCTTGAAGATCAATCAAGGACGTGAATTAAGGGAGACGAGGATGACTCACCTAATGAAGAACTCTATTTATGGAAACCCAAGATCACGATTATATGGGCAATTTGATCCAACGGTGGATTCTTTCCTTTGTCGACCTCGACGGCTAGGAGATCTTTTTGATACAGTCTCGTCCAAACGGGAAGTTTGGAGAGTGATCCTTGGACGCCTTGCAATGAGTAGTTGGAGGTGAAGGAGTATAAAAGGACATCTCAAGGTCGAAGAGTGCACGTACAAGAGAGCAGAATTCTAAATTTCAAGATCAAGAGAGCTTCACATTCTTTACACCTTTGATCCAGACATTGTAATACTTAGAGGAGAGCATTCAAGTGTGTGAGTGTTAGGCGGGAAGTCTTTCGACTCAAGAGCTATCACTGAGTTGTAACCTCTGAACTATTTACTAGTGGAATCTAGCTAATTGGCTGCCAGCGTGAAGAAGTGGACGTAGGCTTAAACTAAAGCCGAACTATTATAAATCCTCTATGCAATTTCTCTATCCCGTAATCTCTCTATTTATATTATGTGATAGCAGAACTGTGCACGCTGCTTCTTCTTCTGAGAGTATCTCAGATCCTACTTGTGTTCATCATCCGAGTGCTAAGCTTTGAGCTTATTCGTTTATATTTCCGTATTGATTTTCAAAATTCTTTGAAATCACCTATTCACCCCCCTCTAGGTGATATCGCTAGCTATAACAATTGGTATCAGAGCCTGGTGCTCATATTTTGTATTGAAGTGTTATTACTTCTGAGCTAATGATCTCTATGGTTAGCAACTTTGTTCCAACTTGGATTGAAGGAGGAAGCAACAACAAGCCATCTTACTTCGATGGGAAAGACTACAGTGATTGGCAAAATAAATTCAAGGCATTCCTCAAATGCCAAGATCCGCAGATCTGGGATGTTGTTCAAAGAGGCGTTGATCCCGATGCAAATACAACAGCTGGTGCAAATTCAAATGTAGGGGACTACAACACCTATAACAACAATACTACTCCCACTGCAACACTATTTGCAACCGAATTAGCGAAGAGAGATGCACTTGATGCCAAAGCTATTTATTCTTTTTATAGTACATTGTCTCCAACTAAATATAAACGTATTGCAGATTGTCCTTCTTCAAAAGCGATATGGGACAAGCTTCACGTAACCAATGAGGGAACAGACAGGGTGAAGAAGACCAAAGTTAAATGTCTTTCTCGGCCAGTACGAAGCATTCAAAATAAAGCCTAATGAGACGGTGAAAGAAATGTTTAACAGATTCACTGAATTAGTGAATAGCCTTACCTACCATGGGCAACCAGTGTCAGGCCCGATGAGAGGTAACAAACTTCTGAGAGTACTCACAAAGGATTGGAAAAATATTAAGACGTCCATCCGAGAGACTCAGAGGATCATGCCACTGTCCATGGATGAACTCATCGGAACACGTCAATCCTATGAGGATGAAAAGATCACTGAAGAAGCTCACTCGAAAGGTAAGAAATTCATTGCCTTGAAATCTAATGCTGATTCTGATGTATCAAATTCTGAAGATGAAGACAATGAGGAATTAGCACTCATGGTCAAAAGATTCATAAGAATGGCTAAAAAGGGCAGAAATCTCAAAGGAAAAAGGGATTTCAAACGATATGATTAGAAGAGATCATCTGAGGGCAAAGAAGAAAGCAAAGATGTAATTTGCTTCGAGTGCAAGAAGAAAGGGCATATCAAGCCTAACTGCCCCCTTCTAAAGAAGAAAGGAAGGGATGAAAAATCTAAGAAAGCTCTGAAGGTTGAAACAGGGAGCGATACAGAATGTGAAAGCGATGAGGAATACGCTAACATCTGTTTAATGGCTAATTCGGACTCTGAAGAAGAATCTGAGATAACCCACTCTGCTATTCCTCCTGAGGTATCTGAATATATTGATGAACTGTGCTCAAACTATCAAATTGCTCTTAAAAGGATTTCCGAGGTGAAAAAAGAAGTCTCATGTTTAAAACAAAATGATGTTTCTCAAAATGATAAAATAAATTTTCTTGAAAGTGATTTTTCTCAAATCAAGGATAAATATGATTTGATTTCTAGGAAAAAATGAAGTTTTACAAATTGAGAACGATTCTTTGAAAAAGAAAATTTCAGATATCAATAAAAAAATTTCCTCTAGTTCAAAAACCATACAACATATTCTTTCTATACAAGTTCCATACTATAATAAGTCTGGACTTGGTCTTTGAAAGGTAATTGAGTTGAAAAAAGATTTTCCAAAGGTAAAAGAAAGACTCAGAAGAAAACCTTCAAAACACGCATACATAAATCACTTTTACAAGCAGTTTATAAGATCTGAGGGACAGAACGTCTCTAAATGCTCAAACTATAGTGATCTAAATCACTCTAGAAGCTATTGTTCTAAGATCTAGAGACCCACTCAAGACATTTTGAGATTTACAAAATCTTCTACCCGAGGGGACCCAAACAGATTTGGGTACCAAAGAAAACTTGAATTTTTTTTTATGTTTGCAGGTACCAATCAAAAGAAGAAACAAATGGTACCTTGATAGTGGATGCTCGAGACACATGACTGGGGGTCCAAAAGGATTTATCAAATTAACAGAGTTTGATGGAGGAATCGTTTCCTTTGGCGGCAACAATAAAGGAAAGATCATAGGCAAAGGAACCGTGATGATTAGTAACCTCTTCATCAACGACGTGTCCTTGGTTAAGGGATTAAACTATAACATTAATATTAGTCAATTATGTGATATTGGCTTTAAAATCTCTTTTGTGGAAGATAAATGTTCAGGAATCAGCCAGGACAACAAGGAATCTTTCACAGGACGAAGAATCGAAACATGTATCTTCTGGACACATCATCTGAGGATATCCAATATCTAGTATCCATCAAAGATAACTCAAATCTTTGGCATAAAAAGCTGGGACACATAAGCTACGAGCAGATCTCAAATCTCTCAACTAAAAAGCTTGTGAAAGGACTTCCAGATGTTAGATACGAGAAAACTGATCTGTGTGATGCTTGAGCACTTGGGAAACAGCTCAGAAACTCTTACAAATCTATAAACCAAGTTTTCACTAACCGTTGTTTTGCAGCTTCTACACATGGTTGTCTTTGGACCTACTCGAACCCAAAGCATTGGAGGTAACAAGTATTGTCTGGTAATAGTATATGATTATACTAGATTTACTTGGGTTTTCTTTCTTGCTCATAAAAATGATGCATTCTCATAATTTAACAGTTTTACAAAGAAAGTTCAAAATGAAAAAAAAAGTTATTCTATTTCTTGCATCAAAACAGACCATGGGGGAGAATTTGAAAAACAAATCTTTGCAAATTTTTGTGATCAAAATGGTTTTCAGCATAATTTTTCTTCTCCTTATACTCCTTAACAAAATGGGGTAGTTGAAAGGAAAAACCGTTCTTTACAAGAAATGGCTCGAACTCTATTTGGATGTAAATGCTTTATTCTCAAGAATGCAAATGATCATCCGAGTAAGTTCAATGAAAGATCAGATGAAGGAATATTCCTTGGATACTCCACTTCAAGCAAAGCATACAGAGTCTTCAACAAAAACTCATGAACTATTTAAGAATCAATGAACATGAGGTTTGAAGATGGAAATGATACTCAGAAGTTATGCGCTGAAATCACTATATCATCTGAGCAGATTCCAACATCTGAGGACAGAAAAACATCTTAGGCTACTCAGAACATTGAAGATACTTAGACGATTGCATCTTCTGAGGACGTAAATCAAGATGCATCTCCAAAGGATATACAAAATAACAAATACAACAAGAACTGGAAACACAAATCCAGTCATCTAACAGATCTTGTTATTGGAGACATAGAATATGGGATCAAGACTAGATCCAAATTCAAGAATGCCATAAATTCTATTGCACTTGTATCTGAAGTTGAACCTAAAGGAATTGAAGAGGCTCTTGCAGACGAAAGCTGGATAGAAGCAATGCAACAAGAGCTACATCAATTCAAACTCAGTGAAGTTTGGAAACTTGTGCCCAGACCTAATGATCATCCAATTATTGAAACCAAATGGGTATTCAGAAACAAGTTGGATGATAAGGGCTAAGTAACCAGAAACAAGGCAAGACTCGTAGCAAAGATATACTCTCAAGAAGAGGGGATTGACTACGATGAAACATATGCTCCCGTAGCAAGATTGGAATCTATAAGATTACTTTTGGCCTATGCTTGCTACAACGACTTTAAGCTATATCAGATGGATGTCAAGAGCACATTTTTAAATGGCTACATCAAAGAAGAATTGTACTTGGAACAACCTCCAAGATTTGAAGATCCAAAGAGCTCAGATCATATCTACAAACTCAAGAAAGCTCTATATGGACTCAAGCAAGCTCCACAAGCCTGGCATGAAAGGTTAAGTAACTTCCTTGTTGAAAAAGGGTTTGAAAAAGGTAAAGCAGATACAACTTTATTTATCAAAAAGGAAGGTAAAGATATCATACAAATTCAAATATATGTTGATGATATCATATTTGGTTCTTCTAACGAAAAACTTTGCAAGCATGCCTCTCAGATTATGTAGAGTGAATTAGAAATGAGCATGATGAGGGAACTCACATTTTTCCTTGGACTTCAAGTAAACCAAATCGAAAGAGAAACCTTCATACATCAAGAAAAGTATGCGAAAGAGACTGTGAAGGAGTTTGGTCTGGAAAACTGTAAGAAAACTGAGACACCAATGTCTTATTCTTCTAAGCTCGACAAGGATGAACATGGCAAACGGGTTGATCAGAAGTTATATAGAAGCATGACCGGTTCATTGTTATATCTCACTGCTTCTAGACCCGACATCATTTTTAGTGTGTGTATGTGTGCGAGATTCCAATCAGATCCTAAGGAATCACACCTCTCAGCTGTAAAGAGGATTATTAAATATGTTGGAACCAATCCTAACCTAGGATTATGGTATCCAAAGACCTCTGACTTTACTTTATGTGGCTACTCAGATGCTGATCTTGCAAGTTGTAAGTTAGACAGAAAAAACACCTTAGGAACATGTCAACTTCTGGGATCCATGCTAGTGTCTTGGTACTCAAAGAAATAAAACACTGAGGCACTATCAACTACAAAAGCTGAATATGTAGCCTTGGGAAGCTGCTGTGCTTAGATCTTGTGGATGAAGCAACAACTAAGGGACATTGGTGTTAAAGATTCAAACGTGAAAATCAAGTGTGACAACACTAGTGCAATCAACCACCCAAAGAATCCAATTCTGCACTCTCGAGCTAAGTATATTGAAATTAAGCATCATTTCATTCGTGATCATGTGCATAATGGTGATATTAATATTCAATTTATTGATTAATTAGTTGATATATTCACAAAACCCCTTGAAAAGAATTCTTTTGAATATATTAGACAAGAATTGGGTATTACTTTCATACCTGTTTGAGTTACCTTTAAGACAGGTTAAAACTGCTTCTGAACAAAATGCAACATCTGAGAAAGTTCAAAGCAAAGCCTCAGAACTTGCTCAATATCTAAAGATAACATCTACTTCTAAGAGCAAAGGCATCGTCTGAGGAGGTACAAATGCTTAAGTGGAACCTCTAAAGTAATGCATCATCTGACGTGGTCATCATCATCTGAAGGATACGTATGTTGAGAAAACCTTCCTTTTGAATATTTTGATTCTGACAAAACTATCATTCTTGTGAGAGAATCTGGTTAATGCAAATAATTTTTTTATTGCAGAAATGAGCATGTGAATAAAAGCTTATAATGTTCCAAAACTGGCGTTTAGACTCAAGGAGTAGTCATCGCACACTTGCTTTAGAGATAGTTGAAGTCTAGTATTCAAATGGAGAATAGTGTTGCCTCTGAAGACTTCAGAAGGAGGTTTGTGTTGCCTCTGAAGACTTCAGATGGAGGTTTGTGTTGCCTCTGAAGACTTCAGAAGGAGGTTTGTGTTGCCTCTGAAGACTTATCTCGAGAAGATTTATGTGACACGTCAGCAAGGATTTTACAGAAGCTTAGAGTCACTGTTCTAATCTGTTCAGATTCAAAGAGTCTTTTTAGTTCAGAAGACTGCTTTTGAACAGCGTTCAGATTCTCCAATATCTCTCTGCCAAATTCTGAAGACCCACGTTTGGTAGGTTTCCGGTTTGGTCGCGCCTTTTTATGGAAGTTTGTAAGATTTGATTGACATGATTATTTTCCAATCAAATTAAGAGAATGTCCTCGATTGGATATTACCTTCCACAGACAAGATATCTTGGAGATTTGGATGAACTCTATTTATGGAAACTTAAGATTTAGTTGTATAGGCGACTGAATCTGAAGGGTTCAGACTCTACTCCAACGGCTACTAGATCTTCCCATATATAGTCTCGGTCAATCAAGATTGATGACGTCCAATCAGAGATTGAGGAGCAATCCTTTGGAGGACCTTGGTAATGGCTAGTTCGAGGTTGAAGGAGTATAAAAGAAGATCAATTGTGACTGTTGCGAAGAGAGTTCACGAACTTAAAATTCCAAAGTGCTGAGTTGTTCAGATTCACATTCTCTTGTTCTTGTGAGCTTAAAATTCTTATTCTTGAGAGGTTCTTTTGTAAGAGTGATTAGAGTGACAACTCTTGTAACCTTTCATCGATTCATAGTGAAATCTAGCCGATCGACTGTCATTGTGGGAGAGTGGACGTAGGCTTGCTAAAGCCGAACCACTATAAACATTGCGTGCAAATTCTCTTTCCCTAAACTCATCTTGCTATGTTTAGTTTATCTACACGATATTTTACTGATCGTATTTAGTTTATGTTCTGAACCTATTAATTTCCGCATTAGGTATCAAAATTATTCAGAATCACTTATTCACCCACCCTTTAGGTGATATTGCTAGATCCAATAATTGGTATTAGAGCGTCGTTGCTCATTATTTTGAAGTGTTTTACTTCAGAGCTAACGATCTATCATGTCTAGCAATAATTTCACAGGAGCAAGTGATGCACATTTCAGCAACAAACCACCTTATTTTGACGGAAAAGACTACAATATGTGGTGCAACAAAATGAAGTGGTTCTTCAAGGCATCAGATGATCTGATGTGGGATGTTGTTATCAATGGAGTAGTTCCTATTGTAACAGCAACTCCTTCCACTGGAAATAAAGGAAACAACAATACAAATGTTACTGCAACACTGTCAGACTCTGAAAGAGCAAAAAGACAAGGATTCGATTCTAAAGCAGTGCAATCACTTTTCTGTGCATTATCCATTCCCTTATATAATCGAGTTGCAGAAGAAGATTCAGCAAAAGCTATATGGGACATACTTCATGTCACATATCAGAGAACTGACAGAGTGAAAGAAACCAATCTTAGCATTCTGTTAAGTGATTACGAAGCCTTCAAAATGAAGCCCGATGAATCAATTGCTGAAATGATTGACAGGTTTCAAATACTAGCAAGTGGTCATGTAAGGCAAAGTGCTCCTGTAGCAGAACCGATGCAAGTCAGAAAGATCCTTTGAGGACTTACAAATGACTGGAATTACATCAAGCCATCAATATAAGAATGTCAAACAATCAGATCTCTATCTATTGATGAGCTAGTCAGAACTTTACAGTCATATGAGACTGAGCGTGCCAACAAAACAAGAGATTCAAAAGGTAAGAAGTCTATTGCTTTAAAATCTGAAATTGATTTTGAAGTGCCAGATTCAAAAGATGAAGATGAAGATGACGAAGAACTTGCTCTTATGGTGAAGAAATTCAGAAAGATGGCTCGAAGAGGTAGAAACTTCAAAGGGAAGAAATCATTCAAAAAGAATGATCAGAGACAATCGAGCAATGGCAAACAGGAAGGCAAAGATGTAATATGCTTCCATTGTAAGAAAGCAGGACACATTAAACCCAATTGCTCGCTTCTGAAGAAAGACAAAATCAAGTATGAGAAATACAAAAAAGGCATTGAAGGCAGAAACTCTAAGTGATTCTGAAGATAGCAAGGATGACTATGCTAACATATATCTCATGGCAAAGTCAGATTCAGATTCAGATGTTGAGGTACATCCTTCTGAAATACTAGATGAAGTTTTCTGAATACATTGATGAGTTATGCTCGAATTACAAAGAAGCTCTAAAAAAGGTTTCCATTTAGAAAAAGGAAGTTTCCTCTTTGAAACAACAAAATAATTCTCAAAAAGACAAGATTGAGTTTTTGCAAAGGGAATTTCATCAAATCAAGGAAAATCGTGATTTGATCTTGAAAGAAAATGATTCCTTGAAATCGAGATTGAAAATACTTCAAAGAAATTTTCCCAAAGTTCGAAAAACTTGGAAAACATTATTTCTAGACAAGTTCCGTATGGTAACAAATCTGGTCTTGGTTTCACAAAGGATAATAATTTCAAAAATAAATTTCCGAAAATAAATGACATGATTTCCCATAAACCTTCCAAATCTGCATATCAACGGCATTTCCAAAAGCAGTTTACAAAATCCTTTTATCTAATGCATTGTGAAAACTGCGGTGCTAGAAATCATGTTAGAAATAATTGCATGATGGTATGGAGACATGTTAATAAAAAGATATCTATTGTGACTAACTCAGATGGACCCAAGAAAATCTGGGTACCAAAGAAATAGTAAGTCACTTTCTACTTGCAAGTACCAAGGAAGAGAAAAGAAAAATGGTTTCTAGACAGTGGATGTTCAAGTCACATGACTAGTGATCCAGAAAACTTCATTCAACTTTCAGATTACAATGGTAGAAGTGTGTCGTTTGGTGGAAAGAATAAAGGCAAAGTGGTTGGCCAAGGGACCGTAAAAATCGAAAATCTCACGATCAACAATGTCTCTCTTGTCAAAGGATTAAAATACAATTTGATTTCAGTAAGTCAACTCTGTGACTCTGGTTATCAAATTTGCTTTCAAGACTCAAAATGCTCAAGTGTTAGCAAAGACAAGAAGCAAACCTTCACTGGTTGACATCATGAAAATATCTACCTTCTGAACGTTGATTCTGAAGACATCAAGTGTCTTATTTCTATCAAGGATGAATCTAAACTATGGCACAGAAAGCTAGGCCATATCAGTATCAAACACATCTCGAAGCTATCATCCAAGAAACTGGTTCGAGGTTTACCACAAACAACGTTTGAGAAATCAGAGCTTTGTTTAGCCTACACACTTGGGAAATAGGTAAAAAGCTCCTTTAAATCTATTAATCATGTAACAACTGAACGTGTTCTACAGCTGCTTCATATGGATATCTTTGGTCCTAACAGAACACTAAGTCTTGGAGGTAAGAAATACTGCCTTGTTATAGTTGATGATTACTCAAGATTTACATGGGTTTTATTTCTTGCGCACAAAAATGATGCTTTCTCATCTTTCTCCAAATTTTCTAAAAAGATTCAGAATGAGAAAGGTTACTCTATTTCCTGCATCAAAACTGATCATGGGGGAGAGTTTGAAAACCAAATTTTTTCTAATTTTTGTGATGAGTTTGGAATTCAATATAATTTTTCATCTCCTTACACATCTCAACAAAATGGGGTAGTGGAGAGGAAAAATCGCTCTCTACAAGAAATGGCGAGAACTCTCCTGATCGAAAGTAAAATTGCATCGCATTTTTGGACCGAAGCTGTGTCAATAACTTGTTACATTTTAAACCGTGTTTTTTTAAGACCAATCATTGAGAAAACCCCATATGAGCTTTTTAAAGATAGAAAACCAGATTTGGCATACTTCGATGTGTTTGATTGTAAATGCTTCATTCTGAAGAATGCCAATGATCGAGCTGGTAAGTTTGATGAGAAGTCAGATGAAGGAATATTCCTGGGATATTCAACAATGAGCAAAGCATACAGAGTTTACAACGAAAACTCTCAATTTGTTAAAGAATCAATGAATGTCAAGTTTGATGAAAATATTCAGATTTAGAATGATCAATCTGAATATGTTCAAGTTTCTTCACTCCATCAAAGTTCAGAACCTGTTGAAGAAACTGAAGAGAATCATGTATCTGAGGAAGTTCAGAATCAAGAAACAAGTCAACAAACTACAGAAGAACCAAAGGAGATACAACCTGAATCTAAAGACTCAAGTAATGTCCAAGACAAGAGATTCAACCAGAACTGGAAACACAAATCTAGTCATCCCAAAGAACTTGTAATGGGGAGCTTGGATGAAGGAATCAAAACCGAATCGAAATTCAAGGAAGCAATGAGCAATATAGCATTAGTTTCTGAAATTAAGCCTAAAGGGATTGAAGAAGCTCTTATTGATGAAAATTGGATCAATGCAATGCAAGAAGAACTTCATCAATTCAAGATCAATAATGTCTGGGAGCTCGTTTCAAGACCCAAAAATCGTCCTGTAATAGGAACAAAATGGGTGTTCAGAAACAAGATGGACGACAGAGGAAAGGTGGTTAGAAACAAAGCAAGACTTGTGGTAAAAGGATATTCTCAAGAAGAAGGAATAGATTAGGATGAAACCTACGCACTAGTTGCCAGGTTAGAGGCCATAAGGTTACTTCTTGCTTATGCTTGTTACAATAACTTTAAACTTTTTCAGATGGATGTAAAAAGTGCATTCCTGAACGGTTACATCAAAGAAGAAGTCTATGTCGAGCAACCACCCGATTTTGAGGAACCAAGAGGAAAGGATCTCGTATATTCCCTAAAGAAAGCTTTATATGGATTAAAGCAAGCACCTCGTGCTTGGTATGAAAGGTTAAGCAGCTTTCTATCTGAACAAAAGTTCACTAAAGGTAATGTTGACACTACTCTCTTTATTCAGAAGCAGGGTACAGATATTCTTATTGTTCAGATTTACATTGATGATATTATTTTTGGCTCTTCTAATGAATATCTATGCAAAAATTTCTCTAAAGTAATGCAGGATGAATTCGAAATGAGCATGATTGGAGAATTAAGGTTCTTTCTTGGACTTCAAATTCAACAAACCAAGAAAAGAACATTAATTCATCAAGAGAAATATGCTCTTGAGATTGTCAATAAATTTGGCCTAGAGAATTGCAAGAAGACAAAAACTCTAATGTCTCATTCGTCAAAGCTTGATAAAGATGAACAAGGAAAAGAAGTTGATCAGAAGCTATATCGCAGTATGATTGGGTCGTTTCTATATCTCACTACATCAAGGCCAGATATTCTATATAGCGTTTGCTTATGTGCAAGATTTCAGACATGTCCAAGAGAATCGCATCTTACAGCAATCAAAAAAATTATCAAATATATTGGAACATATCCAGCTTATGGTCTTTAATATTCAAAAGATTCTGATTTCATTCTGAAGGGATATTCAGATGCAGATCTCGTCGGATGTAAAATTGACAGGAAAAGCACTTTTGGAACTTGTCAACTTATGGAAAATATGCTTATTTCCTGGTATTCCAAAAAGTAAAGCACAGTTGCTCTCTGTACAGCAGAAGCAGAATACGTATCTCTTGGAAGTTGTTGTGCTCAGATCCTATGGTTAAAACAACAACTAAGAGACTATGGAGTTGAGGATTCAAATGTGGAGATCAGATGTGACAATACAAGTGCCATAAATTTAATCAAGAATCCTATTCTTCATTCAAGGGCGAAGCACATTGAGATCAAACATCATTTTATTCGCGATCATGTTCAGAATGGAAATGTTCACATTCAGTATGTTGATCCGAAGAATCAACTCGCATACATATTTACTAAACCTCTTGATAAAGAAACTTTCAATTTTATTCGAAACGAATTAGCCATTACTAATCCCTTATCTTAAAATGTATTGAGAACAGGTCACTTGAAATTGTTCAGAAGCATAGTTTTTCAGAAATATTGTTCAGAAGCAAAACTGCTCAGAAGTAGAGTTCATAAGCAAATTTGCAGAACCTATGTTCAGAAGCATATTTATAGTGAAGTATTTCAAAAGCAAGGTTAGTTCATCCCACACCTCTTTATATTTAGAAATTCTTGGAAAGGCAAGGATTTAAGGTACAGTATCTAATTTCTAAATATATGCCTCGCTGATTGATTGGAATAATTCAATATCTTTGGATTGATTTTTTTTTTTGGATTTGTTTTAAATTGATTTTATTTCCAAAAATAACCGCTTTACAGTTTTTCAAATCTTTTGAAAGGTTTGGAATCGGCACCTCCCTCAAATATCATAATCTCCATTCAAACCCTAAAAACATACTCCTCTCTCTTTGATTACATTCCTTCTCGCTCTCTCGAAATATTTCTCTCCAAACTTCCAACTTTTTCATCCATAGCTCCGAAATCATCCTCTTCCATGAAGAAAGGAGTAGAAGAAGGTGCAAGTTAGAGAAGGAAATTGTCAAGGTTGACGAAGGGTGGAAAAGCTCGCATCACTGTATCTATCGATGTCTCTAGGTCAGAACACGAAGATGAGAGACACATTGCTCAAAGGAAATCCAGTTTGTCTCAGTTCGAGTTTGACGAAAGAGTCGCTCTGGCTCTCTCTATCAAACCTATTTATGATTCCTTTAAGAACCTTGGATCTAGTGACGAAAATGTCAAGTTGCTATTGAATATACACAAGTTTACAAGCGAGAAAGATTTTCTTGCTATCTTAGAACTGCCTCTGCAAACTGTGACACCGATTGCTACTGTTGTTCTTGAGAATGTATCTCAGAAAGGCAAAGAAAAGGTTGTGCCAACTAGAGTCTCGAAACCTAAAAGGTCTCCATCAAAGAGCATCGTTATTAGAGAAACAATAAGCGAAGAAAGTGAAACCACAGGAAGACCTGATGATGACGATGATGTGTTGGTCAGAGATTTTAAGAAAATCAGAGGGATTATAAAAGATAAGGATTTTGAAAGCAAGCTGTTTTCAAGTCAGAAGCATTGTGAGAAATACGAGTCGTTGAAGGAAAGAGGAGTTATACCCCACAGGGTATTTGACCTTAAATATTTTGATAGGTTGGTATCCCTATAAGGAAGCACTTGGAACTAATGAAGCTGAAAGATTTTGCAACTGCAAAAAGGTCAATCTTTCCAGACTTAACAGCTTACTTTTATTCAAGCTTGTGTTTCCGAAATTTTGATTCTCTATTTTATACGGTTGGAGAAGTCCAATATCATTTGCATGTCAGAGAACTTGCAAATTTAATGGGAGTTGATGAAATGGATTTTGTACCAATTGATGTACAACCTGATGTTGCCTACAGTTTTCTAATTAGAAAAGAGAATTATTCTAGAGATTCAAAGGCACACATTGCTTACAATGGCTTCCCATTGAAGCACATTATAATGCACAAGGTTGTGATTGAGAATTTAAGACCCAAGGCTGCTTCAAAAATAGATATTTCGAAGTACGAAGCCAAGTTGATGTGGGGACTGTTAAATGGTTGCAAACTCTCTCTAGTACACACTGTTCTTCTCCATATATACAGGGCTGTGCAGAAGACCAAAGGACAATTACCATACGCATGGTTAATCTATCGGATCATGTCCTTCCACAATGTCAAGATTCCTGGTGAGCTCATTCAGAATGATACTCAGATAATGGTAGCTGGGGAGTCCATCATACAGAAAATGGGCTTTAGACAGACTGCTGGTGGATGGATGAACAAAAATAAAGATGCTGTTCTGATCGAATTAGAGGAGAAGAATGCAGAGAGTGAAAGATCAGCAAAGAGAAGGAAACCAGAGGCCAGAAAAGGAAAGCAGACCACTATTCAGAGTGAGTCTTCAGAAGAAGAAGAAGCAGAAGAAGAAGAAGGTGTATCATCAAAAGATGATGAGAGGACCCCTACTGTCTTATCCGAAGGAAATATAGAGTCAGAAGATGAAGAGCATGCTGAAACAGCAAATGAGCAGGAGGATCCTATGGACAAAGAAGAGGATTTCCATAAGACTCATGAGAGTGGAGATGTAGAAGCTGATGAGACAACTGGTGAAAAGGCAGAGAAAGAAGCTCAGCTTGCTACGAATGAATATGTGGAGATAATGGAGGAGCAACTGGATGACAGAATAACCATTGAAGTTCTGATTGCTCGAGAACAGAAGAAGAAGTCTTCATCACCACCTGAGGACATGGAGATTGATAAGTCTGATGATTTTGTTGTCACAGTTAGAGGATCCACAGAAGTTACTCTTGTTAAAACAGTTCAGATTCAGGGGGAGCAACCTCAAGAATCTATTGTTTTGAATGAACAACCTGAGGAGTTAATAACATATACTATTCAGACTGAAATTGTTTAGGAGGATAAGGCTGCTGATAAAAAAGAAGAATCCAGCACAAAGGAACAACTCGAGGAACCTAATGTCAATCAGACTGAAGAAATTCTAACTGCTGTTGTTCAGAAGGAGAAAGCTGTTGTGGAAACTGATGTTCAGAAGGAGCAACCTCTAGAGAAGATATCTGAAAAGCCACCCACAGAAATTGAATCTACTACTGCTGAACCTGTTATAATCATTCTAGATTCAGCACCTGATCAGACTCAGGGGGAGATAAATATGCAGCAAGTTTTGGATTCAACGTCAAAGGATAAAGCTCAAATGGTAGAAGAAGAAGATCAACAGATTTCTGCAAGGACATTGAATGCTTCCATCAAAGAATTATTGGAAGTTAAGACTTCGCAGAGTCAAGTTCTGATGGAAGTTGAAAACTTTCGAGTGGAGATTATGCAGAGGATGGATAGAATGGAGATGAAGATTGAGAAGAAGATGAATAGGTTTGAGGAAATGCTTCACAAATACTGTCGCCTTTTCTGCTTTGAGATGGCCATGATTGGTACTTACACACTGATCAAAGATGAAAGGATCAGCAAAGAATTTTCAGAGATGAAGGAACTTAAGGATTTCGCCACTTTTATTGCTGACATGGGCAAAACTGATGAAGTTACTTAGAGAGATGATGAAGAGCATGTTGATGTTCCCTCCTCCTCCTCAAAATAAAATCCACCTCCGTCCTCTTGAATTTGTTTTCAAACAGTCCGTATTTATTTTTATTTTATCTTTGTCGGATGTTATATTGTTGTGAACCATGACTATCACGACCTTATTATGGTCTGATACATTGCCTCTTAAATAATGTATGTGTGGATTGCTATCTTTGTCATATTATCTTGCTGATGACAAAAAGGGGGAGAAGATACCTCATCATTTTTATATTGCAGGTTATACACATACGCGAATTATACATATGCGCTCAAACGAATTCAACGATGTACACAACATATATGGTGATATCCTTCCATCACTCAAAGTGCATATCTTATATATTCAGATGCACATCCTTTTAAAGAGATTCACTTAAGTCAAATATTCATATTCTTCGTGAAATCTTCTCTGAGCTTAACTTTGATACAAACATTTTTTTATATATCAACTTTTATTGAGGAAATTTTGTCATCATCAAAAAGGGGGAGATTGTTGAGACAACCTTCCCTCTGAATATTTTGATTTTGACAAAACTATCATTCTTGTGAGAGAATCTGGTTAATGCAAATAATTTTTTTATTGTAGAAATGAGCATGTGAACAAAAGCTTATAATGTTCCAAAACTGGCGTTCAGACTCAAGGAGTACTCGTCGCGCACTTGCTTCAGAGATAGTTGAAGTCTAGTATTCAGATGGAGAATAGTGTTGCCTCTGAGGACTTCAGAAGGAGGTTTGTGTTGCTTCTGAAGACTTCAGATGGAGGTTTATGTTGCCTCTAAAGACTTTAGAAGGAGGTTTGTGTTGCCTCTGAATACTTATCTCGAGAAGATTTATGTGACACGTCAGCAAGGACTTTATAGAAGCCTAGAGTCCCTGTTCTAATATATTCAGATTCAAAGAGTCTTTTTAGTTTAGAAAACTGCTTCTGAACAACATTCAGATTCTGCAATATCTCTCTATCAAATTCTGAAGACCCACGTTTAGCAGGTTTTCGGTTTGGCCGCGCCTTTTTATGGAAATTTGTAAGATTTGATTGACAGGATTATTTTCCAATTAAATCATGAGAATATCCTCGATTGGATATTACCTTCCATGGACAAGATATCTTGGAGATTTGGATGAACTCTATTTATGGAAACTTAAGATTTGGTTGTATGGGCGACTGAATTTGAAGGGTTCAGACTCTACTCCAACGGCTACTAGATCTTCCTATATACAGTCTCGGTCAATCAAGATTGATGACGTCCAATCAGAGATTGAGGAACGATCCTTTGGAGGACCTTGGTAATAGCTAGTTCGAGGTCGAAGGAGTATAAAAGAAGATCAATGGTGACTGTTGCGAAGAGAGTTTACGAACTTAAAATTTCAAAGTGCTGAGTTGTTCAGATTCATATTCTCTTGTTCTTGTGAGCTTAAAATTCTTATTCTTGAGAGGTTCTTTTGTAAGAGTGATTAGAGTGACAACTCTTGTAACCTTTCATCGATTCATAGTGAAATCCAACCAATCGGTTGTCATCGTGGGAGAGTAGACGTAGGCTTACTAAAGTCGAACCACTATAAACATTGCGTGTAAATTTTCTTTCCCTAAACTCATCTTGCAGTGTTTAGTTTATCTGTACGATATTTTACTGATCGTATTTAGTTTATGTTCCGAACCTGTTAATTTTCGCATTAAGTATCAAATTATTCAGAATCACCTATTCACCCCCCCTTTAGGTGATATTGCTAGATCCAACAACGTGCACTAGGTTTGATCGTTCAAATTCTTGGCATGTAAGTAGTTATTTTTTGCAAGAAATAAGGTACGCACAATCTCAATCTTTTTAATATTCTGTGAAATAGTTTGATTGTCGTGTTTACCTTGATTAAACTGATTGCACATTTCTTTTCAACAAATGTCTTATGATGTCTTTTCAAAATATTTTGTATTTGGAAATTGAATTTCCAATCTTTTAACTGTCAAAAGCAGTTTACAATTTTGGTTAAGAAAAAAATTGCACACTAAACTGTCGCCTCTTTTAAACCTTTTCACGAAGCATCAACTCTTACTCTCTATGCTCAAAATCTTTCTTCAAAAAATTTTCACTCTTTCTCTCAAAATCCATGTCTGCAACTTTTCTCCTGAAACCCCTTTTCTAAAAAAATCTCTCAAGCTCGGCTCCAAATCCTTCAATGGTACCCAAGAATCCTTCATTCATGAAGAAATCTGCTTCTTGTACTCGTCGCTCGGGAAGATTGGAATTACAAGAACCTAGGGCTCCTATTGACGCCCCTACTCAGTACGATCTGTCAAGTTCTTCTGAAGAAGGAGGTGAAGAGCAAAGGCCTAAGGAAACGAGCAGTGTTCCTCAATCATAATCAGCCGCTGAAACCCCTTCCATGGTTAAGGCTAGAAAGATGCAGGAATTAAAAGATCGTCTCTCAAAAAGAGAGGTAAGAACCCCTGCTTAGAAAGCTGCTCTTCCTACAGATGATAGAATCAGGCTAGCAAGAAGGATTTCGAATCTAATATGTGGAATGAGAATGTATGGGAGAGATGATAAGGACATTAAAGAGTTTGTGACTGCAAGTGGTCATAGGAATGAAGGAGAGCTACAGGGCTTGGAGTCAATGTTGACTTAGAAAGAGATTAGACAGGCTAGAGAATTGGCTGAACAAACCAAGGTAGAAAGATCATCTAAGCCTTCTAAGAAAGGAAAAGAGAAGATTGGTGAACCTTCTAGGATTGAGGAAGTCCAAAATGTTGAGACAGAGGCAAGATCTGAGGGTGGGAAAATTGAACATCTGAGAGAGGATGATGATGAGATGTTATATTATCACTTTAGAAGTATGGAGATGAGGGTTGTGGCCTAGGAAGGTTAGAAGGACAGGCCGTTCAGATCAAATGATCATCTGCAGCACTTTAAGTTGCTGCTTGCCAGATCCTTCATGAACAGTAAACCTGTCGACTTTGAGTATTTTGAAAAGGTTGACTTGCAGATTCTATCCTTACTGTCTAATTTGCACTTGCAAAATCTCTGTTCTTTAATTACTCCATGCTATCCTGAGCTTACTACTTATTTCTACTCTAACTTCTCCATGCCTACACCAGATATGATTTAATTTTCTTTGTTTGATCAAAACTTCTTCCTGAGTGTCTCAGAACTGATAGAAATTCTAAGTTCTGAACTATATGCTTTCACTTCTATCCCCATCTCAAAAGATGAAGTTTACAAAGTCTTTTTGGCAATCCAACTCTCTCCAGAGCAAATAAGCCCCACATTGTCCACAATCATTTCCCTTTGAAATGCATTGTTCTGCATAAGGTAGTCATCAATTGTCTTAGACCCAAAGGCTCTTCAAAAACAGATGTGTCAAAATATGAAGCCAAGATCCTATGGGCCATTTTGAATAGCAAGCCTATCTCTCTTCCTCATATCATATTCCTGCATATGCTAAGAACAGTAAGGAAGAATAAGGGACAGCTGCCTTATAGCTCTCTAATCACCAGGATCTTCGAGTACCTAAAGATAAACATACCAGACAGGCTTAGATCTTTGCAACTTCCTCAAAGTTGCACTGGTGAATCAATGATGACCAAGATGGGTTACAAGTTTGCAGATGGACAGTGGAGAGACAGAAAAAAGAATGTGGTATAAGTTGATCTCCCTACAACAGCAACAATAGAAGCTACTCAGGCTGAACCTTCACCTGTAGAACCATCACCTGCTGAACCTTCACTAGCACAATCTTCTGAAGTAAGTCGAAAGAGGAGGCTAAAAGTGTTGGCCCACAAGTCTACTAGGCCTAGACAAAAGAAGAGAAAACTTGCTCAGAAATTGCTTGATAGGATCCTTAATGAATCATAGAGGGATACTTCTAAAGGCTCCTTGGCAAATGGTTCAGATGAAGAGCAGTACAGCTTTGCAGAGCTCAGATGGAAGCACATTAGAGAACAAGTAGCTATTGTAAGAGACAATTTGGAAGAAATGAGTATGGAGGATGAAGAAATAGAAGCTGTTATTCAAACTGTTAGGAAAGCAGCTGTCGAGAATGAGATTGCAGCTCAGATAGTGCAGCAAGAACAGGAGGATGAAGAAAAAGAAAAGGAGAAGGTAAAAGAAGAAAGTCCACGGGATGTGGAAATTGAAAAAGAGAATGTTCAAACTATCCTAGATGAGGGCAAAGGAGTTGGTGAACAATCTGAGTTCCCAAAACTTACTCAGATGGTAGATCAAATGGAAACTCAGATGGAGGCTGAAAAAGAAGATCAATTTGTTGTAGAAATGGAAGCACGGATTGAGGGCGAGCATACTGAACAAGTTAATATCTCAGAGTTTGATCTGCAGAATGAAGCTGAAGGAGATGCTCAGAAGGAAGCAAAATCTGAGGGGGAGCAAACTGAAAATAAAAGTCCATTGAAAATGGACATTGATGCTGTTGGCATAGCAAATGAAACTCCATTCAAGACTGCCTTAGATCCTCCTATGCAGGACACTCCCATCTCATCAACTAAGAAACAAGCTAAGACTCAAGGGGTGTCTTCCAATGTCGATATTCAGACTAAAGATGATATGAGTGAAGCAACAGATTCTGAGCTACTCCGAGACATCCTGTACAGACAAGGGGAACTGACGAATCTAATCAAGGATATGTGGACTTCAGTTCATGTGGAGATAGATGAAATGAAGGACAAAATGGTCTTTGAACTTCAGAAGCTAAGGAGTGACATGTCATCAAATGCAAGCTTTGCCGCCTTAGAGATGGAACATATGGACAAAAAGTTGATCAACTTTAAAGCAGCGATCGATCTGAAGCTGGAACAACTCTCCAAGTTCGCTCTGGTCCAACTCCCTTCAGACTTTGTACCATCCACATCCACTCAAACCCCATCCTCATCTACTCATGCTCCAAATCCTCCCAATTAAAACTCTTTTCATTCATTTAAATTTATCAATTTTTGGATCTATTTAAGATGAATGTTTTTTAGTTTGGACATTGTTCTTTTTGCACGAGTTATTTCATGCTCTGATTGAACCTATTTAAAGCTTTCATTGAATATATATTTTGGTTTGATCTATACTTTTGTACTGATGACAAAAAGGGGGAGAAATGTCTATATCCCTTGATTATTGCAAAAGGAGAAATTATGATTTGCAGGAACATGTATCAAAGTTATGTTCTAAAGCGAACAATTCTTACAAGTTCTCACAGGAACAAGTTCTGAGAATGACACAGAAACAAGTCATTTTGAGTATACAAATTCTAAAAATTACACACTTATAGTTTATGCTCTGAACCTATACATTGTTATGCTCTGAATCTATACATTGCTTTGATTTCATTGCTCTGATCTAGGCTATTAAGATTCTCAGATCGAAATTGAATCAAATGTTTTGAACCTATAACTGTTTGAACTCTGAGAAATGAGCTAGATTCCATAAGCTCTGATACAGATTCCAAAAGTTCTGAAGGCAAAACTGAACCATACTTTGAGAACGAATTCAAACACTGAATTCATCATTTTCCCAGAACTTATTTTTTGCTGAAGCACTATATGATATATCATTGTCTAGCAAAACATCATTGAGTAGAAAATCATCATGTTATCACCTCTTTTATACAACAATTGGTATATTTGTGTGGATAGTTTTGCCATCATAAAAAAAGGGGAGATTATTGAGAAAAACCCTAATTGATTTTGAAATTGACAAAATAATTCATAATCTCTAATATCTGAGTTAATGCTATGAAATGTTGTTTTGTAGATTGTCCTAACATGGTACATGGGATTGAATCTGGCAAGAAAGGCTTAGACAATGTTCTGAGGGGCTCAGACGTTGTATGGAGCTCAGACGTTGTACGTTAAGCGGGGAGCTCAGATGTTGTACGTTAAGCGGGGAGCTTAGACGTTGGAATGAAGCTCAAGCTCTGAGAGAGTATTTCATATGCCACAACCAGATTATCAAGAGATATATTGAAGATGATTATATCATTACAACGGCTAGCAAATCAAGCTGGATCGTTCTTGGTGATTCTTAATCTTGAAGATCAATCAAGGACATACATTAAGGGAGACAAAGATGACTCACCTAATGAAGAACTCTATTTATGGAAATCTAGGATCACGATTGTATGGGCAACTTGATCCAATGGGGGATTCTTTCATTTGTCGACCTCAACAGCTACAAGATCTTTTTGATACAGTCTCGTCCAAACAGAAAGTTTGGAGAGTGATCCTTGGACGCCTTGCGACGGGTAGTTGGAGGTGGAGGAGTATAAAAGGACATCTCAAGGTCGAAGAGTGCATGCGCAAGAGAGCAAAATTCTAAATTTCAAGATTAAGAGAGCTTCACATTCTTTACACACCTTTAATCCAAACATTGTAATACTTAGAGGAGAGCATTTAAGTGTGTGAGTGTTAGGCGGGAAGTCTTTCGACTCAAGAGCTATCATTGAGTTGTAACCTCTGAGCTATTTACTAATGGAATCCATCCAATTGGCTGCCAGCGTGAAGAAGTGAACGTAGGCTTAAACTAAAGCCGAACCACTATAAACCCTCTGTGCAATTTCTATATCCCTTAATCTCTTTATTTATATTCTATGATAGTAGAACTGTGCACGCTGCTTCTTCTGAGAGTATCTCATATCCTACTTGTGTCCATTGTCTGAGGGCTAAGCTTTGAACTTATTCGTTTATATTTCCGTATTGATTTTTAAAATTCTTTGAAATCACCTATTCATTCCCCTCTAGGTGATATCGCTAGCTATAACATATTCTTCTCAAACTTGCTTGGAATGGATGCATCAATTCATCTTGAAAAGCCAGGAATGAGCTGCTGCATAACCAGATCATTTCTTCCATGGATCGTGTAGCTAAAGAGGTCTCTTCTGCTGTTAAGTGCAGCTCTGAAGGCTCTAGGGCCTTGAAGCACAAATTGAATTCTCCTCAATTTGCTGTCTCTTTGTTCTCTGTTTGCAGCTTGAGTTTCTCTCTGTTTATTATTATTATTATTATTATTATTATTATTATTATTATTATTATTTACTACGTTGTTCTCCTGTTATGACTGAGGAGTGTTTGTCCAGTCATTCTTGCCGATAAAATATTATTAATTGCTACCCAAAGGATGACTATGGTGTAGTTCAAAGATTGCCAATTGATCAAAGAGCAAATTTTGCATTCAAGTTCTTGTCGTTTCATGCTGGCATTTGATTGGCAAAACTCGGAGGACACAACATGACCAAAGATTCCTCTGTTCCTAGCACCGAGAATAATGTTTGCATTTATTTAATTCTTGTCCGAGGAAATGAGTGCTTCTATTGGAATCTCATTCTTGGTAGGGATAATGACACAAAACTTTGCCCCAATGTGCAATGTGATCTTTAAATTTTTAATTTGTTCAATGTGGTCGATGAACGTTTGGTACATGTTCAATTTAGTTCCTGAACAATATGAAAGTGTTCAATATTGTCATTCTGTTAATTCAAGTTCGGGAATAATATTGAACATTTTCATATTATTTATGGACTAAATTGAAAAGGTAATAAAAGTCCAAAGACCACATTGAACAATTTAAAAGTCAGGGACGACATTGCACAATGGACTAAAGTTCCGGGACCACATCGAATAAGTTACAAATTCAAAGACCACATTACAAATTGGGCCAAATTTTAGAGACTATTTTTGTCGTTTTCCCTTCTTGTTACAAAGTACAGACATAGAACATATTCACTCCTGCCAAGAAAACTTCTGTATAATAACTACCACAAAAATAAATTAAAATATTAATATTTACACAAGCATGATGTGACGTGAGATGTTTTTTTTTATCCTTTTTAAAAAATATATATCTGTATCTTTTCACCAGTGAAGAAGGTTCATTGTATGTAACCAGGATTATTTCTAGAGTTAAAAGATTCCCCAAGATTTCGAGAAAACATTTTTTTTAGCGATTGACATGAGATGGAGCGTCCTTTTATGTAATGGGGACAAGGCCCCATTTGCCTCCACCCTTTTCTTTAAAGCATATATAACTCTCAGACAAAAAGCATTTCTTCTTTTGCTTCAGGGTAAAAGCCACAAAAAATATCAAATAATGTCCATTACAATATTTCTATCCCAAACTTATTTTTGTGATACCAAACGTTTTAAACTTGTACCGTGTAACAAGTTTATCATAATTTTTTGGTGACACCAAAAATCTCAAACTTGTACTTGTGTAACACATTGATCTTAATTTTTTTTTTTGTAACACCAAAAATTCCAAAGCTTGTACTCATATGACACATATACCTTCTGTCAAGAGTCCGTCATTGAGCATTGTTAAAATTTTTATGTGGCTGCCTGAGTGGATGACGAAAGGTAAATAGTACTAATGTGGCGCCCACGTGACAAAAATATGACAACTAATTATATGTTTTTCTTCTCTTTTTTCTTTTTCTATTTTTTTCTTCCTCAGTAGTCTTCTTCCTTGGTTTGCACTTGACAAACATATCCGTCGCCGCCCTCACCGTTACCATTGCCAATGAGTTTGCCACGTGGAAAAAGAAAAAGGACGAAGAACGAAGGATGAAGGAAAAAAGAAAAGGAAAAAGAAAAAAGAGTAAAGAAAAAACAATTCAATAAATTTACATATTTTTGCCACATGGGTAAACTGCATCAACAGTATCCATGTAGGTAGCCATAAAAGATATTTAATGGTGCTCATTGGTGGAATCTTAATGGAGGGTAAATGTGGCGCACAAATACAAGTTTGGGGTTTTTGTGTTAAAAAAAGTTGGAGTAAACGTGTCACAATGAGCATAGTTTTGGGATCTTCGATGTCACCAAAAAAAAAGTTAGGGTAAAGTGCTACCAAGTAAGATTTTTGGTGTCACAAAAGTTTGAAGTAAACGTGTTACAACGAGCATAGTTTAAAATTTTTGTGACTCTTTCCCTTTACTTTATAGGTCTAACTCGATAGTTTCATCACATATTGGTTGCATCAATGACTTTTAAACTACATATTTATTACAAATCTGTTACATAATACTTTTTTTTGGTCAGAACATCATACATTATTTACTAACAATAACAGTTTGTCAAATATCAGGTTATCCATTTAACTATTACAGTCATACCGAAAAAAATATCCCTCTATTTCAACCTTTTAGTCTACTAGTGATTGAAAACATATTGATTTAAAATTAAAAAGTGATGAATATATAATTCCATATTGACTATTATTTGTTAGGGTTAATACCACGAAAAATCTCAAACTGGTACACTTGCGACAAATTTACCCTAAACTATTTGTTTGAGCATAAAAAATTATAAACTGATACTTCTGTGACAAATTGGATAACCTGATATTTTTGAAGTTGCTATGGAAGTTGGTTAAGGGTTAAATCCTAGGAACGCAGCCCATTTTAGAAGGTATTTTACGACAGGAAAATGTGGAGGAAGAAGAGGTAGAGGCTGTTCTTGAAACTCGAGTGAATCAACGAGCTTTAGTGCACTATGAGCAAGCTCAAATGGATCCAACTCAGGCAGAAACGAACGGACAGGAGGAGGGGATAGTAGAAATGAATGCTGAATATACATTGAATATAAAACAATGGGAGAAAAGGCAGGAATTTGGAAAAAGAATCCTTATGATCCAGGGTGCTAAGGACAAGGTGATTCTCTTTCCTCTTATCTATTTGTGCTCATTATGGAGATTCTTTTAAGAATCGGACAACTGAGAGTTTCAATCGAAAAGGTGACTAGTTCGTTGATCAAGCATGTGCAGACTAGTAGCATGGAGTTTTGCTCGGAGCAATTAAACGAATTTTGCATGAATTAAGGCATAGTGAGACACCGCGTAAGGGCTAGTAAAACACAATAGGTTAAAGAGTTAATGAGTATAACATTACTAGAGACGACCTATAAAATACTCTCTAATGCTTGTATGACTAGGAAATTCCTAGTGGATGCATATAGTATGGTGAGCTACTTGGTGCATGGGTCCCCCATCGACTCAATTAGATGTCAGACTTTCGAAAAATTATGGTCGGTTGACATTGCTGATTATTCTATTCTTGAAATATTTGGTTAGCCTTGTTATGTTCGAGTAACTAATGGTAAACTAGGTGGCAGGGCAAGAAAGTACATAGTTTTGGGTTATAAACAACATGTGCGGACCTATCAGTGGTGGGGTCCGAAATTAAATTCACTTGCTATCAGAAAAGAATTTATATTTGACATGGTTCAATACTTCTGGACAGGAATGATTCTTGCAATGTTTATGTAGATCTGGATCGTATTCAGCTCAAAGTGGAGTTGCAACTAGAAACTCCTAATGTAGCAGGTACTCGTGCTTTAATCAACACACATGATGCATATAAAGAGGTAAAGCTTGTAGATTCAATGATTGCTATAACTGTGGAGTTTGACGAGGTGTGTGTTTGATCTCCTGACATATGTGGATGCAACAATGATTTTGTTTTATCTGTAATAGAGGAGGTTGTGTGTGCGAAAACTTGTGGAACGGCTAAATGTGCAGGTAAACTTGGCATCTCGATGAGGTCCACGGTTACAACGAAGTTTAGCTTTAACTTGAACAAAATAAAGATGGGAGAGTGTGTGCCAATATATTGTGTCCTAGAGAAACAGTGCGACTATTCACAAAGGGGTTGCAGATACTTTTTCGTATTTTTTAATTTTTAATTTTTATTATTATTTAATGGTTATTAAGGCTTCTTACAACTTTTGAAAAGGTGTTTCTGAATTAATAGTTTTTTGAACATGAAGAGTCGTGTCCGAATTTACCGTTTTCATACATGAAGGGTTGTATTCTTTTCAAACACAAAAGGTTGTGTTCTTTTCACTATTATATTTTAAACGATTCTCTTTCATTTTTTTTCCCATAGAAATACGGCCGTCTTTTCCATTGTTCCCCTTTTAGAGTTCTTGAAGAAATCTCAAAATTGCTATCTGATATTTTCATTCCGAAACTTTGTTGTAACCTGAAGGATTTTTTCCGATAACCATTAGCAACGCTTTGTGGGGCAAATAATTTCTTAAAATGAGTGTTATCACGCTTCAAAGTCTGATTTAATTTTTCCCCATTCGTTCACTAAATTTTCAAACATTGAGCACCCACGTAATCAAATGATCCAAAAAGATAGAATAATTGTTTTCTTGTGTGGCAACATTCTCTTCGATGTTCTTAGCAGGGGAAAAACCGGATACCATTTAAAGAGATGGACCGAAATAAGCAACCTTCTTTAGAAAAATTCTAGGTAGGAGGACACCGCAAGTGTCAAAGTTTGTGTACGGCGCACATTTTGGTGCCAATTTTTTTTTTCAAATCACTTAAGTGCCAATTTTTTTTAAAAAAATGATTATTTCAGTGCCAATTCCCATAAGCTTCGCCGAAAATCTTACGTGGAATCTACATGGCTCACTGGAGGATCCCAATCAGCAATAAAAAATCTAAAAAATCTATGAAATATTAAAAAAATTAAAAATAAGCTAAAAACCAAAAAATAAGTTAAAAACCAAAAACAAAAGAAAATAGAAGTTGCAACGGCGAGGGCTTGCACAACCCTCGCTGCCGCCGCCCCACCATCGCTGGCAATGGCAAGTAAGGGTGGGGGTCGACGATGGCTAGCGAGGGCTCGACCTCGTAGATCTAGGCGAGGTCAAGCCCTCACCAGCCATCGGCGGTGGTCGTCGGCCTTTGGCCGGGGCTTGGCGACCCCCGTTGGCCATCGCCCCACCCTTGCCGGCCATTGCTGGCGATGGTAGGGCGATGGCGAGGAGGGCTGTGCAAGCCCTAGCCACTGCAACTTGCCCTTCTTGGTTTTTTTTTAAAAACTTTTTTTAAAGTTTTTTAGCTTTTTTTTTAATTTAACTGTTTAAAAAAAATTGGCTTATTTTGTAAAAAGTCAATCCACGTGGACTTATTTTTTTAAAAAAAAATTACCACGTAATATTAAAAAAATAAAAAAAATGCCACGTGGACCATGTGGTCAGAATCTCTCGCTGTTGGCACTTAAGTGATCTTTTTTTTTTTTTCTGATTTGGCACTTAAGTGAGCTAGCGTAAAATTTTCGCACCAAAGTGAGCGCCATACACAAACTTTGGCACTTCAGGTGTCATTCTACCACAAATTCTACAAGATTCATTCGACATTATCGGGGCATAGAAGTTTCTAACCCAAGCCAATACCTCCACATAGTGTGCATCTATAGTGAAAAGGGAAGCCCTATCACATACGCATGTGAAGACATATTCTACAAGAAAGACATGATAATCGCTGGCAAAAGTTGCATAGCCTCAACTAGAGACGACAACACCAATGTGATACTTAAGCCAGAGAACTTTGTCGACAACATCAGTCCCATAAGAGTTTCCATCAAATGAAATATTTTAAGTAATTGTCGAGAACTACTTAAGCCGGAGAACTTGTTTCCCAAGAACCTCATCACCCATTACAATCTGTAAGTCATAGACAACAATCGGTGTCAACTTTTAGGGACAGACAACAACCATGGCAATCAAGATCTACGGAATTGTGACGGCAACATGTGCGCGTGTTCTGCTTTGTTTGCATGAGAAAGGTCTTCAATACGAGCTTGTGCCTCTTGACTTAGCTGCTGCTGCACACAAGCGACAACCCTATCTTTCTTTAAACGTGAGTTTCATGCAAATTTCTTCGAAGGAAAAGAATTTCTAAAACGTTTATTGATCTGAATAACTCAGTGTTATAATTATAATGATGATGATGAAAACAATAATAGTAAATCAGATGGAGGATTATATGTTATGATGATACATGTTCTTCGATCCTATGAAGGATGTAGTTCTGTTCAGACCAAGAAACATGTACACTTCTGATTATGCACGCAAGATTAGAGATATTTTCATCATGCAACTTATTTTCTTTCTCTTGACAGCCATTTGGAAAGGTTCCGGCATTCGAAGATGGGAATGTTACTCTCTTTGGTAAGTTATAATCAGCTAACTGTTCAACATAAACACAAAGTTTAACCATGCTATGTAGGAAAAAGAGATCAAGAGGGTGATTAATTCTCGTACGTATCTTTATGTATAAACAGAATCGAGAGCAATCAACCGCTACTTGGCACGTAAACACCAAGACATAGGTACTGACCTCATGAGGCACGAGGACTTCACAGAATCGACGATTGTCGAGACTTGGATGGAAGTGGAAGCTCACCAGTTCGATCCTCCAGTTCGGGCCATTGTTGGCCAAATTATGGTCAACCCGATTCATGGGATAGCTCCCGACGAGAAAATAATTCAATCCGAGATCGAGAAGCTGCAGCATGTCCTTGATGTTTATGAGGAGAGGCTGTCGAAGAGCAAGTACCTCGCCGGCCATACCTACACGATGGCCGACCTGAACCACATTCCATATTTGGTGTACTTCATGAGAACTCCTGGAGCCAATGTGATCACCTCTCGTCCCCATGTGAATGCTTGGTGGGAAGACATCTCGTCAAGACCAGCTACGTTGAAAGTCGCTCAGCAGATGAATCTATTGTTAAGAAAGGTTCATGCGGACAAGGGTGTTCTTGTAATTTGATGTGTTTTTATTAGTACTGTTAATAAATTTCTCTTAGCCAAAAGAGCAACGGGGACAATCATCTTTAACAATTGAACAAATTATGAGATTGTTTAATTGCACTGTCCTCTTTTAATTTAAGGCATAAGGTTATTGGATTTGTCGAGTGAGAACAGCATGACCACATTCCTCTCTATTGCCCCTCATTGTGATTGGAAATGTGTACTGAAATTATGTCATTCCATTATCTCCGAGGCATTTAAGAGAGATTGATGTATAAGACCAATGTTGCTCCGAGACTACCCCGACTTTTCATTTGTTCCTCCCAGGGGCCCTTTATCGTATCACACGCGCATCTTCAAGCAATCAAGAGAGGCGCCAAGTACATAGACGAGGCGGTCCCGGGAATGAAAGGCCGGCCTACTCTTCAGACGTGTCCTCAACAACCTGGCGTTCCTAATTTAGTACTCTCACAATTTTGCGAATATTTAAATGATTTTATTTGACATAAGTTCCACCAGTGTTCACTACTAACTTTTGTACTATTTATTGAGTCACCAGAACTGGACTTGAAGGTTAGATTATTGAATTTGTTTGATACCATTAAAGATCCCCAACTGTTTTTTACTCTGAACTAATTTTTGTTTCGTAAAGAATCTCGAAATGATGCCCTGGTCCAAATTTATCCCCTCTTAGCATTTGTCTAATAACCCAATAAATGCTTGTCAACACATGCGAATGGATTTTTCATTGGCAAAATGCTAACTAAAAATAGATTTGGGTCGGTAAGACCACTTTAGATTTTTGTAAGACCAAAATTATTTTTAAGTAAATGTGTCATGGTACTAATTTGAGATTTTTAATGATATTATTCCGATTGAATTTAATGCATCATGCATAACCATCATCAAGTTTTTCAACCTCTCTCGGCCTGGTGTGCTCCTTTAGCCCACGTGATCACCTCTCGTCCACATAAGTGCTCTTGGGTCACCGGTGAAGATGAGGCGGTGGCGCCACTCCTACCGGTTACCACCGCCAAATAGCGTCGATCCCTCTCTCATCTATTTTGATTAAATTGTTGGCTTTCTTGTTATCCTTTCTTTTTAGAAAAGCACATCCTTTTTCTTCTTATTAGACATCATGTGATACCAAAAAAAAAATTAACAAGGCCAGATAGGAAAAAAAACATGGCCATAATAAGTATTTTTCATCATAAAAATAAAAAATCAACGGAAGTTTTAATTGTGATTTTTGAAAAATTTTAAATTTGATTGCACTGTTTAAAATTTTTAAAATTTTATTAAATTTTTTTATTACTTTTAGTATTTCTGATGTGCTTATCTTTAACAAAGTTTTCGACCAAAAAAAAAATTCTTTAACAAAGTTGAAGGGACTTTTTTTTTGTTGTCGAAAGTTGATTGGTATTGGAAAAAAAAACGATGAAGTTGGATTTATCACACCCCAATTAGGGGTGTGTAAACTGGACCAGACCGGTTCGGACCGGACTGACCCCACCGGGTTGGTCCGGTCCTTGAAGGGGGCGGTCTGGTCCCCGGTCACAATAAATGGGACCGATGGCCGGGCGGTCTAGTCCTCGGTCCCATGGTGGATGGGATCGAACCGAACCGCCAGGATTGGACCGCCTAGAAAAAAAAAATAAGAAGAAGAAGAAGAAGAAGAAGAAGAAGAAGAAGAAGAAGAAGAAGATGCCAACACCATCTTGTTGGGATATCAAACTCTTAAGATCACTTATTGACCAAAAGAGAAAAGCAATTTCCTTGCTTCTAAAATAAACTGCAGAATTTGAAGTTTTTCACACAATAAATTAGAACCGAGCGGCATCCAAGTTAAGTGGATGAAGCTTTAGTAGCTGAAGGGTTTGGCAACAAATGTTTGATCGGACATTTTTGTTATTTCGGGGTATATTATAGCAATACGATCTCTTTAGCCTAATCCGAACCTGTCTAATGAATCAAAAAAGAGTCGGAAAAAATAAGATAGATCACACTCTCACACAAGAGGAATTTACACTGGTTGGGCAGTTTCTTCCCTCAACTAAACTGCACAATTACCAGTAGCCTCTAGTCAAGTTCGAAGTAAAAAAAAATTAATTTTTTTTGGTGTTAGCGGTCCCATTGGGACCGGACAGGACCGACGGTCCTAGGCTAGTCCGGTCCCAGTCCGGTCCCCGAAAATTTGGGGACCTGGACTACCGGTCCGGTCCCCGGTTCCATACCGGGACCGGACCGGCTCGGACCATGCACACCTCTAGCCCCAATCATAGTTCTCCTTTGAAGTTACTCAAAAGATGAATGGACCACCTATAGTAACGAAGAGTTATCACCGTTAATATAGGTTCATTATCCAAAAAAAAATTCAAACTTTAGCATATGTCCCAATTATATCAAAAAAAAAATTATCATAAAAAAGCCTCCCAATTTTTACATTTTGCCGGCCTAATACCCAAAAAAAAAAAAACATCAACTTTAGCAAATGTTCCAATTATATCCAAGAAAAAAAATTGGTCTCATAAAAAACCCTCAATTTTTATTTTTATCCCAATTATACCACAGTTAGCCTTCCGTTCATAATAACCGTTAGTTAATTTTACGTGAAATTTTCACGTTGTTAATGAATTATACCTTAGCAAAGCTGACGTGAAAAAATCTTCCAACTTCTCTTCTGTTGTCTGCTTCCCTTATACATTGCCAGGAGATAGCCACTCAAGACGGCGCGTTTCTAATTTTCCCCGACACTCAACAGCCCAAAGAACTGCTAGACATGAAGATCTGATTATTTGGACAAACAATCTCAAACCTTGTCGTCCTTGAAACGTACTATTTCCAAATTTCGAAGATTTATTGATAAATTCGGCCAGAAAATTAGAGACACGTAGGATTAACTAACGATGATTATGGACGGAAGGCTGACGATGGTAAAATTGGAACAAAAGTAAAATTTTAGGGTTTTTTATGAAACAAAAAAAAGTTTTAGATATAATTAGGACAAATGCTAAACTAGGGGGGTTTTTTGGGTATCATGCCGATAGAATTGGATAAAAAATAAAAGTTGACGTTTTTTATGAGATAAAAAAATGGATATAATTAGGACAAATGCTAACGTTAAATTTTGTTTTTGTATTAGGACCATTAATATAATGACAATTACGTCCTCTTCTGTTCTACTGTATTCCGGCAAGGTGCAACGCCGAGTTGTATTCCTCTTACTCGTACGTACGTACGAAAATCACTCTGAATCGGAGTTGTTTCTTGATAATCCGCAATGATTTCTCTGCCCTATTGCTGATTTTAGACCAAAAACCACTCTGTTTGAGTAAACTAGAAATGATAATCACAATGCACACACACTGTTTGTTGAAATGCGCTTCAGACATAGCTGAGGAGTAACTCTTGAGTTTGTGTAATCTGAGGATGCGTGGGTGTGGATTAATCACCTCATCATTGTGTGGACTTGATTTCGGCTGCATTTCCATTGTTGTTAAGACTGCATCTGACCGCATTTTTTGTCCTTCTTTGCTTTGCGTCCCGGTGTGTCCCCGTGTCCGTCCATGGTGACCGCCGGAGAGAGACGTCCGAGGGGTGTTGACGCGCATTCAGGTTTTCGAAGACTGACTGACGGTGGCACTCCGGCGAAGGTTAGGGTTAAACGATGGTATGTGTCACGCCCCGCGTCCCGACGAGCCCGCGTCATCCCGAAACACATCGCTCCGGTCGAATATCAATACGACATCCTAGGACAAGTCGCCGACCCAAATCGATACTTAATCACTTAGAAACGAATGCTAACGGAAGCAAATGAAAACACCCAGACAAAAATTCAAACAGTAGGATAGAGAAGAGAGAAACAGGAAAACAAACCATCATATAAATATGCTAAGGTTCAAGTTACAGACGCGGACAACACCAGGAGCAGCCATCAACTACAAAAGGGTACCATGGCCTACTAACCTATATCCACTACTAGGATATACCAAAAAGGGGAGGAACACTATCCTAGTCTTCAACCCTTGTCATCACCAGACATCGGCTCCTCTTCAGGATCAGACTTCATAGGCTCCTCGACACACTCCGACTCCTCAGGCGCAGTGTCCGGATCAGTAACTTCACCATCCCACGGCTCACACTCGATAGGGTCCAACTCCATGGAATCACCATGTTCATCCTCGTCATACGGTACGCTGTAAACTTCAAGAGGTTCACCCCTCCCTTCTTAAGCTCCTCTAGTCTATGCCAAAAACTCATGAATCTTCCAAGATCTATTTCCTAAGTCTATCCTCACAGTACTAGAATGTCTATAGAACACCCTACCATCACCCAATACATACTTCGTCACTATACGGTCGATACGTCTCGGTATCCCAAAAAGCGATGATGAAGCCATAATCAGGAACGAGGTTCTAAAAGGTGTGGGAATACAATAATGAGAATAAATCTCAATAAGCTAACCCCTAAGCCTCGCTCAGGATAACGGTACCTCCAAGCCAACCTAACATGCAGTTTCAAACCCAACCAGACTACTAGCTCAGCCACATCAGACAATAGAACACATGCCCACTAAACACCCTAAAGTTAAGTGTTTCATCTAGAGTAAATCAAAAACCAACAAATCAATCAATCCAGCTTACAACTCAATTCCGATGCACTCATCAATACATAGCAACAAGTTCATATACGTATATAGTCAGAACGAAGAACGACCCGCGTTTAACGCCTCAGGTCCGGGCTACAACCCGCGTTTAACGCATCAGGCATGTAACCAACTGTCTCATTAGACATTATATCCCGCGTTTAACGCACCAGGATCAGGTCAACTCCCCGCGTCATAACGCATCAGAGCTTTAACGACATGAATATCATAACTTCCATTTCTAAACATACCTCGCGTAAACACACGTTAAGGTAAGAATTCATGCATTAAAAAATATACCGGTTATTCAGCTAATTACTCGAAAGCTAAGCATGGCATAAGTTCCACAATAATTCCACAATTGCACCAATTCCTACCCAAAATGCTTACTAAGCAAAAACAAGCAATCAAGCCACAATTGGCACATCCGGGCTACATGGCCGAATACACATACACACGAGCACATTGCAAACTCATCAATTTAATCAATGGCACAAGATCACCATCAAATCAGTCCCTACTTCTCATGTGCACAAAATTACTCAAACTAGCTCAAACTAAGCTATTTGCAAACACGAATCGATCTACGTAATTCTGAACCTTCCAATTGATTCTCCAACCACTCTAAACCACAAGACAAGTCCCCAAGATCATCTTAAACCTCATTTCGAATTCGGATCAGCCCATGAACAGTGATAATCTTCTATGAACAGTGATAATCTTCGATGAATAGTGAACTTCTTCGATGAATAGTGCTTCGAAATTTCATAACTATGTACATCAACCTCTAATAGACTTAACTAACTATTTCTAACACCCAAATCACTTTCCAAGCTCCCAAGATCATCAAAACCAATTTTTCCATTTTCGGATTCCTTCGATGAACAGTAACCCGACACCTAAAAATTCACTAACTCCACTCCTAAACATGCTCATTAGTACTATATTAGCCTACACAAGGATTAGGGGGTTTGCTTACCTAAATCCAAGCTTGAAAACCACAAAAATCTCCAAAGTGCAGCCCCCAAGTGCTCACGGCAGCAGTGGCGGTGGACGGCGGTGTCACGGCAAGCTGGACGGCAGTGGTGCAAGGGCTGGTCGGCGGCGGCTTGGCGGCTGGACCGGCGACAGCGTGAGGCTGGACGGCAGTGGCGTGAGGCTGCAGGTCGGTGGCGCAAGGAGGAGTAGGGGAAGGAGAGAGAGCAAGAGAGGAGAGAGAATGGCAAGAACACACCCAAAGCCTTCCTTAAGCCTTGAGTGGGAGTAGGTGAGTTGGTGAGGGTTGTTCATGAGGTTCAAGAAGTGACTTGGAGGTGGTTGATGGGGTTTTTCAAAAGTTCAAATTCCCATCAATGTTTTTGGCTCTTGCAAATGAATGTCTAAAGGAAACTGGTGATCTGCAAATGTCGGGACTGATCGGGAATTTTGGCACAGGCGATCCATTTGGCTGGCCACTGAACTCTGAACCAAAATGAGGTGATGTCCAAAACATTAGTCATGAAATTCTTGATAATTGATATCCAATTTCGGGGTCTAATTCACGGTCCACACCAGTCGATTGCGACTTTAAAATATCTCAAACTGACGGGCGACTTTTAGGAGTTACGTGTACCAACCCGCGATAGGTCCACGTACTTAAATTCCTAGTTAGCATTTCCCTTACAGTCAGTCATCTCGAGAGTGATCAATTCCAAGTGAGATAAATCTAGAGTGCAATAACAAGATATCCATTCATTCATAAATCCCGAAAATGGGTTGAATTTCAGAATGTCACAGTATGGCTCGGCTTAATGATTGAATAGGTCGATCCCAAGTAAGATTATTCTGGCGGTGACGGTAGGGCTCGAACGACCAATTCTGGGTTTTGAGAACATGGGACTGGGCGTAGGAGGAAGACATGGATTAGGAGAAAAAAGGAAAATAAAAATAAATGACAAAGAATAAGGAAAGAAGAAAGACGGAGATTTAGGCCCATTTCTTTCACCAAAAATGAATGATTTAGAAGATATTCTCCTTCGACCAAAAAAAAGAAAAAGATATTCTCCTAAAAATGATTATCTGCGTCACTCCAAATAATTAGCCTTCGACCAGGAAAAAATTAATTAGTCAATATAAACTATTTTCATGCAAATAATTAGCCTCCGACAAAAAAAAAAGAGTAATTAGCCAATATAAATTATTTTCATCATCAATAACAATTTATATATAAATAATTTTGTGGATGATAAAAATATTTTTCGTTAATTCATATTAGAAAGTAATTTAAGTAATATTTTCTGTAAAAACATTTTTCAAATTATTTTTTTTCGGAGATTTTTAGGCTAAATTTCTTTTTAAGGAGAGTTGGGCTTAGAGCTTCATGCAATCATGGGCGTATAAGAGATAATTTCGGATGTGGGCTTTGAAAGTTCATGACTAAGGAGGGCTTAATGCAATATAGCCCATTGATGTCACAATCCCAGATTAATATAAAATGGATTCATTAACAAAAGTATTTTAAATCGTACTAAGGATTTTCATTAACATGGGATAATGATTGCATATATATCTTCTTCAAGAGGACCTACATTTTTTTTTTCTTGAGTAGAGAGAGGACGCCCAACTTCACACTTGTCAATGCCTTGACACAAATGACGTTAATCACACAGTAATTTTTTGCGCACGCCATAAGGACAATTTAATTATGTGGACACAACGTCAGATTCACATCATTAATGATCAAGATTGAGTATGATCACATATTACCTCTATACACATTAGTTTTGTTTAAAGGAGAAATTTCCAAGACACCTATTTCTTTTCCAAGTCACGCAAATTGGATTACTTGTCAAGTGGAATATTGAAATTCTTTTTAACATAAACAACTTTTTAACACAGACAAATGTTTATAAATTTTATTCTCTGTGCATTAGCTATTCAATTCTTTCGTATTGTCTACATATTATATAACGAGATGACCGGATGGAACAAAAAAGGCCGTAATTAAAGATTTATCAAAATAAGATCGCAATTATATTTCCCATGCAAAAACATAAAAGATGAAATTTAATTAAATCAAAAATCGTATTTGGCAAAACCAAGCTGAGACCCCATCCCAATCTTTCGCAACACCGCAGGGTTACTTCTCATTTGTGCATCTTTCTTTCTCATTACCTACGCTTAGACTCTTTATATGGAGCCTTTAATGAGAATAAAACCCCCTTCATTAGATAAGATGAAAATATTAAAATGACAGTTAAACTTCATTCATGTAGATTGACAAGAAATAATGTTATTCATTGAATGTTCATGATAACAAATATCAATTGATATATATATATATATATGCATAAATCATTACTATTAATGTATTTTTAGATACTCCTCTATCTCTTGCAAATTCGATGTAAAAGGCCAACTCTTTGATATAATCAGGAGAGACTCGATATTTTTTAGATTACTAAAATAACAATTAACAAATTCAGCATAGAACTGAGTCTTTCAGGTAGGAGGACGAAGGACAAAGAACAGATACGTATCATATCCTTGACAGCTATCGAATATAAGATACGAGAAAACATATTCTATCCTGATTTTTATTCGGACGACCAAACCTAGCTTAAGAGGATAATTTTGATTTTTTTTTAAACAGTTTAAATTTGACAGAAACCCATAATAGGAAAATAACTAAATTTTAGGAAACTATGTAAGTAAGAAAATATTGTTTATTTAGAGTTAAAAAGAGTAGATTTAGTTGGGAAATAGTCCCATCCAATGAGGAAAACCTCCATAAAACCCTAGCAAAGGACCGAACATGCAGAGCAACAACACTCTTCGCGACAAACCTCTGAAGAAGCTCACATTCAAGAACGCCCGATGAGGACGCTGGACGAGAAGGAGACGACCCAGGTGTTCGAGAAGCTCTTCAAGTTCACCGGCAACAACCTCAAGAACATCGTCGACAGCCCCTCCCACGAGGGGCCCGACCCGGACCCGGGCCGCTACTGCTTCCGGCTCTGCAAGAACCGGGTCTACTACGTCAGCGAGTCGCTGGTCAAGCGCGCCACCAACATCGGCCGCCACAACCTGGCCTCCCTCGGCACCTGCGTCGGCAAGTTCACCAAGGGCGGGAGCTTCCACCTGACGGTCCAGGCGCTGGGCATCCTGGCCGCGAACGCGAAGCACAAGGTCTGGCTCAAGCCCACCTCGGAGATGTCGTTCCTCTATGGGAATCACGTGTTGAAGGGCGGGTTGGGGAGGATCACCGAGAACATCAACCCAGGTGATGCGTCGATTTCAGCTAAGAGATTCTGCGAATTTAAGTGTTGTTTGGTTAATGTAATGTTTCGGCTTGAGGTGTTGTGTCTGGGTTTTGGAACGTGAGAGCGATGCGAAGCAGCGGGAGTAGAAACTTAGATCGAAAGGAACGTCATTGGGGTGGCGAAATGAAGGAACTTCGTCTGAAGTTTTATATGCTATCGTATAAATTGAACTTAGGATTTTCACTTTGTGCTGATAGGGTATGTAGTCAATGTTTAAATTGGTGATGTACTGTATCTTCCTGGTCTTTATACAGAGTGAAGAAGTATCCAGATAGATTGAAAATTCAGCTTGAATCCCCTGTTTTTTCGGGTAAAACACGTTAGGTTGAAGAGCCCGGTCAAGGCAACCCTATTGAAGGGAACATTTGCAACATAGGACCGTAGGGAAATCTCATCTTTCGTTGAGGTTTCAATACAATGGATCAACTGTAATTTGCTGGTAAAATGTAGCCTTGACGGAGATGATGGAAGGAACTCCTACTCTGACTAAAGTTGCGATATCTAATCGGAATTTTCAGCCATCTATCTCTTTTCTTTCCATGGCTCTATATCTCTTGGCTTTGTCTCATTGTCCATCTTGGTCATTTGATTCCGTCCAAATAAGCTCCTACTCCTCTTTTTACTTTACTCTTGGCCCTTTTTCATGTAACGTTTTCTTGCTATGTAGTTTATTGGTTTGTTTTGCGAAATGTTGTTTTATTTTTTAATGTAAGAACCCTTAATTAAGTGAGAGGTGAAGATTGTGATTTTCTTTATGTAGAAATTAAGGTTCTAGTCTGTTTAAATTGATTCATCTCTGTTTTTGTAGAAATTAAGGTTGTAGTCTGTTTAAATTGATTTAACTCTGTCTTTCTGCTCTTGGTTTTGGTTAGTCAAATATCTTGGTTCTTAGACCAAAGGAGATAGATGTTTTTTGTCAAGATCGATGAAAACATAAAAGTACAATTATAAAATTTGATGTTCCGTTTATTGTTATTAAAGAATGACTAATTGTAGTTTTGATGATGTTTGTTTTCCACTTGTATTTAGATTTCTCAAAACTTGGTAAAATTAGGGACAAGAGATTATGCCACCCAGACCGATACTCAAGAAGGTCCCATTTAAATTTGTCTTCCTCGTCTACTTGTGTGGGGGAAAATGGTTCATTAATCAATTGAAAGAGATCTGATAATTGAAGACAAATGTTGTGACAGGTGATGGAGTGGTGGTTTTTTCAATGTCTGACGTGCCTTTGGGATTTGGGATTTCGCAAAGGTCGACACAGGATTGCAGGAAGTTGGATCCAAATGGGCTTGTTGTGCTACATCAGGCAGATATTGGAGAGTACTTGAGGATGGAGGATGAACTTTGAATGTGGGTTTGCTTATACATTGGTTTGTTTTGCTACTGTTGTTCAGATCTTTGTAAGAGCATTGTAACGGCATTGAATGACCATGATCTTGAGATATAAAAGAGAAGAATTATGCAGTAATTCATTTTTGCCCTTTCCAACCTCGTGGAGTGGCTATTTCGTTGGTTTTGCACCATGTCAATTTCTCTATAATTCATCTTTGCCCTTGCCAACCTCATGGAGTGGCTATTTTGTTGGTTTTGCACCATGTTGATTTCTCTGATATGCTTCAAAGAAACATATTGTTCCGATATTGTGGAATGACTGAGGTTTTAGAGATATTATTTTGTCATGAACATTGTTTAGGATGCTGAGATATGCAAGTCTGGTTGATCTTTTTTATCATGTCGCTATGCCATGGAGTTAGCCAACTCCTGTTTTCAGCTTTTTAAGTTGAAGATCATACTTTTGGGCCGTTCAAACTTTTCAGCTCTTGGCGAAATGGTCGATAGAGCTCTTGCTTGCGCATGCTCAACATGATACTGTTAAGGTTTGTACTTCCAAAAATACAGCTCCACAGTTCTTTAAAGGAAAGTTTAGCAGTTTTAAGGTTGCACTGCAGTGTGGTTCATGGTTGGTCTAAAAGTGGACATATGAAACTTGACTCGGCCGGCTTCATTAGTATGTTGTGCTTTACAAGCCGAGTCTTCTGCTTCTTTTGTTGATATGTCTAAGAAAAGGGTAACCTACAGTGGTTGGACCAAGTGGTGCAGGGAAAAATACAATTGTACAGCTACTGGCTCGCTTTTACGAGGTTTGCTAATAAATTTTTAGCATTTCCTATCTTTTTTCTAACACTGAATCCTTATGTCATCCTTGGAAAATTATTTGAAATTGTTTTAGTTTATGCAGCCGACCAAAGATCGCATTACTGTTGCAGGAGAGCATGTACAGACATTTGATAAAAGTGAATGGGCCCAGGCTGTTTCCATCGTAAATCAAGTATTTTTTTCAATCTTTCGTCTCTGATTTAGGATTTAAGCACCATATGAATCGAATGGGGAGATTACTTAGCTACCATCGTCAATCCGTAGTCTCCATTGTGATTTAGCTGTCATCTGCAGTGACTGTTGTCTGACATTTACAATCAGCAATAAGAAAAGAGGTAAAAGAGTGTGGATGTCCAATAAAAGAGGTAAAAGGGTGTTGATTTGCATTAACATTGTGCTGTAAGAAGAGAGCTAGGTGACTTATTGTGGGTGTTCTGTTGGATGGACGAGCCTTTAGTTTTTCATACAAGTATCTCTGTAAGTGGAGCTTCTTTTTGTTTTTTGTTTTGGTAGCTTACCACGTGTGACTCTGTTTTTTCAACAACATAAAGAAAGTAGAAAGGCGAAACTCGGCCTCCATGTATTTAGTTTCAAATTTGAATTTGCTATGTCCATGTACTATCCCATAAATGAGCATCACATGCTCACTGATGTTTATGTTTGAGAACATGGTCTTTGAGTAGGAATGGCTTGGGTCTAATGGTGACAGACCCTGCATTTGTGGGGGGGCGAACTTGAATTGCACAAATACCCTATTAAAAAGAAGAAATCCTTAACTTTTGAATATAAGTTCTAGAAACTAGTGTCTGCGTTTGGGCAAAATCTTTAATTCGACATGTCATCCTACGCACTATCATGAGTTTAAAGAGTTGTACTCCCTCTCCTTAGCTTTGCCGGTGTCTCACCTAGGAGGAATTGATGGTTCAGTTACCTTCTTTCTTGCCTGCTCTTTGTAAAGCATTTGGAAACCAGAGTGCATATGTTTGCGGTATTGCTTATTCTTATGTATCATATATCCAGCATCTTAAACCAGTTGAAGAGGAGCCAATGGGATCTGGCTATCTTAAACCAGTCAAAGGGTATTATCTCCAGAATTTGCTCTTGTTAATCCTGTGCATTGCTTTTCGAAGGCTTGGAGGATGCATTGCTTTAGTTAGATGACTTGGTTTACAGGTGCTGAAGAGCTCGTCGAAAGACCAACGTCGGTATAAGTTCCGACGATACCTTTCTCGGCCATTCGGGGCAACTGTCAAGTGTAAGTTCCGCATGCAACTCCATTCGTTCCCTTTCTGCCGTCCTGCAGGTGAGAAGGCAAAGTGACGATACTTCTTGTTCAAAGGAGATATCGCACGAGAGGATCGCCACTTCTAGTCTGTTCATCCCATGCTGCAATGGGTGCTCATGGACCGTTTTGGTGCCATATATCTTATACCTCTCTCCAAGTGGGCGAAAATCTGGGACTGTCAGATTTAGCCTCCACAATATCTGACTCTACTTTGCACTATTACGCTCAAATATTTTTCTCATTTTTCGGCATTTGGATCGCTTAGGAAATTGAGGAAAAATGAGTTAACGGAGAATGTTTTCCTATCAAATTTTAAATTCAGGAAAGTGATTTCTTTTAAAAAGATTGAAATCTTTTTTCAAGTAATGTCATAATTTTTGCGAAATAAACAGAGATTTAGACCCTTTTCTCTATGCTGCGGTGCGGTTCATGGCAGGTTCATGTCCACAATCTTGATCTGGGCCTAAATGATCAACTGATTGCCAAAAAGGCCCAAGAAAATCTGTCGATTGTCGAGTGAAATTACAGTCATAAGTTGTCATACAATGGCAGAGATATTATCCTTATTTTTTGCAATTTTATTTTCATGCTGCCTATAATGGCATTTGACTATATAAGACGATCTTCTAAGGAATAATTGTAAATTTTGAATTATGCAAGATATCAATTTATTTTTTCTTTAAGTTATCTTTTGTGTCAATGCTATGTCTTTTCCATAATGGAAGATTTCATGCGACTTCAACTTGGGAGTGCTTTCAATCTTCTTGAGTGGAAAATAGTGAGGAGATGATGTGGCATGATTGGGAATTTAACTTGAATTTTCTTATTCTTTTGGAGTTGTGGGAGCTTTTTAGGTACTAAAAATTTCACTTTTATATTTAATTATATAGTAATATTTTGTAGACATTAAAAACTAAATATTCGATCTTTCTGTGTTTATTATTACAAAGATACGTTTGCATATTTAAACTTGAACTTTACCGTCGCTAACAAATCATTAATTTATTTCGCCGATACGATCATACTATAGGTTCTTGATTCAATTGTTATACTCTTTTGTAATATTTTGAATTCGTGTTTTTACGCAAAATAAAAATCGTTGAATAATTATTACATGAATGCTGTCGGCATATCTATGGAGATATGCAACACCAATTCTTCACTAAGTGTTTTTTTTTTTGCCCTCCACATTTCTTTGACAAAATCAACTTATCTGAATTCGTAATATAGATTTGTGAATTCGTGATATGACATGTACCGCCGGTCATTGAATCTCAAGTCTGCATAATCTAGTAGGTATATTTAAGTGGCTATACCAATATGATATATCAAATGTGTTTAAACAATACTACCATCTTCAAATACAAGAATGATATGAATATCCTGATTTGTTTTTGTTTAAACACGTGTCGCTCACGGCGGCTAGGTGAGCAACACGTGTCAACTACTTACAACCACCCTGCTTTCACAGTATAGTGAAGATGAAGCCCTTTGGGCTATACCCCAGAATAACTAGCATTTCCAGATGTTCCATCCTCCATTACCAAAGTAGGTGAGACCTCTTCTCCATGGAAAAGTAACAATTATATTATCAAAAAATAAAACCATGATGTCTTGTCGTAAATTCTTTTGATTCTAGATCCTCCATCTACAAGACATTCTTCTTTTCCGTGAAAATCGAGATATATAAAGTTGTTCGTTCCATTTCAAACGATAAAATCAATGATTGCTCGACGTAAGTTTTGTGTATCCCACGCTTTCCATCCTCTGATCTAGTTAATTGTATATGTAAAGATGTTGTCATTCTCATTCAAGCATGGAATTTTATCACCAAGTTATCCTAATATTCATTAGGGAATAAATACTACATTCCCAATGTCTAGTACTTTATTCCTTACATCAATGTGATTTCCCATCATTATTATAATAAAAAGTTGGGCATAAACCCTACGCTAGAGAAGCAAAGTGTTTCTTTGTTAGCTTTAACCATATTCCCTCCACAAATGCTTCTCCACAATCCAAGAATACTATTATCTTTGCCCAATAAGGCTTAGCTACAACTAATAATGAGTATTATGGGGAACAAATTCATATCCTTCCATAGGGGACCCTAAATAAATGAATTAAAATTAGGGTTTTGCAATGAATTGTGGTGGAAAATTATTATGTGGGAGCTCACTTTAAAGGGAAAATTCTCTTTATGTATAATTGAATTTTAGTTGCATAGTAGTGGTGTATAGGTGCTTCAGTCTTACATATATAAACTGAGTGGGGAAAATTACCCAATCAGTCCTAAACCCATTATACGGATGCCAATTCAGTCCTAAACTTTTTAACTTTACCAATTTGGATCTAAACCTTTATGCGAAATTCCATTAGTAAAATCACTGACGTGGCAGTCCAATATTGTTGACCGTCCTATGTGGCACACCGCCACGTCAGTGATTTTCGACGAAAATTGACCGGAATGACAAAGAGTTGCGACTAAATTGAAAAACAAAATTAAAAACTTATGATTGAACAAATATTTGTACAATATGTTTAGGATTGAATGGACAATTCTTCCGTTTTGAGTACATGGGAATCCAGAAAGGAAGCGGGAAAATGCACAAGGGAAACTCCATTCATGGAACTTAGATGAATTGAATACTTCATGTAGAATATCACTTGATGTTGAAGTTTAAATTTTGTTAGAATATCACAATTTACAACCTAAGCGTTTAGTGAATAAACAACATACTAACTTATGAATTCCTATTAAATTATATTGAAGTGTCTGAATCCTAAATACATGTTTTTCCCCCTGTTCTTCACCTAGCCGCTGCTTGACTCCACGACTACCGCCGATCACGCCTAGTGTCGAGTTGTCACTGCAATCCACTGTATTCCCTTCACTTTTACAGTAAAAGTTTTACTTTTGTCTCTAAACTTGTGCACTTTTTTCGGATCAAGGCCTTTAACTTTAAATTTGTCTACAATTTTCTAATCAAGTCTCTCTTGAGCTTGATCAAATTGATTTTGAGGCGACATATCTGTTAGAGCCATAAAATTTTTTTACATGGCCTCTCGTGCAGTATAAGGGCCAAGAAATCCCTACTCAATATCCGATTGGGAAGTGTTCATCTTTGGGTTTTTTAGTCCAACGTATAAGCTGGTCAACATCGGCCAAAAAATAATCTGGCCCTCTGTTCGGGTCGGAGGGACATGTTAACTTTAATTAATTGGATTTGAAGCCGGAGATATGCAATTAGAAAAGTTATGCATGTTCAGTTAGGACGTGATTAGACAAATTAAATGTGTTCAAGGACTTGATTCGAAAAAATGCGCTGAGTTCAGGGGCCAAAAAGGACTTTGATCTAAATTTACATCGTAAAAATTATTCTTTAGAAGGTGGACACATTAGCTCATATGATTTCATCTGTTCAGATACATTAATTTTGTTTTCTTTTTTCCATTCTTCCTTTGTATTCCTCTATCTCTCTCTCTCTCTCAGGTCACCACCTTCGGAGATCCTCGACAGGAAACCCCATATTAGAGGTCGTTGCATGGTGGTCGTGACTACTCTTCCCTTTTTTTTTTTTTTTTTTTTTTTTCGGATAATGACACAAATGGTTCATGAATTTTGGCCAAATGTACAATATGATCTTTAAACTTTTAATTTATTTGATGTAGTCCATGAATTTTGACCCAATGTGCAATATCGTCCCTAAACTCTTAATTTGTTCAATATGATCCATGAACTTTTGGTTTATGTTCAATATAATCATTGAATTATATGAAAATGTTCAATGTCATTCCTAAACTCGAATTGATGGGAGGGACAACATTGAACATTTTCATATTATTTAGGAACTAAATTGAATATGTACCAAAAGTTCAAAGGCTACATTGAACAAGTTTAAAGTTCAGGGACCACAATGCACATTGGGTTAAAGTTCAGGGATCACATTGAACAAATTAAAAGTCTACGGACCACATTCCAATTGAGTCAAAGTTCATGAACCAGTTGTGTCATTTTTCCTTTTTTTTTTTCGGAGAGAGAGAGAGAGGGAGGGGGGGGGGGGTGGAGGATTTTTCTTTTTGGACTTGTGTGTGTGTTACTTCTTTCGAAAGTGCGAGTGTATTTTGGTGAAGTTGGGTAACTAGATGATGTCGTCGAATATGGATCCCCGTCACTTAGGTTTTGTCGATGTACCAATCATAGATGGTAAACTTTAGTTGTATTTCTAATTTTAGAGGATATCAATCTTATCTTTTCACGTTGATATTTGACGCGTAACTATGCATGAAAAGTCCAAATTATCAGGAGAGGCATTCCAGCATGCTCGTACGTAAAGCCCTAATCATGCTCGCAAGTCGAAATCAAACATTAAGCACGAAACCAACAAAAAATCTTTTAGGACTGCGATGGATCATTGCTTCTTCTTTATTTATTTTCCCCTAGATGAGAAAAAGAAGAGGCCAATATGGAAAGGCATATGCTCTAAAAGGATGATACCCCAGTATGTTGCCTTAGTTAATTTATCGGACTTCAAGTTTGGCTTTTTCTAAGGGACAATCACATGGGCTTGTACTCACCCACCTTTTTTTTTTTCCCTTTTAGGTGTAGATTGGGTTAGTACTTTTAAATTTTGTTCCCTTGGACGTGTAACTTCATTCCAATAAAGAGAATGACTACAACAACTCGTTTTTATTCTCCCCCAAAAAAAGTGGGTATGTCTTGGAACTGATTTGATTTGCGCCACCTCATCCTGGTACGTTTGTGTCTTGATTATTTATTCCTTCCGTAAGGGTTAGTACATAAGATGCCAGACGGTATTCCAGCAAAAAGGAGTTGGTTGAAGGAGATGAATCGGAGAAGTTCACGTTACATGACATTATCGTCACGCTTACTCTGGTGTTTGTGGAGGTTAGGGTTCTGGGAAGGACAATGAAATGAAGATTATGATTCCTTAGTTTTGGGGACAAGAATAGCAAGGCTGTCATAATATTCGTACGGTGCTCACTTGAGTGTCATAACTTTTTTCTTGCTCACTTAAGTGCCACAAATTTGAAAAATCAATCACTTAAGTGCTATCGGCGATTTATCTAGTAGGAAAATCCGACGTGGCATCGCCGGTGCTAATGTGGATAATTTTTTAAAATTTTCTTTCTTTTTATATTTTTTCCTTTTTCTATTCTAGCCAGCGAGGGTCACCTACTACCCTCGCCAGACGCAAAGGTCTGGGCGAGGGCCCAAGGGCGCAACGGTTCTCGCCAGATCTGGGAGAGGCCGCAAGGGCAAGGCGACCTCGCCCAGATCTGGCGACGGCCGCCTCACCCTCATCCAGGGCCTTCTTAGCCGGCGTGGTTCGCCGGCACCGAAAAAGAAAAAACAAAGACAAAAAAGGAAAAGAAAAATCACAAATAACAAATCAAAAATTCAAAATAACAATAAAAATCCACATGGTAAATTTTTTATTTTGAAAAATTTCATGTCGGATGAAAAATTAAGTAAAAATCCACGTAGGTCGATTGGCCGAAAATGGTACTCAAATGATCGATTGTACTCCGATGCGGCACTTAAGTGAGCGAAAAAAAAAGTTATGACACTCAAGTGAGCGCCGTACAAAAGTAATAATACTCTTACTGTTCTTGTCCCTTTAGTTTTGGAACGATCTAGAACGGGTCACTTCGTTTTCGGAATGTAGGTTTCCATTGATTAATACTCTTTGTGATCACTTTTACAGCCAAACAACTTTTTTGAGCTAGTGTATTCTAAATTCCATAGTTACATATATTGTAAATGATCTTTTCTTATACATACATAAAATCTGAAATGATGAGGTATTGCGCGACAAGTTAGACCACATCAAATAAGAGTTACAAACTAAAATATTGAGTCGATAAGACTGGTATTCATGTGAAGACATCTATGTCGTTTATTAGAACGCAATCATCTAATTGTGCAAGTTCAACAAATTATCTGTCAATGAATAAGGGGAAAATTCCAAATAAGGGGTTGAAGTGCCATCATTTTCTTAAATAAAGGTCTGAAGTAGACATTGTTTAAAATAAGGGCCTGGAGTGCCTTTATTGTTTCAAAAAAGAGCCTGACCAACGGCAATTTAGTCAATTTTTTTATTTATTTTTTTCCTCTTTTTTCCTTTGTTTTTTTTTCTTTTTCCTTTTCTTTTTTGCCGTAGCTCCTCGTCGGTGGCTAGCCTTAGGCAGAGACTAGCCACTAGCGAGGCCGACGAGGGCCGCCTTTTGCTCTCCCAGGCGAGGCCGGTGAGGGTCGCCCTCGCCTCGCCGGCCTCGAGGGCGGCCTTGCCCAGCCCTAGCTAGTGGCCGGCCATCGAGACTGGTCACTGGTGAGAAGCTAGGGCAAAAGAAAAGGGAAAAAAGAAAAAAAAATAACGAAAATGCCCTTGGTCATGCCATTCTTTGAAACAATGAGGGCATTTCAGGCTCTTATTTGAAACTAGGTCCACTCCAGGTCCTTATTTGAGAAAATGATGGCACTTCAAGCCCTTATTTGGATTTTTCCATGAATAAGTGAAGTGGCAAAGTGGTTGATAGTCAACCCAAGACTCAACTTATGATTATATATGATTAGATAAAACTTGTAGCTAACATTTAAACTCACTCGTGCCTCTTCAGTCTGCACGTTCCATTACAGCAAAATGCATTAGACTCCTTTAAGCATTGGGGTCTTGATGATCAAGATCTGTCCTCCAAGTTCAGTCATCAAACCATCATCTATGAATTTATGCACTACTCTCAATCTTCACACCATATAAGTACCCACCAATGCTACATTTCATACAAAACCAGCTAATAAGAAACCTCATTGACTTTCTTACAGGATTTTTTTTTTTTGGACCAAGCCCCCAAAAGTGAACATTAGATAGAAAATTCCGAGGTGGTCCAATTATAAAAAGATCAAGAAGAATCTAGGAGGTGTCAAATTTAAATCGGTCGTATTGCACACAAAAACCAAGCACACAGATCCTTGTCAAGGCAAGAGGCAATGCTGGCTTAATGAGGGTCAGTGAGAGCATGAGGAGGACCATGTGTCACGAGGATAGTGAAGCAAAAGTTGGAGCATGTAGGCGACAATCTTGCTGGATAAAGAGCGAGTGCATGCACTAAAGCCATACACTCGCACACATCACCTTTTCCCCTTGTTTTTATTTTCTTTCTAGTGATTGGATATGTTAGATTCTACTAAAAAAAAAAAAAAGGAAAGATGAAAAGGTGTTAACTAATAAACTACCCACACCATACTCTAGTAGTTTAAATTTTGGAATGGTAAAATGGTAGAGCACTCAAAACTTCACTATGGTATTGGAGTCGGAAGTCTCGAGCTCAATTCCTCATGCCCACCTTTCATCCGTTTAGGAGTTGCTGTTTTATTGTACATCGGGCTAAAATTTAGGGACCACATTGCATATTGAGCCAAAATTCATGGACCATTAGTGTCGTTTTCCCATTATTTTTTCATTTGCACATGTGCTAACATGTGACTTTTCAAGGAAAAAACTGTAACTCTTCTTATATTATAGTTAAGAATTGGTAAAACCACATTTTGTGCCCATACTTTTTAAAATATATTGGATGATTCATAAGGTCAATGGTATGGCAGGATATATAGTTTGTAGTTCTTTTCACTTTCGTTTTTTCTCTATTTTAGGTAGGGGCATCTTCAACATGCCGGCAATCAATTTCAATTGGCATCTTTCTTTTTAACAACGCATGCAAAGGTCCTAATAGTCGACCGAGAACAAAGTAAACTAATTACGGTTCTTCTAGGGTATTACTACAAGCCAGCCATAAAAAATATATAGAGAAAAACCAAGGGTTCTTCTCAAGTTTCCATTGGAATAAGATATTTTTTTGAGATTATCATGCATGAATATTTTATTTTATTTTTATTTTTATTTTTCTTTAACAAAAAGGTGTCGTTCAGACAGTCTCTTCGGAGTTATAACTTCTAGAGACGTGTTTCTCTTTTTCGCTTACACGTTCAATGTGAAAGGAAAATGCCGGAGAGAAAAAAAAATCTTTTCAGCTAAAGATTGCTACAAAAACCAATGAAAAGGAACAATATTATATGATATATAGAGTGTAAATTAGTCAACAGTTAGGCAAAAACATGCATTGGGGTGGCCAGACATTGGTAAATAAATAACTAATATTCTGTAATGCAAACCAAGATTTGAGAGAATCTCTTTCAATTTGGTCCACCCCCTCGTGCCAAACTGTGTTACATGATCTTTCCGGGCAACCATTCACACTTTTGTGGAAAAGGAGACACTGCCTTTCCTCCTCCTAACTCTTTCAATGGCCTGAGAATCACCTCCCTTTCCAGTTAGGGCATAATATTCCAGCGTTATATTCAATACTTTGCCTTTCCTATATAGTCATATAACACCGAAAAGTTACTATAGTACCTTGCTAGGGCATAAAGATTTGTGGTTGCAAAACAATGTGCTGAACTCTTATGAAGTGTTTGAATGTGTCTCACTTGTTCGAATGCTCATTTTTGAAGTAAACACTTCAGAAACCAACTTTTTTTAAGGTAGAACACCTCGTTAACGGTAGTGCTTCTAGTATTATCTACCTTTTCTCTCTCATGAGTTTCTAGGTGGATTTGAATCAAACTCGATATCTATTCCGCTATATATCATCTTAGGCTGCGTTTGGTTGTAAGGATAATAATCAGGATATGATATGTTTTATCTTATCCCGTGTTTGGTAGATGTCTAGGATAGGATAAAAAGAGACATAGAGGGGATATAGTCTAGATAAAAATATCCTAAGGGAGAGGGTGGGATAGACCTGGTGTTAACACCAAAAATCGACTTGGGCCTTGGTTGGTCATAGAGCCCGCAAGAAGTTACTAAGCCTAGTAGCATATACACGTTGGTAGGCGAAACACGGCAAACCGACTCTCGGTTAAGAAGGAATGTCGGGCAGATAGAGCTCGGTTCGAAGGAAACATCGGTGACACGATTATGTCAATACGTGACGCCGACGGTTATGTGGAGTAATTAGATATCTATTTAAACCGTCTTGAAGATAAGGAGAGCAGTTACCGAATCAGATCCGAAAGTTAGAGATAATGCGCACATGAAGAAACCGTGAAGACGGTTTTATTTTGTTCGCCTATAAATAGTCGGAGACAGCTCTTTGTAAAGGACCCTCAATCAATCAATCAAACAACTTATCTTTTGCTCTGCAATTTATCTTATCAAGCATTTACTTTTCCTATACTTTACTTATCGCACCGTTTATCGCTTTTTTTGTCATTTACTTACTCCCTGTCTGGAACCGCTACAAGGGCCCGTTTAAAACAATAAATCTGAAAGCTCTACGCTTGTCAGTGAAAGATCTTTCGTCGCGGACGTTTCCAGCGAAACGTCTTTTTGGCACGCCCAGTGGGACCATTTGTGGTTCGATTTGAGGAAGTGCTATGGCAAAGACCAAGAATCAGGCTGGCGTCACTGGCGAGAGTCATTCTCCTCAGCGGTCGTCGAATGATGGCCAGGAAAATGCCAATGTAACTCTCAGTGGAGCTCCAGGTGATATACCCAGAGAACTTACTGATGAGCAAAGGAAGGAGTTGGCGCCAGATGTTGTTGCGGTTGCCACCATGAAAAGGGTGTTCGAGGAAAATTAAAATGAGTTCGCCAACCATGTGGTGAATCATCTTACTGATGTCCTTAAGCCTATGATTAGTGATATGGTGACAAATTTGGTAAATAAGCCTAGTTCATCCAATCAACCACCATTTAGCCAAGGAGTGAGCTTGCTCATGGATGGAGTGCCGACAAATCCTGTGGCCCCGAATGGGAACGGAGGATCGACTCAGGTAGTCCCTCCTATGGGAGTAAGAATACTCCAATGAGATAATACCACTAACCGCCAGAATCAGAATGGGGTTGGAGTTGGTAGTTTTAATAACTCAATTAATGTAGGCGGATTTTCACCAATCGTTGTGGATGGAAATGCCGCAAGGTTAAATCGAATTACGAATGCAATTGAAAATTCAAGAGTTAACGTGTTACCGAATGTGGGTGACAACGTTAGGCCAGCCGGTAACGTTGGATATCAACCGATAGGTTTGAACCCGATGAACGTCGATTTGGGTCTGCCTCCTAACCCTGGTCAGTTTGTTCCATGTCCATTGTGCCCGGCAGATAACCTAGCCCGACCTCCATCTCGCCTAGGGGGCAAGGAGGAAACGTGGTTCAAGCGGTTGATCCTTTGAGAGACCAATGCATCGCTGAAAACGCCGCAGGCATAGTGATACATCGCATGGGTATTGAAGGAGGAATGGTACCAAGGCCAATTTACCGAAAGCCATATCTCGGTTGGGTGGATAATGTAGCATACCCACGGGGATATAAGATACCCGATTTTGCAGTGTTCACCGGTGAAGATGATCAGTCAACCATGGAACACATAAGCAAGTTCACATCACAATGTGGTGAAGCAAACAACAACCGACACTTTATGTTGAGGTTGTTCTCGTTGTCTCTATCGAAAGTGGCTTGCACTTGGTATACAAGTTTGGCACCGAATTCTGTGCAGAATTGGGAAGACATGAAGAACAAGTTCCATGCCTAGTTTTACCGAACGGTACCGGAGGTAACACTATCTGAATTAGCAAATACAAAATAATACAACAATGAGTCTGTAGAGCAATACATAGCGCGGTTTAAAAGACTGAGAAACCGCTGCATGTTTACTCTACTTGAAAAAGAAGTAACCAACATAGCTAAAGCCAGTTTGAAGTTCAACCTCAGAGAGTGCCTCGAAGGTCAGAAATTCACAGATCTATTTTCATTAACCGCCGTTGCGGTTAGGTTTGAGAATCTGTGGAAAGAAAAGGATAGAAATTCGTACAAGGATTATAAATAAAACTTGGCTTCGACAGATCAAGAGGAGAGTTCTGACGAAAATTCAGATCAGGATGAACCGATTGAAATTACTGTGGCTAGGATGGTATTAGACAAGCCATATGTATGTCGTGCTTTGAAGCCTGCCAAGGTGAAAGAGTCGATTATGGCAAGAATGAAGGAGGTCAAACGTTACTCATTTGACGTGACAAAGTTGGATGAGATCTTTGATCTTCTTTTGCAGGATGGTCTGATCAAGTTAACCGAAGGTCAGAAGATACCTAGCAAGGAAGAGTTAGCCGACAAAAGATATTGCAAATGGCACCACTCTTGGAGCCACAATATTGTCCATTGCATTGTCTTTAGGCGAATTGTTCAAGAGGCTATACGTCAGGGGAAGGTTAAATTCGCTAAGGAACAAGATAAGAAGATGGAGATAGAAGGGGACCCTTTCCCTATGATGACCGGAATGGTGCCGGCATCTTTCAAAAGGGGTCAATCCCCACTAGTAATGTTGTGTTAGAGGTGTCACCAAGAGATGAATTATGACTACCCGACAAGATATGTGAAGGGGAAGCCAAGGTATAAATGGCAGCCGAGTCCGTGGGAATCAGGAAATGAGGACCCATATAGGGAAACATATTCATATAATCAAAGGCATTACATACTGCATTATCGAGGTGGAAATGCTAAGATGTTAGGTCCTATGAATAACGCGCACATGGTATGATCTCCTATCAGGAAACCCCTATCCCAGGCTCCTCAACCTAGTGGGTTTGGTAACCGGTCGGAAGGATCATAGAAAGTAGCTACAAAGTCATTCCGACAACGTTATTTGGAGGGTTTCCAGAGATTGATACTTTGGGTGAACCAAGTGGGAAGATGGATTTCTACGTTTGTTATTCGAAATCACCAAGTTCTGGAATTAGCATGAAAGATGTCGTCTCGATAGGACGAGGTCCAAAATTCGAGGATGATGATTTTCCTACGTTACCGAAAAGAAAGGTAACCAAAATCCTACGTTGAAGGTTCCACACGATCCTCCCGTAGGGCAATGGTTCTCCATACAAGAACAATAGGAGAGTCCAGGACAACCCAGCAGTGAGAATCTGGAAGGTATGTCTAGAACTCAGAGGCGTCGGATTCAAAGAAGGAAGAAAATTGAAGAATTACAACTCCAATTGCAATGATTGAGCCGATAGCAAGAAGAGCCTGTTGTGAAGAAAGCCAAATCGAAGAGTTTGGTTTGGAAAAGAGAGGAAAAAGAGGGGGTAGGCCTGGAACCTAAAGTTACCGACAAAGAAGTACAAAAGTCGAGATGGCCAAAAGTTAAGTCAAAGTTTGACCGTGCCATAACATCGTTTTCGTCGGTAGAGTCGAATATGGTACATGCTAAACTCCCATGTAATTTCAGGGCATCGGCTATGAGAATAGCGTCTCTCGAGGACAATGGGATTGAAGTAGAGGAGAAAGCCAAGGTAGAATTTCAATTTACCGATGAAGATAATGTCGAGTTTGAAAAGCTGGCCGGTCATAAAACTAAGCACTTGAAGGCACTCATGATGATGGGTCGAGTCGATGGTCATCCAGTTAACCGAGTTCCGCTTGATTCTGGAGCCACATTGAACCTTATGCCGTATAATTTCTTAAAGAAAATCGGCAAGAAAGATTCAGACATTGTCCCTACGAACGTTACATTGTCAGATTTCACCGGCGACGTTAGTGATGCCAGGGGTGCGCTGGTAGTCGACTTGGCTATTGGAAATAGGTCATCCAAGACCACGTTCTTCATAATAGATGCCGATGTGACATACAATTTGTTATTGGGAAGAGATTGGATTCACACAAACCAGTGTGTGCCATCCTCCTTGCACCAAACGTTAGCCTTTTGGAATGGAGGTAAAGTGGAATACGTAAAGGCTAATCATGACTCAACTATATCATGGGCAGACGTAATCCAACTAGACTTGTGTGTTAAGAATAGAATGATTGGAATTAGTCCTCCAGAGGTTAGTGTCAAGAAATTAGCTTATTGCCACCTTACGGGAAAGGGATTAGAGTGGATCCCGAAGAATGGGCAGGCGAGAGAAGAAATCAATGATCTTTATGGAACAAGATAGGTCGTTACTAGAGCTTGTTGAACGGTATTCTTGCTTTTTAGCAAGTGAAACCGAAGAGGTGTTGGCTATGATCAGTTGTGTAGAAGACTTTGAGGATCCACCCTTAAAAGAAGATGATAAGGTCTTAGAGGTAGAAGATCCTTTAGAGGAAATAGACATCGGTGAAGATAGGCAAAAACAACCCATTTTTATAAGCACCTTGTTGGAAAATGATTTTAAGGCTGAACTGATCAGTTTAATAAGAAAGCACAAGGGATGCTTTGCTTGGGATTATCATGAGATGCCTGGGTTACAAAGAGACATTGTGGAGCATAGATTGCCTATTAAAAAGGGGTTTAAGCCACACAAGCAACCCCCAAGGCGATTTTCCCCCGATGTAGTGTCCAAGGTAAAAGAGGAGATAGAAAGACTCTTAAAAGCAGGTTTTATTAAAATCGCTTGATACGTAGAGTGGCTTTCTAATGTTGTCCCAGTTAAAAATAAAAATGGGAAGCTTAGGGTATGTGTTGACTTCAGGAATTTGAATTCAGCAATGCCCAAAGACGAATATCAAATGCCCGTGGCCGACATGTTGGTGGATTCGGCTTTGGGCAATGAGATGATATCCTTAATAGATGGTCACTCAGGATATAACCATATTTTCATTGCTGAAGAAGATGTACCGAAGATGGCGTTTAGATGCCCGAGGGCTATAGGAATCTTTGAGTGGATCGTAATGCTGTTTGGTCTGAAGAATGCTGGTTCGACGTATCAAAGGGCGATGAACTTCATCTTCCATGATATGATTGGCGAGTTCATCGAAGTGTACATTGATAATATCGTGGTAAAATCGTTAGAGGTTAGTCATCTCGACTGTCTTGAGCAATCATTTATTAGAATGGAAAAATATCGATTGAAAATGAATCCTCGTAAATGTGCGTTTAGAGTAAGAGCGGGCAATTTCTTAGGATTGTTAGTCAATGCTAGAGGCATAGAGATTGATAAGAATAAAGCCAAGGTGATCCAGGAGTTATTATCGCCTACAACTAAAAGAGAATTGCAAGTGGTGTTAGGGAAAATGAATTTTCTGCGTAGGTTTATTGCTAACATGGCAGGGAAAATAGAAGCCTTTTTGCCATTGCTCAGGTTGAAGAACCAAGAGGAGTTCACATGGGGAGAATCCCAACAACTTGCCTTTGATCAAATCAAGAAGTATTTGTCTGATTCTCCTGTTTTGATGCCACCTAAAGTAGGTAGGCTTTTGAAACTCTATTTGTCGGCGACCGATACAACCATCAGGAGTATACTGGCATAGGAGAATTACGAAGGCAAGGAACATGCAATTTACTACTTAAGCCGGATACTGAGTGACACCGAGAGACGATATACAGCCTTGGAAAAAATGGGCTTGTCATTGTTTTTCGCATGTACTAAGCTCAGGCATTATATGTTGCTTGTTACTGTTTATGTCATTTGTAAAACGGACATAGTGAAGTTCATGCTAAATAAGCCTATACTTAAAGGCCGAATGGCTAAGTGGGCTTTTGCTTTGTCTGAATTAGACTTAATCCACGTGCCTATGAAGGCGGTTAAGGGTCAAGCCGTTACTGACTTTTTAGCCGAATAACCCTTGCATGCAAATCGGAGAATTTGAAAGAGAAAATTATGCGCAAGTGGTACCATGGACATTATATTTTGATAGGTCTAGTACAAGTCAAGCATCAGGAGTTGGTGTCTTGATAGTTTTCCCAAGGGGGCATAAGACGAAATTAATGTTCAAATTGGATTTCGAGTGTTCTAATAATCAAGAGGAGTATGAAGCATTAATAGTTGGCCTATACATTTTGGCTAATATGAATGTTAAATCCGTTTGAATTATGGGAGACTCCCAATTGGTTATCAAACAGTTAAAAGGGGATTACCAGTGCATGAACGAAAATTTGATCGAATACTTTACTCTGGCTAAAGGGTTATTAGAAAAATTTCCCGATTATGAACTATCTCATATCAATAGATGCCATAATGCAGAGGCTAATGAATTGGCCCAAATGGCGTTGGAATATAGGATAAGTAAAGAGTTAGCAGAGTTGATAAGCTCTAATGTGAAGTTGTTACCTCCAATTGAGGAACATGATATGACGTTTGAAATTTGTGCTACTGATGTACAAGGTGATTGGAGAAAACCTTATATCGAGTATTTAACAAATCCTGGGCCACAAGACAAAGCTTTTAAGAGATGGACTTTGAAGTATGTTCTTGTTAGAGGAGAACTGTTTAAACGAACAGTAGAAGGTCTCCTTTTGAAATGTCTGGATAAGGAGGAAGCATTGAAAGCCAGGGTCGAAGTACATGAAGGAATTTGCGGTGTACACTAGGCCGAAATTAAAATGAATTAGCTCCTCCGCAGACACAGGTATTTCTAGCCGACAATAACCCAAGAGTGCATAGATTTTGCAAAAAGGTGTGAGGCTTGTCAAATACATAGGCCAGTTCAACACGTGCCTGCATCCATTCTGAACCCAATAGTAAAGCCCTGGCCGTTCCGCGGATGGGCTATAGATATTATCGGAAAAATATATCCACTATCGACCAAAAGGCACGGTTTCATTTTGGTTGCCACGGATTATTTTACTAAGTAGGTAGAAGCTGAATCGTACAAGAATATATAACCCAGAAAACCGTGGTTGAATTTATAAACCAACATATTATTCATTGATTTGGGATTCGAGAGACGATTACAGCCGATCAGGGAACTGTGTTTACTGGCAATGAAGTTTCTAAGTTTATATAGTCCCGGGGCATCAAAATGATACATTCTACTCCTTATTATGCGTATGCTAATGGTCAGGCCGAAGTCTCTAATAAAATTATAGTGAATCTCATCAAGAGACACATGGAGGAAAATCCCTAAGAATGGGATACCACATTGGGAATATCGTACGTCTAAAAGAACAAGTACAAGTGTGAGCTCCTTTATGTTGACATATGGTCAGGAAGCCGTGATACCACTAGAGATAACCGTCCAATCTCTTCGGGTGCAATTGCAAAGTGATATTTTACCCGAGGAGCACAACGAGTTGATGTACATGAATCTAGACGAGCTCGATGATATACGAGCAACGGCTTTAGATCATGTCCTTGCGCAGAAGAAAAGGGTTGCTAAAGCATAGAACAAGCATGTTAAGGCGAAGCGTTTCGATGTCGGTGATGTGGTTTGGAAGACTATATTACCGATAAACACCAAGAATGAGACGTTCGGTAAATGGTCCCCAACTTGGGAAGGGCCTTACCAAGTAACCGAAGTTTTCACTAGAAACGCATACCGACTGATGGGCATAGAAGGGGAGGAACTCCCTCGGTTTATTAATGGGAAGTACCTTAAACTGTTCTATCCTACCATGTGGGAGATGAGAGAACAAGAAAAATAAACACAAACAAGCAAAGGTCCTTGTCTTTCATCCATTCATCTTACCAATCTTACAACATACCTTCTGCAGTGGGAAAGTATAGCCAAACTGTGCCCTAATGGTCATTACAAAGGAGTTTAACTGACTCTCCAGACAGTTGATGCTCTGCCTGCACCGAGCACTCTGAGAGTCGAGGTCTGCAGACTTGAGAAAGAGGCGATCACACTCCTCCTTGATCTTGGCTGTGTTGGTCTCATGATGTTTCGCAGCAAACTCCAGGTTCTCGATCAGGGCTTTCCTAAGGGCTATGTCCACAATCAGGTCTTCAAGCTTTTCCTCTAGCCAGTCGCACTGAAACCTCATCACAACATTGTTCGGGTTGTAGTCGAAATAGGTTTTGGTCAGGGCCAAATGCTCCACAAGTTTCTCTCTCTCTCGAACCAACATCGAGACTTGTTCGTTGGCAAACTCGATAGCCTTCTTGTGGTTGTCGGCCATGAAACTAGCCGACTCCAAGCGCTCAGTACGATCCTGGTAGCGAGCTTTTGCGATGCGACCCAAGGTGATCTTCTGATGAGCGCGATGATAAGCCTCTAGGAAGTTGATGAAGAGAGTTGGGAAAATCCTGTACTCCTTCTCCAGTTCGGTGCCTTCGATGGGAGCAGTATCCATGTCTTTGAAAAGGGAGAGAATTTCAGCCTCCATGTCGAGATGATGGGCTATATAAGCGTAGCCTCGGCCAAGGAGATGATAAAGTCTCTCCACTTGGCCAAATCTTCAGTCGAGAAGATGTGGATGAGGTTAGGAGAAGAAGCCATTGCTGTTGGAATGGAAGGAAAAGGGATGAAGGTAAGAATTCCTGAATTCTACGCCTTCTGGTCTGACTTCATAGTTCAAATGACGACTGGATTGGATAAGTACAAGTCTAGCCATGACCGTCTGCAGCATCTCACTGAAACCGATAGAGTGGCCTCTTATCGAGCTAAACTCTTTGATCATCAAAAAGAGAAACTTCTCAAACGTTTCATGCAGTACGAAGCTCTCCATGCCTAGGGTCGCATTATCCAAGGAGAAATTCAATCTCTTGAATCTCAACTTGCCGAAGCTCGACGTAGGGGAATGCTTCACCGACTACGCATGACGAATTTGAAGTCAATGGTCTTGGCCGACGAAGACAAGTTGAAAGAGACCTTCGAGGCTTCGAGGAATTATACTACCCAATTTGCTCCGCATGAACCACTTAGGAGAAAATGTTTAGGGGAACTCGCCGAGCTTAAGGGTATCTTAAGGTGGCTAGAGAATTCATAGAAGAATTTCTAACTACTTTTTAGCCTTGCAACACAATTTCCAATGAATAAAATGGTCTCCTGGCCTTCCTTCGTAGCTTCTATAAAAGTCATTTAGCTTAAATAGAGTAAATCTCGACTGTCCAGGGATCTCTTCTTTCGTTTTTAAAAAGTATCTAACATCATGGGGCACGTGGGCTCAAACCCTTCGGTTTAAGCGGGTAAAAATCACATCACGTCTTTCAAACTTCCAATCTATGGCAATCTTTAAAACACAAAGTGTAACTATCCCATTTACTCCCGAGCGGTTGTGCTTCTCATCTCTATTTAAAGCGATCATTGCTTCTTGCAGCTTCATCCTTTGCCTTTAGTAATCACTATTTTCATGGCGCCTCGTAATAGATCCTCCGGTTCAAGGTAATATCGCTCTAGTGTTTACACAGGGAGATTCACTTCTCTCGCCCCTGGCCAAAGAAAAGGAGCTTTATTCCTCGGCGTTAACGACTATCTCGATGAAGAGTTAAACAAGGTTGTCTTAGGGCCTTATTTCAAAACCCTTCCACCTTCACCTTGTTTCGATGAGTGTTTTCCTCGGACGATGGGAGAACAACTTCCTATCCAAAGGGGTTTGTTGATAGATCGTCAATGGTCCTCTAACGACATACGCCTCACCCATCTTTCGATTTTTTACGAAAGGCTTTATCGCTGGTACTAGCGTTTGGAGCCCTTTAAGGATCAGACGTGGCAAAGGTCAGGTATTTCCCAAGCACTTGAGCTCTGTTGTAGTCAAAGTCATGTTGACTATAACATGATAGCAAGTTGGTGTGCATTCTGGTCACCGTCCACACATTGTTTTTTCCTCCCTGTCAGGACTATGTCGGTGAGTCTCTTAGATCAGCACTTTCTTACTAGCTTCCCCTTGTGACGACCTATCTTAGTATGATATTACTTAGTATAGTGGTGCATGCGGAAGACTAAATCAAGCAACGAGGCCATTCTTACAAGTGCAATCAAGGAATAAGGTATAGGCACACCTAAAAAGGTACGGCCTCACAAGTTTCACTAACCTGATAGAATACGCGAATCTCAAGCAACAGACTCAGTAAAATACTAGGTTTATATACATATACATATATCTTTTAACCGGCTCTTTACAAAATTTCAAAGATTACTAGGGGACTAAACGAAAATAACTACTCTCGACCCGCCAAATTGACATCATTTCCATCCAAGGCCTCCACTACCCATGACTGCTTCACCTATCTAACTTGCTCATCTGAAAAATAGTTAATCCACGAGGGTGAGCTCAAGGCTCTGCAAGTAAAAATCTAACACGTCGACGATTAGAATCGTCAACCATCTAGCAAGCAACACATATCAACATCAACAACAACGGGGCAAATAAAATACAAATCAGTATAGCCAGAGCATTCAAGCGATAATTATAACTCGCGGACCATTCAAGACATCCATGCGTTCAATTAAAGTCACCGCCGATCCTCTCCTATGAACCCGTCCTCAATTTAGGGTCCATCTTGCTCAAATTCCTTCGAATGCCACCCCCCAAACTCCATGAGGACCTCGTCCAACTTGAATTAGAGGCCTGCGAGTCCACTCGAAGGTTCGTCGTACACTACGTCATCCAAAATCGACTCTCCTTGTGCACGGCCAGGTTTAACTTGCCTCCAAGTGGACGATTCTATTCATCAAAATCCCTCAACCTCACACTCCAAAGTACAATCCGCACCAAGAGAATCCACACAGACATTACACAATCGCACCACCATCTAGACCGAGATTCAAAGACAGCATCCGCACCATAGAAGACAACATGCAAGTTAATCTAACTCCTTACACCTCAAGACCGAATTCCCTTGTTGTTCGGCCACCTAGATTCATTGCCTTTCTCGACAATCCAGCTACCAAATCCACACGTCCGGTTCACAAGAACAACAATCAGACTAACGAAAGCAACATGCGATGGGAATCGACAACACACAAGCCGAATCGAACGATTCCAAGAATCAACAGGCTAGAAATTCACTCGCGTTAGAATCCTATGCTCGGAGATGATTCCGCGACGAGCCGTCGTCACAAGCTCATATTGCCTTGTTTCCTTCCTTCCCGCGACCGAACTAGAGATGTGAGACAGTGGGCGAGATGGAGCTCAAGTTGGCGAGAGGGAGGAAGAGCAAGAGTGTCGTCGGGAAGGGAGGAGCCGAGAGGAAAAATGAGAGAGAGAGATCCTATCTTCGGTGGTGTTGCAAGGAAATCCCGAAAAAGAAGTCAAGAAGAAGGGGATGAAGATGGAGTGGGCGAAAAGAACGAGGAGAGGGAGAAAATGAATTGGTGGGAGAAAAAAAATGATGAGGGAGGATGGGTTGTTGTCCAATTAAAGAAGGGGAAGGAGAAGGCTTCACGTGGAGGGTAAAAGGGAAAGTGAGAGGCAAATGGAAAAGGGCAGGTGGCGTGGGAGATTAATAAAAAGGCTTCGCGGTTCAACTGTAAACCAAACTTGCACCGGGACCAAACTTGTGCAATAATGTTCAATAACAATTTCCCCAACGGTCCCTTAAAAATTGACACGCTCGAAATACATTACTAAGCTAACAATCCACCGCGCCAAATAATAATCCCCCAAATCATAATCTCTAATAATCCAAGTCCGATAATTACTATTCCACTTATAAATCCATTTGTCAGAAAATCAAGCCGTCATACCCCTGATGATAAAGTCCACATAATCGGGGGTACCCTCCCCTCATTCCTTAGTGAGCTTTCCCTAGAAGATCTTAAGCCCAATCGTTTCCTTGATCAGTTTGCTCAAACTGTAGTAGGGATCACCGATGAGCAGCACATTGCTTTTCTTCTTTACTGGCTTTCTTGATACGTGTTTTATCATCCGTACCCACATATCTCTTTGGAATTCGGCCAAATCGCTTGCTGCCTTTCTTTCGACATGAACATCGCTCTTGGCCGAACTGTATTGGCTACTCGGTACCGTGGTCTCACCGATTTCCATACCTCTTTACTAGTTGAGCATCCTAATCCCTTTCTAGGTCCACTCTAGATACTTCAAGGTTGGATTCAACTTTACTTCCCATCTCTTCTTGAAACGGTCATTAATATCCCAATTTGGTGGCAAAACATTCAGGCAGGATCCCCTCCTCCATTCGGTTTGGCTATTTTCTGTCGCTGAAAGCTTGAAATACTTGAAGAAATAAGTGCATTTTGTGACATCCTGAATTTCCTCACAATAGAAATAACTAGAGGGTAAAATAAATCTCGTGGACTAGATTTTTAAGAAATTCTAGAAGAGGCTAATTAGTAGTTTTCCGGGAAAGTTATTTTGAAGTTTCTTAAGAAAGTCATTATGTAGCCTTTTTAAGAGACTTCTTGGAAAATTTCATTAGAAATATAATAGTCCTAAACTTGATATTTAGGGAACAAATAAAGTAGGAAGATCAAAATTAAGTCAATTTAGCCAATTATAAGTCAATTTTCTAAGAGATAAGAACGAAGTCAATTATAAGTCAAATTTCTAAAAGATAAGAACGAAGTCAATACGAAGTCAACCAGAAGTCAATTTTCTAAAAAGAGAAAAATGAAGTCAATGATAGGTCAATGTTCTAAAGGATAAGATCAATGTCATTTTCATGCAATTAATGAAAAGATAAGAACAATGTCATTTTCATGCAATTAATGAAAGGATAAGAACCATGTCATTTTCATGTAATAAATGAATTTACATTAGAAAGTCAAAGAAAAATAAATGCATTCATATTTGTAGAAAACTTAACGAGGGAGGTCATTATTTACAGAGAAACTTAGTAAGAAAAGCTCTTATTATCATATGGACTTAGAAGTCGTCTTGAAAAAAATGAAGGACTGACAAAAATACAAGATGACAAATTAATCAATGAAGGACGGACAACAAACGGCGACGAATTGGGACGAGACGCGCCCGAACCGCGATAGGCATGGACGGCGCTCGGCCGGCCCACACTTGATTAGCCCACGACCGGACCAAGACGCACCCGCCGGCCCGCGCGATTTGGGGAGGCCGCGCTCCACACCGCCACCGTACGGTGGAAATACCACCGGTCGGCCATAGCCGATGGCCCTGTTATCCGTTCCGTTCCGTCCCACCGTCTTTAAATTAATTATCTGTTAATATTCTAGAAGAATAATTTAATTAGATAAAGTTAGATTAAGATTAAAGTAAATGTTAATGGTATAGCTTAATTAAGCTAATAAGGAATTAAATTAAGTGAAGGTTGATGTGGACCAATAGAATAAGGCTAAGTAGCTAATCTATCCTTGGATTTGTTATAAGAATACCCTAGAGTGAAAAGTGGTCCAATAAAATTAAGCTAGGTGTTTGGTATTGATTATCATGAGACAAAATAATTAAAGAGTTGACAAGAGGAAGACTTGGAAGCTTTTCCTTCTTGAAAACTCACGTGGAATGAAGACAAAGGAAGAGTGGTCATCAAGTTTTTTTAAGAAGAAAGTTGACTAAAACATAGTAACAAATAATGGAACTTTCCCCTTCTTGAAATCTCACGTGAGGTAAGACCAAGACCAAGAAGTCATCATCTAGTTGTTGAACTTAAAAGGGAACATAGTCATTAAGAGAATTGACTAAGAAAGGAGACCAATTATAGAGTAAGACCTGAGGCTCCACATTATAAATAGAGGGATGGTTTCCCCCATCATGAGGAAACTCATGTAAGAACCAAGACTCCACGAACACTTTTTCCTCTTGTCTTTCTTTTACTTCTCCCAACCGACCTCTCTCTCTCTCTCTCTCTCTTGCCACGCCGCCGCCGCGGCCTCACGCCATCTGCCTCTTCGCCGTCATGCCACCACGACGCCACCGCCTCCTCGCCACGTCGTTTCACTTTGCCGTACCGCCACCGACGTCTCGCCGTTATTTCATTATCTTGTTTTTGTTATGGTAAATTCGGTAAAAAGGTAAATGGATTTTCTAGATCTAACGCGGTAATATCCATTTGTTACTTGATTTAGTGTTGCATTAACGTATGATTATGTGTGTATTCATGTGTTATGTGGTATTAACGACAAGTTTTGGTTTAAAATTGCGAGGGAAAAGTCAAGGACGCCGAACGGGGACCGATTGAAGGGAAAATGGGACTTGCCGAAGCAAGACGGGCCGGGACCAGCCGGACCCAGATCTGGTCGGGCCTGGGTCCAGCCAAGCCTTGCCCAACAGGGCACGGAATGGCCCTGCTGGGCTTAAGCCGGACTGGTCTGGACCCGTTCCAGACCAGATCCGAACTAGCCTAGCCCAACCGGGTGCAAACCGACTCTGTTTGGGACCGGTTTGGGACGGGCCAGATAGTTGGTGCGATCCCGAGTTCCGTCGGTTTGATTTGTCGAGTCATATACCATCCGATTGATCCCTCGTTCCGTTCTCGTCATCTCGTCATTTTTCAAAGTTTTACATGTTGGCTAATGATGAAAGATAATAGTCGGAGCATGCGTGTGCAAGTATGTGTTTGTCATTAAAAGACATCGATGTGCCACAATTAGCGAGAAAAGCAACGGTGTAGGGGCTCGGGGGTAAACGACGTATTTTATCGGCCATTGCTCGCGACAACGGATTTCATGTGCCGTCATTCGCTAAAAGTTCTACTTGAGGCGGTGACGTAGACGTCGTTTACTTAATGATATGAATTGAATGTGTCGTCGTACACGTGCAGTGACGACGTTGCTCGGTACCAGAAGTTCCTGATGAAACTCGGGAAGAGGATGCCCAAAAGTGAAAAGAAAAGAAAAAAGGAATTGCATCGATTTCATTTACTTGTTTATTTGAAAAGAAATTGCATCGCATGCATTTACATGTTTACTTGAAAAGAAATTGCATCGATTGCATAGATATGTTTTCATGAAACTGATTTGATCAATGATCGATAATATATGACATCCTTTATTAATGGATCACAAGATAACTTTGTTTAAAATGTATTTACACCACTATGTTGGGTATCTGATTGATACTCCTGCCTTAGGCCTAAAAATATTCATTTACTGGGCTGTTCGCTCACCCCATCATCTTTCAAGTGCAAATGGAGTTCCCACATGAGCCGTTGTTCGGATTTCCTACTCGTATGACTCACTTGAAAAGGACCGTTATCGATGTAGAATCTGGCAAAACATACGTCCACATCACTTCGACCATATGGATCGACGTAGGATTGGCTGATCAGATCTCAGCCCAGTTTGTCTCTTGGCACGAACAAATGGAGGATGGAATGATGCGCCGTCCGCTGCGTAACTGCAATGGACTACCGGGGTTCCAAGGCGGGGCTGCGCCTTAGGATGAGTAGTTTGGAGGAGTAGGGTAGACCCGTCCCACGCTAGTGGTTTGATCTGACGGGGTAGCGATTATGGCTGGTAACCGGATAGCCTCCAACCACTTTTGGTTGTAAGATAGGTTTGGAGGTCTTGTGTGGTGAAATTATGAGAGAAATTGATGTGATGAGCTTCCCTACATTTTGGATGTATTAGAGAATAGGGAAGGCGAGGTATTGTCGTGTTGTGGTAGAATGGAATGCCTACCATTATATAATATATCGTATGTTTCAAATTGTCCTGAAAGTTGCTATGTCTGTTAGATTAATTTAGCTATTAATGCTTCCGCAATTTAAGAATAAAGATTGGCAAAAAATATGGAAATAATTTGAGTAAAAATAATTAGTTTAATCATGAGAGTTTTAGAAGTCTATAGATAGAAAGACTCCCAGAGCAACCAATAGAACCAAGAAAAACAATCAATATAGAATAATCTGAAATGGGGCAAGGGTCCTGGGGTCGTCACACATTCCATCACTTCCTTCAGCACCTGCTCACCACAGTCATGGTGTATCATGACTTTTGTCCAATGTTTGCAAATTATTTTCACCCTAGTCACAATGACATCTCGACCGGTGATGGCTTTTGGGACAATATCCTCAATACGGTTGACCTTTGCATTGATTTCCCAAACTGGGAGCATTTTAGGCCCGAATTTGAAGTATACCACCCCCAATATTGTGCAAGGAAATTTGGACTAATGCAGGGCATCCCAATGCCTTGCATTTTTTCTCTTGACTTTCCATTCCCATTAATTCGGCAATCACATACTCGCAAAGCTTTCCACTGCCAAGGGGAAATTGAAGAGTTCTTTGCTGATCGATGTATGCTCTTCGGCCACGCCGTCCATCCGGGGAATACTTTTAGCCTTTGCCCGATGGTGGGGTTCTTACCATTGGGCACTATTTTCTGATCGTGCCGACATGGTGTTGCAAAGAATAGTGGTTAATCCCTTTCTGTCTAACCAAGGTATATGTTAACCTTTTACCTGTTCTCCGTGGCTTCTACTTACTGTATTCTCATATTTCCCTTTTTTAGCAAGTAATTCACCAACTCAAATGCAACCGACATCTAGTCGTGGTTCAAAACGCTCACACCGACTCAGCCTAATGCAATTTGGGCATATGACTTCAACCGACCAGCCGGGACCTTCCTCTAATCCTAATGGTGAGCAAACTTCACCTGCGATTCCTTCCCAATTGGACCTTTGGAGGAAATTTGTGGACATCTTGTCTCTGAGACTCTCATTCATAACATCACAACCAGATGCTCTCGGTCAAGTCAAATTTCTGCTTGAAGTTTTAAACCCATTAACCGATATTATCCCTTGTCTTGCTTTCCAGCTCGCGTTTAAGGGCCTTTCCCTTTCCTTTGCCCACAACCTTGAATGGTTTAGGAATAATCAAATCAGTATTGCTACTTCCCAAGTAACTGAGGGTGGACATTGGCGCAAAGCTGCAGCGAAAAGGGACACAATGATTGTCTTAGTTGCAAGATTCAACCAACTGCGAGATGACCAGCAAAAACATGCCGCTCTTCTCAGGGATGTCGGTTTGTCACCGTCCTCAACACTCGAAGCCAAAAGACAAATTGAACTTGCTGAAGTCACAATTAATCTAGACATTGAGTTGATACGCCAACAACAGAACATCGTTCAAGACCTCATTCGGGATTGTGGAGAATCTTTGCCCGTTGCCCAGAGGGAGGTTTCCCGGCAATCTCTTTATTTTGATGTGAACTCATGTCTGGAGTCGAGACTTAAGACTTTTGTTCTAGTCTTAAAGCAGCAGTTCAATTTCCTGTAATTCGTTTTTATTAATGAATTTGGCTTTGTTTATTTCACCTCGCATGACTTTTACCACAGAGTAAAGAAATTTATACTTCAAACCCTCCAAGCAATCCTCGGCAGTTCTTAGCTTAAATCAAATATACGGCGTCGCAGCTAAAGATTGTGACCTTTATCACCAAGTAAAGAAATTTATACCTCAAACCACCCAAGCAATTCTCGGCAGTTCTTAGCATAAACCAAATATATGGCATCGCTTCAAAATAAGTGAGAGATTGTGACCTTTATCACCAAGTAAATAAATTTATACTTCAAACCATCCAAGCAAGTCTTGGCAGTTCTTAGCATAAACCAAATATATGGCATCGTTTCAAGATAAACGAAAGATCAAACATCACCACATCTCTTGAATGTGGGTTTAACTGTACACATGAATAGTAATGACTCTTCACTCCACGAAATACAAAGAGTCGTCTTGGCCTAGCGGTACTTTATCTAATACCATGCGTCTGCCAACCTGTCCCTGTTCAAAGTACACGCCAATACGATCCATGATACGTAGCGTGAAATTCAATACAATTCGGCTCGCGCCGCTTGATTATCTCCCGCGTGTCCTGCCATGATAACATTTTCCCTCGGTAATTCAAAACGCTAGCAGTTTTACCCACGTCGCATCGTATCAATCGATCCGATTTCTTAGGGATCATCGTTGTGACGTTTCCCTTATCCCCAACTTGCTATCAAAATCGAAGCTTAGCGCAAAGCAATCAATACTTTCGCACCCTTAGTTTCAAACCACTAATATTAATGGAAGCAATTAGCTCTCGAAGCTAGTGCTCTATCTCAAGGTGAGAAATGACGAAAGCAAAGCCGCCATTGGTTAAGGAAAGAATTTCTTGCCATTAAGCTTTTACGGTTTCGATTGTCGGGTTTTTGACTTGGATGGGTGTCGGCAATGGAGGTTTGATGGCAGATATACGCGCCCATCCTTTGAGCCTCTCTATCTCTTTTTCGTCGAAAAGCGACTGAGGTTCTTCTATTTCCGTGGTCGACCCAACATCCAAAGGAGGCGGCGACTGGAATTCAGCCTGATCAAAATGAAAGAATAATAATGGATGGAAAAAAATGAAAAGCCATCAATGACTTGAGATCTACCTATTTGAGAATGCGCTCTGGAACCTTGGTGGCCACAAGGCATTGTTCTAAGTCTTTGTTAGCTACAGGTTGATCCTTGGCACAGATCACTTCTTTACCAGGCCGGTCAAGTGATAGTTTAGCTTCCTTTTCAGGAGTATTCTAGATTGTCACCTGAATCTCTACCGCAGGATCAGTAGCATCCTTGTCGTTAGGGAGAGTGTCGGTAAGAAGATTGACATATGAAATAAAGAAAGGATCATGACACGTACAAAATGTGCCTAGGGCCACACAAGTGAATTCAAGTTACTCACCAATAGTGGTGAGAGGAGAGGAGTTCTCATGTTCTGCGACCTCAAAACCTATTGGGGAGTTTTCCTTGGAAGGCTTCTAGGTAGTCGGTTCGAAATCGATCTCGGATGGATCAATCAGAAAGTCATCTGCCTGCGTAAGGTCGGCTTCTGAACCTATCGGTAAAGGTAAGAGTACTTCTGGTGAGAGTGGTTCACATCTCGAGGTCCATGAAGTAGGTTTTCTCCATTTGGATCGGCTGCAATCCTCTGTTTCGGCTGGGGCAAGGTCGGTTTGACTGGTATCTACAGAGGAAGACGTCCTAAACAAGTTAATGATAGTTCAAAAATTTCAATAGAGGTAATTCAATAACAAGTTACTTACATGTTCAAATCTTCCTTTTTGATACCCTGCGAGCTTTGCTGGAGAAGTCAGGCCAACATTTTGAGATGTCAGTGAAGGGGATTGCTCGATCTGGATTTTATTCACAACAGAAGAAATGTCTTCTCTGAATTCTATGGCTTGATATTTAGCCCACCAGCCAGAGAATACTATGGTTACATCAGGACAGGGTGTGAATGGAGCCATGTTATGGTTGTTCAGAATCCTCATAGTGATTGAATAGCAACATTTAAAGGGGTCAAATTTCTCCGAAACAACATAGCTATTCTTCACATTGAAAGGATACTCCGTTGAGTACAGAATAAGAAGAGGGAGGCTCTAAACAAGCCCAAATTGGCGAGCACCGTATTGAGGGGAGTAGATTTCCAAACCTGGTTTAAGCTTGCCTTTGGCAGAGAGTCTAAGAGGAAGATCAACAGGGGTTAACACAGAGAGCCAAGATCTTCTGTTGATGTCAGAGACGTTGAATAATTCGGCGAATTCTTAACTTCGAAAAGGGAAAAGTTCAGATGATGACAGTGATCTTTGGTAGAGTATACCAAAGAAATGCTTAAAACTCGGACATCCTAAAGGAGTTGGTAAGAGCTTAGACATTAAGAGTTTGACTCCACGAGAATCGGGAAAGAAAGAGTCAGCTTTGCCTCCTCGAGGAAGACGGATTGTTTCTTCAGAGAACAAAAAAGGGGAAATAAAGCTTTACCCAAGGTTGAAGGACCCAGAAAGGGCCATAGAAGTTGCAGTAGTGTTTTCCCGCATGGACAAAGAGGCAAAATTTAAGCCTCTATAGAGCAGCTAGGGCAAGTTTTCCAAGTGCGAAACGTCTTCCCCGAGATATTTGATAAGCCAAATGACATAAGTCTTTGCATACTTGCAAAGCCAGATGAAGAAGTAGGAATTTGGTGAGCCAAACTAAGAGAAACGCAGTATGTTCAGTCGAAGAGACTTCATCCGACGTTTTCATGTGCTGAGTAATAAAAGATCCATAAGCTGAATCCTTGAAAGAGGATGCGAAAGGACATTCAGACAAATTGCTTTAACATGGGTCGTCGCCGAGAGGGCTAAGTCCAGTGATGGCAAACATATCCAAAAGGGTAACCGACATTGGACCCAATCGAAAGAAGAAACAATTTGTGGATGGTGACTAGAAACTGGCGAAAGCCCCAAGCAAACTATGGTGAAGCCTCCAATCAAAACAACAGAATTCGAGCGCCTTATCAATTTTAGCATCGCGCCAAACTTGCGCTTTCACAGTCCTAATCCTATTGTACCATTGAAAGAAATTGGGATCAAAGAAGGGGAAGGACCTGAAGAGTGATGATGACAACCATATTGACCCGTTGAGATTGGTGTGTTGAAAAAGTAATTTCTCGTCTTTACATCGAGGAAAACAACCCCGAACATATAGGGAAATGTTAGGCTTGATAAGGCAGGGACCCAACATCACTCGTGGCGGGTCCGATTTATCAAAGGTGAGCAGAGAGCCTGTAGCTAAGCCCTTGCCTTCACCATTAATCAAGGCTTCGTGCCGAGAAATGTAATCATCTGGTGAAGGAGTCTGTTGATTAGTCATAGCCATGGAAATGGTTTAGGGTTTTTCGAGATTGAAGAATGCAGAAGAGGGCGCGCTCAAAGTAAAAATCGTATCTTAAAATACGATTTCAGGGTTTTAAAAGGGTGTAAGATCCCAAGAAGCGCTTCGAATCGTCGGCAGTCTACAATGATGAGGCCACAATAAACGAGGTACATCCCACACAAAACGACGAAATCTATCGCGATGAGGCGGCAATAGAAGTCGTACAGATCAGACGTCCCGATTCGTTAGATGAAGCTCAAAAGAATCAATTATATTAATTCTTTTGAAGGGGGCATATGTTGACACTAAAAACCGGCTTGGGCCTTGGTTGGTCATAGAGCCCGAAGGAAGTTACTAACCCCATTAGCATATACACGTTGGTAGCCGAAACACGGCAAACCGACTCTCGGTTAAGAAGGAACGTCGGGCAGATAGAGCTCGGTTCGAAGGAAACATCGGTGACACGATTATGTTGGTACATGACGCCGACGGTTATGTGGAGCAATTAGATATCTATTTAAACCGTCTTGAAAATAAGGAAAGCAGTTACGGAAGTAGATCCGAAAGTTTTGGGATAATGCGCACATGAAGAAATCGCTGAATACGGTTTTATTTTGTTCGCCTATAAATAGTCGGAGATAGCTCTTTGTAAAGGACCCTCAATCAATCAATCAAACAACTTTTCTTTTGCTCTGAAATTTATCTTATCGAGCATTTACTTTTCCGGCACTTTACTTATCGCACCATTTATCGTTTTTTTGTCATTTACTTACTTCCTGTCCGGAATCACTACAAGGGCCCGTTTAAAATAATAAATCCGAAAGCTCTACGCTTGTCGGTGAAAGATCTTTCGTTGCGGACGTTTCTGGCGAAACACTTGGATTGGATTTCTCAAGAGAGCAGACATGAGGAAAATCAAGTTTTTTCCACTACCACCGCCTCTCCTCCGCGCAGGGCCAACTTTTCGCCGTGCCGGGCCGCCTTTTGTTTCATGTGAATTTTTCATGTCGCTTATTATTACGTAGCACAATTTAATGGACGGCCTATAAAAAGTTGGTGGGTTCACTCAATTTTTTTTCTTTGATGGATGTATGCTAAAACTTGTAGGATTTATCCAGTTGAGAAAAAATTTCCATTAATGTCCATAATCTACGTGTAGAAGAAAAGGAGGAGAATCTCTACAGTCGGGAGATATGCATATATGGACCATTTCCAATGACCAAACTATCCCATACACCGCTTCTACCCCTCTCTTTGTCTCCCTTTGTCACCCCTGCTCGTCACTGTCAACCGCACCTCGCGAGTTCACCATCAATGTCACCCATCGCTCACATCCTACCGTCATCATCTCTCTCTCATGCCATAGATATCTTAATCTGGGTTACGATCGGGGGGAGAGGGAGAGAGAGAGAGCAATGACACCGATGGTGGCTGGGGAGGTGTTGGTGGTAGTGGCCGGAGGTCGCAGCATTAGCCGTGGCCGGAGGCAGGAGTGCAGAAGGGTGTTTGGGATCCATAGTGGGAAAAAGAAGAGGTAGGAGGAAAAAAAGAAGGACAAAACAACTTCAACGAGGTTGATGTGTCAATCGTATGGATAATATAAATTTACACTCATATTTCGGGAATCCAAATCTTAGAATGTATTACTTAGTATAATCAAATCTCTTCAAATGTCATCAAATGATTGTGCTTGTGTAAATAAATAGTCGGTGTATTCGTCAAATACCTTGATATATCTAAATTAGGAAAATTATACTAATATGTTATAATTTTTGTATGCCCTTCTCTTTGGCGTCATATCTTTTAATCACTTAAATGCCATAATTTTAGATTTCATTAACGATTTCTCTATCTGAAATTCTTACTTGACATTACATTAAAATAAATCATCCGATGTGGCTAGCCAAAGAGATGCTGACATCGAAAATATTTTAAACCAACGCCATGTAAGCCCTTTCTTGCCCAATTTGGGGATTTGAGACTAAATTAGGTTGCAATCCAAACCCTAACCCCCCCCCCCTCTCTCTCTCTCTCTCTCTCTCTCTCTCTCTCTCTCTAAGTTCTCGGCACACACCATTTCTCTCCCCACAACCAACCTCGACGTTGAACCTTACAACGAGGCTCATGTTCGGTTTCGCCAATGCCTCGCTAGCCTCTGGAAGATGGCCGCCTTGCCGCTAAACAATCCGTCCGGATTGAAACTAGAATTTGTGGATAGGGTTTTTGAAAAGAAAATAGGTTCATACCTAATTTCCCGTTTTAGGGAAAGATTTTGGATTTTGGGGATTCGTTTATGTAGCAAATTAAACCTAATTTCTCAATTCCGGGTAAATTTGTGTTGGCAAACGACGTCGTTTGATTTATATCTTAACATCTCCGTTGAGACATGTCATGTAGTTATTCTAAAGTAATGCCACATGTGATTTTCTTGTGCTTAAATAATCGCATGAAAAGTTATGGCACCAAAGTGAAAATCGTACAAAAGTTATAATACGGTAGTGTCTTTTTTCTTAAATAAACCCAACGCACAAACAAACAAAGTCACTTTCTTTGGTTGTCCTCTTCTGGAATGAGTCTCAATCTTTCTTTCTTTTTTTCCCTCCAAACAAAGATTCTCATTTTCTCATTGTGGGTTCAATGGCTTGGGAAAAAGAAAGATGGGATTCTTCTCAATCCGATCACACCCACCTAAGATGGCAAAGTGTTTCGCCAAACACCCTGACCCTGGATGTATCCTTAGACTATAAAATTCCCCTGGTGAGTGGGCCCCTGAACCCACACCCAAACAAGGCCCTTAACATGTATTTACCAACTCAAAAATTATCGTTAGAAAAATGACTATATAACGATTTGTAATCTACCGTAAAAATAACAATCTATTTTGAGTCAAAAAAAAAAAATAATAATTAAAAATCGTTGTAGGGTCCACTCATTCATGAATTTGTTATCCACAACATACTATTTTTCTCACAGTCACACAAAAACTTTCATGCTAACTAAGCCATTATCGTTATAAGCTGATAATATATACTTTCGCTGCATCACGTCCCTTGCCTATATATATATGCCCCACCAAAGCCACAATCACTCACCATCTCCCCAAAGAGCTAGCTCAATCAACCAATCTCACACAAACACACTCTGTTTTCCTAGTCTCACATTCATAAAGATGTCCGGGGTTTGGGTGTTCAAGAACGGGGTCGTCCGGCTCGTGGAGAACCCGGGGGGCGAGGTGTCCGGCGGCATCGGGCGGCGGAAGGTGCTGGTCCACACCCCGACAAACGAGGCGATCACGTCGTACGCCGACCTCGAGGGGAAGCTGTCCTCGCTCGGTTGGGAGAGGTACTACGACGACCCGGAGCTCCTCCAGTTCCACAAGAGGTCCACCGTCCACCTCATCTCACTCCCCAAGGACTTCAACAAGTTCAAGTCCATGCACATGTACGACATCGTCGTCAAGAACCGCAACATTTTTGAAGTCCGGGACGTGTGACTCGCATCCATCCTGGCCGCGGCCAGGGTCGGAGTAGCGTTGCATGATTCCTTGGTCTATCGAAGCTAGTCTTGCTTGGGGTCTATTGTTGTCTTCGTTTGATCTAAAAAGATCGCTCTTTGAGTGGCTCTTGGTGGGGATTTTGCAAAAGGGTGGGTTATGGCTGCTTAGGATAGTGAAGAAGTTGGCTGAGTTAGTGGGTGTGTGACATGGTTCTGTGTAAATTGTGTTTTTGTGATTTATCTGGCAATGAATATTGGGTCTCCTCGTGTGTGATAAAGCTGCCGCTTCTTCTTCTTCTTCCTCCTTTTATTTTTTTGGTTTCTCTCTGACATAAGGAAGCTACTAGAACAACAATGATATAGATTCGGGCTGGGCGGCAGCTCTGAAGAATCCCATTCTTAAGTGATTGAGAGCAAATCGTTTGAAAAGGGGGAGAGAACAAGAAATAAAGATAGGATCCTCTTGGAGTCATATGTGTGTCCATGTATAAGACTTAAAAAGTAGTTTAAGACTCCCTTTATTTCGTGGAGAATGAGTAATTTAGAAAAAAAAATCCTTAAAATGATCTTGCGTATCGCTTGAGATAATCAGTCAATATAAAATATCATAATATTGTGTCAAAACATCTACGTAGACGATTAAAATATTTATCTTTCATTCATTTTTTATTAAGCGACATAAGCGATCTTTTTGTTTGGAGAATATTTTCTAAATTTTCGTGAAACAAAAAAAGCTGTATAAAACATTCTGAACGCAGGAAGTGACATGACTTGATGGTCAGCATGCAAAATGCAAATTCTTGGGGCTATGTTGAATTTTGCCTCCCAACCATTCACATCAGTCGATCCGAGTTGTGTGGAGAGGGTTCTGCCTCTCTCTCTCTCTCTCTCTCTACATCACAGTGAACTTATTCACATCAGAATATATGTTTCTCTGTGCAATAATTTCTAGAAAAAATAGGCCACTGAACGTATGAAAGAGCTAATCATCTGCCCAGAAAAGGCAAGGAGCATTTTGCCACCACCAGTAACGCAGACACACTGGGCATAGATTCATCGGATGAGGGAAGAACAAGTACATTGGTTTCCTGTTCATGTGTGTGGTTCAATCTCATCTGTCGAGAACTTCGATTTGTCATCAGTTTAGTCTGGTTGGCCGTTAAGGCTTTAAGTACATATCAGTAGGTGAAATCTTGATAAATCAAATGGTTAGCATAATAAAGAAATTTTGACAGTCTCGGCAAGGACTAGGAGACAATAAGGAAGAGAACCTATGAAATCAACTTAACGGACATTGTCCTCGCGGGACGCCGGGGAGGTTAAGGATCGTACAGTCCACAATGAAAGAACAGATCAAGGATTGAATGATTGGAGCACGGATACTTATGATTTACACATTACGAAAGGCGCAACCCTTGGAACATACTACAGCCCCAGATGTTGAAAAGCCGACGTCAAGGTGCCAAATCTCCCGGTTCGGAGAATATCAGCCCGTCATATTTCTTAGACATACCTAGATGTGTGAATATTTTCATGAAAAGTTTAGGACAAGTAGGAACGCCCTAGATTTGGGAACATCATTATTTGTGTTTCTTTTACTTTGGATGACTTACAATGAGATGTTCATTCATGCTATAACAAGATTCAGGATGACCTGACCTGTGTAGTTTCAGTTCAGAGAAGTTCAAAAGCGCCCCAGAAAAGCTATCATCTCTGTGAGAATATCACTTCACAGATCACACCATGTAAATTTTATACCACTATCCTTAATAAAAAACCAACAAGAAACGTAACATGAAAAAAGAAAGAACTAAGTTTAGTCCGGAAATTAGCAAGACTGGACATATCTTCTAATAAACTGTACTTATTACGAAGATAAACTTGACCCAACTTGGTATTAAAGGTCTGTCATCTTCTCAGCTTACAACAGCACATCATCGTTGACTTCAACAATGTGTTTCTCGAATCCATTCTACTTTTGAAAATTATTGACCGTTTTTTTCAAAATAATCTAGTAGTCCCTGAAATTCAGGGTTGTTTCCAACATTTGTCGACTATACATATAAAAATATATTCTCAAAAATTTCCAGCCCGCTAGCATGCATTTACCTAGCCTAGCAGCTCTTTTGCTAAGCCATGCATTTTGGGTAATTTTTTGAAATCTAATAAACCCCACAAAGATTAAGTAAAAAAATTAACAATTGGTGGCGCGGAGAGCTCTCACATAGGGACCTCAGAGTCCATACTCAATGTATTGCATAAGACCTATCAAAAGCCTAGATTTCTCTCGGCTATGAATTGAAGAACCCAACCTACCATCGTACGTGACATGGCGTCGGATTAGTGTGGATAAGAGTCTTATCAGAACATGCCCATGAATAGATCAGTCTGCCTAGGGTTTCAATGTGTTCTCTTTTTCCATCACTCCAGAGACCCAGAGACCCAGAGACCCATTCCTATTTTGAATGGGCATGTGATGGCCAATGATGCATTTGCTCTTTCACTTGCTAGTGACTAGTCAGTTTCCTCCAAATGGGGTTTCATAAAGGATCACCAAAGAATCTCTGATCTTTTTGCTTCATCAAGAGAGAATGGGGCACGAGAGACTCTCTCTCTCTCTCTCTCTCTCTCTCTCTCTCTCTCTCTCTCTCTCTCTACTTTGATTGCCATCACAAGAAAGCCGTCTTGTCATGCTTACCCCCATGCAGGCATATCGAGGGCTCAGTGTATGGCCCCATTTGGTTCAGCATTTGAAAGGGACTTTGGGGCCCCAAAGAGGTTTAATCAAATGCAAATGGTATTTGGCTACTTTGTTTACTCATTTCGGGGAGATGCAAATTTCATCTCCAAGGCTCTCCAAAGGACTTTAGCTGAATGAATGCAAGGTTGAAGGTACCTTAGCTATTTTTCCAAAGGACTTTATTTGCATGCCTTTCTTTTTCCTCATTAATTTATGGGAACTTTTTTTTTATTTCATCCATGTTAACAGACGCTTGAAACGTACCACATGCCAATCCTTCTTTTGAGTTGCGTCTCAGCAGTCCATTTGGATAAGCATCGCTTTTTACAATCCTTCTCTACTAACCCAGCAACGTCCCCTCGTATTGTCCCCCTTCTCCTCTCTCTCTCTCTCTCTCTCTCTGGCATAGAGCTCATCGCGAGTCCATGAAATGTCGAGCTTCTCCTCCGCCAATGATGGGCCACCGTCTCTGGAGGAGAAGCCTCCATGGAGGTGTTAACCCCTCCAGATTTAGAAGCAGCGACCACAAATGATGCCAAAGTCTCGACAGTCATTGAGGAGCCATCAAGATCAACGGAGGCTGTTACGACTAACATAGATTCGTGAACAAATGTAACCATTCAAGTAAGAAATAAATTACAGAACAAAAAAAATCTAGACACGATGGATTTACATAGTTCAGTAGCGTGCATACCCCAAAGGGAGAGATCGGCGAGATGGTTTGATATAATTTGCAAAAGATTACAATAATTGCTCGACGAGCTCACACTCAAGTGTTGTCCAATCCTAGATTGCACCAGAACCCACAAGAAACATCACAAAAGAGGAGTATTCTCACATATTTATCTCTTTTTGGATGACGGCTCTAAAAAACTCTTTAGGGTCGTCGCGAGTTTATGATACAAAATAAGCTCTGAAAATGAATTGAGGTCGCATTGAAGATCAGACGCTTGCTAAAATTAGCCTAGACACCCGGCTACTACGCTAAACAGAGTATAGCTATATGGCCCTATCTAGCAGCCCAACCACTCCTTGGCCAAGCGCCTACCTAGTGGCTTGGCAATATTTTTATTGATTCTGCATAACTTTTTTAGAGGAATGTCATGGATAACACGAAACTTATCAAAAATAGAAGGAACCATGCTATTAGATTGTTTCTCCTCTTATTCTTCCTTTTGCAATGAGTTTGCGGGGGCAAAACTTTCAGTGTGTCTATCCCATCGCTCTAACAACTTTTTTGGGCAATTTTTCTTTTGATTCTACATAACTTTTCGAGAGAAATGTCATGGATAACACGAAACTTCTCGAAAATAGGAGGAACCATATTGTTGGAGTGTATTTCTTGTTATTCGTTCTATTGCAATGAGTTTGAGATGGCAAAACTTCCGGCGTGCCTATCTCTATGTATAACTTTTTTATAGGAATGTCATGGATAAAACGAAAATTTTCAAAAATAGGAAGAACCATGTTGTTAGAGTATTTCTCCTATTATTCGTCTTGTTGCAATGAGTTTGAGATGACAATATGCCATGCAGACTGTCATTCTACATATCTAATCGTCTGTCTACGTCTGTGTGCCCACACAAATACTCCGAGTGCCCTGAAAATCACGAGCTTTTGTTGATTCCAAATTAAATGGGACAATTTCGAGCCATAACTAATAAATCTCCACTTTGGCGAGAAGTCCAATTTCATCCTCATTGATGGTCGTCTCTCCCGAGCACCCGTGGGCTCCTTTTCTGCTGCAAGAGTTGACCAAATTCGAATAGTACCGGAACTGGGTCAATGGGATAGGCTTCATTAGCATGTCTATTGGATTATTTGTTGTGTACACTTTCTCAATGGATGCAGTTCCTTGTGATATAATATCACGGATAAAATGGTACTTGATATCAAAGTGTTTCGTGTATACATCTAACTTTTAGTAAAATGTATTGGATTATGATTGTCTCAACAATCTTCTCCTACCGCAATTACACATCAGTGAGCAAACCTCTGAGCCAAATAGCTTTCTTGATTGCCTCGATTAAGCACCATATACTCTACTTCAGTTGTTGACAAAAAGCACCTACTAGTTGTAATTAGGGTTTCCCAACCGACGGTACAACCCCCAAATTGAGTGCATAACCTGTCAAGGACCTCCGTTCATCCAAATCTCCAGCAAAATCAAAATCAATATAACTTGGTATACCATCCGGAGTCCATCCCTTCCTAAAAGTCGAACCAATGTCTCTTGTCCTCTCAGAAAACTTAGAATCCATTTCACAGTTTTCTAGTGTTCCTTTCCAGAGTTACTTATATACTTGCTAACAACAGGCAAAATGTCTGTAAGGGACAAGGGACACATATGCCTTATCTTCCTCTTACTGAGGTGAGGCGCAAGATCAGCTAAAAGCTGAAGTGCGCAACTAGCTGGTACTCGCTGGTTTAACAATTTGCATGCTAAACCGCCTTGGCAATTTACGAATACCACCACCGTGTGACAGCCGAAGCGCCCCCCTTAGGCCTATCCCTTTAGATCTTCAAACTGAATATCGTTTGTGTTGCACCTAAGCCTTTCATCTCAAACTCACTAGTCAATTGCCATTTCAGGTCATTAACATCACACATGTTAACAGTTGCTATCAACATAAAACAAGATATGGATTTGGATTTTTCCACACGCATATGCAAATATATTGATTTTCTAACTTTAAATGGGTTGGCGCAATTGGTGGCGATGATGGGGGATTTCTTGCTAATTGGAGGTCATCTATTTGAATTCCACCAACTATGTGCAAACTCTTCCAAGTCAAGGCCATTTGCATAGGTCAAATGTCTTGACTTAACCGATTCTTGGGATTTGCAAGGTATGCAATGTGCCTTCAGGTAGCCGAGTCTCCATGCATGTGCTCCTAGTTTTCAAGCTTGTGCTTCTGAATTATAAGACAAATTAAATTATCTTTTGGGAAAATTTCAATTAAGGACCTAAAGTGCTCTCATTTTCTCAAATAAGTACATTGAATGGATTTTATTTCAAATAAGGGCATGAAGGCTATGTTAGTCTCAAAGAAGGGCCCGACCTTCAAGTAGGTCAATGAAAGTTTCATTTTTTATTTTTTTTTATATTTTCGTTTTCTTTTCACTAGTAGTCGATCACTGGCAATGCCCGAAGAGGGCTGGGCGAGGGTGACCCTCGCCCAATCTAGCGAGGACCACCCTCGCCTGCCACAAGCGAGGTTCGGCCTTGCCCGATTTAGCGATGGTCACTGCCCTCGCTCGCGGCCAATGAGGGCATGGGCAAGGGCCGCGACCCTCCCTAACATCCATCGAGGGCTTGCAGACCCTTGTCCAGTCGCCGACAAGGGTCGTCGGGCCCTTGCTGGCTGCAACAAAGAAAAAAAAGGAAATGAAAAAAGGAAAAAAAAATTAGAATCAAAATTGTTTTGGACGAAAATGCCTTTGACCGGATGGCGTTAGGCCCTTATTTGAAACTGTCATCACCACTGTTGAGAAATATAGTGCGGAAGAGAGAAATATGGAACTTGTATATTTCGATATATCTTGAACAAGAATACACAAGCCTATTTATAGGCTTTATTAGAAAACTATGTAATACAACATATCAATCAAGATATACGCATAATCTTAGATACAGACAATCAACATAATTATCAAAATATTTCTAACATAAGCAATTATCCTACAAAATCCTTAACTATCACTAACAATCACTTCAGGCCCTTATTTGAAATAAGGTCTACTTCATGCCCTTATTTAAAATAAGGTCTACTTCATGCCCTTATTTAAAAAAATGGGGGTACTTCAGGTCTTTATTTGAAATTTTTCCTTATCTTTTTTAGTTTCATGAGACAACAAAAAGTGCTTTTTGGTTCGGTGTTAAACGGACCGACCATCAATTTACGAATTTCCATGACTGGCATCATAATCCTTTTTTTCTTTCTCCTTTTTAACGATAAAGGTGAAAGAAGCTTATATAAATTCTTAATCTTTCTTCTCCCACCTTTATAGGAAATGATCGTCTGTACAAATTATTCAGTTCTCCGAATTTTTAAGTTATATCCAAGGATGTATGTCGACTTTCTAGTGTTTAGGCATGCTTCTTTCCGGCGCCTAACGTAACTTCATGGGGCTCGAGAAACAACATCATCTTCACCACATTGGAGCAATCTTCAAGGAAAAGGAAAACTTCCTCGTTAACGTCAAGAGAACAATAACTTGGGTTGGATGGTTCCTAGTCTCAAATCTAAGAAAGAAAAGAAAACAAAGAATGAAAGACGTTCCGCATGATTCATTTCTGGATAGCCTATTTTGGGTTTAACTGGCATGTTAACTAAATCCAAAAGGGTGGTTGAGTATTTCATGGGCTCGAGATTTTATCTTCTTAAACCGTGTTTGCTGATAATTTTAAGGGTAAATGACACAAATGACTTTTGAATTTCGGCTCAATATGCAGTGTGGTCCATGAACTTTACATTTGTTCAATTTGGTCCTTGAACTTTAGTCCAATAGGCAATGCTATCCTTAAACTTTTAATTTGTCTAATGTGGCCTTTGGACTTTTGGCACATGTTCAATTTAGTCCTTAGACAGTATAAAAAAATTCTATGTTGTCCTTCCATTAATTCAAGTTCATGGACAATATTTTCATATAATTCATGGACTCAATTGAACATGTGCCAAAAGTTCAAGGACCACATTAAATAAATTAAAATTTCAGGGATGGTACTACATATTGAGCTAAAATTCAAAGACCACATTGAAAAAAATTAAAATTTAGGAACCACGTTGTATATTGAGTCAAAATTTAAAATCTACTGATGTTACATTTGCTTGTAGTTGGATGCTCTCTCGAGTACTTTTCTGAGAGCCATGATGGTGGGTGCCTAAAGTGGAAGATGACTTGGAAATGGAAGCATCGGAACTTGAAGTGCAAGCATAACTATGTCTTTCATAAGTATTTTTGCCAAAGATTGTCTCCCTAAAACACTTTTCAAGTACCTAACATGAGAATAAATGCTGGGGTAAGTAAACGGACCGGGACTCACAACTTGCTATTGTTTTCTAAGAGTCAACTTTAGGGGCTGTTTGCCTCTACTTCTATACAACTTCTGACTTCTACATTTTACTTTCTCCACGGGAGTGTAAAAAAAAAAACACCATTTAAATTTTGAAAATTTGTACAAAAAGTAAAATTTTACGTGTCAATATTTAGACCTTTTGAAAGGTTTCAGGAGTTTCCGGTAAAATAAAGGGCAAAGTGTGAGCTTCTAAATTTACAACCAAAAAAAAAAAAATCCAAAATTTAAAAGGAAAAGCCATTTTAATGACCCTTACTAAAAGAAAGTTGAAGTCCATTTCTATGAGGGATTCTTTTGTGAGCTATGTTTCTTATTAAGAGAATGTGCACGCATGTATGTTGTGGTTGAGGTGAACGAAGTGTCGAGATTTTACACATGCATTGCTCGTTTCGGTTAGGAAAATTTACCCAATCAGTTTGACTGATTGTATGGATGTCAATTCAGCCCTAAAGTTTTCAATTTTGCTAATTTAATCTTAAACTTTTGAATGAAATTCCAATATAATCCTTTCAGTCAATTTTCTCCGAAAATCAGTAATTTCCAGCGAAAATTGATCGAAAGGACTAAAATGAAATTTAACACAAAGGATTAGGATTAAATTTGCAAAATTGAAATGTTTATTATTAAATTAGCATCCATGCAATAGATTTAGGACTGATCGGACTATTTTCCCGTTGAGTTACGTATAACTTTGTTTTTGGTCCTTACAACTAAACAACTAAATAAGCAAACTTTAGTTTCAACCCCCAAGGGATTGCTCCAGTGCTTTTGGAGAACTCATGAAGATGGACATTTCATTCTTTTAAGTAAAATTCTACTTTTGTAATCATACATGTTTTTTAAGATTGATTCTCATTATTTAGGAGGCAGAGCCTCCTCTAAGTTATACTCATGGAGAGCTATAACCTATAGGGCTTGGTTAGAGACTTGGTTAACTCCAGGTTTTCCTATTGTTCCTACAGATTGTCTCTTTAGCCGTCTCTTTGCATAATTATTGAACAGATCTTTTGTACAAAAAGCTTCCACTTTCCCAGCTTGCTCAATCTAAATGAAAAACACAACTGCTATTATGGCAATCGTGGTCCGGCGGCGAATTAGCCCGTTCAAGCACGCTCGAGACCGCAAGGCCCGAAGGATAAATGAGCGCGAAAATTCATTCTTTTCCTTTACTTTTTCATTACGTGAGCAGACTTGAGTGACGAAGCGCCTGCCTCGACAAGGGCGATCATGAGTCCAATCCTTATTTTGTGTGCTATACGTGTAAGGTTCGACTTACGCGAGAGAGACAGAGCCAAAGAAATAACACACTACGGATCCGTTCCTTCACGGTTCGAGTTTTTTGGGTCCTACGCTAATGAGATATATAGGGTGTTAAAAACTTGCAAGGTAGCAAAGCAACGGACCTTAACCTAAAGCAAGAATCTTACAAAGACAGAAATGACTCGTACAAGTCTCTAGAAAGGCCATAAAAACATGATGACGTGCACGTTACCGCATATGTTAGTCCCAAGTAACAACAGATGATGCATTTCTCTGCCAAAATAGACACAAGACCTCTCTCTCTCTCTCTCTCTCTCTCTCTCTCTCTCTCTCTCTAATTGAAGCTCTCTCTCTAATTGAAGCTGAAGCTTTCTATGTGTGAAGATAACATGCTAGTTGGAGCAATCAAATCCATGGCAAATGGAAAGCCAAATTACAAGGATCAGAAATAATAAGATACCGAACACGACCAGCTTGATTTTCATGTTCTGGTACCACATCTTCCGCCGGATTTGCGTCCCTTGTTTCTTGTATGCTTGAGCCTAGTATTAGGGGTAAAGCTTGTTCAATTTTCAAAAGAACAGAGGTTAATAGAAAGAGAAATCTGCTGGACTAGGGATAAGATGTAAACCACTTTACCTGATCACGCAGATTCTCTGTTTTATCGGCTAAAATGGTCAGGTTCTCCCCTCTATCGATCGCCTGAAAAACGCACAATGAGAATACAAGAAACAAAATGCGGCTCTTCGCACAGAATGCTTAACCAGTAGACATAATTTGATCAGATTCCGGGCGCACTCAGCTAATCGAGCCATAAATTGAAAAACTGGGACACGACGTGATATCACGAGGAAAGAGGATGCCACGTGAATGATTATTTGTCATTTCAGAAAGCAAATCCTACTCTGCTTAGGGGTAAAGGCCGTTTCTGAAATAGGATTCAAAAGTGTCACCCAAACTTATAAATTCCACCCTCTAGAATCTCAAGAGTCTGCCACTAGTAACAAACTATCTAAGTCACATATCTAAACATGGAAGACATTCACCATAACCTAGCGGATTAGTCATGATCACGAGTGATGCACAAATGGCCAAATGCCAAGTTTAACTCGTCTCTAGCAACTGTACTTAAAGGGATATAGACTCCACCGCTGTGGCTTATATACTACAATATGGCCAATACATGGAGCACTTTATGCACACATGGCAAAGATAAGTGAGTTTGAATCTTAATTTAGTCAACTACTCAATGCTATTCTTTAGCATTTCTTCAATCTCTCAATTGGCCTCCGGCATTTGTGCCTCTTGATCAAGGAGAGATACTCAGTTGTCCACCCTAAGCTGGGGAGAGCGACTTTTTAATTCAGTACTTACAAGGCTTAGAGGGTTTGACATCACTGTGTCAAAAGAGAAAAAAGCAAAAAATATCATCCTGGAAAGAAAGTTCAAAATGACTGCATATCCCCCCATAGATTGTCTGCCACAGTGTTACTACTCTAAATGAAACCTCATCCAACATACATGCCCACCATTTTTTTATGTCGCCCCCACCTACCTAAAACGCGGGATACACGTGCACAGTTTGGAAATCAAAGTAATCATCGTAAAAACAGAGGACTTATATTCATTTACCACACTTTACATTAATTTACCACCAATGCAAAAGTGCACCACATTATAGATGGGCATACCACTGGGGAACTGCACACGTGATCCATGTATGCAGAAAGGAAAAGAGAGAGAGAGAGAGAGAGAGAGAGAGAGAGAGAGAGAGAGAGAGAGAGAGAAGGGGGGGTGGGGGGTTCTCAGCCCTTCCAAGCTAAATAAACCATGTACGTGCAGGCCACTTCAAGCTAAGAATCTGCTTGTTCTAGGTATAACTGTGCTATAATTGTGCATCTTGTAGCTGTGTAATGTGCTGTAGCACTGTGTTGGCAACACGTGCTTCAAAGCAGGGTAGAGCAGCTATCTATAAGCTGCCGATTGCTTGCCAAGCACCTTACAAAAGCTTCAGTTTCAAAGATGACTGCTGCAGTGGAGCAATATAGAACACCCTCTAAACCTATTCCGTGGCCTCATGGTAATAGACACAGTATATCTGTGCTTACAAATATAGACTTATCGCCAAAAGAAACTCTCCATCCAAAACCCATCCCTTTTGCATATAAAGGAAGACGAGTGCAATCAAAAGCCTAGCTGTGTGTAAAAGCAGCAAATGAAGAAACTTAGGAGTGTAAACTATCAGCAAACGAATCTCATACCCAGTCTAAAGCTACATAGACTTATGAACAATAAGAACCCTTCATATACCTTGTCAATATTCTCCAGCATTATACTTTTAACTTCTGAAACTTGAGCCTTCACTTTTATTAGCTTATCGATCTCTTCAGCGTGTTCAATAATGTACTTCATGTGCTCCTTCATAATTGGCCTGTAAAATGAAACTTAAATCAATTACTTTTCACTGAAACTCTTTACAAGATGGCGGATCAGAAATCATTTAGCAGCAGTCTCATGGTGACCCATACCCGAACTCCTTATTGAGACTTTTAGCAATAGCTGTATCTGCTTTGCCGCCGCCATATCTTTTCTTAAAGTCCGCTTTTACGCGCTCCAAAAATGCAATAGAGATTTGCTTGGCCACCGAGTCTTTGGCGACAGCACAATAAGCTGCAAAGTGCAAAGACAATCATGACAGTGAGCCGGTAATGAGATCAATGGTTTTCTATGCAAATCACAGGACAATGAAGTAATGTACTCTAAAAACAGAAAGACAAGCTTGCATCAGTCGCTAGTAGATGACATAGCTAAATTTACCAAAACAAATAGATAAAGAAAAACAACCACCGCATCTCCATTGCCAACAACTTAAGAATGAACTTACTAGGACACCATGCAAAAAGGACAAAAAATAACTCAGAGAGAGGAAATACCAAACCTCGAAGAACATGGGTCAGCCCCCAAAAGGAACACTCTAATGACCACCTAGGGGGAGGGGGGGGGGGGGTATGTATCGTTTCACACCTGTTTTTTCACTGTGGGATTTGAGGTGTTACAGACCAACGAATGCTAAGTTATCATTGGTACTCTTTCTAGCATATAATTTATACAACTCCAATGATGTACGAGGCCATCGACCACCATGCTAGCTGCCACCATTCTGTCGGATGAGGGCACTAAAGATGAACTGGTCTCCACACAATAATTAGCCTGGCTCTACTCATATTTGGCCCCATTTACTATGAAATGAGTAGACCAAGCTCCTAAAAAGGACTAATAGTGGAAATAACTCTACCTGGTTGTAAAATCACCACATTAAATCTTCTCTTACACAGTTTACTTAATTACCTAAAAGCAGGAAATTAATACAGTTGATGGAAACAAGATCTCTGGAAAATCTTCATTCCCCGACGTACCCCAAATATGGGCACAAAGGTGTGTGAAGAACACATGGTAGTCCAAATCCTAATGTGCAAAGCCTATATCTGGTTATCACTAGACCACTACTAAACAATCTCAGAAACCTGATCAAATAAAGTGCCAACACTCAAAGTGCAGTACAAACTCCTAAATAAGTTGGTACGACCAATTTGACAGCGCACCTATAAGTTAGGATCGAGAGATGAAGCAGGCACACTGTATCTTACTATTAATTTCAGTTCAATTCCGATAAATTAGGATCTAGAGATGGATCAAGCACAAATGGTAGTCCCCATCCCAATGCGCAAAGTGCAAATACTTAGTTCCCAGGTTGCTGACCATCTACCAAGCTGCATGTGCACAGAGATGGAGCAGGCACACCGTATCTTACCGCTCTGGCATAAGATCAATATCTTAGCAGAAACTAATGTACTGAATCTGAAACAGTGTCAGGACGTAATGTAAAAAGAACTGAATAAATAGAAACCACTTTCCCAGTTTCCCTATCTTCTGACTCGAGATGATAATTTCCGGGACTCCAGGTACCACTTGACAACGGTCGACCAAAACTTCAATTGTGTAAAAGCTCAACCTTTTACTTGATGTAGATTACAACATCTACAGTCACAAGCTCAACCAGGTTCACTGTTCAGCGAAAGATTCTGAAGTGGCAACATGGTGCTTTTATAGTTCAGAAACTACGGAACAGCCCTCTTAGTCAAGGTAATCAATACCTCATGTTTGATCTTAATAAATTTCAACTCTCTAACACCAAACCCTTTTCAGGAAATAATCTACAAGCTCCTGAATCCACGTAAAGTAATGATATCCTCCATTTCTCCGCAAATGTTCAGCAAAAAGAAACATTTCAAATCTTCCTTCACTTTGCTCATTCCACCGCCCACAAACCCAGAATCCAAAAAAAAATCAAAAAAGAAAAGGAAAAAAGAAATACACAACATTGCAAATTCACCTAATTGTAGCTCCCTAGCTCCAAAACGAACTAAAACCCAAGTCGGCAATCACCTCTAAACCCAAGATCCAACCACTATCACCAGCAAAGCGACTACCCCCGCAAAGAGGAATCAGAGAAACAAGATTCAAACCGGGATGGAAACAGAGAGAGAGAGAGAGTTAAGCCCAAATGCGACTGACCGTAACCATCTTCGAGGAGGAAATTGAAGGTGTGGTGGTCGCAGGAGTAGGTGAACTTGTTGTTGGAAGAAGGAAGCTTCTGGAGGCACTGAGCGGCTATGGCCGGGAAGTTGCCGGTGAACTCCGTGTACTCGGCCAGTATCATCGTCCCTCTCGCCACGAAGCTGTATATGAACGACTCCTCGCTCATCGTCTTCCTTCAGCTCTCAAGAACGAGTTCAAGGACGACCCAGCCCAAGACCTTCAAGTCGGGGAAGAGAGAGAGAGAGAGAGTCTATGTCTGTCTGCGACTTTGTGCTCTGTTCTTCCACTATCACATCATTATTTCTGACCTTTGCAAGGAAGGAACAAATCTTCTTTTCGGATTATGGTTTTGGCTTAAATAAACCTTTTTGGAGTGACTTTATGCATTTATTCTTTGCTTTTTCGTAGCAATTTTGACATTAATTTCCAGACCCTCAAAATCTTCCAAAAAGTAAATTATTGACCCTCAACTCTATCCTTTTTGTAATGTTCGATAAACATTTATTCTATTAAACTTTATATGATTATGAATATAATCTTTTGTTTGTTAGTAAAAGAAAAGCAAATGTGTACGGTGCTTATTAACCGGGGTACGTTGCCAGCAAACTGGTTAACAAGCACTGTGCAAAGCACAAGCCCGCAACGTAGGAGCTGAAACTCCGATGACTCACTCCATGCGCGAGTCGCTATTATACGAGCCTACTCGGTGCTAGCCATCCAAAAATGACGTGGAGTCTACCATCCCCACCGCCATCCTCCAAGTTGAGAGAAAATATTTTTCTTCCCTTCATCCTAAGGAATACCCTTGTATTTTACGTTCCAAAGTTCAGACGAAGTAGTTTAAGGACTTGCTCAGTTCCTATATATTCCCAACATTTTAAGTTTCGGAATAATGCGAATCAGTTTTAAATTATGTGTCTTTTGAATAATTAGTAAGAAAAGATCGATAATTATTTTTTCTTGGCTTGATTATATGTTTACGTTGTTTTAGTAGGAAAATTTTCGTTTCTCATATCATGTCGAGTATGCGAACCTTTGCCACAACTCGATTAGTTCCGATGCATGTAAACTTTTATCAAGTAAAATTCCATTCGGTGGAGATCAGCAAGAATAATTTTAACACGGGAGATGTAGTGATTTTCATATATCGGATCTAATACATTCAAATTTGTATTTTTTTTTTCTCTTTAGGCGATAGGAGAAATTAATCTTTATAATGAGCATGGGATATTCCGAATATAATGGACATAATCCAATAAGAAAATGGTCACTGCTTCTATAATTGATTGAAGGATTAAAAAAAAAACACACAAAGATAGATTGGCGTGCCAAAGTGGGGACAGAGACTCTTGATGGGATAATATTTTAATTGCATATCAATTAAAAAAATGATTTCCTCTGTGTTTCTTTATTGCTGTTTGTTTGTCTGGTGCACCAAAAGCAATTTTCGGCTGCTTTTGCCGAATCGCAAGCTGGTCGTGTTTTCCAACTTTGCGGCCTCGTCTTCGGACCGCGAAAATAATTAGAAAAGGAAAATTCGCCTTATCTTGCGGACAGGGATGTTCGAATCTTACTTGCGAGGTTGGCTAGCATTTCTTCCAGCAATATAATAATATTTCACTATTTCAAAACGTTTGTGTAGAGTCGGTAGTATATATATATTTTTGTATAATTAAAGCCGAAATTGAGAGAACTTTAACAGAGCTAGCCCTTGTATTTGTGATACATATTTTATCGTATTATGTAAACAATTTCTTGTCAGGATGAATGTTACATGATACAACACACATCTCTCGGTTTGATTGGTATTGCATGGAAGTAACGTTGAATTTATAATCCATTGATGTGAGGCGATGGGATGAGTCTTTTTGTTTTTCTTTGTAATGATAATTGTACAGGTTAGACCTTTCGTCACCACTTTATGGAAAATCGTTAGGTATGAATATGTTAGATACGCGTGACTCGATTGGTGAAACTAGCATTGAATAGATCGGCTGATAAGAATATTTGTCCCTATGTAACGAACATTACATTAGTAAGAATATAAGCCGAAATATCTCCTAAATGGGTCTCCACTATTGGTAAGGGGGTCATATTTCTTTCACCTAAAAGTGAACTTAATTTAGCGGCTCTTTTTAAAACGCGTGGAATGTTAGGACGTTCGTTCTTGTGCTCGCACACTTAAATTAGTCTTTGTGATTATCACATGACGAGCCATATTGTATGACTGTGTCACAAGGCCCATATTTACCGGTAGCATTAATTTAATAATTTGTCGGCCACAAAGGTCTATCACTTATTACATCTAGTTGAAAGTGTTGACTATATGTTTGTGCTTTGCACGTGTCGACTATATTTACTATATTACTCCAAATGTTGGTCGGACGTAAATTTATATAAATTCTCCCTGACCTTAAATAAATAAAATAGAATTCCTGATGAAACTAATGGTATTCAAACTCTTCTTTCTTAATTGTTGTAATATACGAGTACCAAAAACATTTCTATTGTACGTCTATTTTAGCAGAGTGGAAGTTTAAACTTTCAGCCACATTTTGTATATTCCAAAATAACGTAATGTGCAATTTACTAATAATAAAGAATAAACACGTGTCAAAATACGTTAATCAATATCCATCCATATAAAGCGCGAGTCACGTAATTAGATCCTTATTATACGGGGGTAAATTTAACAATAATACATCAAAATATTTAGTACTATGAAAGATGCGACATCCCAAAATTATGATAAATAATATTGGATTTTCTAGTACTAAGGGACAATAGTTGAACGTTGATTTATTGAATTGAAAATGATATTGAAAAATCCTAAGGCATTGGAAATGGAAAATCAAGACGGATTAAGCGAGCTGGGATAATCGAGCCGGGATAATCGAGCCGTCAAACTGAAGTGTCGAGACCATTCGCGCTCGAGCCTAGTCTTGGCCGAATCTTAGAAGTGAATTTACCATTTTGCCCCTAAAGGAAAATTTACGATTTTGCCATTTTCCTTGAAATGACAATTTTACTCCATTTGCGAAATTACCATTTTACCCTTATTTGCTAAATTACCAAAGTACCCTCAATCATTTGTGCCAAATGACTAATCTACCATTACTTGTGAAATTACCAAATTACTCTTAGCATTAATGGGCTAAAAGATAAACGTTATTATAGGGAATTAATGACTTGGCCCCACCACTTCATCTTGTTTCTCCTCTTTCTCCCTCATTTGGCCGTGACCCTCTTTCTCTCCCTCTCCACCTCCATTTTATTCCATTGTTCCGCCCCTCAAGCTCCACCGCCGCAGGTTGTCGTCGCCGAGCCATCCGCCGCGAGCTGAACCACCTTCGTCTGCAGTCCAGTCGTTGCCGCGCCACCACCGCCCGAGCCGAACTGCCGCCGTGCCGCCCAAAACCCCCCATGCTCGAGAGCTCGTCTTTCTCGATTTTCTGCACACACTCGACAAGAAATGGCATGTTTGAGCTCGTCCGAAAGGCGAATTGAGCTCCGTTTTTCCTACGCGACCGTAAGATTGAGGGAAACTCAGATCCAAGGGCTGATCATCGAAGAAGTTGTTGGATTTTCGTGAATTCGCATTGGACAGAGGCTGGTCGGTGGAGACCCGGTCTGTTCTTGCTTCAATTCAAGCTCCATCACCATCGTCCGCCGCCCATAACCGCGCGCCCGAGTCGTCGTCGTCGCCGCCGTCATCGCCGGTCATTTAGTTTGTGAATCAACCTTCCAATCCTTGATTAGGTTGTTAATTATGTTTAGGGTTAGTTTAGATTAGGTTAATTGTGATTAGTTTATGCTATTGGTGATTAGATGAGTATTAACCATGGTTAGGTTACCTTAATCAAGGTTGGGTTAGGTTAATTAACTATGGTTGGGTTAGTTGACCTTGATTAGGTTAATTAACCATAGTTACCTTATGATAACCATAGTTACTTTATGTTAACCATAATTACTTTATGTTAACTGTAGTTACTTTATGTTAATCATAATTACTTTAATTAATCATGGTTGGGTTAATTAACTAAGGTTGAGTTAATTGATAGTGGTTGGATTAATTAACTGAAGTTGGGTTAGTTAATCGTGGTTGAGTTAATTAATTGTAGTTGGGTTAATTAACCGTGATCGGGTTAATTAAATAGTAATAATAATTATAATTATTGTTATTATTTGGTGATTATTTGGTGATTTTCTTGTGCCCCTGAATGTATATATAGACATGATTATAATCACCCATATTTGAGAGTAATTGCTATACCAAAAAATGAATTTTTGGACACATAATTAAGGACGTACTATGAGGTAGCGCTAGATTGTTATGTTTTCGTGTTCGGAAAATCTAATAAGGTGTAAAAATGAGGAATACCAAGTTCGACAATAAATGTATGTCTCTGTGATCACGTGTGAATTTTTTATTGTATTTTTAAGCATGAAAAATTACAATTAGTTGAGTTATGAGCACGACCATATTTGCATTTGGCTAAATGTGAAAATATGAACTGGCATGATTGTCTAGTGTGCTCATGTGGTCACACGATGGAAACCGTCACCTGAGGGTATCCAGGGGACGATGCCTGATATGTTTGTGTCGGCAGGAGTTCGGAATCACACGACTTATCGAATGCACAACAGCCCGTGTCGCTGGGCTGGATGGATATCGTCACCCGAGGGTATAGAGGGGACAAAGCCTGATATGTCCGTGTCGGCGGGAGTTCGGAATCACACGGCTTATTGGATGCCCGACAATCCGTACTGGCTGGAGTTCGGAATCACACGGCTGGACGGATGACGGTCGCTGCTTGTGCCGGACCGATGCTCCTTACAAGAATGCCCGATATGTCTGTCTCGGGGGTATCCAGGGGGACTATCGGTTGCCATGCCAAACGGTGCGGGACGATGCCCGGTCATGCCGGAAGAGCACCAATTGCCTAGTGTGCTGTGGCCAAGTGGTTGTTTAATAACCAGAACACTGTGATGCATTATGCATGTGAGATTGTGATGGGTGTTCTGGTTGTGTACCTTGGCTTGGGTTGTTTATACAATACCTTGATAAATACTGTGCAATGTGTGTGCCAAGGCGGGGTAAGTGTGCATCTGGTTGATGGTTGACTGGTTGAGTCAAGTGCCTGATCACGTAGTAACTAGAGCGTTGTGGAGGTCGCACGCTATTGGTCTGCAATCGACAATAACCTGCATATTTAGGCCACCCTGAGTGAATCAGCACCCTACTCATGCTTAGGGCGTTGACTCACGGGGATTTTATATCTCACCCGATGTTGTTAACCATTTTTTAGGACCTTAGCGATGGAGAGCAGACCAGTTCAATTTGTGGTGCCCATTGAGGACCTTGAGACCCCGGCCGACTACTGGCTCTGAGGAGGACGTGGATGTCGACTTCTCTTTTGAGTAGCTTGGAGTAGTGTTAACCCCCAACCTTGACCCGGTATCTTTTCGTTGGTCGTGGGAAGTGGTCCTGAGGTAGCGCTTGTAGATATACGCTTCCCAGGGTTAATGGTAAATAAATAAAATGAGCTCTTGTTGTTTGCTAATTGCTGGTTTCCTTCTGACTATCCATGTTTTTATATTTGTCTAGGGAAGTGATTCGTTTTCGCATGCGCTTAATTGAAAGATAAAATGGATGGGTCGACGACATGCCTGGGACGTCGCCCTTAAATGACCCGAGGCGTTTGGTAGGGTTGTTGCGTGCCCGGGGATCGGGGCGTGACAAAAGAAGATGATTAGAGCTGATGTTACCATCACAATACATGAATATATTCAACTCCCCTCAATAAAAAAGATAGTACATATGTCACTTCAAATTTAAACATGACAGAATTTTAGGAAAAAGTAACAAAAAAGTCATAAATCTATAGCATTGGTACTAATTCAGTCCTAAACATTTCAATTGAACCAATTTAGTCTTAAACCTTTTTGCATTGGTACCAATTCAGTCCATCCAGCCAATTTAACCGAAAATAGCTAGCGTGTACACCGTCTATCCTACATGGCACAATCGGCGTTGACGTGGAATTTTTTTATTATAATTTTTAGATAAGTTTTTTAATTTTTTTATTATTATTTTTCCTTACTTTTTTTTTCTTCCGGCCTTTTTTCTTCCCCCTGTTCTTATTGTCGGTGGCTGACTGGCCACTAGCTACAAGCAGGGGTCGGCCTCGCCAGGCCAAGGGGGAGCGCCGGCAAGACCCCCCTCGCCAACCTCGCCCAAGTGAGGCCTGAGGAGGCCGGCGTCCACGTTAGTAGTTTCCGGTCTATATTAGTCGAATGGACTGAATTGGTATCAATGTAATAAGGTTTAGGAATAGGATTAGATTGGTCCAATTGAAAGGTTTTGGACTAAATTGGTACCAATGCAATAGGTTTAGGACTTTTTTTGTACTTTTTCTTAGAATTATAGTTTCAAAATGTGGAAATTATACATAATTCACATGCCACAAGATACACCATCGTTATAAATAGTTTTATTAGCTAGCTCTTTTAATTGATGTGCGTGGGGGGAAAGGGGTCTCCATATGGTAAGATCATTACTACTACAAACGTGGAATGTAAAAGAGGCAATGCCACATAAATAAAGTAGTAGCTCCACTATTGAATAGTAAATAAGGATTGAAAAGTAAAGTGAGATTTTTATAGCTTATAAAATGATTGTGCATGATAACGAGGAAAACTTTCAAATTATGATAAGATGCCATTGATAAAATTTGCTGGTTAAAGTGAACGTAGCATCTACATCCATCGATATATTAAAAGAAAAATTCCAAAAAGTACCCCTAAATTGGGGCTAGGTGATTCTCAAAGCACCCTCGCACTTGACCATGTTTCAAATATAACCCCGTGGTGGACAACTTTGTTCCAAGTGGCCGCGTGTGCATTAGGCATTCGGGGGCTTTTTCATTTCTTATTCTTTTATTTTATGTTCTTTTATTTTGATTTTTTTAATTTACAAAAATTGTCCACAATGTTTTAGCAATATAATTTTTAAATATTTTTATAAGAAACAAGTTTTCCAAGATTAGGTTAAATATGAAAGTATTTTAGCAATATGGGTTGGATCAGGTATGTGTCGAGAAATTTGCATTGTAATAAATGTGTAAAATAATTCTAGGATCTTCAAAAGGGGAGAGAGAATCAAGAAAGACTATATATTTACTCAATTGGCTTGTCATTACACTTTTTAGATAAGGGTATTTATACTCGAACAATATGCATAGGAAAGGAAATAATCTATTCTAACAAAAAAAATAGGAAATCACGAAATATCAAATAATATCCATAATATTTAAGAATATCTCTAAGCATATTCTATAATAGGAAAATCTCTAATATCCATAAATATACTTCAACACTTCCCCCCAAGTTTGAGCATCCAGCTTGCATCTGATAAGTGCAACTTTCATCCAAAGTGACCAAGCGCCGTCTAAGCCGGCTGACAGTTAGCTATCAATCGACCTGTCTATGTCGCATCTCCTAGCAAGCAACCTCGCTCAACTATGAGGTAGTCTCTATCTGTTGAATTTGTAATATCCCCAAACAGAGCTGTAGCGTCCCATGCCCGCTACCCATCTAATTACGCGCTCTACTTTAATTTGATATTATATACATTATCTGGCGCATGCGGAAGACTAAATAGAAAACAGGCCATCATACAAGTGCATTCACAAACGATAAGCACACCCTTATAGGGTATGGCCACAATAGGTTCACTAACCTGTTACACGCAATCGGTAAGATCATTCAACAAATTGGTAAAATACTTACTTTTATATATTCATAAACGAGTTAATTACATTATCTATTTCAAAAGGCAAAACAAACATCAACTGGGAGACAACATCAAAAAGTAACTACTCCAATCTCATCCACAACTATCTGCGTACTCCATCGACGCCACTAACATCACCACCTCACGGCTATCATTAAAAAGGGACTGCCGTGGTATCACCACTACTCAAAAGCCTACCTGTACATTTGCGCCTCCCTCCTCATCTCCTACTGCGGGCCTTCACCACTACCTGCGCTGCTGGTACCGCTACCACCTCCATACATCGAAGGCGTGAGCGGCCCTATCCAGTGGCCCAGACCTCGTATATATATGACGTGAGAGCGATACACCGTCTATCTTGTGGGTGGTCCTACGTCTACAAATAAAGAAGTACGAATGACCCTAAAAAGCATGTGAGTCCCCTAGAGAACCTCAGTGTACTCCTCAATCGTTCATATCATACAAACCGGCTCACCATAATAGTGATGTGCTATAGGGATGGAAGCAGGCGGTATACTAACAAGTTGAAAACGTTTTAAACTACAAGAGTGAGTTCGAAACTCAGCAAGTAAAACATCTAATCAAATGACTAAATTATCTAACTCACCGATCAATTGAGCGAAATTCATCAGATAAGCCAAACAATGGGTAAATATTCCCCATATACCAAGGCTGAACGCTCATATACCCTATTTTCTCAAATTCCCATTCAATTAACAGCAAGACAAGTAGTTCGCACTTAATTTTAGACTGTCCGAGGTCACAACAACACGATTCAACAAGCAAAATTAATACACAAGGCACAATTGGGCAATTATCCCATCACAATGTTCACGGCCGAACCACCCTGCATAGTGTGACTTCAATTCACTTTGCTTTAATGACGAACTGAACGATCAACTCACGTATTCAATCTACACATAACCAAAAGTTACTCACTCAAGCGTTAGATCAAACATGCAAGCCAATTTTCTCCTCGATCTCACCCTATAGCTCTCAGCCGCACCACATTATACCTCAAACTCCAACTCACTTCAATTCAACGACAGTCCGGACGATCAACCTTGGAACCCTAGCCACCCAGAATCTCACAGATGTAACCCAACAATTAGCTCAGACATGCAAGCTCATTTACCTAACCATGCAAGACAATTTCTCACTTGGTATACACATTCTCGCGGTTGACGATTTGTGCCACAATGACCAATTATCGGATAATCTAGTAGTAGGTTTAGATGACTGCTTGCCTTAGGATCGAGCTTGAAGAAAATGGAGGTTGAATCGCCGTCGGAATGAGCTCGGACTGATTCTCTCCTTCTCGGGCGTCGCAGGTTCGAGGGTAGCAGTGGATGAGCTGGGTCGACGGTTGGTTGGGCGAGACTAAGGCGGAGTTGAGGTTGAAGTACGAAGCTTAAGGCTCGTCGAGGTGTGGCGTCGCTGGAGCTCAATCGAGTGGAGGAGGGCTTCGGTGAGAGGAGAGAGAAAACCAAGTAGGTGAGGGAAAAATGAGAGGAGAGAGAGTGTCTAGGGGTTTATATAGGTGGGGAAATGGGTGAGTCGGCTAGGGGGTCTCGCGCTCAAACAGCGAACCAAATCCGGTCCGGACCGATTTAACTTGCACCAATACAATTATCTGTCCACAAACGGTCCGTCTAATAATACCGCATCCGACTATAAGACTTGTCTCAAATAATCCACCGCTCAAAGTTTAATAACCCCAAATTAACCTATTCCGCGTGTAAATCGCTTTGGCAAAAATTCGGGTTGTTACAGAATCAAAACCAAATCCAAACAAAAAGTGAGTCTGAACTACCGACACTGAAAAATTCCTCGTAGCTTGGCCAGAACAAAACAACCTTACACTAAAAGATGTGGACAAATCAAACCGGATTCAAGATAACCATAATTGCGGAAGCCGGACCTTACATGACAAATTAAATATAATCCACATCGTCACCGGGTTTGACAAGCGCTGAAAAAACACATAATCAGAAAGTTGACACATCTTTCTCATACAACCTGGATAGAATCGTGTGGAAACCCAAATTGAATTGTGACAAACTAAATTGCATCACCACCACGGCGCTCAACTTTAGCTACTCCATAAAGATATGCTTGACTCCGGTGCTCACAGCTACCTGGATATTTGATGGCGACTTCGCTCGTCGATGATGCTCGCATTTAGAAGAGAGTACCAAAATGAATAACATGGTAGCGTTGTTGAGTGTTGGCAAAATAGAGATTTTACTGAAGGTGAGATGACTAAAAATGGTATAAAGAAAGAAAATGCTAGGGCTTAATATGGATCCTTCCCTCTTGGTGGCTCTAATACCATGTAAAAATAATTTTAGGATCTTCAAGAGGGGAGGAAGCACTAGGAAAGACTACATCTTTACTCAATTGACTTGTCATTACACTTTATTAGATAAGGGTATTTATACCCGAACAATATGCATAGGAAAGGAAATAATTTATTCTAGTAAGGAAATAGGAAAGCACGAAATATCAAATAATATCTCTAATATTTGAGGATATCTCTAAGAATATTCTCTAATAGGAAAATCTCAAATATCCATAAATATACTTCAAGAAAATGGGTCATAAACGAGACATATGGGTCAATTTGGGTTGGACCATTTATGACCTGACCCACCGGTTTGATAGGTCTATCTTTGGCCAACTTATGCTTTTGGTATTTGCTAACTAAAAGAGACTTCTTATGCAGCAGGCGGATGAGGCTATTGTGACGAGCTCATGCATACTGCGCTTCAACCGAGTAGCTATAATTTAAAATAAATATTTGTTGGATATTTTACGTTATTGATGCAATCAATCTGTAACAGCTTTAGCGTTAATTTGACCCAGTCAACGCAATCAATCTGTAACCGCTTTGATTTGATTGATATCTTCTGTAACCGCTATGATTTGATTGATTTCTTTTTAACTTCCTTCATTACTTGCTTATAAAAAGATTTTCCGTTTACAACAAAATATACAAAAAAACAAGAGATTTTCAATTATCTTCGCTCTCTTTATTAGCTGGATTTTACATTAACGTTGTCGTTCATGTTCCCTCTGTTATTATGTGCCGAATACTGAGGAAGATCTGTTGTATAGGATAGTCGCTAGCCTTACGCATCGAGTTACGTACTCCGAGGGGCGAAATTATTCTCAAGGACAGTTCTTGCATGCCTTAGATATTCTTGTTCTTATTTCTCCATCTTCTCCGATACCGTTGACACCTAAATTTTGATTTTTTTAGTCATTTATTTTGCATAAAAAATTAGGGACTGACATTAGTCCCTAGCAAAAATAATTAAATCATTTTAATATAGTTTAATTTTAGCATACATACATTGCATTACATTTTAATCGGACTGGCGGCATGTGGATTTAAAGTAACGGTTCCGAGCTCAATTTAATCAATTGGACTAAGCCTGCGATGAGGAACATTCGGTCAAGCCCGTAAAACTTCACGTTGGTTGAAAATTGCATGTGCTATACGTGTGAATTGTTCTGAACTTGGAAAGGTTAGGAGTAATAAGGCTATAAAAAAAAATTGATTATAGGGAGAATTGGTGTCATGGTCATTAGGGAAAATTACCAAAAAAGTCCTAAACATTTTGATAACTTATCAATTCAGTCCTAAACCTTTCAATTGTGTCAATTTAGTCCTAAATCTTTTGAAGTTTTGACATTTTAGTCCTAAACTTATTATTTGAGTAATTGACTGAAAGGACTAAATTGGCAATTCGCTAAAAGGTTTAGGACTAGTTTGGCAAATCATTAAAATGTTTAGGATTAAATTGGCATAATTTAATAATTTATGATTGAATTGGCAAGTTGTCAAAAGGTTTAGGACATAATTGGCACAATTGAAAAGTTTAGTACTGAATTGACACGAAAGCAATAAATTTAGGACTTTTTGGATAATTTTTCCTAATCTTTATAATAGGCAAAGATCTTCCCCAAAAGATGAGAAGAACCAGCCATCCACGTGGACAATAAGACAAGAGATGTAGTTGGTTTAAAAATCAGTAGAGAGAGAGAATCGAGGTGTGTGCACTTGATTGATGGTGAACATGAACGAAACAGGAAATTGAAAGATTTAGTCTTTCATATAATCGTGGGCAGAGCAAGAATCCGTGAACAAAAGGAAGGAATAGAATATAAAATATTTGAGGCATCAGAAGACGGAAAGAAAACTTTTGTTCTTTCCTTGGAGAAACCCTGCCATACACATCTATAAAAGCATACCCACTACGGACGAAAAAGGAGGAGGGCCACTCATAATACAGATACGGCCGTACACAGAGAGAGAGAGAGGGAGGGGACATAGCAATATGACCTGTTGTTATTCTGGGTTCACGGGAATTTCAATCCCTTTTGACAACAAGAAGAAGAAGGATGAGAAGAAGAGGCCCAGTTGACTTTCTAGGATTTTTGCCACTCTCTGCTCTGCTCTGTCTCTCATCACCGCCATTCTCTCTCTTCTCCATGCTACAAGATGGATCAGAGAACATCAAACAAAGTGCCATCTCTCGGTCAAATCAAATCCTCCCTCGGTGGGATCATCAGCACAATTCTACTAGGTTTCTCGGTGCATATCCGCCGAATCCGACACACCTGGCGCCTCAACCAGCTGTCGAGTAAAATCCATAGAGTCGGTGGGTTCCTGTGGAGTCCTCAATCCCAGCAGTGTCCCAGTTTCCGCACATCCTCAACGACGACGGCCCCTTCGAGCTGCGACGAGCCGATCACTGCCACTGTCTGTGCCTCCGATCTCCCACCACGAGCCGCAATCAGCGCCTTGATTGGGACCAGCATTCGTGCAACCTCATGCGAACGGCCATAAAAAATTCTGCACCACAGAAAAAGCGGGAACCCTCGCTATTGTTCCTTTCTTTCTTTCTTTTTTTAATTTAATTTCTTCCTCAAGTGCCTTCCAATACCACTTGCTTGCCGATCGGGTCTGATGGTCAGCTTTTGATAGTCAAAAGCAGATTAAATGCCGGTCGTCCACGATCGAGAGCCGATCCGTTTCAAAAAGGAAAAAGCAAATCTTGAAGATTCGGGTATAATTTTCTATCTCTAATCGAATATTCACTTGCCTACTTTGAAGTATTTTGCATATCGCATATCTTGACATATATTTTGCATTGCATAAAAGTGGATATTCTTTTAAAAAATATAGTTGATTAGGAAAATCTTTCCTAATCCGCAACTTGCCACATAATCAAGAAAGTCCATCTTTAATATTATTGATGGAATACTCGATTAGGCAATGATTTGAGTTCAATCGTTAATTATAGGATTACGAATTAAAAATTGACTTAAATATTCGCGAAATATTTTTAAAAAATTGATTGATATATACACTTTCTTGATTGAATTGTGGCATATTCACTTTCCTAATTTAATTCGAATTGCTTGATTGTTATCTTTTTTATAATATATCCTCGCATGATGTAATCTCGAAAAATTCTAAAAAAAGATTGCATTCATTCATCTTCCATATTTAAAAATTGCATCTTTTAAACATAGCTTCGTGTAGATAATTGCATATCTATTTTATTATTATTATAAATGTTTAGGTTAGATTGCATTTTAGAATAGAAACTGCATGCTTAAATAGAATTTTATGTTTAAAATAATCTATCTTTAATATATTAGGGTTTAGGTCAATTTAAACTCTAAAATATGCAAGATAAACATTGTTTTGACGTAGTTCTATTTTAGGAAATAAATCCATCCGAAATTTTTTTTTTAAAAAAATCATCCTTGTCATGTCATCCTTACCTTGTCATTCATCTTTGCTATGTCATCCTTACCATGTCATTCATTCTTGCCATGCCATCCTTACCATGTCATTCATCTTTGCCACGTCATTCTTGCCACGTCATCCTTGCCATGTCATATTAGGTTGCACATTAGCTTGCATGTTATATAGAATTAGGTTTTGATTAATTTACATGTAACATGTTTAATTTAATTAAAACTTTGGTCTCATTCTCACATTGATTTAATTTGCACTGTCATCTAACTTAGTTTTGCATCATGACATCACTACCACATATGTCCTATGCCAAACCATTTCCGGACATATTGAAGATTGAAGTTTTCAATGTCAACAGCTTCAGAAGGTGGCAAGAAAGAGTTTTCTCTATCCTAAACGTTCATGGAGTCGCTTTCGCATTGATGGAGCCCGAACCAACCGATAATAATGTGCGAGAACGATGGATACATGCCAACAAGGTATGTAGGCACACAATTATTAGTATGCTTTCTAATGAATTGTTTGATGTCTACTGTCCGTACAAAGAAGCGAAACAAATATGGGACTCCATGACTACAAAGTACACTATCGAAGACGTGGGCAGATAGAAGTTCGTGATCGAAAATTATTATCGGTGGGAAATGTTTGATGATAAGAAGATCAAGATGCAAATCAATGAGTATCATAAGCTAGTGGAGGGCCTGAAGGCAGAAAATATCAATTTACAAGAAGAATTTATCGCGGGAGTGTTGACATCTAAATTTTGGTTTATTATTATTATTATTATTTTAATCATTTATTGCGCAAAAAATTTAGGGACTAACTTTAGTCCCTATAAAAAATAATTAAATCATTTTTGGTTTCGTATAGGATATTCGCACTGCACTTGCATTTAAACTAGATCGGTGGCAGACGAGCTTGACTGTATAATTCCTAACTAAATTAGTTGGACTAAATCCGGCCGAATCCATGGGGGTTGGAGATTATCACGTGAGATATTCCCAACAACTTGGAGATTATCACGCGAGATATTCTCAACAGCTCAGACTCTCAAACGTATAAAAAAGACTCTTCACAGTGCTTTCGAGGGGGAGATCATAATACACGGCCACATTAGGGAGATACACGAGAGAGAGATAGGGAGAAGAGGCGAGAAACGCCCCACGATTGCATCGGGAGAAGACTCTGGTGAGCATGGGGTTTCACGTGACTTGCATATAGAAGGAGTCAAAGAAAAAACAAACCAGAAAAGGAGGGGATGTTTCACCGCGGTTCGGGGTCAAATTAAGGTGCCTTCGCTGCTGTTTAGGGGATGTTTCACCGCGGTTCGGGGTCAAAAACAATTCTGATTTGGTGCCAGTTTTGCTCGGCTCACAAAGCTCAGTTTCGCTGCTGTTAGGTCGTTGTTCGAGGGGCTCAAGATTTGCTGTTTCGTGGCCTCAAGTTGTTTTTTTTTTCTGTCGCTATTCGGGTTTTGTTCTAGGGCGTTTTTACTGCTGTTCGGGGCCGGCTTTGCTGCGACCAGAAGACTCAAAAGTCTTGAGCTGACCTGAGAAGAGCGCTGATCGTTAGCCACGTCCTGCGTACTCCATCGACGCCACTAACATCACCACCTCACGGCTATCATTAAAAAGGGACTGCCGTGGTATCACCACTACTCCAAAGCCTACCTGTACATCTGCTCCTCCCTCCTCATCTCCTACTGCGGGCCTTCACCAGTACCTGCGCTGCTGGTACCGCTACCACCTCCATACATCGAAGGCGTGAGCGGCCCTATCCAGTGGCCCAGACCTCGCATATATATGACGTGAGAGTGATACACCATCTATCTTGTGGGTGGTCCTACGTCTACAAATAAAGAAGTACGAATGACCCTAAAAAGCATGTGAGTCCCCTAGAGAACCTCAGTGTACTCCTCAATCGTTCATATCATACAAACCGGCTCACCATAATAGTGATGTGCTATAGGGATGGAAGCAGGCGGCATACTAACAAGTTGAAAACGTTTTAAACTACAAGAGTGAGTTCGAAACTCAGCAAGTAAAACATCTAATCAAATGACTAAATTATCTAACTCACCGATCAATTGAGCGAAATTCATCAGATAAGCCAAACAACGGGTAAATATTCCCCATATACCAAGGCTGAACGCTCATATTCGCACTTAATTTCAAACTGTCCGAGGTCACAACAACACGATTCAACAAGCAAATTAATACACAAGGCACAATTGGGCAATTATCCCATCACAATGTTCACAGCCGAACCACCCTGCATAGTGTGACTTCAATTCACTTTGCTTTAATGACGAACTGAACGATCAACTCACGTATTCAAGCTACACATAACCAAAAGTTACTCACTCAAGCGTTAGATCAAACATGCAAGCCAATTTTCTCCTCGATCTCACCCTATAGCTCTCAGCCGCACCACATTATACCTCAAACTCCAACTCACTTCAATTCAACGACAGTCCGGACGATCAACCTTGGAACCCTAGCCACCCAGAATCTCACAGATGTAACCCAACAATTAGCTCAGACATGCAAGCTCATTTACCTAACCATGCAAGACAATTTCTCACTTGGTATACACATTCTCGCGGTTGACGATTCGTGCCACAATGACCAATTATCGGATAATCTAGTAGTAGGTTTAGATGACTGCTTGCCTTAGGATCGAGCTTGAAGAAAATGGAGGTTGAATCGCCGTCGGAATGAGCTCGGACTGATTCTCTCCTTCTCGGGCATCGCAGGTTCGAGGGTAGTAGTGGATGAGCTGGGTCGACGGTTGGTTGGGCGAGACTAAGGCGGAGCTGAGGTTGAAGTACGAAGCTCAAGGCTCGTCGAGGTGTGGCGTCGCTAGAGCTCAATCGAGTGGAGGAGGGCTTCGGTGAGAGGAGAGAGAAAACCAAGTAGGTGAGGGAAAAATGAGAGGAGAGAGAGTGTCTGGGGGTTTATATAGGTGGGGAAATGGGTGAGTCGGCTAGGGGGTCTCGCGCTCAAACAGCGAACCAAATCCGGTCCAGACCGATTTAACTTGCACCAATACAATTATCTGTCCACAAACGGTCCGTCTAATAATACCGCATCCGACTATAAGACTTGTCTCAAATAATCCACCGCTCAAAGTTTAATAACCCCAAATTAACCTATTCCGCGTGTAAATTGCTTTGGCAAAAATTCGGGTTGTTACAGAATCAAAACCAAATCCAAACAAAAAGTGAGTCTGAACTACCGGCATTGAAAAATTCTTCGTAGCTTGGCCAGAACAAAACAACCTTACACTAAAAGATGTGGACAAATCAAACCGGATTCAAGATAACCATAATTGTGGAAGCCGGACCTTACATGACAAATTAAATATAATCCACATCGTCACCGGGTTTGACAAGCGCTGAAAAAACACATAATCAGAAAGTTGACACATCTTTCTCATACAACCTGGATAGAATCGTGTGGAAACCCAAATTGAATTGCGACAAAATAAATTGCATCACCACCACGGCGCTCAACTTTAGCTACTCCATAAAGATATGCTTGACTCCGGTGCTCACAGCTACCTGGATATTTGATGGCGACTTCGCTCGTCGATGGTGCTCGCATTTAGAAGAGAGTACCAAAATGAATAACATGGTAGCGTTGTTGAGTGTTGACAAAATAGAGATTTTACTGAAGGTGAGATGACTAAAAACAGTATAAAGAAAGAAAATGCGAGGGCTTAATATGGATCCTTCCCTCTTGGTGGCTCTAATACCATGTAAAAATAATTTTAGGATCTTCAAGAGGGGAGGAAGCACTAGGAAAGACTACATCTTTACTCAATTGACTTGTCATTACACTTTATTAGATAAGGGTATTTATACCCGAACAATTTGCATAGGAAAGGAAATAATTTATTCTAGTAAGGAAATAAGAAAGCACGAAATATCAAATAATATCTCTAATATTTAAGGATATCTCTAAGAATATTCTCTAATAGGAAAATCTCCAATATCCATAAATATACTTCAAGAAAATGGGTCATAAACGAGACATATGAGTCAATTTGGGTTGAACCATTTATGACCTGACCCACCGGTTTAATAGGTCTATCTTTGGCCAACTTATGCTTTTGGTATTTGATAACTAAAAGAGACTTCTTATGCAGCAGGCGGATGAGGCTATTGTGACGAGCTCATGCATACTACGCTTCAACCGAGTAGCTATAATTTAAAACAAATATTTGTTGGATATTTTACGTTATTGATGCAATCAATCTGTAACAGCTTTAGCGTTAATTTGACTTAGTCAACGCAATTAATATGTAACCGCTTTGATTTGATTGATATCTTCTGTAACCGCTATGATTTGATTGATTTCTTTTTAACTTCCTTCGTTACTTGCTTATAAAAAGATTTTCCGTTTACAACAAAATATACAAAACAACAAGAGATTTTCAATTATCTTCACTCTCTTTATTAGCTGGATTTTACATTAATGTTGTCGTTCCTATTCCCTCTGTTATTCTGTGCGGAATACTGAGGAAGATCTGTTGTATAGGATAGTCGCTAGCCTCACGCATCGAGTTACGTACTCCGAGGGGCGAAATTATTCTCAAGGACAGTGCTTGCATGCCTCAGATATTCTTGTTCTTATTTCTCCATCTTCTCCGATACCGTTGACACCTAAAATTTGATTTTTTTAGTCATTTATTTTGCATAAAAAATTAGGGACTGACATTAGTCCCTAGCAAAAATAATTAAATCATTTTAATATAGTTTAATTTTAGCATACATACATTGCATTACATTTTAATCGGACTGGCGGTATGTGGATTTAAAGTAACAATTCCGAGCTCAATTTAATCGATTGGACTAAGCCTGCGATGAGGAACATTCGGTCAAGCCCGTAAAACTTCACATTGGTTGAAAATTGCATGTGTTATACGTGTGGATTGTTCTGAACTTGGAAAGATTAGGAGTAATAAGGCTATAAAAAAAATATCGATTATAGGGAGAATTGGTGTCATGGTCATTAGGGAAAATTACCAAAAAAGTCCTAAACATTTTGAGAACTTATCAATTCAGTCCTAAACCTTTCAATCGTGTCAATTTAGTCTTAAACCTTTTGACGATTTGCCAATTTAGTCCTCAATCTTTCAATTGTGTCAATTTAGTCCTAAATCTTTTGAAGTTTTGCCATTTTAGTCCTAAACTTATTATTTGAGTAATTGACTGAAACGACTAAATTGGCAATTCGCTAAAAGGTTTAGGACTAGTTTGGCAAATCATTAAAATGTTTAGGACTAAATTGGCATAATTTAGGATTGAATTGGCAAGTTGTCAAAAGGTTAAGGACATAATTGGCACAATTGAAAAGTTTAGTACTGAATTGGCACGAGCGCAATAAATTTAGGACGTTTTGGATAATTTTCCCTAGTCTTTATAATAGGCAAAGATCTTCCCTAAAAGATGAGAAGAACCAGCCATCCACGTGGACAATAAGACAAGAGATGTGGTTGGTTTAAAAATCAGTAGAGAGAGAGAATCGAGGTGTGTGCACTTGATTGATGGTGAACATGAACGAAACAGGAAATTGAAAGATTTAGTCTTTCATATAATCGTGGGCAGAGCAAGAATACGTGAACAAAAGGAAGGAATAGAATATAAAATATTTGAGGCATCAGAAGCCGAAAGAAAATTTTGGTTCTTTCCTTGGAGAAACCCTGCCATACACATCTATAAAAGCATACCCACCACGGACGAAAAAGGAGGAGGGCCACTCATAATACAGTTACGGCCGTACACAGAGAGAGAGACGGAGGGGACATAGCAATATGACCTGTTGTTATTCTGGGTTCACGGGAATTTCAATCCCTTTTGACAACAAGAAGAAGACGGATGAGAAGAAGAGGCCCAGTTGACTTTCTGGATTTTTTGCCACTCTCTGCTCTGCTTTGTCTCTCATCACCGCCATTCTCTCTCTTCTCCATGCTACAAGATGGATCAGAGAACATCAAACAAAGTGCCATCTCTCGGTCAAATCAAATCCTCCCTCGGTGGGATCATCAAACACAATTCTTCTAGGCTTCTCGGTGCATATCCGCCGAATCCGACACACCTGGCGCCTCAACCAGCTGTCGAGTAAAATCCATAGAGTCGGTGGGTTCCTGTGGAGTCCTCAATCCCAGCAGTGTCCCAGTTTCCGCACATCCTCAACGACGACGACCCCTTCGAGCTGCGACGAGCCGATCACTGCCACTGTCTGTGCCTCCGATCTCCCACCACGAGCCGCAATCAGCGCCTTGATTGGGACCAGCATTCGTGCATCCTCATGCGAACGGCCATAAAAAATTCTGCACCACAGAAAAAGAGGGAACCCTCTCTATTGTTCCTTTCTTTCTTTTTTTAATTTAATTTCTTCCTCAAGCGCCTTACAATCCCACTTGCATGCCCACCGGGTCTGATGGTCAGCTTTTGATAGTCAAAAGCAGATTAAATGCCGGTCGTCCACGATCGAGAGCCGATCCCTTGCGGATTCAAAAAGGAAAGAGCAAATCTTGAAGATTCGGGTATAATTTTCTATCTCTAATCGAATATTCACTTGCCTACTTTGAAGTGTTTTGCATATCGCATATCTTGGCATATATTTTGCATTGCATAAAAGTGGATATTCTTTTAAAAAATACGGTTGATTAGGAAAATCTTCCATAATCCGCAACTTGCCACATAATCGAGAAAGTCCATCTTTAGGATTATTGATGGAATACTCGATTAGGCAAGGATTTAAGTTCAATCGTTAATCATAGGATTACGAATTAAAGATTGACTTAAATATTCGCGAAATATTTTTAAAAAATTGATTGATATATACACTTTCTTGATTGAATTGTGGCATATTCACTTTCCTAATCTAATTCGAATTGCTTGATTGTTATCTTTTTTATAATATATCCGTCGCATGATGTAATCTTGAAAAATTCTAAAAAAAAGATTGCATTCATTCATCTTCCATATTTAAAAATTGCATCTTTTAAAAGTAGCTTCGTGTAGATAATTGCATATCTATTTTATTATTATTATAAATGTTTAGGTTAGATTGCATTTTAGAATAGAAATTGCATGCTTAAATAGAATTTTATGTTTAAAATAATCTATCTTTAATATATTAGGGTTTATGTCAATTTAAACTCTAAAATATGCAAGATAAACATTGTTTTGACGTAGTTCTATTTTAGGAAATAAATCCATCCGAAAATTTAAATAAAAAATCATCCTTGTCATGTCATCCTTACCTTGTCATTCATCTTTGCTATGTCATCCTTACCATGTCATTCATTCTTGCCATGCCATCCTTACCATGTCATTCATCTTTGCCACGTCATCCTTGCCATGTCATATTAGGTTGCACATTAGCTTGCATGTTATATAGAATTAGGTTTTGATTAATTTACATGTAACATGTTTAATTTAATTAAAACTTTGGTCTCATTCTCACATTGATTTAATTTGCACTGTCATCTAACTTAGTTTTGCATCATGACATCACTACCACATATGTCTTATGCCAAACCATTTCCGGACAGATCGAAGATTGAAGTTTTCAATGTCAACAGCTTCAGAAGGTGGCAAGAAAGAGTTTTCTCTATCCTAGACGTTCATGGAGTCGCTTTCGCACTGATGGAGCCCGAACCAACCGATAATAATGTGCGAGAACGATGGATACATGCCAACAAGGTATGTAGGCACACAATTATTAGTATGCTTTCTAATGAATTGTTTGATGTCTTCTGTCCGTACAAAGAAGCGAAACAAATATGGGACTCCATGACTACAAAGTGTTGGATCTAGCAATATCACCTAAAGGGGGGGTGAATAGGTAATTCTGAACACTTTGAGTAATTAATGCGAAAATTAATAGGTTCAGAACATAAACTGAATAAGATCAATAAAGAGACGTGCAGATAGATTAAACACAGCAAGATGAGTTTAGGGAGAGGGATTGCACGCAATGTTTATAGTGGTTCGGCTTTAGCAAGCCTACGTCCACTCTCCCACGATGACAGCCGATCGGCTGGATTCCACTATGAGTCGATGAAAGGTTACAAGAGATATCACTCTAATTACTCTTACAAAGGAACCTCTCAAGACTAAGAATTTTAAGCTCACAAGAACAAGAGAATGTGAATCTGAACAACTCAGTACTTTGGAATTTTAAGTTCTTGAACCCCCTCGTAACAGTCACCATTGATCTTCTTTTATACTCATTCGACCTTGAACTAGCTGTTAACAAGGTCCTTCAAAGGATCGCTCCTCAATCTCTGATTGGTACCATTAATCTTGATTGACCGAGATTGTATATAGGAAGATCCAGTAGCTGTTGGAGTAGAGTTTGAACCCTTCAGATTCAGTCGCCCATACAACCAAATCTTCAGTTTCCATAAATAGAGTTCATCCAAATCTCCAAGATATCTTGTCCATGGAAGGTAATATCCAATCGAGGATATTCTCCTGATTTGATTGGAAAATAATCTTGTCAATCAAATCTTACAGACTTCCATAAAAAGACGCGGCCAAACCGGAAACCTACCAAACGTCGGTCTTTAGAATCTGGTAGTGAGATAATGCAGAATCTGAACGTTGTTCAGAAGCAGTCTTCTGAACCAAAGAGACTCTCTGAATCTGAACAGATTAGAACAGTGACTCTGAGCTTCTGCAAGGTCCTTGCTGACATGTCACATAAATCTTCTCGAGATAAGTCATCAGAGGCAACACAAACGTCCTTCTGAAGTCTTCAGAGGCAGCGCAGATTTCCTTCTAAAGTCTTCAGAGGCAACACAATTCTCTGAAACAGGTGTGCGACGACTACTCCTTGAGTCTGAACGCCAGTTTTGGAACATTATAAAGCTTTTGTTCACATGCTCATCGCCTGCAATAATGAATTATTTGTATTAACCAAATTCTCTTATAAGAAGGATAGTTTTGTCAGAATCAAAATATTCAGAGGGACGGTTTTCTCAACAATCTCCCACTTTTTGATGATGACAGAACTTCCTTAATAAAAGTTGATATATATGAAAAAAATTTGTATCAAAGTTAAGCTCGGAAAAGATTTCAGTAATAATATGAATATAACTCAATTGAATCTTTTCAAAAGAATGTGCATCTGAATATATAAGATATGCACTCAGAGAAATAGAAGGATATCACCATATATGTCGTTGAATTTGTTTGAGCGCAAAGGTATAATTCGCGTATGCGTATGTATACATCCTGCAATATGAACGTGATGCGTATGTATACATCCTGCAATATGAACGTTGTATATATCCTGCAATATGAACGTGATGAGGTATTTTCTCCCCCTTTTTGTCATCAGTAAGATAATATGGCAATCTACACATACGTTATCGGAGATTCACACATATATTATATAAAAAAATACGTAACATCCAGGGTGTACATAATTGGAATATCCGACAGAGATAAAATAAAAATAAATATGGATAGATTGAAAATGATTTCAAGATGACGGAGGTGAGTTTTGTTTTGAAGAGGAGGAGGGAATATCAACATGCTCTTCATCATCTTTCTGAGCAGCTTCAACAGATTTGCCCATATCAGCAATGTAGGTGGCAAATTCCTTGAGTTCCTGCATCTTTGGAACCCCTTTGCTGATCCTTTCATCTATGATCAAAGTATAAGTACCAATGCTGGCCATCTCAGAGTAGAAAAGGCGAAAGTATTTATGAAGCATTTCCTCAAATCTATTCATTTTCTTTTCAATTTTCATTTCCATCCTGTCCATCCTCTGCATAACTTCAACCCGAAGTTTTTCAACATCCATCTGAACAAGACTTGGTGAAGCATTCAGTGTCCCTGCAGAAATCTGTTGGTGTTCTTCTTCCACCATCTGAGCTTTACCCTTTGAGGCTGAATCCAGAATTCTCTGCGAGTTTATCTCCCCCTGAATCTGATCAGGTGTTAAATCTGGAATGATTATGACAGGTTCAGCGATAGTAGATGCAATCTCTGTGGGTTGCTCTTCAGGTATTTTCACTGGAAGTTGTTCCTTCTGACCAGAACTTTCCTCAACAGCTTTTTCTTTCTGAACAACAGGTTCGACATCAGCTTTCTCCTTCTGTACAGCAATCAGAACCTCTTCAATCTGAACAACATTTGATTCCTCATGTTGTTCTTTTCTGTTGGACTCCTCCTTTTCAGTATCAGCCTTATCCTTCTGAATAACTTCAGTATGAACAGCAGATTCTATAGGTTGCTCCCCCTGAATCTGAGCTGCTATAACAGGAGTGACTTCTGTTGATCTTCCAGCTGTGACAACAAAGTCATCAGATTTATCAACCTCCATGTCTTCAGGTGGTGATGTGGACTTCTTCTTTTGTTCTCGAGCAACTAGAACATCAATAGTCGTTCTGTCATCCAGTTGCTCTTCCATTATCTCTACGTATGCACTAGTAGCAAGCTGAGCTTCTTTCTTTATCTTTTCTCCAGATGTTTCATCAGCTTCTACATTCCCACTTTCATGAGTCTTATGGGGATCCTCTTCTTTGTCCATAGGATCATCCAGCTCATTTGCTATTTCAGCAATCTCTTCAGCTTCTGACATGATGTTTCCTTCTGATAGCACAGTAGGAGTCCTCTCATCATCTCTCGATGATACACTTTCTTCTTCTTCTGCTTCCTCTTCTTCTGAAGACTCACACTGAACAGTGGTCTGTTTTCCTTTTGTGGCCTCTGTCTTCCTTCTTTTTTCAGATCTCTCACTCTCTGCATTCTGCTCTTCAAACTCAACTAGGACAGCCTCTTTGTTCTTGTTGATCCAACCATCAGCAAACTGTCTAAAACCCATCTTCTGAATCATAGACTCCCCAGCTACCATTAACTGAGTTTCATCTTGAAGGAGCTTTCCAGGAATCTTGACATTTTGGAAGGACATGATCCGATAGATCAACCCTGCATAGGGTAATTGTCCTTTGGTCTTTTGGATGGTCCTGTACATGTGGAGGAGAACAATATGTGCTAGAGAGATCTTGCAGCCATTCAACAGACCCCACATCAGCTTGGCTTCATATTTCGAAATGTCAGTTTTTGAAGCAGCCTTGGGTCTTAAGCTTTCAATGACAACCTTGTGCATTACAATGTGCTTCAGGGGAAAGTCATTGTAAGCAACGTGTGCCTTAGAATCTCTATAGTAGTTCTCTTTTCCAGTTAGAGAACTGTAGGCATCATCAGGTTGCACATTAATGGGCATAAAATCCATTTCATCAACTCCCATTAATCTTGCTAGCTCCCTGACATGCAGATGATACCGGACTCCTTCAACCGTATAAAACAAGGAATCAAAATTGCTGAAACATAAGCTAGAATAAAAGTAAGCTGCCAAATCAGGAAAAGTTGGCCTCCTTGCAGTTGTAAAGTCCCTCAACTTCATCTGCTCTAGATGCTTCCTTATAGGGATACCAACTCTAACAAAATACTTAAGATCAAATACCCTGTGGGGTATAACTCCTCTTTGCTTCAGCATCTCGAATTTGTCACAATGCAACTGACTTGAAAACAGCTTGCTTTCAAAGTTCTTGTCCTTGATAACCCCTCTGATTTTCTTAAAGTCTTTAAACAATACGTCGTCATCGTCATCAGGTCTTCCCTTGGTTTCACTTTCTTCAGTTACAGCCTCCCTGATAACAATGCTCTTAGATGGAGACTTTTTAGGTTTAGAGACTCCAGTTTCTACAACCTTTTCCTTGCCCTTCCGAGATACATTCTCAGGAACCACAGAGGCAATGGGTGTTACAGTTTGCAGAGGAAGTTCTAATATAGCAAGATAATCTTTCTCGCTTGCAAACTTGTGAATACTCAGCAACAACTTGACGTTTTCGTCACTAGAGCCAGTGTTCTTGAAAGAATCATACAGGGATTTTATAGAGAGAGCCAGAGCGACTCTTTCATCGAACTCAGACTGAGACAAACCTGATTCCTTTTGGACAATGTGTCTTTCTTCTTCGTGATCCGACCCAGAGATATCAATGGATTCGGTGATACGGGCTTTTTTACCCTTCGTCAACCTTGACGATTTTCTTCTCAGACTTGCACCTTCTTTTGCTACTTTCTTCATGGTAGATGATGATTTAGGAGCCATGAACGAGAAAGTTGGAGTTTTTAGAGAGAAAGATTTGGAGTGAGCGAGAAGGAGTGTAAACAGAGAGAGAGAAATCAGTTTTTAGGGTTTGAGAGAAGATTGTGATATTTGATAGAGGTGCCGGTTCAAGGCCTTATGAAAGTTTTGAAAAATCGTAAAGCGGTTATTTTTGGAAATAAAATCAATTTAAAATAAAATCCAAAGATCAATCCAAAGATACAGAATTATTCCAATCAATCAATGAGGCGTGTATATAGAAATTGGAGAATGTAAAATTTAGAGAACGTACCTTGGATTCTTGCCTTATCAAGAATTTATAAATATAAAGAGGTGTAAGATGAACTAACCTTGCTTCTGAAGTATTAAAAATATGCTTCTGAACAAAGGTTATGCAAGTTTGCTTCTGAACTTTGCTTCTGAGTTCTGCTTCTGAGCAGTTTTGGTTCTGAGCTCTGCTTCTGAGCAGTTTTGCTTCTAAGCTCTGCTTCTGAGCAGTTTTGCTTCTGAGTTCTGTCAATTGACCTGTACTCAATATATCTTAAGAAAAGGATTAGTAATAGCTAATTCGTCTTGGATAAAATTGAAAGACTCTTTGTCAAGAGGTTTAGTAAATCTATCTACGAGTTGATTCTTTGTATCAACATACTGAATGTGAACATTTTCATTCTGAACATGATCGCGAATAAAGTGATGTTTGATCTCGATGTGCTTCGCTCTTGAGTGAAGAATAGGATTCTTGGTTAGATTAATGGCTCTTGTATTGTCGCATCTGATCTCCACATTTGAATCCTCAACTCCATAATCTCTTAGCTGTTGTTTTAACCATAGGATCTGAGCACAACAACTTCCAAGAGATACGTATTCAGCTTCTGTTGTACTGAGAGCAACTGTGCTTTGCTTTTTGGAATACTAGGAAATAAGCATATTTCCCATAAGTTGACAGGTTCCTGAAGTGCTTATCCTATCGATTTTACATCCGGCGAGATCTGCATTTGAATATCCCTTTAGAATGAAATCAGAATCCTTTGAATACCAAAGACCATAAGCTGGATATGTTCCAATATATTTGATAATTCTTTTGATTGCTGTAAGATGCGATTCTTTTGGACATGACTGAAATCTTGCACATAAGCAGACGCTATAAAGAATATTTGGCCTTGATGTAGTGAGATATAGAAGCGATCCAATCATACTGCGATAAAGCTTTTGATCAACATCTTTTCTTTGTTCATCTTTATCAAGCTTAGACGAATGAGACATTGGTGTTTCCGTCTTCTTGCAATTTTCTAAGCCGAATTTCTTGATAATTTCAAGAGCATATTTCTCTTGATGAATGAATATTCCTTTCTTGGTTTGTTGAATCTGAAGTCCAAGAAAGAATTTTAATTCTCCCATCATGCTCATTTCGAATTCATCCTGCATTGCTTTAGAGAAATTCTTGCATAGATATTCATTAGAGGAGCCAAAAATAATATCATCAACATAAATCTGAACAATAAGAATATCCTTACCCTGCTTCTGAATAAAGAGAGTAGTGTCAACATTACCTTTAGTGAACTTTTGTTCAAATAGAAAATTGCTTAACCTTTCATACCAAGCACGAAGTGCTTGCTTTAATCCATATATGGCTTTCTTCAGGGAATATACGAGATCCTTTCCTCTTGGTTCCTCGAAGCCAGGAGGTTGCTCGACATAGACTTCTTCTTTGATGGAACCGTTTAGGAATGCACTTTTCACATCCATTTGAAAAAGTTTAAAGTCATTGTAACAAGCATAAGCAAGAAGTAGCCTTATGGCCTTTAACCTGGCAACCGGTGCATAGGTTTCATCGTAATCTATTCCTTCTTCTTGAGAATATCACTTTGCCACAAGTCTTGCTTTGTTTCGAACCACCTTTCCTCTGTCGTCCATTTTGTTTCTGAACACCCATTTTGTTCCTATTACAGAAACATTATTGATCTTGAATTGATGAAGTTCTTCTTGCATGACATTGATCCAATTTTCATCAGTAAGAGCTTCTTCAATCCCTTTAGGCTCGATTTCATAAACTAATGCTATATTGCTCATTGCTTCCTTGAATTTCGATCTGATTTTGATTCCTTCATCCAAGCTCCCCATTATTAGTTCCTTGGGGTGACTGGATTTATGTTTCCAATTCTGTTGAATTTCTCGTCTTGAGCATCACTTGGATCATTAGATTCAGATGGTATCACCTCTGGTTCTTCTGCGGTTTGTTGGCTTGTTTCTTGATTTTGAACTTCTTCAGAAGCATGATTCTCTTCTGAATTTTCTTCTGGTTCTGAACCTTAATGTACTGACGAAACTTGAACATATTCAGATTGATCATTCTGAGTCTGAATATTTTGATCAAACTTGACATTCATTGATTCTTCAACACATCGAGAGTTTTTGTTGTAGACTCTGTATGCTTTGCTCGTTGTAGAATATCCCAAAAATATTCATTCATCTGACTTCTCATCAAACTTACCAGCTCGATCATTTGCTTTTTTCAGAATGAAGCATTTACAACCAAACACACGGAAGTATGCCAAATCTGGTTTTCTCTCTTTAAAGAGTTCATAGGGAGTTTTCTCAACGATTGATCTTAAGGAGACACTGTTTAAAATGTAACATGCTATTGACATAGCCTCTGCCCAGAAATGAGATGTAATTTTACTTTCGATCAAAAGAGTTCTCGCCATTTCTTGTAGAGAACGATTTTTCCTCTCCACAACCCCATTTTGTTGAGGTGTGTAAGGAGATGAAAAATTATGCTGAATTACAAACTCATCCCAAAAATTAGAAAAACTTTGGTTTTCAAATTCTCCCCCATGATCAGTTTTGATGCAGGAAATAGAGTAACATTTCTCATTCTGAATCTTTTTAGAAAATTTTGAGAAGGATGAGAAAGCATCATTTTTGTGCGCAAGAAATAAAACCCATGTAAATCTAGAGTAATCATCAACTATGACAAGGCAGTATTTCTTACCTCCAAGACTTAGTGTTCTGTTAGGACCAAAGATATCCATATGAAGCAGCTGCAGAACATGTTCAAATGATATATGATTAATAGATTTAAAAGAGCTTTTTACCTGTTTCCCAAGTGTGCAGGCTGAGCAAAGCTTAGATTTCTCAAACTTTGTTTGTGGTAAATCTCGAACTAGTTTCTTGGATGATAGCTTCGAGATATGCTTGATACTGATGTGGCCTAGCTTTCTGTGCCATAGTTCAGATTCATCTTTGATAGAAATAAAATACTTGATGTCTTCAGAATCAACATTCAGAAGGTAGATGTTTCCTTGACGTCGACTAGTGAAAGTTTGCTTCGTGTCTTTGTTAACACCTGAGCATTCTGAGTCTTGAAAATAAATTTGATAACCAGAGTCACAGAGTTGACTTACTGAAATCATATTGTATTTGAGCCTTTGACAAGAGAGACATTGTTGATCGTGAAATTTTCGATTTTTACAGTGCCTTGGCCAATCACTTTGCCTTTATTCTTTCCACCAAACGACACACTTCTACCATTGTAATATGAAAGTTGAATGAAGTTATCTGGATCACCAGTCATGTGACTTGAGCATCCACTATCCAGAAACCATTTGTCTTTTCTCTTCTTTGGTACCTGCAAGTAGAAAGTAACTTACTATTGCTTTGGTACCTAAGCTTTCTTGGGTCCAATTGAGTTAGTCACAGTAGATATCTTTCTATTAATAGGTCTCCATACCATCATGCAATTATTTCTAACATGATTTCTAGCACCGCAGTTTTCACAATGCATTGGATAAAAAGATTTTGTAAACTGCTTTTGGAAATACCGTTGATATGCAAATTTAGAAGGTTTATGGGAGATTCTTTCATTTGTTTCTAGAAACTTATTTTTGAAATTATTTTCCTTTTTGAAACCAAGACCAGATTTATTACCATACGGAATTTGTCTGGAAATAATGTTTTCTAAGTTTTTTGAACTTTGGGAAAATTTCTTTGAGGTATTTTCAATTTGGGTTTTCAAGGAATCATTTTCTTTGAAGATCAAATCACGATTCTCCTTGATTTGATAAAATTCCTTTTGCAAAAATTCAATCTTGTCTTTTTGAGAATCATTCTGTTGCTTCAGAGATGAAACTTCCTTTTTCAAAATGGAAACCTTTTTGAGAGCTTCTTTATAATTTAAGCACAACTCATCAATGTATTCCGACACTTCATCTGGTATTTCAGAAGGATGTACCTCAACATCTGAATTTGAATCTGAATCTGAATTTGCCATAAGACATATGTTAGCATAGTCATCCTCGCTTTCTTCAGAATCGCTTAGAGTTTCTGCCTTCAATGCCTTTTTGTATTTCTCATACTTGATCTTGTCTTTCTTCAGAAGGGGACAATTGGGTTTGATGTGTCCTGCTTTCTTACAGTGGAAGCAAATTACATTTTTGTCTTCCTGTTTGTCATTGCTCGATTGTCTCTGATCATTCTTTCTGAATGATTTCTTCCCTTTGAAGTTTCTACCTCTTCGAGCCATCTTTCTGAACTTCTTCACCATGACAGCAAGTTCTTCGTCGCCTTCATCTTCATCTTCTGAATCTGGCACTTCAAAGTCAATTTCAGATTTTAAAGCAATGGACTTCTTACCTTTTGAAACTCTTGTTTTGTTGGTGTGCTCAGTCTTATAAGATTGTAAAGTTCCGACTAGCTCATCAATAGATAGAGGTCTGATTGTTTGACATTTCTGTATTGATGGCTTGATGTAATTCCAGTCATCTGTAAGTCCTCGAAGGATCTTTCTCACTTGCATTGGTTCTGCTACAAGAGCACCTTGCCTTGCAAGACCACTTGCTAGAATTTGAAACCTGTCAATCATTTCAGCAATTGATTCATCGTGCTTCATTTTGAAGGCTTCGTAATCACTTAGCAGAATGCTAAGAGCTGTTTCTTTCACTCTGTCAGTTCCCTGGTATGTGACATGAAGTCTGTCCCATATAGCTTTGGCTGAATCTTCTTTTGCAACTCGATTATATAGAGGAATAGATAAGGCGCAGAAAAGTGCATGCACAGCTTTAAAATCGAGTCCTTGTCTTTTTGTTCTTTCTGAATCTGACAGTGTTGTAGTAATATTTGTATTGTTGTTTCCTTCATTTCCAGTGGAGGGGGTTGCTGTTACAACAGGAATTACTCCATTGACAACGACATCCCACATCATATCATCTGATGCCTTGAAGAACCACTTCATTTTGTTGCACCACATATTGTAGTCTTTCTCGTCAAAATAGGGTGGTTTGTTGCTGAAATGTGCATCACTGGTTCCTGTGAAATTATTGCTAGACATGATAGATCGTTAGCTCTGAAGTAAAATACTTCAAAATAATGAGCAACCAAGCTCTGATACCAATTGTTGGATCTAACAATATCACCTAAAGGGGGGTGAATAGGTGATTCTGAACACTTTGAGTAACTAATGCGGAAATTAATAGGTTCAGAACATAAACTGAATAAGATCAATAAAGAGACGTTCAGATAGATTAAACACAGCAAGATGAGTTTAGGGAAAGAGGGATTGCACGCAATGTTTATAGTGGTTCGACTTTAGCAAGCCTACGTCCACTCTCCCACGATGACAGCCGATCGGCTGGATTCCACTATAAGTCGATGAAAGGTTACAAGAGATGTCACTCTAATTACTCTTACAAAGGAACCTCTCAAGACTGAGAATTTTAAGCCCATAAGAACAAGAAAATGTGAATCTGAACAACTCAGTACTTTGGAATTTTAAGTTCTTGAACCCTCTCGTAACAGTCACCATTGATCTTCTTTTATACTCCTTCGACCTTGAACTAGCCGTTAACAGGGTCTTTCAAAGGATCGCTCCTCAATCTCTGATTGGTACCATCAATCTTGATTGACCGAGACTGTATATAGGAAGATCCAGTAGCCGTTGGAGTAGAGTTTGAACCCTTCAGATTCAGTCGTCCATACAACCAAATCTTCAGTTTCCGTAAATAGAGTTCATCCAAATCTCCAAGATATCTTGTCCATGGAAGGTAATATCCAATCGAGGATATTCTCCTGATTTGATTGGAAAATAATCATGTCAATCAAATCTTACAGACTTCCATAAAAAGACGCGGCCAAACCGGAAACCTGCCAAACGTGGGTCTTCAGAATCTGGTAGCGAGATAATGCAGAATCTGAACGTTGTTCAGAAGCAATCTTCTGAACCAAAGAGACTCTCTGAATCTGAACAGATTAGAACAGTGACTCTGAGCTTCTGCAAGGTCCTTGCTGACATGTCACATAAATCTTCTCGAGATAAGTCATCAGAGGCAACACAAACCTCCTTCTGAAGTCTTCAGAGACAGCGCAGACTTCCTTCTGAAGTCTTCGGAGGCAGCACAGACTTCCTTCTGAAGTCTTCAGAGGCAACACAATTCTCTAAGGCAGGTGTGCGACGACCACTCCTTGAGTCTGAACGCCAGTTTTGGAACATTATAAAGCTTTTGTTCACATGCTCATCGTCTGCAATAATAAATTATTTGTATTAACCAGATTCTCTTACAAGAAGGATAGTTTTGTCATAATCAAAATATTCAGAGGGAAGGTTTTCTCAACACAAAGTACACTGTCGAAGACGTGGGCATATAGAAGTTCGTGATCGAAAATTATTATCGGTGGGAAATGTCTGATGATAAGGAGATCAAGATGCAAATCAATGAGTATCATAAGCTGGTGGAGGGCCTGAAGGCAGAAAATATCAATTTACAAGAAGAATTTATCGCGGGAGTGTTGACATCTAAATTTTGGTTTATTATTATTATTTTTTTTTTAATCATTTATTGCGCAAAAAATTTAGGGACTAACTTCCCTATAAAAAATAATTAAATCATTTTTGGTTTCGTATAGGATATTCGCACTGCACTTGCATTTATACTAGATCGGTGGCAGACGAGCTCGAGTGTATAATTCCTAACTAAATTAGTTGGACTAAATCCGGCCGAATCCATGGGGGTTGGAGATTATCACGTGAGATATTCCCAACAACTTGGAGATTATCACCCGAGATATTCTCAACAGCTCAGACTCTCAAACCTATAAAAAAGACCCTTCACAGTGCTTTCGAGGGGGAGATCATAATACACGGCCACATTAGGGAGATACACGAGAGAGAGATAGGGAGAAGAGGCGAGAAACCCCCCACGATTGCATCGGGAGAAGACTCTGGTGAGCATGGGGTTTCACGTGACTTGCATATAGAAGGAGTCAAAGAAAAAAAAACCAGAAAAGGAGGGAGCATGTTCTGAAGAGAGAGAAGGAAAAAACGGAGGATTCTTGGCTTCGTATTCTTCGAACGGGACTTTCCTTCTTTTTTCTCAGTCAACATCGGGCACAATGCAATAGAAGACTCTCTCTTCTACGGCTGCTGAATCCCGACGTAAGCCCTTCCCAGACATCGGTCCATCACGACGACACCTGCACCTAGCCAACGCCAACCATCGACACCGCACCAAGCAGATTGCCCGAGAACCTCCGCTCGACATCGCTCCGCCGCTGCCACTGCTGCCCCATCGCCTGCTGTCCGGGACTGTTTTACCACTAATTCAGCACTGTTTCGTGGTCATTCGGTGTTGTTTTATTGCTGTTTTGGTGCCAAAACAGTGCTGTCCAGCCCCGGCTTGTTTACAATTCAGTGCAGAATTTTTCTGCGACTTTTTTTAAGGTGACTTCGCTGCTGTTTAGGGGATGTTTCACCGCGGTTCGGGGTCAAAAACAATTCTGATTTGGTGCCAGTTTTGCTCGGCTCACAAAGCTCAGTTTCGCTGCTGTTAGGTCCTTGTTCGAGGGGGTCAAGATTTGCTGTTTCGTGGCCTCAAGTTGCTTTTTTTTTTCTGTCGCTATTCGGGTTTTGTTCTAGGGCGTTTTTACTGCTGCTCGGGGCCGGCTTTGCTGCGACCAGAAGACTCAAAAGTCTTGAGCTGACCTGAGAAGAGCGCCGATCGTTAGCCACGTCCTGCCTCTCACTCCCCGTCCATCGCAGCGTTGATTCGTCGAAGAGCTCCGCGCCCGAGCTGTTTGTCACGTGAGTTTCAAAATCAAGCAAGCTTGATCCGCAAAGCCTTCGGAGTTCGAATTTGGAATTCAAATTTGTTAAATCAGGTAACAAATCTTATCCTTGGAATATTTGGTGATTTTTGTTACTTAATTTGAGGTATTTGAATCTCAAGCACATCTTTAATATATTGTGGATAAATCTTGCCTTGATCGAAGATATCTTTTTCTAACTTGGTAATTATCTAAAATATTTTTAAAATCTTAAAAGATAATTACCCATTTTAAAAAAAGATGTGAATTTTGGTGGATAAGGTAAACCCTTCAAATTTTCGAAATTCATTGTGCCATGAGGATGACTTTTGCTTTTATTTTTTTTTTAGCATGTTTATTTATGTTGCATATTGTTTATTATTTATTCCATGTGTTTTTTTTTTTTTAAGTTTGAACGTTAGTAAACAATATTGCTCATAACACATGCTCCCTAATTATGCCTTGTCCCTCGGAAAACGTACATTAAAGGCAACATTTGACTTCAATCTCGAAGTACGATTGTGCCCGTACTTGTGAATTAGACATCAAATCCTCGATCTCGAGGAGCGGATTGCTAATTCCTAAATAGAATTTCAAGGTTTGTCTTATGTATATAGGGACAACGGTAATTCTATAATATATTCACTTGCTAGCCCTAATTGCAGGGGATGTTGTGAATAAAAATCAGAAAATCGAAAATAAAGGTGTGTTATGGGCAAACTTGTTTAAGCTTGTTTTCCTTTCTTTTAATTGAACCCGAAAATACCAAAAAATATAAAAAAAATCTCATTCATATTTGCATAGCATATAGTTTAGATGTTATATACCATGTCATTTTTGCACATCATCCACACATATATTTCATGATTTGCATGTCATTTAGGACGTGGGTCTAATTCATCTAACTTGCATGGTAGATAACTTAATATAAAAAAATGTCGCATGTTAAGTCAATCTGCATGTTTAAATTTTTAACCTAAAGTTCAATTTGCATGCTTAGGTTAGTTCATGACATTAAATTAGTTTTACACGTCATGGCATGTCATTTTTCACGGGTCATTTTCGCATATGGCATGATTTTTGCTATGTCGATATACGCGTCATTCAAGCATTTCTACATCATATTTTGCATGTCATTTTCACATGTCATTTTCATAGCCATGTCATTCAGATTTTAACATGTCATATAGTCAGGTCGCATTACCATTCCATTTAACAAGAGAAAACCCCAAAAAGAGAAAGTTAATTCAAATCATCAAACCAAGGATTTTTCATGAAATTTGGGCATCGAAAGGGCATTAATTTAAAAATTAATGTAATCAAGTCCCCGAAACCATTTAATCTCTGGTTCGCATGAAATAAAGTATTTTCTCCCGAATACTTTATTTAAGTTTCTAATCTACCTACCTCAAAAGATTAGTGGCGGCTCCAAAATTGAAATCATTTGTGCATAATTAATCATGAACCTAAGTTGTGATTCGGTAGGGCTTGGGGGAGTCTGCATTAGGTTAATTAATTCATTTAATTGATCTAATAATCCATTAACCTGAGAATAACTCATTTTTAGGTCGCAACAGCTTGGCGACTTCGCTGGGGCCTAGTCAAATGTTTAATTTTTCGAAAAAAAAACTTAATCAAGACTCTTAATTTTCAAAAAAAGAGAGTAAGAGCTTGGTTGACTTTCAATTTTCGAAAAAATAAGAGGGAGTTTAGTGGACTTAGGCCTATTATTGTTCATTGGAAAATCCTTTTGATTGATGACTTGCATTGACTTCCAATCTTTGTTCGGTTTGGATGTATTTGCATGATTATGATAATTGCATTGCTTGCTAACCTTTGTTCTGCAAGGTCAATTGTCTTAATTATTGCAAAATTGGATTATTGAGTGTCTTAAACTATTGTGCATGACATTTTCGATTTTTGCACTAAACCATTTTTCAAATCCTAGTAAAATTTAGGATAGTATCAAGATTGTGAATCTCCCTAACCTCAATCACGAGGAGTGGGTGACCCCGCCTTCGATCCTGAGCTTTGGTACCCGTCCTAGCTATAATCTCATAGCACGGAATGGACCCCCAGCCTAAATGAAGTTCTTAAGGACCAAACACTGACCAATTTAACTTGGTTCGATTTGTCCTTAAGATTTCAAAATTCTAAAAAAATCATAAAAATGACACACACTTTGCACTCCTCATGCGCATGTCTATGTGTTTGTTGTACTATTAGTGGGTAAGCTCTCGATCCTTGTCTTACTTATCCTGTATTTTATTTTGGGTTGGTCCATGGCAAATTAGGTTGGTCGTGTCTTGGTTTGTTACTTCATGGCGAGCAAGAACATTCGAATCGTTTCAATGCCTAAGTCTAATTTGGGGAAATGGCTCACTCAACTCGACAGCATAGCCCGAGATTATGTGGAGCGTAGATTGGGTTGTCTGGTGCATCTACGGGAGATACGGATCCGCATCGGGCTTATTTAGGCCATCGCCCATTTCTGGTATCCCGAGACCTCGACGTTCATATTCGGTAAGCATAAGCTTACCCCTACTTTAGAGGAATATAGCGTGCTCATCGGAAAATCCCTAGATTCGGAACCTATTAGTCCGTACATTGGTGCGGATACTCCACTCTTACTTGCTGAATTTTTGAAAATCGAAGTGGCCGAAGTTCGAAAGATTTTAAAAGCTAATTACGAGAATTGCCCCTTCTCGTTCTTGACATAATGTTTTAATCGAGCTACTTCATTGCAAAAGGGGAAAATTTTCTTGCTGGCTTTCTTTGGATTAGTGATATTTCCACACTGCAAAAATTCTATTAATCCAGAGATAGTTTACTTAGTTCAGCAAGTTTGTGAAGAGAAAAATTTCGTCAACACAATGTTGGCGAAAATTTTATTTCCTTGAACAAGTATAAATGAGATAAATTTGGAACTTTCAAAGGTTCGGCTGAGCTTTTGCAAATATGGTTCCTTTCTCATATCAAACGGTGCCAAAACCTTGTAACAGTTCAAAAGCTCAGAAATTTTTCTCCCCCGATCATGATTTTCAAAGAAAAATAGAATGAGATTCCAGATCACCATTTTTCTGAGTGGATAGGATTATTAGAGGATCCGGATCCTAGGGGTTTCCGATGGCAAGCTAAGTGGTTTGAAGTAAGGACGGCTCAACTTGCAAGCAGCGGCGCGAAACCAATCCCTTTGCTTGGATTCACTGGGGCTACTGAATATCATCCGCTTCGAGTAGCACGTCACTACGGGGTTGTTCAGACCTTACCACCGCCCCTCGAGACCGAATGTGTTCGGCTTGACTTCACCAACAGGATCCCTGACCATGAGCATGCGGTTATTATTGTCTGTACCTTATGGGATTTCTGCCGGCCAGCGAAGCTCATGTTGGGATTCAAGTAACATGCATAGGCAAACAAAACATATAAACGCAGTGGAAATAAAAAAAACCCATACATGTATCTCCAGAAGCGTTGTTCGTGCGTTTCAATCAAAATCATATGAAACGAAGAGGGTTAAACGAATTACCTCTTGAAGCGTGCTTGAAACGAGTTGGTTCAGACGTTCTTCAACTCGAGTCCCACAAGTGTCGGACCTCTAGATCAGACACACCACCAATCGTACGACGAACGGGAGAAAGACGACGCGGATAAACACCACACTTGATTGTGCTAGCAGTCTTGTGAAGATAACTCTCCGCGCTATTAATCTTTTGGTCTCCGCAAATACAAAAGTGAGAGAGAATTTTCTTTTCACTCTCGCATAGTCAGAGAAAACTTTTTTTTCTCACTTCGCAGACTCAATAATGCACATCTCCCTTTTTTTTTCTTAGTATTGAACAGAAGTCACCCACGATCAGATCGTGAGATAACACCCACGATCTGATCGTGGGTGTGCATTGCACAACGGTCAGCAACTGACTTGCTGACCGTTGTGCATTAGCACACGATGAGCAATATTTGCTCATCGTGTGCAACGCACATGGTCAGCACTTGCTGACCATGTGCGTGCACTTTTTTTTTTATTATTATTTTATATATTAATATTATAAATAATAATAACAATTATTATTATTATTATTATATATATATAAAATAAAAGGGTACACCAACCGTATATGTGCATATTGAACATATAATATATGTCCACTTGGAGCGTACCTGTGTATCATATGCACGCGCGCTTATGACCAAAAATAAATTAAATTAAATCTCATTTAATTTAATTTCAGCCCGACTTAATTCGGTAATTCGCAATTGCAAACATATTTGCAATATCGTCTTTCACGTTCAACGTCGTCATGTATTGGTTAAGGTGTGTGACAGCCCTAGGTTCATCACTGAGCTGGCAGTAAGACAGGCACTAACACATTAGTACTTCCAAGATAATTGATTGTCCTGGTCAATCACTAGGTCCTACAAGCCATGAGTGACATCTAGCAATATATCATGGCTACCCAGACAATGTGAATGCTTTAAGAACATAATGAACCTGTCAGCTCTAGTTACAATGTAATTCAATCCCTCTGTCTTACTATGTCCCGATCGAACAAAGACCATGGAATATTTGTCAAGTCACCAATTCGATCATATGCACAAATCTAATCGACATGCATTTATACGAGACATGAACATTTCATTTTCGATTACAACCCCGGCCGAGGATTTCAATGCATTGTCATAATTAGATCGCATAGGATATCATACCTTGCATGAAATAAGGAGACAGATTCCATTTTGCGCACACGTGTGACTCCGTATGTGCATGAACTATAACCATCAAGTACATAGACGGATCGACGAACCGCCAATAAGCGCACTTGTGAACCATAGCCATCCAACATACAAGTCAACACTGTGCCTCAGGTCTAAGGATTATTTACACAAGACCAGAGCATGAACAATTAGACATTGACCATGCTAAAAGCTTCCATGTTGCTAATCATTCAATGCGTGTCACGTTCAGTGAACTTGTCTGGTACAAGCACCTGTGTTCTAACTCGGGCATCGCAATACCCAATGACTTGTGACTCGTCATTCCCTTAAGTATCCAATACTTAATGGTGAAGTTAAGAACACACCGGTCTCAACAGGATCATTAATATCCATTCAATGATCCATCGACCAGGAACAGTTTAAAGATTCAGTCTAACTGTGAACCCGTCACACATATTCTCAACGTCTCAAGAATAGGTTCAATCACAACTGATCTTATGGAATTCATTCATATAAATAATTGGACAAATGAATAAACACGTATTTACCATTAATTTAATAAGAAATTGAAAATACAACAGAAATCCCTAACATGTAACTATTACATGGTAGCTTTAGGGCATACATCTAACAGCTCAAGCTACCAAGGAAGGAGTTGCTGGGCAATGAAAAGGTGTATCATTCCACCCCTCAATACATCAAGAAGCATTCGATTCCTGAAGATTTACGGCCGGTAATCCCAGAGGTGTGGCCCACGGCTACTCTTCATGCTCAGGTGGAAGACCTCCAGCGAGAATTGGAGCAGGCAAAGAGGAAGGTGGCAGAGGCGACTCGGGCATTGAAACGGATGAAGAGCGGGAATGCTCCCTCGAAGTAGTAGGCCAAGCCTTTTGTCGTGAAGAGTCATGTCTCTACTTTCATAGTTTGATTGTCTAGCGGTTTCTATGTCGTATTTTCAATTTCGTACTTTGAGTCGTTGGTTGGATGGTTTTCACATTAATTGCAATTTCATCAGTTTTCCTTAGTTCTGATTTATCTTATTCTGTTGCGCGATTTTTACTAAATTCTACGATCAAGCTTTGGGTGAACTCTCTTAACGAAAGTCATAGGCGACGTAATGATCTTCAACATATAAAAAATTCAGAGCTGAAAGACTTCATTTACTTGGAACGAAGTGGAGGTAAAGTCATGTTTTTCTTGATACACAGAAACTGCAGGGTGTTTTGACTGACTGACCTTCGTGGATTCGGCAATTTTTCCAACCCTTTTCCACTCACCATTGCAATGACTCCTCTTCACAGAGAATGTTTGGAAGATCCTATTCTATCATGACAAAAAAATTGGATCAATCCAAGAAATTTTCCATTTATTTCGAGACTTAAAATGGATACAAATCGGTCTGGATTTCCAGGTCTTTTCAGACACCAGTTCTGTCTCATGGTTTGCCACTAGTAAACAACTTTTTTTTGCAAGGAATCAAAACATGAAAGTGGTAGAACAGGATGTGAAATAATAATATACAAATTTCCAGGCATCAATTCCCATCATTTATCCCCAAAGAAAATAAAAACCGGACAAATAAGTTTTCTGGACGAAATTTTCGAAAAAAAAGTATTAAACTGTATTGATCCGTGCGGAATCTCCCCGAGTTCAAAACATGAAAGTTGTTCATCCATGTCTCAGCCTTATGTTCGTAAATTTTTGCATCGTTTCAATCAATTTGCAAATTGATACGAATTTTCTTGTAAAGACCGACGAAACTGAAAATTGCCTAATTCAGTCCTTTAGGTGTGCTTTGGGGTCTAGAAGACGTGATGGACCGGCTCACTACTCTTGCTTGTTGTACTCATCCTACTTATTATTGTAGGTAATTTACTACGTATCCTCCACACCCCCTTAACACTCGATCAGTGACGAAAAGAATGATGGCCAACAAAGTTGAGATTGCAGCCATGATTGATGAAAAGCTAAAAGAGCACATGAATGTAGTGAATGAGAAGATCGCAGCTACGATGTCCAAGATAATGACTGATTTCATGGCCAAGCAGTAGCAAATCAATATTGGCTCTCAGTCGGAGATTCCACCTTCGACCCGTCAAGGCCTCCGCCCTGACAAGGCTCCTGTAGTGGATATTGACCCAACCTTTCATCCGGATGATGTTATTTTGACTGACACTAGTGTATCTCCTCCGACCAAGGTTCCTCCTCCACCCCCGAATGATGAAAATGCCAAGCTTCAGGCAAGGCTCGAACAAAGGATACGTGATGTTGAGGGAACCCAGAGCATTCCCCTGATCGACCTGTCAGTGTACACAAGAGTCCAGGTCCCAGAAAAGTTCAAGATGCCCACTTTTGAGAAATATGACGGCACATCGAATCCGATATAGCACATTGAAATGTATCAAGGCCTCATGATTAAATATTTCTCGAATGAATCTCTGATGGTCCAAACCTTATAGGCGAGTCTGAAGGATGCTGCTATGAGGTGGTACACTAACCACCGGATCAATCGTATGGATTCGTGGGAGGAGGTGGCGAATGCCTTTGTCAAACATTTCAAGTTTAACCTCGATGCCACCATCACCAGGGAGGATCTGGAGCGCGCTGAACAGAAAAAGGGTGAGACCCTAAAGGAGTATGCCACCCATTGGAGGAATATGGCGGGACAGATCATGCCCGAACCCCCTGAACGTGACTTGATGAAGTTATTTGTGTTCACCCTTCCGCAGCCAATCCGCTCGCGAATATTGGTGATGGTCGTCCAGTCCTTTAGCCAGTTGATTGCAATGGGCGAGGAAATAGAGTCTGAGTTCAAGAAGGGGTGGTACGGTGATTCGAGCTTGTCTGGTAAGAGATTTGCTGGTAAGAAGGACAAGGAGCCCGTCCTCGAAGTCAATATGACTTATGTGCAGAAGGCACCAGCTCCGGCCCCGAAGTTGCAATTCACTGCTCAGAAACTGACTCCTTATTGGCAGCACAGCCAGCAGAACCCACGCCAGCAGTATCAGCGTAAACCTCACCAGTTTACTCCACTTCCTGGGACTTTATCTCAGGTGTTGGTGGTGTTGAGGAAAAAGAACTTGCTGAGTTTTGAGCCACAAAGATCTAACGCCGCTAGCTTTGCGAGGTACGATCCGTCAAAGAAATGCGACTATCATCGGGGTGAATCGGGGCATGCAACTGACGATTGCATAGCACTTAAGAATCGCATTCAGGATTTACTCCAAACTGGAGCATTTGCACTCCAGCCAGCCGATCAACCGAATGTACAGAGTAACCCGCTACCGAATCATTCGGGCAATGTTTGAAGAGTCATTAATGGAGATGGGCGCTGGCCCTCAAGAGTAACCATTTCTCAGTCTTTCCATTTCCCCTGCGTAGAAACTTTTATTATTTTCTAGGATTTCCCTTTCCATTTCATGTTGCACTCTAGGATTTCTATAAGATGTAATTTGATTGATTCATTATCAATAAAATTACAGAAGTTTTTCATAAATTTTGGGATCTTGTCGAAGCATACCAAACCAACCCGATGACAATAACCAGCGATTGAAAAATTTCTCTTCTATGGTAAACACCGAGGGTTGGGCTTCTCAAGAATTCTCGTCCCGAGGTTTTCGAAAACAAAAGAATTTTCAAGAAAAATCTTCCAAAAATGGCTGGCATGCGATTTAACCCTGGTTGTCCTATTGATCTATGTACTATATGTTTCGGAATTAATTTAGGGGTAAGGGGCAGATTCTTAACTCCAACTATGCATCAGCTCGATCGATCCTCGGACGGCCCTACACAATCTCTGCATGAGTTTTGGACCCCGTAGCTCATACTCAAGCTAGAAAACCTGGCTGATTCTATACCAGCTCATACATCGGGCTATCGGCCAATGGAAGATTGATTCATGCTTCAACCTCGACCATACCGTATCAGCTAATGGAAAATGGGGCAAAGCCAAGGCCGCTCAATCTAAAAGGGAGTATCCCTATTCAGGCTTCACCAATTCTGAAAATGACACTTTATTTTCCTTCTTGTAGGGGCAAGTGTCGAATGGAACGTTTGCCAAAGCTTGAGACCAAATTCTTGCTATTTATCATATCTGGGGGGGCAACCCTAGATCTTTGCAAAGCTATGGCCACCCGATGAGGTCTATTCTGACAGTAGATGGGGTAAAATGACAATGAACCCCAACTTAGGAAAGGGAGTATGTCTTTTCTGTTTCATGCCATTTTCAAGATGACGCTCATTTTTCTTCTTGCGGGGGCATGTGATCGACATGACAGTCGTCTCCAGCAGACAGCTAGAGCATCTCAAGTCCTTACCTAATTTATTTCACACACATTTCTCTTTGTGCATGGGCAAAAGTCAAGAACGAGTCTTTCCCAATCCAAGGATTAAGCTCTCAAACTTGCTAAATCCATTTGCATATGCAGGGGCAATCTACGGTCCCCCATTTCTGAAAATTTTCTTGCAAATCTAAACATGCTTGCATAGTTCATTTCTTAAGAATATGCATGAGTTTTTCATGAAACTATCACGAGTCATTGCTACATTTTGCATGCTTAAAAGGTGTTCACATATTGCAAAATTTCATACATAGTTTTGTCTGTGTTGCTAAGCTTTGTTTGAGAAGGAATTTTTAGTCAAGCAATCTATTTTCATTCAGTTGAAACGATTATATTGAATTAGAAACGTCAGGATGATGAAAGGCAAGCCCATTTCCATACATGTCCTGAATATTTAATCCTTAGTGCAAGTTGAGTGAAAATTTCCGTGCTGACAAGGTAAAGGGTTATCTCGAGAAAAGTATGACGACCAAAGTGATGAGAGGCATTCATTTCCTCTATCTAAACACCACAGGTTATCCTTTGCTAACCCTTTGAACGTAGATTCATTTCTTATCCTTGTTAGAAACAACCCCACACTGGGGCAATTTTTCGAAAGATCAGAAATAGTTAGAATTTTCTTGCTTTCACTTGCATCAATCTTCAAGTATATTTATTGCATGAGAATTCTGTGTTAGCTCAAGTGCTTTAGATAAGACGAAGAGCATTTCTTTCTATATCCCCACACATTATACCCCTTGCTTACCCAATTTGAGTGGTGGATTCATTTCAAATCAATTGGTGATCATTCCCATGGTGAATTAAAGAGCCGTCTCAAAGCGTCGGGATGAATGAAGTATGAAGTGACTTTGGGGCAAATCAAGGCTCAGAAGGAAATCTATCAAAGAAAGTGTGCAAAAGGATTCCATCAAGCGAGGTCCTCTCTCCCCCTAAAAAAACAAGAAGCAAAAAGCAAAAAAATCTCTCTCGAAAGAAAAATAAAAAAAGAAAAAGAAAAGAGAAAGATCTCTCTTGAAGAAAAAATCGAAAAAAGAAGGAAGAGGTAGAGAGAGGCCTCAGCAGAAATGATGTGCAAAGATGTTTCCTCAAAAGAAGTCACTTAGAAGTTCCTCAAAGAAAGAAAATTCGTGGAGCATTTGTCAACAGACACCAGTAGTTCTCAGAATGTCAATGAAAATGATCAGAGCAAGAATCTATGGTGGAAGGAACATGAAGATTGGATGGTCACCAATTCCCATTCCCCGATGTACCCCTTTTGTTATAAATAGGCCATTCATTTCAAGCCTACCCAAGCCTACGTTACAACCCTTACCGAAGTCTCTTTAGATTAGACCACTTGAGTTAACGTAGGGTTTTATATGCTTATAAATGTTGCTCGAAGAAGTGCGAGCAAGACTCTTCTATCTCGTTTTGCAGGGTTCTTGACTTGTAAACCCGGAGCAGCAGATGATATCATTTCTTTCAAAGCCTTGACTCTCACGAGTCCCTATTGTTACCTTTGACCAAGCATGTATTTCAGTCTTTATAAAGACCTCTCAGATTGGTCAGGTCATACTGATTTCGAGAATATCCAGACCCTTGTCAAGCACCATGAATAGAGTCCGAGTGATTCTTATACCCGCATCAAAGGTCGGGTCAAAAAGCCTTTCATTGAGAGCGAGTGGAAAGTCCTTTCTGATTGAAGGTCCCTCATTTAATGTGATCAAATTGTCAGAAGAACGAAACTGCTTTCCTTATTGATAAATTCCCCAGTGAAGCTCAGTAATGCAGGCAAATTCATGAATTCTACTTTCTTTGTCTATGCACATGTGTTATTTTAACCCTGGCTCAGGAAAAAGACAGGTGCAATGCAATTGGCTCTGTCATTCTTGGTAACATAAGAAGAATTCAGGTACGTATATTCTTCATGTTTTCTTTCTGTGTCTGCCTAGTGGAATAGGCAGCACAACCCATTCCATGTTCACCTAGTGGAACATGTGACATTGTTTCTCTTTTCGTGTCTACCCAGTGGAATAGGTAGCATGTATCCTTTGTATATTCACCCAGTGGAACATGTGACATGTTTCTTGTGTCTACCCAGTGGAACAAGTCACATAATCTATTTTGTGTTCGCCTAGTGGAATAGGTGACATGATCTCTCTTATATGTTCACCAAGTGGAATAGGTGACATATCTCTTTGTGTTTGCCCAGTGGAATAGGCAGCACACCCCATTTCATGTTCGCCCAGTGGATTAGGCGGCGTGGTTTCTCATTTCGTGTTCACCAAGTAGAATAGGTGACACAACCAACTTCATGTTCACCTAGTGGAATAGGTGGCATGGTCCTTTTCGTGATTGCCCAGTGGTATAGGCAACACGTTCCCTTTAATCCTTCCTTCAAATTGTTTCTTGAATCATATCGTGCTCTGTTTCGCATCTGTAGGAAACTACAAGTAACAGACGGGCAATCCAGTACCTTGAGAACCTTACTTCCAGTGGAATAGAAGTGCGGAGATCAAGGGAGTTCACAACATTATAAAGCATTCCCTCATTTGGGAACTTTTGTATGTGATTCGTGTGTAAGGCCCTTTACTTGTGACATCCTGTTGAGGGGGGTGTGCACAACTTTTCGTCTCACATCGCTTAGGGGGGAGTCTTGGGCTGGCTTATATGGTGCTAGGTACTCCTTAACTTGCTAGACGCATTTTCTAGGGGTTGTATAGGCGACCATTGGAGGAACAAAATCGTGAAGACTGTGTCCAAAGTGGACAATATCTTGCGAGTGGTGGGCCCAAGTCGTTATAATTGGTATCAAAACCGACTCCCAACAGCGTGTGGACTGCAATGGGCGCTCGTTGGTGTACGCGGTGCACAACGGGGACGCTGTACCCTGAGGGGGAGGGTATGTGACATCCTGCTGAGGGGGTGTGCACAACTCTTCGTCCCACATCGCTTAGGGAGGGAGTCCTAGGCTGGCTTATATGGTGCTGGGTCCCCCTTAACTTGCTAGATGCGTTTTTTGGGAGTTGTATGGGCTACCCTCGGACGAATAAAATCGTGAGAACTGTGTGTCCAAAGCGAATAATATCTTGCGAGTGGTGGGCCCAGGTCGTTATAATTGGTCGCCGCGTACCGGCCGAGGGACGGATTGAGAACGGCTCCTTCGGGGGCCTTCCTCGGGCGTCGAACAGTCAACTCAGAACTGGTACGGACGAGGGGAATCCGACTGTTTAATTAAAACAAAGCATTGCGATGGTCCCTGCGGATGCTCACGCAATGTGATTTCTGCACAGTGCTCTAAATGTCAAAGTGAAGAAATTCAACCAAGTGCGGGTAAACGGCGGGAGTAACTATGACTCTCTTAAGGTAGCTAAATGCCTTGTCATCTAATTAATGACGCGCATGAATGGATTAACAAGATTCCAACTGTCCCTGTCTACTATCTAGCGAAACCACAGCCAAGGGAACGGGCTCTTTGAGTCTGGTAATTGGAATGAGTACAATCTAAATCCCTTAACGAGGATCCATTAGAGGGCAAGTCTAGTGCTAGCAGCTGCGGTAATTCCAGCTCCAATAGTGTATATTTAAGTTGTTGCAGTTAAAAATCTCGTAGTTGGACCTTGGGTTGGGTTGACTGGTCCGCCTAGCGGTGTGCACCGATTGGCTCGTCCCTTCTACCGGCGATATGCTCCTGGCCTTAACTGGCCGGGTCGTGCCTCCAGTGCTGTTACTTTGAAGAAATTAGAGTGCTCAAAGTAAGCCTACGCTCTGTAGACATTAGCATGGGATAACATCATAGGATTCTGGTCCTATTCTGTTGGCCTTCGGGATCGGAGTAATGATTAACAGGGACAGTCGGGGGCATTTGCTAATGATCCTACCCATAAGGGTGCGACTATTACCTCCATGGAAGGGGCCAGACATGAGATAAATGTTCCTGCTACCGTGGTGGCCACCCAGCGGAGCCTCAACCCCTCCAACCGTGACCCTAGACGTAGCAGAAGCAAGGGTCGTTCTACTCGACGTGACTCCAGCTCATCTATTGCTGCAAAAGGCCCCATTCGAGAGACAATAGTGGCTGGTCCCTCTAAGACTACAACCAATGTAGACAAGGGTGGTGGCTGTGGTTCGAGTAAACCAAAGCAGACTGTGGATCGAAGAAGCATGAGTAGACCTCAAGTCCAACAGGGGCAGCCCCGTACTTGGGCTAGCATAGCTAGGGTGATGTCCAAAGGATATAATCTCTCTTATATCGCCCCTTCGATGTTAGATGGTGAGCCAATCGTGGATATAACACCTGAAGTTGTGGCGGAAGAGAATCCACTTTTGAAAAAATGCATTGTCGATCGCTTCTTGGGGAGAAAACTTCACTTCAAATTGACTAAGGAAGTGATCAAAAAGACTTGGGGGCCCAAGTTGTTGATATCCGCCTTCATGACAGTGGCTGCTACTTTATTCAAGTACCGGATGATGATTTTAGGGGGAAAGTCTTGGATTCTGGACCTATTTCCATCCAAAACTGCACAATGGTGCTTCAACCTTGGGAATCTAAACTGAAACTCAAGAAGGATGCTCATGACACCCTTCTTATATGGATTCGACTTAGAGATATTCCACTCTCTCTTTGGTCGCAAGCCGGTATTGGTCGTATTGCCAGTGCCATCGGTAAACCCTTATATGTTGATGCTCAAACGACGAAAATGAAGAGGCTATCTTATGCGCGTATATGCGTGGAAATCAAGGCAACTCAATCACGCCTTGAATCTACAAAAATCCGCTGAGATAGTGATGTGATTCCGATTGGAATAGAATATGAATGGAAACCTCTCTCTTGTGATTCTTGTGGCGTCTATGGCCACAAAATAGGCTTGAATGGATTCCCTTGTGCCAACAACAATGTTACTTTGGTGGACAAAGATGCGGCACCATCTTCCCAACCACAAACCAAAGAAGTTTAGCAGCAGGTACGCCGGAAAAATGTGCGAACCAGCACCGGGATGACTCAGATCCCGTCCCACACAGAGGTGATAACTCCCCGGGCAGAGGCTGAACATACCCAAACCCATGCTCACTGCTCTGCCCCCCTGGAACAGGCTGCCACCAGGTTCGCAGCTACTGTGAATTCTGCTGCTGTAGATACATCCCACGCCCTTGTCTTGAGGCAGCAGCTGGTCCACTCTACTCATTCTTCTCCAGAGTCTGCCATCCACTCTTTTGAGTCTGACATTGATGGACATAATGCGAGTGACATGGCCACAGATTTTGAAGAGGACATCTCTTCCCCGTCCCCTCCAGTCACTAGGTCGCATGCGACGGTTTATGCTCTGCCTATAACCCCTCACACCAAAGCTGTGGAGCCTCCATCTCGGGGAGATGGAAACAATGACTCTTCCTCAAAGACGACTAAACCCAAATCTAGGAGGAAGAAAGGCCGAAAAAATTGGTAACTCATCCTCTCACTCCTTGTAAATATGTTTTTAGGAGTTTGGAATATTAGGGGTCTTGTCGACCCTCTTCGACAAGCTGAAATTCGACACCTTATCAGAAATCGCCAACTTTCGTGTATTGGCATCTTGGAGACAAAAGTAAAAGAATCTCGCTTTGGGACCATTTCTGATTGTCTATTCCCGAGATGGCTGTGGTTAGCCAATTATGAATTTTCTCCTCGTGGTAGAATATGGATTGGCTGGGATCCCCAGATGATTAATCTACTTGTTATATCAACCTCATCTTAGATGATACATGCACATCTTACTTTTATTGCCATGAATAAGTCGTGTCTCTTGACGATTGTCTTTGGTGACCACACTTTTACTTCTCGAAGAGCCATTTGGGCCGATCTTATTCGTCTAAGTGCATGTGAAGAGCCTTGGATGGTAGCTGGGGACTTCAATGCGATCCGAGATCATTCAGACAGGATGGGTAGCTCTAACGCTTAGATCCCTACTTTTGATGAGTTTGGGGAATGTCTAGATCATGCGGCTCTAGATGATCTTAGATATGTTGGACATCGTTTCACTTGGTCCACCTCTTCCAGTGATCTTAGAAAGCAACGCAAGATTGACCGTGTACTCATCAATGAACATTGGAACCGTATCTTTTCTTTTTCGGAGGCTACTTTCTTGGCCCCCGGGATTTCTGATCATACACCTATGGTGGTAAGAATTATGCATGCTCCCGTCTCTAAAAAGCCGTTTAAATTCTTTAATTATTAGATTAATCATCCCTCCTTCATGGATATAGTGATGCAGGTGTGGGCAACCCCTCTTAGCGGCACTTCTATGTTCGTTGTTTGTTCTAAGCTCAAGCTACTCAAGTGCCGTCTTAAACAGCTAAATAGAAGCTCCTTTTCTGGCATTTCGGAACGCACGGAACAAGCCCGTTTAGCCCTTGCCTAGGCCCAAGATGCCATACAACTTGATTTCAGAAATCAAGCCCTTCTAGATCATGAAGTGGAGTGCCTCCGGACGTACTCTACTCTCAGACTTCAAGACGAATCATTCTATAAGCAGAAATCGAGAATCAGGTGGTTAAAGGAAGACGACCTGAATACCAGATATTTCCACCACTTTGTCAATAAGAGGAGACTTCAGAATCGCATCCTTTCGGTTTCTAATTCGACTGGGGAGCTTTTCACCGAACCAACTCAGGTTCGGTCCCATATTATTCGGCACTTTCAAGACTTGTTAAATGGGACCCCTACCCTTTCTCGGCCTGGGATCCTTGACATCCGTGAATATATTGGGCACCCGCTACTTGAGGACCAAATCGAATCTCTATCGCATCTTGTAACAGAGGAGGAAATACGTAGCACTCTCTTCTCATTGGCCAAAGGTAAAGCTCCCGGACCTGATGGCTTTAATGTTGAATTCTTTATATCCTCCTGGGATGTTGTTGGTCCTTCGGTTGTATTGGCAATTAAAGACTTCTTCAGAACTGGAAGGTTGCTCAAAGAAGTGAATGCTACCATTTTATCCCTTGTGCCGAAGGCTCCTAATGCTCTAGCTATGCATGACTTCCGGCCTATTGCATGTTGTAACACTATCTACAAATGCATTACTAAGCTTCTCGCTAATCGGATTGATCCATTATTGCCCTCCATCATCTCTCCACCTCAAACGGCATTTGTACGAGGTAGAAGAATTAGTGACAATATCCTCTTGGCGCAAGAATTATTTGCGGATTTCCACCATGAACCGTATCTCCCTAAATGTGCCATCAAGGTGGACTTCCGTAAAGCTTATGATACGATAGATTGGGCCTTCCTTGAGTTGGTCCTTCAAGCCTTTCGGTTCCCAGAATTTCTAATCAAACTGATTATGGAATGTGTTTCCACGCCCAAGTTCTCAATTGCTATTAATGGAGAGCTACACGGGTTTTTCTCGAGTACGCGAGGCATTCGACAAGGGGATCCACTATCTCCATACCTCTTCACCTTGGTTATGGAAGTTCTCTCCGGCATTCTCCACACCAAAACTACTTTACCAGGCTTCAAGTTTTATTGGCGTTGCAAGCCTTCTCAGGTATCACACTTATTCTTCACCGACGATGTACTCTTGTTTGCCGAAGGAAACCTTGACACTATCAAGCTATTAAAGGAGGGCTTAGACCTTTTCTCTGGCTGGTCCGGCCTCACACCGAACCATATGAAGAGCAAAATATTCTTTTCGGGAGGCAGTTCTTCTCTCCAAGAGCAGATTCGGCAATGCCTTAACTTTCAAGAAGGTAGCCTTCCCTTCCGGTACTTAGGAGTCCCTATTATTACTTCAAGGATCTCCAAGTCAGACTGTCATGCACTAGTAAATGCTGTTACTGCTAGAATACGGTCTTGGACTCAAACATTTTTATCCTATGCTGGACGGTTGCAACTCCTAAATTCTGTCTTGCATTCTATTCATGTATATTGGGCATTGATTTTCACTCTCCCGAAGTCAATCTTGAATAATATTGAACGTATCCTTAGGCAGTTCTTGTGGAAAGGTCCAGACCTAGGAGTTAGAGGGGCTAAGGTCTCTTGGAGAGATATTTGTCTTCCCAAGGATGAGGGAGGCTTGGGGATACGTAGGCTATTGGATTGCAATAAGGCTTTGACCCTCAAGCATATCTGGATCCTCTTCACCGATAGAGAGTCGCTATAGTGTAAATGGATCCACTCCACTTTTCTGAAGAACTCGAACTTTTGGATAGCCAATAGACCCACTGTATGCTCTTGGGCTTGGAAGAAAATCTTGGACCTCCGGTCTAACTTCTTCTTACTTTTTCGATGGAGGATTGGTAATGGTCACTTGACATCGTTCTGGTTTGATCATTGGCATGATAAAGGACCCCTCTTCAAACACTTCGCGGCTAGAGACATATACCGTTCTAGAATACCTCGCGAAATCATGGTCCGGGACTTCTACTTCACTGATTGGTCTCTGTCTAATATGCTGGACACCATTCTGCATTGGTTGGGGCCGGCGCCTACCCTTGTGGAAAACAAGGATGATAGACTCTCCTGGACATCCCATTCTTCAGGGGGGTTCTCGGTTACATCAGCTTGGGACTTCCTCAGAACCAAAGGACGACATGTTCGTTGGTACTCCTTTATTTGGGACAATGCGTTTGCATCGTGACATGCTTTTCTGATGTGGTTAGCCTCCCACAACCGACTCCCTAACCTGGTGTTATTGCTCCAGTATCATAGAATTGATGATGGTTCGTGTGCCGTCTGCCGATGTAGACCAGATTCAGTGAATCATCTCTTCTTTGGGTGCCCTATCACGCATGGGCTGGCATCTACTTGGGCATCCAAGTGTAATTTGAATTGGTGCAATCGCTTGTGGAATGATCACATTATGTGGGCCAAACAACATATAGGTGGCCGATCTATTTGCCATTGAATTGCCAGGTTTCCCTTGGTGCCTTATGTCATATCATCTAGACCAAGCGGAATAATATCATCTTCCGCAACAAACCGTTACTTCTAACGGTTATTAACTTACACCTCACCAAGGTGGTTAAAGACAAAGCCGTCTCCCTTAGCCCTATTCGAGATCACCCACGCAACCGGCTATTACAAAGAAATTGGGGCTTATCTCCCACCATCTTCGAAGACTCTAGACTTGCCCCGTAACTACTCTCACCTGGACCAGCCTCCTGGCTCTTTTTCTGCCTTGATTCTGCTCACTCGCCCCTTGTTTTTTCTTGTTACTAGTTCGCTGATGAAGACTATTTTCACAAGTTGAGACTATACTTGGTCTGGTTTTGATTCTTATTGCCTGGAGTCATACACCTCTCGGTCCCTACTATTTCTGATTTTGGGAGGTCCTGCTGATGCTGCTGATTCACTTCTGCTATGAAGCTTTTGATGTCACCCCCATTTTCGTTGCTGCTGCTACTTCAGTGCTGTAAACCCTGTTCTATTTTGTTTTTCTTTGTTACTTGGTTGTTTTCTCCCTTGTAATCGCTACTGTTCTGGCCACTGCGCTGGCCATCCTTAGCTTTCTTCTTTCGCCTTGGCTAGCTGTCTGTTTGGCCTTGCCTTTTTCAGTTTCCTTTTGCTATTTTGCTCTTCTTCTGCTGCTCCTTCTTGACTTTTTTACGCTTGCTGTTGCTACTGTTCCTTCCTTTGGTTTGCATTTGCTACTTTGGAACCCTCACCTGATCCTATGTTGCTGCTTTGATGCTCTTTGGTTCTGCTGCTGGTCTTTCACTTCTGCCAACATGATGCTGCTGTGAAGGGTCTGTGCTGCTGTTGCTGCTGCTGCTCCATTTCTGCTGTGAAGATTGTGCCTTGTTCATTTGGACTTCATCATTCGCATCTTGCTGCTTTGGAGACTAACACCTGATGATGTTGCGGCTCCTGCTCCTCTGCTGCTGATACCTCAGCTACTTTGGTGCCGTTGCTGCTGCTGCTTTGGTGTTTTAGCTCCTGCTCTATTTGTTTTATTTTGTTGTTTTGTTTGTTGTTCCCTTGTAGTCGCTGTTGCTCTGGCCACTGCATTGGCCATCCTCTATTTTTTTTCTTTCCTTCTTTCACTTTGGCTGGCTGTCTGTCTAGCCTTGGTTTCTTTCAGTCCATGTTTACTGTTTTGGTCCTGCTGCTGCTCCTTCTTGTCTGACGCCTGCTGCTGCTGCTGTTCCCTCCTTCGGTCTGTATTTCCTGCTTTGGAGCCCTCACCTGATCCTGATGCTAATGCACTACTGCTCTCTGGATCTGTTGTTGGTCCTTCACATCTACTGTCTCGATGCTGCTGTGCAGGTTCTATGCCAAGGTTCTTCTGCTGCTGTTGCTGCTTCTCTCCTCTGTGAAGTTTGGTTATTTTTGGATGGACGTCTATGTTGGTTGCTGCTCAGATGTGATGCTACTGCACCGTCCCAACATCTGCTGCTACCTAGTGTGGATTACTTCCTTCGAGCCCGGCTGCGTCGCGTCCCCCACTTACTACTGCTGCTGTCCTGTGCTGTGGGTTCTCTATATTTCTGCTAGTTTTTAGCCTTCGTGTTGCTAGGGGTCTCGCCACCGTTTGGCCCTCCATTGCTTCTCGTGTTTAGTGGCTGCTTGTTTAGCCTGTTTTTCCTTCCCTATGGCCAGCTATGGCCTTGTTTGGTAGTGTCCTAGTCGAGGTCTTTTTGCAACCGGTTCACCGTTGAACCCTCTTTGGCACATAATGGTGCCATCCTTGGTTCATGGTTTTTTGTGTCCGGTTTTCTCCTTGTACCTAGCGCTTTGAAAATTTTAATACACACTTACTTTACAAAAAAAAAAAAAACAACAACAACAACAACTGCGAAAGCTCATCCTATCGGTTTGACCACTTTGTTAATAAGAGGAAACTTCAAAACCGCATCCTATTGGTTTCTAATTCGACTGGGGAGCTCTTGACTGAACCAACCCAAGTTCGGTCCCACATCATTTTGGCACTTTGAAGACTTGCTAAATGGGAACCCTATCCCTTCTCGGCCTAGGATCCTTGACATCCGTGGATATATTGGGAACACGTTACATGAGGATCAAATCGAATATCTATCGCGTCTTGTAACGGAGGAGGAAATACGAAGCACTCTCTTCTCATTGGCCAAAGGTAAAGCTCTCGGACCTGATGGCTTTAATGTTGAATTCTTTATATCCTCCTGGGATGTTGTTGGTCCTTCGGTAGTTTTGGCAATTAAAGAATTCTTTAGAACTGGAAGGTTGCTCAAAGAAGTGAATGCTACCATTTTATCCCTTGTGCCGAAGACTCCTAATGCACTAGCTATGCATGACTTCTGGCCTATTGCATGTTGTAACACACTCTACAAATGCATTACTAAGATTCTAGCCAATCGGATTGCTCCGTTATTGCGCTCCATCATTTCTCCATCTGAAACGGCATTTGTGCGAGGTAGAAGAATTAGTGACAATATCATGTTGGCGCAAGAATTATTCGCGGATTTCCACCATGAACCGTATCTCCCTAAATATGCCATCAAGGTGGACTTCTGTAAAGCTTATGATACGGTAGATTGGGCTTTCCTTGAGCTAGTCCTTCAAGCTTTTCGATTCCCAGATTTCCTAATCAAATTGATTATGGAATGTGTATCCACACCCAAGTTCTCACTTGCTATTAATGGAGAGTTACACGAGTTTTTCTCGAGCACGCGAGGCATTCGACAAGGGGATCCATTATCTCCATACCTTTTCACTTTGGTTATGGAAGTTCTTTCCGGCATTCTCCACGCCAAAACTACTCTACCAGGCTTCAAGTTTTATTAGCGTTGCAAGCCTTCTCGGGTCTCACACCTATTCTTTGCCGACGATGTACTCTTCTTTACCAAAGGAAACCTCGACACCGTCAATCTATTAAAGGAGGGCTTAGACCTTTTCTCTGGCTGGTCGGGCCTCACACCGAACCATATGAAGAGCGAAAATATACTTTTCGGGAGGTAGTACTACCCTCATTCGGCTATGCCTAAACTTTCAAGAAGGTAGCCTTCCCTTTCGGTACTTAGGAGTCCCTATTATTGCTTCAAGGATTTCCAAGTCTGACTGCGATGCACTAAGAAATGCTGTTACTGCTAGAGTGCGGTCTTGGACTCAAAGATATTTATCTTATGCTGGACGGTTGCAACTCCTAAAATCTATTTTGCATTCTATTCATGTATATTGGGCATCGATTTTCACTCTTTCGAAGTCAATCTTGAATAGGATTGAACGTATCCTTAGGCAGTTCTTGTGGAGAGGCCCGGACTTAAGGGTTGGAGGGGCTAAGGTCTCTTGGAGAGATATTTGTCTTCCCAAGAATGAGGGAGGCCTGGGGATACGTAGGCTATTGGATTGCAATAACGCATTGACCCTCAAGCATATCTGGATCCTCTTCACCGATAAAGAGTCGCTATGGTGTAAATGGATCCACTCCACCTTTCTGAAGAAATCGAACTTTTGGATAGCCAATAGACCCATTGTGTGCTCTTGGGATTGGAAGAAAATTTTGGACCTCCGGTCGGATTTCTACTTACTTTTTAGATGGAGGATTGGTAATGGTCACTTGACATCTTTCTGGTGTGATCATTGGCATGACAAAGGACCCCTCTTTAAACACTTCGCGGCTGGAGACATATACCGTTCTAGAATACCTCGCGAGGTTACGATTCATGATTTTTACTTCACTGAATGGTCTCGGTCTAGTATGCTGGACGCCATATTGCATTGGTTGGGGCCGACGCCTATCTTTGTAGAAAATAAGGAAGATAGATTCACCTGGACATCCCATTCTTCTGGGGGGGTTCTCGGTTACATCAGCATGGGACTTACTCAGAACCAAAGGACAACATGCTCCTTGGTACTCCTTTGTTTGGGACAATGCATTTGCGTCGCGAGATGCTTTTCTGATGTGGTTAGCCTCCCACAACCGACTCCCTACCCAGGTATTGTTGCTCTAGTACCGTAGAATTGATGATGGTTCGTGTGCCTTCTGTCGATGTAGACCAGATTCAGTGAATCATCTCTTTTTTGGACCAAGGGAAATGATATCATCTTCCGAAACAAACCTTTACTTTTAACGGCTATTATCTTGCACCTCACCAAGATGGTTAAAGACAAAGCCGTCTCCCTTAGCCCTATTCGAGATCACCCTCGTAACCGGCTATTGCAGAGAAATTGGGGCTTATTTCCCACCATTTTTGAAGAGTATCGACATGCTTCGTAACTACTCTCCCGTGGCCCCAGCTTCCTGCTCAACGCGTAGTGCCTTGATGTTACTCACTCACCTCTTATTCAATATTTTCTTGTTACTGGTTCGCTGGTCTGGTGCTACTGTACTTCTGTATTTTGTTATTATTCTCCCACCAGCTGAAGACTAATTCCACGAGATGAGGCTTCACTTGGTCTGCTTTTGTTGCCTCCTGTTGCCTGGGAGCTGCACACCTCTCCATATTGGGAGGTTCTGTTGCTGCTGCACCTTTTCTGCTGTGAAGGTTCTGCTGCTTCCTCACTGACCATTGCCTGCTGTTTGCTCATATGGACTATATCCTTCGCGTCTTGCTGCTTGGAAACCTCCCACATGATTGATGTTACGGCTGTCTGGTTGATCTGCTGCTGCCCCTTCAATCACTAGCGCCTGCTGCTGCCTCCTTCGGTTGGCATCTCTTGTCGCTTGCTACTTTGATGCCCCCCACCTGTTCGTTGCCGTTGCTGCTGCTTAGGTGTTTCAACCCCTATTTATTTTGCTGTTTGGTTGTTCTTTGCCTTGTAATTGCTGCTGGTGTGGCCACTGCGCTGGCCTTCCTTTGCTTTTTCTTCTTTCGTTTTGGCTATCTATTTGGCCTTGCTTTTTACTCTTTTTTTCTTCTTTTGGTTTGTTGCTGCTCTCTCTTTGTCTGACGCCTGCTGTTGTCTCCTCCTTCGGTCTGCATCTACTGTTTTGGAGCCCTTCACCTAATCGATGCTGCTACTGCACTACTGCTCTTTGGATCTGCTGCTGCTCTATCACTTCTACTGTCATGGTGCGGCTGTGAAGGTTCTGTGGCTAGTTTTTGCTACTGCTATTGTATCATTTCCCTTGTGAAGTTTTTGCTCACATGTTTTTGCTGGCCTATGCCTCTCACTGGGCCTTTTATTTCTTTTTGGATGGATGTCTATGCTGGTTGCTGTTCAGATGCGATGCTGTTGCTTCGCCCCAACGTTTGATGCTGCCTCGTGTGGACTAATTCCTTCACGCCCTGCTGCGTCGCGCTTCCCACCTATTTGCTGTTGCTGCTGTCTAGTGCTGTGGGTCTGTATATCTCTGCTTAGCTTTTAGCCTATGAGTTGCTAAGTGTTTGGCCACCGCTTGGCCCTCCGTAGCTTGTCGTGTTCTTTTGTGGCTGCTTGTTTAGCCCGCTTTCTTTTCCTTTTGGCTAGCTTTGGCCTTGTTTGTTAGCGTCCTAGTTGAGGTTCATATCTTGCAACTGGTTCACCGTTGGCTCTTTGGCACATAATGGTGCCATCCTTGGTTCATGATTTTTATGTCCGGTTATTCCTTGTACCTAGCGCTTTGAAAATTCCAATACACACTTACTTTACCCAAAAAAAAAAAAACAACTGCGAAAGCATACTTTTCACTTGAAACTTGGGTTACTGTTCATCGGTTTACTATTCACCCAAGAAGCTCTCTGCTGCTCTTCGGTTGTGCACTATTCACCCATCGGTTCCCAGCTCCTCCAGGGAGATCCGACCGTTGTTTTTGGCTGCCGTTGGGTGTCCTAAGGCACCTAGCTTCCCTCTTGGATCCATCCGGTGGGGTCCCAGCTAGGAGCAACCATCTTTACCCTGCAACAGATCTGGTTTTCGATTGAATCCCCTGTTTCGGGTTCTCTCGGGGTGCAGCGATCTGTGGAGCTGCCTTGATCGATCCAGCCGGTAGTTCTTGCTGTCCTTGGTTGGCGTAGGTCCCCCTGCTTTCTCTCCGGTGGGATCTCCCCTCGGAGCAACCGTCTTTGCCCTGTGACGGATTTGGCTTTCAGTTGAACCCCTGCTTGGGTTCTCTCGGGTGCAGTGGTCTGTGGAGCTACCTCTTTTGATCTGGCCGGTAATACTTGCTGTCCTTGGGTGGCTTAGGTTATCTGGAGTCACCCTACTTTCTCTCCGGTGGGATCTCCCCTCGGAGTTTTCAAGGCAGCCGCGCTTCGTCTCTGTGTCCCTGGTTTCTTCTACAGCTGTTTCTCGGCAAGGTGAGGTGTTTGACTCATCCTTCAATTAGTTTGTGCTAGGTTTCTGTGGGTTGACTCTCCTGGTAGTCTCCCTTATTCTGTTTGGAGGGATTGTGTTCTGGTAGCATTCGGGTTGGGGTCTGTCTTCTTGTGTGGTCTGGTTGCCTCCCTCGATTTGCTATTCTGTTGTTGGGCTGTGGAAGATTGTTGTTGTGTTTTCCTTACTCGGGGTTGTCAATGATGCTGTGTGTGGTGGATTGTTGATCCCTCTCGTGATGGAAGGTGATGCTACTTCGTCGAGGCCCGGGGGTCCGAAGGCTAAGACTAAAAAAGCCAAGGTACGTTTTAGCAACCTCTCGGGGGGTACTAGCTCTCGGCCTGATGATGCTCTGCATGTGGGTGTCCATGTGCTTCTCGGTAGAGGCAAGAACGTTACTCCATCAGCTGGTCCTTTAGCTGTTACAACGTCTAATGATCCGAACCAATCTCAGCTAAGAGGAAGGGCTAGAGGTAGAAGTAGGAGTAGAGGAAGGACTCCCTCTGTGACACCCGCCCCCCCGCCTCGGGATGATCCCAGGGCTTCTCGCTCTTGGGCGTCAATCGCCAAATCGGCTGAGAAAGGATATGACTTAACCTATATCCCCCCTCCTTGACAAAGTCGTGAGAGCGTCCCCTGAGAATTTAGAAGCTGCTGATCCCAAGTGGAATGAGTGTTTGGTGGGTTATTATGTTGGGAGAAAACTTCCTTTCAACCTTACGGAGGATACGGTTAGAAATATCTGGGGTACTGAGCTGTCTAGCATTAAGGCCAATGAAAATGGGTTCTACTTCTTCCGCATCCCGGATGGGGAGTTTTGCAGGAAGATCCTTGATGGTGGTCATATCACTATTGCTAGAGTTCCATTGATTCTCCAACAATGGCACCCGCTTCTTGATCTCAAGCGAGGTCAACATAAATCTCTCCCCGTGTGGGTGAAGTTGAAATCTATTCCATATTCCTTATGGTCAGCGCCTGGGATTAGCTTGATAGCTAGTGTCCTCGGCAAGCCTCTCTATGTCGATGCACAAACGGAGAAGATGAACAGGATCTCCAATGCCCGCATATGTATGGAATTGAAGGCCAACCAGCCCTTAGATCATGCTGTCCAAGTCATGCTTGATGATGAAGAAGTAATTCAATCGATTAGGGTTGAGTATGAATGGAGACCGATCTCGTGCAGGAGATGCGGCACCTTTGGACATAAGTGTCTAGATGATGAGATGGGTCCCTCTACCTCCCCTAAGGCACCAGCGGTTGTAGATGTCTCTTCAGCCCGTTCTCGGGCTGTTCCCGAGGCCTTCACAGCCTTTGCCTAGCAACCCTCGCCGGTGAGGAATATCCCTATAGCCTCGGTGGCTGGGTTGCACCCTTCATTCCAGCCCCACGCTGATTGGCAGACGGTCAGTAGGCGACGGGGAAGCTCGAGTACCAAAAAGGGTGCCCAGACCTACTCTACTTGATGGGAATCCTTCGGTACCACTGGTGGTTGGCGTCTCAGCCTAGCCCCCTTTTCTGTGTTGATCCCTCCTTAGCGGGTCAGAATTTTTGCATCGACGACCCGGATGGCTCTAGTGCGGCGTCTGTTGCTTCTTCTGAGTTGGAGGACAACGGAGACGAAGGTATCAGCAATATCGGTAGTGATGTGGAAGAGGAGCCCCATCCCATTGCTGCCTTGCCTAATACCCGGTTGAGATCTGCTGTCCAACTAGGAGGTGACCTTGGTAAGCTGGCGGTCTCATCCCTTCCCTCCTCGAAACAATTGCATTCGGTTAGTAGCCAAAGTCCTACTAAGAAAGCCATCCAATCTTCCAAGAAGAAGCAGGGTGGTCAGAAGAAATGGTAATCTCCTTTGTCTCATGTATATATGTTAGTAGGCGAATGGAATATTAGAGGTCTTCTTGATCCCTTGAAATAGGCGGAAATAAGGAATTTGGTTAGGTCTAACCATCTTTGCTGCATTGGTATTCTTGAGACGAAAGTCTAGGAGTCGTTGTTTGCTAGTTTATCGTCTGGTTTGATTCCTAACTGGCAGTGGACTGCTAATTATGCTTTCTTCCCCCGAGGCCGTATTTGGGTTGGGTGGAACCCTCAGGCTGCTGATCTGGATGTCTTTTCTGTCTCGGACCAGCTTATTCACGGTCGACTTCGGTTGCTCTACCTTAACAGAGTGTGCTGTTTCTCCTTTGTCTATACCAATCACACTTTTGTCTCTAGAAGATCTTTGTGGGCTGACATGGAGATGCTCAGTGATTCATTGGTTGAAATGCCGTGGTGTGTAGCAGGGGACTTCGATGCCATTAGGGACCCGATGGATAGGGTGGGTAGCTCTAATGCTTGGATTCCTAATTTTGATGAGTTCAATCAATGCTTGGATTGCTCGGGCCTCGATAATCTTAGATACACGGGGCATAGATTCACATGGTCTACTTCCTCGGGGTGTTACCCGAAAGTAAAGGAAAATTGATCGAGTGCTCATAAACGATAAGCGGACCATGGACTTCTCCTTCTCGGAAGCCGTCTTTCGTGCTCCTGGGGTGTCGGACCATTCATCCATGACCATCCGGATTGTACCTCCGTCCACTTAGAGGAAGCTGTTCAAATTTTTGAACTCCCGGATATCTCATCCGGAGTTTGGGCCGGTTATGTCTCAAGTATGGGATTCGCAAGTCTCTGGCTCTCCAATGTATGTCTTATGTAGCAAGCTCAAGCTCCTTAAGTTGCGATTGAAGCAGCTCAATCGTGAGGCTTTTTCTGACATCTCGGCCCGTTCGGCTGAGGCTAGGTCCGGTGTTTTGGTTGTCCAAGACGCCCTGGTGTCGGACCCTCTTAACTTGAGTCTGGCCGAACAAGAGAAAGAGAGGTTGGCTACCTTTGTTGACCTTTGATTGCAGGAGGAGAGTTTCTTTAAATAGAAGTCGCGTATTCAGTGGCTTCGGGAAGGGGATTTGAAAACCAAATACTTCCACCACTTTGTCAACAAACGGAGACTCCATAACATAATTTTGTCGGTTGTGGATGATGCATGGGTAAGCATCTCTGATCCTTCTTTGATGCATGGGCATATCACCTCCTATTTCAAAGATATCTTTACTGCTCTGGGGCGGAATGATCTGCCTTCGGTTCTTGAGGTACAGAGTTTGCTTGTCTCAGTCCTCAATGAGGACCAAGTCCTTCTTCTTCGGCGCCAGTAACAGAAGGGGAGATCCGGAGCACTTTCTTTTCACTATCTACTGGAAAGGCACCGGGACCGGATGGGTTTAACACGGAGTTCTTCAAGTCTTCGTGGGACATTGTTGGTTCATCGGTGGTGGATGCTATCAAGGATTTTTTCCTCAATGGCCTCCTACTCAAGGAGACCAACGCCACCATTCTTTGCTTGGTGCTTAAGGTAACGAATGCTTCGGGTATGTCTGACTTTAGACCCATATCTTGTTGTAACACTATCTATAAGTGTATTACTAAGATATTGGCCAATAGAATTGCGTCTGTTTTGCCATCCCTTATAAGCCCTCCATAGAATGCTTTTATTAAGGGGCGTCGGATTAGCGATAATATCTTGCTCGCCCAGGAACTTTTTAGCGGTTTCCATCATGAGCCCTACCTCCCTAAGTGTGCTGTAAAGGTCAACTTTACAAAGGCTTATGATACGGTGGTTTGGGACTTCTTGAAAGTGGTCCTCTAAGCTTTCGGGTTCCCCCTATGATTATTAAACTTATTATGGAGTGTGTCTCATCTCCGAAGTTTTCGGTCTCCATAAATGGTGAGTTGCATGGCTTTTTCCCTAACTCGCGTGGTATTCGCCAAGGTGATCCCTTGTCGCCATACCACTTTACATTGGTGATGAATATTTTTATCGGGATTATTAACGTGCAAACCAGTCTCCCTGGGTTCAAGTACTATTGGCGTTGCAAGCAATCTCGGCTCTCCCACCTCTTTTTTGCCGATGATGTGCTTATCTTTGCTGAGGTGAACCTGCCTTCTATCGACCTTATCAAGACGGCTATGGACTGGTTCTCGCAATGGTCAAGACTCATCCCGAACCCCTCCAAAAGTGAAGTGTATTTTTTCGGGGGCTCAACTGTTCTCCGCAATTAAATTCTGTCATCGCTCGGCTTTATCGAAGGTACACTTCCCTTTCGCTATCTTGGGGTCCCTGTCATAGCTTCTAGGCTCAGCAAGATTGATTGTATGGTGTTGGTGAATGCTATCACGGCTAGAGCCCGTTCTTGGTCTGAAAGATTTCTGTCTTTTGTGGGGCGTCTCCAGCTTATAAAGTCGGTGTTGCATGCGATTCATGTCTTTTGGGCCAGTGTCTTCACCCTTCCTAAGTCTGTCTTGTCGAGAATAGAACTGATTCTTAGACAGTTCCTTTGGAAGGGCCTGGGGTTGGGGACCGACGGGGTTAATGTCTAGTGGTCCGATGTATGCTAACTTGAGAGGAAGGTGGGTTAGGTATTCGCCGGCTAGCGAATTGTAATCAAGCAGCAATGCTCAAGCATATCTAACTCCTATTTACCAATAAAGAGTCGTTGTGGTGTATTTGGGTGCACTCTGCTTTTCTTAAGAACAAGAATTTTTTTGGTATCTTCGAGACCCACCTTCTGCTCCTGGACATGGAAGAAGCTTCTTGAGCTCCGTTTGTTATTTCTTGCTAGATCTTGCTGGCGGATTGGAGATGGTTGTTCTACCTCTTTCTGGTTTGACAATGGCACCCAAGGGGGCCCCTACACTTGTTGTTCACTGACTGTCATATCTATTGCTCCCGTGTCCCAAGGAAGGCCACGGTTAGGGACTTCCTTATCTCCTCGCCTCCACCATCCTTCGTACTGACCACTATGAATGAGTGGGCGGAGGGCCTCCCGATCCTTGTCCCTCACAGGCGTGACTCCCTCTTGTGGACGGCGCATCCCTCTGGTTTTTTCTCGGTTTCTTTCGCTTAGACCTCTATCAGACAGGTTGGGAGGGTCGTCCCTTGGCACCGGTTTATCTGGGATCACTCCATTGTGCCGCGACATGCTTTCTTGCTTTGGCTTGCCACTCTAAACCGCCTACCCACTCAGGTACTCCTACTGAACTATCCTAGGATTTTGGAGGGTGTTTGCGCTTTTTGTAGATGTAGACCGGATTCGATCGATCATTTATTCTTTGGTTGTAATTTTACCGACTCCCTAGCTTTGTTTTAGTCGACCAAGTGTAACTTGGCTTGGCATAACCGCACTTGGCATGACAATCTTTTGTGGGCGATCAGCAACTTTAGTGGTCAACAATTTCACCATTGTATTGCTCGGTTTTCTTTTGCAGCCCTATACCATATCATATAGACGGAAAGAAACCACATTCTATTTAGAAATCAGGTCCGGATCTTACCAGCGCTGAAGAAGCATCTGGTTAAAGTCGTCAACGACAAGGCTTTAACTTTCAAGAATGTCCAGGATACTGTCCAGAATCGAAGGATGCAAGCTTGTTGGGGTTACTCTCCGGCAATTTTTTATTGACTAGGGGCTGTTTGTGGGGTTCACTCTTTTGGTTTCTCGGGTTTGGCTTCTATTTTGGCCAGGGTAGGTGTCTCCTCTTCGATCTTTGGTGGTCTCCCGTTCGCTCTTACATGTAAACCCCTCACACCCACTCACCCGTGGTGATCCTTTTGTTGCGACGTGTGGGAGGTTGTGTGTTTGGGTTTCATCTTTTGTAGTTCCACTATGATTAGTCTTTATACTACTTACTCTTACAAAAAAAAAACAAAAAACAACTGCGAAAGCATATCCCCGTGGAGGTAAAGAAGAGAAGACCTCACTGTTCACTGGAGTTCTCTCCAGCTTTTACCTGATAGGATTCTCGCGGGTACTGTTCACCCGACGGAAGTGTAGCTCTCTGGGTGGATCCGGCCTTCGATTGTGACTGTTTTTCGGTAAATAGGGAGCCTAGAAGTCCTCCTTGATCTGTCCGGTGGGATAATAGCTCGGTGATATCGTTCTTCATCCCCTGCAGATCTGGTTTTTCTGGTGTTCCCTTGTTTTGCGGTTCCCTTCTCTGGCCGGTCTTGTGCTCTCCTTGGGAAATCTAGCGAGTAGTTTCGGCTGTGCTTTGAGACCTGGAATCGTATACTAGAGGCCCCTTTCTTAACCGGTGGGATCCCCGTTTGGAGCTCCTTGGCTGGCTGGTACGTAAATCTGGCCTTTCTATGGGTTTTACTTGATTTTCTAGTGCTGTTGTTGTCTCTAGGGATCGGACCGTTATCTTTGGTTGTGTTTCGACACCTCTGATCGCTTATACTTAGCTGTTGATACATCCGATGGGATCTCTCATCGGTTCTCTCCTGTATGCCCCATGGCAATTCTGTAGTGATGGATTCTGTGGCTGAAAAATGGGTGTCTAGAGAGGTAACTCCTCTGCCTCAGTCCCCTGTGGTCATGGAAAAAGCTAAGCAGCCTAAGGTGCCTTCAAAGCCCCTAGTTATTAGCTTTGGCTCGACTGAAACCATTACGCGGTCTGCTACCCCGACAGAACCTGCAAAGGTGAACTTCCCGACTGCCTCTGTTGGTATGGGTACTTCTGCTGCTGGGTTTGTCCAGCAAGGACATTGTCCTAACAGACGAAGTCGTAGTTGTGGATGGAAATCATCCAATCCATCTCGAAAAGATATTACTGAGGCGGGGACTAGTAGTGACCCGCAAGGAAGAGGGGAAGCATCTGCCAAGCCCCCCGTCCGTGACCCATTACAACAATCTTCTCAACGATCATGGGTTACTGTTACTAGATCTGCCGAAAAGGGGTATGCTCTCTCTTACGTTCCACCCGCTATGGTTGATGGTAAACCAATGGTTAGAATCTCTGAGGAAATTTTAGAGGATGCCAACCCGAAGTGGATGGAGTGTTTAGTCGGCTATTTTGTTGGCAAAAAGTTACCTTTTAAGATGACTGAGAATGCGGTAAAAAATGTGTGGGGGACTCAGGTAGTTGATATCCTGGCTAATGTTGATGGGTTTTATTTTCTTCATATTCCTGATGAAGGCTTTCGTCGGAAAATCTTGGACGGTGGTCCAATTACTATCCTCAGGGTACCAATGATACTTCAACAATGGCACCTGGCCTTGAAGCTTAAGAAAGGCCATCATGAGGCTCTACCTGTATGGGTAAAATTGAGAGATATTCCTTTTGCTTTGTGGTCTGCATCGGGCATTAGTGCTCTGGCTAGTGCTATTGGAAAGCCTTTGTATGTGGACATTCAAACGGAAAGGATGAGGATGATTCTAATGCGAGCATTTGCATCGAGATCAAGGCAACTCAGACTTTGTTTGATTCGGTTGATGTCACCTTTGATGATGAAATTTGGTCGGTTAAGGTTGAGTATGAGTGGCGACCAATGTCATGTTTAGTTTGCGGCACTTTCGGCCACAGGTGTGCTCCGACTAGCGATGCACCCACTGCTATTCCTAAGGCCCCAATTGGTGCAACTGCTATTGAGAATGCCTCCCTGGGGGATGGTTCATGGGAAATAGTCAAGAAAAGGCATGGTGGGGTGCACTCGAGAAATTCTACATCAGTTGCCTCCCCTGTTCGGGTTTCAGATGCCCTTGACCCCATGCTCAGTTCTGATCTTGCGGGTGGTCAATCCCTCCCCAGCCCTGATATGATCTCTTCAGGCACTTTTGTGGCTTCGTCTGACGCGAAAGACATTGAAGGGGATGAAGCCAGTAATGTTGGCAGTGACAAAGAGGAGGACCCCCATCCCCTAACCCGCCGAATACCAAATTGAGATCTTCTATGCATCAAGGAGGGGTACCTGACCACGACACTTGGGATTCTGTTCCTCCTGCCCCTGCAATTGTTATATTTAACTCCGAGAGCAGCCCTTCGACTGCTAAGGTGGCCAACCCGAAGAAAAAAATGGGGCGGCACTAAAAAGCGGTAACCTCTTTCCATCCTTGGATATATGTTTTTTGGGGTATGGAATATTAAGGGTCTTGTTGACCCCCTAAAACAATCTGAAATTAGATTCCTAGTTAAATCTAATAACCTTTCTTGTGTTGGCATTGTTGAGACTAAGGTTTATCCATCTCTTTTTGCAAATATCTCGGGTGGGTTGCTCCCGAGTTGGATGTGGATTTCTAACTATGATTTCTCTTCTCGTGGAAGAATTTGGGTTGGTTAGAACCCTCGGGCGGTGGAGCTAGTTGTTCATTCTATGTCTTCTCAGGTGATCCATGGTTTTCTACGGCTACTATATTTGAATAAGGCCTGTTACATCTCTGTGGTTTATGGAGAACACACCTTTGTTTCTCGTCATGCCCTATGGTCTGATCTTGTTCAGTGCGGTCCCCTTTTTACTGTTGTTCCGTGGTTGGTGGCTGGTGATTTTAATGCCATCCGTGATCATTCTGACAGACTTGGCAGCTCCAATGCTTGGATCCCTGCTTTTGATGAGTTTGGTACTTGTTTAGCACAAGCCGGGCTCGACGATCTCAGATATGTTGGACACGGATATACTTGGGCGACCTTCTCTGGTGCGCTTCGTAAGTAGAGGAAGATTGATAGAGTCCTCATTAATGAACAGTGGAGTAGAGAATTGTCTTTTTTTTTAGGCCACGTTTTTGGCACCTAGGGTGTCTGATTACACTCCTATGATTATCAAAATTGTGCCTCCCACTTCATCTAGAAAGCCCTTCAAATTCTTCAACTATTTGATGTCTCATCCATCTTTCTCGGCTATTGGCACTCAGGTGTGGGAATCCCAGATTTCGGGCACTCCAATGTTCACTTTATGTTGGAAGCTTAAGAGTCTTAAAGGGCGTCTTAAATAACTCAATAGGGATTCTTTCTCTGATATCTCAAATCGCACCTCCCAGGCTAGGTTAGCTCTGACTTCTACTAAGGATGCACTTGCGATTGATCCCCTTAACCAGGTTTTAGCGAATCACGAGAAGGAGCAGCTTCGTATTTTCTCTAAGCTTAGGCTTCAAGAGGAATCATTCTTCAAACAAAAATCGAGGATCAAATGGTTGAATGAAGGGGATCTTAACACGAAGTACTTTCACCATTTTGTCAACAAGAGACACCTTCATAACTGTATCCTCTCGGTATCTAGCAATGAAGGGGCTGTCATCACTGACCCGAGATTGGTCCAACGTCTTATTGTCTCACACTTTGAGAATCTTCTTGTTGCTGGCCCGCCGCCTATTCAGCCTGAGACTTCGGTCATTAAGGCTGTCATTGCTCGCGTTCTTAATGATAACCAGACCCGATTCCTTTACAGTGAGGTGACGGACATGGAGATCTGCAACACTCTGTTCTCCCTTGCTAAAGGTAAAGCTCCGGGCCCTGATGACTTTAATGTCGATTTCTTTACTTCCACTTGGGATATCGTGGGTCCGTCTGTCATTTTAGCGGTTAAGGATTTCTTTGAGTCCGATTCCTTGCTTAAGAAAACCAACTCTACTATTCTCACACTTGTGCCCAAGGTCCCGAATGCCTCATCTATGAATGACTTTCGGCCTATTGCATGTTGCAACACGGTTTATAAGTGCATTACCAAGATTTTGGCAAATAGAATTGCATGTGTGCTCCCTTCTATCATTAGCCCTCCCCAGAATGCGTTTGTTAAAGGGCAGAGAATTAGTGACAATATCCTCCTTGCCCAGGAACTTTTTGCTGGTTTTCACCATGAGCCTTATTTGCCAAAATGTGCTATCAAGGTTGACTTTCAGAAGGCCTATGATACTATTGACTGGGGTTTTCTTGAGCTCGTATTACAAACTTTTGGTTTCCCTTGGTTGTTCATTAAGCTTATCATGGAGTGTCAGAGGTATACGTCAAGGGAATCCCATGTCTCCCTACCTCTTCAAGCTGGTCATGGAAATCTTCACTGGCATCATCAATGCTCAAACTCGGCTTTCGGGGTTCAAATACTATTGTAGGTGTAAGGCTTCTAGCCTAACTCACTTGTTTTTTTGCTGATGATGTCCTCTTGTTTGAGGAAGCCAATGTGAATTCCTCCGCTCTTCTGAAGGAAGGTCTTGATATCTTCTCTAGGTGGTCGGGTCTCAAACCGAACGTCAACAAAAGTGACATTTTCTTCTTGGTGGGACGGCGGAAACAAGGGCTCACATCCTGCAATCCTTCGATTTTCAAGAAGGTACACTCCTTTTTCGGTATCTTGGGGTACCTATCATTGCTTCGAGGCTGAGTAAATCTGACTGTATTCGTCTAGTGAACTCTATAATCGCTAGAGCACGTTCATGGTCTCAGCGCTTCTTATCATTTGCTGGACGTCTGCAACTTATTAAGTCGGTCCTTCATGCTATGCATGTCTTTTGGGCTAGTGTCTTCACCATCCCTTTGTCGGTTTTATCAAGGATTGAGTTGATCCTCAGACAATTTCTCTGGAAAGGTCCGGACCTGGGTGTTGGTGGCGCCAAAGTCCCTTGCAATGATGTGTGTCGCCTGAAAAATGAAGGTGGGCTTGGTATACGTAAGCTTATTGATTGCAATCGTGCAGCCATGTTTAAGCATATTTGGGTGCTTTTTACTGATAAGGAATCATTATGGTGCAAGTGGATACATTCCACCTTTCTGAAAAATAAAAATTTCTGGGTAACTACAAAGCCAACATTTTGCTCTTGGGTATGGAAACAAATACTTGATATGCGCCAGGAATTTCATTAGCAGTTTATTTGGCGGATTGGTAATGGAGCCTTGGTTTTGTTTTGGTTTGATTGGTGGCACCATAGAGAACCCCTTTATAAGTTGTTCACGGCGAGGGATATCTACCGATCCGGAATCCTGAGAAGGGCTTCAGTGCGGGACTTCTATTTGCTGGACGAGCAACCATCAATTGTGCATGAAACTATAAACTCCTGGACGGAAGAAATCCCTAATTCTACCGAGGTGAGGAGTGATCGGCTGTTATGGTAGGGACATCCCTCGGGTGTGTTTTCCACGGCTTCGGCTTGGGAGCTTATTAGAAATAGGGGACTAATCGTTCCCTGGAGCTCGTTTGTGTGGGACCGAAGCATTGCACCGAGGCATAGCTTCTTGCTGTGGCTCATCTCTCTCAATAGGCTTTCAACCTAGGTATTTTTACTGACTTACCATAGATCTCGGAAGGTGCTTGTGCATATTGTCGTTCTAGACCAGACTCTGTCGATCATTTATTCTTCGGTTGTACTATCACTAGTACCCTTGCGCTCTTTTGGGCTGCAAATTGTAACTTATCTTGGCGGAATGGCTCATGGCAAGAAAATCTACAATGGGCGATCCGATACATTTGTGGCCATAATTTCCACTAGCGCATTACTCGCTTTTCCCTTGGTGCGCTCTACTATATCATCTGGACGGAGCGGAACCATATCCTTTTCAAGAATCGCCCTCTTTTTGTGCCGGCCCTTCGCAACCACCTCATCAAGGTTGTTAGGAACAAAGGCCTTACGTTCAAACCGGTTGAGGACACTCCTCGCAATAGGAGAATTCAAGTCAAGTGGGGCATCTCTCCCTCCATTTTTGAGTGACTTCCTTGTGCTGCTTTGGCTGTATTGCTCTCTATTTTCATGTTGGCCGCTGTTTTGGCTTTTTCTTTTCGCTGTTGCGCTCATGTTGCTTCTTTTTTTATTAGCCGGTACACCTTTGCACCTGTCCGGACACCCCCTTGTGTAGCCTCAGGTTCAAGGTTTTTGTGTCCGGTTCCCCCACCTCTCTATGTTGCGCGTTGAAAAGTATATATACATCTTACCTTTACCCAAAAAAAAAAACAACAACAACTGCAAAAGCATACTTTTCATTTGCACTCGGGTTACTCTTCACTGGAGTTCTCTCTCGATTCCTCTGGTGCTAGTTTTCGCGGGTACTATTCATTCGACAGGGAAGTGGCGCTCCCTGGAGATCCATCCGTTGGTCTTGGCTGATTCTTGGCGTCCTTGGTCGCCCGATACTCCTCCCTGATTCCCCGGTGGGATCCCCGTTCGACGTTCTTGCCAGAGCTCCTCGGTAGATCTCATTTCATAGTTCGTGAACACTACTCACCTGGCAAGTTTGTGGCTCCTGTGGAAGTTCCGACCGATCCATTTGGCTGTGTTTTGGTGTCCTAGTTTACCTGCTTCTCCTTCGTGTATCCTCCGGTGGGATTCTCGGTCGGTGCCTCTGATTGAGCTCCAGTGTAGATCTGGTTTAGCAGCTGGGTTTCTTCCCCTGTTTTCTCGAGCTTTGTCTGCTCTTGGGAATCCTTTGGTCGGCATTGACTGAGCGTTGGTGTGGTGGTTTGACTGCATTTCTGTGTGTGAGTTCGGCTGGATTCAGACCCTTTCCTTCCCGGTGGGTGCTATGTTGGATCTGTTCTGAACCCCTCCATGGCTGATAGTTCCCTGCCTCGTGATATGCCTGCCCAGATGAGACCCGATGGGGCTAAGTCGGCAGCAAAAGCCAAGGTGCAGTTCAAGCACTCTTTAGTTTTGAGTTCAGGATCTGCTGATGTTGGTCCTAGCTCCGGTGACTCTAATCACCCATCGAAGGGACGTGCTCGTTCAAGCTCTGCAGCCCCTGTGGCTACTGGAATTTCCTCTAACTCTGGGCAAGACCAGTGGGTTGCACGTTCTATAGACGTAGCCGAAGTTGTGGAAGGGATTCGTCCAAACCTCCCTCCCGTCAGTCCCTCGATGGTTCCTAAGCTGCCCAACGATCATGGGCTTCGGTGGCGAAATTAACCGAGAAAGGTTACAATCTAACTTATATCCCTCCTTCGTTTGTTGGCGATTCAAATGTTATGCGTATATTGCCTGAAATTCTTAAGGCCGCTGATCCAAAGTGGAACGAGTGTCTGGTTGGATATTTTGTTGGGAGGCGGTTGCCTTTTAAGTTAACTGAGGCGGCTGTTAAGAACGTGTGGGGCACACATGTCTCGGAGGTAATGGCTAATGAGGATGGGTTTTACTTTTTCCGTATTCCAGATGCTGAGTTAAGAGGAAAATCCTGGACAACTGTTATATTGCGATCTCTAGAGTACCACTTATTCTCTAATAGTGGCTTCCGTCATTGGTTCTTAAACGTGGTTAACATGAGGCACTCCCAATTTGGGTGAAACTGTGTTCCATCCCGTTCTCCTTATGGTCGGCTCTTGGAATTAGCACGGTGGCTAGTACGATTGGCAAGCCTCTTTATGTTGATTTGCAAACTGAATTGATGAAAATGATTTCGTTTGCACGTGTTTGTGTGGAGATCAAAGCTAATCAGCCCCTCAGTGACTCGATTGTAATCCTTCTGAATGAAGAGACCTATTCTATAAAGGTTGAATACGAATGGAAGCCTATCTCGTGCTTGAAGTGTGGAACTTTCGGCCATAAGTGCCCTAAGAATGCGAATGCTCCTATTGCTTCGCAGGTGACACCTATTCCTGAAGATAACAGCTATTCTCCCCCTACTGAAGGTTGGGCGACTATTGTTCGAGGACGTAGTTCCTCGAGGCTGAAGGTTATTCCCGCCCTTCTGAGATTCTGGCTAATACACCTGGTAGTCCTTCGGGTTCCTCCTGCCTGATCAAATTTCGCTTATCCCCGGTTCGGTAGTCTCTCAATCCTCCTCTACGGCTTCTTCGGACTTGGAGAACTTACTAGGGGAGGTAGCTAGTAATGTTGGCAGCGAAGCGGAAGAGGATCTCCCTCGTCCACCTCACCCTATCACCCGCAGCTCCTCGGTGGTGTAGCAAACCCTTGTTCGGGACTTGGGTAAGCAAAGTATATCTCCTTCGCCCGCGGGGGTGGAACAACCTCTTGCTGGTTTGAGTTTATTAAATAGTCCCCCATTGGCTAACACGGCTGCACTGACTTCTAAGAAAAAGCGGGTAGGCCAAAGGAAAAGGTAACCCTCCTACCACTTGTACATATATATATAGGTGTCTAGAATGTGAGGGGTCTTTTTGATCCGTTGAAACAACCTGAAGTTCGTAACTTCATTAGAGCCAATCCTCTGTGTTGTGTTGGCCTTCTTGAGACGAAAGTCCCTTCTTCGTTGTTTGGAAATATTTCGGCTGATTTGTTTCCTTCTTGGATATGGACCGCAAATTATTCTTTCTCCCCCCGTGGTAGGATTTGGATTGGCTGAAACCCCCTACTTGTTGATTTTATCGCTCTCTCTTATTTCGCTCAAGTCGTCCTTGGACAGTTGAGACTCTCATCCCTTAATAAGGTCTACTACATGTCGGTTGTGTATGCGGAACATACCTTTGTGGCTCGCCGTGCTTTATGGGCTAACCTTGTGCAGAGTAGTGTATCCTATGCGGCGTTGCCTTGGATTGTCTCTGGGGATTTTAACGCCATCAAAGATCACTCTGATAGGATTGGGAGTTCGAATGTATGGATCCCATCGTTTGACGAGTTTGGTCAATGTCTACAGTGTGCTGGCCTTGACGATCAAAGATACACCGGGTATAGATACACCTGGTCAACTTCATCTGGTTCCTAGCGGAAGCTCCGAAAAATTGACCGGGTTCTAATCAATGATCAGTGGTGTAGTGTCTTTTCCTTTTCGGAAGCCTCCTTTCTTGCGCCGGGGGTGTCTGACCATTCTCCAATGATCATTCGTATCGCGCCTCCTCCGCTTTCTAGGAAGCCGTTTAAATTCTTCAATTTCTGGATGTCTAATCCCTCCTTTATGTCTCTAGTGGCTCGGGTTTGGGCAATGCCGATGGTGGGTACATCTATGTTTATCTTGTGCAGGAAACTCAAGATCCTTAAGAGCCATCTCAGATATCTCAGCACGTACTGCTGAAGCTGGAGAATCTTTGACGGCTGTCCAAGATTCATTAGCGTCGAATCCTCTTAATCAGCCTCTAGCTAACCAAGAGAAAGAACTTCTCCAGATTTTCTCGGACTCCAGGCTTCAAGAGGAAGCCTTTTTCAGGCAAAAGTCCCGCATCCAATGGCTCAATGAAGGCGATTTGAATACAAAGTACTTCCGCCACTTCGTTAATAAGCGGCACCTCTAGAACAGAATCCTTTCGGTGATGGATGGCTCTAGGGCTCTCTTGAATGACCCCTCTCTTGTGCAACGCCATATTGTCTCCTATTTCAAGGACCTTTTTGCGGCGCCTTCTCAACCTTTGCCTCCGCCTATACTTGAGGTACAGTCTGTGCTTGATAACGTTCTTAATGTTGATTAGATCCGTTTCTTTCGAGGCCTGTTTCGGATATGGAGATTCATAATACTATATTTTCCTTAGCCTCGGATAAGGCCCATGGGCTGGATGGTTTTAATGTGGATTTTTTTAAATCTACTTGGGATATCATTGGTCCGTCGGTGTTAGGAAACGAATGCCACTATTCTTTCGCTGGTACCTAAGATTCCTAATGCAACCTCTATGAGTGATTTCAGACCTATTGCGTGTTGCAATTCTATCTATAAATGCATCACCAAGATCTTGGCAAATCGTATGGCCTGTGTGCTGCCGACTTTGATTAGCCACCCCCAGAACGCTTTTGTCAAGGGACGCCGTATTAGTGATAATATCTTACTGGCCCAGGAACTATTCTGTGGTTTCCACCACAAACCGTATTTGCCGAAGTGTGCCATCAAGGTCAACTTTCAGAAGGCTTACGATATTGTGGATAGGGGTTTCCTCGAATTGGTACTTCAGTCCTTCGGCTTTCCTCTGTTATTTATTAAGCTTGTGATGGAATGCGTGACAACTCCCAAGTTCTCGATTTCGATCAATGATGAATTGAATAGGTTCTTCTCAAGTGGTAGAGGCATTCGTCAAGGTGACGTAATGTCTCCCTACCTTTTTACCCTTGTTATGGATATCTTTTTCGGGATTCTCAAGGCTCCGACATCACAGCCTGGGTTTAAATTTTTCTGGCGGTGCAAATCGACGCGGTTTTCTTTATCTCTTCTTCATCGATGATGTCCTCTTATTTTCTAAGGCTAACCTGCCTTCTATTTCCCAAATCAAGGATGCCCTCTTGCAGTTCTCTAATTGGTCTGGACTTGTGCCAAATCCTAACAAGAGCGATGTGTTTTGCTCTAGTGGTTCGCTTGACTTGCGGACTCGGCTGATTTCTTCCCTCGGTTTCTCGAAAGGTAAGCTGCCTTTTCGATACCTTGGTGTCCCTGTCATAGCTTCAAGGCTTAGCAAATCTGACTGTAATTATTTGGTGAATGCTATCACCTCTAGAGCGCAATCTTGGTCCCAGAGATTCTTGTCTTTTGCTTGGTCGTCTTCAGCTTATTAAATCTGTGCTACATGCTATCCACGTTTATTAGGCTAGTGTCTTTACTCTACCCAAGTCCGTGTTATCTAGAATTGAGTTGATCCTTAGACAGTTCATCTAGAAAGGTCCGAGTTTGGGTGCTGGTGGTGCCAAAGTCCCATGGTCCGTTGTATGCCTACCAAAGGAGGAAGGTGGTTTGGGCATCCGTCATCTTTTTTACTGAAATTAGGCTGCTATGCTTAAACATATTTGGCTTCTCTTCACGGATAAGGAGTCATTATGGTGCAAATGGGTACACTCGACATTACTCAAGAACAAAAACTTTTGGGTAGCTCCGAAACCAACGTTTTGCTCATGGGCTTGGAAAAAGATACTTCAACTCCGTCTGCTCTTCCTCTCTCACTCTACTTGGCGGATTGGTAATGGGGTCTCGACTTCCTTCTGGTTTGATTCATGGCATCCCAGAGGGCCTCTGTATATGATCTTCACCGATAGAGAAATCTATTGTTCTGGTATTCCGAGAAAGGCCACGGTGAGTGATTTCCTTACCTCTACGCCCATGCCGTCCAGTGTATTGGCCACTATTGACTCGTGGTCTGATGCGATGCCTTCGATTATCCCCAATGGTGGTGATCGTTTTCTGTGGACAGCCAGTTCATCTAGCATCTTCTCGGTTGCCTCCGCGAGGAACGTCATCAGAAGAAAAGGGAGGGTTGTCAACTGGCACTGCTTCATATGGGATTGGAATGTTGTGCCTCGTCACGCCTTTTTGCAATGGCTTATCACACTTAACAGATTACCTACTCCAGTTCTTCTGTTAAACTGCCGTAGGATTTTGGAAGGTGTATGTGCTTTCTGTCGTTGTAGGCCTCTGATTCAATCGATCACCTGTTCTTTGGGTGTAAGGTCACCGGCTCATTGGCGACTTTTTGGGCTGCCAAATGTAACTTGGCCTGGCACAACCAGTCGTGGCAGGATAACCTCCATTGGTCACTACTACATATTGGAGGTTAGCATTTTTATCAGTGCATTGCCCGTTTCTCCTTAGCAACTTTATGTCATATCATTTGGATGGAACGGAACAACATTTTGTTCAGAAACCAAGCCCGTATCTTGTCTGCTCTCAAGAAGCATCTGATTTAATTGGTCCAGAATAAGGCTCTGTCTTTCTCGAACGTTGACGATACCGTGCGCAACTGGAGAATGTAGTAGAGTTGGGGGTGCTCTCCCTCCATATTCACCTAAGGCGGGCTGGTTTTTGGCTCCTTTTCGTTTGTTTAGCTTCTGCTTTTGGCCACTATTTTGGTCCGCTTTTCTTCTAGCTTAGCTCCTTTTTTTGCTCATCCTACGGTGAGCTCGTTGGTTTTGCTTTTCCCATACACCCGACCACCCGCATTGACATATGTGTCTTCATGGGTGGGTGGTTGTTTGGTCATGGTTACTTCTTTGTTTTGTGCTCTGTGATTGGTCAATACATCCCTTACATTTACCACAAAAAAAAATAACTACGAAAGCATATACTTTCCTCGCGCCTAGCACTATTCACCCAGCTTCTCTCTCGATTTTCTGGAGCCCTAGTACTGTTCCTCGCCTGTCTTTCTTGCGATTACTCCTATTCCGTCCGTTGGATTCCTCTGGTCTTTAGTGTCTGGGGGCGCCATCCCTCCTTCCTCCTTCTCACCATTGAGATTCTTGGTTGGTGGCCTTCTGCGGAATCCATGGCAGATCTGGTCTGAATCGCCATGGCTGTTAAACTCGCATCCTTGGATGGTCTCCCCCTGCGGGTGCCGTCTTCGATTCTTGTCAAAGACAAGCAGGCTGAGATGCCTTCGAAGTCCCTTGCTAGTGTTCACTTTGGTGTTCCTGAAATTACCTCCCATGCTGTTGCAATTAACCTCCATTCCAAGGGGAAGGTCGCCGCCGACCATGGGGGTGCTAGTCCCTCGTCAGTGTCGAAACAAAAGCTTGGCATGTGTCCTCATAGACGCAGTCGGAGTCGGGGAAGGTCTGCTTCCAAGCCCCCCGCTCGGGATACTGCTGATCCGGTGAATCCCCCCTACGCTCTTGGGCAGCTGTTGCGCGTACTACTGAAAAAGGGTACAATCTCACCTATATTCGTCCTGCTATAGTTGATAATAAGCCGGTTGTTAGAATCTCTGAGGAAATTCTGAAGGATGCTAACCCGATATGGAGCGAATGCCTAGTTGGCTATTATGTTGGAAAGCGTCTCCCGTTTAAACTTACTGAGTTATCGGCCAAGAATGTCTGGGGTGCCCATTTGGTCGATGTTATGGCCAACGATGAGGGGTTTAATTTCTTCCACATCCCTGATGCTGCATTCCGCCGTCAAATACTTGATAGGTTAGAGTGCCTCTGATTTTACAGCAATGGCACCCTTTGTTGGACCTTAAGAGCGATCAACATGAATCCCTACCTGTGTGGGTTCACTTGAATCTATTCCTTATGCTCTGTGGTCTCCATCGGGTATTAGTTCTATTGCCATTGCAATTGGGAAACCATTATATGTTGATCTTCAAACGGAGAAGATGAGAATGATCTCTTTTGCCCGGGTGTGTATTGAAATAAGGGCTTCTCAGCCTCTTTTTGAATCGGTGGATGTTGAATTGGAGGATGACAAACGCTCGATTATAGTGGAATACGAATGGAAGTCGATTTCGTGTGTGGGTTGTAGTACCTTTAGCCACAAATGTGGCCCTACTAATGCTGTAGGTACTGTTGTTTAGTCCTCCCCTGCACCTGCGGGTACTGTGTTGAAGTTTATTACCCCCAACACCTGCTGCTATAGACGTGGATTCCCAACCTAGTGGTGATTGGAATAAGGTTACCAGGAGGAATAGGCGTTTTCATATGCATCTTGATACCTCTAACACAGCTGAGCATTCGGAGTTGGCCTCTGTGATCCAAACCCCTTCTGTTGATGCTGGTTTGGTTTCTGTCATTCGGGATCCCCTACAGAATGGACCGATATCTTGGACCTCTTCTACAACCTCTTTTGACTCAGAGGATACTGTCGGTGAATTGGTTAGCAACATTGGTAGTGACGACGAGGATGCCCCCCTCCCCTGCTCACCCCAATATCCGCAGAAGATCTACACTTCATGTGGTTGTTCCGGAGCTTGGGAAACATGAGACTAATCCTCCTCCTCTAGTGTCTAAACAGATACGAGAAGGATTATTATTTGATAGGAGCCTTAGCCCGGCTAAGAAGGCTAAACCATCTTCCACGACCTTGTATATGTTTTATTGTGTTTGGAATATCAAGGGCCTTATGGACCCCTTGAAACAAGCTAAAATAAGGAACCTTGTTAGGTGGAACAACCTTTGTTGTATTGGTATCCTCGAGACCAAGGTTCCAGAGTCTCTTTTTTTTTTAAATGTCTGCGGTTCTTCTGCCAGGTTGGAAGTGGTTGGCCAACTATAATACCTCCCCTAGGGGTAGAATTTGGGTTGGTTGGAATCCCCAGTGTACTGTGTTTGAGCTGCGGTCCCTTTCTGCACAAGTTATTCATGGCTATTTGCATTTGTTGCCTCTGAACAACGCTTGTTTTTTGTCAATGGTGTACGCGAATCACACTTTCGTCTCTCAACGTCCCCTGTGGTCTGACCTTGTTCCTTCTAGTTCAAATCTTACCGATTCTCCTTGGCTTGTTGCGGGGGATTTCAACGCTATTAAGGATCCCTCTAATAGACTTGGTAGCTCCAATGCCTGGATCCCTTGTTTTGATGAATTCGGCCACTGCTTATCTCTCGCGGGCCTTGAGGACCTTAGGTATGTGGGTCACAGATTCACTTGGTCGACGGCTTCAGGTGCTCTTCGAAAACAAAGGAAGATCGATCGTGTGCTTATTAATGCACAATGGAGTAGGGTTTTTTCCTTCTCTGAAGCCTCTTTCTTGGTTCCTAGGGTGTCTGACCATACCCCAATGATAATAAGAATTGCGCCTCCCCTGAGCTCCAGGAAACCTTTCAAGTTCTTTAACTACTGGATATCTCATCCCTCTTTTTCTACTGTGGTTTCTCAGGTTTGGGATGTCCAAATGTATGGAACTCCTATGTTCACTTTATGTCAGAGACTCAAGCTCCTTAAAGGGCGCCTTAAACAGCTCAATAAAGATGCGTATTCGGATATCTCAGTTCGCACTTCAAATGGAAGGGACGCATTAACTTCTATACAAGATGCTCTTGTTCTTGATCCTTTGAATCAAGAGCTTGCTGAGCAAGAAAAAGTGCTTGTGCAGACCTTCTCTGTTCTTAGACTCAATGAAGAATCCTTCTATAGGCAGAAATCGCGGATTAAATGGCTCAATGAAGGGGATCTTAACACGAAGTACTTCCATCACTTTGTCAACAAGAGACACCTGAACAATATACTCCTTTCAGTCGCTGATAGTTCTGTTGTCCTCCTCACTGAGCCACCTCTGGTCCAAGAGCGTGTTGTTTCTTACTTCAAGGACTTGTTGGCCTCATCTCCCCTGTCGGTTCTCCCCTCGGTCCAGGACCTCCGGTCAGTGATTGTTCACTCTCTTGATGATAATCAGATTCTTTACCTTTTGCGTACTGTGTCCGATATTAAAATCCGCAATACAATGTTCTCCCTCGCCAAAGGTAAGGTGCCAGGCCTTAATGGTTTCACTGTGGATTTTTTTAAAGCCTCCTAGGATGTTGTAGGGCCCTCGGTTACATTGGCTATTAAGGACTTCTTCTTATCTGGTCTGCTTCTTAAGGAAACTAATGCTACCATTCTCTCATTGGTGCCCAAGGTTCCAAACGCCTCCGCTATGAACGACTTTAGACCGATTGCTTGCTGTAATACGGTCTACAAGTGCATTATCAAGATCATTGCTAATAGGATTGCGTGTGTACTCCCTTCTCTCATTAGCCTCCCCCAAAATGCTTTTGTGAAGGGAAGACGCATCAGTGATAATATTCTACTTGCATAGGAGCTGTTTTGTGGTTTCCATCTTGTCCCTTATTTGCCTAAGTGGGCGATCAAAGTTGATTTCCAAAAAGCTTACGATACGATTGATTGGAATTTTCTGGAATTGGCTCTGCAATCTTTCGGATTTCCGAGCATGTTCATTAAGTTGATCATGGCCTGTGTTAGCTCTTCAATGTTCTCGGTGTGTATCAATGGGGAGCTCCATAGTTTTTTCTCTAGCAGAAGAGATATCCGTCAAGAGGATCCTATGTCTCCATATCTCTTTACCCTCGTTATGGAGATCTTCTTGGGTATTCTTAATGTTCAGACGCAATTACTTGGGTTTAAATTTTTCTGGCGGTGCAAAGCCTCTCGGCTTTCTCACTTATTCTTTGCTGACGATGTCCTCCTCTTTGCCGAAGCTAACTTGGCTTCTACCTCGTTGCTTAAGGATGGGCTGGACAAGTTCTCTAGTTGGTCTGGATTGAGGCCGAATTTGAACAAGAGTGAGATTTTCTTCTCGGGGGGGTCTGAGGACCTCCGGGCTTAGATTTTAAACTCGCTCGGCTTCCAAGAAGGTATGTTACCCTTTCGTTATCTGGGCGTTCCCATCATTGCTTCCAGACTTATCAAAGTGGATTGTAACTCCTTGGTAAACTCTATAACTGCTAGAGCTCAATCTTGGTGCCATCGTTTCTTATCTTTTGCTGACCGTCTCCAGCTCATCAAGTCGATCCTGCATGCCATTCATGTGTTCTGGGCTAGCGTTTTTACGCTCCCTAAATCTGTACTATCAAAGCTTGAATTGATCCTCAGACAGTTTCTATGGAAAGGGCCTAACTTGGGCGTGGGTGGTGCCAAAGTGCCGTGGGTTGATGTTTGTCGTTCCAAGGAGGAAGGTGGCTTGGGCATTCGAAAACTCTTAGATTGTAATCGTGCTGCGATGCATAAGCACATTTGGATTCTCTTCACGGATAAGGAATCCCTTTGGTATAAATGGATTCACTCAACTTTTCTGAAGAATAAGAACTTCTGGATTGTTACGAAACCGACCCTTTGCTCGTGGGCTTGGAAGAAAATCCTCGACCTCCGCTTGGATTTCCAGTCTCAGTTTCGCTGGCGTATCGGGAATGGGGGCTCTACCCACTTTTGGTTTGATAACTAGCACCTTAGGAGCCCTCTTTATAAGCTTTTCACGGACAAGGATATCTACTGTTCTGGTATCCCGAGAAAAGCTACGGTCTTGGAGTTCCTATCCTCCACTCCTCCTCCATCTCATGTGCTAAATACTATCAATTCTTGGTCTGACGTGATGCCTTCTCTGGATCACGGGAGGCCTGATCGATTTTTATGGTTGGGTCACCACTCAGGTATTTTTTCGATAGCATCCACGTGGGACCTGATCCGTCACAGAGGGCATGCTGTCCCTTGGCACTCCTTTATTTGGGACCGGTGTATCACCCCTCGTCATGCTTTTCTGTTGTGGCTTATCACTCTGAATAGGCTCCCCAGGTTTTTTGCTCAGTTATTGCAAAATCACGAATGGTTTGTGTGCCTTTTGTCATTGTAGGTCGGACTCCATCGACCATTTGTTCTTCGGCTATAGCATTACTGGATCCCTCGCTCAATTTTGGGCCTCTAAATGTAACCTTGTTTGGCTCAACCGGTGTTGGCAAGGAAATCTCCTCTGGGTTTCTAAGCATATCAACGGCCATCTCTTCTATCAGAAAATTGCTCGATTTTCCTTTGGTGCGCTCTGCCACCTTATTTAGACCGAAAGAAATCATATTATCTTCCGAGACCACTCCCTCTTCATGCCGGCGCTTGAAATGCACCTTACCAAGATTGTTAGGGATAAGGGTTTATCCCTTAAACCTGTTGAAGACACCCTGCCTAACCGAAGATTGCAACAAAACTGGGGGATACCTCAATCGGTCTTTGAGTGATGTTCTGCAGTCTTGCTTTCTTTTGTTTTTCTGTCTTGTGGCTGTTGTTGTTGGGCCTGCTCACTGCTTTTGCATTTTTGTGTGTTTATGTTGGCCGTTCCTTGGCCTTTGTAAGGTGTTGCGCTCTTGGAGCTGCCCTTTCTTTGTTTAGCCGTTACGCCTTTGCACCCTCCATGACACCCGCATGTGTCGCCTTAGGTACGAGGTTTTTGTGTTCGACTTCTGTCTTGTAATTGCACTTTGGAAAGTTAATACATTTCTTACCTTACAAAAAAAAAAGCAACTACTAAAGCATTTGCCAAGGATGTTTTCATTAATGAAGAACGAAAGTTGGGGGCTCGAAGACGATCAGATACCGTCCTAGTCTCAACCATAAACGATGCCGACTAGGGATGGGCAGATTTTGCTTTTAGGACTCTACCGGCACCTTATGAGAAATCAAAGTTTTTGGGTTCCTGGGGGAGTATGGTCGCAAGGCCGAAACTTAAAGGAATTGACGGAAGGGCACCACTAGGAGTGGAGCCTGCGGCTTAATTTGACTCAACACGGGGAAACTTACCAGGTCCAGACATGGTAAGAATTGACAGACTGAGTGCTCTTTCTTGATTCTATGGTAGTGGTGCATGGCCGTTCTTAGTTGGTGGAGCAATTTGTCTAGTTAATTCCAATAACAAACGAGACCTCAGCCTGCTAACTAGCTATGTGGATGTCACATTACCGCTCAGCAGGAAGTAAGAAGCTTTGACATACGTTCTTTATTGTCTGCATTTTTGCATATCATGCATCATTTCATTGCATTTGAAAATTGAGATTAAAAACCTCGCCAAAAAAATTCATTCATCATTTGAAATTAGGCTCAATTTTGTCTTTGATCAAAACCTCTATGAGCCTCCACTCAAAGAGGGGCAGCTGTTGAAACCTAAATTTTAATTTTATTATTATTATTATTATTATAATCATTTATCGCGTAAAAAATTTAAGGACTAACTTTAGTCCCTATAAAAAATAATTAAATCATTTTTGGTTTCGTATAGGATATTCGCACTGCACTTGCATTTAAACTAGATTGATGGCAGACGAGCTCGAGTGTATAATTCCTAACTAAATTAGTTGGACTAAATCCGGCTAAATCCATGAGGGTTGGAGATTATCACGCGATATATTCCCAATAGCTTGGAGATTATCACGCGAGATATTCTCAACAGCTTGAAGATTATCACATGAGATATTCTTAACAGCTTAGACTCTCAAACCTATAAGAAAGACCCTTCACAGTGCTTTCGGGGGAGATCATAATACACGGCCACATTAGGGAGATACACGAGAGAGATAGGGAGAAGAGGCGTGAAACCCCCCACGATTGCATCGGGAGAAGACTCTGGTGAGCATGGGGTTTCACGTGTCTTGCATATAGAAGGAGTCAAAGAAAAAAAAACCAGAAAAGGAGGGAGCATGTTCTGAAGAGAGAGGAGGAAAAAACGGAGGATTCTTGTCTTCGTACTCTTCGAAGGGGACTTTCCTTCTTTTTTTCTCAGTCAACATCGGGCACAATGCAATAGGTGAGGGCGTCCAGAGAATTCTCCTCTCTTCTACGGCTGCTGAATCCCGACGTGAGCCCTTCCCAGAAATCTGTCCATCACAACGACACCTGCACCTAGCCGACGCCAACCATCGACGCCGCACCAAGCAGATTGCCCGAGAACCTCCGCTCGACGTCGCTCCGCTGCTGCCACTGCTGCCCGTCACCTGCTGTCCGGGATTGTTTTACCACTAATTCAGCACTGTTTCGTGGTCATTGGTGTTGGTTTATTGCTGTTTCGGTGCCAAAACAGTGCTGTCCAGCCCGGGTTTGTTTACAATTCAGTGCAGAATTGTTCTGCGAGTTTTTTTAAGGTGACTTCACTGCTGTTTAGGGGGTGTTTCGCTGTGGTTTGGGGTCAAAAACAATTCTGATTTGGTGCCAGTTTTGCTCGGCTCACAAAGCTCAGTTTCGCTGTTGTTAGGTCCTTGTTCGAGGGGCTCGAGATTTGCTGTTTCGTGGCCTCAAGTTGTTTTTTTTTTGTCACTTTCCTTGCTGTTCTGGTTTTGTTCTAGGGCGTTTTTACTGCTGTCCGGGGCTGGCTTTGCTGCGACCAGAAGACTCAAAAGTCTTGAGCTGACCTGAGAAGAGCGCTGATCGTTAGCCACGTCCTGCCTCTCACTCCCCGTCCATCGCAGAGTTGATTGGTCGAAGAGCTCCGCGCCCGAGCGGTTTGTCACGTGAGTTTCAAAATCAAGCAAGCTTGATCCACAAAGCCTTCGGAGTTCCAATTTGGAATTCAAATTTGTTAAATCAGGTAACAAATCTTATCCTTGGAATATTTGGTGATTTTTGTTACTTAATTTGAGTTATTTGAATCTCAAGCACATCTTTAATATATTGTGGATAATTCTTGCCTTGATCGAAGATATCTTTTTCTAACTTGGTAATTATCTAAAATATTTTCAAAATCTTAAAAGATAATTACCCATTTTCGGAAAATGTACATTAAAGGCAACATTTGACTTCGATCTCGAAGTACGATTATGCCCGTACGTGTGACTTAGACATCAAATCCTCGATCTCGAGGAGCAGAGTGCTAATTCCTAAATAGAATTTCAAGGTTTGCCTGCTAATTCCTAAATAGAATTTCAAGGTTTGCCCTATGTATATAGGGACGACGGTAATTCTATAATATATTCACTTGCTAGCCTTAATCGCAAGGAATGTTGTGAATAAAAATCGGAAAATTGAAAATAAAGGTGTGTTATGGGCAAACTTGTTTAAGCTTGTTTTCCTTTCTTTTAATTGAACCGAAAATACCAAAATATATATAAAAAAAATCTCATTCATATTTGCATAGCATATAGTTTAGATGTTATATACCATGTCATTTTTGCACGTCATCCACACATATATTTCATGATTTGCATGTCATTTAGGACGTGGGTCTAATTCATCTAACTTGCATGGTAGGTAACTTAATATAAAAAAAATGTCGCATGTTAAGTCAATCTGCATGTTTAAATTTTTAACCTAAAGTTCAATTTGCATGCTTAGGCTAGTTCATGACATTAAATTAGTTTTACACGTCATTGCATGTCATTTTTCACGGGTCATTTTCGCATATGGCATGATTTTTGCTATGTCGATATACGCGTCATTCATGCATTTCTGCATCATATTTTGCATGTCATTTTCACATGTCATTTTCATAGCCATGTCATTCAAATTTTAACATGTCATATAGTCAGGTCGCATTTTCATTCCATTTAACAAGAGAAAACCCCAAAAATAGAAAGTTAATTCAAATCATCAAACCAAGGATTTTTCATGAAATTTGCGTACCGAAAAGGCATTAATTAAAAAATTAATGTAATCAAGTCCCCGAAACCATTTAATCTCTTGTTTGCATGAAATAAAGTATTCTCTCCCGAATACTTTATTTAGGTTTCTAGTCTACCTACCTCAAAAGATTAGTGGCGGCTTCAAAATTGAAATCATTTGTGCATAATTAATCATGAACCTAGGTTGTGATTCGGTAGGGCTTGGGAGAGTCTGCATTAGGTTAATTAATTCATTTAATTGATCTAATAATCAGTTAACCCGAGAATAACTCATTGTTAGGTCGCAACAGGGAGTGCTGATTGAAAAGCTGCCAGAATCTTGCATGACTACAAGCAACAACTCAAGCACAAAGACAAGCAATTGTCACTAAAAGATCTAGTTGTGCATATCATCATAGAAGACACAAACCATATGGAGAGCAAGGCTGCTAAGGCTAAGGAGATTGCTACCAGGGAAAATTTTGTGCAAGGTAAACCTCAATTTCACCAAAACTGGTTTAATAACAAAAGATCTGATTACAAACCCAAAGTTGCTCACCCCACCTTCAAAAAGAAAGGATCTTGTTTTGTTTGTGGTAAACCAGGTCATCATGCAGCGCGGTGCAGAAAAAGAATAATGGGAAATGACAATCCTGCTAAACCAAAAGCCAATCTGGTAGAAGCAGATAACTCTAATGAGATAATTGCTGCGGTCATTTCCCAAGCCAACATTGTGGCCAATGTGAAAGAATGGGTAGTAGACTCTAGTGCTACCAGGCATATTTGTGCAAACAAAAATGCGTTTTCCTCCTACACTCCAGTAGGAGAAGGAGAAGGAGACGAGGTTATTTATCTCGGCAATTCAAGAACTACTCAAGTTCTTGGCAAAGGGAAAGTTCTTCTCAAACTCGCATCTGGCAAGACTTGGCTCTAAACGATGTACTGCATGTGTGACGATGCGGCATCCCAGTTCGCCGCTCGCCTTCTTAAGCTAATCGCGATCTGCTTTAATCTAATATTATGAATATAACAGAGGACGCATGCGGAAGCTTAATAACTAAACAAGTGAGACCGTCAGACAAGTACATGCATGGGGTAGGCATGCCTAAGGATTACGGCCTCTTAGGTTTCGCTACGGCTTACATTAGATAATAGGAACACATGACATATCGAAAAATACATACATTTTATATATGTAAAACGTTCAGTACATCCCGATTACATCAAAAGAAAGCAACAATTGGGAGACAAACAAAAAGGGTACTCTGCTCCCCTTTTTGAACTACCCCTACTAGCACTACCCTTCGACAATAAACTACAGGCTTCTCACGACTACGACAAAAAGGGACAGTCGCGTCTTTGTCAGCCCAAAACCCTACCTGAACCTCTCAGGATCAACTCTACTATACCCTACTAGGAACGGCAACGTATCTCTATGCTTCTCAAATGTAGCAAAGAACCTATATGTGACAAACTTGTTCGATCCTACCGCAAACACTAAGGTAGCAGTGAGCCTCATGAAGGGTGTGGCCGACCCACCTGGGCTAGTGATCTCCTCCCAACTGTATGAGAAGTCAGCGGGAGCACCGTAAATGTAGCTAGGCGACGCCGGTGATATCAGCATGGCTACACTATCTGAAAAATGTTGTATCTCACAAGTGTGAGTAATAATACTCAGCAAGTAAAACATCTAAACCAACGACTAGACAGTCTAATCATTATTTGAGCAGGCAAAACAACAGGTGCATACTACGACAGATGGACAAATAGTTTCCCTCACAACTCTTGATTGACCACAAGAACTTAATCCGGACATTCATGCGAGTTTATTAGCGAACCAAACAATTCGATCAAGAATTCAAGCTCCTCGGAGCTCTATTGCACTAAACTTTCAACTAACATTTCCTTAGAAAACTTGGGACTCCCGAATCCATTCCCCCAAAGATGATAGCCAAACATTCCACTAGTCTCAATCTTCGATTCACGGTACATGGTGTCGCTCAAACAAATCGAACTCTCAAAACCAGCTCAACCGGGTATATCCAACTATGATTGAATCAAGGAAACTACCGTGCGAATTCCGCACCTTCGAATTTCACCCTCACCAAGCTCATGGTCAAACTACCACGCACCGGTGCAACTCTAATTCATCCCAAACTGACGATAAATCAAATGATCCACTCTCAATTCCGAGATACCCACTGGTTAGAGGCTCTAATGTAAGTATCCGATCGAACATGCACCAACGTTTCCCTTACCATGCAAACCCACACCTATTCGGTAAACCCATTTCCAGAATGAACCTTTTGCTCTATATCAACGATAATTATACCATCTAGGAGTGAGTTTAGGTGTCCACTTTCCTTAGATCGGAGCTCGACGATGACGAGGGCGAAAACCAGCCACAAACGAACTCGAGCTTCTTCTCCTTGCTCGCGGGTTGCTCGGGTCGGGGTGCGGGTACGCAGCGGCTGGTCGACGGCATCGGTGGGAGCTAAATAGATGACCAGGAAGCTCGTGGCGTTGCCTCGCTGAGCTTGGATGGCCGTCGGTGTTCACTCGAGCACGAGAGGAAGAGCTGGCGGAAATCACGAGGGAAGGGAAGAGAGAGTTCGAGGGAGGGGCATGTGCGCAAATGAGGAAGAGGAATGAGAGGAGAGAGAGGGGAATGGGGGTTTTATAGGGAAAAAGGGGTGAGTGGCCGGTGGGTTCTCAAGGGCAAGGTTCACGCTCAAAATGCGAATCAAATTCGCCCTCGATTGATTTTGTACTTCATCTCAATAATATTCTGCTAATAGTCCCGCAATATTACTGTGTCCATGACATGTCTTCAGTTCAAATAATCCATTGTGCCCATCACTAGTTGTAGCCCGTAAAATCGCCTCTTGATACTCTAACTTCGAAAATTATAATCTATAGTAATCCAAGTCCGACACGGACTAACCTGTTTATGAAAATTCCAACCATCACAGCATGTCCCTAATATAAGGGCAAACCTGGTTTCTGTAGCTCTTTTGGGAAATATTGGGGTGAAGGTGTCATTCGAATCTGACAAGATTGTAATGACAAAAAATAATATATTCGTGGGAAACGGTTATTATAATCAGGGTCTTTTTGTTCTTAATGTTTCCAATGTTATCAATGAAAATGCTACTTCTTCTGCTTACTTGGCTGAATCTATTGATGTATGGCATGGTAGATTAGGACATGCTAGTATTCCTTATATTAAGAAAATGCAAAAACAATGTTTAATTTCTGGAATTGAAGACACGTGTTTTAATAAATGTATAGTATGTGCTGAAACAAAATTAATAAAAAGCATTGTATTTCCATAGATAGAGAATCTGAATTATTAAGCTTAATTCATACCAATTTAGGTGATTTAAAACAAACTATGACTAGAGGTAAACAATATTATGTGACTTTTATTGATGGTTTTTCTAGATTTTCTGGAGTTTATTTGCTTAGGCATAAAGATGAAGCTTTTGATATATTTCTTTTATATAAGGCTGAGGTAGAAAATCAATTGAATAAAAAGATAAAAAGAGTTAGATCAAATAGAGGTGGTGAATATGTCTTACTTAATGATTTCTGTGAAAAAGAAGGAATAATTCATGAAACCACCCCTCTGTATTCTCTAGAATCAAATGGTGTAGTTGAAAGGAAAAATAGGACATTAAAAAAAATGATGAATTCTATGCTTGTTAGTTCTAAAGCTCCTAATAATCTATGGGGAGAAGCTATTTTGTCTGCTTGTCACATCCAAAATAGAATTCCTTATAAGAAAACTGGTAAAACGCTTTATGAACCATGGAAGGGTTATTGTCCTAATTTAAAGTACTTGAAAGCATGGGGATGTCTTGCAAAGTTATGCTCCCTAGTTCTAAGAAAACAAAAATAGGCTCTAAGACATCTGATTGCATGTTTATTGGTTATACTGAACATAGTTCTGCATATAGGTTTCTTGTATTAAAAGTGACGTACTTGATTGTAATACAATTGTTGAGACAAAGAATGCAGAATTTTTTGAGCATATTTTTTCGTTAAGAATTGATATTATTTCCCCTACACCTCTTCATAAAAATGATTTTGAAATTTCAAATGATGAATTGCGAAGGAGTAAAAGAATAAGGAAAGAAACTTCTTTTGGAAATGATTTTTATACTTATCTCATTGATAATGATCCTTTAAGTTATTCTGAAGCGATATCTTCTAGAGAAAGCAATTTTTGGAAAGAAGCAATAAAAATTGAGATTGATTCTATTTTACAAAATAAAACTTGGGAATCGGTAGACTTACCACTAGGTACGAAATCAATTGGTTATAAATGGATTTTTAAAAGAAAAATTAATCCTGATGGTTCTGTTGATAAATATAAAGCAAGATTGGTCGCAAAAGGTTTTACTCAAAAACAGAATGTCGATTATTTTGATATCTTTCCTCCAGTAACTAGAATTTCCTCTATTCGTGATTTGATTGCTTTAGCATCTATTTACAAACTTATTATTCACCAAATGGATGTTAAAACGGCTTTTCTAAATGGTGATTTAGAAGAAGAAATTTACATGGTTCAACATGAGGGCTGTTTTATTCCTAGTCAAGAAAATAAAGTTTGTAAACTCCTTAAATCTTTATATGGATTAAAGCAGCACCAAAGCAATGGCATGGGAAATTGGATCAAGTTCTAGTTAATAATGGATTTTCCTCTATTGGAGTTGATAAGTGTGTGCACACAAAAACTGTTGATGGTGAATCTGTAACTATTAGCTTATATTTTGACGACATGCTTATTTTTGGTACATGCATTGATGTTGTGAATGAAACAAAGTGTTTCTTGATTTCTAAATTTGATACGAAGGACTTAGGAGAAGCGAATGTTATTTTGGGTGTTAAAAACATAAAATGTGATGGTGGCCTAATGCTTACTCAAGAGCATTATGCAGAGAGGCTACTTAAAAAATATGGACACTTTGATGTCATAGTTGTGGGAACTCCTTATGATGCTAATACTCAATTAGTAAAAAAAATAAAGGAGATAGTGTGGCTCAGTCTAAGTATGCTCAGATTATTGGGAGTCTGATGCATTTGATGAACTACACTCGACCAGATATAGTTTATGCTGTGTGTAGACTGAGCAGATACACACAAAATTCCAATCATGATCATTGAACTGCCTTAAGCAGAGTAATGAAATATCTTAGAGGAACTACAAACTATGGTATACCATATAGTGGATTTCCCGCTGTATTAGAAGGATATAGTGATGCGAACTGGATTTCAGATTCAGATGAGACAAAATCCACGAGTGGATATGTGTTCACCCTTTGTGGAGGAGCTGTAAATTGGAAATCAGCCAAGCAAACAATATTTGCAAAATCCACCATGGAGTCAGAGTTTGTAGCTCTAGAATTGGCTGGCAATGAGGCTGAGTGGTTAATAAATCTCTTAGCGAATATTCCGTTGGGAATGAAATCGACACCTTCTGTGTCTATGCACTGTGATTGCCATGCGGCAATAGCCATTGCAAAGAATAAAACTTTCAATGGTAAAAATAGACACATCCGATTAAGACATGATGTGGTAAAATAGTTGCTTAAAGATGGAATTATGTCCATCAATTATGTAAAGTCAAAAGTGAATTTGGCCGATCCTCTGGCTAAACCCGTGGGGGAGAAAATTGATTTTTGATACATCAACGGGAATGGGACTTAAGCCAGTTGAAGAAAATCGATAGTGACGGTAACCCAACCTATGTGATTGGCGATCCCATGAATTGGGTTCATATGGGTAATAAAAGTCACGCGTTGATATAACGATGCACTATTGAATTTATGTCCCTCCTAAGGTGAGAATAGTGCAAGACAACAAAGAAAAAGAGGCTGAAGTAAGCTCTTAATGAATTCCATACCCATTATTGATGGTGTATTTAACTGCAGAATACACTTGATGGAATCACCTATATAAGTGTGGAGTGTGGCCGCTCCTATGAGAATTTTTTGGCGAAAATCTGTAGCACACTTAAGAATAAACCAGGCATACGCATGGCCTATTAGCGCAAAACGCGTTGAACGACAAAATCGTGGGGATGTAATGTGATTGGTGAAAATTATAATTCACAATGAAATTCTTGGATCATAGAAGTTTCAAACTCCATCAATGATTTCGTGAATTATATTTCATTCTTTCTAGGTCTAGTTCATAGCCTAACAAGCACCAGTTCCGATGCATTGTATTCATTGAGTTTAACCCAGCATTTTTCTTTTAAAAAATACCTTTTGAAATATGTGGGGGTTGTTGGATATTTCAACGGTTTTTACGTTATTGATGAAATCAATCTGTAACCGCTTTAGTGTTAATTTGACCCAGTCAACGCAATCAATCTGTAACCGCTTTAATTTGATTAATATCTTCTGTAACCGCTATGATTTGATTGATTTCTTTTTAACTTCCTTCATTACTTGCTTATAAAAAGATTTTCCTTTTACAACAAAAACATACAAAAAAAAATAGAGATTTTCAATTATCTTCTCTCTCTTTATTAGCTGGGTTTTACGTTAACGCTGTCGTTCCTATTCCCTCTGTTATTCTATGCAGAATACTGAGGAAGATCTGTTGTATAGGATAGTCGCTAGAGCCTTATGCACCGAGTTACGTACTCCAAAGGGCGAAATTATCCTCAAAAACAGTGCACGCACGCCTCAGATATTCTTGTTCTTATTTCTCCATCTTCTCCGATACACACCTCTTTTCTACAACAAAATACTGTAATAATGCTAGACCCTTAAATTGCCTAGAGAAAATAGCAATGTTGGTCCCGCCTTTTAGTTTATTAAAGAAAAGTAGATAATTGCTGTTTTTTTCATATCTACATTCATGCCCATATTTATTCAAAAGAAATCAGAAAAGAGTGGCCCAATTGTTGTGAGAGGAACCACTATACAATGGGGGTGTTGTTTGGAACTTTAAAAGCGCGACACTCCTTGATTTTGATCAATATATTAGAGATACGTAGGGACGACTTTGGAACAATCCTAGAAGTGAGAGCAACCAAATTTTTAAGTCGTGACACTAGAACTGACATTAACCCATTTGTTTCGCGAAAAATCAATAATTTAAAAAATAACTATCTAAAAATAATTTTTTGTATCGCATCTAAAAATGAATGAACGAAAAGTATTTTCACCGCCTATAAAAATATTTAGACATAAATTGTTGTCATTAATGGAAACATTTTTCATCTACTCATTATTTCAAATGATACAAATGATTAGTTTTAGAAAAAAGTTTATAAAAGATTCATTTTTTGCGAAATAAATAGAGCTTTTATTATGTTTATTGACGACACATTTAGAAAGCTAATAATTGAACATGTATTGCGTTCCAAACGAAGTGTTCAAATGACAACATATCTGTCTTTTTCCTCTTTTCCCCTCTATCATTGGGCCATGAATTTAATTTCTCATTAGCGATTCGACTTGTGCTCTATGTAGAATGAGCATAGAGAACTCTTTCAATATGATACTAACTACTAGGGGTGAGTATGATCCGAGTTGGCGGTTCCTGCCTGTTACGACCTAAAAATCAGATTTTTAGGCTAATGGGTTATTAGGTTAATTAACTAACCTAACTCGGACTCTCCCAAGTCCTACCAAATCGTAACTTTGGTTCAAGTAATTAATGCAAATGATTTTTAAATTGGAGTCGCCACTAATCAATTTATGGTAGGCTGATTAGACACCTAAATAAAGTATCGGGAGAAATACTTTATTCATACGAACCAGAGATCAATAAGTTCGGGGACTTGGTTACACTAATATTTCTATTAATGCCCTTTCGGTACCCACTTCATGAAATTATCTAAGTTGGCAACTTTTGAGGATTCGAATTTAAAGTTTCGAAGGTGTAGTTATTTTTTTGGATTTTTTAATTAATGAATGCATGAATGTAATTGTATTCTAGGAATACAATCATTCTAATGACATGATAAATGATGACTATCCTAATATGACATGAATGCATGATGAATTTTTTAAAGTTTTTTTAATTCTAATGACGTGCGAAACAACATGAATTTCTAACCTACATGTCATGCAAAAATGACATGAATTTAATTCAAATGGCATGTGACAGTAGACTAAACTAAATCTATTAGATTAAAATGAATGAACCATGACATAATTCTAAATGACGTACGAATGCGACATGGCATCAATGAAGTGTCAAGGCTAATGACATGATGAATAATGTGACATGACAAAGTGACATGACAATCTATATGATATGACAGATTATAATGACATGGAAAAACTGTATGACATTACTAATCAATGCGGCATGGGAATGACATGACTGTTATGCAAAGCCTAAATGACATACATAAAATAAAATGCTCATCTACACGAATAAATGGAATGTTCTAAACTATATGCGAACTACATGAATGAGATATTTTTTTTTTGTATTTTTGAATGAATTTTCAAAATTAAAGATTTGATGAGGATCAGACATGAGTCGGTTAAAGATTATCTTAAAAGAATTGGAATTAACTTTCAGAATTAACTTTCATTAAATCCCATAATCTTTAGAAAATCTTTACCCGATTCACGAATTGATCTTTGAATTTGTTTGATTTATTACCCGAAACCGATGAGATCTTCCTAATTCAAGATTAGATAAAACCATATCTGCCAAATTTTTTAGACGGGTGACAAATCAAATCAATCAAAGATAATGCATGATCTTTTACGAAAATATTTTCCGATTCGAATTATATGACAGATTGGATCGAGGAATCAAATCTAGTGGTTAAGATTAGATATCTCGATCCCCGTGCCATCGAGACAAATCTCAGGGTTGAGATTAGTCCGAATCTGCACGTTGTCAATAGGGAATCACCCCTTAATTTGAACCAGTTTTCTATACTAGAAAATATGCATGATTGCAAATAATTCAAAACAAGAAAACACAATATCCGCAAAATATCTCGCACGAACCAAGCATTATCCGAAATCCATATCAATTCAAAATGAGAAACAAACTTGAGCAAATCAAATTTTACCTAATCTGAAATATTTCAGATTTTGTTTCCTATTTGAATCTTCAAAGGATCGAGACAACTTTTGGATCGGGACCAACAGGTGGATTCACGGATCACAAGACACGGGCGGTGGCTAGCAGTTGCAATCCACGCGACTGAAACCAAGCTTGCGATCGTCTCCAGCGGGTCTTGCTGACTGTATTAGTGGGCTATTCTGCAAGGTAAAGACAATCACAAAAAAAAAAAGTGGCCGAGACGATGAAGCTCGCGGTGAGGTGTCTTGGTGATGTCCTCCAGAACGTAAAAACCCAATTGTGTCAGTGGATGTCTCCTCCAAGTGAACCTCTTCTATGTAGATGCTCAGACTAAACCTTCCAACTTTCCACGTTGCTTTTGTCTTCTTTCCTTCATGGGAATGGACCATCCCTTCTTTACACCTGTGGCCTTCTCGTCTCAATTGGATAGAACGTGTACAACAGATGGTTTGCGGTGGTGTAGCAAATCAGCAATAAGCCCTCTTTGAAGCTCAGTCGGTGGAGCAAGAAGGTGTGACCGCCAGGGAGGACTTGGCCATAACACTTTTTCTCTCTATTCACTCTCCCGATTTTATTTTTTCTCTGGCCCTCTCTGCTCACCTTTTTTTTTTCTGCGCCGTAATGGAGCTCTCCAGAACTCTCTCCTCTCTTCTTCACTCTCTCTTCTGCGCTCCCCCAATTCAGCAACCTCTCCTTGCACGTCAACTCTCTAGTCCCTCTTATAGGCGAGTAAGCCTTTGCTCAACAAATTCAGTTGATATCCCTACCTTGACTCAACAAACTCAGCTCATATCCCTGCCTTCTCAACAAAAATCAGCTCATATCCCTGCCTTTGCTCAACAAACTCAGCTCATATCCCTGCATTCGCTCAACAAAAATCAGCTAAGGATTTTATTTTTATTTTTTAAAAATGATTTTTCTTTTGAAATTTTTCTTTCTCCGCGGGTTATCTCAATCAAATTCAAAGCATCCGCCGCCGGTCCAAATGCAAATGCATGAATGCAAAAAGTAAAAATATACTAAAAGTGCAGACCGTATGAAAATGATTTAAATAATATTTTTCCTCCTTTTGTTTTTAGTAGGGACAAAGGTTAGTCCCTAATTTTTATACAACAAATTAATAATAAAGGATAATCAAAATTTAGGTGTCAACAGCTGCCCCTCTTTGAGTGGAGGCTCGCAGAGGTTTCGCTCAAAGATAAAAATTGAACCCTAAATTTTGACCATGCAAATGATGAATGATAAATTTTTGGTGGGGGTTTTAATCCCATTTTTTATGATGCTTGATATGCAAAAAATGCAGACAATAAAGAACGTATGTCAAAGCTTCTTACTTCCTGCGGAGCGGTAAAAGAGCCTTATATACGGATCGCATACAAAAGTTTCCAAATGAGGGAACACTTTGTAATGCCGTGAATTCCTTTGATCGCCAAACTTCTATTCCACTCGAGGTGAGGTTCTCAAAGTACTGGGTCGCCTGTCTGTTATCTGTAGTTTCCTACAGATGCGAAACAACGCATGATATGATTTAGAAACAAATGATAAATTGGGGATGTGTTGCCTATACCACTCGGCAATCACGAAAAGGATCATGCCACCTAATCCACTCGGTGAACATGGGATTGGTTGTGCCACCTATTCCACTTGGTGATCACAAAATGAAAATCGTGCCGCCTAATCCACTCGGCGAGCACAAAAGGGGGTCGTGACATCTAGTCCACTCGATGAACACGAAAAGGGGTTGTGACACCTAATCCACTCAGTGATCACAAAAATGAAAATCGTGTCGCCTAATCCACTCGGCGAGCACGAAAGGGGGTCGTGACATCTAATCCACTCGATGAACACGAAAAGGGGTTGTGACACCTAATCCACTCGGTGAACACGAAAAGAAAAATAATGTTACCTGTTTCATTTGGTGAATGAAGGGATGCATGTTACCCATTCCACTCGGTAAACACATATTGAAAAGCAATACCACCTGTTCCATTTGGTGAACATAAAGATGCGTGCTACACATTCCACTCGGTAGATGTAATGAAAAGCAATGTCACCTGAGTCGGACTTAAAATGACACATATGCATGGGTAAAGAGCTCAGAATTCATGCATCTGCCTGCATTACCAAGCTTCAACAGGGAATTTGACAATAAGGAAAACAGTTTCATCCTTTTGACAAATTGATCGTTTTGAATGAGGAACCTTCAGTTAGAAACGACTTTCACTCACTCTCTTGAAAAAGCTTTTTTAAACCCGACCATTGATGCGGGTATGAGAATCACTCGAACTCTTTTCATCATGCCTGACAAGGGTCCGGATATTCTCGAAATCAGTATGACCTGACCAATTTGAGAGGTCTTTATAAGGACCGAAACACAGGCTTGGTCAAAGGTTTAACAAAGGGGACTCGTGTGAGTCATTTGGCTTTGAAAGAATTAACATCACCAGCTGCTTCGGGTTTACAAGTCAAGAACCCTGAAACATGAGATAGAAAAATCTTGCTCGCACTTCTTCGAGCAACATTTATAAACATTTGAAACCCTATGTCAACTCGAGTGCTCTAAATCTGAAGAGACTTCGGTAAGGGTGGTAACGTAGGCTTGGGTAGGCTTGAAATGAATGGCCTATTTATAACAAAGGGGGTACATTAGAGAATGGGAATTGGTAACCATCCGATCTTCATGTTCCTTCCACCACAGATTCTTGCTCTGATCATTCTCAATGGCATTCTAAGAATTGTTGGTGTCTGTTGACAAATGCTCCACAAATTTTCTTTCTTGGAGGAACTTCTGAGTGACTTCTTTTGAGGAAACATCTTTGCACATCATTTCTGTTGAGGCCTCTCTCTTCCTCTTCCTTCTTTTTTCAAATTTTTCTTTCTTTTTCTTTCGAGGGAGATTTTTGTTTGTTTTTTTTTTTTAGAGGGAGAGATGACCTCGCTTGATGGAATCCTTTTACACACTTTCTTTGATGGATTTCCTTCTGAGCCTCCATTTGCCCCAAAGTCACTTCAATCTTCATTTAAACTGACGCTTTGAGATGATCCCTTTGATTCACCATGGGAATAATCACCAATTTGGGTTGAAATGAATCCATCGTTCAAATTGGGTAGGCAAAGGGTATGGTGTGTAGGGATATATAAATAAATGCTCTTCGTCATTTCTAAGGCACTCGAGCTAACACAGAATTCTTATGCAGTAAATATACTCGAAGATTGATGCAAGTGAAAGCAAGAAAATTCTAATCATTTCTGATTTTTCGAGAAATTGCCCCAGTATGGAGTTGTTCCTGACAGGGATAAGAAATGAATCTCCGTTCAAAGGGTTAGCAAAGGATAACCTGTGGTGTTTAGATAGAGGAAATGAATGCCACTAATCACTTTGGTCGTCATACTTTTCTCGAGATAACCCTTTACCTTATCAGCACGGAAATTTTCACTCAACTTGCACTGGGGAATAAATATTCAAGACGTGTATGGAAATGGACTTGCCTTTCATCGTTCTGAGGTTTCTCATTCAATATAACCACTTCAAAAGAACGAAACAGACTACCTGATTATATTTTCCCAATAAAGATTGGCAAGAGGGATAAGACAAGAAAATCAATGCACATGAAATTCAGACTGATATTAATCAGAGAGAAAAAAAAAATCAGAATGAGTGCAAATCAAGTGTAATATTTCTTTACAAAATCGGAGTTAACAAGGCTAGAGAAAACACGACCATCCATCTCGGCTAGGATTAGAGCACCTCCTGGAAGTACCTTCTTCACAACGTATGGGCCGCCATAATTCGGAGCGAACTTCCCTTCCGGAAGAGGGACTATTGGCAACAATTTTCGTAAGACGAGGTCATTTACCTGAAGATGCCGAGGTCTAACCCTTTTGTTGAAAGACTTAGCGACCCTTTGCTGGTAACACTAGCCATGACATAACGCTTTAAGTCGCTTCTCATCAATCATGTTCAACTGGTCCAATCTCTGCTGGATCCAATCAGCCTCCATCAATTGAACCTGCGAAAGAACACGTAACGATGGAATCTCTACCTCAACTGGTAGAACTGCTTCCATGCCATACACAAGGGAATACGGAGTTGCCCCAGTAGATGTTCGGATAGAAGTTCGATAGGCCATAAGTGCAAAGGGTAATCTCTCATGCCAATCACGATAGTTCTCAGCTGTTTTAGCCAAGATCTTCTTGATGTTCTTATTGGCTGCTTCGACCGCTCCATTCATCTGCGGGCGATATGGGGAGGAATTCAGGTGTTTGATCTTGAACTCCTTGAACAACCCATCTACCAGCTTATTATTCAGATTTGACCCATTGTCAGTGATTATGGCCTCAGGCGCACCATATCGAGCAATGATGTCACGGCGGATAAATTTTACCGCGTTTCGTGCCGTAACCTCTGTATAGGACATAGCTTCAATCCACTTCGAAAAATAATCGACAGCGACCAAGATAAATCGATGTCCATTTGATGCCTTAGGATTGATCGGGCCAATCACATCAATGCCCCACATAGAAAATGGCCATGGTTCAGACATCTGATGTAACTCATTTGGGGGAACGTTGATCTTATCACCATGAATTTGGCACTTGTGACAACTCCGGACATGCTGGATGCAGTCACTCTCTAACGTGAACCAGTAGTAGCCCAACCTCATTATCTTCCTTGCTAACATATGACCGTTCATGTGCGGACCGCACATCCCTTCATGCACTTCTAGCATCAGGCAGACAGCTTCAGCTGAGTCGACACACCTTAACAAGACCGAATCATATGACCGCTTGTATAAGCTCTCTCCACTCAAGAAGAACTTTGATGCCATTTTCTTGATGTACTTCTGGTCAGACACGGTACTCTTTTCGGGAAACTCCTGTGTTTGAAGGTATGTTTTGATGTCATGATACCATGGCTTGCCGTCAGGCTCTTCCGTCATAGTCATACAATAAGCCGGCTTCTGTAAGACCTCTATCTGTAAAGGCTCAACTTCTAACCCACTCGTGACTTGTAGCATTGCTGACAGCGTGGCCAAAGCATCTGCGAACTGATTTTGAGTTCTAGATAGATATTCAAATGAAATGTCTTCGAATTCCTCAACTAGTTCCTCCAAATAGGTGTGATAAGGCTGTAGCTTGGCATCTCTGGTTTGCCATCTACCTACGGTTTGAAGAATGATCAAGGCTGAATCTCCGAACACCTTAAGTCGAGTTACCCCCATCTCAATTGCAACCTGCAACCCGAGAATGCATGCTTCATACTCAGCGATATTGTTCGTGCAAGGAAATATCAATTTTGCAGCAACAGGATAGTGCTGCCCGCCTGGGGATATTAAGACTGCCCCAATGCCTGACCCAGACAGATTCACGGCTCCATCAAAATACATGGTCCATACATATTCATCAATCGGCATGATTCGGTCCTCTGGAGGGTCAATATCTTCATTTGGCTCAGGATTCTTGGCTAGAATATCAGCGATCGCTCGACCTTTGACTGATTTCTATGGCACGAATTGAACATCAAATTCCGAAATTAGGATTTGCCATTTTGCAAGCTTTCCGACCAAGGCGGGTTGGTTCAACAAGTATTTGATGGGGTCACACTCCGTTACAAGGAGTATCTGATACTGCAAAGTGTATTGTCGAAGCCTGTGCAATACCCATACTAGTGCCGCGCAAGTTTTCTCAGCTTCTGAGTAATTTAGTTCAGAGGCGGTAAACTTCTTGCTCAAGTAGTATATAGCATGCTCCTTTCCATCATCCGAGCTTTTCTGAGCTAACATCGCACCCAGAGATTCACTATGAATAGTGAGATAAAGGATCAAAGGCTCCCCTGGTGTTGGTGGAACAAGCACCTGTGGGTTCATCAAGTGATGCTTTATTTTCTCAAACGCCTGCTCGCACTCTTCGTCCCACTTGATCAGAGCGTTCTTTTTTAGGAGTCTAAGGAATGGATTTGCCACCTCGGATAGCTGAGAAATGAACCGAGCTATGTAATTTAGCCTGCCCATGAGACTTCGGACTTCTTTCACGGACTTGGGAGGCTTAACCTCGCAAATAGCCTTCACTTTGGATGGGTCAATTTCAATGCCTTTGCTACTGACAATGAATCCGAGCAACTTGCCTGAGGTCGCCCCGAACACGCATTTGGCTGGATTGAGGCGCAATTTGAACTTCCGGAGCCTATCAAACAGTTTTTTCAAAATTTCCACATGATCTTCTCCACGCCGAGTCTTTGCGATCATATCGTCGACATAAACCTCGATCTCCTCATGGATCATGTCATGGAATAGAGTTACCATTGCCCGTTGATATGTTGCCCCGGCATTTTTGAGACCAAAGGGCATCACTTTATAATGGAACAATCCCCACGGGGTGGTGAATGCTGTTTTTATCTTATCCTCCTCATTCATCAAGATTTGGTTATAACCAGAGAACCCGTCCATGAAAGAGAAAAGCTCAAACTCGGCGGTACTGTCCACGAGCACATCAATATGAGGGAGTGGAAAATCATCCTTTGGGCTAGCTTTATTCAAGTCACGATAATCTACACAAACCCGAACTCGGCCATCCTTTTTCATCACCGGGACAATGTTGGCCACCCAGTCAGAATACTGGGAAACTTCGATGAACCCCACCTTCAGGAGCTTCATAACCTCTTCCTCAATCTTCTTTGATAATTCCGGTTTAGCCTTCCGAAGTTTCTGCTTCTTAGGTTTTATCGAGGGATCAGTCGGTAAGCAATGTTCGACTATCGATCGATCTAAACCCGGTATGTCCGCATAGGACCAGGCAAATATGTCTTGATACTCTTTCAGAAGTTCAGTCAGACGTTCAGCCATATCTTTGGGGAGACTTGCCCCAATCTTCACCTCTTTGGGACTCTCCATATCACCGAGATTGATTGATATGGTTTCTTCAATAGTCGGAGGTTTAGATTCTTCATGATACTCCAAGTTCCGTCGTATTTCTTCGGCATCGGAGTTAGAATCATCTGAGTCATGAATATCACCCGAGTCATGTATATTGCATACATTTGGATCCACTAGTTCCCCATCCCCAAGCTTGCCCCTGAAACATAAGGTAAAGGAATCAGAAAAACAAACAGGGTTTAACACATGCATGCTCTTACTCTATTTTTTTGAAAAATTCTCTTTTTTTTTCTTTTTTTTTCTTTTTTTGTTGTTGAAGATTTTGGGACAAGAAATCTTGAGAAGCCCGACCCTCAGTGCTTACCATGGATGAGATTTTGCTCAATCGTTGGCTATCGTCATCGGGTCAGTTTGGTATACTTCAACAAGATTCTTTAAAATGATGAAAAACTTATGTAATTTTATTGATAATGAACCAAAAAATCACATCTTATTGAAAAGGGAAATCCTAAAATGCGACAAGAATTGAAATGAACAAACCCTAGAAAGTAATAAGTTTTCCCACGTAAGGGAAAGTGAAAACATAAAAATGCTAATCTGAGTACAACCCCTCCAGTGGATCATCGAATACGGTAATAGCGGACGGCCTTGGAGGTCTCTTGACAAGGTAGGGCTCATCCTCTTTTGGGTCATCCGTATCAGCTGCACCATCGGGTGTGTCAATCTCCATTGGCTCTTCAAATATAGCACTCACATATAATCCCTCAAAGCAAGCAGTGAGAGAAGAAACATGATCTCCCACATTCACAGAATCAACCATCATTGGTTCAGGCTCGTTCTGGCTCTCCATGCTTGGAAATATGAGACCAAGATCTTCATCGACCAGATTGGGCTCCAAATGGTCATATCCACCGATCACTCCAGCTGAGTGAAAAGTTTGATAAAGTGGGGGTGGTAAAGGACTATGGCAAGTTCCCCCTCGACCACGACCTCCCCGTCCAGCTCGTCCACGACCTCGTCTTCGACCATAACTTCCCCATGCATGGGGTCCCGTTCTGTGATATCCTAGACCAGCTGTGTGGGATTGACTAATCACTTGGATCGGAGTGTGAATGCCTTGACCATTCTTACCAAGTCCCATGCCTGGTGTAAAGCCATTCCCAACCATAACCTTTGCAACCATGAGTGCCGTGCTAGAGATTTCGGGAACCGGCAAAGGTACATCTTGGGAAGCATGAATTGCGAATACCAGCTCGAAAGCATGATAGCTGTCTTCCTCTACATGGTCAGGCTCAATATATGGGATGGCCGTTTCATTGTAGATTCGATGATCCTCCTCCCCGTATATAGTTACCAGCTTCGCCTCAACAACCAATTTAATCTTCTGATGAAGACTGGAGGGTACCGCACCGGCATTGTGGATCCATGGTCTCCCTAGCAAGAAGTTGAAAGAAGATGGGATGTCCAACAGCTGGAAGAGGACATCAAACAAGGAAGGTCCAATCTGAAGCTTTAGGTTTATTTGCCCCATAACCTCTTTCTTCATCCCATCAAATGCTCGGACAGAGGTCTTGGCCGCTTGCATCTTAGCCAGATCAACACCCAAACGCTTCAAAGTAGATAGTGGGCATATATTCAGAGCGGAACCATTGTCCACAAGCACACGAGCCAGATGAGTTTGCTTGTACTTGACAGATATATGGAGCGCCTTATTATGCCCTCGTCCTTCCTCCGGTATCTCCTCTTCAGAAAATGCTACCTGGTCCTTGAGCAAAATAGATCCGACAAACCCTTCAAGCTTGTCTTCATCAATGTTCTCCGGTACATGGACCTCACTTAAGACCTTCATCAAAGGTGCCCGGTGCTTCTCGGACGTCTGTAGAAGTTCAAGTAAAGATACCTGAGCGGGCATCTTTCGCAATTGGTCCACAATACTGTATTCACTAGCCTTGATCACGGCCAGAAACTCCTGCGCTTCCTTGTCGGGAACCTGCTTTGCAGGTTGGTTATCCGAGTAAACACGACCGGACCTCGTCACTAGATCCACATCATAGGACCAAGGGACAGATTTATCACTCTCGTATTCGAACGGATGAGGTGGCATGACCACAAAGCTTTCTTGTGCCTCTGGGATAAAAATGCCCAAATCGTCATCGGAAGCATCCTCAAGAGGAGGCATGTCAGCTAGTTCAGGGTCCGACTTGATTTTGTCATTGGTCAACTCGGCCAGCTCTTGATCCCAATCTATCACAACCTGGGACACAGTTGCTACCATACCTGTCTCATCAGCACGACCAATCATTCCATCCTTGACTAATGCATCAACCTTCTCTCTTACTTCGGATACCAATACAGCTTCCCCAATCTGAAAGTAACCTGCTCGTACCAGTGCATCGAAAATGTCCATAATACGAACCTTGAAGCTCCTAGCTCGTCCAGCCTCTAAGCCGAAAACTGCGTTCATAGGGCTTGCATGATCGGGCAACGGGTTGTTCTGCACATTAGGTTTACCGGCCTGCTTGAGTGCAAATGCCCCGGTTTCAAGCAAATCCTGTATTCGATGCTTAAGGACTTGGCAATCATCCACCGAGTGGCCTACCTCATTTCTGTGATAATCACATTTCTTTGACGGATCGTACTTGGTGAAGCTAGCAGGATTGGACCTTTGCGGCTCGGAACTCAGCAAGTTCTTCTTTCTAAGCACTGCCAATATTTGAGATAAAGTGCCTGGGAGAGGTGTAAATTGACGGGGCTTGCGCTGCGGTCGTGAGTTCTGCTGGTTTGGCTGCCCATAGATGGGTGTCTGTTGGGGGGCAAACTGCATCTTCGGAGCCTGAGCTTGCGGCTTTTGAGCATAGGTCATGTTTATTTCAGGGGCCGATTCCTTGTCTTTCTTGCCGAAAAATCTTTTTCCAGACGAGCTCGAATCACCATACCACCCTTTCTTGAGTCCAGACTCAATTTCCTCACCCATGGCCACCAACTGGCTAAAGGACTGGACGGCCGTCACCAGTATTCTTGAACGGACCGGCTGCGGAAGTGTGGACACAAATAACTTCATTAGATCACGCTCAGGAGGCTTAGGCATGATCTGGGATGCCATGTTCCTCCAACGGGTGGCATATTCCTTGAGGGTCTCACCCCTTTTCTGTTCAGCTCGCTCTAGATCCTACCGGGTGATGATAATGTCGAGGTTAAATTTGAAATGCTTAACGAAAGCATTGGCCACCTCCTCCCAGGAATCCTTCCGGTTGATCTGATGGTTAGTGTACCATCTCATCGCAGCATCCTTCAAGCTTGCCTGGAAGGTTTGGACCATTAGAGGTCCATTCGAGACATATTTATTCATGAGGCCTTGATACATCTCGATGTGTTGCACAGGGTTGGATGTGCCATCGTACTTTTCGAAGGTCGGCATCTTGAACTTCTCTGGCACTTGTACTCTGGTGTATACTGACAGGTCGATCGGAGGAATGCTCTGGGTTCCCTCGACATCGCGTATCCTCTGTTCAAGCCTTGCCAGAAGCTTGGCATTTTCGTCATTCAAGGGTGGAGGAGGGACCTTCGCCGCAGGAGATACACTTGTGTCAGTCAAAATAACGTCCTCCAGGTGAAAGGTTGGGTCAACATCCGTTGCCGCAGCCTTATCAAGGCGGAGGCCTTGACGGGTCGGAGGTGGAATCTCTGAGTGAGATCCAACATTGATTTGTTGTTGCTTGGCCATGAAATCAGCCATTACCTTGGACATCGTAGCGGTGATCTGCTCATTCACCACATTCATGTGCTCTTTAAGCTTTTCATCAATCAGGGCTGCAATCTCAGCTTGGTTGGCCATCCTTTTTTTCGTCACTGATCGAGTGTTATAGGGGTGTGGAGGATCCGTAGTAAATTACCTAAAAAATGTAATAAGCAGGATGAGTACAATAAGCAAGAGTAGTGGGCCGATCCATGACGTCCTCTAGACCCCAAAACGAAATAAAGCATACATAAAGGACTGTATCAGGCAGTTTACGAGCATAAAACCGAGACATGGATGAACAACTTTCATGTTTTAATTTTTCCCAAAATAATAAAATAATAAAATAAAACAAAAAAAAAATTGCACAATGCTCGAGGATCAATGAGAACATAAGACAATCAATTTAAAGCCCTTGCAAAATCTGACAATACTGGGGATATCCGAATTCAAAATACTACGAAACAAAACTAGGGAACGAGACTCCTAAACAGATGTACTAATAATCAAAAGATAGATTCAAGCGCTTCATTTGGCCTGATCTATATACATGTGGATGCCGACGTCATCTCAAAACCGCCTATGCTTCTTGGATATCCTTGAAGCTCGTTCTTCAGCTCTTCGGGCTTTCTTTTTAAGGCGCTTGATCTCAGCACGTTGTGTGATCCTTACCGGAACCTGGGGAATCTTCGGCCGTATAGCGTCTGGAATCACGTACTGATCAATGTACTCCTTCGAAGCGTAGTAGGTCCTCTCTCTACCCTTCAACTGCTTAACCGGTTGGTTCAACTCAATCGACCGGCAATCCTTCCATACCGAACGGACGAATGCAATGGCCTCCTCGTGGTCAATGCTACGATCGAAAAAATCCGTCAAGACCGGGTCTTTTAGTAACGCCGGCGGTAGCTGCTGTAAGACGCCATATTGTCGGGTTACTCTGGATGGATAGTACTCAATGGCTCCGGTGAAGCCCATCAGAGGAATGGGTCCGATCCCTCGACAGGTGAGTCGAGCTTCCCTGACTTGGAACCAATTGGCATGCCATATGAAACCTCTAGAACTCGGATTTTTCATAAAAACTAGCCATTCAGAATAATGATAATCTGGGGCCTTTTCTTGATTCTCCTTAAAACTTAAGATTGGGTTATCCGAAATACCAATCTCTGCTAATGTGAATAGCTTATCACATCCTTTTATATGGGAGAGAAACCAGATTTGCAATAATTCAGAGGATGCATGTAAAACTTTACCTTTTTCTTGTTTGAATCTAGTGAGAGACAAAAAGGTTTCGGCCAGCGCCGCAGAAACAATGTTTTTTCCAGAGCAAAAATGTCGTACTACAGAGATCACCAATGGATGAATAGCATTCTTCCGGTAAGGGAAGATTATAAATCCAATAAATGTTAGCACAAAAATTTTGCCCATGTCATGTGAAGATTTAGAAGTTTCAAAACACTGTTTGAGGAATGAAAATGGACAGCCACCGTGGTTTGCTTTCAAGATTTTTCCAACTGTGTCTTTTTCCTTGTTTAAGAAATCTGCTAGGCTTGCAACATGATCAAATTCAATTGGTGGATTAATCAAATCCGAATCCGGAGGTTTCCCTATAATCATGCCATATTCTTCCAAAGTCGGAGTGAGCTCATGCTTACCCATGACGAAAGTGGTAGTCTCGGGGCACCAGCAATGTGCCAATGCTCGGATAAGACCCGTTCGGACTCGTACTTCTAGCAAGGGGAGCAATCGGCCGATCTTGGGTCGGACGAAACAACGGCCCGTTGCATCAAGTCTGTCATACCATCGGCTCAACTCTTCTTTAGGGGCGGTTATGATCTGAACGCCAGCCGTTCTCATTGTATCTTCTTTAAGGGCGGTTATGATCTGAACGCCAGCTTTTCCCATAGTATATAGACCAAGACTGACAATTAACCTAATTCATGGACCGACCCGAACGAAAATTAAAAGAAGTAAATTACGAAATAAAGGAAGAAAAAATACTTACTTTACACTGAAAATGATGTCAACCACATAGACATGCACATGAAAAGGTGAGAGTTGGCATCTATAGGCTTACAAAATGAAACCATGTAGGTGTGTAGATTGAAGCTAAGAGGTTGTAGCTTAACCATCCCACGTGATCCCGGCTAGTCGAGTAACGACCCGCGATTCGAAGGGTTACGAATCTATCTGCGTGGTTCACAGATGGGTAGCAAATCTTGACTTTGAAAGAAAATTCGGGACATAAGAAGTGCGACTCAAGTTACATGGTTGTAACTAGTGTTGCACGGACTTTCATAGCTAGGTGGGTTTAGCTAGATCATCCCTTCTTAGTACCATCCTAGGTTGTGCATGCCCAGGTCCGGCAGCGGGTTATTCGTGAGTGTGTGCAATGCAAATTTAATTACAACATGCACAACAGTTTATATCAAACACCGCTTCAATAATATACATAAATTAAATTCCAAACTCCAAAACCTGCAAAAATAAGGGGTTAGCCACAACACTCCCCCCTTATAACTCCCGTCTGCAAAAACATTTAACACCTAAAAAATTAGAGTCCAATCAAAGTTGCCAAAATTTTTCATGAAACTTTTTAGGCCTAAGTCCACTTATGTATAATAAACTCCCCAGCGGAGTCGCCAAGCTGTTACGACCTAAAAATCAGATTTTTAGGCTAATGGGTTATTAGGTTAATTAACTAACCTAACTCGGACTCTCCCAAGTCCTACCAAATCGTAACTTTGGTTCAAGTAATTAATGCAAATGATTTTTAAATTGGAGTCGCCACTAATCAATTTATGGTAGGCTGATTAGACACCTAAATAAAGTATCGGGAGAAATACTTTATTCATACGAACCAGAGATCAATAAGTTCGGGGACTTGGTTACACTAATATTTCTATTAATGCCCTTTCGGTACCCACTTCATGAAATTATCTAAGTTGGCAACTTTTGAGGATTCGAATTTAAAGTTTCGAAGGTGTAGTTATTTTTTTGGATTTTTTAATTAATGAATGCATGAATGTAATTGTATTCTAGGAATACAATCATTCTAATGACATGATAAATGATGACTATCCTAATATGACATGAATGCATGATGAATTTTTTAAAGTTTTTTTAATTCTAATGACGTGCGAAACAACATGAATTTCTAACCTACATGTCATGCAAAAATGACATGAATTTAATTCAAATGGCATGTGACAGTAGACTAAACTAAATCTATTAGATTAAAATGAATGAACCATGACATAATTCTAAATGACGTACGAATGCGACATGGCATCAATGAAGTGTCAAGGCTAATGACATGATGAATAATGTGACATGACAAAGTGACATGACAATCTATATGATATGACAGATTATAATGACATGGAAAAACTGTATGACATTGCTAATCAATGCGGCATGGGAATGACATGACTGTTATGCAAAGCCTAAATGACATACATAAAATAAAATGCTCATCTACACGAATAAATGGAATGTTCTAAACTATATGCGAACTACATGAATGAGATATTTTTTTTTTGTATTTTTGAATGAATTTTCAAAATTAAAGATTTGATGAGGATCAGACATGAGTCGGTTAAAGATTATCTTAAAAGAATTGGAATTAACTTTCAGAATTAACTTTCATTAAATCCCATAATCTTTAGAAAATCTTTACCCGATTCACGAATTGATCTTTGAATTTGTTTGATTTATTACCCGAAACCGATGAGATCTTCCTAATTCAAGATTAGATAAAACCATATCTGCCAAATTTTTTAGACGGGTGACAAATCAAATCAATCAAAGATAATGCATGATCTTTTACGAAAATATTTTCCGATTCGAATTATATGACAGATTGGATCGAGGAATCAAATCTAGTGGTTAAGATTAGATATCTCGATCCCCGTGCCATCGAGACAAATCTCAGGGTTGAGATTAGTCCGAATCTGCACGTTGTCAATAGGGAATCACCCCTTAATTTGAACCAGTTTTCTATACTAGAAAATATGCATGATTGCAAATAATTCAAAACAAGAAAACACAATATCCGCAAAATATCTCGCACGAACCAAGCATTATCCGAAATCCATATCAATTCAAAATGAGAAACAAACTTGAGCAAATCAAATTTTACCTAATCTGAAATATTTCAGATTTTGTTTCCTATTTGAATCTTCAAAGGATCGAGACAACTTTTGGATCGGGACCAACAGGTGGATTCACGGATCACAAGACACGGGCGGTGGCTAGCAGTTGCAATCCACGCGACTGAAACCAAGCTTGCGATCGTCTCCAGCGGGTCTTGCTGACTGTATTAGTGGGCTATTCTGCAAGGTAAAGACAATCACAAAAAAAAAAAGTGGCCGAGACGATGAAGCTCGCGGTGAGGTGTCTTGGTGATGTCCTCCAGAACGTAAAAACCCAATTGTGTCAGTGGATGTCTCCTCCAAGTGAACCTCTTCTATGTAGATGCTCAGACTAAACCTTCCAACTTTCCACGTTGCTTTTGTCTTCTTTCCTTCATGGGAATGGACCATCCCTTCTTTACACCTGTGGCCTTCTCGTCTCAATTGGATAGAACGTGTACAACAGATGGTTTGCGGTGGTGTAGCAAATCAGCAATAAGCCCTCTTTGAAGCTCAGTCGGTGGAGCAAGAAGGTGTGACCGCCAGGGAGGACTTGGCCATAACACTTTTTCTCTCTATTCACTCTCCCGATTTTATTTTTTCTCTGGCCCTCTCTGCTCACCTTTTTTTTTTCTGCGCCGTAATGGAGCTCTCCAGAACTCTCTCCTCTCTTCTTCACTCTCTCTTCTGCGCTCCCCCAATTCAGCAACCTCTCCTTGCACGTCAACTCTCTAGTCCCTCTTATAGGCGAGTAAGCCTTTGCTCAACAAATTCAGTTGATATCCCTACCTTGACTCAACAAACTCAGCTCATATCCCTGCCTTCTCAACAAAAATCAGCTCATATCCCTGCCTTTGCTCAACAAACTCAGCTCATATCCCTGCATTCGCTCAACAAAAATCAGCTAAGGATTTTATTTTTATTTTTTAAAAATGATTTTTCTTTTGAAATTTTTCTTTCTCCGCGGGTTATCTCAATCAAATTCAAAGCATCCGCCGCCGGTCCAAATGCAAATGCATGAATGCAAAAAGTAAAAATATACTAAAAGTGCAGACCGTATGAAAATGATTTAAATAATATTTTTCCTCCTTTTGTTTTTAGCAGGGACAAAGGTTAGTCCCTAATTTTTATACAACAAATTAATAATAAAGGATAATCAAAATTTAGGTGTCAACACTGCCGTAGAATCGGGAATCGTCCACTAAGGATCGGTTCCAAAAAATTGAAACCAGAAACAGGCGATTGGTTTCATGGATCCACCCGGAAACCGAATCGCTCAAGTCTGGTTCCTGGATGGATCCATGGAACCAGTTCACAATCCCTACAAAATTGCATTCATCAATTAACATCATGATGAACCTAACTTTTATGTGGGTACTTCTTTGCAAGGAAAAATGTAAGAATAATAAAGAAATCTGCATTAGGGTCTTGCTTATAAAACACGAAATGATACTGTGATTTTAGGATGAATGCTTTCATTTAGACATTTGCTTTTGTCTCTTGCTTATCATTTGATAGAAAGTCAAATAGACTTCGAAGAACCATTTATTTCAACTTAAATCTGTCGTCATAGACTCAGGTGCTGTGCATATTCTTGCTTCAAGTGTCAGATTGAGTCAACCAAAATAGAATATACGCATCAATGCTCAGTATTTTTGATCGGATGTTCTAAGAGATGCATTTGTGAGTAAGTGGCAGGGGAGAGAAACAGATAGAGGCTCACATCGAGAAAAGTAGCATCTAAGTAGGAGACGTTAATCTCGACGGAGACACCCGTGAGAGGGGCAAGAAAGACTGTAGGGTAAATGACAGCATCTTGATGTGTGTTCTATTTTGAGGACCATGAAATGCAAGCAAGACTATAGGGTAAAGGGCAAACACCATGAGAGAAAGTGAGCTGAAATTGCTTTAATACACACACACACACACACACACACACACACACACACACACACACATACTGGTCCGGCCCAGTCTGGGTAGCGGTTCCACGCTTGGAACTGGGAACGGATCGGTACTCATGGGTTCCAATAAATTAGAATTGGAAACTGGACCGGTCCCCATGGGAACCGTCATTCTAGGCCAATCTAGTCCAGTTCTAGGCGTTCTCGATCCTTTGCACACCCCTACTAACTGCAAAGCACATTGAAATGTGAAGCTACCCTTCAAAACTTAATCTAAGTTTAGACTAAGGGTGCCTTTTTTTCACTAAAAACTTCGTGACAAAGAAATGTAATAGAAATAATTTTCAAGGAAAACAATTAGTTTGTATTTGCTTGGTAGTTTAGAAAAAGTGATTTTCTTATTGCCATAATGAGAAATTATTTTTTTTCAAATCTAAGCTTGTTGTGTCAGTACAAAAAAAAAAACGTTTCCTGAAGATTGATTAGTTTTCTATCGTCAAAATACCGGAAAGTCGACAAAATAATTTGCCAGAAACAATACAAACGGACCCTTAACCATTTTCACGGGATTATGACGTAACTTAGGATGGTCATCAATCCTAAAAATTCCCTGTTTATAACATAGTTCATTTATAAATATGGAAATGGATAATAAAAACTTGATAGGTCGGTGCTTCTATTTATATGGTAGAAAACCGGATCCACAAAAAATGTTCACTCCTAAAATCCTTCGTGGCACTTTACTTTGTATGTGTGATAGCCATGTTCCCGAGAGACATGACCTAGTTAACAACAACTAATGATGGAAGAACTTGGTAGTAATCCGGCAAATTATAAGATTTAATTCCAAGGAAAAAAAACAAAGATCAAATTCAATAAACAACTAATTTCATTCATGCACTATGCGCGTGGACAATTGGTTTTCATTCTTCATGCAACATTATAAGTTAGTGACAAAATTCATCACCATAATTGCACGGAGAAATAAAAAAGCTTGACATTTTTTCTTCTTTTGTTATTATGCGAATTATTTTCTAAAAATAAAACAATATATGAGCATTTTTCCATTTTTTTCTATAATTAGAATTAAACATATGTTTGCAATTCAAAAAATAGAAGAAAATCAGAGTATATTCTAAGTTTCTCACATAGAGTGTAAGGATGAAATTGATTACACTACCAGGACAATTATGTAATTTTACCAAGTACACTTTCTTAATAGAAATTTCTTTGTTTTATCTTTTTGTCCTATACCTTTAGTCAGTTTTACCTTTTTTTTCCTCTTTGATTTACATTTTAAAAAATAGGTTTGTAAGGGTTCCAATGGAAAACACAAAAGTGAGATAGAACCCACTTTTGTCTTAAATGTACGACATTGATTACATGATAAAAAGCGTTCAGTTATGTCTACTACAAGTCTTTGCGCAATTTTAACTTCAAATTTCAGCTAAAAATTTTCATGGAACAAGGTATATCATAAAATTAAGTACAACAAAAATGGACGAAATAGCAAGTATAAGTCGAAAATCAAAATAATAATTATTTCACTTATAGATTATAATCTTAGAAATTAATTATATTTACATAATTCCATGCTTGGCTAAGTAATAATTAGTCAATTACTTAGACCACCAACATGGTAAAACTATATTCCCAATCAAGTAGGATTGTAGACCTGCGTAATAGGCATGCCTAAACCTCCATGCACGCCTACCGGGCCACGCTTTCGTTTTTAACTTTTAAGAATTTTCAACAAAAAGAATAACAAATAAATGAAAAATAACTTGTAGGGCTTTGTATTATTGTATTTTAGAGAAAATTCCAAATAAGGGCCTGAAATGTCCTCAAGTAAGGGCATGAAGTACACTCACTATTTCAAAGAAGGGCTTGACCAAGGGCATTTTCGTCATTTATTATTTATTTATTTATTTATTTCATTTTTCCTATTTTTTTTTTCTTTGTTATAGCTGGTAAGGGCTCGCCAGCCGCAAGCGAGGTGCTCTCCTAGATCTAATGAGGGCTAGCCTCGCCCAAGGGTGGTTGACCCTCACATGGGCAAGGGTCGCCTTGCCTAGACAAGGCGACCCTCGCCCGCCAGAGGCGAGGCCGGCCCTCGACTGCAAGGGGCGGCCTCACCTAGCCCTCACAGGTGGCGGCCATTGCCTGAGGTCGGCCACTAATGAAAGCAATTGTAAAAAAAGGAAAAAGAAAGAAAAAAAGGAAAAATTTTCAGAAAATGTAAAATGTTGAAAATACCCTTGGTCAGACCTTTCTTTGAAACAAAAAGGGTACTTCGGGCCATTATTTGAAATAAGGTCCATTTCAAGCCATTATTTGAGAAAATGAGGGCACTTCAGGCTTTTATTTAGAATTTCCCCTTTATTTTACTACATTCTCTCCTATATTAGAAACTTGGGCTTCTTTCATTTATTGGTAATTATAAAACTCGCACTTATAATTTTTTTCCCAGGCTTGCTCGAAGGGTCTAAAATTGCTAGCCCAAATCGCCAACTTACGGGTGGGCCGAGGGCTAGCGGGCCACCCTCCCTTTGATTAGGTTGACAACCTTAATACTATTACATCAATTTCGATTGCCAAAGGAACCAAATGTGTTATAAGCCAATACATGTAAAGGCATAGATGACTCAAGATTTGGAAAACCATTGCTTTGACCCAATTTCAAGGACTAAACTTAAATCACGATTTTCTGAATTTTCGTTTAGACTCGTGTAAGACCTACATCAGATGAAATGTTCAACTACCACAACGAGTGCGAGTCTGAATTGACTTTTACTTTTTACTTAGGTTCTGTTTGTTTCGCGGAAGATGAAAAATTTGAAAAATATATTTTATTCTGAAAATGATCCGCTTATATCGCTTGAAATAATTAGCCAATGAAAAATACTTTTTATTATCAACGACAATTTGTCTAGAAATTTTCGTGAATGATGAAAATATTTTTTGTGTGGACTAATTATTTCAAGCCGATATAAACATCATTTCCAGGAAATTGTTTGTTCAAATAATTTATTTTTCTCGAATTAAACCGAGCCTCGATCAATATTCCGTGGCTCGGGCATTTCGACTCCATTTAAAAATACTTGGAATTTTCACCATGAATAATATCGTTTACGATAATTTGGAATTCAAATACTACATAATTTCCTCTCTGGTCCACGTGTCTCCGGATTTCCCCAACCGAGTCATTCCTCGGACGGCAACCGTTGAGGAGGCCTCTCGTATTTTACGTCGTTTTGCTTTGTTTCTTTCTATAATGTCCGGAGAAAGCGCTAGACAGAAGATTTGCCCGCCCAAATCAAACGCTCACCCCCCAAAAACCCTAGATTTCAAAATTGAACCTGCCATTCAAAAACCACCCCCTCTCTCTCTCTCTCTCTCTAACAGTTCGGGCTCTGATCTATTCATTCAACACCCAGAATCGATACTGCTTAGCGACAATCCTTGAAGATCTGATCTCTAAGAATGGCTGACTCCGAATCAACTCCATCTCTCCCTGTTTCTGCTCCCCTCTCATCCGTACTCTCTCTTTCTCTCAGTGGCTTGTAGACACACTTGATTTCCACGGTGGGATTGTGTGTTTGATGGGTGTTTGTTGCTTGGTTTTGCAGAGGAAGGAGAACATCACTCCCATGAGCTCGAAAATCACGGTATTTGTTCAATTTATCTTCTTTTTCTTGTTGGGTTGGGTTCGGCTCGTGACTTCATATGGTCGTGCTTTAATGGAGATACCGTGAGAGATTAATTGGATCGTGGGCGTAAAGGAACTTCTTTGTGCCCAATTAAGTTCAGATCCTGGAACTTGCTTGACTGGTCTTTCCAGCGTGCTTTTTACTTGTTGTTCTTGTCTCTGTGTTCCAGGAGTTGAATGAGTCGAGGTCGGAGCTTCTTACTCGAATCCAAAGCCTGAAGCAGGTGAAAAGTCGGATCCTTTTTTTCGTTTCTAGAGCAGTTTCTAATTGCTTGTGTTGTGTCTGTTGTGTTATCGGTAGGATCTGTTGTGCGGCCACTTGAAAGAGGGTAGTGCCCGATTGTAATTCTGCTCTACTTCTGTAGGATTTGCAAAGTTGGAGATCAAAGTTGGACACCCAGGTCAAGATCTACAAAGATGTAAGCTGTCTCTTGCTGTGGATTGCCTTAAACTATGTATTTCTTAGTGTTGTGCAGATTAGTATAAACAAAGCATGGCATGGCCTACGCTTCAAATGGTGCCCGAGTAAGCCATATTAGGATCCAGTTTTACCACAAGAATGATTTATTCATGTCATAATCATCACCTTTCTCACTCTGTCTAGGGTTGTCAATTACTAAAATGTTCTATATTCTTCAAGTATGGGCTACAAGACTGAACTTATCCCTGTACAGAGGCCTCCTATTAATGTTACGCATGACTTCCGCTACTTTCATCCTTGATTAAGTGGTGGATTTGTCGCTTTAAGTTTTTATGGATGGTTGAGTGCCTAAACCTACATCACTTACTATTAATACAAGAACCTTCTTAGTTATACATATGATCATGTCACGTTTTCCTCTACTGGTTTACCATGCCCATGTCATCGGAATCCTTAAGTTGAATAAGCAGTCATATTACAAAATGTTATCCTCTTATCTGTTCACAAACTTTTGCAATAGCAATTCAAATCTTGGTTTGGACTTATGTGGTAGCATGCAAATCTTCTAGACCCTTTTTTGTTGTCTTCATCTCTTTCTACCATATATCTAAGGCAGCAACTGAAGGTAGCAGGCATGTTGTTAAGCGTTGTTATGCGGGTCTTTCAGTTGATGGGATGCCCTAGCAGCATGTAGTATTTTAACTTGAAACTTTGAGGCATATCGATTCATAGAAATTTTGAAGGGCGTGATTAGGGATGAGACATCTTATTCGAGAAAAGAGCATATCTCTAGTGGTGGAACCCAATTGCCTTGTGTTCCGCAGAAAATACTTATCTGAAGAATGCATCGGCAGATAAATTTGGTCATGGGATTTCACCTTCATGCCAAGGAATTATGGCCTGAAATTACTCACTGCTTTGTGGCAGAAGGGCCTTTGATCTACAACTTAATTGGAAAAAAGTTCTCAAGTTCTATGTTACGCTATCAGAGGGATTGTTTTATGTTACACTACGAATGAGATTTCTTTCCTCAGTTACTAAATGTTTTACACACCAAATATGAATGGTATTGAAAGACCATTCTCATGAATTAGTTTTGATACAGGAACTTTCAGAACTTAAGAAATCACTTAACGGTGAGGTGGAACAACTCAGATCGGTCAGTGATGATTGAGCTATTTCACCACCTTTTTTTTTTAATGTAATCTTTCTTGTTCTGACTGTTTCTTCTGCAATGTATCCAGGAATTCCAGGAACTGAGGACTACTCTTCAGCAGCAACAGGAGGATGTCACCGCTAGCCTAAGGAATCTCGGGGTACTATCTTTGGGCATGAGATTTTCTAAACCTAATGGGACCTTTTGCATCTCAATTGTTTCATGATTTCCTCTGCAATTATATTAGAATGGTACAGATGCGCGCCTATCCGCATATAAATTGATCCACTGATTGATATACCTACAAATATGCAGTTGCAGGATGTTTCAGAAGATACCAAGGACGGTGTGATCCAAAGTCCAATTGTCAAAGAAAGAGAGGATGGTGCGGATGCTGAGCATGTTCCAACAGTAGTCATAAAAAAGGAAGAACCCGAATACTGAGTAGTCTTCATTTTGAGGTCCATCTCTTGGGAAGAAGAGAATATTACTTTCTTTGTATGACAAATAATCAGTCACGTCCACTGTTATGTCCAAAAAGTGTTGCAGTTTACAATCATCATCTGGCGTAAAGCTGCATTTGAATCAGTTAAAGTAAGATTCGCTCTCTTCATTCATCAAACGAATGTCTCTTGTGTTTCCTATACAATTGATTTTGTAAGATTATCTTTTCAACCAAGTGTCCAAATTTTTTATGGACGGTTTCCGGAAGATGTTCTTGTGTAAACCAAGGATTCACATTGGAGGACTTGCAAGCACACAGTGCGCACTTCAACAATAGTTCTTGACATCTTTATACATCAACTCTGCTGCGAGCTGCAAACTGTATATAGTTAATAGTTGGTGCATTTTATTCCACAGCTACCCCGAGTTACTGGAACTTCACATTTGAATTATGATCACCTTGTACTACTACTAGGACTTGTTTTAATCAGAATCGGAGATTCAATCATTGACATAGAGAACAAAAGGATTTTGCAAGGAAAATCTACATGTCTTAGAAGCAGTGGGCAACCAGATTTCGCATACCTACAGAAAGATTGGACTTACACAAACACAGGACATTTACCAAAAAATTATGCAGGAAAAGGAGAATGCACCACTTTATTTGCCGAATTATGGACTGGAGCTAATTACATGGAGCTTGTGATAAACCATTTTATCCAAGAGTCTGTCTGATGTTTCCATATGTACACTTGCGAATTTCTCTGTTTTCTTTTTCCTAACAGAAGAGAAGCAGGGACTATCTGCTGTGGTATTACATAAGTAGGATAATTACGATATATAGAATCTTATACACATGTCGATGCTTTGGAAGTGCGCTGATTTGTTCCAAGGATTATCACGATAACAGTTACGTCGTCGTGATACTTCCTCCTCCTCCCTGGTGGAATTCTCATCAATTCCTCCATACTGAAACCTGCAAGGTAAAAGTAAATGTATCAAAAAATGCTGACCAAGTAATTGTAATTTAGTCATCAAATGGAGAATGGCTGCATAGATTAGTCAGCCTTGCTATTTGTTTTAAGAAGCTTTTACAACATCCAAAAGATGGGCAACTTTGTTTATATATGTCAGCAAGTGCAATCCATTCACTCATCCAATATTTCAATTGCCAATTCTTCCTTTACCCTCATAAGCTAGCAAAACAAATAAATTTCTCTCTTGATGGCACTAAGCAAGTCTTTTAGCTTCCTAGATTTAATTTGGCAGAGGATGCATTGGTTTAGAATAACAGTTCTGCCATGTGCAAGCTAAAGCTGTAGCAACAGGAATATAGAGGTGTATCACTTAGGAATACAAAACCTAGGTCGATGATGACAAACCTCCACTGTTCTTTCACAATAAATAGTTATTAAACGAGGCAAGTTCAAATGCAATGCATGACACAAGTAAAAGTTATGCTAGCAGTCTATATAAGAGCAGGTGACTGAACAAAAGAAAGAGATAATTCAGAGAGTAGAAAAGGATCACTAATAGGATATCATGTTGCATTACTAAACCAGGTTCCATGCTGAAACAGGGTCAATTATAAACAGACATATAAATATACAAGGATTTCACTAAAAAAAGAAGAAATACTGCGGCCCGCCTTTGCCTTTCTGTTAATACAGATGGAATAAATATTATAAAGATTCACTACTTTTAGCATATGCAACTTAACCTACAATGGACAACAACCACGTGAATATGGGTAAGAACAAGTGACTCGATTGACTATCCCTGTCACCATCAGATAAATGGACTGGAAGAAGTCTGCAATTACGCAAAGGGAGATTTGGTTCACATTGAAATCAAATCAATACAAGATACCAACTCTCGCAACTAATAGTGCACACTTTCATGTGCCCGGATCGTATTCATTTTTATGGAGAAAAACTTTAGAAGGACAGAGTCAGCTTATTATTAGATTAACACACACACACACACGCAAAAGAAGAAAAGATTGGAAAGAATCAAGCAAGAATGAGTAGCACGAAGTTTACCTGCAGAATTGGCTGCTCTCAACATGAGCTGCTCCACTATATATTTTGCTGGATCAGCAGAAGGGTTGCATTGGATACAGGAATTCAAAATTTCTACCACCTCAGCGTTGCTGAAGAAATCAAACAGACCATCACTTGCAACTATGACAAAGTGATCGTCTTTTGAAATTCGGTGCACATTCACTGATGGTATGGTAGAAACATACGGAGGGCTTATAAGATCACGGACACGAAGGATACCCATGAGTGCATCATTTAGAATCTTCTGCAGATGTAAGAGGATCATTAGCATCACCACATACCATATACACATGAGCAGCATGGGTATAGAATGATACTATATCTATATAGATCAAGCACCATGGAAAATCTTTTATGTACTCAACAATGTCCACGTAAAGGTTTCTTGGTTCAGCACAACCTGAGTAATAGTCAAATGTGTACCAAGATTATTTTTAAAATAAAGATGCTGACAGCAAAATTGTTCATCATTCAGGATTTACTTGCTGAAAATCACAAGGACGTGACCTGTAGTAAGATCAACAGAGTGGCTGCTCATGATCATCTTTCCATGTATGAGACATGAGAAGACGTTCTGAAAGCAATATCTAGAAAAAAACGCATATTTACCAAACTTTACCACCTGACTAAGAAATGGTCATGCCACAAGTGAGGATATCATGCATTTTCATATGTATTTGCTCTGCTCACACGATGCAATTTGACTAAATGTAGTGATTGAGAATGACAAACCACCTTCTTCAAGTATCCGACTCCAATGGCACGTGTGACTTTCAACTTGCCTTTGACCTTCCCCATTGAAATGGTCATGGAGTCATCAGGATGATCACAAAGAAGTTGAGCTCTTTCGACTTCATTGTCAACAGTGTGGCTCTCAGTGAGCTGGATGGCTTTCAACTCCTTGCTGCCATTATTGTCATGCTGTTCATATGTTGCCAAAACAGCTCTACTGTCCCCGAGACTGAGTGTGTACAAGTCATCGCCATGCAGAAGCACAACCAAAACACAAGAACCAACAGAAACTAGATCTGGACGATCTTCCATTTCCTGCTCAACCATGTATAAGAAATCATTTTCTGCCTGATTTAAAGCATGTTGAAGACAATCTACAACACCTCTCTGAAACGATTCTGATGGCATATTCATGCGAAAATTTTGAGCGTTCTTCATGAAGTTCTCGGGATTTGGATTCTCAAAATTGCAGTTCTTTGTAATCATATTCTTCCCATGAGAAGTATAACTATTGTCCTCCAGAATGTATAGGAGAGGCCCATATGCATCTGAACTATCAAAAGCTTTCAGGTACTCCTGCTTTGACTCCAAATCTAAGGAAGCATTGAGGTAACTTGTGAAGGTGTCATATAATGTCCCAGCAAGAAAATCAGCTGCATCTCTTCCATTGAATCCATCATAAATTCCACAGTATAGCCATCCATTCTCTTCAGAACAAACAGCTTGCACCCTGTCCTCCCCAGCTGCTCCACCAGCTACTTGAACTTCTGTTGCATTCAGAAAAGTGTCACCTTTTGAAGGAGCGCTCATTGCCTTTAAAAACGAATCACTTTCAAAAGAGTCGCTCTGACAAGATGGACTACAGCTTAAGTTAGATGTACTGCTCTGAAAAGATGATGATAACATGTCCAACTTCGTGAGGGATGGCGACGAGGAAATCTTGCGAAATGAATTTGGAGAATCCCAAGCAGGAAGTATTTCTTCCCCTATCACCCCGTTGCAGATATTTGTATTTGCCAAGGTGGCATTGGCACTTACAGCAGCACCAGATAAGCAGGAGAATGAGAAACCACTGGGTCTTTGCATTTTAATTCCACGAGGTATATCATACCCATTAGAAACATCATAGGGATCAAACTTGTTTCCATTGCATTGATAGCCAAAACTCACTTTTAGTTCTGTATCATGTTTTATTGCAGTTCCCCCTTCCATGATTGATTCCTGTGACAGTGCAAAGTCGCATATATTAACACTAAATGTGGAAACAGTAAAAAGGAGGACAAAGAGACAAAAGGACCATCTCCAGGAATCTAATATCATATCTGTGCAATCATAAATCACCTCTTACTGTATTCCTTTTCAATAGAACACCCTGCATGACAGAGAGATATAATCCTGACGAAGATCGAGTTCGGTGATGGTCCGTGTGATTGAGCTTTTTTCTAAAAAAATATAATGCTACAAACTTCCAACGAGTAAATTTGTCATTATAACGACTCTTCACGATTCTGTAGAAAGTAGAGCGTGTCTCCACTTTCCTTCACATTACACATCTCAACCAAGTTTTTGCCTTGGCAATCCAAGTAAAGAGTGCAAGGCTCATAACAGTTTAGTTGAGATATGTTCTCCTCTTAGTCACCGAATTTCGAACATTAAACTTAAAAAATCTACATCTTAAAAGATCTGCATCTAAGTTGCATGACAGAAGAAATTTTGAAAACTAAAGTTTCCATGAAAAGAAAGGCAAAAAACATAGAGTATGGTCGTTGGCTATCAACATTAGTCTAGATCATTTAATGTCACGGTTTTGTTATTCAGAAAAAATCTGTTTAACAGATCAAACAAGTATACCAATACAGAGGGTACCATCCATAATCTCGTATCATTAAAAATCACACAGAGGTCACTTAAGTTTAACTTACTCTCAAACTGGCAGTTTTCAACTTCCAGTTTTCATCTCTGAACTTTGGTTTACTTTCAATTGGGTCACCTTGACAACCAGCCAACCAAAATCACACCAGAATTTTGTGGACAATAGAAAATCCACGGCAGCATTAGGTCACTCTCTATATTTCATTGCATGTCAATCAACTTTACATTCGGTACCGAAGAAGCCACTACTTCAGATCAACATTTAAGGGTGCGTTTTCTTCGCCGAAAATGAATTGATATTTGGAATACATTTTCATAAAAAGTGATCCCTCGTATTGCTTACAAAAACAAACAAGGAAAACTATTTCCATTGTCCACGAATAGGTTTAAACATAAATTACTGTCAATAGCAAAAACATTTTCTATTAAATAGCTATTTCAAGCGCCATAAGCAATCATTCTTATGAAAATGTTTTCCAAATCCTAAATGCAGATAAAATAAGCCATTCAATCACGTTGAAAGTTGAGTGACCTGTAAGTTAAATCCCACACAAGTTTACCAATGTGAACAGAGCAAACAAATCAGAAACCGAAAACAAACTTGCAGCCGCAAGTTTGAACATCTCCAACAACGCGTGAACAAAAAAAACAACATCAATCCGTTTTTTGTCCACGAAATCTCCTTTTCTCACGCAAGATCCCAGAAAATCCTCTCCCCATAGCTTCGATCCGAGGGAAAAACAACGCAAAGCCACGAACAGAACGGCAAAGACGACGTCGCGGGACCAAGCATCTCAAAGCGCGAGCTACGTAACAACAGAAACGCGAGCAAACGAAGAGTACACGAACCGCACCTCGAATCCGATTGCCGGCGGCGGAACGAGGTCAGAAACCGGAGCAGAACCGGAATGCCGCCAGGGCAAGGCTTCCTCTTCTTCTTCTTCTTCGACGAGAGAGAGAGAGAGAAGCCAGAGATGGAGGAGATTTCGCAAAGGGCGAAAGGAATGCGTCAGAGAGATTGTGAGGAAGGAGGGAGAGAATCTGGGGCCGTTATGGAAGAGCTTTTACTCTCTACCAGAGAGAGAGACGAATATATGCGCGGGTTCTAATTGTGAGCGAGAAAAAAATAAACAAAATTAACTAATTAATTAAATAAGAAAAAAAATAATAAAAGGAGACGAAGAAAAATCGGATGGTGGAGAAGAGAGCGGGTCAATCACTCAAACCCGCTTTTCCAGCTCCTTTTGCTTAGAAAAAATTCTAAAGGAACATCATCCATGCCTGCGGTGGCCACGGTTCCGGTTCATGAACCAACGATTTCGATTTATGAAAACCGGGAATTGGAACCCGGACCACCGGTTCGGGCCGATTCGTATATATATTTTTTATGCCCTTTTTTTTCACGGTTTCCCGGTTCGGAACCGGCGGTTTCAGGCCAGTTCATGATTTGGGAGAACCAGAACCAAGCCTATATGCCACGGGCCGGTTCCGGTTTTGACCCGGGCCGGTTCCAAGCCCAAACTGGCCCGTGGCCACCACTAATCCATGCACTTACTTTTAACATAGAAACAACCAAATTTAAATCAATGAAATCATCTAAGCTTGATCAACAGTCGAATTCGGGGGAATTTTCCGTTAGCAAGATGCTATGGGTCATAACAGAGACAAAGCATCACAGTATGAAGAAACGCGATCGTGAGTTCGAGTCGCGATTGTATGATCACACTCGAAATAAACAACAAAGCAATGATACATTATAGCCTGTAATAGACGTTTTCAAAGATGACCCCCATAAGCACCATTGAAAATATTTAGCGTTTTAGTGCGAGAACGACAACCCAAATTCGAAAATCAAAGTAAAAGCCCATAGTCACACGTGCATGATAATTTAGATTTATTTAATCTAATAAATCCTAAAAGCCTTATCGATTAGAAAACCATTTGAAAATAGTAGATAGAAAAATTTTAAGAATATTATGTGAAATCTAATCAAATGAGTGATGAAAAGATAAAATAAAATAAAAAAATCGCCTAAGATTCTAGATATTATCTAAAAATCAAATTGTTTTCTAAATAGTGCAAAATCATAAAGTGGCTATACCTGTGATCTAATATATTTTCTTTTTCTTCTAAGGATGAGATAACGAGAGAAAGGTATAGTTAAAACTTTACGCATTGCAACTTTAACTTTTGCGAAATTCTTTTTTAGCGAAATGAAAATATCGAGAAATTTAATTTATTAGTATTTAAACTGATAAGTGAAAATGACGCCCACATAATTTTTTTTTTGACCCGGCTCTTTTACGAAGCAAGGTGCAATTTAAAGCATTATCCCAAAACCCGGAACTTTGAACTTTTAGGCTCCATTTATTTCGCAAAAATTGAATGATTTCGAAAATATTTTCCTAAAATGTATCGCTCGTATCCCCTGCAAAAATGAATGAATGAAAAATATTTTGATTGTCCAATAAATATTTATATATAAATTATTATCGATGATAAAAATATTTTTATTGGTTAATTTTTTTTGTGGACGAAAAATCAGATGCATTTGGGCCATTGATGCAGGATGCCGATGGACAGCCAAGAGCCCACGACCACCAGAAATCCAATTATTGCACAGGCAATTTTAGCTACTTTATTAGATTCTTGAAATAATTTGACGGTCCATGATTTTTTTTTTCCACGTATTAAAAGTTGACCACCCGCTTTAAGAAATTGATAGTTTGACTTGATTACGTTCAGTGAGCTCACATAAAGAAAGCCTTCTTTAATCATGCAAAGGATGGATACAATGTTAGTCAAAACGATATGGGTAAGGGTAATTACGGTGATCAGCCACCCAAATTTCAAAAACTTTCATGAAAAAAGAAATAATTAATTGAGGAAACAATTCGTAAAAATGATTTTACGATCATGTTTTCCTTTCTTAACATCTACATGTATTGAGTGAGGAAATGCCAATAGTTTGAAGAGTAAAAAAATATCAATGGAAGCAAAATGGCAGTGACCCGGTTTGTCTGGTCTAGTCGTTGTCCTTGGTCGACAGCCATAGAAACCCTTGACAGGTTAGACCTGTGGAGCCGGGTCAAACAATTGGGGATCGGACTGTTGGCGACCTGGAACCGGTCGCCAAGGCCTTGTGGTCTAGGGTGCGATATCCTCCGGAACTTTAGGCTACGTATGGTAACGTTTCTGTTCCCGGAACAACTTTTGGAACAGAAACACTTTTTTTCTGTTTCTGTTCCCGACACGATTTCTGGGAACAGAAACGAGTTTGCTAACTGGAAAAAAAAAATTCTGTTCTCGGAACAAAAAAGAACATAAACGCGTTTGGTAACTGCATAAAGGCCATATCCTCAACAAAATTCCTCCACCTACAGTAACTTCTAAAAAAATTAGTAAATAAAATAAAAAATAAAATTACTAAAATACTTTCATGCAATATGAAATTTTTTTCTATTTTTTTTTTTAAATTTTCTGATTTTTTTTTTAAATTTTTTAATTTTTTAAAATATTTTTATTCAAAAAATATATTTTATTATTAAAAATTATTTTTTATTTTATTTCATTTTTCTCCGGCGGCGGCCGATGGCGGCGGTAAATAAAATAAAAAATGATATTTCTAAAATACTTTCATGCAATATGAAAATTTTTCTTTTTCTTTTTTTTTAATTTTTCTGACTTTTTTCATTTTTTTTTTAATTTTTTAAAATATTTTTATTCAAAAATATATTTTATTATTAAAAAGTATTTTTATTTTATTTCATCTTTCTCCGGCGGAGGACGGCGGCGGACGGCGATCGGTGGCGGACAGCGAGCAGCTGCGGCAGTAAATAAAATAAAAAATGATATTACTAAAATACTTTCATGCAATATGAAATTTTTCCTATATTTTTTAAATTTTTCTGATTTTTTTTCGTTTTTTTTTTTAATTTTTTTATTGAAAAATATATTTTTTTATTAACAATTATTTTTTATTTTATTTCGTTTTTCTCCAGTGGCGGCGACCGGCGCCACTTTGGGAACAAAGTGTTCCCAATATTTTCTAAAAAATGTTCCAAATGTGTTTCTAAAAGTGTTCCGAAAACACAAAAGCAAGTTTTTTGTGTTTCTTGTTTCTGGTCCAAAAGTGTTTCTATTTGTCAAAATTGTTCCCGGAATACTTTGAGAACACTTTTTTATCATACGCGTTTCTGGAGCGTTACCATACGCAGCCTTAGGTACTGCCCTAGAGCCCGTGCTCTTTTGCTGGCAATGACGAAAGTGGAGTGAATTCCCAAAATCGACTCCCGCTTCGTGAAAAGTGAAAACATTTTTCGATGATTTATTTTCTTAGAAAGCGTGAGCCTCAAAAGATAAGAAAGTACTTTTGGATCAGAGCATTTCAATGAAATAAGCAGATCCGTGCGCCTTTTCGGTTGAATTCATAAGATTTTTCTCAGAAACTTATCCACGTTGAGGGACGCTAAGTGAAACGAGTGGGGCTGGAGGAGGACAAGAGGGACTAAGACACCTGAGAAGAGTGGAGCCCCGAATGATATCCCCCCATGCAGTTGATATATGGACCACAGTGCATCTCTCAGGACAGCCTCAAGTTCAGTCGTTCACCGATTTTCCGAAGAGATTGACGCTCGCATCGGCTCGTTGTCCCGTCCCGTCGCCACCAGAACAAGCTCGCACGGCTGATCAATGCGGACTTCAACCTAGAGGTTCAGCAGGAACGATCCAAAACACAATCAATGTCGACTGGAGCTGAAACCATAGCGTCAACTAAATATCTGATTTGCGATGCTTCACGGGATCTGCTATGCATATCCAGGGTAAAATCCCCCAGGCAGACAGACGATTCAGGCATAGATCAACGTCTCGATCTCAAGGGGGAAAAGGAATGAAGAGTTTAGGGAAACCACTCCCGACAGAAGAGTAGCTTCCAGCTAGGACGGGAAGCGACAAGAAGATGAGCCGGTTCCTAACTTCGCAGCTAATCTTCTTTCGTGACGCATGAACAAGATACAACGACAATCACTAGTGACTACATGAGCCCACAGCCACCAAATGGCATGACATCCTGTTCTCTGCCTAGCAGAAAGGATCATATTATGCGTACATTCCAGAACTCGTCTAATGCGACTGGTGATAAGGAGCATATCATCTCATCTTTCTTGAAGTTCCATCCATGAAAGCACCACCATTAACGACAACTTAAAGAGCTTGTTCAGAGAGAGAGAGAGAGAGATGTAACAATGGAACTTCCCTATAATAAGAGAATGTTGAACTGTACTTCCAAACTCATTTACCGAAGTCCAAATTTAGAAAACGCCCACCAAGGGACCAATGTCCCCGATAAGATGGGGCATACCTAACTATAGGCTCCATACCATTTTGATGTATGTACCTAAAATCAAGCCGTCATACATTCAATACAAACATGAAGAGCTCTAATTAGGACCAAAATCACCCCACAGTATAGGAAACTTTTGTCACACCTTTCTTCGTGCGAATTTGGGAAACCTGAACAAGTATCGAAGAGCCTTAGTACACAGAAGGCTGTGAAACATTGAAACACAACATAACCGACAAAGCTCAGAGACATTGGACTTGATTCTAATAGTTCTAGTGTCATACAAGACCTTGAGAGGGGTATATTCTCATCGTACTCTTGTTTTCAGTTCTAAAGTAATAAAGTAATTAGATCAGGTATTAACAGTCCCATAGTTATTATTCAGAATATGTGCAGTCGAATACTTGCCTTCATGCTAATTATCTCTGACAGATTATGAACATGGGTACCGCCACAGGGACAACCAGGATTACTTCCCAATTTCACAATGCGAGGAGTGCTTTCCTGCAATGGTTGCAATATATTGGTTATATGAAATTCTCTGCATATACAATGGAAACCACCAGCAACCATATGGGCAAACAAGATGAGTTATGTACAATATACTTCACACAACGCACATCTAGAATTAACATCCGAAACCGTAAAATCAATGATATCCACATCTTCTTTTGGAGCATTGCAGTATAATACTATTGATGCCTCGTTTGGTTAGTTGGAAGAAACAATTGAAACGAAGTAATAAGAATTAGAATAAACATTTGGTAATCTGAATTGTACGTAGAGTTTAAACTATCATACTTCGTAACACCTAGGAATTGGAATTGAGGTTTTTATGATTGGAAACATGATCAAAACTTCCCATAACAAAGAACCATTTAATACAAATTTACTTCAAAAGTTGCCGAAAGGAATCAAAAAATAAGGAAGAAGAGAGATATCATGCCATGCTTCTTGATTTAGTTATTGGTATGCCATAAAATGTTTCACTATCTATGGAATTTCCTTTTTTTGAATTTCCTTTTTTTCATTAAGTCAAAGCAATTCCTTCAAATTTATTCACACCTTTCCCCACATTAATGAGAATGTGGTAACAAAGTCCCTTTCTCAATATCCATTGCATTCCATGTTATTCCAAGTCACCAAACACCAAATGAACAGGAATGAAACATCTCATTCTCATTTGACTCTGCTCATTCCCAGTGAACCGGTGTGCCAACAGATTGTCAAGGCATTTATATGGATATTTAATAGTTTGAGTGACAATAGAAAACTGGCAGTAGGCAGCACATTACTTTTAAATAATGTTATCAAACCCCAGACCAGTGTAAAAAGCCAGTCGATTCGCAGTTCAACTTAAACCGACATTTCCATTTTCAGATGTTAGACAAGTAGGCAAACCAATGCTGGCCAGAAGGAATGGCAGGGAAGCACACATGTTATGGGGGGACAAGATTGATTCCCATCAGCACCATCTTACAAATTTTTCCAGTGGGAGAAACTACTTTATTCTTTAGATGAATAGACATCACTTTTTCTTATATATATCAATGGGAGTCTCCGGTAATGAGTAGACTGCTTTATAACTATTGCATGAAGAAGTTTGGCTGCTGGTTTTGCCCAGTGATCCCAAGGGGAGAGTGGTTCAATTCCCGATCCTTGCATTTCACTTTCACCCATCTAAAAAGCCCGAAAATGGTCAAACCAGGTTCACCAGTTCGTCTAGTTAAACTGGGTCAATGCCCATTATAATCTGTTTTGTACCAATATCGTTTATATACGTAAGCAGAGTAGTAGATCAAGGACCAGTTCCACCAATTGATATTTCTGGTCCAGTCCCGTTTTGGAAACCTTGCTTCTTATCACAAAGCATACAGCTTAACAATGAGGGAAGATATCTGAGCAAAAGGCATCAGGGCCAATATGTGTTCTATATGAACTCCTGACCTTGGGAATATAATCAGGTAGGGAACCGCCACATTGCTCTGAAGCTTTGTCATAAGGTAATAGCGCAACAGAAACCTGTAAAGTATCATGAAATGAGTAAGATTTTGATGTGAAGCAACACGACCAACCATCAGAAGTCTATTTTTTTCAACACAAGGAAAAGTAAAGTAGCATCTCACTTCCCCTCCTTTAGATATCAATGCATTTACTTCCGTCTCCAATTCCTTCTGCTTGTTAGAAATTTCACTTGGTGGAATAACGCCTTTATATTCAACGAATGGTCTGGAAAAAAAGCCCATCTAAAAACCAGCTCCAGGCATCCAGTGGAAACAAAAAGCTTTAGTGGTACAGAGAGACCTACTTCTGCAAAATCTATACTAAAAGTCTCAACGAGTAAAAAAATATATGGGCTCCTATTCAACAAATGGCCGGGGAAAAAATAACTTAAAAACGAATTCCAGGCATCCAGCAGAAAGAAGAATCTTTCTTTCTCAGAAAGCTACTTCTGGAATATCCATACTAGAAGTCTTAAGGAATAAAATAAAACATAGGCTCATGTACACCTAAATTACGCCTATTTAGCAGGATCTTGCACTTTAATAAAGTGAATGGCCTGGTAAAAATTGATCATCGATGGTACCCTATTCCAATACCCAAATATCCAAAATGACATGAAATATGCAACATCCAGACAATTTGAAGACTGATCATCATGCATGGGGAAAAAGTAATAGTTCAAGTTCAATCCTCCAAGCATTACAGGCAACAATATGATACCCAGTGAGCATAATTCTAAGTAAACTGCACCAGTTACAAATCCTTAAACTCCCACTCTTTGGATGAGTTTTCTGTTTTGACCAATGCCTCTTTGGATTAGCTTCCTGAGTCTTATAACTTATGTCCAAAGTGCAATTGTGTCCTTGAACTTTTATTTCATGAAAATAATTCCTATGACTTTTCTTTGGTGCAAATAACTCCTAAAACTTTCATCCAAGGATCAAACAAGTCCTTTGTTAACTTGGTTAGTTAACTTTCATGGAGATCCTATGTGTCGACGTGTCGGTGCACTGCCACGTATAGGAATCCGTCAAATTTTAACTGACTGACTTTATCAAACATTTGCTTTAAAGGTTTGAGGACTTAAGTGAACAAATGAAAAGCTTTAAATTCAACTGCACTTCGGCCAAATATTTTAGAACTCTTGTTGTGATTATTCTCAAAATTACATGATGCACGCATAGCATCAAATCAAGTTCAGGGTAATCCACAATGAGGAAATGAAGACTACCAAGCTAACATTACGTATTATCCTCACATAATAACTGGATTATTGAAGGCTTATATCTCTATCATGCGATTTTAGGTAGATACGATGCAAGTATTAACATAGATCATACCCATCTGGGAAATGGTAACCCTTGCCTGGTTCCAAACCAAGTCCCACATTCTGCATACATATGTCCAGTAAATGCCCAGCTGAATGCAACCTGCTTGGTCAACAGATCATTAAAATAGATCGCATAATAACAGCAAAACAGCAACAACGAGAATCCCAGAAAATTAACTGAGAGATTGCTGCAGATAATAGGGTTTAACTTTGACTCAATATTATGTAAACTTCAGTGATGCAACCATGCACTGAAAGTAATGATTAAATGAGCAAGACAAGCATGAAACTGTTTTTTTTTTATTTGGATTCGATTTCAGGACAGAATATGGTATATCGAGGCCCGACCCAGGGGAAATAGGATGCTGGTTCTTTTGATGCGGAAAAAAACCATATACGGACAAAGTTATTTCACATAGCAAACATAATATGTTTCACAAGCATATTGGAACATATGATTTAAGGAGAAAAAATCACTGATCATCAAAACTATCTCATCAATATTTCCTCGTTTGAAGATACCGGGAGTTGAGCTTGCGCCTAGATTCGTCCACGTGCAAGCGAACCTCCTTTCCTGTTTCAAATTCCACGGCACCATTCCCAGCCAAATTCTCAACGTAACCATAATGATAAACCTAGAGGAGGAGAGCAAGCAACTCAACCGACGTCAAACTTGACTCATTCGAAATCACAAAAGAATGGCAATCGACAAGCATAACAAGACCAAGTGCCTTGAGTCGTACAATTCCATCTCTCAGCCGGACATCTTCCACGACAAACTTCAGCTCCTGATCCCCGACCGCGATAAAGCCGGTATCCGCCGGCTGTCCGCCGCCTTGGGGATGGAAGATAGTAGAGTCCAGTATCAAAGCACTCCTACCATCATCGCCCTTCCAAAAACAAAAAGAGAAAGAAACAAGAATCAACTTCAACACCGATTGATCAACACGACTTCTCAACTCGATCACACGGGGATTACATTTGCTGCAGCAGCTACCAGAAAAATCCCCCCAAAACGGAAATACCCAAGTAGCTATCCGGCGAGAAACAACGCATAGAAAGCAGAATCGAAGCGCGGAATCGAAATGCGCGACCCTCGGATTTCTCAGAGGCCAGAGGAATGGGAAGCGACTGACCTTGAGGAAGGAGACGATCGTGGACTCGGAGCGGAGCCTCCACATGTCGGTGTAGTAATCGAGCTTCGTCGGGAGCGAATCCATGGCTTCCAGCGAGTTGCAGCGCTCGAACTGAGTTGCTACGATTGTTTGGTGGCTCCATTGCTGTTTGGTCTCACAGTGTTCAGTTCACTCACGGCAGAGAAGGGAACAGAAGAGTCAATATGATGGGCTGACACGTGATATCCTACGATTCGGCCCAAATATTGGCTCGGCCCAAAAGAGTTTTTTCTCTCTGTTCTTATTTTGTTTTTTTGAAAAAAAAAATCACCAAACACCTAAATTATGTGATGTGACATAATTACCTTAAACATTTTTGTAGCATGAATAACCTCAAAACTATGATCATAATGACATATTTACCCTAAACTTTTTGTTGTAACATCAAAAACTCAAAACTTGTATTCGTGCGATACATTTACCCTCGTTATGATTCTGTCAGATGATTTTTTTTAACCAAAACGACATTTTCTAGGTGGGCACCATATCAACAATGTTGCCTTCCATCGTCCACATAGGTAGATTTTTAATAGTATTCATTGATAGAACTTTGACGGAGGGAGGGTAAATGTGTCACACATATACAATTTTGAGATTTTTAGTATCACAAAAAAAAAATATATATATATAGTTTGAGATTTTTAGTGACAATTTCTCTCTTTTTTTCCCCTTAAAAACCTATGAACTCGACTTTTTTTTTTTGGTCGAATATGAACTCGACGTTGCGGTGTGAACTTTTGCGGTTGCGTTGACTACTAATATCGTGACACGTGTATACTGAATGCTCACATGGAGATATCATTATTCACATGTGTTGATTTCATTTTTCTGTAACTGATTTCAAATAAATCTATGTATGCATGTGATTGGCTTTATCTCGAAAAAGAATTTGCAAAAATCTTGACCGAAAATAAAATATCCTAAAAGATAAAATATTTCTAATATGTATAAAAAAGCTCAGAAAATTATGAGTTTTTACATGTGTAATGTCTCTAATGTTTAACTTATTAGATAATATAACACATATTTGATGTAATAAATAATCTAGTACAATACGACATGATAAATTTACTATTATTTGTGTAGCATGGATTTGGAGTCTCAAGGGACAACTCATGTGGTAGGTTCAATTTGTTTCGCGAAAAATGAATAATTTGAAAAATATTTTCCTAAAAATGATCTCTTGCATCGCTTACAAAAATGAGTGAATAATAAATATTTTCGTCGTCCATGAAAATGTTTAAACATAATTATTGTCCTTGAAAAATGTTTGGACAAACGGTGCAGCTGCGGTTAGGGATGGTTACGGTTCCGGAACCGCCGGTTTCGATTCAACATTTGTGGGAACCGGAACCGGCAGTTCTGGGCCAGTTCCGGTTCCGGTTCCGGTTCCAAACCGGAAATGGAACCACCGATTTCGGTTCCGATTTCGATTCCGATTTTTGAGTTTAAAAATTAAATTGTAATGAATTTGTAATAAAATTGTAATCAAATTATGAAATAAAAGAAAATAATGAATTATCAAATAATGAATTATCAAATACAAATTGTAATCAAATTTGAGGTGAAAAAAGAAAGGGAGAGGGGGTTTGAACTTAATGAATTATCATTAAGCGCCTAAATATCTTCTTGGGGATAGAAGAATCAAAACCCATGTAGTTCTCTTACCTTTGATAACCCTATACTTACCTCATCCTCAATCGTCGCTACCCGTTCCGGTACCGGTACCGGTGGTATCTCCGTCATCAAAAAATTCGGATTCATTATTGCGATCTATCTCTTGTTGTCTATATTGAGCATTTATCCAATCATCAACACAAGCTTGAGCCTCCACCGAATCAGGAACTAATCTTGAACGTCGTTCATCCAAAATATTGCCTCCAGCGCTAAATGCTTGTTCTACCGTAACTGTCGAACAATGGGTTGCTAAAATTTATTTTGCAATTAGAGCAAGAATTGGGTATTGGGTAGAATGCCTCTTCCACCAATCTAATATTTGTGAAATCTGTGCTGCCTTCAGATTTATGAAACTCAAAAGAAACGGTTAGATAGCTCTCTATTTCAGAATTACTTCTTATTGCTCCCTTTTGCTTTTTTTGCCTATGCAACAGAAGTTGGTATGCTCTATTAATTTTATCTATGTTCTCACTTTGTATGTCACTAGATTGAGAAGATCCACTATCACCTAGATGATAAGTATTAAAAAATTCATGATATAATTCTATTATTGCGTTTTTAACCGTTGTTTGTATATTCTTAATATTTACCTCACCATTTAAATATAAATATTCATAATATATATTCAAACAATCACCTAAACCATCTAATTTACAACGTGGATAAAAAAAAAAGCAACTAAATAAATAATAGGAATTTCCCAATAATAATGTAGCCATTTTGTTCCCATTGTTCTAATAGTGTCACTTAATAAATCATCATTTTCATTTTCTTCAAAAACTCCAACAATATTAAGACATTCTATTAAAAATAAATGAGTAGTAAGATAATAAACACCGGACAAAGTATAAGTTGCATCATTAAAAACTTTTAAAATATCTAAAAAATTTACAAATATCTCATTCTTGTGGGTATAAATTAATTTGAGTTATATTATCTGAAATAATGCACATAATAAATCTTTATATGCAAAAGATTCATTAAGCAACTCGTAAGTAGAATTCCCACGATTTGGAACATCTCTTGAAAATCTTTTTGATTTTTTTCCATTTGCTCTACAAAATTTTGACCATTCTTTCTCTCTTTTTTTTTTTGGATGTTTCCATAAAAATTGAATTGCTATTTTATTGGATCGAGAAAAATATCAAGAGTTTTTAAACCATCTTATACACATAAATTTAAAACATGACAAGCACATCTAACGTGAAAAAATTATCCACCAAAAATGAGTTTACAAATCTTTTCTAGTTCAACAATTGAAGCGGTATTTGCCACGGCATTATCAAAACCAATTGCAAAAATTTTATTAAGCAAATAATATTCTTCTAAAAATTGTCTAATTAATCTATAAATATTATTTGCTATATGCCTATCATCAGAAAAACTCTAAATGCAATAACTCTTTTTTGAATATTCCAACTATCATCTATCCAATGACATGTTATACCCATATAAGAATTAACTTGTCAATGATCACTTCAAATATCGCTATCGATATGCACACGTCCATTAAAATTCATAAAAAGATTTTGTAAATCTTTTTTTCATTCTTTATAAAGTTTTTTAATAATGCGTTTAAGTGTATTTCTAGGAATACGTTTTGCTTGTGGAGCACATGCGTTTTGTATAAATTGATTAAAACCAAATCTTTCACCAAAACTAAATGATAAATGTTCAACGGAAACAAATTTACCTAATTCTTCTTTATAAGTTTTTTCATTATAATGAAATAAAGGATGGGGTGTTAGGATTGGCGTACCCGGAAATTTGTTATTGCGTGGTGTCAATTCCCGCTTCGGTTGGATGTTTCGACTTAAGATGCCGGGTAAATACTCCATATCCGGCTCCACCTATATATTTGTATGTTGCCTTACAATGTTTACAAACTACATCATACCTTTTTGGAGTTATATCAAATCTTTCAATCTTCGTGAAGTTGTTCCATATGTCGGATGGAAGCTCCCGTTCCTTTGTTATTGACATTTCTTCGATGCCGGTAGTTTGATGAAGACTCTCTTGCATTTGGACTTGCTCCATATTATGAATAGTGTTGATTTTATCATCTACATCAACGTCGAGTCCCCAAGGATAATCGGATTCCCCCACCTTGCTCTTGCCTTTGTCACTAGCTTTACTTCCACTTGTCATTTTTTTTATATAGAAAAAATATATGGTATAATGCAAAAAAATATAGGGTATGAAAAAAGAATTTGAAATAGGGAATTATTAAATGAGCTAAAAAATAAAGAAAATAAGGATTTAGAGAACGTAAATGTAATTGAAGAAAAGAAAATAATAACTTAGATGTTGTGAATAATTGAGAGTTATAGAGAATTTGAGAGAATTGAGATGAAGAGAGAATTTGTGTGAAAAAAATGAGAGATGGGAAGGGGTATTTATAGGTTAGAATTAGATTTAGAAATTAGTAAAAATAAAAATAAAAAATAAATAAAAGTGACCGTTGCAAAGGAGGGGGGGAAGAGCCGTTCCTTTTTTTTTTTTTTAATTCACGGTTCGGAACAGGCCCGAATCACCGGTTCCGGGCCCTATTCATGTTTGAAGAAACCGGAACCGGGCCCGGATGCCTCGGGCCCGTTCCGGTTTGGAACCGTCGGCCCAGTCAAAGAGCCGGTTTCGATTTTGACCTGGGCCGGTTCCGAGCCCAAACCGGCCCGTGGCCATGCCTAGCTGCGGTGTTCACAAAGATGACGAACTTGGCCGAGAATTTGTAGCCGTTTGGTGTTTGTGATAAATCGAATTTGCTTGTGTGCAAAGTGCACTTGCAGATGATGAGGGTTTTTCAAAAGATAGTCCTTGAAGGGGACAATAAAGTTTCCTCGTGGATCTAAATGAATGGAAAAAAAAATATAGGAAAAAAAATCGATCAATTCCTGCATTTACGTCTACTTGAAATGGTTCAAATGTGCTATAAGACAATTCACTCTCTCTCGCCATCACTAGTTCAAACTCTACTAAGAACAGAAGAAATGGCAGAAAGCATATGCCAGAAGCCAAATTAGTTGATTTTTTTTTACAAACCTTTACCCAAAAAAAGAAAAAATGATGAACGAGGGAGAAGCTAGAGAACGAAGAAAGAAGATGAACAATATCAATGCTTGGGCACTTTTGTCATTTTACTTCAGTAGGGTGTGGATTGAGTCAATATAGGGATGGAATTAGCACAACCCTAATTTTATTAAGAGAGAGAGGGGGGGTAATTTTACTTATAAATATTGAACCAAATCTTTTTATCTGAAAGTAATTTAGCTAGTTAACATAAGAATAGAGTGTTTTAGCCAAAATGGATGTGAAGATAGTGCCGCCCTTTTGATTTTGTTTTGATTCATGGCAAGCGTAGTTCCCAGAAATATGAAAGTTATTCATTGCTAGAGGAGTTGAAGCAGATATAGGGAATTTGAAGATTACCATTTGTTTCGTAGAAAGTTTACTATCAAAAAATATTTTCCTCATTTTTTGACATTTTGATTGCTTAGGAAAATGAGTTGACGGAAATGATGTACTAAAATTAGAGAATTTAATTTTCTCATCTAAAAATCAGAAATCATTTTTCAAAGTACGATTAGACTTTTGACAACAAAAAAATAGTACGATTAGACTTCGAGGGTTGAGCACGAGACCCTGATGCCTATACTTGAGTCCTTGGCGGCCAGGGCTAGGTCCATAGAGGCCGGGCCTAGATACTTAGCTCTCGTGCCCAAGTTACTAACTCGTAGGTCCTTGTCCATCGAGGTTGGGCCTAGGTCCCTCGAGTACGGGTCCAAGACCTCGGTGCCTATGCTGGTTACTCAGATCCAACGCCTGTGCCCGGTTCCCGACGGGAGCCCAAGAAACTTCGGCTCCTGTGGGCGAAACCCTAGTGCCGGGCTTGGGTTCCTCGGGGGTCGGGTCCGAGTTCCCTAAAGCCAGTACCTAGTTCCCGACACCCAAGCCTTGGTCCTTGGCACCTTGGACCAAGATCCTGGGGGACTGGGCCTGGGTCCCTAAGGCAAGAGATGAACTTGGAACACTTTCCATCTTTAAAGTTGAAGATTTCGAGAAACATGAATACTTCGGGGTCGAATGGTATGCGAGAAACAAGAATCGGCTGCTTATGTCGCTCTTTCAAGTAGTATGTGTGCTTCAACATGTTGAAAAATTTTCAGGTCACACCTCATTATATTCTAAATAGGTGGACAAGTTATGCACAAACTAGGGGTGAGTAAATCGGACCGACCGGACCAGGACCGATGATCCGGTTCTCGGTTTTAGAGGGTGGCGGTCCAGTTGGTGGTTCTTAAAATTGGAACCGGTAGCCGGTCGGTCCGGTTCCCGATTCCAAGGGCATAAAATCGGATCGAACCGCCCGAACTGGACCGGACCAGTTGATTTTTTCTTTCTTTTTTTAAAGTAACCCTAAAGTTTACTAGGGAACAACTGCGTAGTCGCTAGGGCCATTAATGTCTTGAAGAGCCATGGTTTCTCTCAACCCCAGATTTCGGGTATCATTAGGAAGTGGCCTCGGCTGATTTTGGTGAGTCCTGAGAGGACCTCTTGCCCAAATTGAAGTATCTATGCTCCGTCGGCTTTTCCGGCTCTAATCTGGCTACAATGATCACTTCTGCTCCCCACTTATTGACTAGGAGCTTAGAGAAGCACATCATCCCCAATTTTGGTAGGCTTCGGGACTTTCTTCGGGGCGATAAGTACGCGGTTGTGGCTATTAGACGCGGTTCGAGAATATTGATACAAGGTTTCGAGGCTACAATTGATCCCATCATCAAGATTTTGAGAGAATCAAGCATTGTGGCTTTAATGATCCTTCTGTGGCAAAGTTCGCTGTGGCTTTAATGTCATGTTACCGGTTCCAAGGGACCGCTCGGGAACCGGACCGGACCGGGAACCGATCACGCCTAGCACAAACTGAATGCAGGTGAAAAATTGAAAGAGAAATGTGTACGAGAAGGACATGTTGTGACACACACACAAAAATAGAACAAGTCTACTTAAATAGTTAGCATTTATCATAAGATGAAAAAAAGAAGTTAGCTTCTATCGCATAACATATATAAAGTATAACAATTTCATTGTTTTTCTATTGGGACGCTTCTTTCAACCTTAAGGAAAAAGAAATGCTGATAAAAAATCATAAGAAGGAAAAAAAATAAGTTGTTTACAATCTATAAACATATTAATGTTATCAAAAATTCAATTCAATAAAACTTAATTTAAAATTTGATGATGTAGCATCTGTAGCCCTTTATCACAAAATAAAGCACGTCCCTTTACAAAAATAAGGAAGATAGAAGCAGGTTTTCCTTTTTAAATCACGAAAAATAATTTAAGATTTTGGACAAATATCAGAAAATATTGCCATTTCTTGAAAAATAACCTCTTGTAAAACATTTTTTATGAATTGCAAATTTTACACGAAATATGAAATTATAATTTCTCGATTTTGAAAAGTGTTTTACTTTAAAAAAAATAATGAGATGATAAGCATAGATATGGTACTCATCGATATCGAGGTATTTTTAACTCTTCCTCTTTCATTTCATTTCATTTCTTCCTTTTTTATTTTTATGAACCTTTTTTTTTTTACTTTTTCACCTTAAGTACATCGATGCCATGTCTCTTTTAAGTCGTCTACTATTAATATATTACAAATATTATTCTCATGCCAGTTAATTCACCGGCAACGACAAATATAAAGTATAAACCAACAACATGTCACGCGAGCACTTAGGTCCAAGATTCCAAAATGTAGAATGAATCCAAAGTCTAAGCACCAAAAGCCCTAACCATGATGTTTCAATAAAAGCACAAACTAACCAACTTTTTCTCTCCAGTCAAAATTTAAAACATTCTTCTGATTGTAACAACTTACAAAAAAAAAAAATTATACGTGAATCCATGTGCCAAAAGAAGTATGTTGTGAAAGCTGCGGGTGTTGCAATAAGTCAAAAGTGCATCCGTCGCAAGATTCAATTTTAGTGAAATATAAAAAGTAAAAAACTTATTCACATGGATTACGTTTATGAGATATTTAGACTCCATTTGTTTCATGAAAAATATTACATTACTAGAGATATTTTTAGGAAGTCATTTTTCAAGAAAATGACAATATTTTTCTGTGTTTAGCTGAAACCTGAAAAAAGAACTGGAAAATATTTTTCGTAGTTTGGAAAGAAAAATCTGATTTGATTTTTCTAGATACACATACACTATTCGGGCGTTACTAACTTGCGCATGGGAACCGGGATCCCTAGTCTGGCCTAGATAGACCCTAACCCGTGCCCGAGAATCCGAACACAAGCACTTAGGTCTCGAGCAAGAGCATAGGCATCGATCTTAGGTCCACAAAAGCCAAGCCCGAGCCTGGATCCCTAGCACCCGGGCCCTAGTTCACAAAAGCAGAGCGCGGCTCCCCGGTGCCCATGCCTAGGCCTAGGTCCATAGTAGTCGGGCTAGGGAACTGGCGCTCGGGCTCGGGACTCTAGTACCCCAGTTGTTGGAGAAACATCTCATAAAATATTTTAATGATTTCCAAACTATCCTTTGGTATTTGATTTGCCTTTAGTGTGTAGATGTTTGATATCTATAGTTAAGGATCACATTATGACCAACGGCTAAAAATCGCGTGAAGTCTGAAGCTATTTCGTGAAAACATCCTCTGATGACCACAAAAGATCTGGTCACCGATTATTTGATATCGAAGCTTGAAAGATCTTGTCAGACAAGGTGTATAAAAACCATATGAGCTGATGTTTCGGAAAGATTGGCTGAAATGACCTGCGATTGATGGGAAAGTCCAACGGGAGGATTTTAATCTTCTCAGGAACAATCCACGGCTATGTCAGAGTACAGTAGAAAGTTGTGTCTGCGTGGTACAGTAGCTCAACGCCTATTTTAGGCAAGTCTAATCTGACTTTGGGAAAGCTGCTCCAACGTAAGCACAAGATGTTCCATCGAACTCCAACGGCTCTTTTGATTCTCCAAAGGTGTTCAAACGGCTAGATTACTGAGGCTTATAAAAGGAGAAGGTCATGAAGGCCAAGGAGTAACCAAGGGGACTAAAAACCGAACAGATTTTATAAAAGTGTTGCTTTAGAAATTGTTCTAGTTGAAAAGCTAAACTGTTGAAAGATCTTGTGATCTATTGTTGCCTTGTAATCATGCAAAATCAAATGTACATTTCTAAGTAGTGAGGCTGTATCAAGGTAGTGTGATCTATCGTGAGAAAGATCAGCTCACGTATTGTTTGTAACTTGTGAGGCAGTTTAGTAGTGCATTCCAGCCCGTGTTGTGGATGTTAGTTGTGTGGAGTGGACGTAGGCATGGTATATAAGCCGAACCACTATATATCTGGTGTGCCAATCTTTTCTAAAGCTTTACTCTACTACACACTCTCAGATACTGTTTAGTGAAACATTTGCTCACTCGATCTTTTTCATATTAACCCTTGGTTTGTGATTTATTGGAAAAAGTTTCGAAACAACCTATTCACCCCCCTTTAGGTTGTATTGTCATCCCCAACAATTGGTATCAAAGCTCTATTGCTTATTATTTGAAGTGTATTTCTTTAGAGCATAAAGATCCTTATCATGGCTGACTTTGGTGGTTTTCTGAGCAATGAATCCGCAGCACTTAATAAACCTCCATACTTAGATGGCAGCAACTACAACTACTGGAAGAACAGAATGTTTGCCTACCTTGATGCTTGTGATCAAGATATGTGGGACGTGATTCAAAATGGTGTAGAAGTTCCATTTGCTGCTCCAGTTGCTGTTGCTGGAGAACCAGCCACTAATCCTACTGCTGCTCGCCTTGAACGGATTCAAAAAAGAGCTATACTCAATTCTAAAGCGGGACATCTTCTCTACTGTGGTCTATCTCCATCTGAATTTAACTGAATATCCTTTTGTGTTTCAATTAAACAAATATGGGATTGCCTTCAAGTGATCTATGAAGGCACCGATCGTGTGAAAGAAACCAAGATGAACATCTTACTTGGTCGTTATGAGACGTTTGTGATGAAGTCTGATGAAACAGTAAGAGAAATGTTCACAAGATTCACTGAGATAATGAATGGCATGGCTAGTCAAGGAAAGATCTTCACAGATGCTGAAAAAGTAAATAAGCTACTTAGGGCACTTCCAGAAGAATGGATCACTGTGAAAACCTCAGTTTGAGAAACTATGAGGATTCAACATATCACCTTGGATGAACTCATAGGCACGCTGATGTCCTATGAAGCTGAAGGTGTAAACAAGCAAAACCTGTCCAAAGGTAAGAAAGGTATTACTTTTAACGCTAACGATGAAAAAACAGGAGGCAATACATCTGCTAAAGAAGGTGACGACAATGAAATGGCCCTGTTTACTAGAAGATTCAAAACCCTTATGAAGAAAGGTGGAAACTTCAGAGGAAGAAGGAATCCAAGATTCTCATAAGAACAGAGATCTTTTAAAGGAAAGGAAGAAAGCAAAGGTAAGGACATTATCTGTTATGAATGCAGGAAACCAGGGCATATCAAGCTTGATTGTCCTATCCTAAAGAAAAGAGGAGGAAAGTCGTAAAGAAGAAAAAAAAACACTCAAAGCAGAAACATGGAGTGACACCGAGTGCGAGTCAAGCAATGAAGACGAAGCAAATCTTTGCCTCATGGCAGAATCCGAACAAGAAGAAGATGAGGTAAATGATTCTGAACTTTCATATGAAGACATGCAAGAGTTTTTAAAAGAAATGTTTGCAGAACACAAAAAGGCTTCAAAAAGAATTTCTGAATTGAAAAAGGAAGTCGCAAGACTCAACGAACAAAACCTTTCTCAAAAAGATGAGCTTAAGAAACTGCAGAAAGATTTGGTCACTACTCAGAGTGAACGTGATCTTTCTCAAAAGCAAAGCAAATCTCTAAAGGGAGATATTTCAAAAATCAGCACAAATTTCTCCTTTAGTTCAAAAACTCTACAGCACATTCTATCTATTCAAGCTCCTCATTACGACAAGTCTGGAATTGGACGTGATAAGAAACATGAAGAGAAGAATCATTTTCCAAATATCAAAACGAGATTGAAACAAACACCTTCTTTTCAGTCTTACAAAAATCACTTTGCACAACAATTCACTAGATCTACTAGCAAGCAATTCAATTGCTCAGTTTGCAATGAACCTGGTCATCACAAACAAACATGTCCAGTCGAGCAAATAAAGCCCAAAAAGATCTACTGGAGCTATGATACGAGACCTAAGACTAACACAAAAGGACTCAAGTTTGTGTTAGTACTAAAGAAAACGTGAAACTCTTCTTGATTGTAGGTGATACGTAAGAAGAACAACTGGTACTTGATCAACGGGTGTTCAAGACACATGACAAGTGAAAGGAACATGTTCACAAATCTCAGACAGGCAGACGGTGGAAATGTCACCTTCGAATGAAATGGAAAAAGAAAAATTATCGGTATAGGAAACATCAGGTTGGGAAATCTGGTCATTGAAGATGTTTCATTAGTCCAAGGACTTGGATACAATCTTCTTAGCATAAGTCAACTATGCAACAAAGGCTATAAGATCAACTTCGAAGAAAGCATGTGCATCGGCACTAGTTAGGATCTTACCCAATCTTTCATAGGTAAGCGACATGGTAATATCTATCTGCTAACTGTTGAACTTGATGAAATGCAGTGCTTGATGTCTATCAAAGAAGAATGTGATCTATGGCACAAGAAGCTTGGCCATATCAATGTAAAGCACATTTTCAAGATCGCATCAAAAGATCTAGTACGTGGTCTACCAAAGATCAATTATGGTAAAAGTGACTCCTGCAATGCATGCTCTTTGGGAAAATAGGTTAGATCTTCCTTCAAATCTATAAACAATATTGTTACGAATAGACCTATGCAATTGCTGCATATGGATTTGTTTGGTCCCACTAGAACTGCAAGTCTGAGAGGAAGAAAATATTGCCTAGTAGTTGTTGATGATTACTCACGTTTCTCATGGGTAATTTTTCTAACTCATAAACATGAGGCATTTCATTCCTTTGAGAAACCTGCTAGAAAAGTGCAGAATGAAAAGGATACAGGATCACAGCTATCAGAACCGATCATGGTGGAGAATTTCAAAACCAAAGCTTTGCAGATCTTTGTGACAAAAATGGAATTGAGCACAACTTCTCCACTCGTTACACTCCTCAACAAAATGGAATTGCTGAAAGGAGAAATTGATCTCTCCAAATAATGTCCAGGACCATGATGATTGAAAGTGAGGTTCCTACCTACTTTTGGGCTGAAGCTATTGCTGTGATGACCCCAAAACCCCAAGCATTTTTTCAGGGAAATTATGAGATAATAACGAGATGACTGGGCTACACATGATAGGTCCCGATTGGGCGGAGTACTTGAAAATTGGACAAGACAAGAACGACAGGGAGCATGCCGACACGCAGAGGGCCGCGTGCCAAGCATGCGAGAGGGATACGTGTCACTCAAGGACACGTGTCAGGCGAAGAAGGATACGTGGAGCACGTGTCACGACGTGGCAAAGCGGTGCCACGTGGCCGCTAGCATGGGTGCCACGTGGCAGCAAGCATGCTGGCCAAGTGGCAAGCACGCACCGAGGCTATGCCATGTGTCACGCCGCATGCGTGACACGTGGCAACTTCATGGAGCTAGCGGTGACACGTGGATGACTCGTGTTGCGCCGTGGTTCGTCCATCCGTCAGCTGCTTCCTCCTATAAATAGATCCTAACGTCAGTTCATTTCGTCATTCGATCGTCAGAACCTCTCTGGAACGGGCCCTTACCCTGCCTCTCTTTCACACACCCAAGCTCTGCCTGCTCGCGCCCCTGTCCGTCGTCGATCATTGGAATCGCCTGTCGTCATCGTCATCGTTTCGCCGTAAAAAAGGCTAAGGCGAGTGTATTTCTAACTTTTATAGTCTGCATATATTAACATTTGAATTATACGTCAATGGCTGGTAATAACCCCATTTTCATGAAAACTTAATGATTCTTGAAATCTCGTTGAATTGGATTGACGATAGAACGATATGTCAATAATTGTTAATACATTTGTTTTCATGGAAACTTGTTGGATTCATATGTTTGAAATCTCGCCTGTTATGCGTGATTATTGAATGCTTGAGATTTCTTCTGAAAGAGGTGCCGAGAAAGGTAAATTGCATGTTGTATGCATATCATGGCATCTCATGGTGTTACTATATACCTCGTAAAGTCTGTAGAGGCGGGATGCTTTCGATGTATTCGAAAATTGCCCCTGCGCTTCGTACAAACTGGGATGATACCTCGAGGTGTTATGGAGGTCGAGATGCTTTCGATGTATTCGGAAATTGCCTCTGCGCTTCATGCGAACTGGGATGATACCTCGTGGAACCAGAGGGAAACTAGATGCTTTCGATTGGTTCGGAAATTGCTCCTGTGCTTCGTACGATCTGGAATGCTTCTTGGGAAAGGAAATGTCGCTTGAAAAGTTATAAGCGAGGACAGCTCTTAGTGAGCCGGCGGTTGCATTGCATATGAAACCATAATGAACAAAAAGAAACATATCATCTCGTCTGCATCTAAACTTTAAATTATTGATGATATGTATTCTGATTTCAATACTTGCATGCTATTGGGTTAGACGTTTATTCGAAGGGCGCAAGCTCACCCTCATGGATTTGTGGTTTTCAAATAGAAGTAATGTCGCGGGTTAACCCTGCTATTCTGACCCTCTACTGCGGTGTCCCCCAGGAGTGCATTGCCTCTTAGGAGGAACACATTGACATAGACCACCATGAGATCCGTTTTAAGAAGTTAATAAGTACATTATCCGTCGAGGTAGGCCTGGCTTCTGCCCCGGTCCTGTACCATTTCGTGGCCCCGTATATCATTGGAGATGACCATGAGCTCTTGGGTCCCCTTCCTATTAGTGCGGACGCTGGCTATAGCGACGCAGGGGGATGATAGGCTTAGTGTGGAGATAGTACGGTGGGGATGAGGTTTTGTTTTCGATGTACAGGGGTGAAGCTTTCCAAGACCGACGCAAAGTTTTGAATGTATATAGCTGCGTTACGGTCTGTAGTAGTGGTTGTTTTGTATCCCGCGTCTCCAGGAAAGTAAACCATATTGGAATGTAAATATATGGTATGATATGGAAGGAAAATGTTAGAATCTAAACATTGTCTACATTTTATGATTGCATTAACTGATTAGTGGAACCCTATAAGGCCATGACCCTCAATAGGCTTGCCAACCAGTTTGATTGAGGTTGATTGGAGTTTGTTGATATACACTTGTATGATGCATGGCCGTCTATTCTATTTATATATATACGCTTTCGCATGTGCCATCAGCATAATAAGAAAAGATTAAAGAAGAGAACGCGGTCTAGAAAGCCTTCCCAAAGAAGGCTGTGGCAAAATTGGGATGTCACAATCGAGCTTGGTATCAAAGCAGTTCATAGAGTGATAAGGTTCGCTAGAGGATGAAGTGCTTGGTAGGCACGTATACGATAAAAATTACAAGTGTATGTGATTTGTGATTATCACTGATTGGCAGTAGCAGAGGCTACTTATTTGACTAATAGTGACTGAAACATTGATTTCTACTAATCGTTTTGTAGAAAATTTAGGGAAATGGTGAGATCAAGTGGATCTCATAGGACAACCGACGAGGCCGCAGGAAATGATCCTCGAGTTGATGGAATCTTGCAGGCACTCGCTACGGTAGGAAACTTGATGCAATAGCAAGTTAGGCAACAAGCCACTACGAATGCTGAGAACTATGGATGCCGTATTCGGGAACTATTGGAACGATTTCTGAGGCTGAAACCAAGTAAGTTCTCTGGATCTGGAAGGCTAGATGAGGCCGAAAGATGGGTTAAGGGTATGGAAATGATTTTTAAGGTATTAAACTGTAGTGAGGCTGAGAAAGTTGCTCTTCCTGAATATCAATTAGAGGGAAATGCTGAACACTGGTAGGGAGCAATGAAGACGACTGTGTTTCCCACTAGTATAGACATAACTTGGAATAAGTTTATTGAGGCATTTAATAGAAAGTACTTCTCAGACTGTGCTCGAAAATAGAAAATGGAAGAGTTTATAAAGTTAACTCAGGGGAGCATGTCTGTAGTTGAGTACGAGGCTAAATTTTCAAAACTATCTAGGTATGCACCTAGATTAGTAGAAAATGGGGAAGATAAAGAAAGGCGATTTATAGATGGACTAAGAAATGATATCAAGAGGCCGTTAGTACCTCTTCATATCAGAGCTTACACTACCCAGTATGGGCGAGCTCAATTAGTTGAGCAAGCCTTAGCAAAGGAAAGAAAGGAACCCTGAACATTTTTAACGAAAGACTTAGCTCATATGGGAGACGTCTACACGTACCCAATAAGAGAAGCATTGGCAAAGATCCAAGGGAAATGAACCCTGGACCATCCGGAGAGAGAAGATAATATCCGGTTCAGACCTGTCGCAACTGTGGCAAGGCACATGGAAATATGCCTTGTCTGAAGTGCTATAAATGTGGATAAATATGGCATATGGTACCAAACTGCCAACAAAATTCCCAACCACAAAGGAGTAGCCAACCTCAAATAGTGACTAACATGATGTCTTCTCAAGGAAGCAATCAACGACCGCCAACTTAGGCAAGGGTCTATGTAATCACTCAAGAGGAGGCGAAAAATTCAGATGCTGTGATAACAGGTACGATCTCTATAAATAATTGCAAAGCCTATCCATTATTTGATACAGGTGCAACGCATTCATTTATTTCATTGAGATTAGTACAGACAAATAATTTAAGTACTAAACTCATGGATGTACCACTTAGTGTTGTTACGCTTTTGAAAGATGTTATCTTATCCACAGTAATGTGTGAGGACGTTAAGATAGAGATAGCTGGGCAAGAACTGATAGCAAACCTAGTAGTACTGGCTATGTATGACTTTGATGTCATCTTAGGGATGGATTGGCTTCATAAACAAAGAGCCAAGGTAGATTGTTACCAGAAAGTAATACAGTTTAATCCACCAAACCATTCTAAATTCGAACTTATGGGAAACTGTGCGAGTTGAACGAAAATATTTATATCAGCTCTAGAAGCACATCAATTACTTGAGGATGGATGTACGAGTTATTTGGCAATTGTAAAGGATGAAGGAAAGGAAAATGCCAAGTTTGAGGAAATACCCATAGTAAGAGAATTTCCTAATGTGTTTCTAGAAGAATTACCGGGTTTGCCACTCGAGCGTGAGATTGAATTTGTAGTTGAATTAACTCTTGGAACAAAACCAATCTCAAGAGCTCTGTATAGGATGGCATTGACGAAGCTGAAAGAATTAAAAGTACAACTACATGAATTGTTGGATAGAGGATTTATCTGACCAAGTGTGTCATCGTGGGGTGCACCAGTACTATTCGTAAAGAAAAAGGATGGATCCTTATGAATGTGTATAGACTATAGATCACTGAACAGGGTAACCATTAAGAATAAGTATCAGGTCCCTAGGATCGATAACTTGTTTGATCAATTACAAGGAGCATCTGTATTCTCAAAATTTGATTTGAGATCAGGGTACCATTAGTTGAAAATAAAGAACAAAGATATATTTAAAAACGGCATTTCGAACACGTTATGGACATTACGAGTTTTTAGTCATGCCATTCGGATTGACTAATGCATCCGCAGCATTCATGGACTTGATGAATAGGGTGTCAAGCTATTCTTAGATCAGTTTGTAATAGTGTTTATTGATGACATACTGGTCTACTCGAAGAACCCCATAGAACATGAAAAACACATGAGGATAGTCTTACAAACTTTAAAAGAACACCAACTGTATGCCAAATTCAGTAAATGTGAGTTTTGGCTAAACGAAGCTGCGTTCTTAGGTCAAGTTGTATCTAGCCAAGGAATATCTGTGGATCCAGCTAAGATTAAGGCTGTGATCGAATGGTCAAGACCTACAATAGTAACCGAAATCCGAAGTTTCCTAGGATTGGCAAGTTAGTATAGGAGATTCGTGGATGGATTCTCCAGTATCGCAGTCCCTTGACTAAGTTAACCAGAAAGAATTCCAAGTTCGTATGGGACCAAGAATGTGAGAAGATTTTTCAAGAACCCAAGGAAAGGTTAACAACAGCACCAGTGTTAACTATACCCTCAGGACCTAGATGATATGAAATAAATAGTGACGCATCCTTAAAAGGATTGGGTTGTGTCTTAATGCAACATGGAAAGGTCGTTGCATACGCCTCTAGACGATTAAAGCCATATGAGTTAAACTATCCAACTCATGACTTGGAATTGGCTGCAATTATTTTTGCATTAAAGATATGGAGGCATTACCTTTATGGAGAGAAATTTGAGATATACACTGATCATAAAAGTCTTAGATATTTGTTCTCGCAAAAGGAATTGACTATGAGACAAAGAAGATGGATGGAACTATTAAAGGATTGTGATTGCGAGATATTATATCATCCTGGAAAAGCAAACAAAGTTGCAGATACCCTTAGTCAGAAGTCTGCACAAGTGGCAACTATGATGATCCAAGAGTGGAACTTTTTGAAAGGAGCATCATACTCAGAATTCAAGTTGGAGGTAGGAAACCTCACGAGTATTTTAGCCACTCTAAGGATAGAACCTGATATTGTTTAAAGGATCAAAGTATTACAACGAGATGATCCTGAAACTTTAGAAACTCAAGAAGAAATGCTAAAAGGAAAAAAGCCTGACTTCCATATAACTGATGATGGAATGGTAAGATTCCAAGGATGGTTATGCGTACCAGACAATAAAGAATTGAAGGAAACAATTCTTTCTGAAGCACACCGAAGTCAGTATAGTATTCATCCTAGTAATACGAAAATGTATCGTAACCTTCGCCAACACTATTAGTGGAATGGGATGAAAAATGATATTGCTAAACACGTCGAAAAATGTTTGATGTGTCAACAAATAAAAGCAGAGCAACGTAAGCGAGTAGGGATGCTTAAACCATTAGAAATCCTTGAGTGGAAATGGGAGCATAAAACAATAGATTTTGTACAAGGGCTCTCATGGACACTAAGAGGTCACGATTCCATTTGGGTAATAGTTGATCGATTGACCAAGAGTGCTCACTTCTTAGCTGTGAGGAAGGATCACAATTTAGATCGCATTACGAATCTGTACGTTAAGGAAATAGTACGGTTACATGGTGTACCGATTACTATAAGTCAGATCGAGATCCAAGGTTTACGTCGAACTTTTGGAAAAGTGTACAAGGTGCCTTAGGGACAAGGCTACATTATAGCACTACCTTTCACCCGCAAACTGACGGGCAATCTGAACAAGTAATTCAAATATTAGAGGACATGCTGCGAGCATGTGTGTTTGATTTCAAAGGCAGTTGGGAAGAAAACTAACATTTAGTAGAATTTGCCTATAATAATAGTTTTCAATAAAGTATAGGCATGGCTCCATTTGAGGCACTATACAGTAGAGCCTGTAGAACTCCCATATGTTGGAATGAAGTGGGAGAACGAAGTTTAATGGGGCCAGAATTAGTTCAAATCACGACTGATATGGTCAAAGTCATACGAGAAAGACTTAAGGTCGCTCAGAGTCGGCAGAAAAGCTATGCCGACAGACAGCGAAAGCCGTTAGAATTTGAGGTAGGTAATCATGTGTTCTTAAAGGTATCACCTACAAGGGGAATCTCAAGATTTGGGGTAAAAGGAAAACTGAGCTCGAGATTCGTAGGACCTTTTGAGATACTTGAGAAAGTGGGTGAACTAACTTATCGATTTGCATTATCGCCAAAGTTATCCCAAATACATGATGTGTTCCATTTATCAATACTAAGAAAGTATCACCCTGACCATAGTCACGTGTTAGACTATGAGGTATTAGACATTGACGAAAGGGTCAGCAACGTTGAGGAACCCATACAAATACTAGATCGGAAGGAACAAGTCCTCCGAAATAAAACTATCCCTTTAGTTATGGTATTATGGAAATGCCATGATGTCGAGGAAGCGACATGGGAAAGTGAGGAAACTATGAAACAAAAGTACCTCCAATTATTTGAAGGAGGGGGACAGGGATTAAATTTCAACGATGAAATTTTCTAAGGTGGGGAGGGTTGTGATGACCGCAAAACCCCAAGTATTTTTCAGGAAAATTATGAGATAATAACAAGATGACTGGGCTGCAAATGATAGGTCCCGATTAGGCCGAGTACGTGAAAATTGGATAAGACGAGGACGACGGGAGGGCGCCGACACGCAAAGGGCCGCGTGTCAAGCACGCGAGAGGGACACGTGTCACTCAGGGGCACGTATCGAGCGGAGAAGGACACGTGACCTGCCACGTGTCACAACGTGGCAAGGCGGTGCCACGTGGCAGCACGCATGTTGGCCACATGGCAAGCATGCACTAAGGCGGTGCCACGTGTCACGCCGCATGCGTGATAAGTGGCAGCTTCGTGGAGCCGGTGGTGCCACGTGGATGACACGTGTCGCGCTGTGGTTCATCCACCCGTCAGCTACTTCCTCCTATAAATAGATCCTGACGTCAGTTCATTTCGTCATTCGATCGTCAGAATCTCTCTAGAACGCGCCCTTACCTTGCCTCTCTTTCACACGCCCAAGCTTTGTCGCTCGCGCCCCGGTCCGTCGCCGGTCGTTGGAATCTCGCGTCGTCGTCGCCGTCGTTTCGCTGTCGTTTCGCCGACAAAAAGTCTAAGGCAAATGGATTTCTAATTTTTATAGTTTGCATAGATTTACGTTTGAATTATACGTCAATGGCTAGTAATAACCCCGTTTTCATGAAAACCTATTGATTCTTGAAATCTCGTTGAATTGGATTGACGATAGAATGATACGTCAATGATTGTTAATACGTTTGTTTTCATGGAAACCTGTTGATTCATATTTTTGAAATCTCGCCTGTTATGCATGATTATTGAACACTTGAGATTTCTACTGGAAGAGGTGCCGAGAAAGGTAAATTGCATGATGTATGCATATCATGGCATCTCATGGTGTTACTATATACCACTTGGAGCCTATAGGAGGCGGGATACTTTCGTTGTATTCGAAAATTGCCCCTGCACTTCGTGCGAACTGGGATGATACCTCGAGGTGTTATGGAGGTCGCAATGCTTTCGATGTATTCGAAAATTGCCCCTGCGCTTCGTGCGAACTGGGATGATATCTCGTGGAGCCGGAGGGAAACGAGATGCTTTCGATTGGTTCGAAAATTGCTCCTACGCTTCGTGCGATCTAGAATGCTTCTTGGGGAAAGAAATGTCGCATGAAAAGTTATAAGTGAGGATAGCTCTTGGTGAGCCGGCGGTTGCATTGCATATGAAATCATAATGAACAGAAAGAAATAAATCATCTCTTCTGCATCTGAACTTTAAACTGTTGATGATATGTATTCTGATTTTAATGCTTGCATGCTATTGGGTTAGACGTTTATTCGCAGGGCATAAGCTCACCCTTGTGGATTTGTAGTTTTCAGATAGAAATAATGCCGCGGGTTAACCCTGCTATTCCGACCCTCTGCTATGGCGTCCCCCGGGAGTGCATTGCCTCTTGGGAGAAACACATTGACATAGACCACCCTGAGATCCATTTTAAGAAGTTAATAAGTACGTTATCCGTCGAGGTGGGCCTAGCTTCTGCCCCGGTCCTGTACTATTTCGTGGCCCTGTATATTGTTGGAGACGACCAGGAGCTCTTGGGTCCCCTTCTATGAGTGCAAACGCCGACTATAGCGGCGCAAGGAGCGAACAGGCTTAGTGTGGAGATAGTATGGTGGGGATGAGGTTTTGTTTTCAGTGTACAAGGGTGAAGCTTTCCAAGACCGACGCAAAGTTTTGAATGTATATAGCTGCGTTACAGTCTGTAGTAGTGGTTGTTTTGTATCCCGTGTCCCTAGGAAGTAAACCATACTGCAATGTAAATATATAGTATGATATGGAAGGAAAATCTTGGAATCTAAACATTGTCTACATTCTATGATTGCATTAACTGATTAGTGGAACCCTATAAGGCTATGACCCTTGATAGGCGTGTCTACCAGTTTGATTGAAATTGATTGGAGTTTGTTGATAGACACTTGTATGCTGCATGTCTGTCTATTCTGTTTATATATATGCTTTCGCATGGGCCATCAGCATAATAAGAAAAGATTAAAGAAGAGAACGAGGTCTAGAAAGCCTTTCCAAAGAAGACTGTGGCGAAATTGGGACGTTACAATTTCTACTGCATCTTACATGATGAATAGAGCTCCCCTCAGACCAATGATGGAAAAGACTCCTTACGAGATCTTTAAAGGAAGGAAGCCTATCATATCATACTTCCACGTCTTCGGTTGCAAATGCTACATTCTCAAGAACGCGAATAACGACGTTGGAAAGTTCGATGCCAAATCAAGTGAACGTATTTTGCTTGGCTACTCTACATGTCGCACCCCCACTCCAGATACAACCAGCAGAGCCGTGATGCCTAGATGTTCACACTTGACTAACCTCATTATTTATTAAGATAGTAACATGAAGTGGAAGCTTATATGACTTAATGAATAGAGAGACCAGATTGAACATACGAAATATTTCACATTAAGATTAGGCTTAGTACTACATTTCACTAATCTTGGACAAACACACTTGGGGATGGTTAAACTGGGATCACCTAGTCCCAACTATATACATGCGAGATCATAACAGCCTCCCCTATCCGCATACAAGTCCAAAATGCAGCAACTACGCCTAGCTTGCGGTCTTCCAACACCATCCTTGATCGCCCGAACTCCACCTAGGTTGCTGCCGCTGTCGAACCTCCTTCGTTAGGTCCATCGTTTGGTCCATCATCCCCATCGCTACCGTCCGCTCCATCTAACATGTCATGAGGAGTAGGACCCTCCCGTTGGCCATCGATATTGAGAAATACCGCGACGAACTTGTACTACCTATGGGCCATGCCAACAGCTACATCGACGGTGATAGTGATGATGACTCAAGTGAATGTGATATCAGGCACACTCTGGGACTCAAAATCTTGACTTTCAGATTCTAGGGTAATAGGGAGTCCATATCGGCAACTCGGGGGTATCGGGATTGATCCCATTTTTGTCAATCTAAAATAACACATACCACAAGTGTGAGAGATCCTGGCGAGTAAATAAATCATTCTAGCGCTCGATCGATCCAGGATACTACTCATATGCATTGCCATATAACACAATTAGCTAGTAATTTGAATGTTGCACACGAGAGTTCACATGTATACATGCATTATGTAAGTATATGCACCAGTTTAATAAGTGAATGTGCACCCCGATACCTTCTGTACCATTACTTTACTCGAGTCCATATCCGACTCGAAATATCCATACTTTTACTCGGCTTATTATTATTATTCTTTTCCGCCGACCTTCATGGTAACTCCCCACCATGGTATTCTCACTCCAAGGCTTCGCGTTATATCACGAGGTCCACCTGGCACCACCTACCAGGGCATCCTGTCTCCCTCGGGGCCATTGAGCTCATATTTGTGGCTACTCCTCTCCCCCTCCTCACCGTACTTCATTATGACAAATAATGCAACACAGAACGTACGAGACGTGCCATGCCAGGAACGTATGCACTAGTCAGCATAATAACTTAATTGAATGTAATTAATTAGATGTCCAACACCCTTAGCTTCATGTTCGCTGGCTCATACTCTCCATGGCATCAACAAGTAATTCTAATTAATCTGCAAACGAATTACCTTCATATATAACTACGCTAGCTTCGATGCGTATTTATAGCAAGTTCAACTATACAATTACCATTCGAAATCCGACTCAATAAATCTCGTAGACCTAGATTGTACTTGTTCGTGATTATCCATAACACCCCGCATTATCATCAACGATTTCCCTGAGCACTAGTATTCACTTACCACATACAATCATCTCACCTTAGCCTAGATTATCTGACCTACAACCATGACAACTTTATCTCTCTAAGATATTAAATGAAATAAGTAATACTAACCCTTCCCTCGCACATTACCTAGTACACCGCAAATCCTTGCTGGACCATAATCAATTCATGAGGGCTTGAGTTACATTTCACCAAGATATTCATATCATGAAGCGAAAGAGGGTGAGAAGGACAAATTACTCGACTAGCAGCGGTTGATGGCGAGATTGTGGCTTGGTTGCCTGGCGAGAATTGGCAATTTACGGTGACAAAGAGGAACCGAGAGCCGCGGGTCTTGGGGAGTTGGCAAGCGGTTGTTGTTCCAAAATGCTCCGCCCACAATAAAGTTTTTCAAGAGTTTTTGTGGAAGAGCTGGGCGGAAGTCACGTGCTATGGGGTAATGATGCACTTCTCAATCCCCATGAAGCTAATGATTGTTACTTTGGTGAATGTGATAGTGGAATTTAACATTCGGCAGCTCTCCTTATCCCATATTCGTCCACATATATACACGACACTCCTCCTCTTATTTCTGGTTGCGACACTACAATCTCATCTCTCAAATTTTGTGTAGCACTTCCCTCGTCAACGCACTTCACAAAGAGAAGAGGAAATGATGGGATTCCACCATCCCACATTCCTAATCATGAGCTCTTGGGAATTTGTGAATTACTTGCCAAATGGCCAGTCTCACCATTTTTATTCCACCACCGCTCGGCATCTTATTTCCCTTCTAATTTGTGCACACAGCTAATCACCAATTCTGCCACCTTATTTCAAGCTAATTTGGTTGCACCACGTCCAATCTATCATGAACTAGGTCTTTTCTGCCTAACATCAGTCATTCACACTTCACTGCTTGCATTGAAAGTTTGTGCTGCAACATAAGCTTAGAACAAACGAATTTCCTTGGGTGAAGTTCACAATCCTTTGATCATTCAATTATTCATGATGCTGCACAATCTCCAGATTGGTTATGCCCTGTACAACTTGTTGCGAATACATTTCGCAATATATCCAAAATGACCTTCATATATAGGAATATGAACTTTTATTGGGAAAGGCGTTCCTATCTCAATTTACAATTCACTCCGTAAGTAATTGGGTATTACCGTCAAAATAACTCTAATTTGGGGAGCTGGTTCTTAGGATGCTACACTACAAGTAGCAAAGCTTATCATGTGTTCAATAAAGATTCGCAGGTTGTTGAAGAAACCATCAATGTCAAATTCAATGATGAGCTTAAAGGTGTTCAAAGAGATGAACAGGAGGTGGATTTCCAAACATCTACTCCAGCGAATGATCAACAGTCACTACAACAACAAGCTGCTAATCCTTCAAGCTCAAGTCAACATCCTAAGGATTGGAAGTTCAAGACTAATCATCCCAAAGATCAGGTCATTGGGAAAATTGACGAAGGAATCAAGATAAGATCTTCAATCAAAGACATGATGATTTCCCTTGCCTTGATCTCTCAAATTGAGCCTAAAGTAGTCGAAGAAGCAACATTGATAAAAACTGAATCGAAGCAATGCAAGATGAGCTTTGTCAATTCAAAATCAACGATGTATGGGAATTAGTTCCGCGGCCTAAAGATCAGCAAATCATTGACACGAAATGGGTATTCCGCAACAAAATGGATGACCAAGGCAATGTGGTAAGAAACAAAGCCAGGTTAGTAGCTAAAGGTTACTCACAACAAGAAGGCATAGATTATGATGAAACATATGCTCCTATTGCTAGACTAGAAGCTATTCGACTCCTATTTGCTTATGCTTATCATTATGATTTTACCTTATACCAAATGGATGTGAAAAGTGCCTTTCTCAATGGCTATATCAAAGAAAGGGTGTTTGTTGAGCAACCACTAGGTTTTGAAGATCCTTCACGATCAAACGATGTCTATCAATTGAAGAAGGCTCTCTATGGTCTCAAGCAAGCCCCTAGAGCTTGGTACGAAAGATTAAGTTCTTTCCTTCTTGAACATGACTTCGAAAAAGGTAAAGTTGATACTACCTTATTTATCAAGAAGAAAGGTAAAAACATCTTGGTAGTTCAGATTTATGTGGACGGCATAATCTTTGGCTCTACTAATGAAAACCTTTGCAAGAATTTCGCCAAAGCAATGACAAGTGAATTCGAGATGAGCATGATGGGGGGATGAATTTCTTCCTTGGACTTCAAATAAAGCAAACAAGAGCTGGCAACTTCATTCACCAAGAAAAGTATGCTAAAGATCTAGTGAAAAGATTCGGTTTGGAAGGATGCAAATTCACTAAAACATCTATGGCCGCATCTAGCAAGCTGGACAAGGACGAAAAAGGTATGTCCGTTGATTCCAAACTCTATAGAAGCATGATAGGATCATTTCTATACTTAACCGCTTCTCAACCGAATATCCTATTCGCCGTATGTCTATGTGCACGATTCCAATCTAATCCAAAGGAGTCACATATCATGGCTGTCAAAAGAATCATAAGGTATGTTGGTTCTTCACCCAAGACAGGGTTGTGGTACCCTAAGGCTTCAAACTTTGATTTATTGGGATATTCAGATGCTGATTATGCAGATTGCAAAATCGATTGAAAGAGTACATCTGGTACATGTCAATTGATAGGAAACATGTTGATCTCTTGGTTTTCAAAGAAACAAAACTCAGTTGCTTTGTCAACCACTGAAGCTGAGTATATTGCGCTAGGGAGCTGCTATGTCAACTTCTTTGGATGAAACAGCAACTTAGCAATTTTGAGGAATTCAACTCGAATATTCCTATCTGTTGTGACAATACAAGTGCTATAAACCTGACCAGGAATCCTATATTGCATTCAAGAGCAAAGCACATTGAAGTGAAGCATCACTTTATCAGAGATCATGTGAACAGCGATGATGTGTGCGTACACTTTGTCGACTCAAAACATCAGCTAGCTGCTATCTACACAAAACCTCTGGACAAGCAAGCATTCGAATTTATCGAATGGAGAATTGGGAATCTCTAGTCCTCCCGAGTGACAAGTCCAAATGGCAAAAGATCTGCAAACATCGCAAAAGATCAAGTACGCCTAATCTCTTGAAAATGTTACCGTTACAGTGCATCGGGAAATGAAAAATCTGCCCGTTCTAACGAAATATCTGCTGCAATAACTGTTGATGTGATTTTGTGACTGTTACATTTTATTTAATTAATTTTATTAATTATTTTTTAAATTATAACCGTTACTTTCTTTGAAAGATCGTGTGTGCATGTGTGCCTATTTATACGGAGCACGTTCTACTCTCACTCACCACTAGTTTCTCAATCGCTCCACCCACTCTCCTTCTTAAATCTGCTCTTTCCTCTCTCAATTTACTCTCGTTCTCTACACTTTCACTCTCATCCTCAACCATGGGTCCTCGTAAGTCTGCACGAATTTGCAAGACGAAACCCAAGGCTGCTGGTCCCTCAAACATGGACGCCCCAGAAGTATCTGCTCCAAGTGGTCAGATAGGCGGTGAGCCAGGCGGCTTGATCTCGGCAAGTACATCATCCCAGTCATTTCTTGCCTCACCTACTACGAGCACTCCACAGTCCCTAGCCGTGAAAGTAAAGAAAGAAGTGTCCCAAACTCGCACTCTTGAGTTCTCTTTGCCCTTGGAAGGGATCGCCATCCCTCCCATGATGATCAAATCACAGGAGGAGTTCGACACCTGGTACAGAGAGTTCATGAAAAAGTTGAAACCAAAGCAGGTCACAGAGAAAGAAGAATAGGTCATCCCTCCAGCACTAACTGCTCTTAGTTCTAGCACGGTTGCTTCTTCTACCGCTGCACCTGAGACCGAGACGGAAAGTTCACCTTGCAAGTCCTCTACTGAGGAGGTGCCAGTTCTCCCGAAGGAGATCGAAGAGAGCAGTCCACCCAAAGAAATATCTGGTCGCGCTCCTTCACCTCCACCTGCTCTAGAAATCAGCGATTCTGCTCCAGAGATCCAAGAGTCCCAAGACCTACCTAAAGGGATTACAGAAGTGAGCGAGGAACTTGTCGAAGTTGACGAGGGCGCGAGTGACAAGCGCCGAGAGGACGACGACGATGGGGTCTTCCAAAACTTTGAGCCCACAAAAGGTTTTGAGCTTAATCCTTCTTTGAAAGACCCGCTATTTTTAAGCAAAGAGCGTGAAAAAGCTTGGTCCTCTGTTTCAAAACGCACATTGATTTTTCCTCGAGTGGTAGACTTTGAATATCTCGATTCCCACGGAATCTTTCTATCTGAAATTCTGGAAAAACACAATCTTTTGGAACTGTGCACACTTGAGGATCAATCTTGCTCGACTTTGACAACTATGTTTTATTCAAACCTTCACTTTCCTAATCCACGGTCTTTTGTTTTCACTTTCGAAAAGAAAAATTACACTGTAATTGTTGAGGAGTTGGCAGAGTATCTCCAAACCAATGGCAGACACGCCTAAAGAGGGGTATGGCCTTAATAGGGTTCAACTAACTAGATGATACACATTCATAAGACAAGAGTACAACAGCCATATCGTTTCATCTTACGTGTGCGTGTGTGTGTGTGTTTAGAACAGTCCTTTACAAAAGTTCAAAGAAAACACTCTGGGAGGATTTCAGGGAAAGATAAAACTACTCCAGAGTACCTAGGGTTAACTTCAGGACTGTTTACAGAGGCTTCAGACTCAAGATTTCCATTAACCTCTAAACTACTCGTTACACCTTCACTTTCCAGGAGATGTGGAGCTATGGGTCCTACCCATATACCTATGTCTCGTTGGTATGCGGCTTTGAATTCAAGCGCAACCACCCCTTCTGGCGACCCTTCATCCACGTATACCCTCGAGCGGATAATTCTATACCTCATCGTCCCTGGCCCTATCAAGAAAGTCCTTCATAAATTCCTCTATTGAGCGAGCTATTCTCAACGGTTTATCGCACAGACGTCTCCGCACAATAGTTGATGTTTCTGACATCCTACTATGTTGAAAAAATAGTTTCAACAACGGAGTGAGTATAACTCAACAAGTAGATCGCTAGGCCATACGACTAAACGATCTATAGAAACGTAAAATTGGAGGAAAAGATCACCAACATCAGATTCAAGCTCAGCAAGGCATAAGTCTCTCAGAAAACATACCAAATTAAAGTCATTACAATCAAGAACATCGCAACCAATATCATTTCAACCAGAATCATTGCAATCAAGATCACAACAACTAGAATCGATCGGTGCTTAACACTCACAACAACGAACCATAGAAAGGCTAGTAATAGAGACTATGAATTCACTTGCCTCGATTTCTCGAGAAAATAGCGTAGAAACGAAGAACTGATGATCTCGGATTCGCCTTTCTTCCTCGATTCAGGCGTAACCTCACTTGGGCAGCACTTCGATCCTTGAATCGATCTCGACAACAGCAAGACAGAAGTTCGGCTATGGCAGAGCTATGGCCAGCCGAATAGAGAGAAAAGAAAAGGGAAAGTTCTGTTCTGACGAACGAATGACGAAATGAACTAACGTCGGAACTTTATATAGGGGAAGTAGTTGAAGATAGTCAGCTTGGGCGAGTTAGCTTCAGACTGCTCTGACATTGACACGTGTGCGCCACGTGTTACGCATGCATGATACATGCGTGACACGTGTTCTCACGGCCTACCACGTGTTATCGCCTAGCCACGGTGTGACACGTGGCCTGTCACGTGCCACCGTATGGTGACACGTGCTGCCACGTGTCCCTTTCGTTTGACACGTGTCAATCCTACTTCCGATTGTCCTAATTTCGCACATATTTGACTCAATAGAACTTAATCTGAAAGCATAGCATTTCTAAAATTATTACCGGGCCATTATAACTTCTCTAAACTAATCTGGACTCGTTAATACTAATTCACCTTTTAGTCAAGCAGATGAAAATTCGGGTCATCACAGCCTTGATGGGCCAAGGCTTGAGCCTGAGCACCGAGGATTCAATCCTGAGTGTCGAGGACTCGAGCACGGCCTTTGTGGACCCAAGCCCAGGTGCTAGGGACCTTGCCAGAGAGCCAGTGACCCGGGCACGACCTTTGTGGACCCGAGCTCGAGTGGTGGGGCATTGGGCAGGCAACGGGGCTTTTTTAGAAACTAATTTCTTTTTTTTTTATAATAGAAATCATTTTATTTTCTTTAAGCATGATTTTATATTTATTAGGAAAAAAAATTCTGTTGACTCGTTCTTAGATCATCAACTAATCCAACCTAGCTTTGTCTATTTAAAGGTAGAAACACATGAGATTTAATTTCAAAGGTAAATAACTCCGAGCTAAACTAGTTTTAGCTGGAGGCTCAAATCCATAAATCGTGTTCGCTAACAATTTGAGTCTTGAACGTATCAATTGGTTCAATTGAGTCCTCAACAACTCCTATCGAAAATGCAATTTAAGGATGCCACGTAAGCATTTTCTATTGAACTTGATTATGTTCCTTTTTTTTCTTTTACGAATGTTTAAGATTTAATTGAACTGGTGGGGAGATTAGATTAATAGATTATATTTCGTACGCAAGATTTAGGACATATGTCGCGTGGAGGAGTCCGTCACTGTCAAGTTCCCCAAAAAATCCGGGGGTATCGTGAGGATGAGGCCACGAAAACGCGGTTGTCTCGTCTCTATCAAGCGGCCTGCTTTTTGCCACTTGGGCTTTATCGATCGACCAAGCTGGGCCCCACACCGCGTCTTAAATCAAAAGGCGTTGTCTGCTTCACTCGTTAGTGTCCGGGTTAAATTACAGATCCCTTTCAAGGCGGTCCTTTTCTCACATTGGCTGTCTAATACCTGGCCTCCTCCTCCTCCTTCATGCTGTTCACACCCTTTTTTGTACAAATTTTTTTTTGTTTTTGTCCCAAGGCATAATTTTGTTCTTGTCGGCGAAAAATCCGAGCCGAGCCGGCTGCGTTGTTAAGACCGAATCGTGTGTGCCGTCCAGTGCGCATTTACAGAGTTAAAAGATTTTGATGTTACATAATTGAATTTTAATATTTTATATCATGATAGCTGTTCCTCGCCGACAGTGATGAATATCTTCTGTTACTGTGGAAAAATAAAAAAATTCTCTACATATTAATCATATTCGAAACTTGAAAAGGAAAAGCCCCTAACATAGCCTCTGCAAAAATACAATTGTTAAAGAGATGATTCCAGCATCTTTATAAGTAGTTAAAGCATGTCTTTATTTTTAAAGTGTTCGAGACAAAAGTGCTTTGCATAACTGTCATAGCCAGAACGCAATCATCATTGGCCTACCTCTCAATCAATCTTACTTTTTGTGCTTCAATTGGTTAAGAAGGATCTATCCAGTCCTTTTATACGGCTTATTTTATATAAGTACTTCGTTTCCATGTACAAGAGATCAAAACCAAATAAAATCATCACAAAAAACAAATCCAAAAACTTGAAATAAATTAATATATTGCCACATATTTAAAGCTCGTTTAATACAGTTTTCTCATAATAACTTCTGTAAATAGAGATGTTGCAGCTCTCATGAGGTGTTTTACAAAATTTCTCGTAGTTGCAACACCTCATAACCGCGATAACGTATAATAACTTTTAAAAATTTATCTCACCCATCATCGAAGTATCATAGTTTTAGGACAAACAATAACGAATCAACAAATTAAAAGGCTTTATATATAGCACATGAATACCCGAGTTTGACACATCGACAATTATATCGGATACTTAAGTCCCGTTATGCATTGTATATCTTATTGTTATTACAACCATAATTGATTCCATATCATTAATGTTCTTTTACAAGAAAAGAAAAATCATGAATGTTCATTGAACACTCGTTAAACAATTAATTAGCAAAAATTTATAGTTTTTTAATGCACTAATATTTTTGTTATTGTGTGATATCAGTGTTTTGAAGATTAAGCTATTCTATGTTAAAACAGAAGCTCGAAGACAAGTTCTGTATTTTTTTTTTTTTCATTTTTCTGAAATATAGCGTAATTCTAACGTCAATCCTTTTCAATTGAGATGGGAGAGAAAAAAAAAAAAAGATAAAAAGAGGATCACATAAAGTCAAACAGTGGTACACCTGTAAATAAGCCCTCAAACCAGGGGCACATGTACATCAGCTGTCACCTTTCTTTAAATTCCAGAGTCCCCCCAATCTTTCTCATTTTCCTCCTCCTCCCTTCTTCAACCCACAAAAACACCTGCAAAATTCAGAGAAAAATACAAAAAAAAAAAAAATGAGAAAAACGACCGGCTCGGGCCAGCTCTTCCGAGGTTTACTCATCGTCATTGCCGTCTGCCTGACCCTGTCCGCCCGCCCATCGGCGTCCTCGCCCCTCGATTTCGCCGCCGTCATGCCGTACTCTGCTGGCGAGTGCCGGGGCTCGATCGCCGAGTGCTTGGCCAGCGGCGCAGGCGACGGTGAGTGGGGGGAGGAGCTGGCGATGGACTCGGAGACGAACCGGCGCATCCTGGCGGCGACACGCTACATCAGCTACGGCGCGCTGAGACGGAACGCGGTCCCCTGCTCCAGGCGCGGCGCGTCGTACTACAACTGCCGCGCCGGCGCTTCGGCCAACCCCTACTCTCGCGGGTGCAGCAGGATCACGCGCTGCAGGGGCTGAAGCGGAACGGAGAAGGTTAAAAGGAGTTTGGTTTTCTTTTCACTGGAAAATTCTGTATTTATTATTTCCTTTTTCATATAAGTTTAAGTAGGAATTTAATGTGGGTTTTTCGAATTATTGGAATAAGGGAGCGTATTGTTCGTAGGAGGGTATAATTGGGTTTTCCTCTTTGGTGCAACTTTTCTATATATACAATATTTTTTCTTATTCTAGTGTAAAATGAAGCGAATGCACATTAATAAATTTATATATATATATTGTCAAGGACGCAGTGATTAATTGATCAAAATGAGAGCAAATTTCATATATCTTTCGTGAATTTTTTCAATTTTGTTTGTTAGATATAATATACAATTATCACAGAATTGCTCTGTTATGGGGGATGTCGACTAATAAAAATTTACCTCTTTGATATATTGATGATATAATAGGGAAGAGTAAATGAATTGTTATAATGCAGTAAAAAAATGCTGCAAAATTTAGAGAAAAATATTTTGAGGTTTGAAAGATTAAAATAAAATCATCTAATGACGAAATATTTGAATTATTACGTAATGGAAAGGAAATTACTGCCAAAATCTGGAGAAAAATATTGAGGTTTGAAATCTCAAAAATTTTAGTATTGAAAAATGTGAAAGTTCACGTGGGGTCTCTCCTCCCCAATTAGAGGATACAATCTGATCCGACCCACCTCGCCGTGCGGTTTGGGAGATTTAGGGCGAGAAGGAGTTAGTCCGACGATGCAATAAAGGAAGCGCGGTAGATGAGCAAGCAACATAGGGCATTAGAGCTTCTTGAGTCCCTCGATTTCAAGTTCTTGGCATTGATGAGAGCAGAAGCCTTGATCAAAGAGGTTTTCCAATTGATTTCTACAATGCGTTTCTTTAACCGTTTTCAAAGAAAATGATTAATTTTTGTTCGTTTGGTAGTTTAGGGAAAGTGATTTACTTCTTATTAGAGGAGAAGTCGTTTTTGCTTAATCTAAATTTGTTGTCTTCGGTCCATCGAAAACTAGGGATTAACATGATTTCAGAGTAGAACCGGGAACCTGAGAACCGAATTGATAGAAATACGGTAGGTTTCAGATTTCATGATATGCAATGTAAGTTTCAGGTTCTAAACATTGGGGAATCGATTTTGACGGGTATGATCCAGGTTCCACCTCATGGAGTGGAACCTAAAACTTGGAACCTCGGACAAGTCATTGTATTTTTCATCTTTTATGTCTTTGAGCGGTCTTGCGGTATTCCATGGCGTCCGATGATGAGCGTATAACATGGACCAGTAGTCTGAGCTTCCATTTCCGGTTATATCCATGACTAAATTTTTTACTTTGTTAATGTTTCATATTCTTCGCGTGTCTAAACATGAGTTATGGTCAGTGAATTGTAGAATTCAATGCAATCGTTCAATTAAGAATGGAAGTTGAACAACCAATCCTAAAACTTGTGACATAAGAAGTTTCAGGGTATGCATGGTAGGTTCCAGGTTTCAAAAAATGATGAACGGATTTCGACGAGTAGATTCCAGGTTCTAGATAGAACCTAACCCGCTCACCCTTATAGAAAACGTTTTTCGTGAATCGATTAGCTTTTCGTCGTTCAAATAACTGGAAATTCGGAAAATAATTTCTCGAAACGGTTTTTCTTCAAACGAACGGACCGACCCTTAATGGAAAATTAGTTCGCAGAAATTATAAAACGGGTTTTGTTAAGCACGCTTTATTTGAACTAACTTGAAAATACGCTTAAGGCGTAATCTACACGGCCGGTTTCTCTCGTCTTTTTCCTAGACATGTGCTTAAGATGATTAACCGAGCCTTACGGAGGAAGCTAACTTCTCTTTTGATAATTTCCGGAACACTTAAATTTCTCGAAAGACCAATCGGATTTCCCCAAATTGACGCAACAAATTGCGCACTCAACTCGCGCATTACTATGATGTCTGCTCGATCTCCACTCGACGGAATAATTACATTTGACTTTGTCTCCCCACTCGTCATACGTGTTTGCCACGTGGCATTCAACTCCTCGTTCTTATTATACGTGGCCATGGGCGAAATGGCCCTCGTCTCTAGTCATGCATTTGCACTTTCTACGTCAATTTCATCATCGCTGTGGAAAAACTCTCGAGAAAGACATTATTTCCGTCTCCGATCACGACGCAACCCAGGGAAAATTGTCGGAATAATTCTAAAGTCTCTCTTAGGATGTCGATTCAGTCTCAAATTTTCAAATTTTATCAATTTAGTCCGAAATATTTGCGTGAAATTGCAACGCAATCCTTCCGGTCAATTTTCCCTGGAGTTCATTGACGTGGCGATGCGTCTCGTAGGACGGCTGGCAATGACTGGACCGCTACATCGGCGATATTCCCGACGAAAATTAACCAAAAGGGTTACATTGGATTTTTTTCATGCAAAGGTTTAGGACCGAATCAGTACAATAAAAAAGTTTGTAACTGAATTGGCATCCGAGCAACATGTTAAAGATTGATTTGGGTAATTTTCCCACACAACCTGTATACATGGTTGAATCACACGTACTCACGCTCCTGGATCGAGATCATCTCTCTACATTCTCATCAGTCATCTGATTTAAACAATTCTCGAGTGCCCGTCGAATTACTCGAATTCTTCAACAAGCGTCCCCAGATTTAGATGCATCGGGCCGTCACTGTTGATATCACATGAGAAAAGGTGTATTGTTTCTCCATCCAATTGCCTCTATGCACATGCAGGAGTCGCCACGGCGAAGACCCTTTTGCAATAAAGAGTCATAGTTCACAGAGTGGCATGTCTCCATTTTCAACCGTAAGCGCACTCCTATTCCATGCCACTCTTTAAATCCAGCTTCGAAAAAGTTACCTCTTTCGGATCGATTTGCCACCGAGTCAACCTATCTTAATGACACTTGTCTCTTGCAGGCCATCATATTTTATCCACGTTAGAAGGTCCAATGCAAAAGATAGACGGGGATGCACAAAAGGGTAAGTGACCCAAGAACCAAACAAGATATTTTATTTTTTTGGCAGGTTGGGTTTTGGCAATAATGGTGCTCAACAAAGAAGCTCCAGCTACATGGAAAACAACATCTGGAGGATTCTTCGGGCTATTCATTAAATGAAAGTGCTCGTGTGCAGTCACGTAGGCGCCTGTAAAAGTTTAACTCCAAAATGAGCCATATCCACCTCTTCCTGTGAAGGCTCACGGCAGTTCACACGTCCCTGTCAATTTCGAGCTGCACGCGCCATGTTGCCAGACATTGCAAGTGCACGAGGACCACCATTTGATGGGACGCCAATCGCTTTCCCCTCTAGAGAGCGAGAGAGAGAGAAAAAAAAATTTGGATAATTATGGTGCATGAGAATCCGATTCCACATGGATTATCAGATGGAGCGGGCATCAGATTGGATCCACCTAATCTAATAAGTCGTGTGAGCTTAGCCGACACGAGAGTCCGATTTATCGTGAATCATCAAATGAAGCAAGCCTCACATGGGACCCACCTAATCTAAGGTTCATGTGACCTGAGCCGACAAACATCGTGTACAGACAATAACAACCCACCTCCCCCCGTCTCTCTACATGCCCATGCTTATTCTCTACTTTTAGGTAGTGATGTTATTGTAGCATGAAATATATAAGCCTATTTTGATACAACCCAGGAAGAATTATGAAGCTCTGTCCAACCAAAATTATGCTCTCTATTGCATTGTATTGGAGATAAGAAAAAAAAAAAAAAGATCGTGTTGTATAACAATCTTGGCAAAATATAACCATTACGGCGATGACCGCTATTGACGAGGGTGACCACCACCTCAATGGTCACCTCTCACCTTTGCTGTAGTGGCCACCGTGACAACAGGATCTGAGTGAGAGAGAGAGAGAGAGAGAGAGAGACGGGCGGGCGGTTGGGAGGGGAGATCTCGGGCATCACGACCACCGCCCTGGTCGCTTGCCAATCGTGACCTACGATGATCGCCAGCTATGCCACCGTTTTTATCGATTGTGGCGCCAATGCTAAGGGAATAGGAACCTCATGTTCCTTTGGCTTTGTTTTTACATTGAAGATTTTGTAGTAGTTTTATGCAGATTTATCCCATCTGAAGGACGACGCCAAACGTGGGACAGGATAGTTCTTATCTCTGCTCTCGAGCTCTCGATCTCCGGGCATTAGGTCACAAACAAGGAACACGAGTCTGCTTGGTGTGTTTTCCTTCTCATTTCTAACTCCACTTATCAGCAGAAAAGCATCAAGGCATCCCAGCAATTAAAAAGGATACCCAAAAAGGTTGAGCATTTGAAAAAGCACAAGACCAGCACAAAGAATTCTAGAACAATTCGAGCAGATATTAGACTCCGTTTGGTTTGCGAAAAATATGATGTTTTTGAAAAATATTTTCCGAAAAATCATTTTCCAGAAAAATGACGATATTTTCCGGTGTTTAGCTAAGACTTAAAAATGAATTGGAAAACTATTTTCATCGTTTGTCAATGGATTGATTTTCCTAATAAGAATTAATAAATAATTCGATTTTTTAATTTTTATTTTTATTTTTGAATAAAAATTATTTTTTATTTTAATTATTTTATTTTTTAATTACTTTCTTTTTTTTTCTCTTTTTTTTTTCCTTCTTCCTTCTTTAATTTCTTCTCAGCTGGTCGCCGGCCACAAGCCAGGCTCGGCCTTGAGCGAGACCGAGCCTCGCTCGCTCGAGGCTAAGGCTTGGGTCGCCAAGCCTCCAGCTCATCGGCCCGCGTGTCATGGCCGATCGCCGGGCGACCGCTGTCGCCAAGGTCCGCAATCGGCGGAGGAAGGAGTAGCAGGCGGTGGAAGGAGGAGGAAGAAAGAAAAAAAAATGAAGAAAAAAAAATAAAAAGATTAAAAAATAAAAAAGAAGATTTTCGAATTTTTTAAAATAAATAAATAATGAAAAAAATAAAAAAAAATAAAGAAAGGAAGTGTGAAAGAAAGAAGGAAGTAAAGATGAGGAAAATATTTTCCTCTTTCAAAATGAGGAAAAAAAAAATTCTCATAAAATGTTTTCCTCTTTTCAAAATGAGGAAAATATTTTTCCCACTTTTGAAGGGGTTTTTTTCATGGGTGAAAAATATTTTCCTAGACTAGCTTATTTTTCGCGAACCAAACACCGGAAAATCCGAAAATCATTTTCCGGAAAATTATTTTTCGTAAAACAAATGGAGCCTTAATTCGGTTTCCATCAATTTTTTTTTTTAATAGGGGAAACACACTTTACCAATCGCATCGAAAGCTTCGGACTCTTTAGAGAAAAAAATTGGAGTGAAAAGTTGAATCTCCGATTCTATCGTAGAACCGAACAGGCTCTTGAACAAGTTTGCTTTTTCATTAGGAAAAAAGTTTGACTCACCAAGGGGAGTTAGCCTACATTGGGCGCAGATTTTGCAAATGAGCTTTGGGCCTCTAAAAGCCATTGCGTCAAAACTAAAGTGTTTTGCAAGAAAAATTCACAGGCATTTAAGCCGAAGCTGATATTTCCAAAATTCCCTTGGCCCAATGTAAGTTCCACGTAGTTTAAGCTTTGAACATTTTTCAGAATGCTAGTGAATTTTTTCTTCTAATTTTGCCCTCGCTAGAATTTCAAAATTCCGGTTTTATCCTCATCAAGATCGGCAACGCACGACGTTGGTGGCGGGAGTTGGAGGAAACAAGATCTTCCAGCTTCTTTTCAAAAGAGGAAAGGCAAATTGAAGTGGAATAATTCCAACCTTTAGGAGATAACCCTAGAACTGACGGGATCACCTCAGGCCGACAGGGCTTATAGGTCGGGCCTAACTTGTTAGCTCGATTCTACCTCATTAATAATAATAATAATAATAATCCATCTACGAATTTGTCGAGCCGGGCTTTTTAATTAAATAGCTTTGCTCGGTAGACCCACTCAAAACTGTTCTTTAGGTCCATTTGGCCATGGTGGGCCTGGTTGGGCCCATGGGCTGCTCTGGCCCACGAATGGTAGAGCAGTAAACTAAAGAACATATTAAGCTCCTAATATTTTCAACTTACATTGCACCTTGAAAAAACCGCATGAAATTAAGTCATCTAACCTTAAAACTTACTAAGAAAGTGGAGTTAATAATTGAGTCAGACAATCTCACGGTGGTAAAAGCTATATGCAATCCAAGTTTTGCTCCATGGGAGATTCGCGTACTTCTCTCTGACTGCTTTGACTTGCTCCCGATGTTCCCGAAGCTCCGAATCCAGCACTGTAGAAGAGAGTCTAACTTTGTTGCAGATTGGGCCGCCAAAGCCCATAAACGCAAGTCTTTACCTTTTGATTGGGTTGTTTCACCTACTCAAATTCTTTTGGACTTGTTATGTTTTCCCTTCGTTTTTTCTAGTTGAATGAAAGTTCTTCGTTTTCGACCAAAAAAAAAAAAACCTTAAAACTTACTAACTTGTTTGTGTCGAATGTAAGAGACATGTCGAACTATAGCAACAGAACCATCAGATAGAGAATGGTTGGTCGTGGAGCTACTATTGCCTACACACATGCATCTTAACCGTCGGACCATGTGGATAAAGCCCACATGATCCAAACTATTTTTTGAAACAAAAGAAAAAATGTACCAAAAGGGTATTATAGATATCTAATATAATCAAGTCCCCATATCCATAATCTCTGATTCTTATAAGTAAAGTAGATAAATTATGCTTAGATATGCTTATTTTATTACATAATAAATAAAAGGAAAATGCTTCCCTAACAGTACTGTCAGGAACTGTACAATCTCAACGTAGACCCACACACCATCATCGCGTGTTTTGCATAAAGCACTCACTGATTGGGAGATTGTGTGGTAAAAAATAACTGACAGTACTGTCACACTGTCAGGCTAGCAGCTTCCTAAATAAAATAAACATGCAAGAAGACTGTCGGTGCAAAAATCATAGGATGTTTCCACTTCAGTCTGTCGTGTCTTCATCTTAAATTACCAATTTCAAGCTCGCATGGATATTGCTAGATACAACTGCTTGATTGAAACCGGTTCCACATCTTCTGCGTAGGTTTTACCTTATCCTTTTACAAGCAACGACGGGCTCTCTTATACACGACCCCTGATAAAGCAACTTGTAAAAGGATAAGTGAATATTTTTTAGGAAAATGCTTTACACCCATTTCTCGCGAAACAAACGGAGCCTAAAATTGACAGTGGATCAAATCTTAATAAGGCCACTCGATCCGAGATCTTCTCTATTATTTCGATCCTGCACACCCAAGAAAAAAGGGTACTTGATCAAATCTTAATGCATTGAAATTGGTAAGTTGACAAAACATTAGACCCCACATGAAAGAGAGTAGCATTTTGTGCATTTATCTTACAGATTATAATACTTACGCACTTAACAGTTATTAGCACGACAAGATACGATTACAATGTACCATATGAGAATACAACTTGACCTCGACACAGAACTGAGATATATGGGTTCACGTTACTTGTATTTGTGGAAAACATTTATTCACACTCAATTTAATTCTTATCTATTGTGCATATTTTCTTAATTTCTTGACAACAAATTAACGATATAAACTTTTCCATAGAAATTGTATTTGTGTGAAAATTTTGTTCGCTTATCCTATATCAATTTGCTATTTATCAAGTCACCTATGTGTTTCCAAACTTATCAAGCAAGAAGACAACCCCCTTTTTTTTTTCTTCAAGAAAATAGTTTATAGGCAGCATCGGTTATGTAAATTATGGATTTTAAACAAGTGACGTCTTGAAAATTTTCACAAATATCTTTTGAATTCTAATATTTTCTTCAAATTAGACAATATGCTCAATGCATATTGGTCATGTCCCTGGTAAAGACAATAGGCACGATTTAACGATAGATTGTTGCCAAATACCAAACATTAAAAAAAAAAAAAAACCCTATGAAAATACGAACTCTTCACTAATATATAATTTTTCTGCTTTTTAGATGATGCACCTCTATTAATCTTACAAGTAATTTAGCTGAAATAATTATATGTGTTAGGGTTCTTTTCATGCCGAAAGCACGAATTTACCACTTGTATAATTGAAAATACTTCGACGAAGCATGTTTAGGGCAAGGAATTATGGCATGCACTTGGAACAATAGGCTGAGTGCATGTAATCCTGGATCATATCGACCCATCAGGACGGGACATTATTGATCTAGAGGTGAGATTTAAAAGAACAAAGGTGTTTGATTCTTGATCTCAACGTACAATTGTTGAGATGACTTTCACTATATAAAGATATTACAAAGTATTACATAAGTAAATAATACAACAATGGAAAAAAATAATAAAGGGATAATCATATTACAAAAGTTGTCAATCCCTTGATTCTAGCATCTCCAAGAATCAGCGCTTGTGATTTTGATTGATATCTCCAGATTCTTCTCCCTTGATTGATAAATCAGTACCTTTACCCCTCCTCAAATTGGGAATGGGAGAATCCCAACTTCCCAATTTGCGACATAAGTTTCCAAATGTATTCCTAGATGCCGCGACCTAAAATTAAGGGTTTCCAATTTCACGTTAATGGATTACCAAATTAATTAATTAGATTAATTAACTTAGCTCGAACTCTCCCAAGTTCTACCAAATTGTGACATATGGTTCAAATGATTATCTTGCAAACGATTTTTAATTTTTTGGAACCATCACTAATCATTTTGAAAGGATGATTAGAAACCTAAATAAAATAGCGGGAGAAAAATATTTTATTTTTTATGAACTAGAGATTTTAAGTGGACCTGGTTACATTAATTTTTCAATTAATGCCCTTTCGGTACCAATTTCATGAAAAATGTTCAATTTAGCAATTTTGATGAATTTTGACTTGAAGTTCAAAGGTTCAAATTTTTTTTTGGGGGGTTTTCTTTTTATGATTTTTTTTATTTTTTGTGTAATTTTCGAAATTAAAAAAATTGGAAAATGAGAGCAAATTGGTTCAAGATTATCTTAGAGGTTTTGGATTTAATTTGCATTAGTCCCCAAAAATTTTAAGAAAATCTTTTAATCCTATGTCCACATTTTTTAAAAGTTAAGATGGATTCAAAAAGGTTTTATCTATTGAATGTGATCCATCAGATAGGATTTCTAGAAAATCATATCTTATAAAAAAAAAACCGACAAGACGTGATTTTTAAGAAATCATATCTTACTAATTTATTTATTTTATTTTCTTTGATTTGTGAGATGAATTTAAAGATGAACCATGAGAATCTTTGTTTTTTTTAATTTTTATTTTATTTTCTTATGTGAATTTAAATTAAAGTTACAAAGCTTTTAATTAAAGATAATTACCGCTATTTCTTTCGAATTAAGTTTCGATCTAAAACCTTATAGATTGACCCTAAAATTTGAAATATCCGCTATGGAAATAATTCTATCTAAAGCCTAATAGATAGACTTATTTCCATGTATGCGGTTGCGGATTAGGAGATTTTCCTAATCGATCATATGTTTAAATATTTTCGGGTATCTTGAGTATCTTCAGAAAATTTTCAAATTATCACAAGAATATCACAAAATCCCCAAAATATTCACATTGAATCACAATATTTCCAATTTGTGCACCAAGATTTTTGAAAATATCCCAATGATCAAACTTAAGATGCAATTTTCCAATTTAGGCAATTGAATATTGTTGACACCTGATTTTTTATCATTTTATTTTTAGAAAATTAATTAAAAATACCATAAAATTTCATAAAATCACAAAATCAACTTTGGAAGCCTTGGCCAAGCCTCAGGAACCAATTTTGAACAAAAAATGTTTTTTGAAATTTTTTGACTTTTTTAATTTCTTTTTATTAGAAAAATGACCAAAAATCAAGAAAAAAGTATCCGTGGCCACAAAAATATGAATAAATAGCCAATATTTATATTTTTTATTTTATTTTCATTAAACATAACCCCAATTTGAGCCAAAAATTACATTTTGTGTCCTTTTAATTTTTATTTTCAATATTTCCAAGTCATGACATTTGTCTCTAATACCTCATATTGCATTTTAGTCCAATTATTTGCGAAATTGAGCAATTTTGGCAAAAAGGACTTAACTTCACTTGTTTTTTTCAATTTAATCCCTAGTTTTCACTCTAAGTGCAATTAATCATTTTTTAGAGATGCCCATGCAAATCCAAGACCACTAACCTATAATTTTCATCATAATCCATTGGTGGGGTTGAATTGGTTCGATTTTGTCATTTAGGGTTTGGATTATTCAAAAATCATTTTCGGGTCAACTTGGGATTTGGGGTTTTCGCACCAAATTAAGTCATTTAATCTCAAAAACACTCCTCGTACATGAAAAACATGTTGTAAAACCCAATTTCAGCGTCAATTTTGTGAACTTTTGTCATCTTTAGGCCTAATTTGGCGAAATTCGAGCAACCGATCAGCCGGGTCGGGTGAATCCGACCTGGCGACCTGGTTACTATTCATCTTCTTCCCCAAATACTCAGTTTCGCACGCCAAGAAAAATTGACCAAATTGAGCGCCAAATCGACCCAATCGACGATGCCAATGCTTGGGCATTGTAGGCCACTCAATTCCGGTTCCAATGGGTCCACTTTCACGGCTTGGTGTCAACAGAGGCGGGACGTCCAGCCCCATTTCCGCCGCCGTGCGTGCCCAAGGAAGAACCAGATGATTTTTAGCAAAATTTGCGACTAATTCAGGTGACCCATGCCACGTACTCCCCTCAACCTCATTCCAGAACATTCCCCTCCTCGTTTTGACATTTTGTGGGCATAGAATTGGTACGGAAATGGGCGAGCTGGCGTTCAGTTGTGAAAAAAAAGGACAAAAAATGCTATTGGGGGAATATGGTGAGCTGGTCATTCTGGTACAGAGAGAGAGGATGCGTACGAGGGTGAGGAATACATGAGCATAAAAAGAGAGAGATAGGATAGAGGTCGAGGGGCTGGAGGAATTCGAAAACAAGGAGGCCATGGTCTATTGTGGTTCATTTTTTCACTAACGAAACAGTGAGTTTTTGAGCGAGAACAGAGAGGTGTGAGAGCTTCTTGAGTGACCCGAGAGCACCAGCACACCACCTCCACCATTCATAGTAATCTCCAGACCACTGCCGACCCCCTTGCCGTCGTTGGCGCCCGCCCAAAAAGGTGGGTGAAACCCCCTTTCCGAACTCCCTTATTCTGAGTTTTTGTGTTTGGTGGGTTTGGCTCCGTTTGAATTTCGTATCAAACGGAGTCATACCGACCACTCTCATGCATTTCTCTATGCTTATATACCCCCATTCGCATGCTTGTGTGTCTCGGTTTCGCTTGTAGAGCCCCGGTTTAGTGTTTTTCTTATCGCATATCATGTGTTTGATAAAAATATCTTGGGTGGTTCAAACCCCCGACTTCGGATCTGTTTTTCGTTGTTGTTTTGCATGTTTTAATGGCCATGTCTGATTCCATTGTGTTCTGTGTGCATGTTCTCCTTCGTCTCATGTGTTTTGAGAGTCATTTTTGCTCAACGTCGTTCCTTATATGGAACACTTCGCATCGGTATGTCATTTTTCCATCGGTTATGATCGAGGCGTGAGATAAATCCCTCAGAAGATGCCTCTGTGAACTATGGGTGTCAGTGCTTGAAATTTTCTAAGTGTTGAGGTTGTGAGCAGTTCAAACCCTCCACTTCGGGGTTGGTTCTCTACGTGTTTTCATGCGTTTCCAAAGCCGTTTTTTTGTTTGAAATCATTCCTTGCATGTAATACTTCGCGTCAATGTATGGTTCTGCTCTTGATTAAGTCTGAGGGTTGAGATAATCACCCATGAAAAAGCCTTAGTGAGCTGCAAAGTTAGGGCCTACATGGCAACCATTCTGATTTTTTGATTCTGTTCCATGGAACAAAAAAGGATGAGAATCATGTTTGGTAACGTAAATGATTCTGATTCTATTCTGTTCCTGGGAACAGGTTTGGAGCAAAAACAAGAACAAAAAAAAGTTGATTTTGGAAAAAAGAATCACTTTTGAGAATTACAAAATAGAATGAAGTCCAAGATCTCTCACTTTCCCCTTTCACTTCTCTCATCACTTTTCCCTCGACCTAAAACAGAATGAAGTCTCATTTTAAAGAAAAATACTTAAGATAATAATAAATAAATAAATAATTCTAAAAAAATTCTAAAAAATCAGAAAAATTTCAGAAAATCCATATAAATAGAAGAAGCTTAGATTAGGCTAGTTTGACCTCATTTTCATAAATTTGGGCCTAGATTCTTCAGATTTCATAGATTTTTTTCTTTTTTAGGATAATCATAAACACCTTGGAAATTAAACCCAAAGCACATTTCTCTAAGTCCTTGGGGACTTCATTAGGATTTTATGATGCGATTTATCAATGGCATGATTCCTTGATTGCACACTTGATTTCATTAGTTGTGATTTGCCTAGGTTTAGGTACTTTAGACGTAGTCTAGTTTTAGAAAATTTGGAAAAAGACAAAAACAACCTGTGTGAATACTTAGCATTGGCTTACCTCATAAGTTTAAAAATGAATTGAAAATTTACATGAAACACGTTTAGAAAATACTCAACTTCGGTGCCGAAAAGGCGTCGGTGGAAACACCGACGTAACCAAGTTCCCGGACCCTAGATTTCTCTGGTTGCATAGAATTGAACGATTTCTCCCGACCATTCGATAAGGTTTTCTATCTACCTTCCTCAAAGATTGGTGGCGACTCTATTTGCATGAAGACATACACATGCCATCGATCACACTAAGATCAAATTTGATATTCCCTCTTTGCGATTTGATATAGACTTGGGAGGGCCCGAGCTAATCTGAAATCACACACTAACCCAACATGGCCTCTCCTTTTTTAAGCTTAAAATGACTTATTATGACACTGCAATTAGACGGAATAGCACGAAAAAATATGCAATATGAAATATGTTATATAAGAGAATCAATATGAATTAATCTTCAATTAATTCGAAATATAGGATGAAATTTCACAAAGTAACTACGTAATTATTTGACTTAAATGACAAAAATTGGGAAGAGAAATTATTTTCGGGAACAGAAATTTTGTGCAGTTACAAACGCGTTTCTCTTCTAGGAACAGAAATTTTGTGCAATTATCAAACATGTTCTGATTTTCTAAAAATCATCCAGGGAACAGAATCAGAAAAAATCATTCTAATCAGAATCAATTTTTAGGATCATAATGATTGTCATGCAGGCCATTAGAGGCCTGAGAATCTCTCTAAATTTGGGCTTGCACCCGAGCACTTTCACGATACTATTACGACGCATTCGGTTGACCATTTCCCGAGCCGTCGGTTGTTTTGGAAATCTGGTTCTACCTAGTTTCGCGTGGTATGAACCGTTTCCCTTGATTGTTTACGAGCACTGAGATAATCACCCATGAAAATGCCTCAATGAGCTGCAAATTTAGAGGCATGAGAAGTTGCGGCTAAAATTTGGACTTCAACTTTCACAGTCAACCGCATGATATTTTTTTTATTCAAATCTTCTGCTCAGATCACATGGATGAGACCTTTTTTGACTGAATGCCTTTGACTCTGAGTGGCAGAATAATAGAACAGAGACAAAATTTGCCTCTTGGCTCACGGCTTTCAACCTTCAACATTGGTAAGTCTTCATCATGAACCCGGCCATGGGATCTCGTCAGTGCCACCAAGACTTAATCTGGGTTGTCGTCTACTATGAAGGAAAAGAATCTCAGCTTCATCTTCGATACTAAGGTCTTCGAGTGACGGCAAGGACCACGACAAGGGACGGCCAATTTGTCGTCGGGATGAGGCGAGATTCGTCCAATCAGTAGCAACCATAATGATGGTCGACGGGATCGCAGAATTAGCAAATAGAGACGACACCGGAGTAGGCAGGGGATGGTCACCGGTCGAAGGAACAAAGAGGTGTGGCCATGAGATAATTCAAGGCCGTCCCTTTTTTCTCCCAACTACTCACGTTTTCTCTCCTTACTCTCTATATTCTGAATTTTCTGAAGAAGAGTTGATGATCTAAAACCTTAGACAAAGCCATGTATTTATAGAGCAGAGCTTTGCAAGTCGGGGGCTTTAGTTTTGTTAATTTAGCAAAATAGGTCCTAGGATTCAAATATAACTTGAATTAAATCCCGAATGGCCTAATTGCATAAATCACACTTAAATTCTCGACAATCATGATGGGTATATAGGGCCAGCCGAAATTCACATGATGTATGGGCTTATCGTGCATTTTTGGGCTCAAATTAGGATTTAATCGATGAATTAATCATTAAATTGAAAGCCTTTTCTATTAATTAAACTAGAGCGGGCTGAATTAGGCCCTAAGGCCTTAAAAATTTCGGCTCCTTCGCCTTTTAATATGCCTTAGCCGAATTTCACATTGGCTCGAGTTCGCAGTTTGTCAATTTAGGCTCAATTCTCTGCCGCCGGTCCAAATTGATGCAAATGCAATGAATGAATGATAAAATTAAGGATTAATACCATGAAAAACCCTAAACTGGTACACCTGTGACAAATTTATCCCAAACTATTTTTTTTTGCCACGAAAAATCCCAAACTGGTATAATTGTGACAAATTTACCCCAAACTATTTTTTTGAACACCAAAAATCCTAAACTGGTACACTTGTGATAAATTTACTATAAACTAATTTTTTTTACCATAAAAAATCCCAAGCTGGTACACCTGTGATAAATTTACCCTCAGTTAAATTAGGTTAACACCACGAAAAATTTCAAACTGATACACTTGTGACAAATAGAGGGTAAAAATCCTAAGCTGGTACACCTGTCAATTGCCAAGTGTCATACAACTTAGCACTTTGACGGTTAGATTTAACGAAAACTAACAGAGAGTAAATTTGTCACAGATATACCAGTTTGGGGAAATTGATCACAAGTGTACCAGTTTGGAATTTTTCATGATTAAAAAAATAGTTTGGGGTAAATTTGTCACAAGTGTATCAATTTGGGGTTTCTGTGGTATTAACCCTAAAATTAAATATGAATGAGAATTAATTATTTTTGGTAGGAATTAGAAATAAGCCCTGATTTTTTATGAATGATTTAAAAATGAATATCAAAATTTAGGTGTCAACACTAGATATGGGTTTTGTGAAGAGATCAACAATGTGATGCACAGACGGAACATACTTAGTCACAAGTGTTCCAAGAGCCACTTTTTCTCGCACATAATGATAATCTAATTCGATATGTTTAGTTCTTGCATGAAACACTGGATTGATCGACAAATAAAGTGCACTTATATTATCACAAAATAGTATCGGTGAACTTGAGAGGTGAATACCCAAATCTCTCAAAAGGAATAATATCCAAGTAATCTCTACAGCTGTCGACGCCATTGCACGATACTCTGCCTCGACACTGGATTGAGAAACCGTTCGTTGCTTCTTAGCGGTCCACGATATACAGTTGCTACCTAAGAAAGTATAAAATCCAGTAGTCAATCGTCGAGTCAAGGGACAACCTGCCCAATCTGCATCACAAAAAGCATACAAGTCCAAAGTTGACTTGGACGAGATTTGCATTCCTCGATCTGTTGTGCCGCTAATAAAACGCAAAATGCGCTTCACAATTTGAAAATGACTCACAATAGGTTGATGCATGAATTGACAGACAAATTGACTGCATATGAAATATCCGGCCGTGTAATCGTGAGATATCGAAGATGTGACGACCCCAAAACCCCAAGCAGTTTATCATGGATATTTTGAGATAATAACGAGATGACTGGGCTGCACATGATAGGTCTCGATTGGGCTAAGTATGTGAAAATTGGACAAGACAAGGACTACGAGAGCGCACCGACACGCAGGGGGCCACGTGTCAAGCACGTGGCCAAGGAGAGGACACGTGTCACTCAAGGACACGTGTCAGACGGAGAAGGATAGGTGGCCAGCCACTTGTCATGAAGTGGCATGGCGGTGCCACGTGGCCGCTAGCATGGGTGCCACGTGGTAGCACGCATGCTGGCCACGTAGCAAGCATGCACCGAGGCGGTCCACGTGTCACGCCGCATGCATGACACGTGGCAGCTGCATGTGGCCGAGGTGACACGTGGATGCGGCGTGGTTCGCCCGTCCGTCAGCTGCTTCTTCCTATAAATAGATCCTGACGTCAGTTCATTTCGCCATTCGATCGTCAGAACCTCTTTGGAACGCTCCCTCGTCCTGCCTCTCTCACACCCAAGCCCCTATGCCGCTCGCACCCCAGTCCATTGTCGATCGTTGGTATCGCCCGTCGTCGTCGTCGTCGTTTCGCCGTCAAAGAGACTAAGGCGAGTGGATTTCTAACTTTTATAGTCTGCATAGATTGACATTTGAATTATACGTCGATGGTTGGTAATAATATCATTTTCATGAAAATCTATTGATTCTTGAAATCTCGTTGGATTGGATTGACGATAGAACGATATGTCAATGATTCTTAATACGTTCATTTTCACGGAAACCTGTTGGATTCATGTTAAAGAAATCTCGCCTGTTATGCATGATTATTGAATGATTGAGATTTCTACTGGAAGAGGTGCCGAGAAAGGTCAATCGCATACTGCATGCTTATCATGGCATCTCATGGTGTTACTATACCCCGTGCAGCATGTAGGAAATCGAGATGCTTTCGATGTATTCGGAAATTGCCCATGCACTTCGTGCGAACTGGGATGATACCTCATGGAGCCGGAGGGGAACGAGATGCTTTCGATTGGTTAGGAAATTTCTCCCGCGCTTCGTGCTATCTAGAATACCTCTTGGGGAAAGAGATGCCGCATGAAAATTTATAAGCGAGGACGGTCTCTTGGTGAGCCGGCGGTTACATTGCATATGAAATCATGATGAATAGAAAGAAATAGATCATCTCGTTTGCATCTAAACTTTGAACTATTAATAATATGTATTCTGATTTAAATACTTGCATGCTATTGGGTTAGACGTTTATTCGCATGGCTTAAGCTCACTCTCGTTGACTTGTGGTTTTCAGATAGAAATAATGCCACGGGTTAACCCTGCTGTTCCGACCCTCTACTATGGCGTCCCTCGGGATTGCATTGCCTCTTGGGAGGAACACATTGATATGGACCACCCTGAAATCTAGTTTAAAAAATTGATAAGTACGTTATCCGTCAAGGTAGGTGTAGCTTCTGCCCTAGTCCTGTATCGTTTCGTGGCCCTGTATATCATTGGAGATGAACACGAGCTCTTGGGTCCCCTTCCCATGAGTTCGAACACTGGTAGTAGCGGTGCAGGGGGCGGATAGGCTTAGTTTGGAAATGGTACGGTGGGGATAAGGTTTTCGATGAACATGGGTGAAGTTTTCCAAGATCGACGCGAAATTTTGAATGTAAATAGCTGCGTTACGGTCTGTAGTAGTGGTTGTTTTGTATCCCGCGTCCCTTGGAAAGTAAATCGTACCGGAATGTAAATATATGGTATGGAATGGAAGGAAAATGTTGGAATCTGAATATTGTCCACATTCTATGATTGCATTAACTGATTAGTGGAACCCTATAAGGCCATGACCCTTAATAGGCGTGTCTACCAGATTGATTGGAGTTTGTTGATATACACTTGTATGCTGCATGGCCGCTTAATCTGTTCTATTTATATATACACTTACGCATGCGCCATCTGCATAACAAGATAAGATTAAAGAAGAGAACGTGGTCTAGAAACCCTTCCCAAAGAAGGTTGTGGCGGAACTGGGACGTCACAGCCGAGCTTGGTATCAGAGTAGTTCATGGAGTGATAAGGTGCGCTAGAGAATGAAATGTTTGGTAGGCACCTATACGATGAAAATTAGAAGTCTATGTGATTTGTGATTGTCACTGATTGGCAGTAGCAAAGGCTACTTATTTTGACTAACAGTGACTCTTGATGAAATATCGATTTCTGCTAACCGTTATGTAGAAAATTTAGGAAAATGGTGATATCAAGTGGATCTCATAGGACAACCGACGATGTCGCAGGAAATGATCATCGAGTTGATGGAATCCTGTAGGCACTCGCTACGATAGCAAACTTGATGCAAGAGCAAGTTAGGCAACAAGCCACTACAAATGCTGAGAACTGTGGACGCCGTATTCAGGAACTACTAGACGATTCCTGAGGCTGAAACCAAGTAAGTTCTCTGGATCTGGAAGGCCAGATGAGGCCGAAAAGTGGGTTAAGGGTATGGAAAGGATTTTTAAGGTATTAAACTATAGTGAGGCTGAAAAAGTTACTCTTACTGAATATCAATTAGAAGGAAATGTTGAACACTGGTGAGGAGCAATGAAGACTACTGTGTTTCCCACTGGTATAGACATAACTTGGAACAAGTTTGTCGAGGAATGGAAAGTACTTCTCAGACTGTGCTCGAAAATAAAAAATGGAAGATTTTATAAAGTTAACTCAAGGGAGCATGTCTGTAGATGAGTACGAGGCTAAATTTTCAGAACTATCTAGGTATACACCTAGATTAGTAGAAAATGGGGAAGATACAGCAAGGCGATTTATAGATGGACTGAGAAATGATATCAAGAGGCCGTTAGTACCTCTTGATATAAGGGATTACACTACCATGTATGGATGAGCTCAATTAGTTGAGCAAGCCCTAGCAAAGGAAAGGAAGGAAACAGAACCATAGGGTAAGCCGAGCCGCTTTACTCCCATAAACAGTTTTAACAAAAGACCTAGCTCATTTGGGAGACGTCCGTATGTTCCCAATAAGAGAAGCACTGGCAGAGATACGAGGGAAATGAACCCTGGACCGTCCGAAGAGGGAAGACAATATCCAGATTAGACCTGCCGCATCTGTGGTAAGGCACATGGAAATATGCCTTGTCTGAAGTGCTACAAGTGTGGACAGATAGGTCACATGGTACCAAACTGCCCACAAAATTTCCAATCACAAAGGAATAGCCAACCTCAAACGATAACTAACATGATGTCTTCTCAATGAAGCAATCAACGATCGCCAACTTAGGCAAGGGTCTATGTAGTCACTCAAGAGGAGGCGGAAAATTCTGAGGCTGTGATAACAGGTACGATCTCTGTAAATAATTGCAAAGCCTATGCATTATTTGATACGGGTGCAACGCATTCGTTTATTTCATTGAGATTAGTACAGACAAATAATTTAAATGCTAAACTCATGGATGTACCACTTAGTGTTGTTACGCCTATAAAGGATGCTATCTTATCCACAGTAATGTGTAAGGATGTTAAGATAGAAACAACTGGACAAGAATTGATAGCAAACCTAGTAGTACTGGCTATGTATGACTTTGATGTCATCTTAGGGATGGATTGGCTTCATAAACAAAGAGCCAAGGTGGATTGTTACTAGAAAGTAATACAGTTTAATCTACCAGACCATTCTAATTTCGAATTTATGGGAAACCGTGCGAATTGCACAAAAATACTTATGTCAGCTCTAGAAGCGCATCAGTTACTTGAGGATGGATGTACGTGTTATTTAGCAATTGTAAAGGATGAAGGCAAGGAAAGTGCCAAGTTTGAGACAATACCGGTAGTAAGAGAATTTCCTGATGTGTTTCCAAAGGAATTACCGGGTTTGCCACCAGAGCGTGAGATTGAGTTTTTAGTTGAATTAACTCCTGAAACAGAACCAATCTCGAGAGCTCCGTATAAGATGGCATTGGCAAAGCTGAAAGAATTAAAAGTACAACTACAAGAGTTGTTGGATAGAGAATTTATCCGACCAAGTGCGTCACCATGGGGTGCGCCAGTACTATTCGTAAAGAAAAAGGATGAATCTTTACAAATGTGTATAGACTATAGACAGTTGAACAAGGTAACCATTAAGAATAAGTATCTGCTCCCTAGGATCGATGACTTGTTCGATCGATTACAAGGAGTGTCTGTATTCTCAAAGATTGATTTGAGATCAGGGTACCATCAGTTGAAAATTAAGAACGGAGATATATCTAAAACGGCATTTCGAACTCGTTATGGACATTACGAGTTTTTAGTCATGCCATTTGGATTGACTAACGTTCATGGACTTAATGAATAGGGTGTTCAAGCCGTTCTTAGATCAGTTTGTAATAGTATTCATTGACGACATACTGGTCTACTCGAAGAACCCCATAGAGCACGAAGAACATTTGAGGAAACTATGAAATAAAAGTACCCTCAATTATTTGAAAGAGGGGAACATGAATTAAATTTCGAGAACGAAATTTCCTAAGGTGGGGAGAGTTGTGACGACCCCAAAATCCCAAGCAGTTTATCATGGATATTCTGAGATAATAACGAGAAGACAGGGTTGCACATGATAGGTCTCGATCGGGCCAAGTACGTGAAAATTGGACAATATGAGGACGACGGGAGTGCGTGGACACGCAGGGGGGCCACGTGTCAAGCAAGCGGCCAAGGAGAGGACATGTGTCACTCAAAGACACTTGTCGGGCAGAGAAGGACACGTGGCGCATGTGTCACGCATGCGTGTATCGCGACCTAAAATTAGAAAAACCTTAGGTTAACAGATTATCAGGTTAATCAAATTAACTAACCTAATTCGGACCCTCCTAAGTCCTACTGAATCGCAACTTAAGTTTATTTCATGGAAAATTAATTCAATTCGAAGCCGCGACTAATCATTTACGGTAGGTTGATTAGAAACCTAAAGAAATCAACGGGAGAATTAATTTATTTCCACGAACCAGAGAAAATGAGTCCAGAGACTTGATTACATTAATTTGGAAAAAATTAATGCCCTTCTCTACCAAATTTCATGAAAAATCCCTTTTGATTGATGATGTGAATGAAATGATTATTTCCCTTTTTTGGATTTTTGTGACATCCTCAAATTCGACCCTATTCTGGATGTAATGAAACGTTGATTTTAATCGATGCACTGTTAGTAATTCTCGCTTTGAATTGATCACTCATGAGAGACTAACCGAAGGGGAAAGGCTATTAAGGAATTAAGTACGCACGACCTGAGAACTCAACCACGGATTGATATTCGACCATAAGGATTGACGAGGGACGGTTGTGAGCCAGTATGGACCGATCGAGGAACGGTTATAGAATATTTCGTCAATAGTATACAATTGGATCGCGGGTAAATCCGCTTGACCATTGTATGGATTGCAAACAACCTGAAACCAATTCCTAATGATCGTGTACCTTAGAACTAGTGATTGATCCCTCGCAATTACATGACAACCGAGGTCGTCCATGGTTCGAGAAAGCTTAGATGTGGATTGATGTCGAATCAACCACGGGTCAAATACGCGTAGCTCCTAAAAGCCGCCCGTTAGTTTGAGATATTCTAAAGTTGCAATCGATCGATCTTGATCATGAATTAGAATCCGAATTTGGGTATCAAACCTTCAAGGATTTCAAGACTAAACTATTAGACGTCGCCTCATTGAACGATCTATTTATCGGTTCGCTCGAGACTCTCGGAAAAGGATTATTGCATCGAGATTTGAAGCCCGCGAGGAAGTCGGGCCGGCAAGGCCCATTGGGCCTCAAGCCCATTAGTGTTTGGCCAAGTGGGCCCAAGACCAATCCAAATGGGCCCAAGTAAGCCCATCTTAAACCTTTGAGCCCATTCAAGCCCATAAAGCATTACTAAAGCCCATTACTATTCATCAGCCCAAGTTAGATGTATACGGACCCGTACAAATACTAGCCCATATACGCGTATCGTATTTTTATACTATGTGTATATACGCGTATAATACTTTATACTATACTTTGAGAAATTACCAAAATGTCCTTGGTGAGAAATTACCATTTTACCCTTCTTGCATTTATGGATTTGAGACAAAAATAACATCATGGAAGAAGACTTTTGAGGCATGGAATTTATGAGTGAGATAAGATATGATCTTATCTTGCTTTTAGTAAATTTCAAGAGGAAAAATCTCATTTGATCTTGAATCTCTCTCTCCTCTCTCTCTCCCTCAACTCACGTCCACTCCTCTCTCCCTCCACCCTCACGGCCAGCCCCTCCTCCAGCCACCACAGCCCTATTTTGCAGTTGTTTGGCCGGCCAAAGTCACCGCCAAGCGCCGTCGTGGCCTCCCGTGGCCGTACGCCGCTCGTTTGAGCTTTTTCCGCCACCGAACGGAGCCCGTCGAGCCCAAAACAGCCCACGCCGGACTAAGTTGCTGCTGTCCGCCGTTCGTCGTCGTCTCATGTTGATTCCGAACTAAACCACGCGTAGCCCTCGCCGACGCCCCCGTGTCCTCGGTTTCGCTAACGGGTGAGTTTTCGTCCTAATCCCTTGCTTAGTATGTTAAATTTGATTAGGATATGATTAGATTAGACTAATTATGTTTAGTGATAATTAAGTAAGGATTAGTTGATAAGCTATCATGTGTATGCGATAAGCTATCGTGGTTTGGGCGATAAGCTATCGTGGTTTGGGCGATAAGCTATCGTGGTTTGAGCGAAAGACTATCGAAGTTTGGGCAATAAGCTATCGAGGTTTGATCGATAGGCTATCGAAGTTTGGACGATAGGCTATCGAAGTTTGGACGATAGGCTATCGAAGTTTGGACGATAAGCTATCGTGGTTTGAAGTGATAAGCTATCACTAATAGATGATAAGCTATTGCTATATAGGCAATAAGCTATCGGTTTATTATATATTTAATATTTTCTTATTAAATAATTAGATTTTTGAAAATTAAATATTATTGCTTTATTATTATTTTCGGGTAGTCCTAATATTAATTCGTGTTAGTTTATGCTCGAATTTATTATGCCGACATTGAGAATTGCTATATTAATTGAATTGCATAGCTAATTAAATTGAATGGCTATTTTCGATAAATGAATGGTGCATGTGATTCAGTTATTGCATATTGAGCATGAGAGTTACATTAGTGTGAGAGTTGCCCGAATAAGCCGAAAGACCCCTGTAGAGAGACGGGCGTGCCCTCAATTGGCCGTAATTGATCGAAAGGATAACTGCCCGGATAAGTCGGAAGACCCCCATAGAAAGACAGGCGTGCCCTCGTTCGGCCGTAATTGATCGAATAAGTAATACCTGGTTAAGCCAGAAGACCCCCATACAGGAACGGGTGTACCCTCGATCGGCCGTAATTGATCGAATGAATAATGCCAGATTGAGCCGGAAGACCTCCATGTGAGTACAGGCGTGCCCTCGATCGGCCGTAATTGATCGAATGAATGCCTGAGAGGCTGTAATGATTGAAAGACGTCTGAGTGTATTGATTGGTGAGAAGCTAAAGGGTGTTCAGTTTGTGTTGCGTACATATATCATATCATGGTTTAAGACATATCGGCTGTGTGTCGAGGCAAGGTTCGGTTGCTTATAATTGTATGATGATATGCTTGTGAATATCGTTTGGTGTTGCATGCTTTAGGTGCGTCCGAGCTGAGTTGACCTCCTAATCGAGGCTTAGGTCGTGGACTCGCTGAGATTTTATCTCATTGTTATTGTTAACCATTTTTTAGGACCCTAACGATGAAGAGCACTCTGAGATGGACGTGCGAGTCGACGTCCTTTTGAGTTGCTTGGAGTAATGTTAACCCCACCCCTTTGTTGTATGCCTGGTCTGCTAGGAAGCGGCCTAGTGATAGGCTTGTATGTTGTAATCTTCCTAGGGTTAACAGTAATTAAATAAAATGATCTTGGTTGTTAATATTAGTTGTTTCTCTTTTTGACTATTCCTATTGTTATGTTTGTCTGGGGAAGTATATCGTTTTCGCATGCGTTTAATTGAAAGATAAAAATAATGGGTCGGTGACGAGTGTTGGGACGTCACAACTTATCAACCGAGAAGGGATGTTGGCGCGCCGATGGGTACGGGGCGTGACAATTTTCTTTTTTAAAATGCAATGCAACTAAACTATATGACATGGAAATATGCATGAATTAATGACATGGCAAGATATGCTCTAAACTATATGATATGCAAATGACATTTTTTGTATTTTCGGATTAAATGACAATCATTATGAAAACATGCCTTAAAATACAATAACATCCAATTTAATTTAAGAAAATGATTTCTCAAAGTCCTAACTTAAATTAGATGATATTTATGACACAAAAATGGACTTTTGACGTGATTGACTATTAAAAAATGAGAGTTATTTTTTGAGATTTTTTATTTAATCAAACAAAAAATGAAATGCAAAGATTGAACAAAAATAAACAAAAATGCCCATAATATACCTTTGATTCCGAATTTTTCGATTAATTCACTCGTACCCAAAGGTTAGGGCGGAGGGAATTTATTCGCAATATACTCTTAGATTCGAGTCAGTAAGTGAATAAGGGTATAGAATAACATCGTCTCTTAATACAAAGGACAGACCACGAAATTCTATACAAATTGCCGACCCATTCCATAAGATCGTGGCTAAGGCATGCAATTTATTTTACCGAAGGGGCAAGGCACAAGGGAGCATATATTATGGGCATGTTTGTTTATAAATGTGCAAATCATATAATAAAAGAAAAATAAACAAACATGGCCAACTAAAAACAATGATGGACCATCTTATTTAAATTTTCAAAAATTTCAGGGGGATGGTCGAAATTGTGAGAGTGGGATCACCTTTCCTCATCCAAAGTTCAATTTTAATTTGAGAAAATTATCTTTAGGATTTACAAAAATAATTCAGATAATTCTCAAAAATCGGATAATTATCCAATTCAAACAATTCTCATCCATAACATCAAATAACCGCAAGAGATAAGATGATTATTCGAAGCAAAGGATATCCACAACAACCAAATACTATCCAATCAAGCATGCTTCTTTTCCGTAACATGAAAATATTATCAGACAACTCAGGATAAGATCATTCGAACAAACATGATGCAAATTCAAACCAAGGATATCCACCATCAAGCAATTCTGGCCAAGATAGAGCATACGTGCCAAAAATTCAATCTCCAATTCAATAAAAACTAAACAATTTTCACTTCTGAAAATTAGATGTTTTCCAATTAAAACAATCAATTTCCAAGTGATGCATATGGTTCAATCAATTTCATGATCCAATTAAGTTAACTCGAAAAATTCAATATTTTTTTTAGCGAAAGGGACTCAATTTTCGGCTCTGGCATTAAGTGGACAAAAATCTTGAATTTCTCAATTTTAATTGTAAAAATCGATGTGTTCAAAGGGGTCTAAGAACAACAATGCAAGTTACCAAGCAAACGAGCACGATTTAACAATCAAAAGTTGAGAAATTTACCTTTCTCAAAGCACAATTTCCAGCACGCGCGCAATTGGACGATTCGCCCGAAACAGCCTACTCTTTGGACAAATTCGTAGCCAATTGAGCCCTGGATTCACTGAGATTCTAATACCACACAACAGCTATATTAAGCCCCGAATAATGATGCAAAATTGGACTGATTAACCTCAAGACAAGGCTGAAAAGCAGCTGGACGACTGGGGCTTCAAAACTCGAACATACGACAACCGGAGTACGGCGGAACAACAGCTTGTTTGGCCGACCTCAAGGCTGATTGATGGAGCTCGGGGTGGCTGAGCAAGGTGGCAGCAAAGGGGACAGGGTCACCAGCGGCGGTTGGGCGGCGGCGAAGAAGGTGGTGCATCGAATAGTTGGCGAGAGGGGGTCTCGGTCAAGTCAGATCAAGGGAGGATTGTCTCGACCTTGGGGGAGACAATCAAACTCCTTAGCAACTCTGAATAATGCTGCTTGAGTATGCCGAAATTCTTCTATGTCGCCAACCTCGTTTGCTTGTGATGAAGGTCTCGTTATATAAAGCTCTAATTAGGCAATCCTTATAGGAGTAGGAGTTGCCGTGGACCGTCGGATCATAAATTCTAGTTAGAGTAGGATTCAATGACAACCGTTGGATAAGAAATTTTGATCCCGGAAGAGTCTAGATCAGATAAAACTCTTTGTTATCTAGAGCTTGATAGAGATAAAGTTTTGATTTTTTAGAACTCTATTTTCTGGATAATTATCTGAATTTATTTAATCCTTAAAGAGTCCAAATCCTTTGAAAGACCTCTAAAAATTTCGGCCAGAGGGATGGTGAAGATGATGGTGGCCGAAAATGGCTCCCTCCAATGGCTTGTGGTGACGTCTCGGGCTCGAATCGGGCCACAATTAATTAAATGTGTAATTAACTAAGGGCCTTAGATAACTAGATAATTAAAATTGGCTAATTTGAATTAAACTTGAGGACCAAACCCCTTAGGACTTTCGGCTCACTCACCCATGCCTTGGCCGAATTTTCATTTTCATTTCAAGCTTACTTGCGCAAATTTTCAAGCTCAAATCAGGCTCTTTCTAATCAAGATATGCATTTAATTAAGCCTTCTCAAAAAATAATTATTTAGCCAGCTCAATTAAGATTAAAAACATGCTCGAAGGATTTCAATTATGTCAGCTTGCCTTAGCCAAAAATTATGATGAACCTCAGTCCGGACCGCCTGTCGAATTAAGCTCAACTCTATCCGGAATGCAAAACGATAATTCATGACTAACAAAAATTAAATATGCAATCCATGAAAAATTATTTTCGTGAGAATTAATTCTCATTTTGTGCAATATATATGAAAAAAGAAAAATCAAAATTTAGGTGTCAACAGCATGACATGTGACTGGCCACGTGTCATGACGTGGCATGGCGGTGCCACGTGGCAAGCATGCACCAAGGCGGTACCACGTGTCACGCCGCATGCGTGACATGTGGTAGCTACATGTGGCCGAAGGTGACACGTGGATGACACGTGTCACGCCATGGTTCGCCCATCCATCAGCTGCTTCTTCCTATAAATAGATCCTGACATCAGTTCATTTCGTCATTCGATCGTCAGAACCTCTCTGGAACGTGCCCTCGCCCTGCCTCTCTCACACCCAAGCCCCTCTGCCACTCGCGCCCCGGTCCGTCGTCGGTCATTGGTATGGCCCTTCATCGTCGTCGTCGTTTGTCGTTAAAGAGACTAAAGCGGGTGGATTTCTAACTTTTATAGTCTGCATAGATTGACGTTTGAATTATACGTCGATGGTTAGTAATAATATCGTTTTCATGAAAACCTATTGATTCTTGAAATCTCCTTGAATTGGATTGACGATAGAACGATACGTCAATGACTGTTAATACGTTCGTTTTCATGGAAACCTGTTGGATTCATTTTAAAGAAATCTCGCATGTTATGCATGATTATTGAATGATTGAGATTTCTATTGGAATAGGTGCCGAGAAAGGTAAATCGCATACTGTGTGCAAATCGTGGCATCTCATGGTGTTACTATACCCCGTGGAGCCTGTATGAAATCGGGATGCTTTTGATGTATTCGAAAATTGCTCCTGCGCTTCGTGCGAACTGGGATGATACCTCGAGGTGTTGTGGAGGTTGAGATGCTTTCGATGTATTCGAAAATTGCCCATGTGCTTCGTGCGAACTGGGATGATACCTCGTGGAGCCAGAGGGGAACGAGATGCTTTCGATTGGTTCGGAAATTGCTCCTGCGCTTCGTGCGATCTGAAATGCTTCTTGGGGAAAGAGATGCCACATTAAAAGTTATAAGCGAGGACGGTCTCTTGGTGAGTCGGTGATTGCATTGCATATGAAATCATGATGAATAGAAAGAAATATATCACCCCGTCTGCATCTAAACTTTGAACTGTTGATGATATGTATTCTGATTTCAATGCTTGCATGCTATTAGGTTAGACGTTTATTCGCAGGGCGTACGCTCACCCTCGTTGACTTGTGATTTTCAGATAGAAATAATGCCACGGGTTAACCCTGTTATTCCGACCCTCTGCTATGGCGTCCCTCAGGAGTGCATTGCCTCTTGGGAGGAACACATTGATACAGACCACCCTGATATCCGATTTAAGAAATTGATAAGTATGTTATCTATCGAGGTAGGCCTAGCTTCTGCCCCGGTCCTATACTGTTTCGTGGCCCTATATGTCGTTGGAGATGACCACGAGCTCTTGGGTCCCCTTCCCATGAGTTCGGACACTGGTAGTAGCAGTGCAGGGGGCGGACAGGCTTAGTTTGGAAATGGTACAGTGGGGATGAGGTTTTCGGTGTACAAGGGTGAAGTTTTCCAAGACCGACGCGAAATTTTGAATGTAAATAGCTGTGTTATGGTCTGTAGTAGTGGTTGTTTTGTATCCCGCGTCCCCAGGAAAGTAAACCGTGCTGGAATGTAAATATATAGTATGGAATGGAGGAAAAATGTTAGAATCTAAATATTGTCCACATTCTATGATTGCATTAACCGATTAGTGCAACCCTATAGGGCCATAACCCTTAATAGGCGTGTTTACCAGATTGATTGGAGTTTGTTGATATACACTTGTATGCTGCATGGCTACTTAATCTGTTCTGTTTATATATACGCTTCCACATGCGCCATCTGCATAACAAGATAAGATTAAAAAAGAGAATGTGGTCTAAAAAGCCTTCCCAAAGAAGGCTGTGGTGGAACTGGGATGTCACAGAAGAGCTCCAACAATACTACGATATAGCGTAGGATCCGAAAATAGTGTTGCATCTGTACTAGAATGAGAGCTAGTGGCCATAGGTGTGGAAACCGGCTTGCAGCCCTCCATTTGTGCACGTTTAAGAATTGATAAAGCATATTGTTGTTGGCACATATAAAGACCACCAGAGAATATCTTAACCTCCACACCTAGAAAATAGTGTAGCCACCCCATATCCTTCATTGCAAATTCGCTACTCAACGTAGAGATGAACTCAACAAGCAATTTCAGATTATCACATGTAATGATCATATCATCTACATATTTAGAAGAGCTAAAATGCCATGATCCGATTTTTGAATAAGTAACGAAGGATCCGAAATTCTGCAAAAGAAATCGGATGCCAAAAGAAATGAGCTAAAGTGATCAAACCATGCTCTTGGTGCTTGCTTGTGGCAATACAAAGCTCTCTCCGGTTTGCAAACATAAGACGGATGATTTTTGTTCTCAAAATCGGGCGGTTGCTCCATATAAATAGGCTGCGATAAAAATCCATGTAAGAATGCATTTTTAACATCTAATTGTTTGATTGGCCAACCTTTAACAGTAGCAATGGTGAGGACCGTTCTTATGCTTCTTGGTCAAACAACAAGCAAGAATGTCTCAAGGAAATCTACTCCTGCTACTTGAGTATATCCTTTGGCGGCCAATCTTGCTTTTAATCTTTCTAATGTACCATTGGCCTTTAACTTAGACTTAAAAACCCATCGACATCCCACAACATTAGTATTTGGAGGACGTGGAACAAGAGTCCAAGTTTTATTCCGATGCAATGCCTCAAGTTCCTCTCTCATTGCCGCCGACCACCTTGGATGCTTTAAAACAGAGCGTACATTGTTTGGTTCCATCGGTATCGAGTCCATCATATGAAAATTGGCATATTTTGGATTAGGCTTCACAATACCAACACGTGCTTGAGTAACCATTGAATGATTTCAAGTGGGAGAACGTGCTACTGAAGAATCATGAAGAACATCCAAAGAGGAATCTTCATTTGTCAAATTGCATGGAGAATTAAGCGGAGCACCAGATGAGTCACCAATTTCAACATGACTTTGGCGAACATGTGATTCAACTCCATCAATGTTGTCTTCATGAGAATTATTATGAGCAGCAGAATTCAATAAGTCATCACACGATTGATCTGAGTTAGCAGAGGGCGCACCTTGTTGCAATACAAAGGTGAAAATTCTAAGTCAGACGCTGAAGTGTCTTCACTTGGCCAGCTTATAAATTCAGATATCTCCACTTTATCACTTTGATCCCGAAATAATGAGCTGGGTACAAGATAGGGAAATATGGTCTCATCAAAGATGACGTACCACTATATATAAATTCGACCAATCGGAGGATAGAGACATCGATATCCCTTATGGTGATCATTGTAGCCAAGAAATACGCATGGTAACGACTGAAGATCGAACTTATTCTTGGTGTAGTCCCTAAGATAAGGAAAGCACCTACAACCAAAAACTCGCAAAAAATTATAATCTGGTTTTCTTCCAAATAAGAATTCATAAGGTGATTTCATGCTTAACACCCATGTAGGAAGCCGATTCAATAGAAAAGATGCTGTTTGAAAGCTTTCGACCTAGTACTTTTTAGGAATTCTACTTCGATGAAGCATCGTCAAGCCAATTTCACATATGTGCCTGTGTTTCGGCCGGTAACTCCATTCTATTCTGGAGTATTTGGGCAATATACTTGATTAACAATCCCACTCCTTTACAAGTGGATCAAGAAATCTGCTCGGTTGAACTCTCCTCCTCCATCGGATTGAAAATTTTTAATATGCCATCCAAATTGCCTTTCCAAATATTTCTCGAAATTGAGAAAACATGCATAAAAATTAGATTTTTGCCGTAATGGAAACAACTAAGTATAACGCATATAATCATCCACAAAGCAAACATGATATTGAAACCTTTGAAATGACATTATCGGAGCCTTTCACCACAAATCATAATGTATCTTTTCGAAAGGCTTAGCAGTACTAGTTTTGGAAGGCAAAAAGAGAAGTTTAGGGCGCGCATGGAAACACTTTTGCTTCAGTAATCAACTTCTAGCCAGAAGTTGATTTTTATAGTTCTGCTTCAGAAGCAGAAGTTGATTTTTCTACTTCTGCTTCAGAAGTTGATTTCTGATTAGAGAAAGGCGTTTGATAACATAACAAAATTTCTGCTTCTCGAACAGAAATTCGTTTGGTAACGGTTGAAAATTTCTACTTCTGGAACATTATTAACACAAAATATTCTACAAAAAATTATTGATCCTAACCTAAAATGCATGTTATTCAAGAAAATTTAAATGCAAATACTGACGAATTTACGTATAATTCGCCAGTATTTGCATTTATGTAAATGCAGACCAAATTATGGGAAGATTGTATTAAGGAATATGATGGCCAAGCTCATATATTAACGCTAATAGCACGGGTAGTTCCGGTACGTCCTCTCTTGTGCCTCTGGCGTGGTTTATATTGCGATGGGCATAATACATGAATCTTTTTCATGCCTAAACCGTCTCTAGAAGCAGAAATCTACGGTCGTTGTATGTGCCCTGAGATCACCTAGATATTAATGAAAACTTGGGACATAAAACTATAATAATGATGAGCTTGTTTTGGCATGAAGGCATCTCTAGGCAGAAAGACAAAAGGCAAAACATGAGGTGTCATTATCTTTATCTTTTCAACCCAGCTTTGGTTTTCCTGATTTTTTTTTTTATAAAATAAATGGAGGGCATGAGATCACAGGCTCCATCGGATCAGAGAAAGGTGTTTTGGGGAAGCCGCACTCATTGTTGGATTAAACTAGACAAGTGAAGAGAGAGATAGAAAATCTAAGAGTTCATATAGATTGGAATATCTAACCTATCAATCACAATCAATAAAGATATGTGCGCAAATTAAGGAACCCAGAACATGTGGATAAAACGCATCAAATCAAAATATGGCACCCCTAACTAAGCCCAAAAAGCTTAGAGAAGGAGTGTTTGGAGGTTTAGAAGGAGTTGGGGACATTTGGAGACAATTTGTCCAAAAGGACAAAATTGTCTCTTTGAAAAGATTTGGAATCAAAATCATCAGAAATAGGGTTGGCTAGTTGAATGTGTCCATTTTCCAATTTCTAAGATTTTCTAGAATTTTTCTGGATTTTTGGAACGATTTGCCCATAGGAGGGCAAAATCGTCGTTTTAAGAAAGATCAGAAGTGAAAATCACACAAGACGGGTTTGGCCAGTCAAATTTCACGATTTCCCATTTTCAGTGATTTTTTGAAATTTTTCGAAATTTTCCAAGATAATTTGCCCATAAGAGGCAAAACTGTCATTTTTTAAGAAAGAATGGGTAAAATCATCAAAAATAGGATTGGCCAGTTGAATGGACCCATTTCCTAATTTTTGAGATTTTTGAGATTTTTTGGAATTCTTTTAGGAATTTTTCCAATTTTTTAGATTTTTTTATGAATTTTCCATTTTTAGATTTTTTTTAAATCATTTTTTGATTTTTTTTATTATTTTCCAAAAAAAATTATTATTAAAATAATTATTCGGACCGGGTCGGGTTGAGACAGACGAGCGAAGAGAGAGACGAAAAATATGAAAAGGGAGGGCTAAAAAAAATTTGACTTCTGATGATGAGAAGTAACTTTTTTTTTTACTTCTCAATAGTTCCCCAAAAATAGTTTCTGAAGTAAAAAGTTATTTCGAAAGTAGAAATATACAATTACAAACCAAACGAATTTCTACTTCAGAAATTGCATTACCAAACGGATTTCTACTCCAGAAGCACTTCTGGAGCAGAAAGCAGAAATTCTGCTTCAGAAGTGTTACCATGCACGCCCTTAGATGCTCGCCCCATTTGACAACTACTACATATGGTAGTAGGTTTATTCCAAGCAGTAACAGTAATATTGCCTTTATTTTGAAGATAACGGATTGTCGTCGGCTGTGGATGTCCCAACCTTTGATGCCAAGTACTTTCATCAGCTTTCCTGAACCGGTTTCAAAATAGTACTTCTTTTGGTGCCTTTAAGGTATACAGATCACCTTCAAGGTTTCCAACTGTTAGAACCTTCCCCGTTTTCCTGTCCTTTATCACAAAACCCGTGACAAAGAACTCAAAATTTAGAGGATAGTCAATTGTAATTGGCTCACTGATAATAATTTTCTTTTTCATATGAGGAACAAGTAGAACATTTTTTAAGTCAACACTCTCTTTGTCCAAATTGATCCGAGCATCACTAGTATGGGAAATTTCAAGTGAATCACCATTTCCAACCATAACACTATCTTTTCCCATATATGGTCGTAAGTTGAAAAGATTACCTTCATCGCCAGTCATATGATTTGAAGCTCCGGTATTAGTGAACCATTCTGAATCCTGACTGTCACGCCCCGAAACCGCCGAGCTCGTGGACATCCCATTTGGCCGTTTGTATTTTAGATTGGCTTCCAGGATCCTTCGGCCCACAATTTCGAAAATCCATAAGACAGACGAAAGCGAGTAAACATCTCCATACATCAATACAAACAAATGACTTAGGACAAGAGTGGTATACATCACATATCTGTATGATACACTTCAATTGATACAGCGGTCAAATATCGATGGTTCAATCTTAATCCACAAAACCAACAAAATCCATAAGGCCACATAATGTATTATATTCATTCGACCGACTAATTTCTCGAACGCCGATCCTTGGCAAACTTGGTGTTCCATCGCCTGATACCTGAAAAATGTTAATCCCTATCGGGGTGAGATATAAATCTCAATAAGCTCACCCCTAAGCCTCGCTTAGGATAACACATAACCCCAGGCCAACTTAACATACAGTTCGAACCCAACCAGACTAACAGTTCAACAACACAAGGCACCTGAACCCATCAAAGCACACATGCTCACTAACTATTCCAACTCGTACAAAAAGTAAGCAAAGTACCACGAGAGCTAACAACCAACGAATCCGGCTACACTCTCCACCACATAGCATACCATAATGCTAAACGTATATATATAACTGTATGTATCCGGATGAACACGACCCGCATTTAATCCATTAAGTTTGGTTCAACTCCCCGCGTCATATAGGCGCCTCAGGGTTGGTTCTACTCCCCACGTCATATAGGCACCTCAGAGTGTAAGACTTTCGCAATCCCCGCGTCATATAGGCGCCTCAAGGTGTAAGAATGACATTCCCCGCGTTATATAGGCGCCTCAGGTTTAAGAACAACATTCTCCGCGTCACATAGGCGCCTCAGGGTCTCAGAGTCCACATAAGCATAATACTCACAATATTCATCGATTCGAGCAACCTTGCCTAACACGCATCAAGGCTAAACCAGACCTTTAATCCACATGCTCACTCAAGTGGCCACACAACAATCTAGCCAAGGCATCAAGCCATACACATGCCATGAACTTCGATCCCTAAGCGCCGGTATACTCCACGGACGCGCACGAAGGACATTCAAGCAAATCAACCCACAAATGGCACACAAGGCCCTCATGGTCGAACCACACTACACATGTACACATCAAGAATCCAACATACAAGCCACATGATTCAAGGCACACTCAAAACAGCCCCTAACGAGCACACGTGCACACAAGCTCAAATCCAAGCATAAATCTCATTTTCAATAACGAGGGTCGCTACCCTACGATCCGTCACACTTTTAGCACTTCAAATATACTCATCAAGCCACATAAGACCACATGATAAACTCCCAAGAGCATTCTAAGCCTTTTCCTAAAATTTGGATCTTCGATGAATAGTACCCGTCTTCGATGAATAGTGTACACCTTCGATGAATAGTGTAAGGCAGCCCCTAAATCCACTAAATCCACTCCTAATCAAGCCTATTAGTAACCTATTATCCTACTCAAGGATTAGGGAGTTGCTTACTTGAGATTAAGCTTGAATCGAAGCGGAACGCTCTGAGTCTTCCACGACCAGCCTCCATGCAGCTCAGTTTCACGAAAATCCAATGGTTTATTCGACGATCAGCCTCCATATCCTCGTAGCCCTTGATCTTATGGTCGCATAGGCGAAAACGGAGCTCGATTCGCCCTCCGGACGACCTCAAACGAGCTATTCCAAGTCGAACGCGTGCAGAAGAACGGGAAAACGGCCTCTCGGGTTTTAGGGAGATTTGGCCGACCGAATAGAGGAAGAGAGGAGAGAGAGAGAGAGAGAGAGAGAGAGAGAGAGAGAAGGGCGAGAACACACTTCACTTGATCTTAGGCTTAGCTTGAGTGGGAGTGGGTAAGAGTTGGTAGTGGGGTTCAAGAAGTGACTTGGGGTGGTTGAAGGGGTTTTCAAAAGTTCAAATTCCCATCAAGGCATTTGACTCTTGCAAATGAATACCGCGAAACAAAAACCGACAATCTGCAACTTTAGGACAGGCCGGAAATTTTAGTTTGGACTATCGGTATAGCTGGCCAATGAATACTGAACCTCAATGAGGCGACGTCCAAATCAATAGCTATGAAACTCTTGAAAATTTGACGCTCAATCCCGGAGTCTAATTCGCGGTCTAAACCAGTTGATTGCGACTTTAAAATATCTCAGACTGACGGGCGGCTTTTAGGAGTTACGCGTATCGACCCGCGATAGGTCCACGTACTTAAATTCCTAGTTAGCCTTTTCCTTGCGGTCGGTCATCTCGAGAGTGATCAGTTCCGAGTGAGATAAGTCTAGAGTGCAACGACAAGATATCCATTCATTCATAAATCCCGAAAGTGGGTCGAATTTCAGAATGTCACACTAACTATCTCAAATAGTAAGTGCAGCAAACGCCTTTGGCACATCTGATGGGAGGAAAGATTGATTAAACCGATTAAAGCAATCTAAAGCAATATGTCCCTGCTAGTTACAAATTTGACAGGAAACGATTTTGTCTATTCCTTTCCCAAGCTTCTCGATCTTGCTTTGATTAAATTATGGCTTGTGACCCTGCGAATGCATAAAATCAGCCCTAGATTTATTCTTGGACTGTTGTGAGAAAAACCCCTTCCATGCGAAGAAAAATAATTGTTGGTGGAATGTTGGAATTGTTTTCCCTTCTTACTGCTCTTAAAATTGCTTCCCTGGCCAATGAAAGCTGTCCCATTTTGAATTATAGGAGAACTTTTATTTGCCAGACGACTCTCAAAGCTTTTGCAATTGCGAAATCAAGTCAGAGAATGTTGGCATTGGAGGCTTGAACATAGAGGTTGTGAATGAATCATATTGATCACCTAAGCCATTCAAAACAAAGAGACCCTTCTTTTTGTCCTCAAGGGGACATCCGATAGCAGATAACTCATTAAAATATATTTGAAAAGCATCAAGATACTCGTGAAGAGATGAAAAATTATCTCTATGACTTTTTTGGATTTGTAGAAAAATTGAAACTTCACGTCCCTCAGATACCTTAGCAAAAATATTTTGTAAAGCTAACCACACGTCAGCATATGTCTTCAAGTCTACTACTTGAGCAAGAACTTCTTCGGAGAGCGTCGCAATAATCCATCCCCGTAGAAGGCGATCTGACCTTCTCCATTGTAAAAACTCTGGATTTGTCACTTTCTCTGACACTCCAGTTCTCCTCCGTTAGTAAAGGAGTTGATTGTTGGACTTGGCATCTGGTATTCGCCATCAATGAATCCCACCAGATCCTGACTTTCAATCAGTGCAAGTATTTGTGCTCTCCAACAAGAATAGTTTGTTTGTGTCAATTTCAGTGACACAAAATTGCTAATGTTCAAAGACGATGGGTATGGATACTAGGCGGAAGCCATGGTTAAGGATCATTTTCTTTCGAAAATATGCTCTAATACCATAAAAGAACAAAGGTGTTTGATTCTTGATCTCAACGTACAATTGTTGAGATGACTTTCACTATATAAAGATATTACAAAGTATTACATAAGGAAATAATACAACAATGGAAAATAATAATAAAGGGATAATCAGATTACAAAAGTTGTCAATCCCTTGATTCTAGCATCTCCAAGAATCAGCGCTTATGATTTTGATTGATATCTCTAGATTCTTCTCCCTTGATTGATAAATCAGTGCCTTTAAGATTCACATGATCCAACGGATCACATGCACTTGGAGAAATAGCCGAAAACACTCCAAGACCCACCCATTGATCGATAATAATTGTAGATGATAGAATTAGACAATTCTTTTTTGGGGGCAATAGAGAGATCTAACCAAAATCAGTTGAAGAATGTAGCAGCTTAATGAGGCGAGGCAAACTCACTAAATATTTCAAAAAAAAGAAGAAGAAGAAAAATCACAAGATGTTAATGCTGTGAGTTTCATTCTAGAATCTCAAATAGATGATGTAAACATAAATAATAAAAACAATACTAGACCTACTTAGACCAGTTACGAAATTAATTCACTAAGTTATGTGCCAGATTGTGAGTGGTCCTTTAAACAAAATAATTATATTCAATGATTGATAAAACATTTGACACATCAGATGATAAACGAATTATCTGAACTAATCTTTGAATGTCTAGCATTTCTCGATAAGAAAAGGCCATTGCAGTGGCAAAGTCAATGGAGTTTCAACAACCTCCCCCTCACGTATGAATCTAATAATAGCTCTGTTCCCCCTTAATTCAACTATCATTATGCATCAACATGTATCAACTGGAATCTCCAATAACCCTCACATTCATCATTGGTCTCTTTTGCTACACCGAATCATGAAAATTGTCATTGAGATCTCGTTGCTACACCACAACGCTCACCTTTACCCCTAGCCTCTTCCGCCAGACTGACCATGAAAGCTTCCCGGAAACCGCATCGATTAGGAGATTTCTTCTTTGAGATATGCAACAAACCCCGATACACACTTAGAGTGAGTCACCAATCAACTATCGGCTCTAATACCATTTGTTGGGAGCACGTAGTAAAAGCCCGATACCTTCACCCAAGAAGGTCGTCAAGAGAGAGCTCAAGTCCGAGTCGTCAACGTATCAAATCGGACCCCCATTCACTCAAAAATTTATACCGATGAGTTATGAGCAAATTAGGATAGATTAATTACTCAACATCACACCAATTCTTCAATGTGAGACTTTTTTAACATAACTCACATGTGCATCTCAAAGCCAGCAAGCCAAATAAATCGTTTTTGCATAATTATACAGGTAATACGGATGCAGTTTTCAGGAAATTAGCAAAGCATACAAAGAGGTAAAGGGAATTCTTTCTTCCAACTGCCCTCACCAGAATTTCGAAGAGGCCAGTGACTGAAAAGGCGACTCCAATCTAAACATACATTATGAAACCATGAATTAGAAAGAATTGCAGCCTGTATTGTACTATTGAAGTGTCTTGAGGTCTGTAAGCTTTGTCAGGGAATCTCTTTCCCATGTCGTGTTATTAAAGTTGTCATGAAATCCCTTTCAAATGTTGTATTATTTAGAGTTTGCAAAGCTTATCGGCATAAGGCTATAAGTAATGATTGAGGAAAATTACCAGAAAAAAAATATATATTAAACCTGTTGAAATTATACCAATTCAGTCGTAAACTCTTTTTTTTTATCAATTGAGTCCTAAACCTTTTGCATTTTTGTCAATTCAGGACATCCGGCCAACTTTGGCCGCCGGCAATGACATGGATAAATTATTAATTTTTTAATTTTTTTAAAATTATTTTTCTTTTTTCTTTTTTCTTTTCCTTTTTTTTCCTTTGACTTTAGGGCCGACAAGGGCTGTGGCGCTCTCACCTGGTCAGATCTGGCAAGGGCGTTGCGGCCCTCGCTGGTCCAGGAAAAAAGTAAACAAAAAAACATTTAAAAAAATATTAAAAAATTACTAATATTTGTCCACGTCAGCGCTAGTTGGCCAAAGTTGGTCGGATGGACTGAATTGGCACAAGTGCAAAAGATTTAAGACTAAATTAGTAAATTGGCAAAAGAAATATTTAAAACTGAATTGAGACGGTTACAATAGATTTAGAATTTTTTTGTGTAATGTTTCCTTAATGACTAGTTATAAAAGGCAAGGAGGATCCGGAATAAATGTCAACTTGCCCGAAAAATCTACATTCTTTCTCTAGCCATGTTCAGCTAAAACCCCTTCGTTTCACTGACGAAAATGATATGAGCTAGTATCTGTCAATTCGAGTACGTTTCCCCTTGCCATCTTAAGATGATCCCGTGGGTCGGAAGCCAATCTGCAACCGTTGAGTCTTAATATGTTCAATTAGAGACTAAAAGTAAAAGGCAGTCTTGAAAGGTAAAAAAAAAATTACTTTACTTTTTCAAACTCCATGGAGTAAATTTCTACAATGACATACCTTGGCCACAGAAAGCTGATTCTATTTTTTGGTAGAAAGAAAAAGCTAATTTACTAAAAAGACACCTTAAAGTTCATTTTCCATCAAACTCTATAACAGAATATTATCTTCCCTACAGTTAACTTGCTTAATTGATTTACTGTTGATTAGCGTATATTACCATACTTTGAAATATTTGTGTCGCTTCGAAACCTTCGTAAAATAAATAAGTGCGTTGTCTAAGATGGTCCGCCATTATAATCACAACATATCAAATACTAAAAATAATTTTTTACAAAAAAAAAAAAACTCCGATAAAGCTAATTAAGATAACAATAATAAAGCCAATTTTATATATCTAATCAGAAATCATATCTTTTTTTATTGGGTCGGAATCGCGTTAGAAAGCCGGTCTTTCCGCGGCAACCCGCAGGCTCATCTTAGTTTAGTAAATCAGAAATATCTAGGTAAATAACCTTACTTTATTTTTATTTTTCTGGTCAAAAATTAACCTTACTTGAAATCCCAGTTATCTACGTACCATTATTCAGTATTTGGAAGAAAAAAAAAAAGGAAACATAAATTAAAAAGTGTCGCTACATGAATGATTCATTCGATTGAATTAAAAAGTTAGGAAATCAATTCCTAACTTTTTAAGTCCCTAAATTCGCTCCATGCCGTTCAATAACTTGCCTATTTGGCTCTCCTCTTAGTCACATTATATCCACTAATTCTTCATCTTCCAATTACTTAGTCATGCCTCCTCCTCCTTCTCCTCCACCTGTTTCGCAAACTTTCAAGAATGGAATCAAGAACGACCACCCCGTGCCGGCGGCGTCCTCGTCGAAAGCCCGCCGAGAGAAGAGAATGGTCAAGGCGAAACGTGCCCTGAAGACCTTCGTCGTTGGCGTCGGGACGAATCTGACCCTGACCATGGCCATCATCCTCCTGTTCGGGTCGGGCAAGAGGTACAACGCACGGCCCAAGCCCCTGTGGCTCCCCCCGCTCTGGCTCGTGCACGCGGCCTCGCTCGGCTCATCCTTCTTCATGGGCCTCGCGAGCTGGCTCGTGTGGGCCGAGGGCGGGTTCGGCACCCGATCCGACGCGCTGCCCCTCTACCTTGCCGGGACGTCGCTCGGCATAGTGTGGGACCCGCTGGTTCTTGTGATGGGGGCGGATTGGATCGGGCTGGCCTTTTGCCTTGTGCATCTGGGGACTCTTGTGGCGTGCAAGCGCGAGTTCGGGAAGGTGAATCCTCTCGCCGGAGAAGTTGTGAGGCCTTGTGTGGTGTGGGTGGGATTTCTTACGATTTTTACTTTTAGTCTTGCAATTTCTTGATTTAAGCTACAGTTTATAGTTTAATTTAGAGATCATTACATAGTAGAATTGAGCTTTTCTTTCTCTATTTCTTCTTCAGCTATTCTTAATTTTTTGGTCAATTAGATGATATTATTCAATGAAAATGTCGTCCTGCGTTCAAATTTTTCGACGCGAATTGGTAATAAAGTTTGGTTATCATTGATTGTATCAATTGACAAAATCACCTAACTAGAATATCACCCGCGGTAGGTCCGATGTAATTCTTCATGCTCCCTGTCCGAGGCTGAGGTTGACATGTCTACTTGTCTAGAGGAAGAACATGCTATTATCCATTAATTAGGATGAACGCCATGAATGCTTCGGCGGCGGAATTTCATAGAAAGTGCATCAAATTGATTCACGTTCAAATTTAGTTCCCATAGTCCTAGTTGATCAAATTAAATCTCTCTTATGATGCCCATGAATCTCTTAACCCCAACACATTGTGGTACATGTATTGGGTTGATCAATCCTAAGTTAAATCTACCAAGAGCACAAATTATGAGCTTAGTTTGTTTATTTCCTTTATCCAAAACAAAAAAAAAATAAGGGGTGAGCATCGATCCCAGCTCGACTTAGGAATCGAAGCGGTACTAAACCAACTTTATAAACTGATTCCAGGTTGAACTGGATAGGTTATTGGGAACCAGCCGAGATTGGTTCACTTTCCGATTTAAGGATTTGAATCTCCGGTTCTATCTCATAATCGAATAGGCTCTTGAACCGGTCTTCTTTTTATTAGGAGAAAATTCGACTTGCGGCCAAGAAAATTCGCGCCGAGTCACCAAGGGGAGGTAGGCTGCATTGGCGCAGCTTTGGAAATGAGCTTTGAGCCTCTAAAGGCATTTGTATCGAAATTTAGGTGTTTGGCAAGAAAATTTCAAAACCCTTTGCGTCAAAGCTAACATTTCCAACGTCCCTTAGCACAATGCAATTTCTACCTAGCTTAGTCTCTGAGCATTTTCAAATGCTAATGAATTTTTTCTTCCAATTGCCCTCTCTAGAATTTCAAAATTCCAGTTTTATCCTCACCAAGATCGGCAATGCACGAGGTTGGTGGTGAGGTCAGATCTGACCACTGGCGAGCCAAGTATGGTGCTGATAAGCCAGATCTAGTACCAACGAGCCACATATAGCAATGGGGGAGGTCGCATGACCTTAGCTTGGGGTCACTGGGGTCACCAGGGTCACCCAACCCTAAGCAACACTCGGCAAGGTCACACCACCTTCTGTCTGTGGTCGTATGACCTCAGGAAATCGATGGTAGATCTAACTCACTAACATAAGATTTGGCTCGCCGGTGGCTAGATCCGACTTTGCGTAGGTCACGGCCGCTCAGTGCCTTAGCGGGGTTGCCTAAGCTCTTCACCTGGGCGCTATCGATTTTTTTTTTTTTTTTGGGTCAAACAAAGAGGTTGTTATTTATATCATAAGAGTTCTACTGAGCGTAGACCAAAGATGGAGCATCCCTAAAAAGTAAATCCCAAATGGCTTGAGGGGGAAAAGAAACTAGTTACTAGGAAGGGTCTGATTTCTATGAGCTTTTGCAGCCCAGTCAGCAACCATATTTGAGCTTCTTGGGCCGAATTCAAGCCTCACCAGCGAAAGGTCCACAAGTAGTGATAAGCAGTCTACGATAAGCAACCGTGCATCCCAAGAGAACTGATCTACGAAGTTGAGGGCATGTATCAGATCTTACCTATCTGACTGAATACAAACTTGTGATGATTCGATTTTTCGCTAAACGTAGTTATAAGCGTAACAATACTTAGCGGGCTCGAACTGTTAAATAGATGAATTTTGGGGGATTATTATAATTATGTTTTGGCACGGAGAATTATTAGCTAATCATATATTTTTAAGCGCGACAATTTTAAGGGACCATTGATAAAAAATTTATCGAGCATTATTCTACGAAATCGGTCCCGAGCAAATTAGGTTCGTAATTTGAGCGCGAAGGAATTTTTAATTGGCCCTACGCCTCCACCTATCACCTACGTGTCCCTCCACCATCTCTCCTTCCCCAATGCATCTGCCACCTATTCCCTCCCTCTCTCTTTTCTTTCCTTTTACTTTTTTGCACGACCACCTCCCATTTTTCTTTTTCTCTTCTTCTATTTTCTTTTGCTTCTTCTCTACTAGTTCGGCGACCCCTCCCACCGAACGGCTTCCTCTTTGCTCGAGCCTTGACCAGCAGTGCCACGAGACGACGGTGGTCCCTCGAGCCTTCCAGCCGTCGGCGACAGCTACTCGACGCTCCCCTCTCCTCGCGCGGTGGCCGAACCAAAGAAAGAGACGGCCCGAGTTTGTTCGAGCACCGATTTGAGTCTCATTTCTTCGTGCTTTGGATTAGAGGCAAGTGGACTCCCAACTCTTCGACTAGACTGTGTACGGATAGCCTGATTTGGGGTGAGACACGCTGGTTGGTCTTAGATGTGCCGAAATGAACTTGTGTTTGCTTGGTGGGTTAAGAGTCAATGCATGTCGTATCTATTACTTGGATCATGATCTATGGGTTATGGGTAACTCGATTTTGGGTCCTGATCGTCTTGATTGTCGTTAAATCGGCACGAATTAAATTGGGAGCTGCATATGTATTTGGCCGAGAACCCCCTAGTACGCGTTCTTGAAATTCTTAGCTTGCCTGTGATTAGACGAATGCTGAGTTGTGTAAGTGTGGTCGTGGGTGGTGTGTTGGAAGTAAGGAACCGCCTTGATTGCTGAGTTAAGCTGTCTTTCTCGTCAGGGAATGTGCACAATGGAAATGAAAGGAGGAGTCTGCATTCTTTTGACTCTATAGCCGAAGTGTTCGCATCCCTTTGATTGTCTTTGACTAGCCTTTTGACCTGAAGTACTGGAAACCCATTAAGTTGTGTATTTAACACTCTGGAGGGCTGGAATTGTATCTGTAGTAGTTAAGGGACAAAAACCACTTCTGTATATAGCGAGTGCAGAGTATACATTCAAGAGAATGAGATACTTATGCTCTGAAGGTCCCGTAGAAAATATGTGAGATCATTGGAAAATACCTCTGCAAGTTCGTGTGTTGTATTTAAGACTACTAATTCTGAGGTGAGGCTCATCAAACACCAAAATTAACTGAAAATGATGGAAGAGAGTGGTTTAGCATTTGATGTTTGGAGTTATAGTTTTATTATGAATATTCTTAGTAAGAGGTTGAGGATTAAAGAGGCTTTTGCCTTGCTGGATTCATTGCATGAGAAAGGTGTCAAAGTAAATGAAGTGATATGTAACCCGTTAGTTGATGACTGTTGTGCGTCTGGACAACTTGAGATGCCCGTAGATTGATTGATAGGATGCTCTTGGAGGATTGCAAGCCAAATTCATTCACTTACAATGCGTTGGTTGTTAAGAATTGAGCTTGAATTGGGCCTCGAGCCCACTAGTGTCGGCGGCCTTAGAGGAGGTTGTATATGATTCGGTTGCGGTCTGTCTCGCATGTCAATACTGGTTGTTAATTCATGAATGGGTGTTGTAATATCTCTTTTACGTGGCATGCTCTGACTTGAGGATTATTCATTGGTTGTTCATGCGTGTGCCGTCGGTTGGCGGGATTTGCATTAAAAGATAAAATGAGAAATGAGTGAGTATGAATACAGAATTGAAACTGGTACTTCAGTTGGTTTGGTATCGTGGCGTTACTTCAGTTAGTCTGGTAACTTGCTCCGTCGAATGCGTTCTGACGATACCCCATGGGAGCCGGAAGGAATTCGGGATGCCGTTGGTCGGATGCCGCGGAGTGCGAAGTCCGAATTGGTTCCGGAAGGTCCGGGTTGGTCCTGGAATTGAGGTTCAGGTTGGTCCCGAGGTACTGGTTAGTCCCGTGAGATGGGTTCGTCCCACTCAATGATAATAAAGATGAGATTAGTCGTTGGTGACTCATACGTTTACGAATTGCATGGCACTGTAGAGGTCTTGAAGTGTAATGGAATAGCTAGACATGTAGAGGTCTTGAAGTGTAATGGAATAGCTAGACATGCGGATGCTCATGCGTATATGATTCATAGTCTTGGTAGAGTCACGTGGGATAACAGTAGGGTTCGTTGTTCTAAATGCCTTGTTCATTGTTGCGGCATGATTTGATGATTGGTGGATAGTATAGTCGTCAAGTTGGGTGCTTTACTTGCTGAGTTTTATACTCACTCTTGTGGTTTAACAATGTCTTTCAGATTAGCAACGGAGAGGAGCCACGAAGTACACTTCTTGGATAGTACCCAAGAGTAATATTAGCAGTGGTTAGTAATGGTGGTAGTATGGGTGGACGATAGGGATGATGGATCGCGAGGAGATGTTTTGTTGTCATCCTAGTTGTTTTCTTTGGATGAACTGAGGTGTAAAACTATTTAACTTCGCATAGACATATAAAGCTTAAGTTGATGGCACAGTAGTTCTTGGGTTGATGGCATAGTAGTTCTTTTTGTTGATATCGTGAAGGGTGGTTAAGGATGGAGATGACATGGATAGATGACGAGGGCTATAGAACTGGGGAGTAGTTGTCTTTTGTGGTTCCCAGCTTATGTCTTTTGAAAATGACTAATGTAACTAACTGGTTACCTAAATATATGGTCAGATTTCAATGATATCAAATGTTCTTATTGTGTGTTTATATGATATATGTTGGATTCTACAGATACAGGTAATGAACCCTGAGTAAGGCCATACCCTTTCAAGCGTTGTGCCTGCCGATTGACTGCATGCACTTGTTTTATGTACGGTCGACTGCTTGTTTTTAAATGGATGAGCTTCCGCATGCTCCCTCTAATATCTATAATATCATATTAAAGCAGAAAGCGTAAGAGATAAACAGGTGGTGGGCCTGGGTCGCCACAAAACTCTTCCCAAATTGCTTCGTTTGACAAAACGAATAGCTTCGAGAATGGCTAGGGTTTCCACTTGAGCTGCAGATGAAGCCTTGACCGATTTGGTGAGACCAGCCACAAGGCTACCAGAGAAGTCCCAACAGATACATGCTACAGCTCCGTTCGTCAATCCCTCCCCGAGAGAGCCATCGACGTTGATCTTCAGTTCTCCCTTTTCCGGTGCGGTCCAGGTAAGAGCAGCTGTTGGATCTCTACTTGTTTCTCTCTGTGAGGCTTGAAAGTTCCACTTTTTAAAGTTTTCTTGTTGGATCTGGGCTAATTCGACCACGTTTTCTGCAATTGGGTTCTGGCATCTAAAAATGGCGTTGTTCCGAGCAACCCACACACCACAGAATTGATGCCACCACTTCAAGGGAAGGTTCTCCTCTCTTTCTCTCTATAAAGTTCGCCAGCCACGCATCCATTCTGAAGACCCCCTTTACCCTGTTTTGAAGTTGAAAACCAGGGGCTGACCACACTTTCTGGGTCCAAGGACAGAGGAGAAGCGTATGTTCAACTGTTTCCACTTCGCGTCGACAGAGCTCACAGATAGGGTCGGGTACTATTTTCCTTTTCCACAGATTTTCCCTTGTGGGAATAGCATTCTGGCAAATACTCCAGATAAAAATCTTCACTTTGGGGTAGGTCTTTAGATTCCATATAGATGTCCACAGTTTTTTGGGTGGCTGGAATGAGGAGGAAGGTTGTTCTGTGTTTGGAATACTCTCTGCTTCTTGTCTGAGTAGGTTATGGGCATTTTTTACGGTGAAGCAGCCAGACTTTGTGCCTGTCCATACAATTTCATCGATTGCCTCATTTGGTTTGATAGGAATGGAGAGAATCTCATGCTTAGTCTGATCATCAAAAAGCATGTCCAGTTTCTGCACATCCCACTGATTTTCTCTTGGATTTATGAGCTCAGCTACTTTCTTTGAATCATTCACATTAGCAGGACCTCCAATGAGGCCTCTTTTCAGCCATCTATCTACCCTTATATCTACCTTTTCTCCATTTCCAATAGACCACATAGTTGATTTAGAGATTTCTTCCCTTCCCATAAGGAGACTTTGCCATCCCCATGATGGTCGAGCTCCTTTTTCAGCATGCCAGAATACCCTTCTGTGAAAATAAAGTCCTTTAAAAATTTTACTCCATAAAGCTTCTGGATTTCTGATCAGGCGCCAAGCCTGCTTCCCTAACATAGCTCTGTTAACAGAGATTAGATCTCTAAAGCCTAATCCTCCCTTATCTTTTCTGGTTTTCAAAATATCCCACTTTTTCCAGTGTAAACCAGCCTTTGAGTCACTGTTTTTCCACCAGAAATTTGCTATTTTTCTCTCAATGGCTTTGCAAATAGAAACTGGGATTTTGAACATTGACATGGCATATTGCGGTAATGCTTGAACCACAGTTTTCAGCAAGATTTCCTTTCCGGCCTTCGAGATTAGCTGTTCCTTCCACCCTTCGAGTTTCCTGTTTACTCTCCCCAAAATCTAGGAAAACATATGCTTTTTTGACTCACCCCAATCAGATGGGATTCCAAGATATTTTCCTGTGTGACTTATCTCCAGAATCCTTAATTCTCTGGCCATATTGTTCCTCAAAGTTTGAGGGCACCCCTTACTGAAAAATATACCTGATTTGTTCAGGTTCACTGCTTGTCCTGAGGCATGACAATACTGATTTAGGACTGTCGCTAAATTCTGGCATTCAGTCACTGTTCCATCTAAAAAGAATATGGAGTCATCCGCAAATAGCAAATGGGAAAGAGTCGGACATAATCTGTTAAGCTTAATCCCCTTTATGCTCTCATTCCTAACTGCTTTATCTATCAATGATGACAGACAATTTGCAACCAGAATAAAGAGTCATAGAGGATCTCCCTGTCTAATGTCTCTTGTCGGTGTGAAATAAGGTAGAGGCTCTCCATTCAGTTTTATGCTAAAAAGAAACACTGGTTACACATTGCATTACCCATCTAACCCATTTTTGTCCAAAACCCATCTTCAGCATGCACGCTTCAAGAAAATCTCACTCCACTCTATCATATGCTTTTTGCATATCAAGTTTAAGAACAACCTGAAATTTTATCTTCCTATTTTGTATCCGCAAAGAATGCAGGACTTCTTGCACAATCAGAATGTTGTCTTGTATCTGTCTACCACTCACAAACGCACTCTGCTCCTCAAAAATCAGCTCAGGCAGCCATGGCTTTAATCTGTTGGCCATAATCTTGGAAATGATTTTATACATAAAGTTGCAAAGACTAATGAGTCGAAACTGTTCCAGTTTTTCTGGATTGGTTATTTTTGGTACCAGAGTAATGTAGGTACTGTTTAGAGCTGGCTCCATAGTACCTGATAGAAAAAATTCCTTGACAGCCAAAAAAACATCTTTTTTAATAATACCCCAGTGGTGTTGAAAGAAAATACCATTTAAACCATCCGGGCTAGGGGCCTTTGTTGCTCCAAGCTGGAAAACTGCATCTTTAACCTCCTCCATGGTCACATCAGCTTCTAATAAATCATTCATTTCAACTCCCACCTTTTTGGAACTGAGCTTCATTTTATTTATTTATTTCAGAATATAAATAAAATTATTTATAAATGTGGTTTTCCAAACAAAATTTAAATTAAAGTTTCTTTCGAATGCACTTTTCGATTACACTTTACTAAATATTATTTGCACGTTGTAAAAACCCTTCAATTTAAAGCCCTTATTTCGACCAAAAAAAAAAAAAAATCTTTTGCATATGCAAAGGTTTGTTTTTCCGAAATACTCTCCTAAAGACCCCTTAGAGCATCCTTAGGACATTAACCGCTTTCCTATGCAAACTGATGATTCCACTATTTTGTATATGATTATCATGTCTCTTAAAATCATTTAGATCAAAGTAAGGAAAATTTATCAAAAAAGTCCTAAACCTATTGTAATTTTGTCAGTTCAGTCCTGTACATTTCTTTTTGTCATTAAGTCATAAACATTTTTCATATTTTTCTAATAGAGTCCATCCGGCCCATTTTGGCTGGAAAGTGATGACATGGACGTTGGCCCTCCACCGGCCTTCCTACGTGGCATTGTTGTTGTTGGTATTGATGTAAGAATATTTTAATTTTTATTATTTTTTTGTCTTTTTTAATAGTTGAGGTTAGCAGGAAGCCACCGACCACTAGGCGGGGGCTACCATCCCGAGCCCGAGCCGTGGACAGCGAGGATCGCGGCCCTCGCCCAACTGTGAGTGAGGGCCGCGAGCCCGAGCCCAGTGGCCGCAACCCTTGCCAGCGGTCAATGAGGTCTTGTAGGCTCCCGCGCAGTTACTGGCGAAGGTCGTCAGGCCTCCCGACAACCCTTAACCATTAAAAAAAAGGAATTCCAAAAAATTAATAACACATTAAAATTTAATAAAAATATTAAAATAATATTACAAAATATTCACGTTAGCGCCAGTCGTGTTATGTTGGACAACTGACGTCTTTGTCAGCGAATTTTCAGATAAAATCGGCCGGATTGACTCAATTAACACAAATGTAAAAGGTTTAGGACTGAATTGGTACAAATGCAAAAGGTTTGGGACTGAATTGGCATCAATACAATAGGTTTATGACTTTTTTGACACTTTTCCCACTTTTTTTCCATCAAATTTTGTAGCATCGAGGACTCCTTTCTACAGCAAATGGCAGCTTCCCTCTTCTTCCTCTCTTTTCTTCTCCCCTGTTTTTAGCGTTTTGTTTCCTCTTCTTTTCCCCCCTTTGTCTGATGCGAAACTAAAGAAGAAGCAAAAAATGGGGGAAGACAACATTTCACGCTTGCCATGTTAACCCAATGAATCTTCATGCAATTATTATTTTGGAAACTAAAATCCTATGATTTTTCCTCTTTGCAAGTACAATTGCAACAATTTCTTGTATTTTGGGCCTTAGTGCAATTTCCTAATTATTCGGATCGCTCACAAAATTTCCTAACGAATATAGTGAGGCCCTTGCAATTTTTTGTTTTGCCGAAAATAGCTTTTAGGAAAATGTTTCTCGAGTTTTCCAGCGTTCGATTCACAAAAAATAAATGAGTCGAGGAAAGCATTTTCCTGTCAATGGAATAAACACCTTCAAAAGTAAAGAAAATGATTTTCTCTTTTTAGAAAAAATAAAATCATTTTCCGTGAAGAGTAATCTCTCTCCTCTCTCTATCTACATGCTACGAATTTTTTATTATTTTTATTTTTTATTCATATATTTTTTATTTTAATAATTTTATTTCTTTTTTTATTTTTTTTCTCCTTTTCTTTCTTTTTCTTTCTTCCTTCGCCAGTCGCCGGGCTCGGCGACCGGCCACAGCTGCAGCCCACCGAGCCTCGAGATCGGCCTATCCTGGCGAGCTTGGGGCTGTTGTCTAGCGAGCCTCGAGCTCGCATGTGGTCATCGACGGCCGGTCGTGGCAGAGGAAGGAGGAAAAAGAAAAAGAAAGTAAAGAAAAGAGAAAATAAATATAATAAATAAATAAATAAATAAGAAAAATAAATTAAAAATTATTAAAATGAGTGCACCGAGGAAAATCAAATATGATTTTCTATACCAAACGGTGGTTTCCAACCTATTCTCAGGTTTCAGCCAAACACCAAAAAAATATTATCATTTTCTTATAAAATAACTTTCTAGAAAATACTTTTCAGAAACATAACATTTTTCGCAGAACGAACGAAATATACATGTACATATCTTCAGCATTAATTCAATCCCATGGCTTTATCATCTAAAATTCTACATGATAAAGAATTCTCATTATTACAAGCTTTTGAGCTACTGAAAAAGGTTTTGATCAATAGACATCATATGCAGGGTCTCACCTAGGGCAATAAGGTACTAAAACGTGTGCTCGTTCTGGTCGCCAGGTGCATGATTGGCACTTTCTTTATTGGAGACGTGCATGGATCGAATGACCAGATTCATCAATGTAATAATGGCATCCCAACACCTTCATGTCCTTTTTGTTCGTGCCATAAAGTACTAGAGAGAGATCAATTATTGAACCGAAGAACCACTAAATCTTTTGCTGCCCGATTTCTATCCGTCGGTTTGTTTTACGAAAAATCAACAAATTGTAATATCGCTTAGATTAATTAATCCGCTAAATATGTTTTCATTGTCGACAACAATTTATTTCTTATATTTTTGTAAACGATGAAAATATTTCGTTTTCTTAATTTTTATAAGAGATACAAATAATTATTTTTTATGAAAATATTTTTCAAAAGGTGGGTTTTTCGCGAAAGGAATTGATGTTATCATATCAAACCCAAAACCTTGAAATTATAGGTAAAAAGAAATCGCGCGCATAAAAGAGCATATAAACTCCACGGACAAGCGACGTGTGGATAACAATATTCGATCGAACTCTTTATTGAGAATTTTATCTTAAGATGGTTTGACTTTTTTATATGCTTTGACCCTTTTATGAAATAGTTTTTGTGCATCACCATGTCAAATCTGTAATTTAGTGTAGGGTTTGGTTGTGCTGTGATGAGTCGTTCCTGACTCGACCCGGTTCTTATATTCCTTTCAATAATTCGGAGTCCCTACCAACTCAATTAACATGATTCCTTGAGTGCTTCAAGTTCTTGTTTATGTAACTTGGACGGACGAGCTCATTCGCGTTTGAATTTAGTGTCCATAGTGCTAGTTAATCAAATTAAGTCGAATTTCTAAACCCGACACTTTGTGGTACATGTATTGGATTGATTGATCCTAAGTTAAATCTACCAAGAGCACAAATTAAATCTGAAAAAGTCTAGAATATGAGCTTGATTTGTTTATTTCATTTCTCCCGAAAAATAGGGGTGAGCATCAGGCCCGGTTCAACTTGAGTAACCGAACTAGCCTATACCAATTTTGTCAACCAGTTCAATTTGCTGGCTTGCCTCATGGACGGTGCTCTTTTTTTTTTTTTTTTGGTCAGAAATAAATTTTCTTTATTCATCAACGGGGGTTCATAAAAGCCAAGCCCGAAGAGGGGGCATCAAAACAAAGTAAATCCCATAGAGTTTGAGGGGGATTAGACAGCCATGAGACGGGTAAAGTATTTGAACAGGCTGCTTTCGCTAACCAATCGGCGACCTGGTTCGCAGATCTATTGCAATGGGCCATGGACACGTTCTTGAGAGCGCTGAGTTGGGCTTGGGCCTCCCGGACTTGAGTCTCAATTTCCCATGGAATACTCTCTTCTCCAAGTACAGCTTTGACCAGGGCTAAGTTATCTGACTCCAAGTACACGTTCTCTTGGCTTCTAGATCTGAGAAGTTTCAACGCCTCCAATAGAGCTTCCGCTTCAGCTTGGATCGGAGATAAAGCTCTGATCTTTTTGGCAAATCCCTCTAATAGCACGCCTGAGGAGCTACGGTGCCGCGATCGACTCGGCGAGGCTCCCTTCACCGAAAGAGCCATCTACGTTCATTTTAAGCTCTTTGTTCTTCGGCGGTATCCAACCTGGTTGACGGTGAGTTCTTTCTCTCTCCAGATCTGGACTTTTCTTGTTCCATCTATCGTAGCTCCTAAGCACAGCTTCTACTGATTCCAATAGGGCTTCAAGTCGGGGACTTTTCTGCCGGAAAACTTTGTTATTTCGAGCTTTCCATATGGCCTAGAGGGTTACTGCAATGTCTTCAAAGGAGGGGAGGTAAGTGGGGTGTTGATTCGCGCTTCAAGCCATCTGTCCAATCTGCTGTTTTCTGGTGCTGATATTTGTATCTTGAATTTCGGGTGGCTCCATACTGATCTGGTCTAGGGACAGAGCAAGAAGATGTGCTCTGCGGTTTCGAGATGATCTTTGTAAAACGGGCAAAGGGCATCTTCAATAATTTTCCTCCTGTGCAAATTTTCTCTCGAGGGGATGGCGTTGTGGCAAATTTTCCAGAGGAAGATTCTGATTTTAGGGGGAGCTCGCAGATGCCAAATTCTGTGCCAAAGCTTCCTGGAAGGTTTGTAAGATGAGGATGCTTGACTGCTCGTTTTTTTTCTTTCTTTTCCCCGAAGCACATTATATGCACTTTTTACCGAGAAAAATCCATCCTTTGTGGCTGTCCACGCGAGTCTGTCCTTCAGGAGCTGAGAACTTAGAGGGGTGGCTAGGATCTCGTTTACTAGATGGTCGTCAAACCTTTCTCTGAGAGTAGTCCCACTTTGATTCCTCCTGAATGATAAGATCTGCCACCTTTGTAGGTTCATTCCGATTTGCTGGACCGCCTATAATTCCGCAGTTCAGCCACCTGTCTTCCCGGATACTAATTTCCTCCCCTGTGCCAACAGTCCACTTTACGTTTTCTGCAATATTATCTCTGCCTGTCAACAGACTCTGCCATCCCCATGACGGTCGTGATCCTCTCTTAGCTTGCCAGAAGTTGCAAGTTGGAAAATACAAACCTTTAAGTAATCTACTCCATAGAGAGTTCCGGATCTGAGCTAAGTGCCAGGCTTGTTTTCCCAGCAAAGCTCTGTTATAAATTATTAAGTCCCTGAAGCCCATTCCCCCTTCGTCTTTCCTCGTTTTAAGAACATCCCACTTCTTCCAGTGAAGGCCCACTTTGGATTTGCAATTTTTCCACCAGAATGAGGCTATCCGATTTTCTATTGCTCTGCAAATCGATATAGGAATCTTAAAGATAGACATTGCATACTGTGGGAGGGCCTGGACAACTGATTTAATCAGAACTTCCTTCCCTGCTTTCGAAATAAGTTTTTCCTTCCGTCCCTCTAACTTCATATTCACTCTCGCCAATAGCCAACCAAACATCTGTTTCTTTGAAGCACCCCAGTCAGAAGGAATCCCTAAATATTTCCCAGTTTTGTCCAAAACAGGAACTCTCAGTTCATAGGCCATATTTCTTTTTAAGTCCGGGGGTAGTTAGCACTAAACAGGATTCCAGATTTGTTCAGGTTTATAGCTTGTCCCGATGCATAACAATATTGGTTTAGAATCATCATAAGATTTTGGCATTCTAGCACCTTACCGTCTAGGAAAAAGATCGAGTCATCCGCAAATAAGAGGTGAGATAGGGTTGGACAAAACCTGTTCAGTTTTATTCCTTTTATCGTACCTTCCTCCACCGCTTTCCTCATCAATGCCGAGAGAGTGTTAGCAATAAGAATAAAGAGGTAAGGGAAATGGGATCCCCTTGACGAATTCCTCGCGTAGGTTTGAAGTAAGGAAGAGGTTCTCCAGTCAGCTTAATACTCAATGAGGCTAAAGTCACGCATTTCATAACCCTGTTAACCCATATCTCGCAAAAGCCCATTTTCCTTAGACACGCTTCCAAGAAATCCCATTCCACCCTGTCATATGCTTTCCTCATGTCCAGTTTTAGGATAGCCTGAAATTTTTCCTTCCTCTTGCGAACTCTTAGCTGGTGCAAAACCTCTTGCGCTACAAGAATATTATCTTGAATTTGTCTTCCCCCTACGAAGGCGCTTTGTTCCTCCTCAATAATTTCATTCAGCCATGGTTTGAGTCTATTGGCCAGCACCTTAGAAATAACTTTATAAGCAAAGTTACATAGGCTTATAGGGAGAAATTGATCCAACTTTTCAGGGTTTTTGACCTTTGGAATGATTGTTATGTGGGTTCTATTCAGCTCGGGGTTAAGGTGTCCCGTGTTGAAGAACTGTTTCACCTCCTCAAAGACTTCCATTTTAACTGCCTCCCAATTCTGATGGTAGAAAAGACCGTTTAGCCCGTCTGGACCCGGGGCTTTCGAAGCACCCATTTGGAATACAGCAGATTGGACTTCAAGAAAAGAAATGTCCACGGATAACGAGTCATTCATCTCATTTGTAACAACCAAAGGACACTGCTGCAGCCCTAAATCAAAGTTCCGGGGGACTTCAGAACTGTATAGGTTTATGAAAAAGTCTCTCGTCATCTCCTTGAGCTTTTGTGGGTCACGAATCCAAGTTTCATTTTCATCTCTCAGCATAGAAATCCTGTTACGTTGTCTTCTTTGAATGGTAGTAGCATGGAAATATTGTGTATTTTTGTCTCCCCATCTGAGCCAATTAATTCTCGACCTTAAACCCCAGTACATCTCTTCCCTTCTCCACATGTTTTCAATTTCATCCGTGATTTCTTGTTGTTTCCCTCCAGCTGTGGTTTGAATCGGGTCATTTATGCTTTTTTGGAGCTCAGCTTGTAGAACACTAATCTGCTTTTGGTTGTTTTTTAAGGTAATTCTGCTCCATTTGATCAGGGACGCCGTGACAACTTGTATCCTTCTAGTTAGGTCAGCACTTTCCAAGTTTGGTGCACTCCAGGCCTCCTTAATAAGCTTCCCGCAGTCCACATGTTCTTGCCAACATGCCTCAAACCTGAAATCTCTCTTTTTCTTCACAGGGATTGCGATAAGGGTCAGCAATAAAGGGCAGTGGTCCGAGCCAATAGCAGGAAGGGCGAAAACTTCAGCTTCCGGGAATTCAACTCTCCATTCAAGGTTACAAACTGCTCTGTCTAATCTTTTCCTCACGGGTTCCTCCCCTTCACGATTATTAGACCAGGTAAAAGCACAACCCTTGCTCTCTAAATCCATCAGACCACACTCATTTAGGACATCTTGGAAAGCAAACATTCGGTATCGTTCCGAGTCTCTTTTTCCCACTTTCTCCCACTCATATAACGTCTCATTGAAATCCCCTATACAGACACATGATAGGCTATTTGTGTCTTTAATAAACTTCAGTTGTCTCCATGTGTAGATTCTCTGCTGGTAGGAGGCTGGCGCGTGGATAAAAGTTACCCTAAAGGGGGGACGGTGCTCTCTTTTGATCAGTCAATTTCTTGGATCCCTCTCTGTATCTATAATATGATTCTGTGACTACTTGTCGCAATTGTACGAAATGAAAAAAGTAAAAGGAAGAAAAAACTGAATACACCAATTCAAGAAAGAATAAATTGACCTGGTTCTTGGACGAGGCGAAGGGTTCAACTCCATGCCGGCCCCAAGGTGGATCGATCCGGTTTCCAATTTCATAAATCTAGAACCGATTTTTCGATGGGGTAATTTCTGGATCCAAGAACCAGACTTAAATAAAGTCAAACTTTGAAAACTCTTCTTCCATCAATTTTTGTAGCATCAAGTACTCATTTTCTGCAATAATCATGGAAGCTTCAATATTTGCTCGGAGAAATGGCAGCTTCCCGCTTCTTCCGCTCTTTTCTTCTCCTTCTCTTTTGGGGTTTTGTTTCTGTTTATTTCCTATCTCTGATGCCGAAACTAAAGAAGAAGCAAAAATTGGTCGAAGACATTATCGGTTTGGGAACTAAAATGACATGATTTTTCCTCTTTACTTGTCCAATTGCAACAATTTCTTCTATTTATGATGGTTAAAATTACTGAAAAAGTCCTAAATTTATTGCACTTATAACAATTCAGTCGTAAACTTTTCATTTTGATATTTTAGTACTAAGCATTTTGACAATTTGCCAATGTAGTCTTTCCAATCAATTTTGGCCTGAAATCACTTACGTGGGGCCGAGCGTCTTACGTGGTACCGCCGGTGTTAACGTGAGCAATTCTTGTAACTTTTCAATTTTTGTAACTCTATGTACTTTTTATTTTTTATTTTCTCTTTTCTCTTTTCTCTATTTTTTCTTTATTGCCGAGCCCTCGCCGGCCACTGGGCAAGGGCTTGTGAGCCCTCGCTGGCCACAGGTGAGGACGGCGACCAGCCCATCCCTCGCTAGCCCACGACTAAAAGGAAAAAAGAAAAAAAAACTAAGGAAAAAGAGAAAATTAATTTTAAAAAATTATCCACATCAACGCCGACCATCCTATGTGACGACCAGCGCTCACTAGACCACCACATCAGCATTTTTCAATCAAAATTGATCGGAAAAGACTACATTAACAAATCGGCAAAGCAAAATCTCATTTTATTGTACATGGCACCACTACAATGCCGAGTATAAATACAATGGATAGAAATTTAATATTCGCAATTGTATGAAAAAGTTCCATCTAGTACAAGCTTTTTATCAAGAGATGAGAAAGATTTCCTCGAATTTCCCAAATACTTGTAGTTTATGTCTCCATAATAGAAAGCAAACTAAAAAAAAAAGGATTAATATCATGAAAAACCTCAAACTAGTACACCTATGACAAATTTACCCCAAACTATTTTTTTCGACCACAAAAAATCCCAAACTGATACACTTGTAATAAATTTACCCTAAACTATTTTTTGACCACCAAAAATTCCAAACTGGTACACATGTGACAAATTTACCTTTCGTTAGTTTTCATTAAATTGGATTAATACCACGAAAAATATCAAATTAATACACATGTGACAAATAGAGGGTAAAAACCCCAAACGTGTACATCCGGCAATTATCGCGTGTCATCCAAATCATCAATTTGACAATAAAATTTAACGAAAACTAACAGAGGGTAAATTTATCACAGGTGTACTAATTTTGGGTAAATTTGTCAAAAGTGAACTAGTTTAGGGTTTTTGGTGGTCAAAATAATTAGTTTAGGATAAGTTTATCACAGATGTACCAGTTTGGGGTTTTTCGTGGTATTAACAAAAAAAAAAAAAACATTGAACCTCAAACTTTCTTTCAAGAATCCCATGAAAGCCCATTCTTGCTATATGATAAGTTATAACCCTATATTCCCAAACAATTGGCCAATTCGGTAACCTAAATTGGTTGACAATCTTGTGACTCTCTCGTTTATTATAAATTTGAATTAGTATCGTCATTTTGAAAGAATTTAGATCAATCTCCTCAAACCTAAATTTCACTTTTTCTCCCTTTACTAAATTCCTTTTCATCATTTCGCTAGTGTATTTTATCTATTATTACGACAAATCCTATCTTACGTAAGTAAACTTCAAACTCGCGGAATACCCCCAATAACATTATAAATCGCGTTAGATTAGTTTTATTCGGTGCGAAGGACGAAACATAATTGCTTGTCTGATTTTTTATTTTATGTTTTGCACATGTATTTGTTTTTTTGGCATTAATCAATCCCTTGGCTTCAATATCGTCTGCATGAACAAAGAATTCTCACTAACAACAAAGCTTTTGACTAATAATAAAAATGTTATGATTTGAAAACTTTACACATGGGGTCACACCTAGGACAATGAGGTACAAACACGTGAGCCGATTTCAGGTCGCCAGCTGCATGATTTGCCCTTTCTTTGTTAGAGACGTGCTTGGACTGGACCAGATTCATCAATCTAATAATGGCACGCCAACACCGTCAATTGCTTTTGCTCGCGCTATATTCTCCTAGAAATTAATTTACTGAATTAAAGGTACATTTGTATCACACACGAAAAATTAATAAATAGTTTTTTAGAAAATATTTGTTAGTGTTGAGATGCACATATGAGTTGTGTTAAATAAATCTCACATTAGAAAATTGGTGTGGTGTTGAGAAGTTAATATATTCAAGTTGGCCTATAACTCATTGGCTTAAATTTTTAAGTGAATGTGGGTCCAACTTGATATGTTGACGGACTCAGACTGAAGCCCCCTACTTGAATTAACCACGAAAAGGAATGAAAAATATGTTTATTTACCGGGAAAATAATTAGGCATCAATTTTATTTTATTTTTGGGGTCGAATTAGGCATCAATTTTATTTTTTTTGGGGTCGAATTAGGCATCAAATGTTATCGATGACGAAATCTTTTTCCTTTGACTAATTTTTTTCTCTGCAATATAACCAATTATTTTTCGAAAAATATTTTTCAAATCTTGAGTTTTCAAGTGAAACAAACGCATCCAATCCTTTTGCTATCAATTTGATCCAAGAAGGTCTAACCTAAAAGTTTAAGCTATATGTGGAGTGATGTAATGAAACATTAACGCCTCCTTTGAGTAACAACAAGTGAAATTTGACAAATGAGGGTTGCTAAACTGGGCAACACTAAACCTCTGGGAGATTGCCCCAGTGGCCACAGGGGGGGTAGAATCCCCACCTTCGACGGGAGTGGGGTGGGGACGCGTGAGGAGGGAGCAGAGTTTCGCATGCACATGGTATATAGCGCATATAGTGTGGCTTGTATAGTAAAATAGGATAGGATATGATATGATAGGATAGAACCAGACCTAAAAAACAAAAACAAAAAACTGGGCAACACTATGATGCCACGCTAGAATGTTCCAAAAGCTTAAGTCTATAGGTGGGGTAAACCGCATGCATATAAAGAATGTATAAACTCCGTGAGCAAGCGATACGGACTATTTTAATCACTAATTATCATGGTTAATATGTTCTACTTATCAAATCCATTTGCATCTTGCGTCGTCCATTATTAAAATTTAGGGTATTCATATTGCTTATCCAAGACTATGGGCACGGATGAGCATGTGCATATAGCATACTAAATGGTATAGATACTTTTATTCAAATTAAGCACAATCAATTACCTTAAGTTCACAAGCAAATAATTATGCAAATATTATTAATTGGTCCGGCAGATGAGATAAAATAAATTATACACGTATAGCACATGCGTATTATTATAATTCTCATGATAATCGCTCCGATTTTGATGAACTTATATGTCGATTCTTCATATGCATATAAGAATATCACGTCATATTCACATAAGTAAATATAGTATTCTTTAGATTTATCATTAGATACCATGATATAGTAACAAACTTCGATTATTAAATACGATATCTTTTACGGAATATCATTCCTTAATTGGCTATATTTTGTTATGAAAGCTTCTCTTATTTATAGCATGGGAGTCTTGGGGCAAGCCCCAGCTGTCTTTTCCAAATAATACTAATTGAGTTCAACTTTTCCAATTTTTTTTCATAGTCCCCTCCCCCGGCGCCCCACACACACAACATTTTATCACAACATACCTATTTTGTTGAGGGGAGAATTACCAAATCAGTCCTAAATTTATTATACGGATGTCAATTTGGTTAGAAACTTTTCTATTTTATCAATGTAATCCTAAACCTTTGTGCGAAATTCTAGCATAGTCCTTTCAGTCCGACATGGTGTCTAGTCATTGCCGGTCGTCCTACGTGGCACGTTGACGTTGACAACTTATGGATTGTCACATTAGCGATTTCTGATGGCAATTAGCCAAAAAGATTACATTGGAATTTTCGCGCAAAGGTTTAAGATTACATTGACAAAATTGACAATTTTAGGATCGAATTGATATATGTATAATAGATTTATGACTGAATTGGTAATTCTCCTCAATTTTTGAGTTATTGTCCAACATTGAGTATAAGAATACTCTTGACTATCCAAATGAGTGAAACGAAATGTTTACAACCATTTAATTTGCCGAAAATGTTTCACTTAATTTGTCTTCGATTACAATTGAAGAAAGAAAAATTGACGTGGACAGCTTATGGATTGTCACGTTAGCGATTTCTGATGGCAATTAGCCAAAAAGATTAAATTGCAATTTCGCACAAAAATTTAAGATTACATGGGCAAAATTGTAAATTTTAGGATCGAATTGAAATATGTATAATAGATTTATGACTGAATTGGTAATTCTCCTCAATATTGAGTTATTGTCCAACATTAAGTATAAGAATACTCTTCACTATCCAAATGAGTGAACCGAAATGTTTACGACCATTTAATTTGCCGAAAATGTTTCACTTAATTTGTCTTCGATTATTTATTTCACGAAAAATAAATAATTTGAAAAATACCTTCCTAAAATGATCACTTGTATCACTTAAAATAATTAATCAAGAAAAAATGCTTTTATCATAGACAACAAATTAATGCCTGAACATTTTCGTAAACGACGAGGATCTTTTTCGTTCATTCATTTTTGTAGTCTATATAAACTTCATTTTTATGAAAATATTTTTCATATCATTCATTTTTCGCGAAATAAACGAAAGCTAAATCAAATTTGTGTACAATTTTACGGCTTTTTTTATTAGCTATTCTTTTGTTTTAATAAGAGTGTTTTCTTGTATAGGTAATAAAACTATAACCCAAAACACTTACTTTGATTATAATGTTAGATATATATGGTAATGATCCGGACCTCCGACGTAAGTGAAAATTGATATCAATTTTCATGTATATATGTATATATATATATATATGTATATGTATGTTTGTGTATTTATATTTAGCACTCTGTGTTGGTGGTGCTCCACCACTACATTGACTAATCAGTGCCGATGTAGACGTGACAACGAGAAAGGTGAACATTTATTTTAATAAGAGAAAAAAACCACTAGAAACGGGCTAATTCCCTAAAAAAAACACCAACTTTTGATCTAATGACGATTTTGGCCCAATTTTTTTTTGTGTCATAAAAAATTACTAACTTTAACTCAAGTCCCAAACTTGTACCATTATAACACAATAGTTAAGAGTTTAGGGTAAATGAATCACGCGAGTACAAGTTTGGGATTTTTTGCGTCACAATTTCTTTTTTGAAAAAATATGTTACACTGGTATAAATTTGGGGTAAATGCGTCAGATGGATTGAAGTTTGGGATTTTTTGCGTCACAAAAAAAATTAGGGTAAATGCGTTACATCAGGCATAATTTATGATTTTTGGTGGCTTTTTTCCTTTTAATAAAGATTGCTTATCTATCACTTGAACAATGTTTTAACATTAAATTTATTTTTCCCAATATTTTATTTGTAAAAATGTATGAACTCAATATGCATTAAGCATTAGAATGCCCTTATTTCCCTGGTAGCCCTTCTGTAACGTAATGTGTGTACAACTGTGAATCCCACACAAAAAGGTTGATCAAAACATGATATTTTTAAGAATCACTACCATTTCAAGCCCAGCTCTTTCGACCCAAAAATAAAACTAAAAATCCCCAGCTCTTATTTTAGAATTATTCTTTATCTTGAGATCTACTTGTGAAACGGTCATGTATTATGAGATATTTATTTGCTAGTGATATACTATAGACAGAACTATTTAAATGAGCCGGATTTTATGTCCGATATCGCAGCAGTGGTGGTGTTCCACCACTATATTGACTAATCGGTGCAATGTAGAAGCGAAACCATATAAATGAGCACCTTTTTTTCCCCTCAGAAAAAGAAGACACGTGTATCACTCTAACAAAATCTGGTCGAGATTATATTTTCTCCCGAACATATTCTTACCAAAAGAAATCATAAACTCGATAATTATTGATGATTAAATACGCCCTTATTTGCTTTGTAGTTCTTGAAGTATACATGGTTACCTTGAATCCCAAGAAAATATAATTAAGATATGGGATTTCTAATACTCGCCACCATTTCAATCCTAGCTTTTAATTTAGGATAGTTAAATCGAATTTGTACGATTATTTATTTTGAGATTCATAATTTCTATAAATCAAATATAATAGTTATTCCGACATATTAGGTATGAATGACGAGATATTTGCTCACACAAAAATAACATATACTGTAGACGGACTATCGTAATGAGCCGGATTTTTTGTTTTATTTCCGACATCGTGGAAGGATTCGATTCGGTTTTGCGAATTAACAATTAACAAAAAAAGCAACCAATTTACTTTTAGTAGCCGTCCCAAGCTCGTCCGTCCGTCCCGCAAAAGAATTGTTGAGATAAGTAGAAAAGTATGATTTTTGCTATAGTCGGATCTATCCGGATCCGACCCATTGACCGAGGAATAACACGACACCGCTCCGTTGTCCTGTCTTGATTACGAAAATCGAACTGGTGCCGGTTCATTTTGGATAAATCCGACGTAAAAATGTGACGAAGTCAAAAAATAGATAAAAATTAAAAGAAGAAAGCGAGACGAATAAAACTACGAAAATGGAAAGTTACAAAGATATTTCTTTTTCTTTTTTCCTCAAAAGAAAGAAAGGAAAAAAAAAAAAAACCGAATAAAACAACAAAAATGTTGTCGGTACAACTCTCTTTCTCTCTCCTCTGTCTCTCCTCTGTATTCCTCTTTCTCTGTCTCCTTCCCTGTAAATCTCCTCCATCTTCAATCTTCTTCAGCTCCTCACTCTCCTCTCTCTCTCTCTCTCTCTTCTCGTTCGAGGCAGCACTCGATCGCCATCTCGGCGACGTCATTCCATCTCTAGATCCTGAAGCTCCTCCCGTCCTCACTCGGGTCCGGATCTTTCGCGTCGCTCTGGTCCCCCACCCCCCTCGATCCCGAATCTCGGGCGCGTGAGGATGCTCGACAAGTGCTTGGGAGCTCGCCGGGGCTACCAGATCCGGCGGGCGATGCGGCACGGCAAGGTGACCGTCCTCTGCCTCCTGATGACCGTCATCGTCCTGCGCGGCACCATCGGCGCCGGCAAGTTCGGCACGCCGGAGCAGGACTTCAACGACCTCCGCGGCCACTTCCACTCGCGGAAGCGCGTGGAGCCCCACCGCGTCCTCGAGGAGGTCTCCACCGAATCGGACCGGTCGTCGGCTCAGTCCGAGTCGACTCAGTCGTCGTCGTCGTCGTCCTCGAATAGCTACGAGACGTTCGACATATCGAAGATCCTCGTCGACGAGGGCGAGGAGGAGAAGCGGGATCCGAGCAAGCCGTACACCCTCGGCCCGAGGATATCCGATTGGGACGAGCAGAGAGCTGAGTGGCTGAGGAAAAATCCAGATTATCCCAATTTCATCGGGCCAAACAAGCCTAGGGTTTTGCTCGTCACAGGTTCATCTCCGAAGCCGTGCGAGAACCCGGTTGGTGATCATTACTTGCTGAAATCGATCAAGAATAAGATAGATTACTGTAGGTTGCACGGTGTTGAGATCTTTTACAATATGGCACTCTTAGATGCTGAGATGGCTGGGTTTTGGGCTAAATTGCCTTTGATTAGGAAACTGTTGTTGTCTCATCCGGAGATTGAGTTCTTGTGGTGGATGGACAGTGATGCTATGTTCACTGATATGGCGTTTGAGGTTCCGTGGGAGAGGTATAAAGACTCTAACTTTGTGTTGCATGGTTGGAATGAGATGGTGTATGATCAGAAGAACTGGATTGGGTTGAATACTGGTAGTTTCTTGCTTAGGAATTGTCAGTGGTCCCTGGACATTCTTGATGCTTGGGCACCAATGGGTCCTAAGGGGAAGATTAGGGAAGAGGCAGGGAAGGTTTTGACTAGGGAGCTTAAGGATAGGCCGGTATTTGAAGCCGATGATCAGTCTGCGATGGTGTATTTGCTCGCGACCCAGAGAGATAAGTGGGGTGAGAAGGTGTACTTGGAGAACGCTTACTATTTGCACGGTTATTGGGGGATTCTGGTGGATAGATATGAGGAGATGATTGAGAACTATCATCCTGGCCTGGGCGATCACCGGTGGCCCCTCGTGACTCACTTTGTCGGGTGCAAGCCTTGTGGTAAGTTTGGTGACTACCCGGTTGAGAGGTGCTTGAAGCAGATGGATCGCGCGTTTAACTTTGGCGATAACCAGATTTTGCAAATGTATGGCTTCACGCATAAGTCGCTTGCTAGCAGGAGAGTTAAGAGGATTAGAAACGAGACCGGCAATCCAGTTGAAGTGAAAGATGAGCTCGGATTGCTTCACCCTGCATTTAAAGCAGTTAAGGCTTCTACATCTTGATGGCTTCTGGACGTGATGCTTAGATTTAATTGATTTCATCATTTATTATTCAGTTGATGTTCTTTTTTGTCAGCTCGAGTTCTAAGATACAATACAAGCCGAGTTGTATGATGTTGTTATAAATCTCCTGTGATAGCTCTCCCGATCGTATTCCCTGTACTTGATCTTGTACTAATTCTTCCTTAGTGAATATAGTCTTCATAGTTTATGTTCCCATCTCTTCACCTGCAAAATGAGAACATTGATGTATACTGAAATAACCCGGTACAAGAAGAACGAGATTGGTTTCGAGCCCATATGTAGATTTCTATTCATGTGGTCTCAACTTGAAGAAAGGCAGACCCCAGTTTCGATCATCTGTTTGTTGGTCATGAGAATGGCTTTGGTCTCAATTCTGTTTGTGGATTATAATGGTGCCCTTTTAACTCTCTTTTTTGTTTGGTCAATGAGCTGACAAGTTTGTATAAGCCCTTTCGAAGTATTGGTATGGTAGGCAGTAATAGTTTAAGTTGATGCTACCCGGAATGGAGAGGAATAACGCACGAGAAAGTGCTTCATGTGACATGGGCGTCAAGAATGTTGCGAGATGTGCTTCATTGAAACAATCTACTTATCCATAAAAGAAAGGAAAGTTGCAAGTTTTGCTCCATACTCCCTTTCAATGAAGCATGACAAGTCTTCCTAAGTTTTGGTTTGTTCATTGTGAATCAAAGTACTATGCTGTTCAGTGCTGGAGTTTTCACTGCAAGTTTGTTTGTTTGCATGAGAACATGGAAGTTGCAATTATTTTGGTACCTCTAACAGTTGTAGTTCTTTTGGCCCCATAGGACATAAAGGGTAAAAAGCCTCTAGACAGGGAATTTGGATTCTTTTGATTGTAAAAAGAAGCGTAGTTGATCTTCTCGGAGAATTAATACACATATTATTGTAATATTAACGCGAAATAACAGGATCTTGTAAATTAAGTCAATGCGAAAAGCCCAGAAAATAACGAGAAACGATAAAGGACACTAGAGATTACGTGATTCGGTCCGAATATCGGTACCTATATCCACAAGAAGAGCCAGCAAAATCAATCCACTATAATTGGAGAATCGAAATTACAATCGCCAATCCACTATAATTGGAGAATCGAAATTACAATCGCTCGTGTTTCCCGCTCGAAATTCAAAGTGTTTACAAGTAAAATAACTCTTCAATCGATTATAATAACAACTCACGAGCAAAATCAATCATGTTGAAGCACGTTCGCACGGCCAACAGAAAACGAGAACCCCAGACGGTCGTCTTCCTTCTCGCTCACCCTTCTCGCTCACTGTTCGTGCGACTCTTCTTCCTCTGTGCGGTTTGTTCGGCTTCAGCAGGCTTCTTGTGCGGCTCTCTATCCAAGACAAAAGTCCCTTTTTCGTACGCCGCTAGAGAGTCCACTGTGCGGCTTCTGCAGAGGGAAATAAAAGCACAAAAATTCTTTTGTTTCTTTCATGGACAAAGACGTTTCTGCCCCCCACATAAGCATATAATATTATGCTCCCCTCTTTTTCGTTTTGTAGTGGCAGATTTTTTTTTTCTTTCTTTCTCTCACAGCCACAATTAAATTCAAAATAAACACATTATACGTGAGCTTAAATTCGAGACATAATTTATCAATTCTCCACCTTGGCTCGATGTTTGTAACCAAGTCATAATGCTCATCATCCATGCTGCTCTCCCAACGCCCCGAATGACGCTCACTCTCTACAGACGCCAATAGTGCTCAAGCAGAGCTTGAGTTTCGCCAAAGGAACAAGCTTAGTCATCATGTCCGCCGGATTCTAGGCTGTAGCAATCTTTTGCACAACAACTTTACCTTGCACTAAGATATCTCGGATGAAGTGGTACCTGATGTTGATATGCTTCGTTCGCTCATGATAAATCGGATTGTACGCCAGATATATCGTACCTTGGTTATCACAGTGTATATCAATACTTTTCTGTTCTAACTCAAAGTCCAAGAGTAAACCCTATAACCATATCGCTTCCTTCACTATAAAGGTAAGTGCCATGTACTCTGCCTCAGTCAACGACAAGGCCACGTGGTCCTGTAAGGACGCATTCCAACTAACTGCATCACCTGCAAGCGTAAACACGTACCCTGCTAAAGACCTGCATTCATTCAAGTCACCTGCATGATCAGAATCCACAAAACCAGTGGTTTCACATCCATTACTGTCCCTTCGGTACACTATACCAACGTTTGATGTCCCCTTCAAACATCTGAGGATCCAATTCACAGCTTCCCAATGAGCTTTACCAGGACGCTTCATATAACGATTGACTACACTCACCACCTGTGAAATATCAAGCCTAGTGCATACCACAGCATACATAATACTACCTACTGCACTAGAATAAGGAACACGAGACATATGCTCCTCCTCCTCAGTCTGCGATGATAACTTAACTGAAAGTTTAAAGTGCTTCGCTAATGATGTACTCACAGACTTCGCTGACTACATATTAAAATATGCAACAATCTTCTCAATATATTTCTTTTGAGACAGACGTAATACTCCTGCTGTCCTATCACGCAAAATCTCCATACCCAAAATTTTCTTTGCCGCACCTAAATCTTTCATCTCAAATTCAGTACTCAACTGCCTCTTTAGCACATCAATATCAGGCATATTCTTAGCTGCTATCAACATATCATTCACATATAACAGCAGATATATCAAAGACCCATCATCCAGTCTCCTAAAGTAAACACAACTATCCATCTGACTTTTTGAATAGTCTTGACTAGCCATGAAAGCATCAAAACGCTTATACCACCGCCTAGGATACTGTTTCAGCCCATACAAAGATTTCTTTAACAAGCAAATATGGTCTTCCTTACCCAGAATAGCAAATCCCTCTAGCTGTCTTATGTAAATTTGCTCCTCAACTCACCGTGAAGAAACGCCATTTTCACATCAAGCTGCTCTAACTCGAGATCCTGTGCGGCAACTAAGGCAAGTAAAACACCAATAGAAGTATGTCTTACCACGGGAGAAAACATCTCATTGTAGTTAATGCCCTCCCTCTGTGTATAACCCTTCGCAACAAATCTCGCCTTATACCTCGCTGCCTCGACATCAGGAATGCTCTCTTTCCGTTGTAGACCCGTTTACTTCCAACAATCGTTTGGCTCTTGGGTACTTTAACTAGCTCCCATGTCTGGTTTCGATGGAGTGATTCCATCTCTTCACTCATAGTCTCTAGCCACTGCGACGACTCACTGCTAGCCATCTCCTCAGAGTAAGACGAAGGCTCATCTATCTCCACCTTATCACCTACAGTCAGAGCATAAGCAATATCTGTATAAGCATAACGTACCGGTGGTTTAATTTGCCTTCTCTGTCTGTCTATGGCTATACTATGCTGCGGCTGTGCTGGTTGTTCAGTATCACCGACTTCAGAAATTGCGGCCTCATATGTAATCTCAACTTCTGTTACCTCCGAGGTCTCCGGAATCTTCACCTAAAGCTCCACCTCACTACTGACACCGTGATCTGTCTGCTGTCACGCCCCGACTCTCGGGCACGCGACAACCCTGCCAAATCACCTCAGGTCATAAAGATTAACGTCCCAGGCACGCTAACAACCTATCGAAATATGGTACGCATGCGAAAACGTGCAATACTCCTGGACAAAATCATAAACAGGGATAGCAAGGCAGGAAAAATAGCAACGATCAATCAGCCAAAGAACATTTCCATTAAGACACCAAAAGTAGATGATCGATAACTGTACGGAGCTAAACAGAGATAAATACAATCCCTTTCTTCGGGGCGGCCCTCTAAGACCAATCAAAAGGGTATATGGGTCAGGAAGGGTTAACTTCTCATCTACTCTAAAAGAGGGGCTACACCACCCTCGTCCTCAACTTCACCTTGGACCTGAAAAAGGGGTTAACCACGACGGGGTGAGAAATAAATCTCAGTGAGCTAGCGCCTAAGCCCGGCTAGGGCGTTGACTCGCTCAGGTGACCTACGCACAGTACAGCACAATAGTATAACGCCAATCACATGCAAGCTTACCACGCCTTGGGTCACACATATGCAAGACTCGACTTAACATGACATGACAGTCAACCAATCAAGGCAACGACCAGAACACCACAATAGCTTGCAAGTACAATGTTTCACACGTATTTCGATTATTAACGGCTACAAGGCCTGGCGCACACCACTGGTGTGGCCCAACACTACGACTGGCAGTGTCTACTGGCATGACCAGGCATCGTCCCTTACTTCCGGCGACGGCGTCCAATAGCCCGTAAGATTCGTACGACTGGCACGACGCGGAACTACTAGGAATCCCTGTAGGGGCTTCGGCCCATCTATACTGCGACCGGCGTTCGATAAATTGTGTGGCTCCGTACGACTGGCACGGCACGAATTTACCAGGAAAAATCGTACGACTGGCACGGACCGTACGACTGACATGGATTTATCTCATCATATGACCACACAAGCAGATCATCCAACCAATCGATTCTTATCTTGACATTTAGTCAAATGCTCACACGATCATGCTTAAAGACTCGACCACTGGCCATTTTTATGCTCAGATATGCAATTTAACTTCACACGTGGTCACATGAATATGCACATTATCCACCAGACTTTGCATCTAAATACGGGTGATCAATCCTCAAGTAGTAAATCACAAATTATTCAGAGCATTCAACAGTCAGGCATTGATCACCACATCAAACAGTCGACAACAATTATAACAACGCACTCGATTAACTAAATTAACCACTGACGGCTACTCCGCCTACCAACCAACCAATCAAACAATTTATCGTTCACTCGGCGTTGGCTAATCGCTCGCTCGCGATTAAATAATTACAATCAATCAATCAATCTAATCACCAATTAGCCACAGATAACCTAGCTAACCAGTCTAATTTGTTTAATTGCGGTCATTTAACTTAAACCCAGTCTCTAACTAAACCGACCGCAATTAATCTACTTGAACGCCTAATTAAACTAATTAAGCTAATCCTGAACGCAATTAGCGACCTAACCGAGAGTTAGGGGCTAACTCACAACTAAATAGTCCGGTGATGACGACAACGACGGCAGCGGCGAATGGCGGCCGACGACGAGCTCCGGCGAGCGAGGCACGAGCACGACGACGACGAAGCAGCGGGCTGTTCGCTGCGGCACAAGGCGAACGGCGGCGGGATCAGCGAAGAACAGGGCGGCGGTACGATCGGCAGCGGCTGGGGGCGGCGAACAGCGGCGGCAGCGGCTGTCTTCGCGGGGGGTAGCTCTGCCGGCGCGAGGCTGCGGCGACGAGGACGACGGAGCTGGTTGCTCGGGTGGTCGGAGGTCTCGGGCGTCGTGGTGGCTGGACGAGCGACGGAGGGGACGGCGGTGGTGGCTGAACAGCAGAGGAGGAAGAGGAGTGCAGGGGTGGTTGGCCGCGGCTGAGGGGCGACGGCGCGGGGCTGCTCGGGCGACAGGGACGGCAACTGCTCGACGGGACGGCGGCTGAGGCTGGACGACGGAGGCGTCGCAGCTGAAGGGGAGGAGGATACGCGGATCAACGAGCCTCGGCTGCCCACGGGCCGGCTCGGGGGTGGCTCGCGGGCCGAGCTCGGCGGCGCGACGGGGTTGGGGACGGGCGACGTGTGACAAGCTGCTGCTAGGCGACGGCGACCGAAGGTGCGGCGGTGGCTGGTGGCGTCGGGCGGGACAGAGGAAGGAGGAGGAAAGGAGGAGGTCGAGCAGCAGGGGGGAAAGGAGAGAAGAGAGAGAAGAGAGAAGAGAGGAGAGAGGAGAAAGAGAATTGACTAATATGAGGGGGCAGGTGGGGGCAGGTGGGGCACGGCAGGGGGGAGGGGGAAAAAGCAGAGGAGAGAGGAGAGAGAGAGGAAAGGGAGAGAGAGAGAGAAAGAAAAAGGTGGGTGGGGTCCACCATGGTCAAATCAGATTTGAATTTCTTTGACTTTGAGCACAAAGGGTTTCAGGCGTGAAAGGAGGGTTTCGGGCGCGAAGGGTCTCTGACCGGCGCTTCGGGATTTATTAAATCTATCTTCAGATCAAAATAAATCGCGTCCAATAATTGTCCCTTAGACCCCAAAAATTTCAATTTTATGTATTTTATGGACCTTAAAATTTCGGGACGTCACATCTGCTTTGCTGGTAGTGTCTCAAGACTCCTCTGTTGAAGCATTGCAGTTTCGTCGAAGATCACGTCTCTGTTGATTAGAAAACCGGGTGATCTGGAATCGGTGCACCACAGCCGGTAGCCTTTCACCCCATGTGTATAACCCAGAAATATGCACTTCTTCGACCTCAGCTCAAGCTTACCATCACTCGCATAAGCATACATAGGACATCCGAATACTCGTAATCCGAATTAATCAACAGATTTCCCCCTCTAGAATCTTCCACTCTATAGCAGATGATGGAGATCGATTAATCAGGTAACATGCCATATTCATTGCTTCGGTACAAAATTCCTTACCTATTCCAACATGCGAAAGCATGCTCCGAGCCCGCTCAAGTAAAGTTCCGTTCTTCCGTTTTGCTATGCTATTCTGCTGTGGTGTCCCAAGTACTGTGCGGTGTCTTACAATCCCCTCTCTCTTGCAGAACTCAGTAAAATATTTACCACAGAACTCCATGCCGTTATCGGTTCTCAGGCACTTGATCTGTTTATCTGACTGTTTCTCAATTAATGCCTTAAATTTGTTGAACCGATCAAACACATCAGATTTGTGCTTCAGAAAGTATACCCATACCTTCTTGGAATAATCGTTGATAAATATCAGCATATATCGGGCACCTCCTTTCGAAGGAATAGGAGACGGGCCTCAGACGTCTGAATGAATGTACTCGACTGGTTGCTTGGTCGAATGAATACCTGTAGTAAATTTAATCCGATACTGCTTCCCAAAGATACAATGCTCACATAAGTCTAACTTACTTGTTTTCTGACCCTTTAATAACCCCATGTCACTCAGCATCGTCATACCTGCCTCACTCATGTGACCCAAACGCATATGCCATAACTGAGTTAAATCAGAATCTGACTCACCTGATGAAACTGCAGCAGCTCTTGTCACAGTCTCTCCTAGTAGATGATAGAGAGAACTCACTTTCTTCCCTTTAATCACTGTCATGGCACCTCGAGAGATCTTCAGCACTCCACCTTCAGCAGTGTACTTACACCCGATATCATCGAGTGTCCCTAGAGAAATAAGGTTCAGCTCTGGTACATGCCTCACGTCTGTCAATGTGCGCACCACACCATCTTGCATCTGAATCCAAACTGTCCATATCCCCACAACCTTGCAGGCTGCGTTTTTCCCCATCAGAACTCTACCACCATCTGCAGTCTGGTAAGTAATAAACCAGTTCTTATGAGGCGTCATATGATAAGAACACCTCGAATCTAGCACCCATTCATCTCTTGACGAACCTGTAGTCACATATAGAACAACCTCTGCATCACTAGTGCTCTCCTCAGCAACGTTTGCCACACTGCTTGTGGCTTTCTGCTTATCACTTCTATTTCTCAACTTAAGACAATTTCTCCTGATGTGGCCCTCCTCGTGACACTTAAAGTACTTCACGCGTCCCTTGGACTTTCTATAGCGTGATTTAGACCTGCTTTTACCTCTGCTGCTACTAGACCCTCGATATTGCTCTCTACCTCGAATCATCAGTCCATGCACTACATCCTGCGCCAGACTGTCATCTCGTAACTTTCTCTGCCACTCCTTAGAAAACAAGGCGGACTTTACCTATTCCGAAGTAATCGTAGTACGCCCCTGCAGCAATGAATCAATAAAGTGCTCCCATGACTCTGGTAAAGAAGCTAACAACATCATGCCATGTGCTTCATCATCAAGTGTCTTACCGATATTCTTCAAATCCATAATGAGTTTATTAAATTCATCTAGGTGGGATCTGATAGACGTACCTTCAGTATATCCAAACTGAAACATCCTCTTCAGCATGTACAAGCGATTGTTCAAACTTTTCGTTACATAGAGGGCTTGAAGTTTTGCCCACAACGATATGGCATCTTTCTCCTTGACCACCTCTATTAACACCTCATCCGATAAATTCAATAGTATTATACTCTTTGCTTTCTCCAATAACTCTACCTTATCAACCTCTTTCATCGAAATCGGCAACTCATATTCGCCATCCAATGCCTTGGCTAAACCTTGAGTTGCCAATAGTGCACACATCTTAACACTCAACAACCCAAAGTTGTTCCTCCCATTAAACTTCTCAATTTCTGCTTTCACTCCAGACATAATTGCAATAAACATAATATCTAAATAATAATCAGACAAGCAAAAGCCCCAAATCACGATCCAGAAATTCGATCCCAAGCTCTGATACCAATTGTTGTAATATTAACGCGGAATAACAGGATCTTGCAAATTAAGTCAATGCAAAAAGCCCAGAAAATAACGAGGAACGATAAAGGACAACAGAAATTACCTGGTTCGGTCCGAATATCGGTACCTATATCTATGGGAAGAGCCAGCAAGAACAATCCACTATAATCGGAGAATCGGAACTACAATCGCTCAATCGCTCGTGTTTCTCACTCGAAACCCAAAGTGTTTACAAGTAAAACAACTCTTTAATCGGATATAATAAAAACTCACGAGCAAAATCAATCGTGTTGAAGCACGTTCGTGCGACTCTTCTTTCTCTGTGCGGTTTGTTCGGCTTCAGCGGGCTTCTTGTGCGGCTCTCTATCCAAGACAAAAGTCCCTTTTTCGTACGCCGCTAGAGAGTCCACTGTGCGGCTTCTGCAGAGGGAAATAAAAGCACAAAAATTCTTTTGTTTCTTTCATGGACAAAAGCATATAATATTATGCTCCCCTATTTTTCGTCTTGTAGTGGCATAAAAACTTCTTTTCCTTTTTTTTTTCTTTCTTTCTCTCACAGCCACAATTAAATTCAAAATAAACACATCATGAGCGTAAACTCGAGACATAATTTAACACATTTATTTCATTCTGTCCTATGTGAGAGTGCTCTGTTTACCGGACAAATTGGAAGTCTGCCTGATGTGTAAGAAATTTTCAGTGGATTGTAGGAATCCCAATGTTTCGACCGAGATATGTTTCCGGCCGAATTTGCCGATTTATATGGTATAAATGTAGAAAATTCACTTCTAGGACTTAAAATCAGGATATCTGCATGAGCGGAGTTTGGAGAAGTCGAGACGGTGCAGCCATCGTGGCACTGTTAAAAATCTCTACAACCCGCTCCTCGACTGGTCCGCATCTCAGAAGGTTTGCCAATTTTGTATGCATGCCAAAAATGTGATGCCTTGTGAGGATTGAGGCGAGAGCATAGCTTGGTTAATGAGAGAAAGAGGACCAATTTGAAGATGCAGTTCTCTTGAGTCGCCGCCAAGAAGCGCTCATGTTGGCACTCTGAAGCTGCTGCTTCTGCCACAAAATCGAGGTGTGCTTGATGTGTTCATAAACGCAGTGTCGGTCAACCGGGAAAAGTGTGAAAGCATGCCTCAAGGGGAATATATTCATCAGTGCCTTTCTTGCTCGCACATGGAAGATGCCTAAGTTTGTTCTCTGCTTTAATAGATGGATCCTGAACTCTTGCATTCACCGAAAAGTCGCCTCGCATCAGTTCCTTCATCGGCAACCGGTATGTACGCCTAGAGCCCGGCAAACCCCGCTTGGCCAGGTTCGAACTGTTCCGCCGATTTGTCGAAAAGTCGCCTCGCATCAGTTCCTTTGTCGGCAACCGGTACGTACGCCTAGAACCCGGCAAGCCCCGCTTGGCCGGGTTCGAACTGTTCCGCCGATTTGTCCAAGGTAGCATCCACAACGGCAAAAGTTCACACGCATTGCTCCGGCTAGGTTCCACGATCAAATTAGCTGGAATTGACCGGGTTTGAGAGAGAGAGAGAGAGAGAGAGAGAGAGAGAGAGAGAGAGAGGTATTTAACTTCTTTGATTATCACTTTTCAGCCAATTGGTCCACGGTTAGCATCCACATTGCAAAAGTTACCCTGGCTAGGTTCGACGATCAAAGTAGCTGAATTTTTAGAAAATAAAAACAATTTCATTGACTTAATTTGTAACAAAACCTCATTTTTGCCTTTGCTTCTTCTTCATTTTTTTCCCATTAAAATGGCGAAATAAGCAATATAAACCAAAATTAGATAATATCTATCTTGATTTGTTTTTCTTATTTAAAGCTATGTTCCTAGTTGAAGTGTTATTATGTTTTTTCTTTTTCTTTTTACGGCCATGGGAGAACTTGCGTCTTCCTTGCTTGAGCTCGCAACGATGGATTCAAACTCGACACTGAAAAATAGAGGTGGAAACAGCATCATCTTTCGCGCATCGATTCGTGTGGCGAGTTAAGCGGAGATCGAAACCCCGACCTACCTATTACCAAAAGGGAACCGGCCACCGGGTGTTATTAGGTTTTTACCTATTTAGACCAAAACATGTTTTACTCCGATGTTGGACCGGAGTGCCTATTTGGAGGAGAAAACGAATGATTTGGGCGGGCCCGCCGTTTCAATCGTCCCACCCCATGTAGAAGGGGCATATGTAATTCCATTTTCATCCCTCATCTTGACCTTAGACTATAGTTGGAAAAGGGATAATTACATGACTGATCTTTGAATTTTGATCGAATATGCAATGTGATCCATGATAATTTAATTTATTCAATGTAATCTCTGAAATTTTAGTAAATGTTCCATCTAGTCCCTACATTATAATGAAAATGTCCAATTTTATCCGTTCATTAATTGAAACTCAGGGACAACATTGAATATTTTCATTTATTTCATGGATTAAAAGTTCATGGATTGCATTGAACAAATTAAAAGTTCAGGAATCACATTGAACAAATTAAAAGCTCAAAGATCACAATGCACATTTAATCAAAGTTCATGGACTATATGTGTCATTTTTCTATCGAAAAAAGCTAGCTAGCCGAGGCCATTATGGGAAATTCTCTCCGGACACCTTCACTTCCTCCCACTAATCCTTCCTATCCATACGTAGTCGCCCACTTTCTTCACCTTCACTAATCATTACTCACTCTTTCCATGTAAAGACTTTCGTTATTCCCCCTTCTCTTCCTTCACTTCCAATTTTCTCTCATCCGCCTATACATCTTTCCAAACACTAAATAAGGTTATCCAGACTATTACATAATTTAATATGAATCGACATAATAAAGAACTATGTTAAAATGAATATCGATTCGGTTTTATGTAATAGTCATCTTATGTTAAGCTTATAACCAAAATTCTAATGTAAAAAAAAAAATAGCACTTGTTCAATTATCAATGTTAGCAAGATTTTATGACTTATGTAAAAAGAAAAATTTACTTTGTCAAATACAGGAGTTATTTCCGTGATACGTAACATGTTGTAATATTAACGGGGAATAACGGGATATTGCAAATTAAGTCAATGCGAAAAGCCCATAAAGATAACGAGGAACGATAAAGGACACAAGAGATTTACGTAGTTCGATCCGAATGTCGGTATCTACATCCACGGGGAAAGCAAGCAAGAATAATCCACTATAATCGGAGAATCGGGATTACAATCGCTCATATTTCCCACACCTAGATTATACCCAAACCCAAAATGATTACAAATAAAACAACTCAACTGGATATAATAAACTCACGCATAAATCTTCCGTGTTCAGACTTCTCCGCGCAATCACAAGGACGTCACTGTCTGTTCAGATCCGTTCGGTGGGTCGAAGAAATCATGGCATGAACAGAGTACTCGTGAAGCCAATAAGGGCGCGCATGGCAACACTTCTGCTTCAGAAATTAACTTCTGTCTAGAAGTTGATTTTTCTACTTTTACACTAGAAGTTCATTTTCGATCAGCGAAAAGCGTTTGATAAGAGGAAAAATTTATGCTTCTGGAATACAAATTTATTTGGTAACGTTAAAAATTTATACTTCTAGAATATTATTAACACAGAATCTTCTACGAAAAATTATTGTCTGTGGCCGAAAAATTTCTTCTTCATTTTAATTTTTGTTAAAAATTTCTTTAAAAAATATTACTTACTTTTTTAAAATAAAAAATTATTATTTATATTTTACTCCGACGGCTGGAGATGACGACCCGGTGGCGGCAGGATGTGGTTGAGGGTGGAGCGCGGCGAGGGGCGGCGGCGGCGCCGTCGTGGGAGGTGATTGGCGAGCGACGGCGGAGGCATGGTTGGGAGAGAGATGCGCTGAAAATGAAAAGAGACTGAAGTGAGCGAGATATTGATGTTGATAAATTTTTACTTCTTAAAGAGAATTAACTTTTTTTAACTTCTAAAATTAGCTAAAAAATAACTTCAGAAGTAGAAATTTGCTTCAGGAGTAGAAATATAATGTTGCATAACCAAACGGATTTCTGCTTTAGAAATTGCATTACCAAATGAAATTTTGCTCTAGAAGTACTTCTGAAGTAGAAATTCATTTTCAGAAATGTTACCATGCGCGCCCTAAATTTCTCAGTACTCGTGCGGCTGTTCAACAGGCTAGAGAAGAAAAAAAAAAAAAAAGGGCACCCACGCATCTTTTCTTCTTTTCTAGAGAACCAAAAGAATCCTTGGGCCCCACAAGCAAATATAATTATATATTAGAATAAGTGAAACCCTTTTGTCTTGTAGCGGCTTACATCACTTTTCTCGAAGGCATCCATGTGAACATTACCCAATATTGGCCAGCCCGAATAAATCAGATTTGCGCAAGATTTGAAAGATGCACCCCAGATTTTGAACGAATCAAAATCTTTCGGATTCCATAAACGGTTCGAACTCAGAGACATAATTTTAACATAGCATTAATATTATTTTAACAAATTATTTATCTGTTAAACCCGTTCAATAAATTACTTTATTAATTACAGCGTTTGTCAGCACGAGCTACTATGCTATTAGAAAAAGCACATTTAGAAGTTGAGAGTCCTTTTGGATTGATTCTTATTTTTTAAAAAATTTAAAATGGCTGAAATTTTTTATAAGATGCAAGCGTGGACAAGTAGGTTAATATGTAATTTTTAGGTTTTTTAGTTATAAATAATTTGGTGAGAAAGTAAAATAGTACCATTTGTCAAAATGGGTATAATCCCATTTATTACCGCATATATGATAGGTTGAATTGTTATATGGATTAATTATGTTCACTAATATGTCATAAAATAGTCTAAACATGATATAAGTGTTAAATAAGACGTAAATTGATCATAAATGACTTTACAACTTACTTAGATTCTATTCACCTTTATGACTCTCTCTTCATTCTCTTTCGCCCTCTCTTGATGTTACGCTCGCTTATTTTAGTTTGACTATGAGTTTTCCTAAATTTGATTAAATGTGGAAGTGTTTTAGAAATATGAATCGGATATGAGTTACTAAATTTGTATTATAATAAGTAAGTTAAATGAGTATATTTAAATTGGATCACTTATGAGGTGACTCGACTCGATCCATCTATTTCACCGATGTAGTTTTAGTTGTAGTTGAAACAAATTATTTTCCTTTTAGGGCACAGAAATTTGGAAGTATGTTGCCAAGAACCCTCCTAAGGGAGATCATTGCGGCGTAATCACGTCAAGATCACCATATTCGGGTTCAAAACAATCTCGTCAGATGGACGGACCACAACGCATCAAACCAAGTACAACCCCGCCCACATCTCGCCACGTCATCCCAGTGGGCCCAGGAAAGGCCAAAGCCGAAAAAAGAAGAAGTAAAAGCAAAAAGAAAAAGGCCAAAAAAAGAGAGAGGAGAAAGCGGAACGCGTGTTGAAAACTCGTGTTCCCTCCAATTGCATCCCGCAAGCAACACCAACCCCCGCGCACACGCGCTACGAGCCCAGAGCGCGAGTGAACCACACGCGCATATATAAGCACTGTAGCCGTCGTCGTCCTCTCTGGAGGGTACAACGACACTCGCAACTTGGGAGCTGCTTTTCGCTTCTCTCTCTCCTCTTGACCATAAAACCCTAATTCCTTTCACGTACTCTCCCCCCCTCTCTCTCTCCACAGTTGCACCCGTCCTCACGCGTTCCGTACACCGGCGAAGACGACTCCGCGTACGCGCGCGGCTCGCTCGCCTGAGCTCGCACCAGCTCATTGATGGAGGCTCCGTCGGGTCAAAGGCAGAGGCTCCTCGAGTTCGGCCTGGTTGCCGTCTCCGAACTCTCTGCTCCTTCTGCTTCCACCTCTTCGGCGGACTCGGCTCCGTCCTCTCCTGTCGTGGCTCGGTTCGGCGGCGGCGATTCCGGCGTCGCCGAGCTTCGGTTTTACCGAGACAATGGAGTGAGCGATGTTGTCGGAGTTGAGCTCGCCGACGCTCAGGTTTGTCTGTTTTATTGTTCTTCTTTTTTCTTTTCAGTTTTCATTTGGTTTCGTTGTTTCTCTCTGTGTCTGTTTGCTGAGCGGGTCTTGGGCAATGAAAAAAAATGGTGAATTGCCGCACCGCATTGTGTTTACACTCTGTTTTGAACGGATCACAACTTTTTTGGTTCTCTGAAGCTTTGGGTTGAAGTATTTTCTGCAATTTTTTTCCTTCAATCTTCGTGTTGGACTGTTCTCATTGGCCAGCCTAAACATAACAAGGAGGATTGCTAATGACAACTAAGCTAGCATTGGTTTGAAATGGAGTGGCTTTACAGTGGTGATTTAGATATTGGTAAAATCTGAAGTGCTAAATTTGAGCCTGAAGATGATTATATCATTGCTAATTCTGTGTCTTGTGTTTCCAGATTTTTAAGCTAGGCCCGGTTCAGTCAATTTGCATGTCCGAAGGCTCTGAAACCAATAAAGAGGTGTGTAATGAGGAATATCTGAAACGCTTGTATGTTTAATATACTGCGAAAATTGTGCTGAACTCTTGGGTGGAAAAGGTTTCTCAATGTCTATGTAGATCTATTCTTCCTAGCGTTCCTTCTGGTTCATTTTGAATATACTCTCATATACAAAGTGGTTTAATTGTTGCGAAGTACTGGCTGATGTTGTCACCTTCTAATGCTATGACTTTGTTCCAGAAGTCATATTCAAAAGGGATTAATATTCATTTTAAAACGGAAGAGGAGAGCGAGGCCTTCCATTGTGCGTTTGAGCAATTGAAGAAGGAAGGCAGTATTAAAGGTGCTGCTTTTTGATGATGTGATAATTGCATCTTTTGATATGTCATGGAGATTGACCTATTTTATTCTCCTTTCTTCTTACATATCTAGCAATAAGTTCCATTATACCCTGAAAAGAATGCTTCTGAGCTTATCGTTTCCACGTTTGTAGCTTTAATTTGCATCTGGATGTATTTAAGCTCGTTATGGAACTTGTATTTGGAGGTCCATAGGGAAATAAACTAATTCGTGGTTTAGTACGGCTTGGCCGTGGATCCTGCCAACTTAGAGACAAGGCTTGCTCTGTTCTTCATGGAATTGCAGATTTTAGTGTCCCTACATTCTTAGGCAAAGAAGGGTGTTGTTAGTCAAGTAAGATTACTCATTGGCATCTACGGTTTGGATCATGCAATGTACGTGTGGCCCTGTTTAGTGTGCATTTGAGTCCAGGGGAACTCTAAAGTTGCTAAATCTACCATCTCCAAGCATTACCCATGAGACCTGGGTCTGTGTCTCCATGCACCCATGCCCTTGCGTGCCTTTCCTGCATACAAGGAGTTGGATCATCAATCTTTGACACAGATTTTTGGAAGTTCGAAAGTTTTGCTCAAAATTTTCGTCTAAGCTAAGCATGTCTTGAGCAGCTTTATTTATTAAAACAGCAAGAAGCCTTCTTTACTATTTCATTGACTTCTTCATTGGCGTACAAGTTATCTTTTGTCTAAGCCCTTTTATAGAAAATAATTTTAACCAGCCTTCATCATCGTTCGGGTGTCCATGAATATAGAATTGCGATATCTATACATCCCTAAGAAAAGAGAAAAAAATAATTGATGCTCATCGAAGAAAACATAGGACTTACCCTTGGAAGTTATTTGCATTCGTCATGTGCCGTCGAGGTGCAAGGGGCAACCTTAGTTTCATTATATGCCCTGCAATCTAATATCTTTGTTAACTTCTGTTATTGTGCGAAGTTTCTTAGTGATTTTTTTTCCCCTTCTTATACCTTTGTTCGTCGTTATTCTAGGTTTTTGACTATGAGGTGTGAAGCTTTTGCTTGTCATTCTTACTAATTCAGCCTTTTGTTACTACTCCATATAGGGACACACTTACCAAATGGAGTTCTTTCAACTTCTAAATGCAAATTTGATGACAAGATAGAGGCATCTTCTGCCAAAATGTATTTTCATTATTATGGACAGCTTCTGCATCAGCAAAATATGCTACAGGATTATGTGAGGACAGGTTCTACTTCTGAGCTTTCCTGTTTTGCCTTTATGTTATGTATGATAAATTTACCTGTTGTTTTTTGAAATGGAAAGGCTCACATGTAAAACTTGCGAATTTTCAGTTAAAACACATATAGTAAATTTAACAAGGAACAAGATGTATTGTGTGAATGCAATCGTTCTGATGGATATTTATAAGGTGTTCAACACAGAGTGAAAGAAATTATTCCTTCTATCAATACTGGATAAATAGGCATCCAATCAAATCACATACCGGATGTCACAGCAACGTAGTTTACAGGATCAGGAAAAATTGGAGACATGCGTCCCTTCTATATTGGTGCATGTGCATGTATGTCTCCCAGTCCCTTACCATGTGTTGGGACAGAGATGAATAGGTTGCCCTAAATTTTTTTGGCAGTTTTGACCAAGGCGTTTGTGACGTGGTCAATAAGAAGAAGTATGTTCTATATATAGGAAGAAAATATGCAACTTATGTCCGGCCTGGTAGGAAGAATTCACGGGCTGTAGGCACGCTTGAATTTGAGCTGTCTTCTTTCTTTCACAAGCATAACTACAAATAGATCATCCTGTGGTTGTGTTGACTATTTATAGAAATGCATGGTAAGAGTTAGAGATGAAAAAGAAAAGGTAAACTTGTTTGGGAAGCAGACCAATGAAATATGGGAAGAATCAGATGCCAAATTTCTAGCTATATATAACACTTTCCAATTCAAAATGTATAATAGGAAATGTAAGAATTTTCTACTATGAAAACTTGTCAGACTTAATTTTCCAGATAAGAACAACACGAAGTTGTTTTTCCGTCAATTTCAAAATAAAGTTTCTAAGATGAACTTTCAAGGGCATTACATAGAGGCACCTAAGCATCTACTGTTAAATATTCCTTTCTTAGGGAACCTATTGTCAGTTTTGTTTTTAAGAACAATAAAAAGCTTTTTTTTCTTTATTTATGTCTTGATAACACTTTTTAAGCTTCAATTATACCACCAGACAAGCACATAGTTATCTTATCATGATGTATTTTATGTTCAGGAACCTATTATGCTGCTGTCATCGAGAACCGTGCAGATTTCACTGGTCGAGTGGTTGTTGATGTTGGCGCTGGTAGTGGTATCCTGTCATTATTTGCTGCTCAGGTACAAATGTTCTCTGAGCATTTCTTTTTTTCATAGGCAATGATTAATGTTTCCTTTTCATCTGTTGCATGCATTAGCACAGTCTATTTATTCTTGTGCTGTTTTCAAAACCCTTAGGCTGGGGCAAAACATGTTTATGCTGTGGAAGCATCTGAAATGGCTGAATATGCTCGCAAGCTTATTGCTGGAAACCCATCGCTCAGCCAACGAATTACGGTGAGGTTTCATTAGTTCAGTCAGATATCTGAGGGTCTCTATCCCATTGTTCTCAGGAGCCATTTGTGTATCTCACTAAAAAATGCAGGTGATTAAAGGCAAAGTCGAAGAAGTTGAATTGCCGGAGAAAGCTGACATTCTGATTTCTGAGCCGATGGGTATCTATCTTTGCTTCTGTTTCTGTTAAATTTACTGATTTCCAGAGTCATTTTCCTAGTAAGCCCTTAAAAAAATTTACTTTTACAAACCGTTTTAAGCAAAAGTTGTACTAAAGTATGCTCTGCTTTTTAAAGCATCTCTAGTGAGATTTAATGGTATGGTGTGCTTATTCATCTGCTTCTATTGTTGAGTTTATGAACTCATCTTTGTTAATAGCTTTACAGTATTTTGACCATTCCTCCCCCATCTTTTTTTTTTCTTTTTCTTTTTTCGTTTGATGTTGAGTTGGTTTTGTATATTGAAGCTTATGGATACTAGTACAGTGACATTTGTGAAGTGCTCAAAGTGCTTACAATTGGTTCTGCCCTAGGCACTTTGTTGGTAAACGAAAGAATGCTGGAATCTTACGTAATTGCTAGAGACCGATTTCTAGTTCCAGATGGAAAGATGTTTCCTACTGTTGGAAGGTGATTGGCTGTTTCCCTCTTCTATTTATGGTTTTTCATTTTTTACCTCGCCATTTTTTATCTGATTATGATGGCATATTTCTCCTTTCATTTTTCTTGTTCTTTGAATTTAAAGCTGTGGTTAACGAGTTGAGAAGCACTATCCGGAAAGATGTTTCAGGGCAGTGTTGAGTAGAGTTTTGATTTTGTTTCTCCATCTCTGGAAATCGCTTATGTAGTTTATTGAATTAGTGTTTGTTTGGAGCGATATTTAGTTTTTCCCTTTTTCCAAATCTTGCGACTTTGATTTTGCGTTTGACGCAAAACACCTAAAAGCTTTTAAAGGACAGCTATTGACATACAGAATAATATGTTATTCTTTTACAACGTCTTAAAGTTCTAATGATTTTGAAGTTTTAACATGAAAGTCAGTAACTTTTTACTTAAACAAAGAACAGCAAAAACAAACACTCCCTGTGCATAGAGATCGTAAGAGATGGTAAAATGGGCAATGTTTATCCATCTATATATAGTTCTAAGGACTCTTTCAGGTGCTGACTTAGATTAAAGCGGATATTGTTTTTAATTTTTTTTTCTCTATGATTGTACTATTGTCAATTTGATTAGCTATATCAAGCATATCATCAGTCGGAGTTGTTGGGCATTTGTTCTTTATTCTTTAACTTTTACCCTTCTTCACTAGAAGTCGTTGAATGCTATTTTTTTCCCTGATTGGTGCTTCCTCATTTCTGCTATTAAAATCAGGACTTCTTGTCTCTCTTTTGGTGATATATGTATTTGAGAGGATATACGTGATTGTTACGTAGCTTGGATATCTATATCATCTATGTCTCTCTGATGTTTCTGATTACTGCTCCTGTAGGTTACACATGGCCCCTTTCAGCGATGAGTATTTGTTTGTTGAAATTGCAAATAAGGTACTTACTCATGGTATAGATGATATCGTTTATTTCGTGTCAGCTTTGTATAATTGTAGTAAGATAGATGTAATTACAAACTGAACTAGTTTAAAGATGATGAAACCAGTTATATGACGTAGGGGAAATCTATTAGTGGCGTTGCTTAATTTTTTTTTTTAATTAGCATCCTACGACTTTCACATATGATTTACTTGCAATTATGCAATAATGTTTTAATGGTATTTTCCCCCGAAATTGCTCTCTCTGGAATGTAGATAGCAGTTTAGCATTTTCACTTACACTTATCGTACCAAGAGAAATTGCTGTTATGTTGGCCAGTAGTCAGAGATTTTTATCCATCATAAAGCAATGAAGTCACTTCAAAAGGATCCTTTTCTGGCTCGGGGTGATATTCACTGTTGACCATGAATTTTCCCTGGAGTTGATGAGTTGCAGTCCTAAGGATCTTGATTTTATTCTCATTTTTGGTCTTTCACAGTAATCTCTTCTGATTGTTTCTGGATGTTGGAATGCCACATTATACTATTTTTGTGATGTTCCTTTGTTACTTGGAAGTTGCTATTAGTTTCAGTTTTCTTGTCCATTTTTCTTGTGATTTCTGTTTGATTAACTTTTTGTATTGACCTTCATCTGTTAATGTAGGCTCTCTTTTGGCAACAACAGAGCTATTATGATGTCGACTTGACACCCTTGTACGGAACTGCGTTTCAAGGCTACTTCTCTCAGGTTTATAGTCTCTGCATATTTTTTTGGAATAGTGGATGCTGTACTTATTTTAAAAAGGCCACAGCGAATTTGGCACTTGATGTTGAGTTTTGGATGCATTTTTCTATTGTTCATATGCATTTCCGGTTAGTGATCGCTTACTTTCTTCGAATTGAAGTTAGTGTTAATTTGGAGAAGGTTCACAAGGATATGCCAGGCAAGTTAGGGTTTCTAACTTTTTCATGTATCTTCTTCCTACTGAGGGGCTTGCTGCTTGTTTGAAACTGTCTAAAATATGAAGCTGAAAAGTTCACTCGCACGACACTTGGAACCAGCAGGCATTGATGAGTTTTAGGCACTGCAGCTAGTTTAGGGGTTGTGGGAAAGATTTGGTCTCTGATGTGTTGGATCTAATCTCAGTTAAGAATTGGGCAGGTTCCTGGTTTTTGGACTTATACTATCTTGACTGGATCAACTGTAGCTTGTGCTTGAAGATGTAGCACTCATGGATCATGTTATTGACGATTTTGTTGCCTCAGTTGCATCAGAGTGCCCAAGCTTCTTTTGGGCTTTGCCTTCTTTTTAAGTTTTCTGTGTTTTGTGCACAAGGATCACACGTGGTCATGGTTGAATGCCCTATTTATTCATTATCCGATCTTTCTTTTTCAATAATAAATGGCAGTTGTGGATGGTTGGGCTTTCCCCCCTGCCTCTGTGTTTCACGTTGAAAATCTTATGCAGAACTGAAGAATGTACATTATCCTTGATATTAGATACTTCGTAATTTGTTAGAAATAATTATCATATGATAAGTTTTTCTTACTGCATTATATGATTTGTTTGTATACGAGGGTGATAGGATAAATTGGAGATGTTTTTAATTTGATTCCAATACTAATGAGAGAAGTTAACTACAAGAACCACCGGCTTTCTTGGTCTTGCATTGCACTGCAACGTATGACTCTTAAAAGGGCATCCAAGTGGGGTTTCGCAGGGGTTGATGTACGCTGCTTTATCCCTGGTTTCCCGGAGAGTTTCCATGGTTGAACCTGTGACCTCTGGTCCCAATGAAGTAACCTTTTAATTTCTACTCTAACAAAGGGAAAATTAAATAAATTCGATACCTTGAAAATCTTGTTTTTTCCGACACTTAATTTTTTGTTTGTGGTGTCTTACTGTGTCTAGTCTTAAGTGGCACAATTCTGGCCATCTCTTTTTAGCCAACTGATTATTACAGTTGAGATCTGCGACTTATTGCTGTTGGTAGTTGACCATGGCGAGTGGAAACAGAGGTCTACATCTCTCATCACCCATCTGCTTGCTTGCTTAGTACGCTCTGTTTTTTCACTGTTTATGTTTTTTGGCTTGCTATCCTCTGCTAGCTTGTCTAGTATTATCTGTTTAGGGCGTCATCTTGGCAACTACACTATCTTAATCAGGTCATTTCTTCTACATGCAGCCTGTTGTAGATGCCTTTGATCCAAGGTTGTTGGTAGCTCCCCCAATATTTCATGTGATAGATTTTACGAAAGTGAAGGTACTGACCCAGTTCACTTGATTGTCAAGACAAGCTTTTGTTACTTTTGTGTTGCATGCAATTTGAAACACAACTCTTACCACAGCAAAACCACACGTTTAATTGATCCATCATGCCCATCTACAGTGTATCAGTATCATTAGTTTGCTCTTGTTCACATGTGCTTCATAAGTTTTTGAGGCTGCTATTAGAAATATTACGTCACTACACTGGAAGAGTATTTTCAAATTCCTTCCTTCAGTCCTACCTGCAGCATTCACGGTAGTGGTCCTTTGATCAGAATATTTCCCAGCTAAATGGTTCATAACATCATTGAAAAAGGAATTTGTTACTTATTGTGGCTTCATAATGGTTGTGTTTGATAGGAAGAAGATTTATATGAGATTGATGTTCCGTTGAGATTTATAGCAGCTGTTGGTACCAGAGTGCATGGGTTGGCCTGCTGGTTTGATGTGCTATTCAATGGGAGGTAAATCTCCGTCTTTCCTTCCCCCTCCAAGCTTTTCAGTGCATCATATGGACTTGTATTCTACATTTCATCTCAATTTGGCTTATTGTCATCACTAGTTAACTATCTTGATCCACAGTACTGTGCCAAGGTGGTTGACAACTGCTCCCGGATCTCCAACAACTCATTGGTACCAACTGCGCTGTGTTCTTTCTCAACCCCTCTATGTCATGGCTGGACAAGAGATCACTGGTCGACTTCACCTGGTCGCACACAAATCCCAGAGTTACACCATATATTTGACATTGTCAAGTAAGTTCCTCATTGATCTCTTCTATTTGTAATGATGAATGATGATTGTTACTTGTGTTTGCTAACTAACTTTTACAAATCTGTTACTGGCTACTTGTGTTTGCTAACTAACTTTTTCAAATCTGGTACCAGCTAAGATGTGGGGCCCTGGGGCTGAACAAGGCGGAATACTTCAAACATCGTCCGGCAAACTTGATTTAAAGGAACCTTACTATAGAATGTCTCAGCCCCAAGCTTACACGATAGCACAAGATCAGCAACCACATCAGCTGCTTCAATCACAGGTTCTCTCTCTTTATATACTAAGTACTCCTTAGATGCTATATTGAGCGTTTCAAGCAAGAATTTCATATGTTAGTTAAACAGAATGAGGTTGTTTTTCTTGAATAGGAATTAAACGTCCAAACACAGGACATAGAAGAAACCGATCTATTGGAGCAACCAGCACAAAATTCGGGCGCTCATTTCAGTTAACAGCACCTTGTCTTCTAGGTGATGAATTGCACATCATGCGGTTAAGTTGGGCACTATTGGTTACTTCCAATTTGCTAGCAGGGCATCAAGCGTCCATTCTTGAGATTGGCGAATAGCCCTATGGCTGCCTTTACCGGTCCTTTCCTCTTCCAGTTCATTTGTATTCCCCCCTAAGCCATCCCATGTGCTAATTCCTTGTAAATTCTGTGCAATTCATTTCACCGCCCGTGCGGTTGTGCTATGTAAACGTGCGCAACTTCGACCGTGATTCACTGAGCCAATCGATAATAAACTTGGTTCAGTTAGGCTCGAAATGGTTCGTATTTATTACAAGTTTCAAGTATTTTTCATGGGTTTCAGTTGTGCTTGTTGAGAATATTCTCTCGAGCTATTTTGCAGATTGTTGCTTCATTCAGGTGACAAGTCCATCTGCCTTTTTGTCTTTCAAATATATTTATGTCAAGTGACAGGTCAGTATGTTGCTCACGTAATTTGGCAAGACCTAATACAAATCCTATTTGTTTGCTGGTCGTATTGGGTTGGTTGCATTATGCTAAGAACGTGCAATTGCAATCTCTGTACTAGTTTGCCCTTGCGAGTTGCCGTGGCAAGAGCCAAGTTTTTCGTACAATTTTACATATTAATAAATTGTACTTTCTTGTTTAATCAATAGTGTCATGACGTTGCCAGACTGCCCCTGTTGCAATATTCCTTCATTCAGTTGTTCAAGTCTACATAGATTTTGAATGTGATCCACTCCACTGCGGGTGTGTCTGTGCTATGTAGATTCACTGCGCCAATTGATGACAAACTCTGGTTCGGTCCGAGATGGTTAGATTTTGTTGCAAGTTTGGAGTAGGTATCCCAGGTTTATGTTGTGCTGGTTGGAGATATTCCCGATTGAGCTATTTGGCAGATTTTACCTAAGTGACAACTCCATTTCGTTTCTCTCAAATAATCACTTGCCTAGTGACAAATTCGATTCGGATTCTTTGGTCTCGCAGCTCTGGCTGATCGCAGATGGAAAATGCTTATCTTAGTAAGATCGTGAGCCAGCATATTGTATTCTTTCGTTTAGTAAGAAAGTGGGAGGGGGGCGATCAGCATCAGCGATCCTTTATGCATGTTACTACAGGAGTTTTACACCCAGTCGCATAAATAATCATTTTGAGCTATTGCTAGTATTCATAATGAGTGAGCCTGTCACAGCCCCGCCTCATCAAGGTGTTAGTACGAGCAGGGTATCATTATATCCTATTTCATGGCATGGTCGAATTTACATCGCAGACGAATTAAGTAGGAGCAATTGGGAGATCTGAACCTGGCTACCCAACCATCGACGTTGGTTTTGGCATTTGATACACTATTATACTAAGAAAATGCAATCGTGATATCCCGTTTTGTGACTAGAATAAGCCTTCGTTTAGTTTTACCCTTTAGGCGTTTATGCTCTCTAGTTATATGCGTTGATCATATGCTTTATAATAGTTGGGTATCTGCAAAGTTATGTATAATGTTTAATTGTTTGCGATTGGGTAATTCAATATAGTGGGCAAAATTTTCTAGAAACATTCCGCATCTTTACACTTCTAGTAGATAATTTGTAATAATATGCAATCAAGACATACGATTTCTTATTGTAATTAGTGGATTATTAGTCTACTTCTACCCTGTTATGTAATTGGTCAAAGTACCAACTCGTTAATTTATAATTGCTCTATCGGGTACTAAAATTATCGATGGGTTCGAAAAGGCGAAGATGATCGACCTGGAGATCGGAAAGGAAACATCGAAGAAGATGATGTTAAGAATGAGAGACTGAGGGCTGGTTAAATTTGCGTGATGAGATTGTCCGTTTTGACACACAGGCTTACGGAAGAGGCTGACCATGAGAAGTAGAAGAAGAAAAAGCAAAGGCGCCTATAGTTAGCCACGAGCAAACAGCTTCTAATGCTCCTAGAGCTGAATGATTAAGATCTCACGGGGGAGTTGCCGATGATCAAGGACACTGGCTGATGGGATTATTAACAATGTCCTAAACCTATTACAATTGTGCCAATTCTTTCATAAATCATTTGCTTTTTGCTAATTGATTATTAAACATTTTGTGTTTGTGCCAATTCAGTCCATCTGGCCAACTTTGGCCGGCCGGCGCTAACATGGCACTAACATGGCAATTTTTAATTTTTTCAACTTTTTTTTTTCCTTTTTTCCTTTTCCTTCGTCCTCCAGCCGATCGCTAGATTAGGGATCGACCAGAGGCAAGGGCGACCTCACCGGCCACTGGCTAGGTCGAGACAGCCTAGCTACGGCGAGGCCGAGCTCGCCCTGCTACGGCGAGGTCAACCTTGCCATGGCTAGGCGAGGCCGAGCTCGCTCAGAGACAGCGAAGCCGTGCCTCGCCGGCTCTCGCCTCATGTTGGTCCTTCGGGCGACTGGCTAGAGGAAGAAGGAGAAGGAAAAAAAGAGAAAAGAAATTAAATTATTATTAAAAATTGCTAAGTCAGCGCCGGCTGGTCAAAGTTGGCCGAATATACTGAATTGTCATAAATGCAAAAGGCTTATAACTCAATTGAAAAATAATAATTTAGGATTAAATTGACACAATTGCTATAGGTTTAAGACATTTTTGATAATTTTCTCCCGGGGACGATGAACCGTCCAACAGGCAACTTTTAGTGGAAACCTGAGAAGTGAAGGGCTATGTCGATACACTAGGACGATATCTCCTGAAGATAGAGCAGGCTATCCAGAGTCTTAAATTACTATAGCCCTCTTTGACAATTTCCGTAACCTTTTGTTGCTACCAAATCCTCCCCATCCTCTTAGCAAAGAAAGTGACCTAGAAAAGCTTAAATGTCGTACCTTTTTAGGCCCGCTAATGTTTGTTGCTTGATGACGATGACTGCTTTCGTTATTTTGTTCTTTTTTTTGCCGATGACTGATCGGTGGAGAATGGATGGGAAAATTACCAAAATTGTCCTAAATCTAATGCAATTGTCCCAATTCAGTTTTAAACTTTTTTTGTGTGTGTCAATTCAGCCTAAATCTTTTGCAGATTATTTATTTATTATTTATATATTTCTTTCTTTCTTTTTTCCCCTTTTTTCTTCCTTTAGCTGGTGACCGACCGGCGACCGTCCAAAGGGGAGGGCCGGCGAGGTCGACCTCGCCGGGCCTCGCCCAGCCATCGCTTCTTTGCGAAGAACGTTCAACCTCTGCAATGACAAAGACGTGTTTGTGAAAATGCCAACGACAAACATGCATTGCAAGCCGCAACCACCGCAGATTTTACTCCAAAGAACGTGGGTCAGAAGAGATAGTGGCTTTGGCAATCCCATACACGAAGAAAACGTAACAGAGCACAAAAAGCAGAGACTTTGAGGGAAGAACAGATAGGAAGAAACCTCCGCAAGGAGTTCGTGCGAAGGGAGACAAAGGCGATCGGCTTTGAGAATCACCGTGCGGGCCTTGGTGGAACAAATTCGCTCAGATCTGGCGAGGGCGAGGTTTGCCTCGCCCGCCCTCTTCAGTGGCCGACGGGGGCGAGCCGCGCCGGGGGAAAAGAAAAAGGAAAGACAAATACAAAAAAAAAAGGAAAAAAGAAGAAAGAATAAATAAATAATAAATAAATAATTATTAAAAATTAGCCACGTTAGCGTTAACCGGCATCCTCGTCAGCGATTTCCGGCCAAAGTTGGCCGATAGGACTGAATTGCCACAAATACAAAATGTTTAGGATTGAATTGGCACAATTGCAATAGGTTTATGACCTTTTTGATAATTTTCCTGAGAATGGATATGATGTGAATTTCACATGAGACGTGGATGCTTATAGTGAGGATATAGCGAGAACATTTAAACGATAATGTGCGAATAAAGATATAGGAAGAGAGGATAATATGTTCATACAGACAGGGGAAGCAACGGTTGTCTGTAAGCAGAATTTCATGATAAACTGCTTTTATCTTTCATCTCTTCTGTATATTCATGAGTTCAAAGCAACAACTAATTATAATGGATACGTTATAAGACTCAAAATACCAATTCTCAAATGCCTTCATGCTTCCTTAGCCATAGCTGCGAATATTCATGCTATTACAATCTTGTGCCCTAATTTGAGCATGAAGTTCTATGAATACTTTGAAAAGTTATGTTCTTTTAGTATTGAAGGAGCACTCAGTTTTAGTCTTCACAGCAAGCTTTGATCAAATTCAATGCCAGAGCTGATGGAGGGGAGGGATCCACCATGTAAAACCATGTTGTTGGCTCTCCAAATAGAGTACATACACCAGTTCCAAGCTACTTTCAAAAGGATTTGCTTAAACTCTTTACCCTCCACCTCCTTTTTTTCTTCCCAAATACAGCTAGGATTTTAATCAGCAATAGCACTTTCCAGACAACAGAGGTCAAGTAAATGCTGCCATATTTGCCTGGAATTGTTATTCAAAAAATAAAGGGAAAAAGTCACAAAAAATCGTTAACTATGCCCACTGTGATACATTTACCCCAAGTTTTTTTGTGACACTAAAAATCCCAAACTTGTACGTGTGTAATATATACATATTTATTCCAAACTTTTCTTTTTCTTTTGTAACACCAAAAACCCTAAACTCACGCATGTGACACGCTTGTCTCAAATTATTTTTTTTGTGACACCAAAAAACCCAAACCCGTAAGCATGTGACACATATATATCTCAAATTTTGAGGTAAAAGTGTCACATGGATATATATTTAGGGTTTTTGGTGTCACAAGAAAAACTTTGAGGTAAATATGCCACAGCACGCATAGTTTAAGATTTTTAGTGGCTTTTTCCCAAAAATAAATCATCTCTGGATTCGTTTTTTGGGTGACGCAAAACACAGCTTGGATCAACAAATGTCCATTTGCACACAGTTCAGGATCGTTATGTCTAAGAATGCTCCAAGCCCCTGCAGTGGCCGTACTACCCTGAGAAGTGGTAGCGCAGATTGCCGAAACATCGAAAATGACAGCTTAAATATCCATCAAATGGTTTCATCTGGTACGAGGCCATGCCTAATCCGAGTCGCAAATATGCTCACTAACCATGGCATTAAGTCTCGGCACAACATCATAATCTATCCTGGAATTTAGCATGGATTGGGGATTTTGACCCATCACGTGCATTCGGATCAAATTTGATAACTTCCGAACAAAAATGTCCCTTTCTCAGACGCGAAAATAGCACGTAAAAGTCTTAGTAATTTGGCCGTCAATGAGCCGGGGGATTGATCGAGACACATTTCACGATCAAAGACAAAATCCACTTAAGGATGTTGAACGGACCTACGAAACTGAACAACACTGTGCGCGCCCGCTAAATCGAGCGTAATAAATATGGCCTCGCGAGCTTCGCTGCTCTTCCGCTCATTGTTCAATCGAACAGACATGGTCAACTTGCAAATCCTCTTCGTGGGGAATTGCCACTCAGAAGAGCTTCTGAATCCGATCAGGTCGTCAAATTAGAGACCAGCAGCGACCTTTCACCTGATAAAGTTCTGGACATGCTGCAACTTCTCTATAACTCTCCAAGATTTTCACTTTGTTCTCTCCCTCGACAACGAAGACAATGTGCTTTCCCCGATGTTCGCATGTTAGCTCATGCATGCTTGTCCATTTTCTCACTGCTCTCTGGCAATGGAGGAATCAAAGAGGATATTCTGAATGGCAAATGGAGTATGTACTCCACAAAATAAATGTCTGTCTATCCTTTTGCCGCTTTGCGTGTGTTGCCATGTGAGACCTCCCAAAGGGCTTCAACCAATCATAGTCACCAGTGCCTTCATCCAAATCGGACGAATAGTCGGGCTCAAAGTCCGGGTCAGTTTCTCCCCGATCAGTGGAATGTCTTGGGTGAATGTGAGATTGCAATACAGAAGACGACGAGTAAGGCAAATGACTGGACACAGAAGTCGTGGATCTCACGGAGAACTAACGATTCTTGTGGTTTCGACAGAGGCGAAGCTTTGCTCAGAATTTTCAGTGAATAGCTTAAGATCAACAACTCTGTTCTCCAACATTGTCCATTGGGAAGAACTGCACATCCGAGCTCATTCTTTTCAGAAAGATGGTTTTCGATCAGAAACACCGGAGGCATAAGACATGGATTCATTGCATGCGTATCACCAATTGCTAAGCTGATGCATTGCCGGATAACACTGGATCGCTGAGCTACAAGGTCTTCGTAGCTGAAAGGAAATCCGGTCGGTCCATCCGGGGGAGTAGATGACGCATGGGTGAGCGCGATAATGGAATTACGCCATATTACTGAACCAAGCGAATTGGTGATAGACCGCAGAAGTGGCAGATCAATAAGATCACTCGTTGGGAAATCCAGCCGGTCGACATACATAACAACATCAGGCGGAAAGCTTTTAGTGAACTTCTTTATAGACAATAATATTCTCTTGTTGAGAGATTGCTCAGTACCAGAAGATCTAAGACCTGGTGTATCAATAAACCTAAATTTCACACCATCCTTATTTCCGAGAACCTCTTTCACAGTGGCAGTGGCAGGCTCAAATGCATTGACCATGGCTTTCTTTTCTCCCAAAACGGTATTAATGGTCGCACTCTTTCCCACGCCTGTTTTTCCGATGACCAGGATGTTCAATGACAAGTCTATACTACCACCCTCAGCTTCAAGCTGCATCGCCAACTTGTTGGCTGATTTGAGGCGAAATGCTTGACTAGAGTGGCTGCCTATGGTTAGGGCAAGACGGTACAATGCCTGTGTAGCTATGGAAATTTCAGGAGAATAACCTAGTCGATGGACAAGTCTTAAGAGTTTTACCTTTAACAGATGCAGATCCTCAAGGCGCTTCTTTTCCTCATTGCTAAGATTCTCCTCTGATTCAGTACAAGAAGATGCTTTGAGAAGATCTCCCAAGATGTCCAAGTCAACTAAGAAATTCTGGCCCCCATAAGCATAGGAACCCTTTTCTTTGCTTGATTCAGAGACAATATGGCCACCATAAATTGCTGGATAAACTTGAGAATTCACTGAATTCGAGAGAACAGAGGATGCGAATTCGTCTTCTGATTCCCTCTTTTCACCTCCTCTTGTTTTATCCAATGCTTCATTTTCCGCATCTGCTCCTTCTAATTCCGGTTCATGATCTGAAGGGGAAACTGTAAACACAGAGTTAAGGAGATTACAAGGAACCTCTATATTCATTGCACTAGCCTCCTGACTTGCATTGGTACCGTTTTTGTAATAAGTATCATCCGAGTGCTTCACTTCCCCCGCAACTTCGGGGCCCTCCGAAACTATTTGCAAATGAGGTGTCTCATCGTTCAAGTGGTCTTCAAGAGTGAGACCTGCACCATAAATAGCAACTTTCCCCACAACAGGTTCTTCAACTGCACATATAAAGCTTGGCATCACTATTTTGCACCTACTGAAATCTAATTCCTCGAAATTCAGTTGCATTGCCTCGGAAGCCGTAGTTGTTTCACACTTTTTGGCGAAATCAGCATCACTCAGTTTTCCATTCTTCAGCTCCCAAACCTTCTCATCATTTGATCGATGGCTATCTGAACCCTCGATTCTTCTACCTTCACCACCCGAATATTCGAAATCCGCTAGCATTCGGAAATCCTGCTCCATGAAACTTCCTTCCTCATCCTTCAGAGACATAACTCGTGCATGCCTCACAGAAGCAAGGCCACTACTCTCACTTATATACTCACCACGAGTGCTATGTATCTCAATCCCATCCCCGATGTACAAACTCGACTCACGCTCATCTCTCTCCTCTTCATCCACCACCACCCTAATCCAAGGTGCACTCCCCACCGTCTCAGACATGTCGAAACTCGGAACTCTCGCAGCTCCCACGATCTCCTCATCCCCACCTTCTTCAACGACCATCAAGCCGTCCTCATCCTCAAAATCCATAGACAACCTTGCAATGGGCATAACTTGGTCAACAATGGGGTCATGGTCATGCACTGCCACAGTCTCCGCCACAGAAGAGTACTCATCAACATCACTACACATCTCCTCGCTACAGCTATTTTCTAATTTGTCCGCATCTGGATATGCCACAAAGGGCCTAAAGATTCGATCTTTCACGATTCCACCACCTCCTTTCAATGTTTCCTCATCTGGGTCCGCAACGAACGGCCCCTCCGACGCCGTTTCGAAGTCATCCCCGCTAGCGTACAAGCGCTCACAGTCAGAGCCTCTCTCGCTGCTTTCGTCGCTGCCACTAGTGCCCTGAATGTATATTCGCGGAGGTTTTGGCTCGAAATCAGAGTCGCCGTCGTCGTCGTCGAGGGTAGGAGGAGCTCGTATAAGAAGCGAACCAGTGGAAGACGAGCCGGAAAAGGAGGTGCTTCGCGCTGTGGAAGGAAGGACATTCTTGGTGTCCATTGCTTCCAGTTCTTTCTTTCCAACGGCGACCCTCAAAGACGGATGTGTGCAGAAGAGAAGAAAACAGGGAGTTGTCGGGGGTTCTTGTTCTTGGTAGAATCTACGCCGCATGGGCTTGGAAGAGAAGAAAACAGAGAGCTGTTGGGGTATCTTGTTCTTGGTAGAATCTACGGAGTAGGTTTGCTTAATCCAACAGTGTGTGTTGTCGGAATCCAACGCGGGCCAGGCCCACACCGTTGGATTCCGACAATTTCCGAGGGGGGGTTTTCAGGGGTAATCATATCCATCAAATTCCGCATATTCATCGGATCAACGGTTGTAATAAGTCCTATTTATCATGGACTAAATGCAAAAAAATTCCTTCCCTATTTACTGGAAACGGATCAATTAACATTGGGGTTTCTGTGACATGGATAACATTATTTAAATCAGGCTGTCCAAATGAAAATGGGCTGTCTGATTTGAGAGAGGGTTGAGATTCAAAATTTTTTGAACCCCAAAAAAATTCCCGCCCAATTTTTTTCCCTCCCTCTCAACAAATGACGTGGCCCATTCTTGGCCGTCCAAATGAAAATGAACGCCCTGATTTGAGTAATGTTATCCATGTCACAGAAACCTCAATGTTAAGTGATCCGGATCCCTATTTACTTATCCTTTCACAAATTCTCCACGTACGAACATTTTAATAAAAAATTCAGTGAAATTTGACTCAAACAGCTTTAGAGAGAATGGATGTCTGCGACTCTCCAATCAAAGATACATTAGGCTGTATGTGTAAAAACAAGTTACACTCAACATTATATGCTCTATTTTGCATACGATGGACATAAGGGAAAAAAAAAGGCACTCGATTGGAAATACTATAGAAACTTTTAGGTGAACATTAAGGGTAAGTATGGTTCCAGGGTAGAATCGGGAACCGGAGAATCGAACCTGTGGTTCCCGATCCAGTTCCAGGTTCTAGTAAACCAGGGTCCGATTCCCAGTTCTGTATTTTTAGGAACCGCTGGTTTCGATTCTCGGTTCTCTATGGAACCGAATCGGAATCGGAAACGGAATCGAGATATATATACTATAAACCCTAATTTAGGCTTTCTTAGTTTCTATTCTCTTTTTTTTCCTCTCAACTCAAGTCACAACGTAGCAAGGCCGAGTCTACCTGTGACGATCGTTGATCTCCCACGCCCCCGAGTCGAGTTGTAACGTCCCTTAAATAGTTCTAAATTATCAGGAAATAAACGAAAAGGATTAGAAAGCTGATTTGGGCTGAACGAACTAGAGTTCAATTCGAATTGAGCCTTTAAAGTAAAATATGGGCCTAAAAGAGAGCGGGCCCAAGTAGGAGTAAACTGAACCTGGCCCATTACCAAGAACTCGGCTTAGATGAATTTAACTGTGCCGGCTTGTTGAAATTTTTTTTACAGCCTGTTCCAACTCGAGACGACAAGATGCAGCAGAAGGCTTGGCCCACATAGAACCGGCTCAGCCCTATTGATTGGTGGGCTTTTATTTCCCCTTTGGTAGCCGCTGGCCCGTGAAGGACAAGCCCAAGAGCCACACGGCAGCAAGGAAGGGAGCCCAAATTTTTCATTATCACTCAAGGCCCATTTTGGGACCACTTGAGCAGAAGAAGACCCATTTCCATTTCTTTCTTCACTTCTCCTTCCTCGGTGATATCACCTACTGTTGGAGTTGGCGAATACTTCGGGGACCCTTATTTCTCACATCGGGTACGCCCACGTGAGCTTAGGGAAACTGAAGTGTTATCCAACGACATATGACCCCTGCGCGCGGAATGCGGGGGTTCGGGGGCAACGCCCCCGACACGGGTGCCCCGCTGCCCGGTGAGCGGGCGGGGGTTCGGGGGCAGCGCCTCCCGACGGGGGTTCCGCTGCTCGGTCAGCGGACGGCTGTCCCGCTCGCCGGTGAGCGGGCGGGGGTTCGGGGGCAGCGCCCCCGAAACCTCAACGGGTTTGGGCTTTTATTTAAGCTGGCCCGTATGGTATGGAATTAAGGGGTTTCATATAGGTTTAGGTTTTGGGCCCGTTTGGGGCATATATATATTTTCTCGTTTTTGATCATTGTAATGAGTTGAGTGGCTGTAAATCGAAACTATAGTGAAATCTCTTTGCAGGACGTAGCCCTATTCTGGGGTGAACCTGGGTAATCTCGTGTGTCGTCTATTTTTCTATGATTTCTGTGTGATCATTCTGATTCGTGTGCGATAAATCCCTTCACCTACGAGCGACACTTCCTCCTCCTTTGTAACCGCCATTTCTGTCGCTCGGGTGAAGCTGGTCCGCACCAACCGGCAAGCTCGAGAAGCGGCAACCAAAACTAAGGCAAGTGTCTCTCTAAACTGCCTACTAATCTGTGCAATGCGAGTCGACGACGGCGAGTCGGGCGACGGACGGGTTCCGATTGGGCTCGGTTGTAGAGAAGTGAGGGGTAGTATATCAAGTAGTTCTTGAGCGTACTTAGTCAAAGCAACAGATAGTCTAGGTCGGTAGTGAAATTGCCATTAAGGCGATGCTTGGTCTGTCGGATGCAGAGGAGCCGAAAGGGAAAGAGAGAGTACGAATGGTGCGAGCTGGTTTGCATGTCGTTAGGGCTAGCTACATAAGATTCCTTAGGTGTTGGCTATGAGAATTCGAGTAGTGGATTGTCAAGATTCGATCAAGGATCAGCTCGGCCGAGAGAGGGAGGACAGAGTATGGACAGCTTGGCCGAGAGAGGGGGGGGATAGGGATGGTTCGGCTAGTAGTGCTGTGTCATCGTGTTGCTAGAATTACCTGCGTTTGGTTCTAAGATAGAGTAGAACGAATGAATTCATTTGGTGTGCCAAGTGATGCTCTGCGGAAGGGTAGTAAAGGTTGGCGGCCAAGGAGTTCGCGGTACAGAACCCACGTTACAAGAGGAGGTCACTGTTGTCGCTTATTTGCTAAATTATTTGTCTTGCTTTCGCTGGTGGCTCTTAGACTTTGGGTCTACTATGCGGTTTATAATTGTGAGTAGCTATAATGTTGAGCCAGAGCGAATAGACTGAGAGCTCTAGTAGGTTAATACAATGTATGGTGAGTTCGGCATTCATAAAATTATTATTGTAGCACTTGACATAACAGTACATATGGCATGTATCAATCTTATGCATGGGCATGTCTTCGCTTATCCTGAATGTGGACCGATTGTGGTTCGTGGAAATGAGCTTCGTGCTTAGATGTATACACCCCATGGAGTTTATGGGACGACCCTGCTGTGTGACTTGGCTGGTCTCTGAGGTGGTACGAGACAACATTTGCAATCGCATTATTGAAATGCTCGGGTTACGATGGCGATGAGTAACATGTTCACATGCACTTTGTCATGGTCATATCTCATCTCATGGATTTTTTTTGGCCTGTCATTGCTTTTAGGGTGCTTTCAGTCGAACACTATTTAGTGACCACGTAGAACCTTGATGCTTCTCTGTCTTGTCATTGCTCGTTCATGTCGTTGAATGGTTTAGTCGGTGTTTTAGAGTTACAACTTGCTGAGATTATTTCTCACTCCGTTGTTGTTGCTTTTTTTAGGTAAGTAGTATGGCTAGCCTCCCCACTATTTCCCATGGCGTACCTGTCCACCTGTCATGGGAAGTTTCACATTTTTTCGTGCTGGGATTACCGAACCTGGAATTTGTGAGGGTCACCTGCATGATGTGGGTCAACGGAGGTCTTGATGTGGGAGTAGTCCTACATCATTTTGTGGCCATCTATGGTCGGCTGGAGGGCGGCTTGGGATTCATCGGCCCTATCCCGTTCGACTATGCGGCAGGAGGTAGTTCGATGTAGTGGGGACATGGTCTGCTTGTATAGGTCTATGTAGATGACGTATAGTACTGATCGACACTTTTGCTGTATAGATCGTCTGACTTTACTTGGGGGAGCTTTTGATGTTTGTGGTCTTTATGTATCGGGTAGAGGCGGTAGGTACTGTTTGAGACCCTCCCGATGTTTCTCCCTGGTTGTACTCAAACCTTGATCGATCTTAGTTGGTCCTTAGTAAATAAAAGTACCGATCTTTCTAGTAATTTACCCGTGTTCATTGTATCATTCTTGTGTGTGATATTCCAGAGATTATTTGATAATTATCACTCAAAGAAGCACGTTAGAAAGTGTGGCGGGCCTGGGATGCCACAGCTTTGGGATCAGAGCATAGGTTTACCTGGAGTGATAAAGTGTGCTAAAATTTTAGGGTCTAGGGTGACAGTGCATGTGGTTGTTATAGATGTTAGGCTAGGTATCAGTAACAGTCGTGTTACTTAATTGGAGTCAGTGACAAGTTTTACTTGTTACTTATTGAGGAAACGGTTGTGTACAAAAGCGACTCAAGGATGAGGACAACAAACGCACAACCACCAGGGAATGGCCCTATCGACCCGAGGGTGGATGGTATCTTGGAGGCATTGACTTATGTAGGAGAATTACCGACGCAACAAGCGTAGCAACTAGCTGCGGTTAATGCTGGGGAGGGCGATCGTCGAGCACAAGGATTAGTAGAGTAATTTCTGAAGTTGAAACCCTCAAAGTTTACTGGAACTAGAAAGCCTGAGGAGGCGGAGCGATAGATCAAGGAAATGGAGAAGATTTTCAGGCTGTTAAATTGTACCGATGCCGATAAGGTGACTTTGGCAGAATATCAGTTGGATGGAAATGCCATGTATTGGTGGCAGGCAATGAAGGACGCGACATTCCCTAGAGGAGCAGAGATTACTTGGGGAACCTTTGTCATTGCTTTTTATGAGAAACATTTCTCAAGTTGTGCAAGAGATATGAAGCTGATAGAGTTTGTGGAATTGAAGCAGGAGGTTAGGACAGTAGATGAATATGACGCAAAGTTCTCAGAACTGTCTAGGTTTGCTCCACGCCTAGTCGAGCATGCTGAGGATAAGGCAAAGAGGTTTTGAAAGGCCTAAAGCTGGAAATACGAAAACAGTTAGCGCCGTTTGGACTAATGACCTATCGAGAGGTCTATAATCGGGCGCAATATGTGGAACAGGAAATGGTCGGAGATGGGATAGAGTCAAAGCCTCTAAGGACCAGAGATAATGAGAAATATGGTAAGAGGCCAATGCAGTTGGGCCGATCTTAGTTTAATCCTAACAAGAGGCATTTCGGAGAAAATTTTAGTAAACTAGGTGGAGTACGCATTGGAGAGATGAAACCAAACTCTGGAGAGGTTTGTCGTAGGTGCGGCAAATTCCATGGATTCGCTCCGTGTCCGTCGTTGAGAAGGTACTTTGGATGCGGACAAACGGGACATATGGTGAAAGACTGTCCGCGAAATAGGCCACAAGTGCGGGCGGCCCCTCCTCAACAGCCGTAGGAGGCACCAAGGGCAGGGGGATGGAAAAACTATCAGAGGCCACCAGCTCAGGGAAAAGTGTATGTAGTCACTCATGAGGAAGCCGAGGCTTCCAAGAACATCATCATAGGTATCGTCACTATATACGGTCATAATGCTTATGCCTTATTCGATACGGGCGCCACCCATCCCTTTATATCTGTCCGGTTCGTGAAGTTGCATGGATTAGAATATAGCCAGTTAGAAGTACCTTTGATTGTCTCAACACCGATGAAAGAAAAATGTGCTGTCGACTTTAATTTGTAGAAACTATGGAATTGAGATTGAAGGGAGGAGATAGGTAATTGATCTAGTAGTATGAGCCATATATGATTTTGATGTCATTGTTGATATGGACTAGCTGAGTAGACAGCGAGCAATGGTGGATTGTTATAGGAGGTTGATATCTTTTAATCCACCAAATGAGCCTGGCTTTGAGTTCCAAGGAAATGGGGTAAGTACCACAAGAACGTTCATTTATGCAATCAAAGCTTGCCGGCTATTGAATGAAGGGTGATACGGATATTTGGCGCTTGTCAATGATAAGGAAAAGCCGGAAGGGAACTTTGAGGAGATACCCGTGACGTCTCGAAATTTCAAGGCCTATTAAATGAATAATATTGGGACTCTCGAAATTGAGTGACATTTATCGGACACGGAATTATTCGATCTGGGAGGCTTTGATCATCGGTTGAAGCGTAGATATTTGTAGTTCTTTTAGTTTCGTCACACCGAAGATTTTCTCGCCGCATTCCTTAGCGCCCGGGCCCAACCCTGAACCAAATACCCTCAGATATTATTCATATACGCTAGAAACATTTAATACCGATAAACCCATGGGCCCCACCTCATTAATTCAAGTCAAAATATCTATTTACTTTTTTGACTTTTCACCCCCAAGCAAAATTACCAAACTACCCCCAAGATACTTTTCTCTCTCCTCTCTCTCTCTCCTCTATCCACGGCAGCCCATCCCCTCCCCCTTTCACGTTCACTTCACCTTCATCTTCACTCCATCTTCATTTTCATCTTCATCTTCATCTTGCCGTCGCCGACCACCACCTAGCCGACCGCCGCACCACCGCCGCACCGCTCCTTGCCGAGCCGCCGTTCGCCCCTCCCAGCCAGTCCCGTTGGTCGTCTCAGCCCCTTGCCAGCCCCTGCCCAGCCGCGGTTCCGAGCTCATCCAGTCGCCGCCGGAGCCATCGTAGCACTGCCGAGCTTGCCGCCGTCGACCATGTGCCTGTAGCCCGTCGTCGCCGCGAAAATAGCTACTGTCCAACCTCCGTTCTCCATCGTCCACGTGTCGTCGTCGCAAACCATCATCGTGGTTGCGTTCGGATCGTCGAGACGAGTCCGTAGGACCGCCGCCGGAAAATTTCGTTGCCGCCGCCGCCGCCGCAGCCGCTCACCGCCGGTCGCCGCCGACCGTCGCCGTCCGTGCCAAAGTGAGTTAACCCCTAATCCCTGATTAGGCCGTTAATTTCACTTAATAGTTAATTAGATAGTTACCATAGCTGATTAGTTAGTTACCGCAGTTAATTAGATAGTTACCGTGGTTAGATAGTTAACTATGGTTAGATTAAGCAGTTACTGTAGTTAATTAATTAGTTACCGTGGTAGATTAATTAATTGTTGTGGCTAGTTGGATTAATCATGGTTAGGTGGAATTGTTACCATGGTTAAATTGCCTGTTATTTTGTGCTTGGAAATTATTGGTGTTTGATTGTGGATCGAATTGAGTGTTGATTGCGCTTAATTGCTGAATGATCACACTAGTGTTGAGATGCCACGTTTATCTGAAATTGAATATTCGTGTGACCAACTGTGGTTTTTGAACATGAAAATGGCCGTAGGTCGGGTTTTGATCATGATGTGAATGTGATTGCATTGGACTAAATTGGGATTAAGAATTGGCTTGATTGCCTGTGGTGAATGTGTGGTCACACGATTGATTTAATTATGTCACCGTAACGTAACTGGGGACACGGGCGATACTATTGTTGGCATGGGTCGCTGCTTAATAAGTCTGTGTACCAGCGATGTACTGTCCGGGATTCCGCGGCTTATTGGTTGCCTGTCAGTCTGTGCCGGCGACGTACTGTCAAGATTCCCACGGTTGATTAGATACCGGTCGCAACTTGTGTTGGTCCGTAGTCCCTCCTGGAATTATTCCTGGTATACTCGCCTTAGGAAATTTGAGGGAGCTATTGGATGTCGTCGCTGTAACGTAGTAGGACAACGCCTGGTTAATCCGGAAGAGTACTAACAGTGAGGCTGTGCTATGGCGAGAGTGGAGTATCTCTTGACCGCTAATAACTGGAACACGCTTGTTGCATAGTGCCCGAGTGCCTGGATGCCTGAGTTATTATCATGTGTTCTAGTTGTATACCTTGATTTGCTGTGTTTTAATGTCATGAGATATCTATTGTGTGGTAGAAGGCAAGCTAAGTTGCATGTGATTGTCCTTTGGCTGTTGGACTTAGTTGCCGTTGTGTTTGACTGCTTGAGTGAATCAACGTCCTAATCGGACTTAGGCGTTGACTTGTTGAGATTCATATCTCATATGCTTTGGCTGATCACCTTTCAGGTTCTCGTAATGGCAGTGCGCCACGTTAGGTTCGGTGTTCCTGTCGACCAAACTACGGTCCTTTATTATCGTCATGTCACTAATTCTGACAACATATGGGAGCAACACGTGACGACCGTCTGGGTCGATGAGGGGTTACCACACTATGTGGCACACCTTTTTAAGGCCTGGTTCGTTCATCAGGGTGGTGTTCTCATCGGACCGATTCAGGGGTTTGAGGTACCCTCGGGTGCGGGGCCAGTCGTTCAGACGTGGGACACGATGGACTTTGATATGCCGGATGGGGAGGTCGAGGACCCGAGTTCTAGTTCTGGGGAGGAGGACCCTGATTCATTGCCTGGTTATCAAGGTTGACTCGGTGTCGTTAATCCGGGGTGCGAGAGGAGCTGTGGAGGAGCTTTTTGGAGGCCGCCTTGTTGATAGCTGGTAGTGTAGTAGTGTGTATCGGCAGCAGTTTGCCCCTGACCCGACCCGGTATCTTTTTGTGGGTCTTAGGGATGAGTCTGAAGATGGACTTGTATAATAGATGTTTACTCGTGGACTAATCATGTTTATAAAAATAATGTTGTTGTTGTTGTTGCATCTCCTGCTTTTCTATCCATGTTGATTTCTTGTCTGGGGTTTGATATCGCTTCCGCATGTGCTTAATTAAAAGAAAAAAGAAATGGGTCGATAATGTGCCTGGGATATCATCCTTTGACCTGACGTTAGGAAGGGATGTTCGCGCGCCTGGGGTTCGGGGCGTGACATCCCCGTTTTGGTATCAGAGCAAGGTTAGCCTGAACCATATGATCTTGACCTGGAGTGATAAGGTGCGATGGGTTTGGGATAGTTAGTAGGCATGAAAACCGATGTATGTGTTTGTTGTTTGATTTCTTTTAGTTGTTGTCTTGAGTTCTGATTGCGTGTTGCCCTTGGGCGAGCAGGAGTCCTGAACGTCCTGCATAATGGGCGACCGTAATCTGAGGGGTAGGCCTAGAGGAAGGGCAGCTCAGACTGGTCCTAGCGGGGACAGAGTTTAGGATTCGGGAGTGCCTAAAGAGGGGTCAATTCAGGAAGATCCTAGGATGAACGGGATTCTTCAAGCTTTGAAGACTTTGGGAAACATTGTGGGGCAACAAGCAAGGAACCAAGCTGCTGCTGCCGCCCCACAGGAGAATCCGTTAGCTGAGAACGGAGTTGGAAGGCCTCAGACCCATAGGCTGGTGGAGCAATTTCTGAAGCTCAAGCCACCGAAGTTTTCTAGAGCAGGTGACCCTGAGGCTGCAACCTCATGGATCGAGGAGCTGGAGAAGGTGTTCGCCTTGCTAAGGTGTTCGGAGGAGGAAAAGGTAACGCTGGCCGTTTACCAACTGCAGGGTAACACTAGCTCGTGGTGGAAAGCCATGCAAGGAAGAGCCTTTTCTGAGGGTGTGGTCCCGGAGTGGAATGCCTTCGTGGGAGCCTTCAACGGGAAGTATTTCTCTGATTGTGCATGAGAGCAGAAGATGGACGAATTTCTGCACCTTCACCAGAATCAGCTGTCCGTAGATCAGTATGAAGAGAGGTTGGCCGAGCTGTCCAAGTATGCATCGAGGATGGTGGAAAACCCTGAAGATAGGGCGAGGAGGTTCCGAGATGGATTGAAACTAGAGATCACGAGTGTGTTAGTACCGTTCAACCTGCGAGACTATAATGAGTTGTATGAGAGAGCTCAGTTGGTAGAAAGGGATGTTGCTGAAAGGGCAGCCGCATTTGGACCGCGGTTTGCTCCTGCTATGATGGATAATCGAAGGTTCGGTAAAGGGCCAATGGTGGCTAATAGGTAACCCATTCCACCTAACAAAAGGAACTTTGTCGGGAAGCCGACGTTTCGCCCTGACCTCGTGTGTCAAATCTGCCGACAGAAGCATGAGACAGCCCCGTGCTCGAGGAGGGCGGATGCTTGTTTTGGTTGTGGCAGGCATGGCCACCAAGTCAGAGATTGTCCTTAGAGACAGATAGGAGGACAGATACAGCAGGGAGGTCAGATGCGAGGGAATGTTCCGCAGAACTTTTAGAATCGACCCCCAGCACAAGGAAGAGTGTTTGCTATCACCCGAGAAGAGGCGAGGGATTCGCCGGCCGTTTCAGGTACAGTCTTTCTGCATAACCAAGTAGCTTATGCTTTGTTTGATTCTGGAGCTTCCATCTCCTTTGTTGCTGAACAGTTCGTTAAACTAGCTGGCATAAGTACAGAACCATTGAGATCAGTTTTTAGGATATCTACACCGCTTAAGGATAATGTTATGGCTGCAGTAGGATGTCCCGATTGTAGACTGGTTGTAGATGGTCATAAGGGAAGGATAAATCTGGTCGTGCTAGCTATGTATGATTTCGATTTGATTGTTGGTATGGACTAGCTCACTGAATAAAGAACTGTGTTGGATTGCCATAGTAAGACTATCCTGTTTAACCCATTGAATGGGGTTAGTTTTGAGTTTGTTGGAAGTCGAGGGGGAGCCTCGATTCCCTTAGTTTCGTCGTTGGAAGCGACTCGATTGTTGGATTGTGGTTGCCAAGGGTATTTAGCGTTTGCTGTTGATGTGTTAGCTAAGGAGTTAAGGTTGGAGGATATTGCTGTGGTAAGGGAGTTCCTTGACGTCTTTCCTAAGGAGTTGCCTGGATTGCCGCCGGAAAGGGAAATAGAGTTTGTAGTTGAGCTAGCCCCTGGTACAGAGCCAATCTCAAAGGCACCGTATCGGATGGCGATGTCGGAACTCAAGGAACTGAAAGTACAGATACATGAGTTGTTGGATAAAGGATATATCCGTCCAAGTGCATCTCCGTGGGGAGCGCTCATTTTGTTTGTAAGGAAGAAGGATGGATCACTTCGTCTATGTATTGACTACCGTAAGCTCAATCAGATAACAATCAAGAACAAGTATCCATTGCTGAGGATCGACGATTTGTTCCACCAACTTCAAGGAGCTTCGATATTCTCCAAGATCGACCTACGGACGGGATACCATCAGTTAAGAATTAAAAAGGAGGATGTGCCGAAGACAGCGTTTAGGACGCGCTATGGTCATTACGAATTCACTATGATGCCATTCGGTCTGACAAATGCCCCAGCTGCTTTTATGGACATAATGAATAGGGTGTTCAAGGAGTATTTGGATAGATTCGTCATCGTATTTATTGACGACATCTTGGTCTACTCGAAGGGCTATGAGGAGCATGAGCATCATCTGAGGGAAGTATTGAAGACTCTTTACGAACATCAGTTGTTTGCTAAGTTTAGCAAGTGTGAGTTTTGGCTGACTCGAGTAGCGTTTCTAGGTCATGTAATCTCTAGAGAAGGGATATCTGTGGACCCCGCCAAGATTGAAGCGGTCATGGATTGGCCGAGACCGACGATAGTTATAGAAGTTCGAAGTTTCTTAGGATTGACAGGCTACTATAGGCGCTTTGTGGAAAGGTTCTCTGCCTTAGCCTTGCTTATGACAAGACTGTTGAAGAAGGATGAGAGATTCATTTGGACGGATAAATGTGAGCGTAGTTTCCAAGAGCTTAAGCAGAAGCTAACTACGTCTCCTGTTTTGACAATACCGTCTGGTTTGGGAGGCTACGAGATTTATAGCGATGCGTCTTTCAAAGGATTAGGCTGCGTGCTTATGCAACACGGAAGAGTGGTTGCGTATGCGTCTCGTCAATTAAGGCCGCATGAGTTGAATTATCCGACGCACGATTTGGAATTAGCAGCGATCGTGTTTGCTCTCAAGATTTGGAGGTATTACTTGATAGGAGAAAAGTTTCAAGTTTACACTGATCACCAGAGTCTCAAGTATCTGTTCTCTCAGAAGGAGTTGAACATGAGATAGCGTTGATGGATGGAGCTTCTTAAGGATTATGATTGCGAGATCCTATACCATTTGGGGAAAGCTAATAAGGTTGCTGATGTGCTAAGTTGGGAGTCTGAAATTGCTCAGTTGATGATCTGGGAGTGGTGTCTCCTAGAGGACGTGCGTGATTCAGAGTTTAAGCTAGAGGTAGGCCGTCTATCAAGTTTGATGGTTACGTTAAGAGTCGAACCAGAAGTGCAGGAGAAAATTAAGGTCTTGCAATCAACAGATCCTGATATCCAAAAGATCCTTCAAGAAGACTCAGAGAAGAAGAAAGTTGACTTTCAGGTAGCTGAGGATGGACTACTGAAGTTTAGAGGACGTTTGTGTGTACCTGCTGATAAAGGCATTAGAGAGGAAATCTTGTCAGAGGCACATCGTAGCAGTTATAGTGTTCATCCGGGTAGTACAAAGATGTACCAGAATTTGAGACAGTATTATTGGTGGAGTGGTATGAAGGTCGACATAACCAAGCATGTGGCGAAATGACTGACGTGTCAACAAGTCAAGGCGCAACATTGTAAACCTCGAGGACTGCTACAACCGCTTGAGATCCCAGAATGGAAGTGGGAGCATATCACGATGGATTTCGTGACTAGTTTGCCAAGGAGCCAAAGAGGGCATGATTCGATCTGGGTTGTGGTTGATAGATTGACGAAATCAGCGCATTTCATCCCAGTGAGAAAGGACTTCGCTTTGGAAAGGTTAGCAGATTTATATGTACGCCTGATTGTACGTCTTCATGGAGTGCCTGTGACGATCACTTCGGATGGTGATCCTAGGTTCACCGCAACATTTTGGAAAAGCTTGCAGACTGCGTTAGGAACAAAGCTGCAGTTTAGTACTGCTTATCATCCGTAGACGGATGGCCAGTCTGAAAGGACAATTTAGACGCTCGAAGATATGTTGCGAGCCTGTGTGTTAGACTTTAAGGACATTGGGAAGATCAGCTTCATCTGGTCGAGTTCGCCTACAACAACAGTTATCAATAGAGCATCAAGATGGCACCGTTTGAAGCATTGTATGGGAAACCTTGCAGAACGCCAGTTTGTTTGGACGAGGTCGGAGAAAGGAAGATCACTAGTCCCGAGCTGGTGCAGCAGTCTTTGGACACAATTAAGGTTGTCAAAGAGAGGCTTAGGACAGCCCAGAGCCGTCAGAAGAGCTACGCCGACAAGCGACGTAGACCGTTGGAGTTTCAAGTAGGCGAGCATGTCTTTTTAAAGGTGTTGCCTATGAGAGGGACATTTCGTTTCGGCAAGAAGGGAAAGTTGAGCTCGAGATATGTTGGGTCGTTCGATATCTTAGAGTGGATTGGAAATCTGGCTTATCGTCTCGCATTACCACCGAGACTTGCTTAGGTACAAGACGTATTCCATGTATCTATGTTGAGAAAGTACGAACCGGATCCAGCTTATATCTTGAGCTTTGAAGAAATTGAAGTGGACGAATGTGTGTCATACGTGGAACGTCGGTAAGGATCGAAGACAGAAAGGAGCAAGTATTACGGACCAAGACAATCCCTTTAGTTAAGGTGGTTTGGCAACACCATGGAACAGAAGGTGCAACATGGGAAAGCGAAGAGGAAATGAAGAATTTGTACCTTTTTCTGTTTCAAGTTGTGTGATGTATTAATTTCGGGGATGAAATTTCTTAAGGGGGAAAGAGTTGTGACGTCCTGAAATTTCAAGGCATATTAAATGAATAATATTGGGACTCTCGAAATTGAGTGACATTTATCGGACACGGAATTGTTCGATCTGGGAGGCTTTGATCATCGACTGAAGCGTAGATATTTGTAGTTCTTTTAGTTTCGTCGCGCCGAAGATTTTCTCGCCGAATTCCTTAGCGCCCGCGCCCGACCCTGAACCAAATATCCTAAATCAGTGCTGATTTATCAGATTACCGAAATATCCTCAGATATTATTCATATACGATAGAAATAATTAATACGGATTGACCCGTGGGCCCCACCTCATTTGTGACGTCCCGAAATTTAAAGGCTTCTTATATGAATGTTATTGGACTGTTGGGATTTAGTGATGTTTATCAGACGCGGAATCGTTCAATTTGGAGGACGTTGATCGTCGATTAAAGCGTAGTTAATTGTAGTTCGATTAGATTAGTCGCAACGTAATTTAGTTTCGTCGAATTCCTTTGCGCCCGCGCTAACCCTGAACCAAATATTATGAACCAGTCCTAAATCATCAGATTATCAAAATACCCTCAGATATTATTCATATATGCCAGAAACAATTAATACCGAATGACCGTGGGACCCACCTCATTAATGGCAAGTCAAATCCACCTTTTTGACCATGAGAAATTACAAAATTGCCATTGGACCAATGAAATTACCAAAATGCCCTTGAAGACCAAATTTTCTAGCTCATCTCTCTCTCTTCCCCTTTTGGCCGTGCACCCCTTTCCCCCCTCACTCTCACGGCAGCTCCATCTTCTTCATCATCCCATCTTCTTCTTCTTCGTCACCGTGGACCGTCGCCGCCCGTCGCTCGCACTGCCTCCGTCCACCGCGCCTAGCCGAGCCTTCGGCCGCCTCAGCCGCTTGCCAGCCCCAGCCGCTGCTGCTGCCGTCCGAGCTCAGCCGTGCCTCGCTGTCGTTCGCCAAGCCCCGCCGGAGCCACCGAGACACCGTCCAGTGCCTCGCCGTCGTTCATGAAGCCCCGCCAAGCTTGCCGTCCGTTCGCCGTGTCCGTTCGTCGTCATTTGGCGGCCGTCCAGCCGCCGTCCAGCCGCCGTTCGTCGTCATCCTGGTGTCGCCTTGGAAAACCGACACCGTGGTTGCATCCGGATCGACGAGACGAGTCTGTGGGGACCGCCGCCAGAAATTTCACCGCCGCCCATCCCCGGTCGCCGTCGACCGTCGCCACCAGCTAATTAGTGAGTTAACCCCTAATCCCTGATTAGGAAGTTAATTGCACTGATTAGGTTAATCAGATAGTTACCGTAATTAATTAGTTAGTTACCGCAGTTAATAGATAGTTACCATGATTAGATAGTTAACTGTGGTTAGATTAAATAGTTAGTATAGTTAGTGACTTGTTATTGTGGTAAATTAATTAACTGCTGTGGTTAGTTGGATTAACCGTGGTTAGGTGGAATAGTTACCATGGTTAATTGCCTGTTGTATTGTGCCGATAATTTGTGGCGTCTGATCGTGGATCGAACTGAGTGTTGATTGCGCTTAAATGCTGAATGATCACACTAGTGTCGAAATGCCATGTTAAATGGGAATTGATTATTCGCGTGATAAATTGTGATTTTGATCATGAAAATGGCCGTGGGCCAAGTTTGAGCATGATGTGAGTGTGATTGCATCAAAAATGAGATTTGGCTTGTGAGCCGGTGTTAAACGCGAGGTCACGCGATAGTTTCACCGTGTCACCCTATCGTAACTGGGGGCACAAGCTATACCCATGTTGGCATGGGTCGCTACCTGATAAGTCTGTGTGTCGGCGACGTACCGTCCGGGATTCCACGGCTTATTGGTTGCCTGTCAGTCCATGCCGGCGACGGATAGTCTGGATTACACGGTTGGTGAGATGCCAATCGCAACTTGTGTTGGTCTGTAGTTCTTTATGGAATGATTCTTGGTGTGCTCGCCTTAGGTAATTTGAGGGAGCTATCGGATGCCATCGCTGTAACGTAGTAGGACGACGCCCGGTTAATTCAGAACAGTACTAGCAGTGAGGCTGTACTGTGGCGAGAGTGGAGTATCTCTTGGCCGTGCTGACCGGAACGCGCTTGTTGCATTGTTTATGATCTTGGCTGAATGTTCTGGTTGATTGACTGATTCATTGTTTATTCCCTACCATGAAATATCTATCGTATGGCTCAAGGAGAGGTACGTTGCATGTGGTTGTCTTTTTGATGTTGAGGTTAGTTCGCTAGTTCTGTTAGATCACTTGGGTGAATTAACGTCCTAATCGGACTTAGGCGTTGGCCCGCTGAGATTCATATCTCATGCGCTTTGGCTGATCGCCTTTCAGGTCCTCGAGATGGCCGCGTGCCCCATTATATTTGGTGTTCCTATCGACCTAACCACGGTACTGCATTACCGCCATGTCGCCAATTCTGAGGACGTGTGGGAATAGCGTGTGACGACCGTCTAGGTCGACGAGGGGTTGCCACACTATGTGGCACACCTCTTCAAGGTCTGGTTCGTGCGTCAGGCTGGTGTTCCCATAGGACCGATTCGGGAGTTTGATGTTCCCCCTAGGTGCGGGTCCAATCGTCCAGACTTGGGACACGGTGGATACTGACATGCCAGACGGGGAGGTCGAGGACCCAGATCCAAGTTCTGAGGAGGAGGACCCAGATTCGTCGCCTGGTTATCAGGGTTGACCAGGTGTCGTTAGCCTGAGGGTGCAGAGGAGCTCTAGAGGAGTTTTGGAGGCCGTTTTGTTTATAGTCGGTAGTGTAGCAGTAGTGTATCGGTTATAGTGCGCCCTGACCCGACTCGATATCTTTTTGTGGTTCTAAGGGATCGGTTCAAGAAGGACTTGTGTAATATCTATTTTTCTTATGGACTAATCAGTATATAAATAAAAGGGTTTGTTGTTGTTGTTATTTGTTGTATCTCCTTTTTGTCTATCCCTGTTGTATGTTGTCTGGGGTGTTATCTGCTTCCGCTTGCGTAGTCGAAAAATAAAAAGAAATGGGTCGATGATTTGCTTGGGACATCATCCTTTGACCTGACATTTGGAAGGAATGGTTGCGCGCCCGGGGTTCGGGGTGTGACATCCCCATTTTGGTATCAGAGCATGGTTTGAGGAGTGACAAGGCGCGCTGGGTTTGGGATAGTCAATAGGATTGAAACCCTATGCTTGTGTTTGATGTTTGATTGTTGTTTATGTAGTAAACCTGAGTTCTCATTATGTGTTGCTTTGGGCGAGCAGGAGTCCTTACGGTCCTGTAGAATGAGTAGCCGTAGTCGGAGAGTGCCCCGAGGTAGGGCAAGTCAGGTGGATCCCGAAATGGAGAGGGATCGTGTCCTAGGAGTACCTACGGAAAGGGTAGCTCTAGTTGTTCCTGAAGCAGTTGAGAACCGCATTCCTGCAGCGTGCAGAGGCAGAGGAAGGGCCGCCCGAGCAAGACCCAGAGTGGGTAGGGTGGACGAACCGGAAATGCCCGGAGAAGGGGCAGTTCATGCAGATCCTCGAGTGGACGCGATCCTGGAAGCCTTAGAAGCCATGGGTAACCTGATGGAGGCAGCAAATGAGGAACCAAGCTGCAGCTGCCATTCCATAGGAGGGTCCGTTAGCTGAAGACGGGATTCGCAGACCGCAGACTCACAGATTAGTAGAACAGTTTTTTTTACCTTAAGCCGCCGAGGTTTTCAGGAACTGGTGACTCGGAAGCTGCAACCTCATGGATGGAGGATTTGGAGAAGGCTTTCGCCTTATTAGGATGCTCTAAGGAAGAGAAGGTAAAGCTGGTTGTCTACCAACTGCAGGGTAACGCTAGCTCGTGGTGGAAGGCCACACAAGGAAGTGTGTTTCCCGAGGGTGCGATCATGGAGTGGGGTGCCTTCGCGGAAGCCTTCAATGGGAAGTACTTTTCGGATTATGCGCGAGAGCAGAAGATGGATGAGTTTCTGCATCTTCGCCAGAATCAGTCATCAGTGGACCAATATGAGGCAAAGTTTGCCGAACTGTCCAAGTACGCACCGAGGATGGTGGAGAACCCTGAGGATAGGGCAAGGAGGTTCAGGGACGGGTTGAAGCCGGAGATCAAGAGCGTGTTAGTGCCGTTCAACCTGAGGAACTACAATGAGCTGTATGAGAAAGCTCAGCTGGTAGAAAGGGATGTTGCTGAAAGGGCAACCGCATCTGGACCGCGGTTCGCTCCTGTGGCGAGGGATAACCGAAGGTTCTGTAAAGGGCCAATGATGGGTAATAGGAATCACATCCCGTCTAACAGGAGGAACTTTATTGGGAAGCCGACGTTCCGCCCCGACATTATGTGCCCGATTTGCCGGCAGAAGCATGGGTCTGGCCCATGCCCAAGGAGGTCAGGTGCATGTTTTGGTTGTGGCAAGCATGGCCACCAAGTCAGAGATTGTCCTTAGAGACAGTGGGAGGACAGATGCAGCAAGGAGGTCAGATGCAAGGGAATGTTTGGTCTTATTGCATAACCAAGTAGCTTATGCATTGTTCGATTCAAGAGCTTCCCACTCCTTTGTTGCTGCTCAATTCGTTAAGCTAGCCGGCATGAGTACAGAACTGTTGAAATCAACTGTTAGGATATCTACACCGCTTAAGGATAATGTTATGGCTGCAGTAGGATGCCCTGATTGTAGGCTGGTTGTAGATGGTCATGAGGGAAGGATAAATCTGATTGTGCTAGCTATGTTTGATTTCGATTTGATTGTTGGTATGGATTGGCTCACTGAGCAAAGAGCTGTTTTGGATTGTCATAGTAAAACTATCCTGTTTAACCCATTGAATGGGGTTAGTTTTAAGTTTGTTGGAAACCGAGGGGGAACCTCGATCCCCTTAGTTTCGTCGCTGGAAGCGACTCGGTTGTTGGATGGAGGTTGCCAAGGTTATTTGGCGTCTGTTGTTCATGTGTTGGCTGAGGAGTTAAGGCTGGAGGATATTGCTGTAGTAAGAGAGTTGCCTGATGTTTTTCTGAAGGAGTTACCTGGATTTTCTCCGGAAAGGGAAATAGAGTTCGTGGTTGAGTTAGCCCCTGGTACGGAGCCAATCTCAAAGGCACCGTATCGGATGGCGTTGTCGGAACTGAAGGAACTGAAGGTACAGATGTAGGAGTTGTTGGATAAAGGATATATCCGTCCAAGTGCATATCCGTGGGGAGTGCCCGTTTTGTTTGTAAGGAAGAAGGATGGATCACTTCGTCTGTGCATCGACTACCGCCAGCTCAACTAGGTGACAGTCAAGAACAAGTATCCATTGCCAAGGATTGACGATCTGTTTGACCAACTTCAAGGAGTTTCGGTATTCTCCAAGATCGACCTAAGGACGGGATACCACCAGCTAAGGATCAAAAGGGAGGATGTACTGAAGACGGCTTTTAGGACGCGCTATGGTCACTATGAATTCACAGTGATGCCGTTTGGTCTAACAAATGCTCCAGCTGCTTTCATGGACTTGATGAATAGGGTATTTAGTGAGTATTTGGAAAAATTCGTCATAGTGTTTATTGGCGATATCTCGGTATACTCTAAGAGCCCTGAGGAACATGAGTAACACTTGAGGACAGTGTTAGAGACTCTTTGGAAACACCAGTTGTTTGCTAAGTTCAACAAGTGCGAGTTCTAGCAAGCTTGCGCAGCCTTCCTTGGTCACGTAATTTCTGGAGAAGGGTTATCAGTAGACCCAACCAAGATTGAAGCGGTTATGGATTGGCCGAGACCGACGTCAGTGACAAAAGTGCGGAGTTTCTTGGGTTTAGCAGGCTACTATAGAAGCTTCGTGGAAAGGTTCTCCGCGATAGCCTTACAGTTGACACGTTTGCTGAAGAAGGATGAGAGATTTGAGTGGACAGACAAGTGCGAGCGTAGTTTCCAAGAGCTTAAGCAGAAGCTAACTACGGCTCCTGTTTTGACAATACCGTCTGGTCCTGGAGGTTATGAGATATACAGCGATGCATCCTTCAAGGGATTAGGCTGTGCTTATGCAACATGGGAGAGTAGTTGCATACGCTTCTCGTCAGTTGAGACCGCGCGAGTTGAATTACCCGACACACGATCTGGAGTTAGCAGCGATCATGTTTGCCCTTAAGATTTGGAGACACTATATGGTAGAAGAAAGGTTCCAAGTCTACACCGATCATCAAAGTTTGAGGTATCTGTTTTCTCAGAAGGAGCTGAACATGAGGTAGCGCCATTAGATGGAACTTCTTAAGGATTATGACTGCGAGATCTTGTACCATCCGGGAAAGGCTAACAAAGTTGTTGTTGCGCTGAGTCGAAAGTCAGCGATTGCCTAGTTGATGGTTCGGGAGTGGCGTCTTCTGGAGGAGGTGCGAGACTCCGAGTTTAAGTTGGAGGTAGGCCGTCTATCGAGTTTGATGGCTACATTAAGGATCGAGTCGGAGGTGCAAGCGAGGATTAAGATATTGCAATCGACAGATCCTGCCATTCAGAAAGTCCTTCAAGAGGGCTCAGAGAAGAGGAAAGAAGATTGTCAGGTAGCGGATGATGGAATATTGAAGTTCAGAGGACGTTTGTGTGTGCCGGCTGATGAGAGTCTTAGGGGAGAAATATTTTCGGAGGCACATCGTAGCAGCTACAATGTTCATCCAGGTAGTACGAATATGTACCAGAATCTGAGGTAGTATTTCTGGTGGAGTGGTATGAAGATGGACATAGCCAAGCATGTGGCGAAATGTCTAACGTGCCAGCAGGTTAAAGCTCAACATTGTAAGCCTGGAGGGTTGTTACAGTCACTTGAGATTCTGAAATGGAAGTGGGAGCATATCGCGATGGATTTCGTGACAAGTCTGCCGAGGAGCCAAAGGGGCAATGATTCAATTTGGGTCATAGTGGACAGATTGACGAAGTCAGCACATTTCATCCTAGTGAGAAATGACTTCGCTTTGGACAGGTTGGCAGATTTATATGTACATCTGATCGTACGTCTACATGGTGTACTAGTGACAATCACGTCGGACCGTGATCCTAGGTTTACGTCTACCTTTTGGAAAAGCTTGCAGACTGCGTTGGGAACGAAGCTGCAATTTAGTACGGCTTATCATCCGCAGACGGATGGCCAGTCTGAAAGGACAATTCAGATGCTTGAGGACATGTTACGGGTATGTGTATTGGATTTCAAAGGTAACTGGGAAGGACAGCTTCATTTGGTCGAATTCGCCAACAACAACAGCTATCAACAAAGTATCAAGATGGCGCCTTTCGAAGCGTTGTATGGCAGGCCTTGTAGAACCCCAGTCTATTGGGACGAAGTTGGCAAAAGGAAAATCTCCGGTCTCTAGTTAGTGCAACAGTCGTTGGATACAGTGAAAATCATCAAAGAAAGACTGAGGACAGCTCAGAGCCGTCAGAAGAGTTATGCTGACAAACGACGCAAACCGTTGGAGTTCCAAGTCGGTGATCATGTCTTTCTGAAGGTGTCGCCTATGAGAGGGACATCTCGTTTTAGCAAGAAGGGAAAGTTGAGCCCGAGGTATGTTGGGCCGTTCGAGATTTTAGAGCGGATTGGAAATCTGGCTTATCGTCTCGCGTTGCCACCGAGACTTGCTCAGGTACATGACGTATTCCATGTATCTATATTGAGAAAGTACAAACCGGATCCAGCTCACGTCCTGAGCTTTGAAGAGATTGAAGTGGATGAGCGTGTTTCGTACGTGGAACGTCCGGTGAGGATCAAAGATCGGAAAGAGCAAGTTCTACGAAACAAGACAATCCCGTTGGTGAAGGTTGTTTGGCAACATCATGGAACCGAGGGAGTGATGTGGGAAAGTGAAGAGTCAATGAAGAGTAGGTATCTTTTTCTTTTTGAGGTGGTGTAATATTTTAATTTTGAGGACGAAATTTCCCAAGGGGGGAAGAGTTGTGACATCCCGAAATTTCAAGACTTATTATATGAATGATATTGGACTATTGGAATTTAGTGACGTTTATCGAACGCGGAATCGTTCAATCTGGAGGACGTTGATCGTCGATTGAAGCGTAGTTAATTGTAGTTCGATTAGATTAGTCGCGCCATAATTTAGCTTCGCCGAATTCCTTCGCACCCGCGCCAACCATGAACCAAATATTTTGAACCAGTCCTAAATCGTCAGATTGCTGAAATACCCTCAGATATTATTCATATACGCCAGAAACAATTAATACCGAATGACCGTGGGACCCACCTTATTAATGGCAAGTCAAATCCACCTTTTTGACCATGAGAAATTACAAAATTGCCATTGGACCAATGAAATTACCAAAAATGCCCTTGCAGACCAAATTTTCTCTCTCCTCTCTCTCTTCCCCGTTTGGCCATGCACCCCTTTCCCCCCTCACTCTCACGGCAGCTCCATCTTCTTCATCATCCCATCTTCTTCTTCTTCGTCGCCGTGGACCGTCGCCGCCCGTTGCTCGTACCGCCGCCGTCCACCGAGCCGCTGGCTGCCTCAGCCGCTCGCCAGCCCCAGCCGCCGCTACTGCCGAGCTGTTGTCCAAGCTCAGTTGTGCCTCGCCGTCATTCGCTAAGCCCCGTCGGAGCCACCGAGACACCGCCGAACCTTAGCCGAAGCCCCGCCGAGCTTGCCGCCCATCCGTCGTGTCCATTCGTTGTCGTTTGGCCGCCGTCCAGCCACTGTCCAGCCGCCGTTCGTCGTCGTCCGGGTGTCGCCTTGGAAAACCGACACTGTGGTTGCATCCGGATCGACGAGACGAGTCCGTGGGGACCGCCGCCGGAACCCGCCGTCGCCGCTGCCCATCGCCGGCCGCTGCCAGTTAATTAGTGAGTTAACCCCTAATCCCTGATTAGGAAGTTAATTGCACTTTTTAGGTTAATTAGATAGTTACCGTAATTAATTAGTTAGTTACCGCAGTTAATAGATAGTTACCGTGGTTAGATAGTTAACTGTAGTTAGATTAAATAGTTACTATAGTTAGTGACTAGTTATTGTGGTAGATTAATTAACTGCTGTGGTTAGTTGGATTAACCGTGGTTAGGTGGAATAGTTACCATGGTTAATTGCCTGTTGTATCGTGACGATAATTTATGGCGTCTGATCGTGGATCGGATTGAGTGTTGATTGCGCTTAAATGCTGAATGATCACACTAGTGTCGAAATGCCATGTTAAATGGGAATTGATTATTTGCGTGACAAATTGTGATTTTGATCATGAAAATGGCCGTGGGCCAAGTTTGAGCATGATGTGAGTGTGATTGCATCAAAAATGAGATTTGGCTTGAGAGCCGGTGTTAAACGCGAGGTCACGCGATAGTTTCACCATGTCACCCTATCGTAACTGGGGGCACACGCGATACCCATGTTGGCATGGGTCGCTGCCTGATAAGTCTGTGTGCCGGCGACACACTGTCCCGGATTCCACGGCTGATGAGATGCCGGTTGCAACTTGTGTTGGTCCGTAGTCCTTTATGGAATGATTCATGGTGTGCTCGCCTTAGGGAATTTGAGGGAGCTATCGGATGCCGTCGCTGTAACGTACTAGGACGATGCCCGGTTAATTTGGAAGAGTACTAGCAGTGAGGCTGTACTGTAGCGAGAGTGGAGTATCTCTTGGCCGTGCTGACCGGAACGCGCTTGTTGCATTGTTTATGAACTTGGCTGAATGTTCTGGTTGATTGACTGATTCATTGTTTATTCCCTACCATGAAATATCTATCGTATGGCTCAAGGAGAGGTACGTTGCATGTGGTTGTCTTTTTGATGTTGAGGTTAGTTCGCTAGTTCTGTTAGATCACTTGGGTGAATTAACGTCCTAATCGGACTTAGGCGTTGACCCGCTGAGATTCATATCTCATGTGCTTTGGCTGATCGCCTTTCAGGTCCTCGAGATGGCCGCGCGCCCCGTTAGATTTGGTGTTCCTATCGACCTAACCACGATACTGCATTACCGTCATGTCGCCAATTCTGAGGACGCGTGGGAACAGCATGTGACGACCGTCTAGGTCGACAAGGGGTTGCCACACTATGTGGCACACCTCTTCAAGGCCTGGTTCGTGCGTCAGGCTGGTGTTCCCATAGGACCGATTCGGGGGTTTGATGTACCCCTGGGTGCGGGTCCAATCGTCCAGACTTGGGACACGGTGGATACTGACATGCCGAACAGGGAGGTCAAGGACCCAGATCCGAGTTTTAAGGAGGAGGACCCAAATTCGCCGCCTGATTATTAGGGTTGACCCGGTGTCGTTAGCCCGGGGGTGCAGAGGAGCTTTAGAGGAGTTTTGGAGGCCGTTTTGTTTATAGCCGGTAGTGTAGCAGTAGTGTATCGGCTATAGTGCGCCTCGACCCGACCGGATATCTTTTTGTGGGTCTACGGGATCAGTCCAAGAATGACTTGTGTAATATCTATTTTTCTTATGGACTAATCAGTATATAAATAAAAGGGTTTGTTGTTGTTGTTGTTGTTATTGTTGTTATTTATTGTATCTCCGTTTTGTCTATCCCTATTGTATGTTGTTTAGGGTGTTATCTGCTTCCGCTTGCGTACTCGAAAGATAAAAAGAAATGGGTCGATGATTTGCCTGTGACATCATCCTTTGACCTGACGTTTGGAAGGGATGGTTGCGCACCCAAGGTTCGGGGTGTGACATCATTAATTCAAGGCAAAATATCTATTTACTTTTTTTACTTTTTACCCCCAAGCAAAATTACCAAAATACCCCCAAGACACTTTTCTCTCTCCTCTATCCACGGCAGCCCATGCGCTCCCTCTTTCTCGTCCACTTCACCTTCATCTTCACTCCATCTTCATCTTCATCTTCATCTTCATCTTCATCTTGCCACCGCCGACCACCACCGAGCCGATCGCCGCACCGCGCCTTGCCGAGCCGCCATTCGCCGCTCCCAGCCAGTCCCGTCGGTCGCCTCAGCCGCTTGCCAGCCCTTGCCCAGCCGCGGTTCCGAGCTTGTCTAGTCTCCGCCGTCGTCCAGCAGAGTCGCCGGAGCCACTGCAGCACCGCCGAGCTTGTCGTAGCCTACCTCGAGCCCGTAGCCTGTCGTCGCCGCGAAAATAGCTATTGTCCAGCCTCCGTTCTCCATCGTCCGCGTGTCGTCGTCATAAACCGTCGCCGTGGTTGCGTGTAGATCGTCGAGACGAGTCCATAGGACCGCCGCCGAAAAATTTCGTCGCAGCCGCCACTGCCACCGCCGCCGCTCACTACCGGTCGCCATCGACTGTCGCTGTCCGTGCCGAAGTGAGTTAACCCATAATCCCTAATTAGGCCCTTAATTGCACTTAATAGTTAATTGGATAGTTACCATAGTTGATTAGTTAGTTACCGCAGTTAATTAGATAGTTACCGTGGTTAGATAGTTAACTATGGTTAGATTAAGCAGTTACTGTAGTTAATTAATTAGTTACCGTGGTAGATTAATTAATTACTGTGGCTAGTTGGATTAATCATGGTTAGTGAAATAGTTACCATGGTTAATTGCATATTATTTTGTGCCTGGTAATTATTAGTGTTTGATTGTGGATCGAACTGAGTGTTGATTGCGCTTAATTGCTGAATGATCACACTAGTATCGAGATGCCACGTTTATTTGAAATTGAATATTCATGTGACCAACTGTGGTTTTTGAACATGAAAATGGCCGTAGGTCGGGTTTTGATCATGATGTGAATGTGATTGCATTGGACTAAATTGGGATTAAGAATTGGCTTGATTGCCTATGGTGAATGTGTGGTCACACGATGGATTTCATTGTGTCACCCTAACGTAACTGGGGACACGGGCGATACCCTTGTTGGCATGGGTCGCTGCCTAATAAGTCTGTGTGCCGGCGATGTACTGTTCGGGATTCCACGGCTTATTGATTGCCTGTCAATTCGTGCCGGCGATGTACTGTCCGATTTCCCACGATTAATTAGATGCCGGTTGCAACTTGTGTTGGTCCGTAGTCCCTCCTGGAATTATTCCTAGTATGCTTGCCTTAGGGAATTTGAGGGAGGTATTGGATACCGTCACTGTAACGTAGTAGGACGACGCCCGGTTAATCCGGAAGAGTACGAGCAGTGAGGCTGTGCTATGGCAAGAGTGGAGTATCTCTTGGCCGCTAATAACTAGAACACGCTTGTTGCATAGTGCCTGAGTGCCTGGATGCCCGAGTTATTATCGTGTGTTCTAGTTGTATACCTTGATCTGCTGTGTTTGAATGCCATGAGATATCTGTTGTGTGGCAGAAGGCAAGGTAAGTTGCATGTGATTATCGTTTGGCTGTTGGACTTAGTTGCCGTTGTGTTTGACTGCTTGAGTGAATCAACGTCCTAATCGAACTTAGGCATTGACTCGTTGAGATTCATATCTCATACGCTTTGGCTGATCGCCTTTCAGGTTCTCATAATGGCAGTGCGCCACGTTAGGTTCGGTGTTCCTGTCGACCAAACCACGGTCCTTCATTATCATCACGTCACTAATTCTGACGACGTATGGGAACAACAAGTGACGACCGTCTGGGTCGATGAGGGGTTGCCACACTATGTGGCACACCTTTTTAAGGCCTGGTTCTTTCATCAGGGTGGTGTTCTCATCGGACTGATTCGGGGGTTTGAGGTACCCTCGGGTGCGGGGCCAGTCGTTCAGACGTGGGACACGATGGACTTTGATATGCCGAATGGGAAGGTCGAGGACCCGAGTCCTAGTTCTGGGGAGGAGGACCCTAATTCACCGCTTGGTTATCAAGGTTGACCCGGTGTCGTTAACCCGGGGTGCGAGAGGAGCTGTGGAGGAGCTTTTTGGAGGCCGCCTTGTTGATAGCTGGTAGTGTAGTAGTGTGTATCGGCAGTAGTTCGTCCCTGACCCGACCCGGTATCTTTTTGTTGGTCTTAGGGATCGATCCGAAGATGGACTTGTATAATAGATGTTTACTCGTGGACTAATCATGTTTATAAAAATAATGTTGTTGTTGTTGTTGCATCTCCTGCTTTTCTATCCCTGTTGATTTCTTGTCTGGGGTATGAAAGATAAAAGAAATGGGTCGATGATGTGCCTGAGATATCATCCTTTGACCTGACGTTAGGAAGGGATGTTCGCGCGCCTGGGGTTCGGGGCATGACATTACCTGTAGTTAGAGAGTTTCCGGATGTGTTCCCCGAAGAATTGCCAAGATTACCCCTGAAACGAGAAGTAGAATTTGTGATGGAATTAGCTCCAGAACGGAGCCTATATCTAAGGCACCTTATAGGATGGCCCTGGCGGAATTGAAAGAATTAAAAGTGCAATTACAGGAGTTATTGGATCAAGGGTATATTAGAACCAGTGTATCACCTTGGGGTGCACCTATTCTGTTCGTGAAAAAGAAAGATGGATCACCGAGACTATGTATCGACTACAAACAATTGAATAAGGTGACGATCAAGAATAAGTATCCACTCCCAAGGACCGAAGACCTTTTCGATCAACTTCGTGGGGTGTCGGTATTTTCGAAGATTGATCTTCGTTCGGCATATCATTAGTTACAAGTCAAAAAAGAGGATATTCTGAAAACGGCATTTCGGATGAGGTATGGTCCCTATGAATTTTTGGTAATAACATTTGGATTAACTAATGCTCCAGCTGCTTTTATGGATTTAATGAATCGAGTGTTCAAGCCTTTTTTGGACAAGTTTGTGATTGTGTTCATTGACGACATATTAGTATATTCGAAGGAAAGGGAGGAACATGGACAACATCTAAGGTTAGTATTACAAACCTTGAGGGATCACTAGCTGTACACCAAATTTAGTAAGTGTGAATTTTGGTTGGATCGAGTTGTTTTCTTGGGGCATGTAGTTACTGGAGAAGGAGTATCAGTGGATCCGACGAAAATAGAGGCAGCACTAAACTGGCCAAGGCCGACTGCAGTGACTGAAATTCGTAGTTTCTTGGGACTGGCAGGATACTACAGGAGATTTGTGGAAGGATTTTCAAGGATTGCCGGTCCTTTAACTCGACTGACCAGGAAAATATGAAGTTTGAATGGCACGAAAAATGTGAAAGGAGTTTTCAAGAACTCAAGAGGAAGTTAACTACAGCACCAGTAATGACGATACCGTCGGAATCCGGAGGGTTTGTGATCTATAGTGATGCCTCACATAAAGGTCTTGAATGTGTCTTGATGTAGCATGGAAAGGTTATCGCCTATGCATCTAGGCAGTTAAAGCCTTCTGAATTGAATTATCCTACACATGACCTGGAGTTAGCAGCAATAGTTTTTGTACTGAAAATATGGAGGCATTATCTGTACGGAGAAAAGTTTGGGATTTATACTGATCATAAAAGTATGAAGTATTTGTTTTCTCAAAAGGAGTTGAATATGAGGCAAATGAGATGGTTAGAGTTACTAAAAGACTATGATTGTGATATATTGTATCACCCTGGAAAAGCAAACAGGGTAGCAAATGCTCTGAGTCGGAAGTCGACATTGATAGCAAGCTTACAGATGCGAGCGTAGAACTTGCTCGAAAAAATCCCGAATTCAGAATATAAAGTTAAAATAGATGAAGTAACTGGTATTTTGGCGATGCTCAGAATTGAGCCTGAAGTAGTACGAAAAGTTAAAACCTTGCAGCAAGGGGACGAAGAAATCTTGAAGATTCAGGACGAAGCCTTGAAAGGAAAGCGGAAATATTTTAGTATATCGGAGGATGGAGTTGTCTAATTCCGTGGGCGTATTTGTTTACCAAATAATAAAGGGTTGAGAGAGGAAATCCTGAATGAAGCGCATAAAAGCAAGTACAGTATTCATCCCGGAGGTACAGAAATGTATTGAAATCTTCGACAGAATTATTGGCGGAATGGAATGAAGAAAGATGTCGCTTAATATGTTACAAGGTGTCTGACGTGTCAACAAGTTAAGGCAAAACACCAAAAACTGGCGAGATTGCTGAAGCCATTAGAGATTCCTGAATGGAAGTTGGAGCACATTATTATGGATTTTATTCAGGGACTCCCAAGGACGTCAAGTGGATATGACTCAATTTGGGTGGTAGTTGACCGCCTGACAAAATCAGCCCACTGCATGGCAGTAAGAGTAGACTACCCAATGGAAAGGTATGCTGAATTATATGTTAGGCATGTTGTTCGACTGCATGGTGTCCTAGTAACCATCACTTCGGATAGGGATTCAAAGTTTACGTCTAATTTCTGGCGAGGTTTACAAGAGGCTCTGGGGACTAGATTACAGTTTAGCACTGCTTTTCACCCTTAGACGGACGGACAGATTGAAAGAGTTAATCAGATCTTTGAGGATATGCTTCGTGCTTGCGCCATTGACTTTAAAGGAAATTGGGATGAGAAATTGCCTTTGGTGGAATTTGTATATAATAACAGTTATCAGTAGAGCGTTGGAATGGCACCATAGGAAGCGTTGTATGGAAGGATGTGCAGAACACCCACGTGTTGGTCTGAAGTGGGCGAGGAGAAATTGAAAGGACCTGAACTGGTGCAGATTACTTTTGACACAGTGGCCGTAATTCGCGAACGTATGCGGACGGCTCAGAGCAGACAGAAAAGCTACGCTGATAATCGATGACGGCCTTTGCAATTTCAAGTAGGCGATCACGTATTCTTGAAGGTATCACCACAGAAAGGAATATCTAGGTTTGGAAAGAAAGGAAAGCTTAGTCCAAGGTATGTTGGACCTTTTGAAATACTGAAAAGAATTGGCGAGGTGGCATATCGGTTGGCGCTTCCACCAAGAATGTCCAATATACACAATGTTTTCCATGTTTCGATGTTAAGGAAATACCAAGCTGACCCATCGCACGTGTTGGATCACGATACCGTGGAAATAGACGAAAAGGTCAGTTACAATGAAAGACCTAATTGAATATTAGATCGGAAAGAGCAGACACTGCGCACTAAGGTAATTCCGTTAGTGAAGGTGTCATGGCAGCATCATGGTTAGGAAGAGGCGACTTGGGAGAGCGAGGCCACCATGAAGCAATGGTATCCGTATCTGTTTGATTAATGTAAGAGAATACACAATTTCGAGGACGAAATTATTTAAGGAGGGAAGAGTTTGTAACGCCCCTTAAATAGTTCTAAATTATCAGGAAATAAACGAAAAGGATTAGAAAGCTGATTGGGCTGAACGAACTAGAGTTCAATTCGAATTGAGCATTTAAAGTAAAATATGGGCCTAAAAGAGAGAGGGCCCAAATGGGAGTAAAATGAACCCGGCCCATTACCAAGAACTCGGCTTAGATGAATTTAACTGTGTCTGCTCGTTGAAAAAAAATTTACGGCTCGTTCCAACCCGAGACGACAAGATGCAGCGGAAGGCTTGGCCTACAAAGAACCGGTTCAGCCCTATTGATTGGTGGGCTTTTATTTCTCCTTTGGCAGCCACTGGCCCATGAAGGATAGGCCCAAGAGCCACACGGCAGCAAGGAAGGGAGCCCATATTTCTCATTATGACTCAAGGCCCATTTTGGGACCACTTGAGTAGAAGAAGACCCATTTCCATTTCTTTCTTCACTTCTCCTTCCTCGGTGATATCACCTACGAGCGACGCTTCCTCCTCCTCTACAACCGCCATTTTCGTCGCTCGAGTGAAACTGGTCCACACCAGTTCCTCACCAACCGGTAAGCTCGAGAAGCGGCAACCAGAACTAAGGCAAGTGTCTCTCTAAATCACCTACTAATCTGTGCAATGCGAGTCGACGACGGCGAGTCGGGCGGCGGACGGGTTCCGATTGGGCTCGGTTGTAGAGTAGTGAGGGGTAGTATATCAAGTAGTTCTTGAGCATACTTAGTTAAAGCAACAGATAGTCTGGGTCGGTAGTGAAATCGCCATTAAGGCGATACTTGGTGTATCGGATGCAGAGGAGCCGAAAGGGAAAGAGAGAGTGCAAATGGTGCGAGCTGGTTTGCATGTCATCAGGGCTAGCTACATAAGATTCCTTAGGTGTTGGCTATGAGAATTCGAGTGGCAGATTGTCAAGATTGGATCAAGGAACAGCTCGGCCGAGAGAGGGAGGACAGAGTATGGATAGCTCGGCCGAGAGAGGGGGGGAATAGGGATGGTTCGGCTAGTAGTGCTGTGTCATCGTGTTGCTAGAATTACCCGTGTTTGGTTCTGAGATCGAGTAGAATGAATGAATTCATTTGGTGTGCCAAGTGATGCTCTGCGGATGGGTAGTAAAGGTTGGTGGCCGAGGAGTCCGCGGTACAGAACCCACGTTACAAGAGGAGGTCACTTTTGTCGTTTATTTGCTAAATTATTTGTCTTGCTTTCGCTGGTGGCTCTTAGACTTTAGGTATGCTATGCAGTTTATAATTGTGAGTAGCTATAATATTGAGCCAGAGTGAATAGACCGAGAGCTCTAGTAGGTTAATATAATGTGTGGTGAGTTCGGCATTCATGAAATTATTACTGTAGCACTTGACATAATAGTACATATGGCATGTATCAATCTTATACATGGGCATTTCTTCGCATATCCTGAATGTGGACCGATTGGGGTTCGTGGAAATGAGCTTCGTGCCCAGATTTATACACCCCGTGGAGTTTATGGGAAGACCCTGCTGTGTGACTGGGCTGGTCTCTGAGGCGGTATGAGACAACATTTGCAATCGCATTATTGAAATGCTCGGGTTACGATGGCGATGAGTAACATGTTCATGTGCACTTTATCATGGTCATATCTCATCTCATGGATTTTTTTTGGCATGTCATCGCTTTTAGGGTACTTTCAGTTGAACACTATTTAGTGACCACGTAGAACCTTGATGCTTCTCTGTCTTATCGTTGCTCGTTCATCTCGTTGAATGGTTTAGTCGGTGTTTTAGAGTTACAACTTGCTGAGATTATTTCTCACTCCGTTGTTGTTGTTTTTTTAGGTAAGTAGTATGGCCAGCCTCCCCACTATTTCCCATGGCGTACCTGTCCACCTATCATGGGAAGTTTCACCTTTTTTCGTGCCGGGATTTTCGGACCTGGAACTTGTGAGGGTCACCTGCATGATGTGGGTCAACGGAGGTCTTGATGTGGGAGTAGTCCTACATAGTTTTGTGGCCATCTATGGCTGGCTGGAGGGCGGCTCGGGATTCATCGGCCCTATCCCGTTCGACTATGTAGTAGGAGGTGGTTTGATGTAGTGGGGACATGGTCTGTTTGTATAGGTCTATGTAGATGACGTATAGTACCGATCGACACTTTTGTTGTATAGATCGTCTGACTTTACTTGGGGGAGCTTTTGATGTTTGTGGCCTTTATGTACCGGGTAGAGGCGATAGGCACTTTTTGAGACCCTCCTGATGTTTCTCCCCGGTTGTACTCAAACCTTGATCGATTTTAGTCGGTCCTTAGTAAATAAAAGTACTGATCTTTCTAGTAATTTACTCGTGTTCATTGTATCGTTCTTGTGTGTGATATTCTAGAGATTATTTGATAATTATCACTCGAAGAAGCACGTTAGAAAGTGTGGCGGGCCTGGGACACCACATGAGTGGCCATCCTTGGGCTCCGCCGCTCTGCTCCCTCGAGTCTCACCGTCCATTAGGCTCTGCCTCCGACGGCATCCACTGGGCTTCACCATCGAGTGTCCATCCCTCGTGTCTCATTGTCCATTAAGCTCTGCCGCTATGCTTCCTCCCCAACTCTTCGACGACGACTCTTCCCTCCCTATTAACCGCCTTGTCCTCGGCACCCACACCTCTGACGGTGTCCCTAACTTCCTCTTGCTTGCCGACGCCCTCCTTCTTGCCAAATCCGATTGTTCCAGCGAGATCTGATCAAGGTGGGTTTATTAGTTTATTTCAAGCCATGATTTCTTGTCTTTGCTTCTTTGTTTGTGTTTATCAGTTAATCTCTAGCCCTGATTTCTTTTATATTCTTGTTCTCTGCACGTGTTTGTTGCTCCTCTGTGACGTCCCAGGCCCGTCGCATCTTCTAATGCATATCACCAATGATGTATTAACAATTTATTACCGACTATTAAGCAAAGAAACGTCGAAAGGACACAGATGATTCACTAGGAAGATTAGCACCTTTAATATAAAACCGACCAGGATCGATTCGGTTATAAGTACAAAACCAGGGAGAATAACATTGGGAGGTTGCCTATTGCCTCGACACGACAAACCTAACAAGACAACTATATACAACAGCAGAAACACCCAAAAGCTCTCAGAACTGAAGTCAATCGATCTGAGGCTCCAAAAGTGTCGGTTAGTGCTACACAACATATACATATATGCATCTTAAGGGTCCGAAGCCTCCCCTAGGCCGAGCCATCACTCGCTCCCCCATTACTGCCACCGCCTACATAGTCGAAGGGTAAAGGACCGAAGAGGCCTAGGCCACCCTCCAATCGGCCATAGATAGCCTCAAAAAGATGCGAGATCACTCCCACATCCAAACCTCCGTGGACCCACAACATATAGGAAACACGCACGAACTCGAGATCCGGAACCTCCGGTACAGTGAAGGATGTGAGGTCCCACGTAAGGTTGACCGGCACCCCATACGAAGCAGTGGGAAGAGCGGGAAGGTTAGCCATATTAATTACCTAAAAAAATGAGCAACAATGGGGTGAGAAATAATCTCAGCAAGTAAATTCCCTAAATCACCCACTAATCTAACCAATGAAGTGAACAGATAACGGTAATCCAAGTAAACTGAGTATTCGCTTGATAACGAACTATGAGTAGTAACATAATGAGGTGCGATGCTATGAGTGACAATCAAAACTATATGCATAAAGGCATGTCAATGGGCATTATTGTAGTTCGACCAATTTTGGCCATATGTAGATTCCATGTTGTCTCATACCACCTCGGATACCGACCCAGTCACACAGCAGGGTCTTCCCATAAACTCCATGGGGTATATATCTTTGAGCGTGAGCCCAAATCCACGAACCTTATTCAGTATAAGACCATAGTATGTATAACCATGCCATGTTCCGTATCAATGCGTGCTTTTATGACATGTCATGCCGTATTCAGCCATAACAAGTATGAGTACCGGAAGAAAAATGCAACATATCAAGAGAATGAGGAGATAGCAACTAACCTGGTTTAACTACTTTATCGTCACTCACACGCATTCATCCAGGATGACAAGTCAGAGGTCGAAGAATCGAATAACGAAGGGAAACACGGCCACTAAAAGGACTAACAACACTAACGACATCAACTAACTCAGAGTTCACCTCCCAAACTCCCCGACTATCAATTTGTTATTCCGCATCCGCACCTTACAATTTGTCAAGTTAAGCTACCCCATCACTCGACCAATTCATAACAACATGAAGACTAGTCTAGCAATGGCACCCTCTCTCCAATGCCACCCATAACCGAACCCGTCCTTTCTTGGTTACTCTGCCCGCCACTCATAAACGACAATTTTGTTAACTGTATGCTCTAAAGTAAGCATGTAATGGTTACATGTTAGGGATTTTAGTTGTACTTTCAATTATATATTAATGGCAAAGACATGTTCATTCATCTGTTCCCTTATTTAGATGAATGATTCCATAAGATCGGTTGTGACTAAACCTTTTCTTGAGATGTTAAGAATATGTGTGACAGGTTCATAGTTAGATTGAATCTTTAAAATGTTCCCGGTCAAAGGATCATTGAGTGGATATCAATAATCCTGTTAAGATTAGTGTGTTCGTAGCTTCGCCATTAAGTATTGGATACTTAAGGGAAAGACGAGTCACAAGTCATTGGGTATTATGATACCCAAGTTAGAACACAGGTGCTTGTACCAGACAAGGGCACTGAACGTGACACGCATGAACGATTAGCAAATATGGAAGCTTCGAGCGTGGTCAATGTCTAATCGTTCATGCTTTGGTCTTGTGTAAATAATCCTTAGACCTAAGGCATAGTGTTGACTTGTGTGTTGGACGGCTATGGTTCACAAGTGTGCATATTGGCAGTTCGTTGATCCGTCTCTGTACTTGATGGTCAGAGCTCATTCACATATGAAGTTACATGTGTGCGCAACAGTAGGATCTGTCTCCATGTTAAATGTAAGGTTGATGTCCTATGCGATTTAATCGTGACATTGCATTAGAAATCCTAGGCCAGGGTTGTAACTGAGAATGTCTCGTATAAATGCATGTCAATTAGGTTTGTGCATATGATCGAATTGATGGCTTGACAAATATTCCATGGCCTTTGTTCGATCGGGACATGGTAAGACGAAGGGATTGAATTACACTGTAGCCAAAGATGACAGGTTCATGATGTTCTTGAAACATTCACACTGTCTGGGTAGCCATGACATATTGCTAGATGTCACTCATGACTTGTAGGACCTGGAGGTTGATCGGGACAATCAATTCTCTTGGAAGTACTAATGTGTTAGTGCATGTCTTACTGCCATCTCAGTGATAAACCTATGGATGTCACACACCATAACCAATACATGACGACATTGAATATGAAAGATGATATTGCAAATATGTTTGCAATTACGACTATCGAATTAGTCGGATTGAAATTAAATGAGATTTAATTTGATTGTTATTTTTGGTCATAAACATACGTGCTTGTGATGCACGTGTATGTCCCAAATTGGACACATGTTGATGTGCCAATTACACACCCGAATTGAGCAAATTGCTGACCACGAATGGTCAGCATCTTGCTAGCCACGGGTCAGCATGTTGCTGGCCACGGGTCAGCATGTTGCTGACCACGGCAACTTGGTGACCAAGTTGCCTGCGCCTATAAAAAGAGAGAAAAAGGTTTTCTCTAAAAAAGGGGACGTGCCTTTGTGCGAGTGTACAAAAGTTGAGAGAGAGCAGAAAATTATTTTCTTTGTTCTCGTTCTTGTGGCCGAAAAATCGAGAGTGCGGAGTGTTGTATCCAAGAGATTGCTAGCACAATCCAAGGTGATGATCGTCCGCAAGTTTCGTCTTTCCGTTCGTCTTGCGATTGGTGGTGTGTCTGAACTAGAGGTCCGACGTTTGTGGACTCAAATGGAAGAACATCCGAACTAATCCATTTCAAGTATGCTTCGAGAGGTAATCCGCAAACCCCCTTCGTTTAAAGTTTTGATTTTAAATTGAAACACAAGAGACGACGCCTCTGGAGGTACGCGTATGAGATTTGTTTATTTTCGCTGCGTTTTACGTTTTTATTAGTAACCTTTGCCCATACGTGTTACGTCGAATCCCAATAGTGGTGTCAGAGCCAATCCTTAGGCGTATTCGTGGGTTTAATTGATTTTGGTTCGTAGTAATTTTTGCGATCGGCCAATTTATTTTGGAAAATTATTTTCTATTACGTGGCTAATCAGAGTTGATTATTATGATCAACTTAGCAACAATTATAAATAAATCAATTTGAATCGAAAATCTGTTGCTAGTTTTATTTTACGTATGAATTCTGCAAAATGATTCGCGACGGTGAATCTGGAGGCGAGAACATTGTTACCGCTTAGAATCACGCACGTGAAAATTGTTTCGGTGACGTTGATTCATTGACCCGGCTTGCGTTGCTCGGCCATGAATTTGATTCAATACAGAATTTAATTTGTACCTTTCGAAACTTTAAATTATGAATTTATGGCACGTGAGGAAGGGTGGTGATATAACGGTTAAGTGCGGTCTCATTGGCTCGAGACACGTTAAACATAATAACATAATCACCACGTAGAATAGATGGTTATTGCGATTGAAGTCTATTTATTTGTTTGAGCATGTTAAACCGGTTAATGTACAAGGTGAGACCGTTAATAATGACCCAAACCTCCTCTTGTTGACAAATTAAGTCGTAATGGGTTTCGGACTCATGGCCTTCCATCGTCGTGGTTTGATCCAATATTATAGTGGTTGATTGACCGGCTATGGATACATGGGGGTCAATTGTCATTCATATTATTAGACCACTCCATTAAGCATAGGATGTTGTGGGGTTGGAACCGAACGATTTCCAATAACTGTAAGGTGATGGGATCGTTTGCGTTTTCAATACTTGCAAGAGACGATGGGCTAGACTTAACTATGATTGTGAAGTCAATAATTGTCAGGTGAGACTTTCATGGTCTAGAAGCCAAAGTTATGATTGGGACTCACATACGATGCGTTGAATAAGTTGATTCACTCATTGAGTTCATAGAACACCCATAACTGTTAGGTGATGTGAACTATGGGCTGGTGGGACTCCAATACCCACTAGTAATCTTTACCCAACAAAGATTGCCGTTTGCCATTTAAGGAGTATGGATTCGACATAATTTAGTGGGCGGATCTATTTCATTTAAAGGCCAAAATGAAATAGTTACTATGAAAGACAACGGCTAATAACTTTTTTTTCTGCACAGACATATTCTTGCTTTGAAAATGGTGAACACGAACCCGCTCGCTTCGATTCTCGATAAGAATTGTTTGACTGGACCCAATTTCACCGATTGGCTGAGAAATTTGAGAATTGTTCTCAATTCAGAAAAATTCGAGTATGTGCTAGATGAAAAGATGCCAACCTCTTTTCCTCAGGGTGGGACCCAAGAGGAACGTGTCACTTATGATAAGTGGCATGATGATGACTTAAAGGTTAGGTCATAAATGCTGGCTTCGATGAACAATGAATTTCAGAAAAAGTATGAAAGCGTGGACAATGCTTGGTCGATCATTCTGCATTTAAAGGAATTCTTTGATGAGAATGGTTGAACCTCTAGATATGAGATATCTAAAGCATTGTACCATATGATGATGGCTGAGGAATCATCAGTTAATGATCATGTTTTGAAAATGATTTGGCACATAGAAGAATTGGCTAGGCTGAATCTTATTATGGATAATGAGTTAGTTGTGGATTTGATCCTCCAATCTTTGCCCAATTCCTTCTCTAGTTTTGTCCAAAACTTCCATATGCATAAGATGGAGAAAACTCTTGCCGAGTTCCATAGTATGCTGGTAGTTTATGAGAAGGAAATGCACAACACGAGGCCAAATGTAGTGGCTATGGCTAAGGCTTCTTCTTTAAATAGTAAGACTGTTTCGAAGAAAAAGAAATAGAAGAAACCTTTCAAAGCTGCTGTACAAGTCAAGTCTAAAATTGAAAAAGGGAAATGTTATTACTGTGGTGTCATGGGGTACTGGAGGAGGAACTGTAAGAAGTACCTTGCAAGCTTGAAGGTCAAGCCCAAGAACCAACCTTGTGAAGGAATGGTGTCTATGCTTATTAGAACTAACATGATGGTTAGTGTTGAATCCACCTTATGGGTTCTAGATTCTGCTGTAACGTCACATATTTGTATGTCTTTGCAGAATCTGGAAATAAGCAGGATGTTGGGGGCAAAATGAGATTGTCTTGATATTTGCAAATGGAGCAAGAGTTGCTGCATCAGCTATAGGGACTTCTCGTTTATGTTTGCCCTCTGGATATGTTTTGGTTTTGGAAAACTGTTTGCATTATGAGAATGATGTTCGGAACATCATCTCTATACCTCATTTGGTTAAAGAGAATTATGAATTTTCTTTTACTGATGATATATGTTCTATTTTTCATAATAGAAGATGTGTTGGTTCTGGTTTATTAACCAACAATCTGTATACCATTACAATGTCCGGTAATGCGATTACCAATGTCAATAAGCAAAATAATCATGATGTAAATGCCATAACTAAATGCCCTAGAGATAGTCCAAATCCAAAGTATGTTTGGCATCTCCAATTAGGTCATATTGGAGAAGACAGAATCAACAAGTTGAGTAATGATGGGTACATTAATCCGTCTGGTTTTGAACCATACTCAGCTTGTGAGGCATATCTTCTAGGAAAAATGACCAAAGCGCCCTTTGTAGGACATAGTACGCGAGCTGCTAACGTATTAGGATTGATACATACAGATATATGTGGACCAATTAATGAAACTGCTAGAGGTGGTTATTCTTACTTCATTACCTTTACCAATGATCACTCACGGTATAGTTATTTATACGTAATGAAGCATAAATATGAATCCTTTGAAAGGTTTAAGGAATTCAGGGCTGAAGTTGAGAAATAAATGGGAAAGTGTATTGAGGCCCTTCGATCTGATTGAGGAGGTGAATACCTTAGTACTGAATTCCTGGACTATCTTAAAGATAACGGCATTTTATCATAATGGACACCTCCTGCAACTCCAGAGCATAATGGTGTATCTGAAAGAAGAAATCGCACTTTATTAGATATGGTGCGAGCTTTGATGAGTTACACCGATTTGCCTATATCCCTTTGGGGATATGCCCTTGAGACAGCTACATATATACTGAACAGAGTGTCGTCCAAATCTGTTCCAACTACGCCTTATGAGATATGACATAGTAGGAAACCAAGTCTTAATCATGTTAAGATTTGGAGGTTGTCCAGCTTTCGTCAAAAAGCTGAAAATGGATAAGTTGGAGGCTAGGTCTGAACAAAGTCGCTTCATTGGATATCCGAAGGAGACTCTTGGATATTATTTCTATTTTCACTCTGACCTAAGAGTTTTGGTCAGCAGGCATGCTTATTTTCTGGAGAATCAGTTCATCCAGGAAGGTGGTGCTAGGCTGTCGTGACCTAAAGATTTAGAAAACCTTAGGTTAATGGATTATCGGGTTAATTATTTAACTAACCTAACTCGGACTCTCTCAAGCCCATACCAAATCACAACTTAGGTTTATTCATGAAAAATTGTTTAATTGGAGCCGCCACTAATCGTTTTTTGATAGGTCAATTAGAAAACCTAAATAAATTAGCGGGAGAACTAATTTATTTCTACGAACTAGAGAAAGTGAGTCCAGAGACTTGGTTACATTAATTCGGAAAAATTAATTCCCTTTCGGAACCCGATTTCATGAAAAATCCCTTTTAATTGAATGATTCAGAAAATAGAATGGACCATATGATACTCCAAAAATGATTCTGTTTTTTGTTTCGGTTTTTCTTTTCTTTTTTGAAAAATTAGACAAATAAAGGGTTGAACAAAAATAAACAAAAATGCCCATAATATACCTTTTGTTTCGAATTTTTCGATTAATTCGCTCGTACCCAAAGTTTAGGGTCAGAGAAAATTTATCCGCTACGTACTCTTAGATTCGAGTCAGTGTGCGGATTAGTGTATAGAATAACATCATCCATTTTTTTCAAAGGGCAGACCACGAAATTCTAAACGAAGTACTATCCCATTTCGCAAGATCGTGGCTAAGGCAAGTAATTCATTTTTACCGAAGTGACAAGGCATAAAGGAGCATATATTATGGGCATGTTTATTTATAAGTGTGCAAACCATATAACAAAATCAAACAAACATGACCAAAAGGAAACCAATCAAGCTTGTCTTGAGTTTTTTATTTTTTATTTCTTTTTATTTTTCTTTTCAAAAATTAGAGGGGTGGCCGAAATTCATGAGGTGTGGGCCACCTTTCCTCTCCAAAATTTAATCTCTATTTTCTTGAGAAAATTATCCTTAAAATTTGCAAGATAATTAAGATAATTCTCAAATAAATCAGATAATTATCCAACTCAATCGAACATTATCCATAACATGAAATATCCTCAACAGACAAGCTTATTCAACCAACATGTGATAAAATTCAAAGCAAAGCTCGTCCATGGACATGTTAAATTCGGCCAAAGAGGGACTATAACCGAAAAAAAAATTCAGATTTTTATCCACGAAAGGGTCCTAATTTTAAAATCAATCCAATTCACAAGATCATCATCCCATCCACCATGTATCAAAAGAAATTCGGCCAAAAAAGGATGCATGTGCCGAAAAATCCAGATTTTATTTATCAAAAATTCCAATTCAACAAGAGTTTTCAGTCAATTTTTGGTTCCTAAAAAAAATGAACTAAAATTTCTTACCAAAGCAACGAGCAATCTTAATATGCTAAAACGTAACACGTTTCAAACGACTCAAGGCTGCGGACGGCATAACATGATCGGTTGAAGGCAATACGTTAAAGCAACATCAAGAAGCTCAAAACTTTGGTAATCAATAAAAGTTCTCGTCCTTTATGATCGGAAAAACAAACTTTGCTTTCAAAATCCAATTGCTTAGTGATATTCATGAAAGCATGCAAAATTTTCCAATCAAAAATCAATTTTTCGGTCCTTGACATAACTTGATGGAAAATGATTAATTTTTCACTTTTAATTGCAAAGTCAATACGTGCTCATCAAAGGGTAGGAATATATATGCAAATCATCAAACTAATAAGCATGAATTGCAACTATAAGTTAAGAAAACTTACCTTTCTTGAGCTAAATTCCAGCACGCGCCCAATTGGACGATTTGCTCCCAAACTTGCGCCTTTTTGAGCTTGATTTGTGCCTAATTTAGCTCGATTCGTTGCCGAACGACTCATGAATGGTCTAGCACAAATAGAATTGAGATTAAGCCTTAAAACAATGACGAAACAGGGCTGATCGATCTCAAACCAAAGCTGAATAGTGGCGTAAAGGGCTAGTCGGCAAGGTTATTCGGTTTGGACGGCAGGGCTGCTGGACGTCAAGGCTTGGCTAGACGGCGGAAGGGAAGGAGGCAACTGGCTGGTCGACGGTGGAGCTGGTCACCAGAAGGCTGGCAAGGAGGAGGTCTTGGCTGGATCACTTTGGCCGGGACTTCTTTCACTTGTTTTTTCCAAAAAAGATCACCTTTGCTCTCACTTATTTTCTCTAGATTTTCTGAATTTGTGTGCTAAAATTGCCAACCCGAACTCTAGAGCTAAGCCACTTATTTATAGAAATCAAGGACCACTAATCCTAGTCACAATAGGATTTCACATGGACCGTTGGATTAGCATTCCTAGCTAAAGAAGGATTGAATGACAACCGTCAGATAAAAAATTCTAATCCTGAAAGAGTCCAGATCAGACAAAACTCTCGGTTATTTAGAGCCTGATAGAGATAGAGTTTTGTTTTTTCAAGGCTCCATTTTCCGGGATAATTATTTGAATTAATTTAATATTCAAGAAGTCCAGATCCGCTAAAGCTCATATGAAAATTCAACCAAATGGAGTGACAGTGAAGGTGGCCGAAAATGGTCTCTCTTGCGGGCTTGTCGTGACACCTCGGGCTCGAATCGGGCCTTAATTAATTAAATGGGCAATTAATTAAAGGCCTTGTTCAATTAAATAATTAAAATGGGCTAATTTAAATTCAAAATTAAGTCCAGACCCACATGAAAAATTCGGCACATCCATGTTCTCACCCTAGCCAAAAATTTCAAATTAGTTATGGGCTTGCTGCATAATTTTTAAGCTCAATTAAGGCTTTTTCTGAATAATTGACATTTATTTAAAGCCTTTTTCCAAATAAATCATTTAAATGGACTTAATTAAGCTCAAAATAAATTATAGAAAATTTGGTACATCCTCCCATGCTCTGGCCAAAAATTTCATGATACACTCTGGTCCAATCGCCTATCAAATTAAGCTCAACCCATCGCCGCTAATGCAGATGGTGCAAAATGCAATGAATGAAAAAGAAAAATATGTGATGCATGAAGAAATATTTTTTGTGAGAATTAATTCTCAATTTCGTGCAACATATATGAAGAAACGAAAAATCAAAATTTAGGTGTCAACATGGGCGGAAAATAATCTTACAAGAAGAAAATAGTGAAGTACCAAACAATCAAGTTCGGACACCGATCTCTGATTCAGTAGGAGTTTCTAATACACAACCTCATAGGAGAAGTGCGAGAACGTCTCGTTCACCTATTCGTTTTGGACACTCGATCGAAGATATTCAACCATTATTCATTGTAAATGATGATGACGAGCCGAGTGATCCTAACACCTATGAGGAGGCGATGTCGGACATCGATTCTGGTAAATGGTTGGAAGCCATGAGATCCAAAATGGATTCAATGTATTCTAACGAAGTTTGGACTTTGGTTGACCTGCCTGATGGTATTGTACCAATTGGCTGCAAATGGATCTTCAAGAGGAAGATGAACGTTGATGGTCAAGTTGGAACTTACAAAGCACAGCTGGTAGCTAAAGGATATCGTTAAAAAGAAGGGATCGATTACGACGAAACTTTCTCACCTGTAGCCATGCTAAAATCCATTCGGATTATGTTGGCTGTAGCTGCACACCTTGATTATGAGATATTCTAGATGGATGTCAAAACGAATTTTCTAAATGGTTTCCTCGAGGAGGACATCTATATGGAACAACCACGAGATTTTGAATCCAATGGTGAAAGTCGAAAGGTGTGTAGGCTTAAGAGATCCATTTATGGACTCAAAAAAGCCTCCAAAAGTTGGAACATTCGTTTTGATGAGGTAATCAAATTGTTTGGCTTCATCAAGAATTCGGATGAACCCTGCGTATATAAGAAGGTTAGTGGGAGCGCTATTGCGTTTTTAGTTCTGTACGTCGATGATATACTCTTGATCAGGAATGATATACCGATGATATCATCAATAAAACTATTCTTGTCACAGAAATTCTCCATGAAGGACTTAGGAGAGCAACCTATATTTTAGGTATCAAGGTCTATAGAGATAGATCGAGACGATTGATTGGCCTCTCGCAATCTACGTACATAGACAAGGTGTTAACCCGATTTAACATGCAATGTTCCAAAAGAGGATTATTGCCTTTTAGGCATGAAATCCATCTTTCGAAGGAAATGTGTCCCAACACTACTGAAGAAAGAGAGCGGATGGCGAAGATACCTTACACATATGCTATTGAAAGCATAATGTATGCAATGCTATGTACGAGACCTGATATTGCGCATGCTGTAAGCATTACTAGCAGATATAAGTCTGATCCAGGCGAAGAGCACTGGATGGCAATTAAGAATATCCTTAAGTACTTGTGAAAGACTAAGGATTTGTTCTTAATATATGGAGAAGGAGAGTTCAAAGTTGAAGCTTATACTGATTTCGATTTTCAATCGGATCCTATGACAACAAGTCTACTTCGAGGTTCGTCTTCACACTCAATGGTGGTGCAATTAATTGGAAGAGTTCCAAACAGAGCATAACTGTTGATTCCACCATGGAGGCAGAGAATGTGGCAGCTTCTGAAGCTGCAAAGGAAGCCGCTTGGATGAAGAAGTTCATTTCTGAACTTGGAGTAGTTCCTTCCATTAAGCAGCCGATTACATTGTTTTGTGACAACAATGGGGCAATAGCTCAAGCTAAGGAACCGAGGTCTCACCAGAAGTCCAAGTGCATTGAGACACGCTTCCATCTCATTAGAGAAATTGTTGGGAGAGGCGATATTGCCTTACAGAAAATAGCCTCGGCGAAAAACGTGGCAGATCCCTTCACTAAGGCCTTACCTCAATCTTAATTTGAAAGACATATTGACAAAATGGGTTTGAGGTATCAGACTAGTTGGCTTTAGTACAAGTGGGAGATTGTTAGCTGTATGACCTAAAGTAAGCATGTAATGGTTACATGTTATGGATTTTAGTTGTACTTTCAATTATATATTAATGGCAAAGACATGTTCATTCATCTGTCCCATTATTTAGATGAATGATTTCATAAGATCAGTTGTGACTAAACCTTTTCTTAAGACATTAAGAATATGTGTGACAGGTTCATAGTTAGATTGAATCTTTAAAATGCTATCGGTCAATGGATCATTGAGTGAATATCAATAATCCTGTTAAGACCGATGTGTTCGTAGCTTCGCCATTAAGTATTAGATACTTAAGGGAATGACGAGTCACAAGTCATTGGGTATTATGATACCCGAGTTAGAACACAGGTGCTTGTACCGGACAAGGGCACTGAACGTGACACGCATTGAACGATCAGCAAATATGGAATCTTCTAGCGTGGTCAATGTCTAATCGTTCATGCTTTGGTCTTGTGTAAATAATTCTTAGACCTGAGGTACAGTGTTGACTTGTGTACTGGATGGCTATGGTTCACAAGTGCGCATATTGGCAGTTCGTTGATCCGTCTTTGTACTTGATGGTCAGAGCTCGTTTGCATATGAAGTTACATGTGTGAGCAATAGTGGGATCTGTCTCCTTGTTAAATGTAAGGTTGATGTCCTATGCGATCTAATCGGACATTGCATTGGAAATCCTCGGCCGGGGTTGTAACCGAGAATGTCTCCTATAAATGCATGTCAATTAGGTTTGTGCATATGATCGAAATGATGTCTTGACAAATATTCCATGGCCTTTGTTCGATCGGGACATGGGCTGCAGCTTGCTTAAGTTGTCTAATGGGCCATTTCCAGAAGTTGGGCTCACTGGTGGGAGGCATTCGGGCCTTATGCTTTGCAGGCCTAAGGCTGGGCTGGGCTGGGCTGCTAGCAAAATTAAGGAGGCCTGCCATCCAATTGGGTTGGGTCGGTTCCGTGTGGCCGAGCCCTCCTCACCGCCTCGTAGCCTCGAGTCGGTTTGGATCGCAATTCTTCGACGAGTCCGTCCTAGTTAACTTCATTCTGACCGTGCTCTTGCTAATGGGCGAGACTTAACTTACTTCCTCTTGATCTCATCCCCTTTCAGGCCCATAAATTAATTCAAGGACTTAATTTGAATCAAACTCTAGTTCGCTCTGTCTAAGTCAGTTTTCTAATCCATTTCGTCTATTTCTCGTTAATTTAGAACTAATTAAGGAGCCTTACAAACTCTCCCCTCCTTAAATAATTTCGTCCTCGAAATTGTTTGTTTCCTTACATTATTTAAACAAAAACGGATATCATTGCTTCATGATGGTGTCGATTTCCCAAGTCGCCTCTTCCTGATCATGGTGCTACCACAATACCTTTACCAATGGAATCACCTTGGTTCGCAGTATCTGCTCCTTCCGATCCAATATTATGATCAGTCTCTCAACGTAACTGACTCTTTCGTCTATTTCCATGGTATTGTGATCCAATACGTGACAGCTCTGCTATCTATGCACATTCTCCACGACCCATCTTTCTTAGGAACTAACTGTTGAATCTAGCAATATCACCTAGAGGGGGTGAATAGGTGATTCTGAACTGTTTTGAAACTTAATGCGGAATATGATAGATTCAAAACACAAACTAAGTAAGATCAGTAAAATAACGTGCAAACAAACTAAACATAGCAAGAGAAGTTTAGGGATAAGAGAATTTGCACGCAATGTTTATAATGGTTCGGCTTTAGCAAACCTGCGTCCACTCTCCCACGATGACAGCCGATTGGCTGGATTCCACTATGAATCGATGAAAGGTTACAAGAGTTGTCACTCTAATCATTCTTACAAAGGAACCTCTCAAAGATATGAATTTTGAAGCTCACAAGAACAAGAGAATGTGAATTTGTATAACTCAAGACTTTGGAATTTTAAGTTCATGTATTCTCTCTGCAACAGTCACCATTGATCTTCTTTTATACTCCTTCGACCTCAAACTAGCCGTTACCAAGGTCCTCCAAGGATTGCTCCTCAATCTCTGATTGGACGTCATCAATCTTGATTGAATGAGACTGTATATGGAAAGATCTAGTAGCCGTTGAAGTAGAGTCTGAACCCTTTAGATTCAGTCGCCCATACAACCAAATCTTCAGTTTCCATAAGTAGAGTTCATTCAAATCTCCAAGATATCTTGTCCATGGAAGGTAATATCCAATCGGGGATATTCTTCTGATTTGATTGGAAAATAATCCTGTCAATCAAATCTTACAAACTTCCATAAAAAGTTACGACCAAACCGGAAACCTGCCAAACGTGGGTCTTCAGAATCTAGTAGAGAGATATTACTGAATTTGAACGTAGTTCAAAAGCAATCTTCTGAAGTATAATGACTCTCTGAATCTGAAAAGATTAGAACAATGACTTTGAGCTTTTGTAAAGTTCTTGCTGACGTGTCACATAAGTCTTCTCGAGATTGAGTCTTTAGATGCAACACGATCCTCCATCTGAATACTAGACTTCAATTGTCTCAGAAGCAAATACGCAACGAACGACTGCTTCTAGAGTCTGAATGCCAGTTTTGGAACATTATAAGCTTTTGTTCACATGCTCATTCCTGCAATAAAAGTTTATTTGCATTAACTAGATTCTCTCACAAGAAGGATAGTTTTGTTAGAATCAAAATATTTAGAAGGAGCGTTTTCTCAATAGTACTAAACTGCAATTTGGTCCCTAGTGCCTCTTGTAGACTCCGCTAGAAACTTGACGTAAATTTTGAGTCTCTATCTAAAGTGATGGTCATTGGAAAGCCATGAAGTCATATGATATGCCTGACATATAACTCAGTGTACCTTTCCATTGGGTAGTCTACCTTTACCAATAAAAAGTGAGCTGATTTTGTCAGACGCTCAACCACCACCTAAATAGAGTCGTATCCGCTTGACGTCCTTGGAAGCCTTTGAATAAAATCCATAGTAATGTGCTCCCACTTCCATTCGGGGATTTCCAGCGGCTTTAATAATCCCGCCGATTTCTGGTGTTCGGTTTTGACCTGTTGAAACGTCAGACACCTTGCTACATATTGAGCCATATCTCTCTTCATTCCATTCCACCAGAAATTTTGTCGCAGGTTCCGGTATATTTTGATGAGGCTAGCGTTATCACCTAGAGGGGGGTGAATATATGATTTTATGGAATTTTAAGAAATCAATGCGGAATATAACTAATCTGCTCAGAACTTCGTTTAGATGATATTAGCTAATAAGATATGAGATTTCCTTAGGAGCAGAACTTCGTTCAGACGATGCTATTAGGAAGATCTGAGAAACTCTCAAATGCAGCGCCGTGCACACAACTACTTTCACAGATATATAAATAGAAAGATTAAGGGAAAGAGAATGTGGACAGAGGATTTATAGTGGTTCGGTTTTATTCAAGCTTACGTCCACTTCTTCACGCTAGCAGCCAATCGGTTGGATTCCACTAGTGAATAACTCAGAGGTTATAAATTTGGTGAATAGACTTCCCGTCTAACACTCTTACACTCGTATGTTCTCCTCTAAGTATTACAGTATCAGATCAAAAGTATATGAAGGATGTGAAGCTTTCTCGTTCTTGGAATTTTGAATTCTATTCCCTCGTATCTTCTCTCTTCAGCCTTGAGGTCTCCTTTTATACTCCTCCATCCCAACTTCCCGTTGCAAGATCTCTAAAGGATCGCTCTCCAAACTTCCCCGTCTGGACGAGATTGTATACGAAGGATTTCGTAGCCGTTGAGGTTGACAAAGGAAAGAATCCCCCTTTAGATCAAATCGCCCAAACAATCGTGATCCTGGATTTCCATAGATGGATTACTTCATTAGGTGAGTCATCCTCATCTCCCTTAATCCACGTGCTTGATTGATCTTCATGATTGAGAATCTCCAAGTACGAATCCAGCTTGATTGCTAGCCGTTGTGATGATGTAATATGTCCATTAGATCATCTTGAAATAGATTTCTTGATAATCTGGTCGTTGCTCATGAAATACTTCTCTCAGAGCTTGAGCATCATTCCAACATCTGAGCTCCTCGCATAACGTCTAAGCTCCTCGCTCAACGTCTAAGCTCTTCGCATAGCGTCTGAGCTACAAGCATCGTCTGAGTCTCTCAGAACATCTTCTGAGCACACCTTGCCAGATTCAATCCTGTGTAACTTGTTCCATACACCTTTGGATAATCTGCAAAATAGTATTTCACAGCATTAACTTAGATATTAGAGATTATAGATTGTTTTGTCAGCTTCAAAATCAATTAGGGGTTTTTCTCAATAATCTTCCCCTTTTTGATGATGACAAAACTATCCACACAAGTATACCATTTGTTGTATAAAAAATGTGAGTAACATAATGATTTGCTACTCAATGATATTTTGCTAAACAATGATATATCATGTAGTGCTTTTAGCAAAAATTGAGTCTTGGAAAAATATGAATTCAAGGTTTGAATTCGTTTTCAAAGTAGAGCTCATTTTTCTTTCAAAACTTCTAAAGACTTATATCAGAATTTATAAGGTCTAACTCATTTCTCAGATTTCCAAGTCATTCATTTTATTTCGATCTGAGAAACTTAATAGCTTGTATCATAGCATTATGAAGAATATGTTCAGAGTGTAGATACATTTTAGAGCATAGCAAGATATAGATTCAGAGCGAAATCACATAAGTATGCTATAGGTTCATAGCGAAATCATATAAGTATGTCGTTACTTAGAACTTGTACGCAGAATGACTTGAGTCATTCTCAGAACCTGTTCCTGTGATATACTCATAACCTGTGAGAACATGTATCATTCTCAGAGCTTATATGCACAGTTCCTGCGATATACTTAGAACATGTTCACCTCAAAGTATAACTCTGATACTTAGAACCTGTTTCTGCAAAATATAATGTTCTCCTTTTGCAATAATTAAGGGATATATAATTTCTCCCCCTTTTTGTCATCAGCACAAAAGGCACAGATCTAACTACTAAAAAATATTCAATGAAGACTCAGTCAAGTTCAATCTACAAACTGTGCAAGCCAAATATCCAGAATATAAACTTGTGCAAGCCAAAATATTCAATAAAGATTCAACCAAGTTCAGACATAAAGCAAAACAAAACTCAAACACCTCCAAATCTTAAAATAGAACCAAGATTTGACGAAATAAGGGAGTGAAAAACGAGTTCTATTTTGGAAGATCTGGGGCTGGAGTATAGCTTGAAGGGGCTTCAGTGGATGGTGGGACAAATTCTGAAGGGAGTTGGACCACAGCAAACTTAGATAGCTGAGCCAACTTCAAGTTAATCCTTTTTTTCATTATGTTCATCTTCTTTCCTGCCTATTCCATTTCAAGGAATGTTAAATGGAATTTCTTGTTCGTATCATCCCTTAGACTCTGAGTTAACAAAGTCATCTGATCTTTCATCTAAAGCATTTGGAAGCAAAGCTCAGTCTTCAGTTTTCTCAAATTGTCTTTGGACTCTCCTTGCTTGAACAGAATGTCCCATAGTTTCTCTGTATCTGAATTTTCTTCTTGATTCACACTGGGCTTATTTCCATAAGACGACTCCCCCTGAGTCTTGACTCTTCTTTTGTGTTCAATTTCATCATCTATCTCCTTGTTCATTTGAGCAAACAGTTTTTCCAAAGCTTTAATCCCTATTAAGATATAGCTGGGATCTAGCTTTTGTTCTTCCACTACCATTCTTACATACTCTGATTTTGCCATGGCCTGTTCATTCTCTTGACAGAATTTCTAGAGATCTTGGACACAAAAGTCTTCCAAGTCTGAATCTTTGGAACTTGGATCTTCTATGTCATGAACAACCTTCCCTTGCAACGAGGTGACCTTTAATTCTTTTTCAGTCAACTTAGATGCAAACTCCAAGGCTTCCTCTTCAGAGATGAATCCATTATTCTTGTTTAATGTTTTCATGGCATTTTCATGGCCTCCTCTTAATCTCATACCATGAACAGCTTTCAAGATAGCTTTAGCAAGTCTGATTTTTCTTTCTATATAGTAAGCAGCTTGTTCAGTAGAGAAAGAATGTACCGTATTTATAAGTTGTTCGGTCTCCTGTTTTATTTGGTGCACAAGTGTTGGAGTAGGTGTTGGAGTGGATGAAGAAGGAACTTGAGTTGATGCAGAAGGCACAAGATCTGAAGGAAATTGGGCCAGGACGAACTTGGAACATTGTTCTAGCTTTTGGTCAATTTCCATTCTAAAGGTGTCCACCTTTTTGCCCATGTGTTCTATTTTCCAGAAAGTAAGACTCGTCTTTTCAGACACGTTTTCCCTTAGCTTCATAAATTCTTGAACCATTTTGTCTTTTATTTCATCAACTTCTTGGAACATGGTCTTGTACAAGCCCTGTACGTGTAGTTTCAATTCTTTCTGATAGTACAGAATATCCTTGAGTAGTTCAGAATCAGTATTCTTACTCATCTTCTCTTCTTCTTTATCAGTCTGAGTTCCCGTAGTGTGAGTTGACTCCCCCTCAGATTGTGCTTCCTTTACTTCAGCGGGCTCTATTTGATCTCCTGTACCATCTTCTCTATTTTCATTAAGGAAGGCATGGTATTCATGCGCCATCTCCTTGTGGTATATCTCTTCTTCTTCTTCCAGCATTGCTCTTTCATGCTTTGCTTCCATAGTGGCTTTTCTTTCTTTCTGAATTTTCAATATGAATTGCTCAAGTGTAAGATGATCCTCATCTTCAGAGTCACTCACGGTATACTTAGAGTGATCCGAGAGATTGTCCAGAGTAGTAGCTCCGATTAGAGTTTTAGGACTTCTAAGCCTCAGCCTGTCCGAGCAACGAATACCGGCTGAAGGTTTCTTTACGGTGGAGGAATGTTTGGGTGCCATGAAGGATTTTGAAAAGAATCTTTTCGAGAAAAGAGATTTCAGGAGAGGAGTTGCAGAAGATGATTTTGAGAGTAACGTTTTCAAGAAGGATTTCAAGTGTAGAGAATGAAGATTTGATCTTTGCTTAAATAAACTTTAGAGAGAGAGAGAGAGAGAGAGAGAGAGAGAGAGAGGTTTAGTAAGGAATGAATTATTTTTGAAACGAAATATTTTGAAAACCAAAGTCGGAGATAACTTTTGATAATTTAAAGATTTGATATTCGAATTCCAGAAATAAAATATTTTGAAAAGATTTGATAAATTATTTTTGGAAATGCAATATTTATTTAATTCAATCAGGATTCACATGACAATCACAATATTTCGCATAATATTAAAAAGATTGAGATTGTGTGTACCTTATTTGTTGCCAAAAATAACTACTTACGCACCAAAAGTTTGAATGATCAAATCTGATGTGAGTGTTGTTCAGATGATGACCTCCTCAGATGATGCGTTCATTCAGAGGTTCCATTCAAGCATTTGTATCTCCTGAGATGATGCTTTTGGTTTATAAAAGTGAATGTCATCCTCAGATGTTGAACAAATTCTGAGACTTTGCTTTGAACTTTGTCAGATGTTGCCTTTTGCTCAGAAGCAGATTTAAACTGTCTTAAAGATAACTCAAACAGGCATAATAGTAATACCCAATTCTTGTCTAATATATTCAAAAGAATTTCCATCAAGGGGCTTTGTAAATATATCAGTTAATTGATGTTTTGAATCAACAAATTGAACATTAACATCACTATTATGCATGTGATCACGAATGAAATGATGTTTAATTTCAATATGCTTAGCTCGAGAGTGCAGAATTGGATTCGTTATGAGGTTGATTGCACTAGTGTGGTCACACTTTATTTCCACGTTTGAGACTTCAACACAAAAGTACCTCAGTTGTTGCTTCATCCACAAGATCTGAGCACAACAACTCCCCAAGGCGACATATTCAGCTTCTGCGGTTGATAGTGCTATAGTGTTTTTTTTGTTTGAATACCAAGACACTAGCATGGATCCTAGAAGTTGACATGTTCTTGAGGTGCTTTTCCTGTCTAATTTACAACCTGCAAGATCATCATCTGAGTAGCCATGTAAAGTAAGATTTGATTTCTTTGGATACCACAATCCCAGATTAGGATTGGTTCCAATATATTTTATGATCCTCTTCACTACAGACAGATGAAATTTCTTAGGATCTGATTGAAATCTGGCACACCTACACATACTAAAGATGATGTCAGGTCTAGAAGTAATAAGATATAATAGAGAACCGATCATGCTTCTATATCGCTTTTGATCAACCTGTTTGCCCTGTTCATCCTTGTCTAGCTTGGATGAAGAAGACATTGGTGATTTAGTTTTCTTACAGTTTTCTTATAGTTTTCTTGACCAAACTTCTTCACAATTTCTTTCGCATACTTCTCTTGATGTATGAAGGTTCCTTGTTCTGTTTGATTCACTTGAAGTCTAAGGAAGAATGTGAGTTCTCCCATCATGCTCATTTCAAACTCGCTCTGCATGATCCAAGAGAACTTCTTGCAGATTTTTTCGTTAGAAGAACCAAATATGATATCATCAACATATATTTGAATGAGCAGGATATCTTTACCTTCCTTTTTGATAAATAGAGTTGTATCTACTTTACCTTTTTCAAAACCTTTATCAATAAGGAAATTACTTAACCTCTCATACCAAGCTCGCGGTGATTGTTTAAGTCCATAAAGAGCTTTCTTGAGTTTATAGACATGATATGAGCTCTTTGGATCTTCAAACCCTGGTGGTTGTTCCACGTATACCTCTTCCTTGATGTAGCCATTCAAAAATGCGCTCTTGACATCCATCTGATATAGCTTGAAGTCATTGTAGCAAGCACAGGCTAGGAGCAATCTAATAGATTCCAGTCATGCTACGGGAGCATACGTTTCATCGTAGTCAATCCCCTCTTCTTGAGAGTATCCCTTCGCTACGAGTCTTGCCTTATTTCTTGTAACTTTTCCCTTATCATCTAACTTGTTTCTAAATACCCATTTAGTTCCAATGATTGGATGATCCTTGGGTTTGGGTACTAGTTCCCAAACTTCACTAAGTTTGAATTGATGTAGCTCTTGTTGCATTGCTTCAATCCAGCTTTCGTCTGCAAGAGCCTCTTCAATTTCTTTGGGTTCTACTTCAGATACAAGTGCAAAAGCATTTATGGTATTCTTGAATTTGGATCTGGTCTTGATTCCATCTTATATATCTCCGATGACAAGATCTGTAGGATGACTAGATTTGTATTTCCAGTTCTTGTTTCTTCTGTATTGTTCATCTTCTGGAGAAGGATCTTGGTTTTCGTTCTTAGATGATGTATCAGCCTGAGTAATATTAACTTTCTGAGTGGCTTCAGATGATGTTTTGTCCTTAGATGATTAAGCCTGCTCAGATGATGGATTTCTCTCAGATGATGTGGTGATTTCAACGCCTATCCTCTGAGTGTCATTTCCATCTTCAAACCTCACGTTCATGGATTCTTCAACTACTCTTGAGCTCTTGTTGAAGACTCTATATACCTTGCTTGAAGTGGAATATCCAAGGAACACTCCTTCATCTGATCTTTCATCAAACTTTCCCGGACGATTATTTGAATTTTTGAGGATGAAACATTTACAGCCGAATACATGAAAGTATGCTATGCTTGGTTTCTTGCTGTGCAATGGATAAAAGTGTGTAGGATAGAGAAACGACCGCTTTTCGTCATCCTAAAGCATAAATGCAAAGTAACACTCGAAGATTGACGTTAGTTCAAGCAAAAAAACTTCTAACCATTTACCTCCTGTAGTTGTTGGGGTTTCCTCCATTTTGCCCTGATGCGGGGTGGCTCTTGACAGGGGTATACAAATGAAACCGCCTCTGAAAGGGGTTAACAATGGACAACCTGTAGTGTTTGGGATATAGAAATGAATGCCTGTTGTCATCTCAATTGATGTAATCACTATGAATGAGCCCTATGTCACTAAGCAAAGGCCTCCGCTCACCACTCAAGTGTGTATAGGGATGTGTTTGGGCATGGCTTGACTCTCTTCATTTGAGGAACTCCTCGTGACCGGTTTGAACAACCATCTCTTGAAAAGTCCACTTCATTTTGAGTCAAAATTCCTCGCACACGGGGATGTGCATTTCAGAATGTTTGGATAACCCTAGGAATTTTTCAAAGATGAGTGTGGATAACGCATTTTTGATTTTCAAACAATTTTGTTAGGCTAGAGATTTAGAGACTTCTAGACTCTTGGAATAACTTGAAGTTCTAGAATGGAACACTCTTGCTTGACCTGGCGATGGCTCTGGCGGTCATGATAGGAATCCCTAGGGAACATTGAATGAACGGCGTCAATAACAACTCCTTAGGTTCAAGGAGATAGGGTCGTCACCCATTCATCTTCGCGGGTGATTCATCGGATCGTGGGTCGGATTGTTCAGATCCTGCAATAGAAAAAGGATGCGTATGTATGCATGTATGCATGGGTGCATGTGAAAATTCTAAAGTGACTCAGATTCATCTAGAAAAAGTGCCGATTAGGCTTCTGATTCATTCATGGATAATACTTCTTGATTGCATCAGCATTTACAGGATGTCCCAGCTCCTCTCCATCCACGTTTACAAGCACTAAGGTTCCACTAGGGAGGACCTTCTTAACCACATAAGGCCCTTCGTAGTTCGGGGTGAATTTGCCGCTAGGATGCGGAGTGCCCGAGACTGTTTTCCTCACAACCAGATCATCAATCTCAAAAGATCTGGGCCTAACTTTCCGGTTGAATGACTTAGCGACCCTTTTCTGGTAGCTCTGACCATGGCAGATTGCTCTCAACCGTTTCTCATCAATGAGGTTCAACTGCTCGTGTCTCTGCTGTATCCACTCAGCCTCTAACAGTTTGACTTGGGACAGGATCCTCAGTGATGGAATCTCCATTTCCACAGGCAGGACTGGTTCCACGCCATACACTAAAGAGTAAGGCGTTGCCCCTGTTGAAGTCCGAATTGAGGTTCGATACGCCATCAGTGCATAAGGTAACCTTTCGTGCCAATTCCAATAATTTTCTACAGTCTTTGATAAGATCTTCTTGATGTTTTTGTTCGCCGCTTCCACAGCTCTTTTGCGGGCGGTAAGGAGATGAGTTGAGATGTTTAATCTTGAAAGCATCTAGAAGGCCATCGACTGCCTCGTTATCAGATTCGAGCCATTATCGGTGACGATGGCTTGGGGAGTCCCATATCTTGCAATGATATCCCGCCTGATGAACCTCGCTACATTCTTCGCCGTGACATTGGCATACGAACTGGCCTCAATCCACTTTGTGAAATAATCGATCGCCACCAGAATAAAAAGGTGTCCGTTCGAGGCCACAGGGTTGATCGGCCCTATCATGTCTATCCCCCACATGAAAAATAGCCACGCTTCAGACATCTGATGAAGCTCGTTAGGGGGCGCGTTGATCCTATCTCCATATACCTGATACTGATGGCACAATCTCATGTGCTAATTACAGTCTGACTCCACGGTCATCCAGTAATAACCCAAATGCATGATCTTCTTAGCGAGCAATAAGCAGTGCATGTGGGGGCCACATTCTCCTTCATGAATCTCTTTCATAATTAGGTTGGCCTCCCTGGCATCCACACACGTTAACAAGACTGAGTCAAAGGATCTTTTATAAAGAGTTTGACCGTTGAGGAAAAATTTTGCAGCCGTCTTCGCTATATATTTTCTTTCTTCGACCTGGCTCCCTGAGGGAAATTCCCCCTTTAAGAGGTAATTCTTGATGTCATGATACCATGGATGGTCGTTAAACTCTTCCTCGACCACCATACAGTAGGTCGACTACTCAGTAATGCCGATCCTTAAGGGTTCAATATCGATACCGTTTTCTACCTTCAACATAGAAGACAAAGTGGCCAGAGCATTTGCGAAGTGATTCTGAGTTCTTGGTAGATACTCGAAGTCGATTTCCTCAAACTCGTTAATTATCTCTTCCATGAATTTGTGATACGGTATGATTAGGATCCTTTGTTTTCCACTCGCCTTGAGTCTGCAAGATGATGAGCATAGAATCCCCATAAACTTGCAATCTCCTTGCTTTCATGGATAGGGCCAGTTGTAGACCCATGATACAGGCTTCGCATTCAGAAACGTTATTGGTACATGGGAATACCAACTTTGCCGCAACAGGGTAGTGCTGACCTTCTAGGGATATCAGAACTGCCCCAGTGCCCGATCCAGCTAAGTTAACAGCACCATCAAAGTACATAGTCCACCTGTCTTCGGACAATATCAAGATTCGATCCTCAGCCTCATTTTCGTCTGGAGTGGCGAACCCCTGGGAACTCTAAGCCAGCATATCAGCGATGACTCGCTCTTTCACAGATTTCTGATTTGAGCTCCTTACATCGAACTCAGAAAGGAGGACTTGCCATTTAGCCAATTTTCCTACCAGTGATGGCTTCTCAAGCAGGTACTTGACCGAGTCATTCTCCGTGACTAGCCAGACGCTATGGTGAAGAGTGTACTGCCTTAGTCTGTGGAGTACCCAGACCAGGGCTACACAAGTATTCTCCACTGCCGGGTAATTTTCCTCCGACGCAGTCAACTTCTTACTCAGGTAATAAATCGCCCGCTCCTTGGCATCCTCGGGGTTTGTTTGGGCGAGCAAAGCTTCCAATGACTCCTCATGAATCGTCAAGTAGAGGGTCAAAGGAACACCAGGAACTAGGGGAACTAATACCGAGGGACGAACAGATACTCCTTGATCTTGTCAAAAGCTTGCTGGCATTCGTGATCCCACTCAATTTGGCATTCTTCTTCAACAGCTTAAAGAAAGGTTTCGCCGTTTCTGAAAGTTGGGATAAAAAGCGGGCGATATAGTTCAGCCTGCCCAATAAAATCCTCACTTCTCGGACTGTCGACGGCGCGCCGAGATTAAAAATGGCTTGAATCTTCGATGGGTCTATTTCAATGCCGCGGTTGCTAACCATGAATCCCAATAGCTTGCCGGATCTTGCCCCGAATACGCACTTGGCGGGATTTAACCTCAACTTATACTTTCTAAGTCGTCCAAACAATTTCCTCAACACCTGAATATGATCCTCACATCACCTAGACTTGGCGATCATGTCGTCCACATATACCTTTATCTCTTTGTTCATCATATCATGAAACAGGGCCACCATAGCCCTCTGATAAGTTGCCCCAGCATTCTTCAAGCCGAAAGGCATAACTTTATAACAGAAAGTCCCCTATGGTGTTATGAACGATGTATTGGCTCTATCCTCCTCCTTCAAAAAGATTTGGTTGTAGCCGGAGAATCCATCCATGAAGGAGAACATCTCTAATCCCGTTGTGCTGTCGACCAACACATTGATGTGCGGCAATAGGAAATCGTCTTTAGGGCTCACCTTATTTAAGTCTCGGTAGCCAACACAGACTCCGACTCTTTCGTCCTTCTTCATGATGGGGACTATATTAGCAATCCATTCTAGATAAGGGACAACTTTGATGAATCCCACTTTGAGGAGCTTCATCACCTCTTCCTCAATTTTCTTGGATATCTCCGGTTTCGTCGGGCCTAAGTTTCTGCTTCCTTGGTCGGACAATCGGATTAGTCGACAGCGTGTGCTTTACTGTACTGGGGTCCAACCCTGGTATGTCGGCGTAGAACCAGGTGACAACATCTTGGTATTCTCTGAGAAGCTCAATCATTTTGCCAACTCCTGTATGGGACAAGCTTTCCCCGATTTTCACTTCCTTGACATTCTTTGAATCCCCTAGATTAACTGTGATGGTAGCCTCTGCAGTAAGGGGTTTAGATTCCTCATGTCGGTTCCAATCACGTCTAACATCATTCTGATCTTCCTCTTCTTCCTCAACTTCACACGAATAATTCTCCTGACAGTCTGAGTCACATAGTAACCTGCTAGGTATGCTTGGAAAGATATGCCTGAAATGTCATGAGAATGATTAGTTCTGGATTTGATAAGTGAATACAATGCATGATTCTCCCTAGAAAACATTTTTGAAAAATATTTTTGAAAGGAAGAAAAATGGAGCTAGTCCTTATGTCTCCGGACGTCTTCGCTTCCCAAAAACTATTTTGGAAATCAGGAATCATGTGGCAAATCAGGTCTCAGGATTCATGTAATTGAAGCCCGGTATCGTCATTGACCGATTTGTGGTTCCACATGTCCTTAATAAAAACTTTTATTGAATTGAGATGGATCGCATTACAACGCATACTACTTGGACCAATGGTCTGAGATCCAAGGTTGTTTTTATAAGAAAAAGTGAAATGACAGAATTGAAAGTGCAGCATCTAGTGAACGCACAAGGCATCTAGGATGCAGGAAATCTAGATGCATGAAGAAAGGAAGACGGCCGCTTTACTCAAGGGTAGCGGTGTCGCTATCGATCCACTCGATGATTACGTTGACACGATCCTCCAAGAATAGGTTGGATATAGCTGGGTCCGCTACAGCATCAACAGTCTCGTCTTTCAGCCACTTAGAAGTCTCATAGAAAAATCGACTCAAAGGGGTCTCGAACATCTTCGCCTTTACCTTCCAAATGCTTGAGCCAAGAATATGACCACCTCGGCCTCCATAGCCTCCATGCTTCTCACGACTAATGCCCCTACCTCGGCCTCCCAAGTGGTCATTGAACTTGTAGCGGTGGCTCAGCTCGGCTCAGCCTTGTAGCCCAAACCACTCCTATTCCCCATGGTTACAAAGCTGATTGGCTCAGAAATGCCTTGAGCATATTTTTCAAGACCCGTCTCGGGGATAAATCCATGTCATAGCAACACCCCTCCGGCCATAACTGACGGCTTAGAGAGACCGGGGGTCTTCATCACTGTACCAGCCGGTACATGCATAATGGACATTCGCTCGAAAGCTTGAAAGCTCAACTCTTCCCCTAACGCCGGCCCCACATGAGGGATGGCATCTATTTGACATGCCAGGAGATCAGTCTCTCCGTGAACGGTGACCAACTTATCGCCGACAACCATCTTAACCTTCTGGTGCAAACTAGATGGGACTGCCCTAGCTATATGGATCCAAGGCCTTCCCAATAAAAAGTCCAAAGGAATCGGAATGTCCAGGACCTAGAACTCGATCAGGAATTCGGTTGGGCCGATGGTGACTTCCAGCCCAATTTCTCCTGCAACCTCGCTCTTCGCACAATCGAATGCCCGAATGGTGGACTTAGAAGTTCTGATTGATTCCTCTTTCACTCCCAAGCTCCTAAGAGTACTCAGAGTACATATGTTGAAAGCCGATCCATTATCTACCAAAACCCGGGATATCCGCTTATTGCGGCAGATTGCAGATATGTACAGTGCCTTGTTATGAGCACGTCTCTCCAGTGGAAAATCCTCATCAGAAAAGGACACTTGATCTTTTAAGAGGACGGAGCCTAAAAAATCCTCCAATTGAGCCTTGTTGATCGTCTCTGGCACGTGAGTCTCATTGAGCACCTTCATGAGGGCGCTCCTGTGTTTCTTTGAAGTCTTGAAGAGTTCTAACAGCGAGATCTGCGCAGGCATCTTCCTCAACTGCTCGATGACTTCGAATTCACTCGTCCTCACAATAGATAGGAGCTGTCTAGCATCTTCTTCAGTCACACCTCTCTTCTTTACCTCACCATCCTTCTGCACTTGACATCTCCCAGATCGAGTAATGGCGTCTACATCACAAGTACCATAGTCCCAGTGGACCGCTTTAGGATTGTAGTCTTTTGCGGGAGGAATCGTAACCACCAATGGCTTGTCCCTCGCAGCTCATTCTTTCGGGGTCTCACTCGTTTCACTACCTGAGATCCTTGATTACCATTGGTTTAACCGAGTAACCACTCCCATCCGAACTTTCTAATTCAGCGAGACTAATTATCAACGGGGTCGTTCCATCAACCACATAGATCAATTCATACGCATTCGTCCAGGATGACAAGTCAAAGGTCGAAGAATCGAGTAACGAAGGGAAACATGGCCACTAGAAGGACTAACAACACTAACCACATCAACTAACTTAGAGTCCACCTCCCAAACTCCCCGATTATCAATTCGTTATTCCGCATCCGCACCTTACATCTCGTCGAGTTAAGCTACCCCATCACTCGACCAATTCAGAACAACGCGAAGACTAGTCTAGCAACGGCACCCTCTCTCCAATGCCACCCATAACCGAACATGTCCTTTCTCGGTTACTCTGCCCACCACTCATAAACGATAGTTCTTCTCCCAAGATTCACCACTCGACACCAATCGGATTTCGTCTAGCAGAAATGAAAATAAACCAACATACACAGGGCAGTTTGCACACCCTCTACCACCTCTATCCTGCACGCTCAAGACGTCGCCGCGACGCTTCCGGTGACGATCCAACCGCCGAACCAACTCATTCACGTCTCAAGAGCCTCTGTCCTATAGGAATCTAAGACATGTAGCTAGGACCAACTGCCAACGAGTGGGGAATTTGAATTTGAACCGACTGTACAGGGGCTGAACTGCACTCCTCCGTCATGCCGTCCCATTTTCATGACCAAAAACCCAATCCTCAACACATGTCGCTTCACCTTGACATGTACATGGTAAGCTTCAATTTACTACTACTACCGCCACCCTACAGCCGAGGTCGACCAGCAGTTCCTCCCTCTCTGTTCCCAACACGCATTGGAAAAACTAGTAAATGGGTTGGGGAATTGACTCACCTTCAATCTCGCCGCAGCTTCTGCTCGTGAGCTTACCGAGCGAAATCCCCTGCGCTGGCGCGGAGGACCAAGCGTTTGATCGGAAGAGAAGCTGCACCAGTGGAAGGAAAGCGTGCGCTGCTAGGCGACTCCACCGAGGGAAGAAGAAGAAAGGGGAAATGGGCTGCAGCTTGCTTAAGTTGTCTAATGGGCCATTTCCAGAAGTTGGGCTCACTGGTGGGAGGCATTCGGGCTTTATGCTTTGCAGGCCTAAGGCTGGGCAAGGCTGGGCTGCTAGCAAAATTAAGGAGGCCTGCCGTCCAATTGGGTTGGGTCGGTTCCGTGTGGCCGAGCCCTCCGCACTGCCTCGTTGCCTCAAGTCGGTTTGGATCGCAATTCTTCAACGAGTCCGTCCTAGTTAACTTCATTCTGATCGTGCTCTTGCTAATGGGCGGGACTCAACTTACTTCCTCTTGATCTCGTCCCCTTTCAGGCCCATAAATTAATTCAAGGACCTAATTTGATTCAAACTCTAGTTCGCTCTGTCTAAGTCAGCTTTCTTCTATTTCTCGTTAATTTAGAACTAATTAAGGGGCTTTACATCCTCCTCCTGCACGGCTCTGTGAAGGATTTTCTAGCTTACTGTGGGAAATTCGTGAGAGAGATTTGGTATCCACTTATTGGTTTTACTTTAAAAGAGGACTAATTTAGATTGGAGTGGCTTCCGCCTTCAATTTAACATGAAAACGAACCAGCCTTCCATCTATATGTTTTGGGAGAAGAGAAATGAAGTCATTCAGATTCAGTGGCAATGGAGATTCTTCTTCGGCTGAATCTTCTAAAAGGGGCAGAAATTTGGTGAAAAGGAATGCTAGAAGAGAGACTTTGAAGTTAACTGCCTCAGACTCTGACTAGGAATGCTATGTAGTCGGAGTTGACGACAAACACAGGGACATAACATCTCCATCTGAACAGTTGATGACAAACACAGGCCTAGAACGTTTATGTGGATATCTTTTTATATAGTTAGCATTCCCATGACAGTGTGATTTCTTTGTCTTTTCCTTCTGGAGTTAATTAGTAAAGAAAGAGTTTGAATATCTGTACTTTGCACTTAGTGTTATATAATTATGTGAATGTTGGAGCTGCTTTTCTTAAGTGTTCTTAGTGAAATTGGCAAGTTCCCGGGTACCCTGGAACCGGACCTTGGAGCTTGTGACAGGGTAGGTTTCAGGTTCCAGGGTATGCATAGTAGGTTCTAGGTTCCAAAAAATGAGGAACGTGTATTAGCGGGTAGGTTCCAGGTTCTAGGTGGAACCTACCCTGAACCTGGAATTGCTCACCCCTAATAAAAATATTGCAAAAAAAAAATAGAGAAAAAGAAAAATAATATTTGAGAATTGATCAACGAGAAAAGTATATATCAAGTATGTGAAAGACATAAATGGTGAACTTTTAGTTCTTATAGCATTCTTTAATTACGTGCACAACGACTAAGCTATTTTATTTATACATTGGAAGCGAGTTTAGTCTCTCTTTAAATCGCATTCCACACGGAAAACATCAGTTTCCGTAAGATTTTTTGGAAGAATCATGCTTAACTTGTGGACCTAATAACTTATTAGAACTAGTTTCGTGAACCCACTCGGGAATCAAATTGAACCGCCAGTTCGGTTCTCGGGTGGGTCCATGGAACTATTGACCGATTTACGATTCCCATTTGTGAAATCGGTCCTTTGTAGGTGGTTGACGGTTTCAAGGTTGGAACTGCTCATCCGGACCATACTCACCCTTAATCATATCTATCAAATTTCGCATATTCATTTGATCAAGGAAGTAACAAATCCAATTTTTCATGGACCAGATGCAATTTTCTTTCCCTTCCCTATTTACTTATCCTTTCACAAATTCTTCACGTACTAACATTTCAATAAAAAAAGAAAAACATTCAGTGAAAATTTGACGCAAACGGCTTTAGAGAGAATGGATATCTATGGCTCTCTAATCAATGATACATTAGGCTGTATGTGTAAAAAAAATTACGCTTAAAAATTATATGCTCTATCTTTCATATGATGAACAAGTGGAGCATTAGTTTCTAAAATCTCTTATCTATGCATACATTTTTTAACAATGACAGGAACATAACCCGGTGATGTTATTTAAGCAAAAAACGAAAAACGCACTCGATTGGAAATTACAATATAAATTTTTAGATGAACATTGCAAAAACAAAAAATAGAGAAAAAGAAAAATCATATTTGAGGATTGATCAATGAGAAAAGTATATATCAAGTATACGGAAGACATAAATGGTGAACTTTCAATTCTTATAACATTCTTTAATTACGTGCGCAACGACTAGGCTATTTTATTTGTACATTGAAAACGAGTTTAATCTCTCTTTTTGGAAAAGAAAATAACCAATCTCTTGTTAACTTTTAGGGTTAATATCATGCAAAATCCTAAACCGGTATACTTATAACAAATTTATCTCAAACTATTTTTTGATAAACAAAAAACCCTCAAACCGTTATACATGTGACAAATTTACCCCAAACTATTTTTTACCATAATAAATCCCAAACTGATACATTTGTGACAAATTTACCCTCCTTTAGTTTCTGGTGAATTGTGTTAATACCACGAAAAATCATAAACTGATATACCTATGACAAACAAAGGGTAAAAACCCCAAACTGGTACACCCGTCAACTACCACGTGTCATCTAAATTAGCAATTTGACGGTAAAATTTAACAGAAACTAAGGGATGGTAAATTTGTCACAAGTGTACCAGTTTGAGGTTTTTGATGGTCAAAAAAGTAATTTGGGGTAAATTTATCACTAGTGTACCAGTTTGAGGTTTTTGGTGGTCAAAAAAATAGTTTGGGGTGTGTACCTGTTTCAGATTTTTTGTGATAAAAAAAAGAGTTTATGATAAATTTGTCACAGGTGTACCGATTTGGAGTTTTTCGTGGTATTAACACTAACTTTTAAGCACACACAAGGAGATGGTACTTGAATGTCGTATTTTAGTTGTTATTTGTTAAAATATTTGTTTTGTTAGAGGAACACGCTTAAACCATTTTTGCCTAGTTTGTGTTCGCGGTGGAGTTCCTTTTACAATAATTGAATTGAAGAAAAATATTACAAGATTGGTTGAGATAAGTCATTTAATTAAAGATGCTAATGATAAAGGTATCATGACAATAAGGGACAAAGAATCTGTGTTATCTTAAATGGATGTAAAGTTTCACTTTTATAAGTTCATGCATTTTATAAGATTTATACCAGAATGTTATATTTGGGTAACTTTTTGGTACTTGACATGATTCGAGCAGAAGTCAAAAAGATTCCCATCCTAACTTATGCCATTTCACTGGGAGTTGATCTTTTACGGATTGGTTGTGGAGTAGAGTTAATAATGCAGCTTGCAATTAACGATATTATCACGGACATTTCTCTTTAGAGATTTAATCTGTAGAGTCAGCACCTGAATTTTGGCTACCATTACATAAGAAAATTAAACATGGACCTAACCCCCGAACAAAACTATCATTAGCTTAGTCCATATTTGTGTTAGCGTGGACCTTCGCTCGCATGATCGAAAGGGCTTCTTGAAGATACGATGTTCAAATTTCGAGCTCAATCTTTAATAGATAGAGTTTCGGTCGCCGGTGGTTATCGTACTTGATCTTCAAGGTTTGAATCGAAATCAAAGAGGAAGATAAGCTTGGAAGCCGAATATATTTGAAAGAGATTGAATCTGGGATAGAGGAAAGCAACAAGCTCGGCACAAGAGGCTGTTTATTGCAATAGCTTGATAAGAAGACCATTTTTCCAAATTCAATTTTGAATCTCCCACCCACTAAGCGATAGAGAAAATCTGACCAGACAATGCGAGTTCAAAATTATTTGTTAAAGGAACGTGGACTTCTCTAAAAATAGAGAATATTGCTGCGTTCGTTTCCCGGCTAATCAGCGAGTCCTTCACAGATTAGGCCGTCCCCGGCAAGTCCTTCGCCACAACACCAACGGCGCTTTTGCCGTGTCCTCAGGTGCAAGGTCAGCGAATTTCAGAAATCACCCCAGCAGCTTCCCGGCATCAGCGTCGGTCCGTGCCAGCATCTACCACGCACATCCTACCATAGTTCCCGACACTCAACTAGTCGAAAATGGTTTTTTTTTTTTTAGGGACGATCAAGTCTAAATTCAAACTTTATGCCGCATATTGAGCAGCCAAGTATTCATGTCCTGTCGGAGGACATGATTACTTGGACGTACAATGTGTTGTTATTCTCGAGGCATGCTTAGACGAAACGAACTTACGCCTCTGGGAACACCAAGAACAGCTGCTGTAAGCATCCTCCGCGGTTTGTTGATCTCCTTGTTCTTTAGAGTACCGAACAAACAGCCTGTTGTTGCTACAAATTCTGCTGTCCATTTTCGATTTGCGCGATTCTTAGGGTGTGCATGGCAACACTTCTACTTCAAAAATCAACTTTTGACCAGAAGGGACAAAATTTCTGCTTCTGAAACAAAAATTCGTTTGATAATGGTTGAAAATTATCAAACGTGTTCGGATTCTCCAAAACTCGTCGAGAGAACAGAAAAAGAAAAAATCAATTCGGATCAGAATCACTTCCGAAACGGCCGAAAGATTTCAACTTCATATTTAATTTTTTTTAATAATCTTTAAAAAATAATTTTTACAATTAAAAAATTATTATTTACTTTTTCAAAATAAAAAAATTATTATTTATTTTTTACTCTGGCGACCGGAGACGGCGACCCGATGGCGATGGTCGACCGGGGGCGGCGGTGGGAGGTTGCGGGTAGTGGTTGCGAATGCAGCTGGCGGCGAGCGATGGTCTACGACAGGTGGTGGGGGGCGGCGGTGGGCGGCGACGGCGAATGGTTGGGGGAGAGAGTCGCTGAAAATAAAAAGAGACTGAAGTGAGAAAGATATCGATGTTGAGAGATTTCTACTTTTCTAATTTTTTATAACTTCTGAAATTGGCTCAAAAACAACTTTAGAAGTAGAAATGTAATATTGCGTAGCTAAGCGGATTTCTGCTTCAGAAGTTGCATTACCAAACGGATTTCTACTCCAAAAGTACTTCTAGAGCATAAATTCATTTCTAAAAGTGTTACTTTGTGCGCCCTCACAGACAAGCATGCATCATCACAAATAGATAGCAACACAAATCGAAAACCGTTAACACTTCGCCCAGCGATGAAGCCAAAGAGTCCAAAAAGATGATCAGCACATGCTATTTTTCATTCATTTTTTTAACCTTATTTTATTACAAGCATCTATTTTGCTCGACGAATTTACATTTCGATATTTCGATCTTTGTTGATAATAGCGAAAGATGCGCAATACTGGTTTCATTAGGGGCGTCAAAACTGATCTAAAAAACTGAACTGAACTATTAACCGAGCCCCGAACCAAAAGTTGGTGTATTTTGATTCAGTTTGATTTTCGATTCGGTTAATTAAAAAATAACCATTCTTTTCTTTTGATTCAGTTCATTTTGATTTGGTTCGGTTAATCAAATCAAACTGAAATTCTCTTTTTATTTTTTATTTTTGCTTTTTTTTTTTGTTTTTTTTTTCATTTTTGTGGTTAAGGGCCAACGGAGGTCATGCAAGGGGTTGCAGCCCCCTCGCAGACAAAGGCGAGGGCGTCGTGAGCCCTCGCCTCGCCAGATCTAGCGTTAGCAAGGGCAGTAGAGGGCCGCGCCGGCCTCGGCGAGGGGCCAACCTCGTCTAGGGCCGCTAGCTTTGCCAACCCCGGAGGTAAGCGACACCGCCATGAGAGAGAGAGAGAGAATGTCTGTGTGGAAAAATGATAGGGCTTCAGCGCCTTTCAAGTCCGTGGTTGAGAGACGGAGGAGGCATTATGAGGTCGAAAGCCAAGGAGGAAGGAGAGAAAGTCACGTTTCCAAAAGTGAAGAAAAGCAATAAATAAAAGAAGAAAAAGAAGGTGAAAAAACTGAAAACCGAACCCAACCACTTTCAGTTCGGTTCATATTTGGTTCGGAGGAAAGTTTGGTTTGGTTCAAACGTATGCTTTAATTGTACAGTTCAATTCGATTTTTCAAGAAAATCAAATTGAATTGAACCATTGACACCCCTAATTTCACAAATATGAAATTGTGTTTGACAATTTTAGTACCAACATAATTTCGGTTGAATAACACTTGAGCGATTTGTTTGAGTAATGCCAACGGGGAGGATCTTGATTGACTTTTCACTTAATTGAAAAATTGCGTGAAGTGTCTAACTTGATACCTAAATTCATAGAATATTGTTTCAAATAAAGGCCTTGAAGTGGTTATATCAGTATCAATAAAAGATCCGACTCACCGGTTGGTTAGGGCATTTTCGTCATTTATTTTTTAATATTTTTTTTCCTTTTTCTATTTTTTAAAAAAATTTAAAAAAGTAAAAGTAAAAAAAAAAAAAACTCAGGCAAGAGGCTGCCACTCGCCTATGGCTGCGTATAAAAATTAGGTTAAAATTATATTTTTACGAAAATATGGTCGGAATATTTAGCTAGCCGGCGAGTGTCACGACCTAAAATTAGGGAATTCCAGGCTAATGGATTACTAGATTAATTAAATGAATTAACTAACCTAGTCCGAGCTCTCCCAAGCTCTACCAATTCGCAACTTAGGTTTATGTTCAAATGATTTAAATTTTGGAGCCGCCACTAATCTTTTCTTGGTAGGTAGATTAGATACCTAAATAAAGTATCGGGAGAATACTTCATTTTCTGCTAACCAGATATTTGGGTTCGGGAACTTGATTATGTTAATTTTTAAATTAACACCCTTTCGGTACCATTCTTGTGAAGATTTACTTGATTGGCAAATTCAATTGATTTCAATGAAAGGATTAAGGTGTAATTTTTTGAATTTTCTTGATTAAATGAATGCCGTGCAAATGCAACTATATGACATGCATAATGATGACGTGAAATGCAAAGGCTAACTATATGATATCATGACAAAAATTATATAACACGAATAATGACAATGCATGATGACTTCGAAAAAAAAATCAGATTTTAATGCAAGAAAAAATATGAATTCTACCTAGATGACATGCGATATGAAATCTAAACCATATGATATGCAAATTAATTAAACTACATGACATGACACAATATAATACATGAATGACGGGCAAGGACATGATCTACCCTAAATATGAGAAAATATGAGTCTACCCTAGATGACTTGCAAAATGACGTGGCATAAATGATAGGCAAGAACACTATGTGACATGCGAAAATTAATATGAAATGCTCTAACCTAAATGACATGGAATGATGCATGAATATAATGAAATGTAACATGATGTAAATGCAAATATCTACATTAAATGAAATGCACATGACTGGCTTGATCTTAAGTGAGTTTTCAGTTCTTTTGAACAAAGGTTGGTCTGACACTTAATTAAGATTGATTACTCAAATTTTTATTTTGATTAAGTGTCACCTTGTAATTTTCGAAAGATTGTTCTTAAGACCAAGATGTAATGATTTTTTTTGTATTTTTAAATGAATTTTCGGAGTAAATAAAATGCAAGAATAAAAGATGGTCCATAGATTGATGACAATTAATATAAATTGAGAAATTGATTACTCAAAGTCTAATTTTATATTAAAAGGTATCTTGACATTTAATTCCATTTTAGACCATGATTTGATGTTCTTTTTGTGATTTTTCTAAAAAATAATATTCAAATAAAAGTATAATAAACCTTGAGTATCGTACACCTTATAATCCGAATTTTCCGATGAATTCGCTTCGTACCCAAAGTTTAGGGTCGGAAGGGAATTAATTCACGTCGTACCCCGGGTAGGGTCGGATGGTGAATTTTAAATATTATGAAATTGGTCGGTCCAGTCCCAAGGTTATGGGATGAGACAGATAATTTCATCGTGCGGGTGACGTCGTACTTCGAGGGTGAAGTCGGATGGTCATGCACAAATTCCGAGGGACAAAGGCACGCGGGAGCATGTACTATATTCAAGGTAAATTATAAAAAATATTTGACCTTAGACTATAGTATAAAATGCATGAAATGTTCGGCCAACTAAGGGTAGGTGCCAAATTTTAAAGGGTATAAGACCCTATCCACAAAGGATATTCACATCTTTCCAAATTAGGTATTTGAAGTGTTTCAGATAATTATCTTTTGTAATATTTGAAGTGTTTCAGATAATTATCTAACTCTTAAACATAGATCCAGGATATTCAAAAAAGGGTTCAAATCAGTCCGAAAGATAATCTGAGTGTTCCAAAAATATATCCACAATCTTTCGAGGATAATCATTCAAATCAAGACAAAATCAAAGAAGATATTATCTTAAGTTCGACAATCATGAGATAGCAACAAGGATTCAAAGATTATCTTGCCTTATCTACTTGATCTCAATTTTTCCGAATTTTGATTATTATCTCAAAAAATATAGCAAGATAAGTTCCAACTCAATCATGCATGTCCACGGATATTACCAAAGTTCAATTGAAGCCAATTCAACTAAACAATCCCTTCACCAATTTCGAAAAATACAGGGCCTTACAGATTGAATGTTGTCTTGCCCACACTCATGATATCCGATTATCCCTTAGAACATGCACGCTAACCCACAAGTTCGCTACGGTAAAATAAGCTTCCATGATAATTCAAATATTGGCTCAAAGTAGGCAAAAATCAGTATTCTCATGTCTTTGAAAACTGCAAGAACACCTCAATTAACTGTTTTCTTGTGAAAATTTTTAGCGAAGCCAATCTTTGACAAAAAAGGGTTTTCGTCTTCTTTTCATCACAAGAGCAAACAATCACTCAATATTAACAATCATCCAATGACATGTTCAAAACGTGCAAAGTATTCAGTGCAAGATGCAAATCAATTAATTGAGCAAGTGGATGTTCAATAATGCGAATATTTACCTTAAACCGAATATCAACTTCGTCAATTGATTTCGCACAAAACTTGAATGTCACACTTGAGCCCTCGGGCTGCTTGGCTCCAAACTTGTACGATTGAGATGAGAAATGCAGCTACTGGTTCTGGTAACTTTTGGGACAGCAGATCCGTGCAAGGACAGAGGGCAGCTTCAGGGAAAAATCTCCAAGCGGTGGTCCTTGTCTCTTTGAGACTTGATGATCATCAAAGCTCAAAAATCAGCGTTGTACGAAAGAAAACAGAATTAAAGTCCAGACAAACCCAGGTAGGACAGAAAACAGGGAGCTTCAATTTCGTTGATGACTTCGTGCGGGAACGAGAAATTGTAGCAATTCAAGTGAGTGAGCAGCTCCGACTTCTAGCACCGCACGAGAGAGATGCTCATGCTCGGAAAATTGTGGAGTTGTCACTGAGAATTGTATGAAGATCTCAGCTTCCAGAACCCCTTAAGAACTCTCTCTCGCTCGCTTTTATTGCCCGCCCCCCGTTCAAGTGTTGTGAAGGGTCCCTTTTAGAGTGGTGAGAGTCAAAGCTATCAAGGAAGGAAAACCGATCTTTTTTCTCAGAATCTTTTATCCTTTACGTTGACTGAATTTCTTCCAGATACGGTGAAGCTCATCTTTTCCTCTGCTTTCTGGTTTTGAAATACATCATCCCCCACGTGCAACATGATTTTTCCCTTTTGATACTGAATTCCGAAAATTTTATCCAAATTTTACTTTAAAACCATCAGTGTGCTAATTTCCAAGCACTATGGGCTCGGCTGAATTACCTCATGCTCTGTGGGCTTATTCGCGCAAATTTGAGCTCGAAACCGGCCTTAATTAATTAATTAATCAAAAGCCTTTTCCCAAATTGATCATTTGAATGGACCGAACAAAATTCAAAATAAATCCAAACCCCCCCTAAGAAATTCGACACTCCCACCATGCTAGCCTTTGCCAAGTTTTTCAATGTAGGCTCGGACCTGTTGCTCGTTAATTTAAGCTTGATTCCTTGCCGTCGGTCCGAACCAATACTGATGCAATGTATAATGCATGAAGATAAATATGATGTGCATGAAAACATAATTATTTTTGGCAAGAATCAGAATTAATTCTCATTTTATGAATAATAAATGATTTAAGGAAAATCAAAATTTAGGTGTCAACAGCGAGGTCAGACCCTTATTTGAAACAGTCATGGCACTTCAGGCCCTAATTTGAAACTTTCATGTCAAATAAAGATCACCGTTATTTGAGAAAATGAGAGCACTTCGGCCCCTTATTTAGGAAAAATGAGAGCACTTCAGTCCCTTATTTGAAAAAAAATTTCCAAAAATTATTTTAGTACAGCGCCGCGGGCTGACTAGTCACCATTTTAAAGGAAAAGGTGTCAAAAAAGTCCTAAACATATTGCGTTTGTGCCAATTCAGTCCTAAACCTTTTATTGGTGCCAATTCAGTCCTAAAACTTTACATTAGTGTCAATTCAGTCCTAAACCTTTTGTTTTTGTGTTAATTGAGTCAATCTGGCCAATTTTGACCAAAAATTCACTGACGTGGACATTGGTTGTCCTACGTGGCACGGTTAGCATTAGAGATGTCAAAATGGGTGGGTCGAGTAGGGTCGGATTCGGGTCGAGTCGAATATGGTCCGACACATACTGACCCGTCTAACCCGTTTCGACTCATATTTAATGACCCTTACCCGACCCGACTCGCAACTAACCCATACCCGACCCCACCCGTTTTGACCCATATTACCAAAACACAATAATATTTTAGGAAAATCTATACAACTCATTTAATCTATTTTAAGCTCTTCACATATATATATGTTATCTGGATAAAAACTTCACATAAAATAAAAAAGAAAATTAAATAATAAAAAAATTAGTAAATAAAATAAAAAATGATATTACTAAAAGACCTAATTGCTATCAATCGCTTCAAGTTCCCTAGTCCTCCATCCTCATGCTCACCGGTGCGTTGACCTTTTTTGCTTCTGTCTCTCCTCCAATAAGAATTTGATCGTCTTCGCGTTCAATCGCTCCGCTCTATCGGTGATGCACTGATGCTTCTTATGAATTGCTAATTGCGCTTTGACGGTCTACTTCCCAATGATTTCTGCTCTCTTCAATGATTTCTCATTGAGTTTGACATGGTATAGCACTGCAATGTCGATCGATAGAATGTTTGTTGTAAGAAGATATGTGATAACCACTACACAAATTACAGATTCGGTTCGGATTCTAGTACATGTCCAAATAAATGGCTCCTTATTGATCTTCATCCTTGTGAGTTCTCGAATACGAAGGTATGAAGCAGTTTGTCCGGCAGTTAATCTTGTCTTGTCTTAGTCATGTCGCATAATGATCGCAAAAGATTTGCAATTAGTCGAAACTACAGAAATAAATTCGTGAAAGATACTCCGCGTCTATGTGCTCTGTTAACAGCCGCTTATTGTTTCTAGTTGTCTATTCCTTTATCTGGAATGGCCCAGTGGGGCCTCATTAGTCTGTGGAAATAAACTTTGCAGAAGATGTGCGTGATCCTTTGAGGCGTCCGACCAAGCAGAACATGAGAATGGAGGTCCATTGGTCGGCGGGGGCGCCAATGGTGGCGGGCGGTGGCGGTGGCGGGCGGCAGCGGCAGGAGGCAGGAGGCTATCGGGGGCGGTCTGCAGTGGTTGGCGGCCCGTGACCCAACCCAAGTACAACGATGACTTAACTTTTTGATGGGTCGAAAATGGGTTCTATGTGGGTTATATGTGTAACCTATTTTTAACCCATCAAATTTAGCTTCAATTTTTTGGATCCATTTTCACTGGGCCTTCTAAAAGTTAACAACTCATATAGAACCCATTTTATACAAAATAGGGTTAAAAAATGGGTCATGAACCCATATTGACACCTCTAGTTAGCGTTGACGTGGATATTTTTTTAATAATTTTTTGGTTTTTTCTCTTTTTTATTTTCTCTCAATCATTAAAAAAATACATAAAAATTTTAAAAAAATATCAACGTCAACGCCAGCCATGTCACGTAGGGCAACCAACGTCCACGTCAGCAAACTTTATGCCAAAATTGGCCGAATTGACTCAATGCAGAAGGTTTAGGACTGAATCGGTACCAATGCAAAATTTTTAGGACTGAATTGTTACCAATGCAAGATTTAGGATTGAATTGGCACCAATGCAATAGGTTCGACCATAAAAAAAAACTGTTCGACCATAAAAAACTGTTTTTCCTCGACCCGCATAATTTTGGCCTGAGGCCCAACAGAGAAAGCCCATTGGGCTCAATCCTTCCTCTCCACTACCAATCTTTTCGTCCCTCTCACAACTCCGAATACCCAAAACCCCCGCTCGCGGCTGAGAATTTCCTCCGTCGCTAATGGCGGGCGTTCTCACTCGCTGCACCGTCTTCTCTCTCCCTCCTCGCCCTGCAAAAGCCACTGCGTCTCTATCGCAGCCGTTGCCGCAGCCTCCTCTCACCGTCACCGCTCACAAACCCTCGAAGCTCGCGAAGCGAAGGAACCACCTCCGCGTCAAAATCCTCAAGACCCTCGCTAAACCCTACGCCCCTGTTCGAACTCCCGAGGAACCCCCGTCGGACGCCTTCATTTCGGTACCGTCCTCCGAAACCCTAAGCGACCTCTTCGAAGCGGAGTCTCCGGGAGAAGAAGCTTCTCAGGTCTCGGAGAGCGTAGGCGTTGGTCCCGAGCACGGCGGCGTTGCCGGGAAATTATCGGCCAGGTCTGTGATAAAGTTCGGCGCTTATTTGGTCGTGGTTTTTTTGTTCCAGACGATTTGTGCTGTTTGGGTGTTTGGCCGCAATGGCTCCGATTCTGCTGGTGAAAGTAAGGAGAGAACTTTGGTGAATGGGGAGGGGAGGGCGGCCTCGGGGAAGTTCTCGTCCAGAACGAGGAATGTGGTTTATTTGGATGAGTCTGACTTGGAGAAGAGGATCGAGGAGATAAGGTCGATGGCTAGGGAGGCACGGAGGAGCGAGAAAAGAGGACTGAAGACGGATGATACAGGGGATGGTGAGAGCGATGATGGCCATGATGATGATGGTGAGGCGATTCCTGAGAGCCGGATGGCTATCGAGAAGGAGATTGGTTCTCGGTTGGATAAGCTGCAAAAGAAATTGGGCCCGGTTCGGAAATCACCAGGTCTAAGTAAAAATGTGCCGCTCGAGGGAGCTAGTAGTTTGATGTTCAAGAAAAAGTTGAAGTTTAGAAGCCCTTTGGTGGAGAAACCTAGTGCTAATCCGAAGGGGTTTCAGCGGTTACAAGACAATGGTAAAACAAAGAAGAAAAGCAGTAGTGAAGTCAATGGGGACGGGCGAAATGGAGGTCTTAATCACGGTGTTGCGGAATCATCAAACGGAGAAAAGCTGGAGGAATCGGTTGATGGTAAGAGACACGGCGGTCTTTCCAAAGATATTACACGAGAGGGTGACGAAACCATGGTTGTCACAGAGATGCAGAATGATTTGCATAATGATGGGGTAGGCGAAGGGCAATCTTTTCCTCGAGAGGATGAAGAAGTTGGAGATACTCGAAGCAGAACTGGTAAGGTAACTCTTTCCAGTTTTTATAAGATTTGTGTTCCCGATGCTTGCTCGATGTGGAAGCCATGTGGCATATTAGGTAGTTTTCCTTAATTACGAATCCTGACTTTCTAATATCGGGAGTTTAGAAGACGCGGTAATAATAGTTTGAATGATCAACGTAATATAACTGTCTGTTCTATATAATTAAGAGTTCTATGCATTTTTAGGCATTGTCAGCGAGGCTAGCGGGAGAAGGAATTCAGTTGGAGGAGCAAACTTGAGAACAACTGGAACTTTCGGTTTTCGGAGCTCTCGAAGCTCTGTGGATGAAAAGCAGGAGGCTACCAAAAGATCTGGTGGTCGAGATGTAAAAAGCATCAATGACACATTTAAGCATGACGAAATTAAAGCCGCATCTTTGAGCAAGAGAGTCAAGGAATCAGATAAAAATGAACAGTTCTGGTGGTTGAAGCTTCCTTGTGTATTTGTACGTTCTGAACAATTTGCCCGCCATTGTCGTTGAATTAGATATCTGAGTGGCCAATTAGGGATTGCAGCTGTTGACTTGTTTAGCTAGGCGACTGCTTGCTATTCTCGCAGTCATAGCATGCCAAAGAGTTGGAAAATTAATAATTTGGAAAATATTATCTGCAAAATGATTGCTTATATCGGTTACAAAATGAATAAACAAAAAACATTTTCATCGTTCTCGAAAACATGTAGACATAAATTGTTGTCTACAATGAAAATATTTTGCATCAACTAATTATTTCAAGTGATACGAGCAATTATTTTCCTGAAAATGTTTTCCAAATCATTCATTTTACGCAAAACAAACGGAGCCTATACTAGCTTATTGCTTCCTGTTTTTCATTAATCTTACCATCATTCCATACTCATTTACACTCGCTGCTGATTTTCTCACTCTCTTGAACAGATTGACCTACCTTGTAGCTTGCACAGCACTATAGATATTTCCATGAAGATTTTCTATCATGTGAAATACTGTTAAATTTTATTATACGGTCAGCTCTTCATTATGATACTTCTCCTGAATGATATCTGTGATAAGTGAAGAATTGATATGAGAACGTTGTCATTTTCAGTCCTTTATTACGTTGGCTACGTGGTTTTAACTTGTTTACTGCCTCTAAAAAAAATATAGAGATAAAACTTACTTTCCCCTTCCAACATCATCTTAACTCATAGGCAGTTAGCTTTTTTTACGTTTTAATGCTGTCGGTTTTCTATACCAAAATTTTGTTAAGGTTTCCATTTGCACTCCTTACGTGCAAGCCGTTCATTGAAAATGTGGAGTTGAAGAATATTCATTTAGGGCTTGAAACATACTTTTAATTATGAATGAATTGACATTTCAGAAATAATGGCTTTACTGATTTAAGGTAAATTTGCAATGCGAAACATTCCTTCTGGTACAGGTGCTCTTCGTATGACATTTACTTGCCGTTCTTGATATGGTTTCCTTCTTTGGAAGAACTTGACAGCATTTTTTTTTGGCGTTTTAACTTGTAGCACTCCCCGACTAATGTGCTTGTCATTTCAGGCTATTCTTATGCGTAGAGGCTCTGATTTGGAAGAACCAGGTGGATTCTTTACGTTAAAGACTGCTCCTGAGGACAGTGATACTTCTTCCTACACAGTTGCTTTCGAGGACCGTGTGGATGCCAACAATTTCTGCTGTTTGTTGGAGTCCTTCTTCGAGGAGCTGGGTGATTTCAGTGCTGACATTGTACCTCTCTTGAGAAAAGTAAGAATCTCAACTCTCCAGAAAAGTACTGATGCTTTTATACATGATTGGCAAGAATTTATAGCTTCAATACAATTTTTTGAGGTTCAGAATAAGGTCGTGGGGAGATTGAATCCCTCATGTCATATAGGTTCTCTTCTTTCGGTATCCTTGATCTGAGCTAGCTATCCTTCTGAATGACAAAAAGTCAATGCTACCTTTCTAGGGTGTGTGGAGTATTAAAATTGGTCTTTGTAAACTTGAGGATTGGAATTTTGAACATCTGCAGGAGCTTCAAGCGGCCATGAAAGAAAAGACCGTGAAAATGGTGGTTGTAAGGAAGGGGCAGCTTAAGCTTTACGCTGGACAGGCGTTTTCTGATGTTGAGCTGGCCTTGCAGTCTTTGGTTGAAGCAAGCTTGAGGGAGTGAATTTAAGTACATTAACAATTGGACACAGTGGTTTTCCCAATCCTCCATTGAACATTGCTGAACATACCTTCCCATTCCGAGGTTTTTTTCTCTTCTGCTGATTGTGAATTTGCAAGATGGCCGAGCTCTTCTTTCTCCAATAATCTCTCTTTCCGCTCATCATGCTTTTGAATTTTGGAAATCCGAAGGGTCCAAGCACAGGGCAAGCCTTGTCTGGGGCAACTTGATTCTGAATATTCAAAAGCATTTTGCGGTGGAGGAGAGATTATTGGGCAAGGGGATCTCAGCCATCTTGCAAATTCACTCCGGTTCAGCAACACTCAATGATGGATTGAGAAAATCGCCATGTCCAATTACATCTGGCGACGTGGCTTGCAGCATGGGCATGCTATGGTCTCGTAGCATAGGTATGGCCTGGTTCTTGTTACCAGATATTTTCAGTTTTGGGTTTCGCATGTACACCGGTTGAAATTCAACAAATTCAGTTGAGCAGCAATTTTTTGTCAAATCAAATCTATTGAGGTTTGGAGTTCCTAAAACTTAGAACTGTTGGAATCTAGCAAATGAATGCTGTAATAGTAAGTCATGGTTGGGTTTGGGTTGGTCGTTAGGGCTAATAAGTTGATGCGTGCGTTGGCGGCTTGAATAAACATTGATGCTGCAGAATTAACCGTAGGAATCAGATCGGTACGTAAGGATTGTTCCGATGTGTCGGATGCTCCCGCATCATAAGTGGTCTCTTCCCGCCAGGCAAGTTGAGAAAACTATGCATGACTGAAATCAAATAAAACCTTCAAGAATGCCGAATTTACATACCCATGGGAATGCATGTGAACTTTCCTGATTTGCTCCTGAGTAACTAAATAAGTGAAATGACAATTATCAACATTAGTCTATTGAGTCCTCTTAAGGGATTGCCAAGAGATATTCAAAGCCAGACTGAAACCTTCTGTACCGTTGTGCTCTCCATACATGCATATTCGACAATTTTGCTTTGATATCTAACATCGTTGGCAATGCATGCGATAGGAATGGACATCGTTGGCGAGCATTTCTAGCAAGCTGTACGTACCTTAAAGGAGTTTGACAAGCACGACTGAGTGGACAGATCGATTCGGAATCGTCTTAGAAAAATATCGAGCGGTGGTGTCGGAATAATCGCTGAGTTTGGATAGTAACCGGGGATCACGGTTGCAACCGCATGGGTGGCCTGGTCACCGCCATGCGGTCCGGGGCTAGGTCTAGAATAAAAAAAGTGAGAACTACAAGGGAGCCAGCTGGGAACGGCGCCAGGGACATATCCAACATACAAGTTGGCACTAAAGGAATGAACACATCATACTTCGAGAAACGATCGAAGTCAGAATATCACAGCTTCTCCGGTATGGATAGCGGCTCCAACAATCCTACTTCCTTATTTGTCCTGTTGACAAACGATGCATACCCGGGGAGAATCATGCGACCTGTGCAATACCCACGGCCTATCCTTCCTTAGCAAATCCAGTCATGGAGCCACCCATTTAGAGTAGATTTTGATAAACTTTTGCCAAGTCTAAGAAACGATCGCAACTCACTGACTTTGCCGGCATCGCCCAATCCCGAATAGCCGCCTCCACCTTCTGCTCAGCCATCTCTACAGTCGTTGCCGACCATATGACCAAGGAACTTGCTCTCTTTCTTCTCACTTCTTTTTCTTCATTCACAGAGATTGCTCAAGCACCTAAGACATAAGCAACCGCAAGTGCAACAAATGATCATCAAGCATTTCACTATAGACCGCAATATCTAAGCAAACTACCAGAAACTTGTCGAGATAACGAACGAATACGTCATTCATCGAGTTGCACAATGTGGCGGGAACATTAGTTAAACCACGAACCATACGGAGCGACCATGGTGGTCTTCAACTCCTCCCGTTCCGCGATTCTCACTTGCCAATAACCTGAACACTAGTCCAGCTTAGAAAGTACACGACCTTAGCAAGTTTGTTGAACAAGTCGATCACTAGTGGAACCAGATATATACTTATTCGAATGAATCAGGAGGTCCATAAGGTGTCGTTCAAGGATAAATCTTCCTGGCATTAGGTAAACCACCAAGTTGGTTTTGTGATTTAACGGGAAAATTACCAAAAAAATCCTAAACCTATTGTAATTACGTCAATTCAGTTTTAAATCTTTTTTTTTTGCCAATTCGATCCTAAACCTTTTGCAATTATGTCAATTCAGTCCATCTAGCGAATTTTGGCCGGCCGGCCAGCTACTAGAGGTAGAACAAGGAAGGGGAAGAAAAAAAATAGGAAAATAAAAAAATTCAAAAAATTATTAAAATATTATGTCACCAGCCGGCCGGCCAAAATTCGCCGAATGGACTGAATTGGTATAATTGCAAATTTTTTATGAATGAATCAGCAAATAAAAAAGGTTTAGGACTGAAATGGCACAATTGAAATATGTTTAAGACTTTTTGGGTAATTTTCCCCAATTTAACCGACTCTTTCAGAGGAATGTAGTATGGTGCTTTGGTAGGAGGCTTGCTTCCTACCTTGTGCGCTTTGGCAGTAGGGTTTCGGCCCTCGCCTGTGGCCAGATGGTCGGCCGGCGAGGTCAAAAATAAAAATTAACAAAAAAAATTGAAAAAAAATATAAATAATTATTGAAACAATTGACCACGTAAGACGGCCGACGTCCACGTTAGCGATTTTTCTACCAAAATTGGTCGAATGAGCTCAATTGGCAAAACGTAAAAAGGTTTATGACTTAATTAGCAAAATTAAAAGGTTTATTAATGAATTGGCAAAAGCGCAATAGCGTTGGAATTTTTTGAACAATTTTCCTCTTTTGTCTTTGACTCGTCCCTCGTATCCAACGCTGCCGAGACGAAACTAGTTATTTTTCTGAGTTGGATGTAAAGCCAACTATTTATATTTAATGTCCACTATTCAATAACCAAAATAGCTATATTCTCATAATTAAAGAAAGAGTTAGATATCGGTAATTACGATATGATTTTCTTTATAAATCTCCTGCTTTCGTATACCACGAACCTCACTTTGTATGAGAAAACGCAATCGGGTGTGCGGAAAGAAACTAATTGTATATGATACCGATTTGTAATCAAACACAAAATAATCGTCATCCAATTTCATTTCCATTACTCTTTTCTCTTACAGAAAAATAAAATTATGAAATTGTCATTCCATGCATCTTTATTAAATTTACTCAATCAGTTTCATTCTGTTGTGCAATACACTACATTTTCGATATCGCCAATTCTCCGATGAAATTTCTAAAATCTACAATATACACTCGGAATTATCTAAAACTTTGAAGATATTGTACTCTTAATTAATGATTCCCAACGACTCACAAATTAGTGAAACAAATTAGGCGCACACGTACCGTGTGGGGAAAAAAAAAGGGGGAGAGGAAAAGGCTTGGCAGAGAAATGTGTCGTTGCGTAAGTATATATTATGTTAATCTCTATTCAAGTGAGCGCGGAAATATACCAATGAAAATTATGTGTATTTTATGCAAAACTTTGCTTTACCAGTTACTGTTAAAGCCTAGGAAGTATCGACACTCTCCAGGGATTTTCGTGTCGTATCCGACACTCTGACACTCTCCCGACACTCTCCGACATGTTACCGACACGTGGTCAGCGCTCCAAACACGCCAGCGACACGAGAGTCCAACATCCCGACAAGCCATTTCGACTTGCACAGGGTCAATTTTAAGCATTTTCATTAAATTTGAGGTCAAAATATAAATTTATCAAAAATATATATACTTAAGTCATATACCCAGCCTCCCCAATATTAATATATCCAGTCAGCCCAAAAAAACCTAATCATGAATCCTCAATAGAAGAAGAATAAGAAGAAACTCACTATTGATATTTTTATAAATACATGATAAATACAACGTGTCCCAACGTGTCGAAATTCTCTATTTTTTTAGAAATAACTGCAGGCGTGTCGTGTCGTGTCGTGTCGTGTCGGCTTGATTTGGTGCTCATCTTTATCTTGGTTTACTCTTTTCAGAAACAGCTTTCTTTTCATATAATTCGTCATGAAACTCAAAGCAGATGGCCTCGTTTCTGATTTGGCTAACATAATCAATGAAGAGAAATGTTTCAAAACCTCTGCAGCAGAATTTAGCCTGGTCTCCATGCTCAGGCCTCAATAATGCTCTTTAAGAGCCTGCGAACACAGCGAAGAAAACCCTCTCATCAATCTCACCCTCCTCAACCTTCCGCCAGTTGTTCTCTTTCTTTCTTTCTTTATTTCTTCTTTTTTGTGGTCGGACCAGTTGTTCTCTTTCAGAAGATGGAATTATTGCTGTATTTCAGGTTCGAACTATTGATGATTGGGGAATTATCTAATATCTCAAAGATAACTTTTAATCTCGAATATAGAAAGAAACCAAATGAAAATGAATCTGCTCTACGGGACGGAGCAATTTGTCGTCGTTGATCCTAAAATTTTCGTTGCGAACAGAGACGGCGATAGACTCAATTTTCAGTGAAATTAACTTTTTGTCATCGTAGTAGGTGATCGATAGGGACCGAAAACTTTCGTCGCAATACATATTTCAACAGGACAATAGGTTGTTGCCGATGTAGCACCGGCGGCGACGAACTAGACTTCGTCCCATGGATTACTAACAACGAACAATATTTCGTCACCATATCTATTTTTATCAAAATGGCTCGCCTTAGCCTATGGGGACCAAATTATTTCTGCTAAGTTTGAACAATTTTTTTTCTCCTTTGACTACTTTCTGTTTTTTTTTTTTTGTATAATTACACTTCAATTTTTACCAATTAACTTTGTTAATTTAGATATTTCATGAATTTAATGATAAAGCACATGAAGACGCATGTACCATCACATCATACATACCAATATATTATCCCCATGATTATGGCAGAGCAATAAAAACATACTACCGCCTATGTGTTGTAGAAAAAATATAGACTTAGATTCCGTTTGTTTAGCGTAAATTGAACTATTCGGAACACACTTTCCGAAAAATAATTTATTATCTCACTTGAAATAATTAGTCAATAAAAAATATTTTCATTATCGATAACAATTTTGTCTAATTATTTTCATAAACTATGAAGTTTTATTTTTTGTCGTTATAATCGATACGAGCGATTAATTTAGAAAATATATTTTTCTAATCATTCATTTTTCACGAAATAAACAGAGCCAACATAATTACTCGGTAGACACAACGTCGCTTCAAATGATCTTTATCTTCTTGTTAGGTTAGACGTTTCTTTTCCAAACTATACGAGGATTAGGAGTTAGGGCTAGGACTTGTTCATATGCGTTGTGTTGCTCCAAATTGAAAAAATTAACTGTAAAAAGAGATTTTAAAGTAGCCAGGGCATTCCATAATTAAATTCATATGTGGTTACGTAATTTGAAAATTGATTCTTATTTCTTGTGCAAATGGTCAGGGCTGGTGTCAGTCGCATTGTTTCCATAAAAGTCAGAATTTCAAGAAATATTTTTGTCTTCACCGGAAAATAAAGTACAAAACAAACTTTCTATTGAAGTCAAAGTTCACTGGCCAATTCTATGAACATTCCCAAAAATGTGTAAAGGGGTGCTGTAAAATTGAAATTACTACAACACCAGGAACATATCAACGCATTTAGAACTTGCTCATGGTACAGACTGCATGAGATCTCTATACAATTTACAATGGCTTTCCTTTTCAGGTGAAGCAGAACAATACATGAATCATTAGCGGGCCCTAGCCTTCGTCATCAGAACCGAAGGGTTGCCTTCGTAAGGATTCCAGTACTTCTCTGGGACGGTTGCTTGGAGCGCCCCTAGTACCCGTCGCTCCGTTGCCAGACCTGACCTTGGGCACCTTGAGAGAACTAAGAGGTGGCGTGCAAGTCCCTCTGCTCAATTCCCTGAGCACAGACCGAGCTGTGGCCTCGGCTGCAGCATCTGCTCGAGCTGAAGCCACTCTAGAATTGCTCCGCAACTCGTTAGAGGACTTGTTCTGGCGCGACACTCCACTGGGAGCATTGGAAGCCTGAGGCGCATGATTATTCCCTGATTGTTCCGTTACAGCAACGGCCTCTGCAGCTTCTGATCTGGCCTTTGCAGATTCATGTTTCTGCATGTCGTATAAGAGCTCTCTTTGGAGCTGCTTATCGGCAACCAATATGTCGTCTATCTCATTCTTGTAGTCCTTGAGGAGAAGACGGAGGCAATCCATGAGGGAACCCGTGAGGGGGCTGTTCTTGCTCTCGAGCAGTCTCTTCAACTCTATGAATATGGGGATGGTGTTCTGTATGAGGCTCTTTCTTACTGCTTGACTTATTGCCCGTCCCTTAGCAGCCGCAGTGGATGTTCCACCTGAACCATTGCTTTCTTCATCCATTTCGGGAGACTCCAATGTGGAACTCCGGCTTGTTGGGAGGCGGATCTCTTTGCAAGCAAGAATCTGGAAAGCATCCTGTTCCCTCAGTTGAGGGTGCATAAATCCACGTAAAGATGAGTTTATGCAGGTCATATGAAGAACTAGGATATTCATTGAGGATAAGCTTACGGGGTCAAATACTAACGTTTTATTAAACCAAAAGAACAGTGATTGGTGAAGATATCTTCGACAATTGCTAAGTGCCAGTTCAATCACAATGCTTTGAATCGCAGTATATGAAGTTCAGCAAGCATTTCACAGAGTGACTGCATTTTCCAATCCATGGTAAAGCAAAGGGACAGTTTCCGGATCATTTTGGGCTTATGGAGATAACATTTGCAACGTTTAATTCCAAACAGGGAACATATATTCGTTTTTTTTCCTGCATCTATCTACTAAGATAAGGAGAAATACTTCCACGTGTTTTACAGTCTATATCACATTCTCTGCAGCTATCCATGCATAACCGTTGACCAGTATTATTGTGCATTGTGTAGTACCTGTAGAACTGACTGTCCAGTAGCATCTTCAATATTGAGTATACCATCAGATGCTGCTGCAAGTATCTCTGCACAAATCTTGGCAAATGTGGCCAACAAGTGCTCGGGGGTCATTTGTTTCAGCAAACAAGTGTAAATCCGCATTCTCTTGGACCTTGAAATTTCATCAACGCCCCTGGAAATTTTAAGCCTCATGAACAGTCTCTTTTGGTACCATAAGATTTTTTCTCTTTGAATGAGATCTCGATTCCAGTAAACATTATTAACGGAGACATGTAATCCATACCTTATAGAAAACAGCCGGCTCTCAGACCGTGAACTCTGGGAACTACAATGTCCACTGTGCGCACGGCAATCATTCAGAACAAAAATTGCTTCCACAAAACTGTTATAAGCTAAAAGTGGTGCTTTGACTGCAAAGAGAGAAGAACATATATTTAAAAGGACAGGATTTATAAGCAGCTCTTTGAAGATCAACCTTTTTATCTGTAAACTACCTCTTAGAATATTCCCAAAGAGGAAATCAGCAAGTTCTCTGATCTTTTCAGATTCATCCACCAGAGACAAAAGAAATCGAAGAAAGAGCACTCCCCTCCATTTCACATAGTCCCTCTGAAGTAATTTATGCCAACCAATCAATGGAAGAGTACATCTTCATCAACAAGCAAAGCTTTTGTGTAAAAATGACATCACAAAGAGTGATACCAGAAGCAAAACTAGACCTGGAGCAATCTTGACAGAAGTATGAAAGTCTGCCTCCTGACAAGTTCGCACGGATCACCCAGACACTTCGTGATCTTTGCTATGTGACTGTATAGCGATAAAGCATTAGTCATGTGAACAGTTTCCCAAGTTTCAAGTGAATACTTATCACTTTCGCATATGTGGGTCAAATATCACAACTAGTACATCAGCACTCACCAATCAATTAAAGCAGTGTAACGCACACAAAAATCTGCCATCATCACAACAAGATTGTTCCTAAGAGCGGCGGAATCACTTCTCTCAAGCTCCTGCAACATTAGGAAATGGTTAATAAATACACAAGAAAAAAATGGAGAAAGCCAACTAGAAGACGAGAACTTTTAGGGGCAAACTTGAATACCATAAAACATTATCAGGAATGCAATATGTCAACTAAAAAGCAGATCTTGGGGTTCAAGGGGAAAGCCAGGAAGCATTTCGAGCAAAGGTTTCACATATGCATTTGAAATTTCAAGGACAAATTCAATCTTTTTTATCGTTTATTTAATCTGTAATCCTCAAATTATCTAAAGCCGAATCTTGGCATGCATCAAACTGGCATTTCACTAACCAGTAACTTCAATAAATTTCAATATCTTGTGATGGATGTTTCACAGACGTTAACTTACTTTGAGCTGGGAGATTTAGTCCAGTTCAAACAGTACTAGTAGAAAATACACAAAGCCAAAACATTCCTCGAACTTAAAAGTTTTATATTATCACACCGCATTTAATTAAAAGACAATAACAAATGCAGCAGCACAGAAAAACAGTGTTTGCAGTTTGGCCTTTGACTCTCTGAAGGAAAGTAATCTGACAATCCTAAATGGTAATATTAAGGCAAACTAGATAAAATATCCACATATCAGAACTTTTTAATCTTGAAGTGACGCTTAAACGGGCATCATAGCAAAGTGCAACCTTACCAAGCTACACTTTTTAGAATAAAAGCAACTTCATGACATTAGGAAACTATACTAAAAGGTGCAAAATGTTTGGGGTAAAATGCACCCAGCTTGTTTCTTTCTAAACCAGAACATGACATCACAAAATTCCCAATAAAATGTAAGCCTATTTTTAATAAGGAACACATACTACCTGCACAAACAGCGGTATATAACGCTTTGCAATTTTCCCATCTGCAAGGCAAATCTTTCCCATTGTTAACCACCCCTGTATATACAATGGTACAGCTATCTGCTTCAGAGAAACTTGAGGAGCCTGTAATAACTTTGATTTTGGATTGAGATCTCCAGAAGTAATGATCTTGTGCAATAATGGGATCACTGTGCTCAAGTCTGCTGAAGGACAAACAATAACTAAAGAACCAACTGTATAAGCTGCAATTGTTGCTTGTGACAGTAATTCGGATGTCGTCACAGATCTTCTACCTCTTCTATTCCCACTTCTTGGAGGAGTAAAGAAGCTGCCGTCTTCATTTGCTTGTGTGTTCTCAGAAATGTACTTTTCTATAACTTGGGTGGCTTCAGAGTGAAGTTGTCTTACCCATCTTAGAATAAGTGCATCAGCCTCTCCTGCACTTAAAGCCTTCTGCTTGCACACCGTTCTAAGGACTTTTACATGAGCATTGACCTGCAACCAGACAGTCCCATTAAATAACATTTGCACAAGCAATCGTTAGTGAATATGAGTAATATTTTGGATAAATATGCCTTCCCATTCATGAATTCATTAGGCGAGCTCCACACTTGGAAGTTGGTTTTGCAAAATTTTCAGAGCAGAACATGACTCATGCCACGTAAATGATGGCTGTTTGAAAATGTGGTCTCAAGAGGGGACATTCTTTTTAATCCTGTGTGTCATTGGAAACAATGGTCGGAGAACAATTGGAAGTTATTTAAGGTACTTGGATTAGTATTGAGTTATTTAAAGGGCAAGGGAAGACCTTGAAATAGATGTCTCGTGTAAGATGAAAAACATGGGTACCTAAAGACAGCCATCTAATCAAGACAAACCTATTCAATTTATCTTATTCTAAATGCTAAACGAGTCTCGAGCATGAGACCATATTTGTTCCATTAGTTGAAGTTCCACAACATAAGATTGACTCGTTATGTGCATCACTGAGACTCACGAGTTCTTCATTCAATTATCGTATGAAACAGATTTACCTCAGTCCTCTTTCTTAGGCCACATGGTAGACAAGACAGCCAGCATGCAGAAAATTAAGGAGTGATTGGCCTGAAATGATTGATGATGACAGATTATGTACCTCTGTTGGGTGCATATCAAATCCTTCAATTCGTTTCAGTAAATTATGAGCCAAGTCCGCAGCAAGGTCAGGGGGCAGCTCAAGAGAAATATTAGACATTGTTTGCAAGAGGAAAACACGATCACCAGCCCAAGTGACAGAGTAGAGTTCCACATCATCGTCTTCATGCCAATCTCCATGGGTAAGTGGAGTCTTTATCTCGCATCCCAATCTAGTTTTATCAAGGAGTTGCCAGTGATGATGGAGAAATTCCCAGTCAACAGCATTTGGAAGGAATGCCGACACCTCTGATAGAAGAAACCACGCACCTTGTGGGGCTGTCCACTTTTCAATTGGCAGCGACAGACTTAACCAAAGAGACTCTGATGCTCTAATGATTTTCTGAAGAGCTGTAGCTACTACAGGCCTAAGCCTATTTTTCTTGCCAAGACTCTTGCAGATCTTCTTTATCCAAGGCACTACTTCACCATTACAAATCTCTCGCAGTAGACCTAATGCTTCATCTGGAAATAGTAATTCAATTTGCCTTTCAAAATCTTTTTCCTTGTCGTGCAACTTATATGGAGCAGAGTAATTATGAGGTGAACCAGCTGATCCCGCTCTTGATATCTTTTCCAGAACCAGTTCTAGGAACAAGTTCTCACATTCCTCCTGGATGCTTGACTCATTGTCACTTATTAAGCGAGGGACAGAATGCAACCACTCAGTTGCTACAATTCCATCTGGAAATTTCCTGAAGGCCTAGAGAGCAAATGAAGAGATTCACATAAGATCATGTGCTGCAACAGAACCTCGGGAGCAGATGATGTGTACAAAATCGAAATGCTAAGAGGCAAATAACATTGTAAACTTGTTAATTGCAAAAGCATGAGGTTCTATGAAAAATGCTATGCTAAATTTACAGTTTAGTTGTCATAAAACAGAAGTATGCAAATTTGGTTATCCGTTCTTATATAATGTCCTTCATCGAATCATTCTAAAAAAAGCAATCAAATAAAGATCCATAAATGGGGAGCTAAGAATAGTCATGGAGGAATTTAGAGATTATTGCATGAAGCAGACGTGCAATCATATTAATCACGTCAATTACTTGATCTTGCACTGAAAGATATAAACCCCACATGTTAGAAATTATTAGATTCTGACAAAGTATTACGCCTTTATTGTTAGAGATAGACAAAAGAATGTAAAAGCATTGACCACCAAAAAAGAAACACTAAGACGGAAAGTACAATCAAATGACCAGACCAACTAGCCACAATACACAAATGTTAATGGTCCATTTCATCCTTCTCCCCTGCCAACAGAAAAGTAACTCATTGCTTCATTGATCTCTTGCAGGAATACTACAAGTAAATGGTCTCATGCTCACCTACTAGGAATGTAAAAGGAAATTGTTCTAGCCAGCTTAAGGCTTTTAATCAAACTAATGATGATATCTCACAATCAAGAAGTTTTGTGTATGTCAATAATGACCTTACATATCAGACATTGACCATTCCACAGAATCCGTAAAGACTATGGTAAATTGGGAGAAACGGAAATCAAGAATATCAAACTGCTTAAACCACATATATATAGTAACCTAAAATAACTTGCTCAAAAATAACCTTATGACAAAATATCACAAGGTAAGGCCACACAATCTGACCTCAGAGAGGGCTGAAACTGCTGCTTTCCTTATACTGACAAGCGGATCACAACAAGCCATACCCATACTCTTTAGCAAAACTCCATCAAAACAGCCACTGAAAAAAGATGTCAACTTCGTGACCAGATGAAGTGCAGCCTTCCTGACTGCTGCCTTCTCATCCGTACACCGAATCTTCAAAAGATTATTTATAGTGGCCTCTGTCTTCTGATTAACTCCATCTCCAATCCCAAGTACTTCCTTCAGAATCTTGCAACTCCTATCATCATTAGCAAAAAACCCTACCAAATGAACTAAATTTGATAAAGTGCGTGCTCTAATCGTAGAGTTAGAATCGGAACATCGCTTAATCAAGGCCTGCAAACATCTCAACCCCCGCGAATCATTCACTTCATTCGCTTGAACTCCAAGTATGTCTTCCAATGACATCATAATTGGGACAATAAGATCAACTGCCAAGAGCCTAAAACTACTTTTTCCTTCTGTCATCTTCACCACATATTCCACAAAACTGATCTGATAGCTATATTCCAGAGCTCTAAATATCTCCATTATTGACTCCACTGCCGAGCCACGGAGCTCGGACTTCTCTGGGGCCTTCTGGACCAGATATTTCGGGAATTTTACAACAGCTTTCATTACGCCTTCGCACTCTTTCCCCGCATCCACCATAACATTAGTCACAAAACTCAAAGAAAACATCCTCGCTTCTGATTTAGCTAACATAATCAATGGAGACAGAGATTTCAAAACCTCAGCAGCAGAATTAGCCTGGTCTCCATGCTCAGGCCTCAATGCTGCTCTTAAGAGCTGCGAACACAAGTTCGTTAACTTGCGATAAATGCTCGGATTACAAAAAGAATCGGGCACCATTATTGGAAGTTCAGCTACAGTATGTACTAAAGACTTCAAGCTATCCGGAAATCTATCCAAATGAATCAAATCCATCACCAAAACCAGCTTCTCCAACACAGCAAAGAAGAGCCTCACATCAATCTCACTCTGCTCAACATCGTCATTACTAATGTGGTGCAAATTCCTAGATCCCGGGCCACCCCTCCCTCCTTTCCTCTTCGGTTTAGCCGGAGCTCTCGCTCCACTCCCAGAATCTTCTTCGGGAATCGTCTGCCGAGACTTGAGGGACTTCCGAATGGAGTGCAGAAGAGAGGCGAAGGCCATTGGAGCGAAGAGGCTCAAGACAGGAGCATTCGGCGACAGAAGCAGGGACAGATAAACGTCCGACGCTAAGAGAGAGAGGCGAGCGGTGCTACCTGAGTCCATGGTCGAACCGATGCACTGAGCGAGGGAAGACAGAGGTAGGTTCTTTGAGGCGAGTTCCTCGAAGAACCGGTCGACTAGCTCCGAATCGTCCGCGTCGACGAGGCGGTGCAGGTCCGAGAGCGTCGATTCGGACACCGGTGGTGTCTGGAGGAGGGAGGAGGCGGTCGGAGATGCGTGGAGCTCTTCCAAGTCGGTGACGATTCGCGATAGGGTTTCTTCCATGGTTGTGGTCGGAGCTCAGAGGATGGTCCTCCCCTTCTGATTTGAGTTCGCGATGATGGTGTGTCTAACTTTTAACTTTCCCGCTCGCCGCGAGTGTTTGCTTTCAAAACTCACCATTTTGTTTTCCTATGAATTCCCAAGATCTTTCAACTCCGGACTGGTTAAAAAACCGGCGCGGATTGAATTTTGCAAGTCAACCGGTTCAACTTGAACCGCTGAGTTGGAAAATTATGGAAAAAATTTGTAATAGATTTTAACTAATGCTTAATTCAGCCGATCAGGAGTTTTTCGATGTACAAGAGGTTGGCGGTAATTTAAATGTATGAGAGACATAAGAATTTGGTCTAGTCCGAGTCCAAGAACCAGCCAGCCCGGTCCCAATTTGAAAACATGAAAATTAGAAATGATTATATTTGTGACACTACAAGTTTGCTACCTATATTCAGCATATCTACGTACTTTGGCTGCGTTTGGTCGTCCCGATTTCGAGTTAGGATAGGATTGAATATGATAGGATAAAAAATCCTAGAATTTTGTCATATCTTATCTACTGTTCGGTGAACAGCGGATATAAAGTTGGATAAGCAAAGGCAACGCATGGCTGAGATCAACTTTGTTTTGCTGAAACATCAGAATACTTTAGAAATTATTCAATGATGTATTCGGATGAGTGAGTTATTGTTGAGCAGAGGTTTGTACCATCTGAATTTGAGCACGATATCAACTGAGTATGTAACGACCTGAACTTTCACCTGCTTAAGCTAATAGCAGGTTAGTATTTAACATGCCTAAATTATTCCTAATTGGACAAGCTTCATATAAGCCTGATAATATTTTTAAGGACACTATGTGTTGAATTAGAGTCCCTTCGGGTCAAAAATATGCAAAATCAGGACAATCGAGAACAGAATTGGACTGGTGGCTGCAAGTGGACGCGTGAGGACCACGTGTCAACACGTGGCAGCGGGCTGGACACGTGGCAGCTGGCTGGACACGTGGCAGCGGGCTGGACACGTAGCAGCGGGCTAGACAAGTGGCAACACGCATACGTGCTACGTACTTAGCAGCCTGCATGGGCACCACGTGGTAGCACGCATGCACGCCACGTGGCTGCAAGACACGTGGCATACACGTGTCAATGCGTGGCGCTTCGGGCGCTGACTCGCTGCCGTCTTCGTTTTCTATCAATAGCTCCCTTGCCGCTTCGTTTTTTGGAAAAATGACCCTTTCTCTCTTTAGAATTTCCCTTGGCCGCGTCGTATCACAGCCGTTCCGCCTAGCCTAGCCGTGCCGTGCCGTGCCATCGACGCCGTTCATGAGCCACGCCACCATCATGCGCCTAGGCCGGGATCAAGAACGATCTGAAGATCGTTCGTTCGTCAATACCACTTCCGTTTCTTGAATTCGGAAACTAAGCTTAATAGGATGTCGAAGACATCGACTATCGTGCGACGACATCTGCACGGTAAACCGTTGAGAATAACTCGCTCGATAGAAGAATTTCTGAGGAATTTTCCTGATAGGCCAAGTACGAGAAAATTTAGAATCATTCGCTCGAGAGTATACGTGGATGAAGGGCCGCCAGATGGGGTGGTTGCACTTGAATTCAAAACCATGTGCGAACGAGGTATAGGTGCACGGATAGGTCCCATAGATCCACATATCCTGGAAAGTGGAGATGTAACGAGCAGTTTAGAGATTAAGGGAGACCTTGAGTCCAAAGAATCTGTAAACGGTCCTTGAAAATAAGAGACAGTGGTCAGACAGGTGAAGATTATGGTTAACAATAACTAGGAACTCTGAAGTAGTTTCACCCTTCTCGAATCCTCCCAGCGTGTAACTTTGAACTTTTGTAAAGAACTACTTCATTAGAAGTCGTTTGGTGTATATATGTGAAATAAAGTATGTGAAATAAAGTGAGTTGGATGTTGTACTTTTGTCCCACGATTGCATTAACTGATTAGTGGAATTCTATAAGGCCATGACCCTCATTAGACGTGTCTACCAAACTATCAGGTGATTGTTTGATATGCACTTGTATGCTGTATGGCCATCTATTCCGTTTGTATAAGCTTCTGCATGCGCCATCTGCATAATAAGAAAAGATTAAAGAAGAGAACGTGGTCAAGAAAGCCTTCCCAAAATGTGGCGAAAACTAGGTCGTCACACAATTGGTATCAGAGCAGTTCATGGAGTGATAAAGTGCGCTAGTAGATGAAGTGTTTGGTAGGCACGAGCGTGTATGAAAATTACAAGTGCATGCGATTGTGGTTGTCAGGAATTGACAGTAGCCTATGCTACTTATTAGTCAAGAGACTATGTTGATCACTGTTTAAGTTTGATGATTAGTATGACTATTTGTGGATTTAGCTTGGTGGTCAACTGAAGAATTGGATGGTAAGTTCTGATGGCAATAGTTTTCCTTAAGCTTGAATCGTTGAGTTCGATGATTGGAACTAAAAGTGGATATGGAATTACAATGAAGTGTTGATTTTGTGGATTATAGGACTGGATTGTGTGGTGATATAAGGAGGTTTAGATATTGATTTTGATATATCATGGAATTGATATTAAAAACAATCGAGAAATAGTGCTATAGATTGATTATGTGCTGATGATCTGTGAATCTTGATGGCCGCTCAATGATTTTAGTTAAGTTTAAGATATGGATCTGTACTTTTTCAAGTCTGAAATGGTAACATGCATAGCACGGATTTATTGCATTAAAACTATTGAGTTTTGAAAATGTGCATATATGAGCATATCATTGATTTACATAGAACTTGAATAACTGTCGGCTTGATATGGGACAAGCTGTACGGGATACCTACAAACTGTAGTGAGACATGGTATGGGACGTGTTGAATGGGACTCTCTTCGTAAGTGTGTGGCTTGGGGATATCCTGTAGCAACCCGATCTGTCCAGCCGCCCACGAGTGACGCTGAGGTATAGATAAGACCTGATCAAGGAGCGGCTTTGTGATGTTCTTCTTGGAGCAGATAGCGGTGTGGGCAGAGAATAAACCAAGTTGTGCATTGAAAGAGTGGGTCTAGGTATTGTGTTAAGTTTGACTCGTTTTCGATTTTGTATCCAAACGAATTCGAAAATTTGAGTTGATTTATCCAAACCTAAAGTGTTTTCGGACTTCGGAACGTTTTCGATTTTGAATCGAAACAATTTCGAGTTTGAGATTATTTGTGCTTTTGAAACCGTTCGTTTTGAAAAGTTGAGTTGCATTGGTTTCGAGTTGAAATGTTTTCTTGAGTTCGAACTCAAATAAGCTTGAAACTGCATAAACATAACATTGCAACTCTAATATTAAAATGAAAACATTATGATGAGATTGAGATGCCATTGGCAAGTTATGCCTGAAATGCCTAGTGGTAAGTGGTGAAAGTCTGTTCTGTTCAATACCTTCGCAGTTAGTCGGAGAGGGTAAATGCCTCCGCAATAAGACGAAGAGGATATATCTTAATGCCTCCGAGGGTTATTCTGGAGAAGATCCCATCTATGTGAGGGATGATTGTGAAATTCTTTTGACTATAATCAACGAAACCACAGGCTTGGCATATGCAACCGGCATCATGATTGGCAGAGGTGTATTGCGTCCTGAGTAATGATGGATGACCTGCCTAGATGATATTGGACATTGGTCCATCTTTGATGCCAATTAAGTTGGCAAGTTATGAGAATAACTTTAGAAATTTTGATAAAGTTCATTATCTACGCCAGTGTGTTGGCGAACATGAATGGCACAATAGTGTTGCCAGACTGCTAATCATGGTCGATGATGAACCTTTAAGTGAATTAAGATTGCATGATATGACAATTGAGATCAGAGTGCGCAGTGAAACCGCACTAGGCCACATGGGTAGTATTGACCCTAAGGGTCTTACTTTTTAAGGAGGGAGTAAGATCAAAAAATTCTAGAACGAAATTTCCTAAGGTGGTGAGTGTTGAAACGACCCGAACTTTCACCTGCTTAAGCTAATAGCAGGTTAGTATTTAACGGGCCTAAATTAGTCCTAATTGGACGAGCTTCATATAAGCCCAATAATATTTTAAGGACACTATGTGTTGAATTAGAGTCCCTTCGGGTCAAAAATGTGCAAAATCAGGACAACCGGGAACAGAATTGGACTGGTGGCTGCAAGTGGACGCATGAGGACCACTTGTCAACACGTGGCAGCGGGTTGGACACGTGGCAGCACGCATGGGCACCACGTGGCAGCCCGCATGCGGGCCACGTGGCAGCATGCATGTGTGCCTCGTAGCAGCATGACACATGGCATACACGTGTCAATGCGTAGCGCTTCGGGCGCTGACTCGCCGCTGTCTTCATATTCTATAAATAGCTCCCTCGCCGCTTCGTTTTTTTGGAAGAACGATCCTTTCTCTCTCTAGAATCTCCTTTGGTCGCGTCGTATCGCCACCGTTCCACCTAGCCATGTCCTGCCGCCACCGACGTCGCCGTACCACGCCACCACCAAGCCGCCGATGCCGTCCGTGAGCCGCACCACCATTATGCGCTTAGATCGGGATCAAGAACGATCCGAAGATCGTTCGTTCGTCAATACCACTTCCGTTTCTTGAATTCGAAAACTAAGCTTAATAGGATGTCGGAGACACCGATTATCGTGCGACGACATCTGCACGGTAAACCGTTGAGAATAACTCGCCCGATAGAAGAATTTCTGAGGAATTTTCCTGATAGGCCAGGTATGAGAAAATTTAGAATCATTTGCTCGAGAGTATACGTCGATGAAGGGCCGCCAGATGGAGTGGTTGTTCAAAGCCATGTATGAACTAGGTATAGGTGTATGGACAGGTCCCATAGATCCACATATCCTAGAAAGTGGAGATGTAACGAGCAGTTTAGAGATTAAGGAAGACCTTGAGTCCGAAGACTCTGTAAACGGTCCCTGAAAATAAGAGACAGTGGTCAAACATGTCAAGATTACGGTTAACAATAACTATGAACTCTGAAGTAGTTTCACCCTTCTCGAATCCTCCCAGCGTGTAACTTTGAACTTTTGTAAAGAACTACTTCATTAGAAGTCGTTTGGTGTATATATGTGAAATAAAGTATGTGAAATAAAGTGATTTGGATGTTGTACTTTTGTCCCACGATTGCATTAACTGATTAGTGGAACCTTATAAGGCCATGACCTCATTTGACCTGTCTACCAGACTGTCAGGTGATTGTTTGATATGCGCTTGTATATTGTATGGCCGTCTATTCTGTTTGTATAAGCTTCCGCATGCACCATCTGCATAATAAGAAAAGATTAAAGAAGAGAGCGTGGTCAAGAAAGCCTTCCCAAAATGTGGCGAAAACTGGGTCGTTACAGAGTAGACCCCGTAGAATCAGAGGTTTTGATTTAGAGTCGAATCATTTGAGAATGACCCGTTGGCCTTGCTCGTTGTCTGATCGTGGAGATACCTGGCTTTGCGGCTGGGGAAGTTGAAGAGGCGACCACACTTGACTGTTGCCGCAGTCGGAGAGGCGGCCTTGTGTGGCAAAGAGTTGGCCTAGCGCTGAAGAGAGGCAGTTATTGTGGAAACAATCTGGTTCTTTGTGTCTGTTTTCTTGAGAAATCCTATCCCGGTCTTTCCCACCCCCTCACCCAAGATTTTTTCATCCGGGCTATATCCCCTCTATCCTATCCCGAATAGCTACCAAAAGCAAGATAAGATAAAACATATCATATTCTGATTTTTATCTTGATGACCAAACGTAACCTTTAGACATGAGACCGCCATTTCACTTGCTCGACTCTCGCCAACACCATCGCTAAGCCGCCAGACCCAAGAAATGTTATTGTGCTTCGCCATCCTGCATGATTCCGTCTCTGTCTTGCACATGGAGGAGCTTCATGCCTCGGTCTCGAGAGCTACAACGGGCCCACAGAGAGAGAGAGAGAGAGAGAGAGAGAGAGAGAGAGAGAGATGCAGACAAAAATTACAAAACATGAGAGAACAAGGAGTTGCTGAGGAGAGAGAGAAAATGAAATTTGACCTCGAGGGAGGAGGGAAAGAGTGAAATGGGACCACGATGACTTCAGGCGGCATGAGTTGGGCGATTCGAGTTTATGGAGGTGGTGGCTAGCATGAGTAGCCGTGAAATGAGTGGGTCGAATCGGATTTAGATGGGATCGAAAATGGTCCAGCATATACTGACTAATATATCCTGTTTTGATCTATTTCCATGCAATATAAATTTAGCGATTCATATTTAACCCAATCTATACCCGACTTGACATATATTTTTTAAATGCTTCAATATTAAATCTAATTTACAAAAAAAAAAATCTTATAACTTTTTTTACAACATATATTGCTAAAACGCTGAGGATAATTTTCATAAATTTTTTTAAAAAGTTATTTTTTACACTTTTTCTTTTTTTCTTCTACGTTTAGCAACCGGCCATTTAAGACCCACTTACTTGTTAAATAACACATTTATGACCCACTTAATCTTATTTTTAAAACTTAAGGCAATCCATTTATGACCTACATCATTAAATATGAGTTAAAACATGGGTTTTAGACCTATTTTGCCACCTCTACTGGCGTTGGAGGAGGTGGTGGCACGCTTGGTTGAAAGTTTGGGTGTATGAGTGGTGTGAAGCCAATTTTTTTAATCATTCACTCAAACGAGGATATCTTAGTCATTTTAGTTGGATCAAGAATGTATTTTATAGTTTTAAGAATAAATGTATAATTTTTTTCCTTCGATGGAAACTCGTGTATATGATTGTTATTTTTCTTTTTTTACATTCTCGTCAAAATCATAAAATACTAATTAGATCCTAAAAAACTATGGAATGTTGTATCTGAATTAACGTGTTAATGTTTTTTATTCGAATTTACGTGTCAACATTTATAAATAATGAATTTTTCAGGTGCTTAAAATTTAAAAAAAAAATTGAAATAAGTGCACCGCAAGATATGTAAAGAAAAAAAAAGTTCAAAAGTAATAGTCACTCTAAACGAATTCTTATTTCGCCAAGGGTTTGATTGATAAATGGGGGAAGTGAGAAAAGGGAGGGTGGTCATAAAAAATTGGAGAGGAATTTAATGTTTTTTTTTTTTTAGAAAAAAAGGAGAGGGATGATTTAAAAGGCCCGCTCAGTTTGCATTTTATTGATACTATCAAGTTATTTTGTATTTTCCTACATTAATATTCCACATTCTACATAAGATATCCATTTATTAGTGTTTGTTTATTTAGAATACAGGAAAGTATAAAATGTTTGAAAAGGTTGAAATGCTATGATAATATAATACTAAATAATTTTTTTTATTCTATTAACTTTTTCGAAGAAATATTTGGCGAAGGACGGATAGAAGAAAGCGAGACCTCGCATTTCCATGTGGGTAGGGGCGAGGAAGGGTGGGTTTCATTGATTGTCATGCCATTGCCAGCCCTATCGTTAACTTATTTCTCTCTAAATTCGAATTATGCCAATCACGCTCAAGAATCGTAATGTCTTTTTTCGATAGTATTGATTTTATCCAACACATCATTCATTAAATAGATATACCTAAATATCTTCCCGATCAATAGGCGGGCTTAATCGGACAGGGCCAAAAAAAAAAAAGATATACTGAATTTGGAAATTTTCATTTTGTGAATTTTAAGGAGCACGTTTTTCTACTGTAATATAATATGAAAAGCCTGTGGAAAATGAAAAAAAAAAAAAAAAATCACTTTTACGGCTTTCCAGTCAAAAGATGCCTAGCTTGGGCGAACCTAGCCACGAAAATTATGTGTTGGGCTTGTTGCTTGGGCGAGCCTAGTGCCTAGTGGTCCCGCCAAGCACGCAATTTGTTGTTTATGTATGATCTCTCTAGATTGACTTTCGCTTTTATTTTTTTCTTAATCAAAATCTTGCAACTTATGCACTTACAAAACACTCGAAATTTTTGCAAAAAAATTATATGTTGAAACGTAAATCTAGATATTATTTTTGTATAATTATGAGGAAAAAAAGGGGGAATTGATTTAAATAAAAGTTGAGGTTATAGATTGTCCGAATGCTAGTGAGGGAAAAGAAAGAAAAATAAGGCATTTTGAAATAAATATCTAATGTATATGCTAAATTGCTTTTGCATGTTAAATGCATTAAATTTTAATGAAGGGGTCTTTTCTCTCCCAAAAGAAAGCTCGATAGTTATTCCAAGACAAAATGAAAGTTTAGAGGAAAATCTCTTGGCAATAAGTAGAAAAATTAACCTATATTAATGAGAAATTATTTTAAAGAAAATTATGATAAAACTTTAAAATTGGTTTTTTTGTCAGAAACTTTAAAATTGGTTAACATAGTTGTAAATATTACATGTCTTAAAGTCATTATTTGATAATTTTGTGAAAAATCAAGTCTATTATACACGAGATGTGTTCGAAAAAAATCTACTTATTTATCTACAGAATATTGTGGAAGAAAAATTAACTTTGTAGCATATAATATGATACGCATAGAGAATAAATTACTTCCATTCTATTGAATACAACATTTAGTTTATTAGAGTTAATATTAGTGTAAGGACAATAACTACTCCTAACGAAATGACCAAAATGATTAAGTCAAATTAAATATAAAAAGTTAGTGATAAATTCATCTTTTGTAAAAGATGTCCAAGAAAATGTTTCGTAAGTGTAGATTAAATTTATACAAAAGAAAGGCGAACCCATTTTTTTTTTTTTTGGTCGAATGGGCAAACCCATTAATACAATATTATATAGTGATATTTTGTTAAAGTTTCATGACTATTGTCCTCTAACTGTAAAAATCATGTTTTTACCTAAGTTGAATGTGCCAGAGTATTGAAAGAGTTTTAATAAAATGAAAGTTTATGTATAAAAGGAACCCATACGGATAACATGGGCAAAAATAGACCAGTCCTTCTATATATGAAAGGGGATAACCACCTTAATGGTTATGAACTTTGGCCTAATGTACAATATGATCCCTGAATTTTTAATTTGTATAATGTGATCCATGGACTTTTGGGACATGTTCAATGTAGTCCCTGAAATATGTGAAAATATTCAACGTAGTCCTTTCCATAAATTTATAATCATGGATTACATTGAACATTTTCATATGGTCCACGGACTAAATTGAACATGTACCAAAATTTCAGGACTACATTGAACAAATTAATAGTTCAGGGATCATCACATTGCACATTGGGCCAAAGTTCAAGGACCACATCGAACAAATTCAAAGTTCAGGGATCACATCTAACAAATTCAAAGTTCAGGGACCACATTGCATATCGGACCAAAATTCGGAGATCATTTGTGTTATTTTTTCATATTAAAAATATAGATATAAAACAAAGATATAAGCAGAAAAAAAGAACAAATTTATTTTTAGGAAAAATTTTAAATAAAGGCTCGAAGTGCATTCGTTTTCTCAAATAAGGGCCAGAAGTGAACCTTGTTTTAAATAAGGGTCCGAAATGAACCTTGCTTCAAATAAGGACCTGAAGTGTCATCATTTTCTTAAAGAAGGGCCTAGAGTGAACATTGTTTCAAATAAGAGCTTGAAGTGGCCAAAGAGTCTAAAAAAGGGCCTAATTTCAAGGGCATTTTCGTCATTTCCGTTTATTTGATTTTTTTCTTTTTTATTTGTCTTTTCTTTTAAAAAAAATTAAAAAAGAAAAAAAAGATAAAACACACACTGGAGGGGCAGTTCATGGGAAAAAGCTTGCAAAGTGGTCGTGCAGGCTCTTGAGGATCATGGCTGCTTCATCGTCGATCGCCCCGATGTCCCTCCTGGCCTTCATGACCCCGTCTTTAGCGTCTCCGAGGATCTGTTCGACCTCCCCCATGAAACCAAGATCAAGAACACCAACTTCAAGCCTTCCCATGGCTATCTCCCCAGAAGACCTGGGACTCCCCTCCCGCCTGTGGCCGACCAACCCGCCGGGGGGGTGTGAAGGCCGGCGGGGTCACCGGCGCCTTCCTCGCCTCTGGTCGGCAGGGTTGCCGGCCCTCGCCGAGGCGCTGGCGACCGTTTGTGTTTTTTCCTTTTTCTTTTTTAAATTTTGACAAAAACAGAAAAAGAAAAAAATCAAAATGGAGAAATGAAGAAAATGTCGGGAGTCCATGGCACTTCAGAGTTGTTTAAAAATATGCTATGCCATTTTAGGCTCTTATTTAAAATAAGTTCACTTTCTACCCTTATTTGACAAATTGAGTATTTCGGACTTTTTTTTTCTTTCCTCTTTATTGTTATACACAAATCCCTCCGATAATCTTTTCCCTTCGGTCATATATATGTGATCAAAGGAAGTGGCTCCATCTATAGAACTGCGTTTCTCGGTGCTACAGCTCGAAATTGTCTGCGCGACAGCTGAGGATTACAGGTAATCCAGTTTCAGGCTTTACATTGTCCTCTGATTATTGGTTTTATGATAGTGAAGATGGTAGATTGGCTCGCTGACCTTCACATCTTTGTCGGGTCGTTTTTTTTTTTTTTTTTGGTCCTTTTGTTTCCCTTTCCTCTCCTTTCGATCCGTATTTCGCTTACGGATTATTGATTTCTTTTGGCGCTGCGTTGCTTCGTTGTCTTTCTCTTTGTGTTGTGCGTTCTGGGCATTGGGGAGATTTCCATGTTTTCCTTCTTTCAGACCATCCCAGATATGATGCTGTGAAAAAAATGCGTCTGCTTTAGAGTGTGCCCTTTAGCCTAAGCTGTCGAGGGTTTCTAGTTTCAGTGATGGAAGGACTTTGAACACAGAACAAAATGTATTTACCATAGGGCATACTGCGTTTTAGTCACTTGATGTCCTGTTTTCTGCGTAGCCTGTGGAAAGTGTCTGCTTACATTTCCCAATTTTAAGTTGTGCTCGACATGGGCTCGGGCTCAGGCTTTGGAAAGGGCCTTGCCTAGCATATTGGAATGATCCCAGATGGATGTCGAAATGGGGAAAAATCACACACTTCGCAGTAATAATTTGTGTTTTGAAACCTGTTGCAGCTTGTGGAGAAGGCTAACATCTCCTTCAAGGCTGATAGGGAGGTAAAGAACCAAAATGCAGCAGAGGAGGTCTTCGACGGGACGTCCAAGTGGAACGGACGGTTCGGATTTCTCCTTCCGTATGACTGTTGACTCGCGTAAGCTCCTGTCCATCCATATTTGCTGTCTGCTTTTCATTTGGTTATTGTCTTGCCTATCATTTGGTATTTTTTGTCTCTCTGAATGCGTGTCCCTTTGTTTTTGCATCCCTGCCATTTGGACCTTCAGAAAATTTACTGTATGCACATGTGTAACTTTGGATCAGGATATCAAAAAGTAGCCCGAGGGAGGTCTCAGTTACAAACATTGATTTCAATTCAGGTAAATTGCCATTGTCTATTGGCTTTGCAATTGCCCCTCTCTTATGCCTTGGTTGACTATCTGGTAGACATGTTTTCGCTTACTAGTTATCCCCTGCTTTGCACGGGGCTTATCGACATGGTTTGTATTACTTAATTATGATTACACTAAACAACACAAGATTTCTAAACTTAAAGAACTGATCTATATAATGGAAATGGGTTGTGTACCATTAAATATAAGTTCCGTAAAGAGCTAAAAACAGAATCTCCTATCACAGACTCTTGTTCTTGAGCGGTTTGTTTAAGTTCAATCATAAATAGAATGCAATTTGTTTTAGCGCACACTTTCAGATGCTTCTTGCCTTTTCAAGCGCTCTCGTGACCTCTCGCTCCTTTTCTATTAACTTCTGCAAATTATATTAATCTAATTCAGCAAAGAACTTTATGTAATTGAAATTGATGACAGCCTCGTACTATCACGAAAGTAGAAATCATTTTCTTTGTGTTAAATACAGCAGTAAAGTATTTACAGCAAATTAGGTACAAACTATCTATTTCAGCATCAAATAGGAATCTCGTTTATATTTATTGGACTCATTTGCTGACCATCTAGAAATATGAAAGGGAGTTCAATCATTCCTAATCTCAACTATGACACAAACGTCAAAATCAACAAAAACCCATATTTATATACGGGAAATAGATAGTAGCTACAGATTAGATTTACAAACAAAATATTAATTCACTAGTTGTACCTCAATTCTGCCCATGTTTCTAATCGATAGACAAGTTCAGATCTTACTGCGTTAGAGTGTAATTCCTTAGTTCCTTTTGTTGTTGAAGAGTAACAGTTAGTTATTATGATGCAATGAATATTCTCTTACCTTTCTGACAATAATTAAAGTAAAAGCATGACTGCAAGTATAGTAGAAAGATTTTATGTTGTAAGCCTTTTTTGTTGAATTCTGTTGAATTTGCTCATGATGGATTGAATGTTATTTTCATTAGATCAATGTGGTAACTCCTGCTAACATTTCTGACTTTTCTTCAATTTTCTTTCATGAAGATTTTCTTTTGAATATTTACTTTGCCATCGGAAATCGGAATGCGGCTATAAAACTTAGTCTCTCTGTTGCAGGCTGTTATCCAATTAATTAGGGCAGTGTGTCTAGTTCTATCGATTTCGAAGGGGAATGTTCCCAATCCACTCGCTGTATCATCTCTCGCTACAGCCTTTCTATCAATAATTGTTGGAGAATTAGGTTAGTTCTCCTCTCTACTTCTTTTGAAGATGCAACATACCCCAGCTTCAAATGCTGACAATAATCCTTTTGTGTTTGAAAAGGTAGAAGACGAAGTCGAGTAAATTTCTTAAGATTTTACATATTTGCAGCAGCTGCAGTGGTACTTTTATCTATCGCCTGTCTTGGCAAGGGAGATTTAAAATTGGAGGTAAGGCATTTTCTTCTTTCATAGCTCCAATAAATCGTCAACAAATTCTTCCTGTTGCTTTTCTCCCTGCCTCACTTCTTTTAAAACTTCCTGTTGCTTCCCATGGAGAAGGCAGAAAAGCCAGTTGTAAGCTCTTAACATCAAACTTATAAGAGAGAAACGGTCCTAGAAAGGAAAATAGAGTAGTGAAAGAGTAGACAGGGAAACCAATGAAATTAAGAACAGAACATTGGAAAAGTTGGGTTAAGAACTCACAAGGGACAAATAAAAGTACCTTCTGGATGCTCTAGTATCTGTTAGATGGTGCATATTTTTGAGAGATGCACAGAGATGGACCGAAGAGGTGGCTGGTGGCGGAGATCAATCTCCCACCCCCAAAACTCTGGATATGCCTTAACATTTAGCTCGTAAATGTGTTTGTACACATCTTTTATAGCAAAGAATTTAAGCATGACTCTCTCTCTCTCTCTCAACCTAAATCTTGCGTCCATCATCAAGGGGACTTGAAGAAGACTTTTTTAAAGAAAATTAATTTGATAATCAGCTCCTTAACTAATTTAGTGTAGTTTGAAAGAATTAGTGTAGGAATATGTCATTATTCGTGAGAAGAAGATTTTGTGCTCAAATGATGGTTAATGGCATTGACAAACTTGTGGACCTTGTGTACAATCTACAGAGTTCATTTTCCTGACATGTTACATACTTTGAGATCACATTTCCTAACAACAAAAAGAAAAATTTGTTTCAGATCATTGTAGTTATAGCTTGTAGAAATGATAATCTTCTATCTGTGTGCAAGAATAAAGCCATTAGGACTAGGTGTTCTCTGATACTACCATCAAAACTCTTGTATTTGTGGTAGATATATTGTCTGAAGTGTATACCTTGCGTTTTTTCTTTGCATTTTCTTGGTTTCCATCCATAGTAATCTTGCAGCTTGGTTAAGCCAAAAAATGGAAGTTGAATGGTGCATTTGTCCAATTTATGTCTACACATGATTCTATGTCCCTGTAGATACAATTAATGGATGCCTGTGTAATCTTTGTTCTCATGGCTCCATTCCCATGTAGGACATCCTTAATGTCCACCTCGAAATAAAGAAGTTTGAATTTCTTGAAGCTGCAAGTGTTGTTCTTGGTGAGCGTTTCCTCTGCCTCTTCATCTGATCCACGTTGGTGAAATACATGGTATCGTACTCACTATAATGTTCGTTTCAAATTTCGCAGGCCTGCTGGTCCAGATATTTGCTGTCAAAACGACTGTATCGCTCATTGGCAACATGTCTCCACCCAAGAGAACTTCATAAGGGTGTGATGTCAACTTGCTATCGATTTGGGTTAAACAGGCAAGTTCTGCTTTCCTTGTGTGTGCCATACGTCTATGAGTATGGCTCATCAGGCATTACAAACAGCAAGAAGCTAGCACTTTGCTTTGCAAGTAAGCTGTACAATAGACTTGTTGGTGCTCGTAATTTGAAGATCTTGGTTTACAGTGCTTGACTCTCGGTATCAATTTGGTGACCTTCAGCTGTCAATTAGAGAAGTTAGTTTTCTTTGAAGCAATTTTGGCAATCACCAGACATAAACCCATACGGAGGAAACAAATTTTAATACTACTTGACAATTATGAAGACGGGCTTGTAGAAAAAACAACTGAAACTGACTCTTGACTACATGATGTTGAAGTACAAGGCACCCTAGTTAGAGTGGGAGTATGAAATTGGGTAATTGCTGAATTCATATGCACCATTAAATTTTAAGTGTTCCAGCATTTTATTTTGCCAAGTTTATCGATGCTTGTATTATTTCTGTTTGAGTAATGGAAATTTGGGCCAGGAGCTTAGCTATGTCCCATCTATGTTTGCTTACATTTCTCACCCATAGTCTGTGAATGTGATGATTGTTGGAAAGATGTTGCGCCTCTTGTGGAATTTTACAGGCAGTATAGAGAGCAGGAATGTAGCAAAAGTTTGCTCTGAAGAGCTTGGCCCGAAAACAGAAAAGAGTTTGATCCGACATCATTCGACTGTTTTAGATGCACGCCCTATAATCGTTACCCATTTTCATCCGTTGATAAATCTTATTTGTTTCGAGAAGGAAATGTACTAACTATAGTGTTCTACTCCCACTATATGGTGTGAGTCCATCGAAGAACTTGGATAGAGACCAATTGCAACAGAGCAGGTTTCGTGTATTCATCATTATAGAACCAAAATCAAAGAAAGGGGTGACGATATTGCCATCACCTGAGTTTTTATGCAATTTTCACTTGAGTACTTAATTTTTTTTTTCACACAATTAAGTACCTCGACTATTATGATATAGCAAGATTTGGCCCAATATAGTGCCTCCCTTGAAACATCAGACATCATTAGTCGACACGGAGATGCATGATGTTATGTTGCGGCTAAATTCATGTGTCTTTACAGATTTTTTGGTTGTATTTCAACCTATCATCGCCTCGGCCGCTCAAGCAGTAGCTGCACTTTTGACCTTAACCACCATGGTTCCAACACTGCTACCTCCACCATCTGAATCAGAACCAAGACCATGAGAAAAACCACTTGGACTTCACCACCACCACACGCCCACCCGCCCGCCCCCGCCCCCGCCTCCCCCACCCCCCCCCCCCCCCCCCCCCAAACCAATTGACGTGATCTATGTTCGCCGTCACCAACGACACGCCCCCCAAACCACCGAGAACGAATCACATGACCACCATCAGACTCAGACGCGACCACCACCCAAAAAACTTCACAACCCCATATCCTTGCAGTGTCTGCAGCTCAAATAGGAGGTCGGACCTTATATATGAGGTTCTAAGACCTCTTTGAAAGGCCATAGAGAGCGAAAGTCTTCAACAGCGGAGATGACACTAGGCGCAGGGCAGTGGAGGTGCCACCGGGCATGAATGCGGTAACAGTGGCATTAGGCGCATCTGACGGCGGCCCGTGGTGTCGTCATGCTCGGAACAAGCATGAAGAAGAAGAAACAAGAAGAAAAGGAAAAAGAGAGAAAAAAGAAGGGAAAAATAGAAAATATATTGGATGAAGCAATATAAGGCCTTTGTTGGTGAAAAAAAAGGTTTTATATAATGAAACTTAAGAGGTTTTGCTTCGAGGAAACTTTAAATTTATTTTCCTGACATTTTATCGCATTTCAGGAATTGTAGTCGTTCATATAGGGTCTGTACGGTAACATTTCTGTTTCCCGGAATAAAAAAGGATTAGAAACATGTTTGGTAACGCAAACAATTCTGATTTTGATTCTGCTTCCGCTCCCGGGAACAATTTTGGACTAAAAATAAGAAAAAAAAAGTTGTTTCTCCAAAAAAAGAATACTTTTGAGAAACACAAAAAATAACAAAGTTTCAGTTCTTTTAAAAAGATTAAGTCCACGTAAACTTGTGAACTTTAAAAAAATTAAAATTAGATTTGAAAATTTACTAACTACTAATTTTTTTAAACACATTTTTTAAAAATTAAATTTAAAAATAAGCTTTAAAATTTAAGAAAAAAATTTAAAAATTTTAAAAAAGGGGGAAATTAAAAATATAAAAATTCAAAAAAAAAAATCAAAAATCTAAAAAAAATAAAAATAAAAAATGGGGGGAAATTAAAAAAAATGTAATTTAAAAAAAGTTAAAAATTAATTTTTCTTAAAAAAGTTAAAAAATATTTTAAAAATATTTTAAAAAAAGATGAAATATTTTTTAAAAAGAATTCTTGCCACTTGGTTGTTTTCGAGAATAAAAATTTTGTGCAGTTATCAAACGCATTTTTGTTCGGGAACAGAAATTTTGTGCAATTACCAAACGTGTTCTGATTCTCTAAAAATCATCTAGAGAACAGAATCAGAAAATATAATTCTAATTAGAATCACTTTTTTGGATCAGAATCGTTGCCAAACAGATCCTTAGCTGTATCTTATGGAAGATAGCAAACCATGATCTAGAGCGAAGCCTTTGTTTTATGAAGAATATCTGGGCCGAGCCAGGCCCAGGAAAAGATGGGTGGGCTAGACTTTCTCACGTAAGCCCATTTCCAAAGCCCGCTCGTTACCCTTCAACCCGCCCACCCGTATATCACCTCTACGGCCAATTTAGTTCACCTCACTTCCTTGTTGGGTCCGGATCCCAGAAAATGAAGTTGCTCGTCGAGTTGGCCTAACCAGGCGGCAAATATGGCCCATTTGATAACATAATTGAGTGCCGAAAATATGAAAATCCAGTACTTAAATGAAATTAAGCTTTTTTGACCAATCAACTTAAAAAACAAAATTTCGTAAAAAAGAAGAAGAAGAAGATTCACTTGATATGGCAAGACCTAACCGACATAACCTATCGATAATAACCATTGTTCTATCTCCAGTGAGCAATTTTTCGCATTCAGATGTTAATTGTCAATTAGCATCGACTAAACATTTGAACTTTTATGTTTTAGCACTGAAGATTATAAAAAGTACTTAAATTTTCCGCACTAGTATATTATTTTTACCAAACAAGCCCTTTAGTCAAAAAGGGTCCTTCATTAGGGCCAACGATATCTCCCTCATACAGAAGGAACGCAATCCAATCGATAGTACCTTCATCATTTGGTCATTTTGTAAATAATTTAAACAATTGAAAGCAAATATTGTTTATCTCATGAGCTATATATACCACACTTTGGTCTAATCTCAATGCGAGACTATTTTCCACCTCATCCAAGTATTTGAGTAATATAAACATAGCTCTCTCTTAACTACATTTTATCCAAAATTCCTTTCCTTGAGTATGAGAGTATGAGTCGGAACAACTAAGGCTAACTTAGGCCATTTAAAGGAAATCAAGATCCCAGTGCCACATGATTGCACGATTTAAAATATCGGCTCGTGCCACACCGAACATTCTCAGCATTTTCTTTCCTACTTCGGCCTAAGGAAATTTCCTTTCATAGTTACTCTAGATAGTGCATATCAAAATATTAATATTTCTATGTACTTTACATTGAACTGAACACTTTATATTAACATTTGAAAACGTAATTCAATTCGAAAAATCTTCTAAATAAAACCCAATCTGGACCAAGATTGAAACCTGTGTTTTACCTCTTCAATGGTCATGACGTATTTGGATGCATGTATATCACAACTGGCACTCGTATAAAATAAGCAGCTGTTCCTTCGAATTCAATCTCGACTCAAGACAGGCAACTATGCAGCCAACATTCCCACAAACTTTTTTTGGGCACAAGGAAAAATCATTTAGTACTAGGTAAATCTACAAAAGAGTACAAGAACAAGCACAAAATGATACCCATTTACCAGGCACACGGGAAAAGAGAAGGAAAATTTTCTATATAAAAAAAAAAAGAGCATTATCACAAGATGAAACGAGGGCAATTCAAAGCTGAGATGCCTATTGACCTTCTTTGCACGCTGCAACTAATTGTTCATGAAGCAGTGCTCCATTCTACGTATGTACAACTTCACTCTTTCAGTGTAAACCATGCTTTAACACCGTCATTGACTGCATCGGCTTCAACACATAGAACGTATAAAAAATTCCACTGGGCAAAAGCCCAGTGCTTTCGACTAAAAGGAATTCGTCTTTTAATGCCAAAATTTGTAAATTTGAATCCCAATGTCTTTACAACATCATTCAATCAGCTCTTAGTCTCAAAATCTCCTTTGTTGTTCGCCGCCGAAAATAGGGCATATGATCCTGTGACAGAGAGTTCAATCAATACATAAGCAAAAAAAGTTCCTTCAAGTCTCGACGTTAAACTATCAGCTACACTCACTTTATAAGCTAGCGTGTAAATGAACCTCCAGCAATCCATCTCATATGACCTAGTGGATATTATTATAGGCCTATATTATCTTGCCTCAAGCATCGGTGGCATTATCTGATCTCAGGTGTTGATAAGGTCCAGAACCAATAGTATAATAAGTATACAACTTATTTCCCCAATAAGGTCTGGGCCAACACTAACAGGTATATAGAAGCAAAATTACAGATCATTAAAAGATGGGCAAAAACCACCAAAAACCCCGAATTATGCCCACTGTGACACAATTACCCTGAACTTTTTTCTGTGACACCAAAAATCCCAAACTTGTACTTGTGTGACACCCTCCGTCAAAGTTCCGTCAATGAGAACCGTTAAAAATTACCTACATGGACGCCGCAAAGCAAACAGTGATGGCGCCTACGTGGCATAAGTGAAATAAAAACGACGTTTTGGCTGGAAAAATCATATGATGACACCTTGATGGAGGGTAAATGTGTCACATAGGCATAATTTGAGGTCTTTGATGTCAAAAAAAAAGTTCAGGGTAAATGAGTCGCAGTGGGCATAGTCTGTGGTTTTTTGTGGCTTTTTCCCTATAAAGATTAATATGTTATAAAAAGAAAAACAATTCAAAATGCACAAAAGGGCAGCAGGCATTCATAGATTTACAACTTATCCATGCCCAACTTTACAGGCCTCACCTGGTTGAAACAAAGCCCGAACCCTCTGCTATAGAAATCAGCATACTTGATCATGAACACGCCGCAGTCAAACCTGCTCATAGAATATAGGTGAAGTGGTAAAGGTAAGTCCTCCTCCAACACAATGAACAGGAAACCTAAACAACCCATATAAAATATTTCAGCAAAACAAGCAAAAGCAATTGAGAAACCAGTACATGAAAGATTACCAACTACCTAAGGTCATTTTTTGGCTTGCAAAGCTCATTTCCAACATTCATGCTCATAATAAGATCTAAAGAACACTCAATCCGACTAAGGCCTTTTAGTTTATACTGCTGAAATCTTGAATAAAAATGAATTATACACATTTGAATACATGCCCTCGCATTTCCGACAATGTTCAGAAGCTCACCACATGGGAATGTTAACATTACAAAAAAAAAAAAAACCAATTAATCAAAAAGTCCTCACTCCTCTCCCTCCACTTTCCATAAATGTTGTTTATCTCAGCCATCAATTTAATTGATCCATTATATAATGAATACGTTATGTATAGACATCCCGATGCAAGAGCCAAATTATTTTTAGTACTTTCAGCGATTTTCTTCTTTATTTTAGTCTTTTTTGTGTTACTAGGACTAATAAGTGGTATGTGTTAGTAAGGTGACTTTTAATGAGGTTGAATGGTTGAGGATAGAGTTTGTTTATGTTTAATTGAGGCTTGAGATGGTCTTACATTTGTAACCACAGTATAGATAGGTCTTGAAGTGACTTTTCATTTCTCCATTCACTAAACAATGTTGGTTTTTCTAAACCCAAGAATATCTATTTTCTGTTCCAACTTCAATTCTTCTCATTCTAGCATTGCTTGTGGCTCTAGCTGTTCTTTTACATCCTCAATGCCGTTATTCTCCTAACGGTAAGTACATGAAAAAAAAAAAAATAATGCTAGAGGAACATAAATGGAAAAAGAAGTTTATTTATAGGCAGTGAAATAAAGAAATGAAATAGCATACCCATTTTCCTGTGCAGGCAAGTCAGAGACATATTCTTGGTCCCATGAGCCTACATCTATGTCTTTCCCGCACTTGTCCTTCGCCTCATCCACAATGTATCTGGCCTGAGGCATTAATTAAGAATATAGTAACGTACAATTAGCAAAAATCTCCCTATTGCTCTCTCTTCGATATAAGGCAAAACGCACAAATTAAAAAACTCAATAGACATAAAGCATACCAGCACTTTCAGCACTCGAGAATCCCTCCCTCCAAGGGAATCCAAATATTGAAACTTCTCATCTTTCGTGTTGATGATGGCTAGACACCAATGTATCTCTTGGTGGATCGGCACAAATATCTAAAACAGAACGCAAAATTAATGATGAACCATCAAGAGGACAAAAGGAAAAAACTAAAAATTACTAAAGTGTTGTGACTGAAAAAAATGAGTAAAGTGCAGCAGTGCTTTACTTTATCGCAGTCGATTAGGCTATAACCCAACTTTTTCTGGGTAGTCCACCTCCTGACAGCTTTAAAGTCATACCCACTCCTGCCACTTATTAACTAGAAATCAACATGTAAATTAAAAATTTGTCAATAATACCCAAAGCAGAACGAGAATGCTATACACGAAGCGCAATCGACGAATTCATGATGATAAAGATGATTGGAAATGTGATTAATCATTGTTGGAATCCTAAGGACAAACGGTATGCTTGGATAGCAGAAAATGCAGGTTTCTACGCACCAAGTGTCCTTTGGCCATCGGGTGCAACAAATTTTTTTGGGGAAAACTAGTTTAAACATCCATTTATATACTTAATCCTGCCCCCGGAAAACTCCTAACTAAGAACCCAAGAAAATCCTAAAGTCGAGCCCTTTCGATGTACATACAGCACACAATGACGGCTGAGAGATGATAAGGGGAGAAATCAGGACAAAGACTAAAGAAGAAACTTAGCTAGTTCTGACAGAATTAAACAGCAACAGTCAGAAATAAACCTTCTTGTAGAAAAATGTGTTGAAAAAATGACACTTCAAGAACTTCTGTGGATCTCTTTTCTCCCTTTCCTTCAATAACTCAAGATATAAGTTTATGGCCTGTGAAGGAAGGATGTAAGATCAAATAAAGGGCTTGCTACATTCCAACACAGCATTTAATCATCAGTGAGCGGAGTATGATAAAACAGTTTAAGGTCAACCTTCTTCCAAAGTAGCATAAACCCTGACTACAATTAGCTTAACTTTTCATAGAGTATAAATGTCAATTTCATCAAAAAGAGGATGCAGGTACATGACAAATTACCTCATCATTTAACCAAGCACCAGGTCCAAGGCACAACAGAGTTTCTCCTGTGATCTCAATGCCAGAGTTCTCATGATTCACAAGAACCCTCCTCCTGCACATGCCAATCCTAATATTATCATATGAAATATATTGGCAACCATTTAGAGGAAACATTCTGTCTATACTCATACCGGTTGCCAGAAAGTGCACGTTGAACCTCTGCCTCCTCCTCATCCGTAAGAGGAATGAAAGGTTCACTAGGTACTCTCTGAAACCAAAACATGAAAACAATAAGCTTAAAAAATCTAGAAGGTAATCTAAGCCTAAACTTGCCAAGTCTTATGTAATTTGTAGTACGAGAACAAGTATCCAGTAATTCTTCTTCCTGCTTTCTATGAGCTAGAACCAACCAATATGACAGAATTAAAGAAACCTATCGTGAAATAAAATGAAAAACATCGATGAAGGAAATTACCCCATCGGGTTTTCTGGCTGGACGCAACTCTTGAAACAAGAACCTTTTTTCCTCATGTAATTTTATCTCGAAATCCAAATTTCCAAGTTTAGCATCCCGCCTGTTCGCATCTTCAAGCAACTTCTGGTAGGCAGATTTGCTCAAAGCCTTGAGACCATCGGCATTTAAGGACAACATGTCCAATCTCTTCTCTGCGTTCTCCATCCCCACATTCCCATTACTCAGCTCTGACACCATGGATTCCTGAGCATTTGCCGCGACCTGATATTCGTCCTTTGACCTACTACCCGACACAACAGACCTCTCTCTTCCATCTTCAAAGCCATCTATTTCCTCTATACTCGAATCTGGGGATGCAGTCTCCTTCCTAGGTTCCTCATCCACCGAGTCAATCACTTCCTTCTTTGTCCAATATCTCAGTGTGTCCAGTGCGATCGCCTTCGCCTTATTGTACTTGTACACCACATTACCCATGTAATCACTACTGTATTCTTCTTTATCGGAAGAACTCCTACCTAATACAGATGAAGAAGACCCAAATTTGCTTGTCCTAACCGGGGCATGAACTTCACGGTGCAACTTGCTAGTAGCTTCCGGATATCTGGAGATCCTGGAAACAGCGCTATTCGAAGAAACGGCGCGTCCAGGAGATTGCTTCATCGATGAGAACAGCCTCGGCCTCTTCGAGACGTGAAAATCCGGTGACCTATGGAGATTCGGCTGTCTGTTGCTCAAGCTCGAGAACTCATCTCCGCGCTTCCGGTTGCTCAACCCGCCCATCGATAAAACCCAGTAAAGTCGGACACTAACAACCCGTCACCCATCTAAGAAAACCCATGTTTCGCCAAAGCCATCGAGTCGAAGTTCGAAACTAGGGTTCCAGAACACGCAGAAGGCTCGAATCAAAAACCCTAGACAAAGTGGACCGCGAATTCGAAGACCTCTGCGGGAAGCCAACAGCGTGAATGGGAGTTGCAGGCGCAGCCCTAGCAATGGGCTGAGGAGGGCAATTGGAGAGAGAACCTAGCGAACCGACGTGAGAACGACCCGAATTGGAGGATTGGAGAATCCCGCAAGAGACCAACGGTTGAATTGAAAACGGAAAGTGGCGCCGGCGTTCAGCTCCAGCGGCGGTTTAATGTGCGAAAGTGGCGACGGTGCTCAGCTCCGGCGACCCGAGGCAAACTTGCAGGTTTTTTGTATCTTCTTTCCCGACTTTCTTGCGAAATCTCATCGAGTCACACCATCGAGCGAGTGTTCTTACTTTTCCTGTTCTCTACCGGGAAATTACATATTGCCCCCCGAGTTTTCACGATTATTGTAAATTTACCCCCGACGCTAGTAATTTTAACCTCTAAATTGTAGAAATCGGTTGCCTGTTCCCATCGACGCCGACCTAATTTTACTTGAAACTCCGACTACATGACTGATTACCGAGGGAAGATTCTTTATAGAAATGTATTCATATAAAAATTTAAGGTATTAACATAAAAATATATTGCATGTGAGAGTGTGTGATTAAAGTTTCGACGAGAATATAACCTGAGTCAACCTCAAATGTACGTCAATATATTTTTTTAGATATATTTTTAAGTATATACAATTTACTTTATTTTCTATAAAGTAAATTCTATTTTTAAGTATATACAATTAACTTTATTTTCTATAAATTTACTGAATCATGAGGAGATAATGCCATTTCTTTTCTTTATCTCTATGTTTGCAAAAATAACATATTCAAGTTCTAAAAATAAAATCCGTGCGAGATAGGCCATTGATAGGAAGACTTATAAAACAACTAATTGAGGATGAAAAAAGAATTGTGCTCTCCTAAAACTAGCCTCTTTGCTCTATACAATAATATTATACATATGTCACATCTCAAATGTTATACATACTTCGGTTTTCAATTATTTTATTCAATCTAATTTTCTATGATCATTAAGGTGCATTTATAGTTTTTACTATGTCGTACTTGGATTGGCTCCGTCAAATCTACAACATAGCGAGCAAATCATCGAGAACCAATGGCGATTCTACTCTTTGTTATATATCTCTTAAAAGTCACACACTTGAAATTATTTATTTTGATCAACAACAGGACTTGCAAATTTCCCGTCAAATAATTCCGAAAATTTGTAGATGTTTTCCATTGAAAATGAAATCGATTTTCTTTTTTGGAAAGTCAACATCCGAGCAAAAGAAAGAGCGGATGACCAACAGGTGAAAAAAATCTAAATCTCCATCTCATTTGGTTGGACGCACCGTACGTGCGCGTTGTTCGTGCTTTAGCTTTCTTGGATCTGAAGACACAATCAAACAATTGCAAAAATCTAATCCCCATACTCTTTCGGTTTGGTCTCCAAGCACATTACTCCCATCAAACACGATTCATGCATCGGAGATGTGAAGTACTCCACAACCGTCAGATCATTTCCTCCTTGGATTCCCCGCGGTAACTGCAACGATAGCGACATGAACCGGCCACAAACTATTCGTGTCATTATAAATCAACCGACTAAAACGAAGTGCTGGTGTTATTAGCCGTGATGGCAGCTCAGACAACAGCAGAGACCAGTCCTTTAGGTACCAACTGATAGGAACAAAACGGACCCCTAGAACTCAACAGATCAAGCTCACATTGATGTTAAATCCACTCAAGTAGTCAACAGGATGAAGAGTAGTTCCATCATGAAAATAATGAAGAGGTTAATTTGTACATCTATGTACGAGGGAGGCCCATAGGTTCATATTAACTTCTAAGGACTCCGATTATGCCATCGGAGATGGTTTTTTTTTTTGTCCTTTTTTTTTTTCTTTCTCTTGAGCTAATTACAATGCCAAGATCTTCAAGAGATACACCAAAACCTACCACAAGTTTTCAAGGGTTGTATGCTCTGAATTATACTACTCGACTCAAAGATGACAGGACTTATCATGTAATACAAGGCCAGGAAGTACCTGCGTGACCTGGCTAAACCTATGCATTCTTAACTATACATATGGGGCTTATTAGAGTCATCGCTATCTACAAACAATCGAGGTAAACTACCTTGGGTCACTTCACACGAGCTGCACGACAGCAGCAACCCGCAAGGCACCATTTTGAAGTAGATCGGGAAGCTCATCAAATAAGAGAGCTGTTCGCCAACCCCATCCTTTCGGAGCTTTTGGCAAAAGAGTGCCCCTCTGTTTAAAACTTCCAAAGACCATGACTTCTCTTTTCGATGGACAGATCAGCTGAATTACAAGGACATAAGCGACACGGAAGTTAACAAGCTATAGGGTGACCACGTATTCAAATGATACTTGACCTTTTCAATAGCTGTTTTAGAATTGAAATCCTACCTGATACCGAGCAGTAACCTTTTCACGAGTGTCCATGTACACATGAACCTGCCAGAGAGAATTTGTAAAGGCAAAATGAGTAGAATTGATAATACACAGACAGTTGTAACTTCCCATTGATTTCCCTTCCTTTCAAATGAACTTTAGAGAGCAACATGCGTTTGAAACCCACATCAAGCTAACATAATCATCCATCCACTGAGAAACATAAGTAAATGCTCTCATGCTCAAAACAAGCAACGAAAAAACCGACCTTTCTGAGAGAATCAGGGCATTCAGCCTTCCGTCGATGAAGAAATAATCCTGTTACAATTGGGAACTAGTAGATTCAGCATATTATCTTATGGTTTATGCCTGATTCCAAAGGTTTTGATCTTAAAGGTATGGCTTGACAAAGGATATAAATACCAAGAGTTCTACGTCCTTGAGGGTCTTCATCATTAAAAGCTTGGACACTCACCTACAGAATCGAGAGTTGTCATAGATACCATTTTGCATTAGAACGTTTTAAAAACATAGTAAGACATTGAAATGGATGACTAGGATCTACCTTCCATAATGAACCTGCATAGAATACTTCTGCCGAGTGCTTGACTTGGCCATCACTGAGCCTGTGAACATCCTCAAATTCAACCCTACACAACAAAATCAGACCCAGCGCATGGGTGAGATATAATCACAATTTACCGTTCATTTCAGGAATGAAAACACAAAGATACTTCCAGATTATTACAAAGCAATCAGGACTGACGGAAAACAAAACCACGCAATAGTTCACAAAAATCAATTTCCATGAGTAACCGTTTGAAAATAGGTATATGTTACATAAATTCCTCTACGAATTAAATCCTAAGCTTGGCCCAGATAAACTGCAAAAAAGAAGCACAACCTTGACTAGCTTCTCTCACGGGACCAAAAAAGATGAAACATCAGACTAAAGGAAAAACCAATCCTATCCATGTAAAATTATGTATAAAGAAATTCAGCTACGTAGCCTAGCCAAAGAAACTCTGAAACCATAAGAGGAAAGCCTTCAGCATTCTCCAAGTCCGTCTTTTAAACAGTTAATACAATAAAATAGCAGTAGCTTACCCAAAACGGAAAGGAGGAAAATGACTAAGAGGGGTCTTCATATCCAGAGAGATGGAGGAACCACTAGTACTATCCCATTGAATTCCATCGTCGTCACTGCTATGATCAAGCATCTGCATGGGGACGGCATTTCCACTTGGTCCTCCAACAGAAGTTCCAGGCAATTTGCTCTGAAGATCTGTCTCATAACCTCTGGCAGTTAGATCCCCATGGAAATTAGCTGCATTACTTCCTCCCTGGCTTAGCCCAACCAGAGCTGTCAACCCATCTCCCGACAAATCGCCACCTTGGTCACCTCTAGCTTCTGAATCGTCATTAGCAAGAGCTTGCGGGCAATTTCTGTTACCGACACCAAAAGGCACTCGAGAAAAGACAAAGCGTGTTGGTGGCCAAGCAGCTGCTGGCACAAAAGTATTTCCACGTCCAATACCAGCCAACCCATCAACAGGTCCCCTGACATGTACTCGTACTGGCCTACATAAACCATTACCATCACCTTGAGCAGGTTCAGTAACATATACACTTCCTATGTTGTTTGAATTGTTCTGATCTTGCTCTTGGATGCAGTAACCAGTTGCAGATACCCCATGAGGATAACCAAATGGCTGTCTACAGGCACACGAAGTATTCAAAAGACAGCAGTTCTTGCAAGTATCAGCACAGATTTCTTGTACCCGTCGGCTTAAAAGCATCTACAGTATAGCCATTTTAATCAGTCATCTCAAATAACCAAGATAGCCACCAATAAAAGGCAACACTTTTTAATGTATGGTAACAAAAGCTGCTTCCACGAAGCTCTATCCTAGTATTCAGCATCACACACACACTTTGACGGACCTGAACATCTTTCCACATCAATAATTGAACAATTGAACATCAATTAAGCATGCATTCTAGTTATTACGGTCCAAATGCGTGAAACAACATTTGCATGTTCATCTAGGAAAGTTTTAATGCAAAATTTCATCAAGATAATAACTATAAAGGTAAGCTTGAGTACATTTAAAAAATTCTGGGCGTGATTGAAGGTTTGCCCATTTGGCACAGGTCACTTAATAATTGAAAGATTGAATTTCAATTAAGCATGCATCCTAGGTATTCCATGACGGCAGAAGTGCATGACACAACATTTGCATGCTCATCTAAAAAAGCATAGGTGCAAAATCTATCAAGATAATAGCTGTAAAGGTAAACTTGAGTACATTTTAAAAATTTTGGGTGTCATTAAAGGTTTGCCCATTTGGCACACGCCACCCTTCCTGGGCATTAGGCTCTAGTTGAAGTTTCCTCATTACTCGCCAACCCCCCCGGTGGGTCTCCAAGAAGAAATTAGAAAGAACCTTGGGAGTGTAATCGTTATACGACCATTACAGAGAGGTGCCATAATTTCCCCCTCAAAACATGTTTGCATTGGGGATGTAAAAAAGTTATATTCATTCTTCGCCTATCACAAGTCAATAAACCAAAGAACTTCTAGAAATTACACCGCAGGATAAACCTAAGTAGCTAATAAACATGGCATAATGAAAATACTGAAACTTGAAATGAAACCTACAACATTCATCATCAACTTGTATTTACAAACTGCAGAAACATACAAGAAGGAAAGAGATCTGAGCATAGAACCTGCAACCACAGACTATCGTTCACAGCTTTGCACGGAAAACCCAGTTCTTCTAGCTGCTTTCTCACGTTGATGAGAGCTTCAAAAGACATGTTGCTATATAAAAGAAAACCGCCTTCAAATATATCGACGAATGTATCATAATCCTCCCCACCAATTCCACAGTTCTCTGCAGCACAATTTTTAATCTGCCGTCTTCCCACAACCCTGCCTCCCCATGAAAGAGTAGGCATGCCAGATTTTCCCCAATCATTTGGCATGATCCCATAACAGGAAGAGCTCATCATAGAAGAACCATGCCTTGATTGGTCCCTAGTAAGCCAGTTATGATCCAATCGATATAATGAATTGTCTTCAGATGGCCCCTCCATAGCCAATCCACCATTCACTAACCCACTTGTCCTCGTACCTACAGATGCTGCCGCATAAGCACACGAGGTGTTACTCACATCAGTATCTGCAGATGACTTCAACGTCTTGGAGCCTTCCAAGCCACTTGAGTACATGGGTTCCATATTTGACTGGGCATATGCAGTTTGTTGTGCTGATTGTCTAGAATCAGGATCCCCTGTACCGCAATCGACAACTCCTGCAAGCTCAACCAGAAGATTGTGAGCAGTACTGCATCCCTCTGATCCAGCTTTCGAGTTTAAGTTTCCTACTTCTGGTTCCAGTTTCAAGTGCGAGAAGCTATTCATCAAATTTTTTCCTTTCCCTTCAGAAGAACCAGATAGAGTAGGCAATCCAGCCTCAGATTCAGAACTACCCTGCTCAGAAAGCTCTTCCCTGTGAAGTGCACCTTTTGCAAGCAGTGCAAACAGCGCCAGCTCAAACCTTGAAGGAGAGGAGTTTTCAGTGTGCCATTCCACTTCATTTATTGACAGAAACATAAGCCCTTGAGAAAGAAAAGGACCTCAAAAGATCCTAGTTTCCTTACCGCTTCTCCTCGCTAGGCACATAGAGTTCGTCCGAGGTCAGCAGCGCATGCAGAGTTTGAGGGGACAATTTTGGAAGCACCTTAATGCAAGCAAAGGAAATATTTAAGATAGAAAGAACCTAATAAAATATTGATTTTACCAACTAGGAGGTAACATTAATAAGTTCTATCATGCAAAGGACACTCATGTTCAATTAAGTCACGGCATTTTATATTGATGCATTTCAAATCAACATACTGCAACAGAGAAGTTAGTCCTCTTGTTAATAGAATCAAATGTCAGGCATTTAGAATAAGCAAGAAAAGAGAAATGACTTCAGTTTCTTATTTGAATTTTTCCTTTTCTCTAAGAGGGAGGAGGTACTGTTAGAAGATTGCTCCTTTTATTGGCTAGATCATTGCATCATATCATCCTTTTACCTCTTTCAACTCCATGGCACCGCTTTGACAAAGGTAGCCCCAACAAGCATTCCTGACACGCTCTCCATGTATGCCATAATCCTGGCTCTCTGCAAAAACCTGATCAACATGTTTATAGGGATCAACTATCCATCATGTGAGAAAATTACAGCTCCTCCCTAAATGGGCAGCAAAAGCATGTCTTTTATACCTGATAGGCTAAGAAGTTTGAGGTCCACAGTTCAGATATAACGAAGTCTGTGCATATTGCACATAGGTCCTGCAGAGCATCATGATATTATCACTAATATGCAAAGTGAACCCAACAAAAGTATATATGTAAAACTATACGGAAGCATAAATTCTAAAGAATATATATATAGCAGAATTCCCATAACAGCAACCCTTGAAATATAATGATAATTCTAACTACACGGAAACCTCGAACATTGAAAACGTACACCAGCCTTGACTTGTTAATATATTAATTACAAATTTCTTCAATCTCGAAACAGATTACTTGCACATTAGGAAAATCAGTATGAATTAGATAGCAGCAAAGGATTCTTAGTAAATGATTTTTAAAATTGAAATGTTTAGATCACTTGGTGTAAATATGGAGAACGCCTGACATACGAAAAACAGTCGGTGCCCAGGTAAATTACAACTGCAGATTGACAGGTAAAAAATGAAATGGAATCTACAATAAAAACGAAGAACAGTAGGTGCTGCAGCCCAATAGCAATTACCTGAAGGTCAAGAAAGGAAGCAGCAGCAAGAACACGGAATGCATTATTAGCATTAAGCTTGGGATAGTGCCCGTACAAATAAGCGAATGACATTGCAATGGCCTCAGGGTTAACATTCTTGTCGTCCACATGCAAGGTCACAACTGGAGCTCCGGCTTCTTTCCAAGGACCATGAAGCATGTTTCTGAAAAGAGTAAACCAAGATAAAGCTGAGCACCAAATCAAGCACTAATTAGCTAAACTATGTCAATTAGTACAATAAAAACTTATATGCAACACCGTTTGGGTTCAGTTACTCGGCATAAGATATACATCAATAACTGCATTCTCTGTTCATTCTATGCAGCTCCATTGGCTGCTAAATCTTGATTACCAGACGGCACCGCAAAATTTTCACATCAACTCCACCGGACAAGAAGAATAGCCAAAATCATCACAGAGGGCCAGATAAGCTAAAACGACCAATGTACTCAGCTACATAACACGAAATGTGTGGATAATGTATAGCATGAAACGAATGGAGGCACAAAGCAACTCAACCAATGAGTCTCATCTATATAAAGTGAGATGAACGGATGACGTATCAGGTTCGCTCATTTTAGCACATCTACAAATTAAGGAAGGTTCACTGGTGAACGGACAAGAAATCAAAATCAAAGTAGAAAAGAACAAGACAGCCAAAGACGCAAATCCTCGGAACCAATTTCCACACCGTTAAAACACGTCTTTCTGAACTAAATACAAGAAACCGAGCCCGAAGCCAAAAATGCAAATCAATTCACGAAATTCAACTGAATGGGGAACTGCGGATCGCGACCTCGAACGGAGGCGAGGGCCGACCACGTCAGAAACGCACCTGAAGTAGGAGCTGCGGGAGAGGATGAGGCGATGGAGGTGGTAGGTGGAGCCCATGGCGTGGACGGCGATGTCGGAGAAGGAGCCGGAGTTGAAGCCCTCGATCTGGACGTGGTCGCACAGGGCGGAGAGGTTGCAGTCGAGGGCGCGGAGCTCGCCGCTGCTCCGGTCGTTGTCGGAGTGCTGCGGCGGCGGATCGGCCGCCATCTTCGGGTGGGGCTCGTAGGATCGAGGCTTCGGGTAGGGCGGATCCATTTCTAGGGTTCGATGATGCAGAGTGTGCATTCGGAGAATTTCTATGGAGGCATTGGAGAGTGGAAGTGGAACGAGGAGAGACGGAGACAGAGAGAGAGAAGTGTGAGCATACGGTGACGAAAGTTTTTTTTTTTTTTTTGTCTCTACTAATTAAAAACTTTCTTTTTAAGAAGGAAAACACCACCAAAAATCATAAATTATACTCACCATCGCACATTTACCATAAATTTTCTTTTGTGACGTCAAAAACTCCAAACTATGCCCCGCGACACATTTATCCTAATTTTTTTTTGTGACACCAATTACTCTCAACTTATGCCCTTGCGACACATTTACTCCTCTGTTGGGGTTCTATTAAAAGTGGCCATTAAAAATCTAATGTGAATCTGAGGTGGCGCTGATATGGCGCAACGTCAGAAAAACATTAAAAAGAAAAAATCAAAGTCACTATTCATCATCTCCTACCTCGCACGGTTCTCCGACGCTCGTTCGTCGCTACCCACTTCCCTTTGGACCTCTAGCGGCGTTCATCGTTGTCGCGACCCGATCTTGAAAATTGGGATAATAGATTACTAAATCTCCAAGACGGACTTAGCTCGGGCCCTCCCAAGCCCATACCAAATCGCGGTGGGGTATATCGAATTCGATCTTAGCGTGATCGAGTGGCATGTGTAACGGCTGGATTTTTCGTCGGAATAATTTAACGTTGGAATTAGGCGACGTCGGATTTGGATTATTAAGTGACGACAAATTGGGGATTTAATATGTGACAATGGACTATTGGACTTTGGTGGTCGATTGGCGCGATGGAAACTTAAATCAGGAATCCCTAGCTCTCGATGGATGTTAAAGTTTTGTTTGAATCGATTCGGGGAGAAAATGGATTGAATTGGCGCGCGAAGCTTTGTTCCAAGAGCCCTCCACCGACCTTGGCTTACCCCCTTCTATAAAAGACCAACTCTCTCTCTCTCTCTCTCTCTCTCTCTCTCTCTCTCCTCGTTTCCTCTCTTCATTTTGGCGTGGACAGCCCCCTCCCCACCACTCTCTCTCTTTTTCTTCTTCTTCTTGGTTTTCTTCTTCTTTCTCTTCACCGAGGCTCCCTCTACCTCCCTTAATGCTTGGCCGAAGGTACTAAGAGGCAACGATGGTTCCTCGAGCTTCAAGACCACGCACCTCAGCTCCTTGACGCCGCACGAAGCCTCGCCCTCGCTCGCGTCCTTCTCAGTGGACCCGCGCAACGCGCGCCAAGGAGGAAAAAAGTGTCCGTTTGAGCTCGTTCGGAAGGCGAATTGAGTTCTGTTTTTTCCTACGGGACCGTAAGATCGTGGGCAACTCAAATCTAAGGGCAAGTATTCACTTACCTTAACCTTATTCTATCCAATCGTAATTCGTTTTAGCTCGGATTGTCAGATTTAGAAATGGGTATCTTGGAGCGAAGTTCGGATTGCATGGAAAGGAAAATGGCTTTGTAAGGACGATCCATTGCCCGATCTAGTGTCCTTAAGTTGTGGGTAAGTGGAATTTAAGGCCTGATCGTTTCATTTGTCATTGATTCGAGGTGAATCGAAGTTGGATGGCCCGTGGGGGGTGATTTGGCCGAATGTGAGAAGGGAGAAAAGGGTCGCGACTTTGGATGTTTGGATGACGACTCGAGTTCCGTATTCTCAAGCTAAGGACCTCAGGCAAGTGGAGTATCTAGCCCTCTTACTAGGCTAGCTATTTGTCGTCTGAATGGGCGCGACGACGCCGATGGGTTTTGGGTATTCAGAATTGGAATACATTTGGCGTGTGGGGCCTATTGTGTTTGATTGGATGGTCCATTCCGTGAATTTGAGTCGCTTGCTTGTGATATTTGGTCGTGCGTTAGGTTTGAGAGTGAGAAATGTGGTAATCAAATTTTGCGTGCGAATCGGCTTACATGTCATTGATGAGTGGACGTGGGTGGTCTCGTGTGAGAATGTTTAGCCTGAGGCCGTGTGCTTTATGTGGTGTGCTTGGTGTTTCGTATGTTGTGTCGCCTGCTTGGAATTGTCGAGTTGTGGAGTCGTTGCACTACATTAAGAATCGAAGCATGTGCGTGTGACTAAATGCTTGGTCTGATGTGTCCAGAGTGGATTGTGTGGTTGGGGTCTGAGTGAATGATGGGAGGTTTTGTGATTGACTGCCTTGTCTGATGAGTTCGATGATGTTTGTGAGCGTGGGAAAGTGAGTGGGTGAGCTTGTGTGGATGAGGATTGAATTGCATTGAAATGGATAATGAACCGAGGGTCCCATCAGCCTGTGTCCCAATGAGGACGATTAATGTCCGCCTGTGTCCGCACGATACCCCGTGGGAGCCTGAGTGAAAATCCGAAAGTCCACGGCCTGTGTCCCGTTGGAATGGAGTCCCGGAGTAGGGAAAATCGAGGCCTGTGTCCCTAGTGATTGATATGAGGCCTGTGTCCCTCATGATTCCCATGGCTGGTGTCCCATGGACGATAAGCTAGGGTAAAATCCAGAATCGAGGCATGTGTCCCTCGTAGACTAAAATGAGGCATGTGTCCCTCATGTACCCATGGCCAGTATCCCATGGAAGTCGGTTCTAAAGTGGAAACTAAAAACAAATGAACAAGTCATTACATGCTCATGCGCGTGGGGTTCGTATTGCATATTGTGTGAAATCGGCGTCGAGTCGCATATGTGCTTGTGGTCGGTTATTTGGCATTGGTCGAGTCCTGCGCTTTTAGGTGATACATAGTTGGTTTAGTCGATAGGTTAGATGCTTTTCTTGCTGAGATTTGGCTCACCCCTTGTTGTTGCCACTTTTTTTTCCAGATCCACAGGTTCCTGCACCTTCCAACGATAGCTTATCGATGGAGATGAAGCTAACTTAGCACTAGGAGTATAGTTTACTTTTGTATTCCTCCCAGCGTATTTGCGTTTTACTTGATTGAACAAAGAACATGCGTAACTAAACAGGTTATATATATATAATCATATGCTTTTGGCCCTGTGTGGCTTTGGTGTGCTATTTTTCGCATGTTATACAGGTTAGCGAACCCTAATAAGGCCATACCTTTAGGCAGCGTGCCTGCCTTTCCTTATCGCATGCACTTGTCTTTCTTTTTGGGCGGCCCACTGCTTGTTTTTAGATGGATTAGCTTCCGTATGTGCCCTCTGTATTGTAAGTAATATGAGATTAAAACAGATAACGCGATTAACCCGAGAAGGCGGTGGATCCAGGACCACTGTGACATTTTAATGAAACTACCGCGACGTCCTAGGGCGCCTTCCCTAATTACGCTATGTTTTAATGTAATAATTCATATAAGAGAGGGCACATGCGAAAGACTCAACACAAAACACGCAGCGGGCCACCCAAAACACACAAATGCATGCGAAAAAGGGCAGGCACGACACCTAAAAGGATAAGGCCTTGATAGGGCTTCCTAACCCGTATAGCACGCATTAGATAGCACACAAGTCTCAAGCAACAGATTTAGAAGGTACAAAGTTTATAACTTAAATGTATCTTTTTAAGTAGTTCTTTACAAAAGTTCAAGGTACATTGGGGGGAATTGCAAAGAAAGGACTTCTACTTCGAATACTATTTGGCTCCGCCTTGCGCTCTAACGCTAAGTTCACCTACGCCATAGCCATCTGCATCTGAACATCTGGATATCTAAAAAGAAGGAACAACTACGGAGTGAGCCGAAGCTCAGCAAGTAATACTTCTAGCCAAACAACTAAACTAACCAATTCATCATTCATTCGGGCAAAATCAAACAATCCACGCACACCGGAAAGCCCACACATCGAGGACAACAACAAAACGTCCAATTCCTTTTTCGAGGCTCTCGGCCAAACCTAATCCTCCCAAATCAGGCAGTTACCTCATATCCATCGAATTTACTTCAATCGCATTCTAGACTTCGCAAGTTCCTTTCCAAAATCTCATGGCCCCACTTCCCTTCTTATTCTTCCACTTCCATCGTCAATCAGGACAATCGACTTCGGATGCCACTCACCCATACCCTTACGACATCAATTCTAACTATAGGACCAATCAACAAGCCACGAAACATTACAGGCGTCTCCCCCCATGTACACGGCCGAACACCCCCATTCCTTCTATCCTTGATTCACTTCAATCTAACGATAAATCAGGCGATCAACCGTCGGACTCGGGTTACCCATGATCTAAAGATACTATCTTAAGCAACGGATCGTTGTTATGCGGGCGTTATCCCTTCCATGCACACAAATCTCCCTCAATTCATACCCATTTTCAAACCAACATGAATCACCACAACGAACGACAATTGGAAAGCCTAGTGGTGAGGATAACATAAGTACTTGCCTGGGGATTGCATCCGAAACAAACAGAGCTTGAATCAAAGCAAGAATGAACTGGGTCTCCACCGACCAGCTTCTGTCCAGCTCAAAATCATGAATTTCCATCAGCTTCTTGGATGATCAGCCCTCATATTTGAGTTTCCCATGATCTCACGGCTGCGTAGAAAAAAACAGAGCTCGATTCACCTTTCGGACGAGCTCAAACGAATAATTTCTTCTTGGGTGCGCGCAGAAATCCGAGAGAGACGAGAGAGAGGGAGCCGCGACTTTGAGGGTTGTCCATGGCAAGAGGAGCTCGTGGCTAGCTCGAGGGAAGGGCGGCGTCAGACGAAGAAGGATGAGAGCTCGGCCAAAAAGAAACAAAGAAGAAGATGAAAGAGAAGAGAGGGGAAGTGGGCGGATTCAACGAGGGAGGAAGTGAGGAAGAGAAATGAGAGGAGAGAGAGACTGAGGTCTTATATAGAAGTGGGGGAGGTAATGGCGATGGGAAAAAGGGGTTGTCCACAAGGCTTCGCGGTTCAACCGTGAATCAAATTCCATTCCGGACCGATTTCCTCAAGTTAGAACTATCAAGCGAACATAAATGGTCCATCTAACCTTGTCGTTTCCAACTACTTCCTTGTCTCAAACAATCCATCACACCACAATTTATTAAACCCACAATTCATTTGCGCCACTAATCTAAGTCCGATAAGTACTAAGCTGCTTATGAATCTTTGTCAGGAAATCTGACCATCACAATCTTTGTGACGGCCTGAGTTTTACGATCAGTTTAGTCAGTATCAGACTCGGTTTATTAGAAATTATAATTCTCGAGACTAGATTATCAAGCGGCAAGTTAGTGGGTTACGAATATATATATTTTTTGGGCGTAACAATTCTTACCGGACTGTTAGTGAAATTTTTAGTGGAATTTGGAGCACGGGATCAATCCGGGCGCGAATTCGAATTGCGATTTGACCGCGAAGCCTCAAACGGCTACTTAGGGCGCGCATGGCAACACTTCTGCTTCAGAAATCAACTTCTGCTCAAGAAGTTGATTTCTGATCGGAGAAATTCGTTTGGTAACGGTTGAAAATTTCTATTTCTGAAACATTATTAACACAAAATCTTCTATGAAAAATTATTGTTGGCGGCCGAAAAATTTCTACTTCATTTTTAAAGATTTTAATTTTTCTAAAAAATAATTTTTATTATTAAAAAATATTAGTTACTTTTTAAAAATAAAAAATTATGATTTATTTTTTACTCCAGCGGCCGAAGACGGCGACTCGGCAGCAGCGGTTGGTGGAGGTCGGCGGTAGATTGCGGCGCGGTGGTAGACGGTTGGCAGCGAGGGGTGGCGATTGGTTGCGACCGGCGGTGGTCGGCGGTTGGCGGCTACCGGCGGTGGGTGGTGTTTGGTGGCGGCGGTGGTCGGCGGGTGACGATGGTCGTAGGCGGCGATGGGCGGAGGTAGGCGGTGGTTGGCGGCGGAAGACGGGGGTGGGCGGTGGGGGGCGGCGGCGGCGGAGGCAGGCGTGGTGGAAAAGAGGGTGAGACGAGAAGTATTTCTTAAGAGTGTTTTTTTTTTTTGTCCAAGAAGTACTTCTTGAGTTGAGCAGCAATTTTTTTTAACTTCTCAAATCGGGGGTAAAATAACTTTAGAAATGAAAATTCACTTTAGAAGTAGAAATTTCCTTCAGAAGTAAATTTTTTTACCAAACGGATTTCTGCTTCAGAAGTTACATTACCAAACGGATTTCTACTCCAGAAGCACTTTTGGAGCAGAAATTCACTCCCAGAAGTGTTACCATGCGCACACTTAGATTCCCACTAATCTCTCTCTTCCCACTCACATTTCGCGGACGACACCCCCCCAAAGCTCCCTCGTTGTCTCCGCCTATCACCCCTCCCTTTCTACCCCACTCTCTCTCTCTCTCTCTCTCTCTCTCTCTCTCTCTCTCTCTCTCTCTCTCATTTTTGTTTTTCTCTCCTTCACTCTTCCCCCCGCACGCGACCCACGAAGCTTCCTCGTCCACTCCACCTGGCCCGTGTGCGACGCCGCACCTCCTCCTCTGGCTCAAGCTAGCTCCGGTGGCAGCAGAAGTGGCGAACGGTCCCTAGGCGCCATTTGCCGAACCACAGGTGCCCCTCCTCTCGCCTTGGAGACCCGCGCGCCAGTGATATTTCTCGGTGGAATCCTCCAACGCCGAAGAAGGGAGGGGAGCTCGAGCCATCTTCCACAGCGATTCAACCTCCGTCTTCGCGGTACTCCAATCCAAGGCGAGTATAATACTAATACTCACTTCTAGACTAGTCATTGGCGACGTATTGAGAGGAATCGAGGCGGCCTAGCAGCAGGTACCAAGGGGGATGTTAGTCTCATGGTCGGTGAGTGGTAATGCAGGTGGGTTTAGTTGACTAAACTAGAGCTGTCTGGCGATAAGTAGCCGAAAGTGAAGGTTGATTGTTGAGAGTGTCGTGGAAATTAAGCAAGTCGGGAGTGGAGGCGTTCGAAGGGCCGTTCGGCCAAGAGCTGAGGGGAAGTGCTCGGGGGTGCCTGCCATGTTTGCTAATTGTGAATTGTGAGGTCGAGATTGTGACGACCTAGTTTCGCCATAGTCTAGGGAAGGCTTTCCTGACCACATTCTTTTCTTTTAATCTTTTCTTATTATGCAGATGGCGCATGCGGTAATGCAAGTGGGTTTAGTTGACTAAACTAGAGCTGTCTGGCGGTAAGTAGCCAAAAGTGAAGGTTGATTGTCGCGAATGTCATGGAAATTAAGCAAGTTGGGAGTGGAGGCGTTCGAAGGGCTGTTCGGCTAAGAGCCGAGGGGAAGTGCTCGGGGGTGTCTGCCTTGTTTGCTGATTGTGAATTGTGAGGTCGAGACTGTGATGACCCAATTTCGCCACAATCTAAGGAAGGCTTTCTTGACCACGTTCTCTTCTTTAATATTTTTTTATTATGCAGATGGCGCATGCGGCAGCTTATATAAACAGAATAGATGGCTATACAGCATACAAGTGCATATCAAAGCAATCGCCTGACTGTCCGATAGACACGTCTAATAAGGGTCATGGCCTTATATGGTTCCACTAATCAGTTAATGCAATCGTGGGACAAAAATACAACAACCAGATCACTTTATTTCACATATATACACCAAACGACTTCTAATGAAGTAGTTCTTTACAAAAGTTCAAAGTTACACACTGGAGGATTTGAGAAGGGCGAAACTACTTCAGAGTTCTTAGTTACTGTCAACCGTAATCTTCACCTGTCTGACCACTGTCTCTTATTTTCAAGGACCGTTCACACAGTCTTCGGACTCAAGGTCTCCCTTAATCTCTAAAATGCTCGTTACATCTCTACTTTTCAGGATATATGGATCTATGGGAGTTATCCATACACCTATACCTCGTTCGTACATGGCTTTGAATTCAAGTGCAACCACTCCATCTGGCGGCCCTTCATCCATGTATACTCTCGAGCGAATATTTCTAAATTTCCTCGTCCTTGGCCTATTAGGAAGTTCCTCAGAAATTCTTCTATCGAGTGAGTTATTCTCAACAGTTTATAGTGCAGATGTCGTCGCACGATAGTCGGTGTCTCCGACATCCTATTAAGATGAAAAAGTGGTTTCAACAACGGGGTGAGTATAACTCAGCAAGAGGATTCCTAAGCCGAACGACCAATCCGTCCATAGAATCATTAAATTATAGACAAAGCTAACCATCTTCAGTTATCAATATATGAAAACTATAGTCATCACAATGATTCTATCACAACAACTCCAGTTCAATCAAAGATCATCACATCAACAACAAGACAGACCATAGAGCCTACAACAATGAAACATAGATGGGCTAGTAATAAGGATTAGAGACCCGCTTGCCTTAGTTTTCGAATTCAAGAAACGGAAGGACGAACGACAAATGAACGATTTGAGGGTCGTTCTTAAGCTTCCACTTGGACGCACGACCACTGGACGGCATCGATGGATGGCTTGAGGTGGGCGGTGGCGCGGCTTGGTGCGGTAGCGGTATGGCGGTATGGCAGCACGGCGTCGATGGTGCACGGTGATGGAGAAAATATCGGTTCGGCGACAGTACGGTGCGGTCAAAGGGAATTCTATAGAGAAAGAAAGGTTAGTTCTTCCAGAAAATGAAGCGGCGAGGGAGCTATTTATAGAAGACAAATACGGCGGCAAGTCAGCGTCCGAAGAGCCGTGCGGTGACACGTGTCACGTCCGGGACACGTGTCACTTGCCTCGCCTGCATGTATGACACGTGGCCAGCCACATAGAGCGCATGTGCGCTGCTACGTGTCCAGCCCGCTGCCACGTGTCTAGCCTGCAGCCACGTATCGACACATGGTCCTCACGTGTCCACGTGTAGTCTTTTGTCCAATTCTGCTCTCGATTATCCTGATTTTTCACATATTTGACCTGATGAGACCCTAATTAAATATATAGTGTCCCTAAAAATATTATCGGGCTAATAATAACTCTATCTAAGCTTATCCAACTAATAATACTATGCGCCCGATAATTACTAAGCTGCTATTATCTTAAGCAAGTGAAGGATTCGGGTCGTTATAGAGACTCTGAGTAATCTAGATACGGGATTAATCTGTTGTAGGTGCGTATTTGATATCGTAAATCAAAGATCACCGAGCAACTTGGGACGACTTGGCCGAGGGTACCTAGGGTCAATTGGGGATTAATATGTAGACAATAAGCTTTGTTTCGATGCTTCAAGGTCTTAGGTAGAGGGACTCAAAAGCTGCTTATCTTGTATGTTCGAATGGATGATTGATGGCGATATTACACAGGTAGTTGAGAGTATAAATTCAGAAGTTGATTAGGATACTTCGTGGTTCACATATTGTGGTATTATGGTGGGATTGTTTGTGTACCTTTGTGTTTTGTTACAATTGCGCGAGTCCTTTCTTATATGTTTATGCTATGAGTGGTTTAGGGGTTTAACTTAGTATTACTACTTGCTAAGATTAGATCACTCTCGTTGGTTAACATCTTTTCAAGGGTAGCTATGTCGTCTACTCCCCCTCCTGACAGGACCATATACCACTTTGGTGCCTCGGTGCGCGTTACTCGTACCTGGGAGGTACGTACTGAGCCATACCCCCCTTTCACTCGGCATGGCTGACTCCGTACAATCATAGAGATAGACATGGGGTCCGCAGATGATCGTTTCGTGCATTACTTCATTGCCCTATATGTCTGGGGCTCGGGCTAGTGGGTCGGCCCACTTCCCTCTCCCCTGACGAGTGAACGTAGTGATGGTGGTAGTGATGTGCAGACGAGCAGCAGCAGCGGCAGTAGTGGGGAGTAGTTGTTCAGGGTCAGTGGAAGGTGTGACTGTACATGAAGGCTTTTGAGCAAGGACAGCACGATAGCGACTTTTTGAGGTAGCCGTGAGTTGACATCAGGATGTCGGCGGAGTACGCCTTAGGGAGCCCATACCTTTTTGGTCGTCTCCTAGTAGCTAGCTTTCTTTTGATGTAAAAAGGATGTATTAAGTGCTTTATATATAAAATAGAATATTCCTTATTTGACGTGTATTTTTATATCTATTGTAAGCCGTAGTGAACCCCAAAGAGGCCATTCCCTTTAGGCGTGCCTACCCTAATGCATGCACTTGTCTGACGGCCTCGCCTGTTATTTGTTAAGCTTCCGCATGCGCCATCTGTTATATGAATAATATGAGATTAAAGCAGATAATGCGATTAACGTGAGAAGGCGGCGGATCTGGGACCCCGCCATGACATTAGTTTGGTATCAGAGCGGGTCATTGGAGTGATAAGGAGCGCTAGTGGTTGAAGTGTTTGGTAGGCACGTACGCGATAAAAATTTACAAGTGCATGTGTTTGTGATTGTCAGGGGATAAATAGTAGCTTAGGCTACTTGTTAGATGAGAAGTTTATCGATCAATGCATAGGTTTGATGATCTTTCTGCTTTGGGGATATTGTGTAGTGATGGACAGGTGGATTGGACGGTAAGTCGAAACGGTAACGACTTACCGATAGGCTTGAATCATTGGAGTTTGATGGTTAGCATGTATAACGGATTGTGGATATGGAATTGTTATAAATTGATATTTATGGATCTTAGGCATGAATTTGTGTCGTATCTTGATGATTTTAGTTATCGATCGTATTGAAAGGCCTTGAATGATGATATGAGGTTCGCAAGGAAGCGAACGATGATTGTGAAGTGCTAGGCATGAACCAAGCTCGTATCTTGAGGTTTAGTTATTGGTATCGGATTATGGGCTAGTTTGATCATATGATTTTTGTTAGGAAAAATCCCTTATGATGTTTTGAAGATGACAAAATAAATCAAAGGCTACTAATGTGTTTAATTGGTTGAGTAGAACCAGGAGAAAATGCACAAACTATTATGCAAATGTTGTCTTAATAGAACGTCTGAAGATTACGAGTTCTCTATTAATGATGAACAACGCATTGGGCGTAGAGGTGTCTACAAGCTGGAGGTACCTGAGTAGAAGGTGAACAAGCCTAGAACGGGAAGTTTGGTAAAGCTTGGAGGGACCTTGGATAGGTGAACAGCGAGGTAGAGCTGTGATTACCAATACGCTTGGAGGGACCAGAAGATGGAAGCTCAAGTGAAGTTCTGAATATCACATATGAAGTTCTGGATATTGCATCTGAAGGTCTCAGACGCTGCTGAAGGAGCTAAGACGTTGTGCGAGGAGCTCAGATGTTGAGCGGGTAGCTCAGACGTTGTGCGAGGAGCTTAGATGTTGAGCGGGTAGCTCAGACGTTGTGCGAGGAGCTCATACGTTGTGCGAGTAGCTCAGACGTTGTGCGAGTAGCTCAGACGTTGTGCGAGGAGCTCAGACGTTACTACGGAGCTCAAGGTCTAAGAGAGTATTTCACATGCAACGACCAGAATATCATGAGATATATTCGAGATGATTTAATTGAGATTATACATCAACACAACGGCTAGCAAATCAAGCTAGATCGTTCTTGGAGATTCTCAATCATGAAGATCAATCAAGGACGCGGATTAAGGAAGACGAGGATGACTCACCTAATGAAGTAATCTATCTATAGAACCCCAAGATCACGATTGTATGGGCGATTTGATCCAAAGGGGGATTCTTTCCTTTGTCGACCTCAATGGCCACAAGATCTTTTTGATACAGTCTTGTCCAAACGAGAAAGTTTGGAGAGCGATCCTTGGACGCCTTGCAACGGGTAGTTGGAGGTAGAGGAGTATAAAAGGACATCTCAAGGTCGAAGAGTGTAAGCGAAAGAGAGTAGGATCTTAAATTCCAAGATCAAGAGAGCTTCACATCCTTCATATATTCTTGATCCAAATACTCTAATACTTAGAGGTTCTCATCCAAGTGAGAGAGTGTTAGACGGGAAGTCTATTGACTTGGGAATCGTCATCGTGTTGTAACCTCTGAGATATTCACTAGTGAAATCCAGCCGATTAACTGTCAGTGTGAAGAAGTGGACGTAGGCTTGAACAAAGTCAAACCACTATAAACTCTTTGTGCAAATTCTCTATCCCTCGAACTCTTTGTTATTATATTGTGATAGTTGAATTGTGCATATCGCTGCATCTGAGAACACCTCAAATGTCACGCCCCGACTCTCGGGCACGCGACAACCCTGCCAAATCGCCTCATGTCATAAAGGTTAACGTCCCAGACACGCTAACGACCTATCGAAATATAATACGCATGCAAAAACGTGCAACACTCCCGGACAAAAACATAAGCAGGGATAGCAAAGCGGGAAGCTCACAACAGTCAAATAGCCAAAGAACATTTTCGTTAAAATACCAAAAGCAGATGATTGATAACCCTACGGAGCTAAACAGAGATAAATACAACCCCATTCTTTGGGGCGGCTCTCTAAGACCAATAAAAAAGATAGGTGGGTCGGGAAGGGTTAACTTCTCATCTACTCCAAAAGATGGGCTACACCACCCTCGTCCTCAACATCACCTTGGACTTGAAAAAGGGTTAACCACGATGGGGTGAGAAATAAATCTCAGTGAGCTAGCGCCTAAGCCCGGCTAGGGCGTTGACTTACTCAGGTGACCTACGCATAGTACGATACAATAGTATAACGCCAATCACATGCAAGCTTACCACGCCTTGGATCACAAATATGTAAGACTCGACTTGACAAGACAGTTAACCAATCAAGGCAACAACCAGGACACTACAATAGCTTGCAAGTATAATGTTTCGCACATATTCTGGTTATTAATGGCCACTCAGACCCGCACACTAGACAGTTGGTACGTAGCACACTAGATAGTTGGTGCTCTACCGGCATGATCGGGCATCGTCCCTTACTTTCGACGATGGCATCCGATAGTCCGGGTGGTTCCGATCGACACGGCACGAAACTACCAGGAATCCCTGTAGGGGCTTCGGTCCATCCATACTGCGACCGGCGTCTGATAAATCCTGTGGCTCCGTACGACTGGCATGGCACGAATTTACTAGGAAAAACCGAACGACTGGCACGGACCGTACAAATAGCACGAATTTATCTCATCATATGACCACACAAGCAGATCATCCAACCAATTAATTCTTATCTTGGCATTTAGTCAAATGCTCACACGATCATGCTTAAAGACTCGGCCATTGGCCATTTTTATGCTCAGATATGTAATTTAACTTCACACGTGGTCACATGAATATGCACATTATCCACCAGACTTTGCATCTAAATACGGGTGATCAATCCTCAAACAATCAATCATAAACCATTCAGATCATTCAGCAGTCAGGCATTGATCACCGCATCAAACAGTCGATAGCAAAATCAACATATCGAACTTGAATACTTGAACTGACCACAGGCGACTAAATCGCTTACTAACCAACTAGTCAATCAAATCACCGCTCTCTTGACTCTAACCAAACGCTCGCTCGCGATCGAACAATTGCAGTTAATCAAACAATCCAATCTAATCATCAATTAGCCACAGACAACCTAGCTAACCAGTCTAATTTATTTTATTGCGGTCATTTAACTTAAACCTGGTCTCTAACTAAATCAACCACAATTAATCTACTTGAATGCCTATTTGACTAATTAAGCTAATCCCGAACGTAATTAGCGACCTAACCAAGAGTTAGGGGCTAACTCACAACTAAACAGTCCGGCGACGATGACAGCGACGGGACAACGGCGGCGGCGGCGGCGGGCTCCGGCGAGCTCTGACGACGACTCGGATGACGTTTGAGCGGTTAGACGGTGGCTGAGCAGCGTGACGGCAGCGAGACCAGCGACGAGCGAGGCGGTGGCGCGGCTGAACAGGGGAGGGAGAGGGTGCGGGTCAACGGCGTAGGACGGATGAGGGTGGTGGTGGTCGGCAGATCAGCTCAAGCGAACGACGGGACGGCGTGAGGGACGACGACGAGCTCGACGGCGGCAGGCGAGGTGGAGGTCACGGGTCGGGGCTGGGGCTCGGGTACAGTAGGATCGCGGGGCTGGTGAGCGACAGCGGCGAGCTCGACTGAGCTGGGGTGGACAACGACGGCTGGACGGAGGTCGGGGGCAGCAGCAGTGACGAGTGGCGAGCTCGGGTGGCGACGGGGCGGCTCGAGCAGCAGCTCGGGCTGGAGCTCGCGGGTCGGGTTCGCGGGAAGTTGCTGTAGCGGCAGACAGCTTCGGCGCGGTTGCAGGCGGCTGGTAGAGCGGCGACGACGAAGGGGGAGGTGGTGGTGGCCGTCGAAGAAGCAAGAAGAAGAAGATGAAGATGGAGCAGAAGGGGGCACGTGGTCGCGAGGCAGGAGGGAGGGAGGAGGGAGAGAGGAAAGTAAGAGAGAGAAGAGGGGAGGAGAGAGAAGACGTGAGTGATGAGAGGGGGGCAGTTGGGTGCGGCAGCCAAGGAGGGGGGAGAGAGAGAGAGAGAAGAGGATGACAAGTGGGGCCAACAAGGTCAAATTAGGTTTGAATTTTCTTTGACTTTTAGCACAAAGGGTTTCAGGCGCGAAAGGGGGGTCTCGAGCGCGAATAGTTAACCAAATCTCTTCATAGAACAAAATAAACCGCGTCCAGTAATTATCCCTTAGACCACAAAAATCCAATTCCATTTATTTTATAGACCTTAAAATTTCGGGACGTCACATCAGATCTTGTTAGCGATCATCATCTGAGCCGAGCTTTGAGCTTATCTACTTTAATTCCGCATTGATTTCTATAGTTCATTGAAATCACCTATTCACCCCCTCTAGGTGATAACGTTAGCCACAACAATTTTGATTTTGGATTGACAGCGACCAGACTTGAGGTTTATAGAGTGACCTAACCTAGGCTATTGATCTTTACTAATGGTTAATTAACCTAATCAAGGTCAACTAACCCAACCATAGTCAACTAACCTAACCCAACCATAGTTAAGATAATCTAACCAAGATTAATTATCATTTAACCACAATTAGCATAAACTAATCACAATTAACCTAATCTAAACTAACCCTAAACGCAATTAACAACATAATCAAGGATTAGGAGGTTAGCTCACAAACTAAATGATCGGCGATGACGGCGGTGATGGCGATGACTCGGGCGCGCGGTTATGGGCAGCTATGGGCAGTGCACGGCGGCGGACGACGGTGACAGAGCTTGAATCGAAGCAAGAAGGGACCGGGTCTCCACCGATCAGCCTCTGTCCAGCATGAATTCACAAAAATCCAACAGTTTCTTCAATGATCAGCCCTCAAATCTGAGTTTCCCTCAATCTTATGGTAACGTAAGAAAAAACGGAGCTCAATTAGCCTTCCGAACGACCTCAAACAGACAATTTCTTATCGGGTGCGCGCAGAAAATCGAGAAAAACGAGCTCTCGGGAGTGGGGGGTTTTGGGCGGCACGGCAGCGGTTCGGCTCGGGCGGTGGTGGCGTGACAACGACGGGACCGCGGACGTGGGTGGCTAGGCTCGTGGCGAGTGGCTCGGCGACGACAATCCGCGGCGGCAGACGGCAACGAACGGCGGAGCTTAAAGGGGGGCGGCTGCAACAATGAAGGTGGGGGCAAAAGAAAATGCAGGTCGAGAGGGAGAGATGGGGTCACGACCGAATGGAGAGGGGAGGGGAAAGAGAGAGAGAGAAAAAGTGTGTGGGGCCAAGTCAAATAATGCTAAGGGTAAAAATGTAATTTCACAAGCAATGGTAGGTTAGTCATTTTACAACAATGATTGAGGGCAATAAGGTAATTTCTCATCAAGGGTAAAATGGTAATTTTACAAAGGGTAGAATTGTCATTTCAAGGAAAATGGCAAAACCGTAAATTTACCTTTAGGGGCAAAATGGTAAATTCACATCTAAAGTTCGGCCAGGACTAGGCTCGAGCGCGAATGGTCTCGACACTTCAATTTGACGGCTCGATTATCTCGGCTCGCTTAATCCGTCTTGATTTCCCTTATCTAACGCCATAGGATTTTCCAATATCCTTTTCAATTCAATAAATCAACGTCCAACTGTTGTCCCTTAAACCTTGAAAATTCAATATCATTTAACAGAAAAGAATTCGTGGTTAAAATCCATCGAATTCAATTATCTTCCAAACGTCAAAATTTCGGGATGTCACAACTCTCCCCTCCTTAAGTGAATTTCGTCCTCGAAATTACACCATTACACATCCTCAAAAAGATCAGGGTACTAGCGTATCATAACATCCTCGCTTTCCCACGTCGTTCCCTCCGTTCCATGGTGTTGCCAAATTACCTTGACCAAGGGAATCGTCTTATTCCGAAGCACTTGCTCTTTCCTGTCCTCAATCCTCACTGAACGTTCCACATACGATACTCGTTCATCCACTTCAATTTCCTCAAAACTCAACACGTGAGTTAGATTAGGCTCATACTTCCTCAGGATTGATACATGAAAAACATCGTGCACTTGAGCAAGTCTCGGTGGCAACACGAGACGATAAGCCAATTTCCCGATTCGTTCCAGAATCTCAAATGGCCCAACGTACCTCAGACTTAGCTTCCCTTTCTTGCCCAAATGAGATGTTCCTCGTAACTTCCTTTGAAATCCAAAACACATGCTCGCAACATATCCTCGAGCGTCTAAATTGCCCTTTTCGACTGGCCATCAGTCTGTGGATAATAGACCGAGTTAAACTGTACCTTTGTCCCTAACGCAGTTTGTAAGCTTCTCCAAAATGTGGCAGTGAACTTGGGATCTCGATTCGATGTGATTGTTACTGGCACTCCATGAAAACGCACTATCTGTCGCAAGTACAAATCAGCATATCTATCCAATGCGAAGTCCTTTCGCACAGCGATGAAACGCGCAGACTTTGTCAGTCTATCGACTACGACCCAAATTGAATCATTACCTCGCTGACTCCTTGGCCACGGGTACTTATTCTTGATCGTCCATTGATTGGGAATCACCACATCCCGCAATCTTAACCATTTCAGGGGGTCCTCATCGACCCAAACACTCACAGATCTATCGAGCCATATCGGCATATTGTTCACTCATAGTTACACCACGAATATTCTAGACATTTCTCACACTTACCAATCCACATTGCGTTATTCAAGACCACAATGTCCATCATACATAACCTGGCAAATTGTCCATTCTCACTCAGGACATATCACACTCTCTGCCACTCGCGATGCCAATTCCATATGCCATGCCCGGGATTCTGTTGTATACGGTCTTTAAAACAAAACACACAATTCACACCCCCACCACGACGTTGTTGGGTCACTAGCCGGCTAGCTCGTGTGGGTCTCATCACATTCCAAGGCTACTTTGATCACATAGCAGGGGCTTTCTCCGATCACAACGGAGGCACAACGCAAATGCTCGACTTTCACCAACATCCACAATGCATTCAGGTATTTCTCATATTCATGGCATCTCATCCGTTCGTCACTATCCATTGTCCGAAACATCATGCTATGTATGTCACCACAAAACTCATTCCATTCTAACTCAAGAAAACATTTCGGACGTCGAAAATAGTTTAGTTCGAAACCTTTTCACTTAGAAAACCAGAAAACTCGGAAAACATCTTTATATTTCGTAAACAAGTTAGACTTAGCACGATACCTAGACTCGTCCCTTTCAATGTATAGCTTGGGTCATTCCTGCCCCCTTCGCCATCCTAGAAGCCTGCTAGGAGCCGCTCCTTATCTGGGCCTCTCTGCCCCGACGATCACTCCTCGCCATCATCAGACCCGGTTGTTACAGTTGTCCCAAGTTATACACCTACGAAGAAAGTCTTGTTCCACACGGCCCATACCATGCTTCACTACAGTTTATAGGTATCCCATCAATCTCGTCTCATACCAAGCTGACGGTTTATCGAGTCTGACAAAACGATGATATGCTCATGTATGCATGTTTCAAAACTCAGTAGTTTTAATGTAAGAATCTCATGCAATGCATGATCATCCTCACTGCTATTCATGTATCACTCATTTTCACATCAATCCTCATCTTAACTGACTAATCTATTACCACAAGTGACCAATTCATCAGTAAGATCATCATCCTAGGTCACTCTGTAAACCTCAAGTATGGTCGCTATCCATTCAGAATCAATAACATAGAATTAAACAGGCCTTTCATCCAAAGTCACTATTCGCTTTCTTGCGAACCTCAATCATCATTCAGGGCCTTTCAATACGATCAATAACTAAAACCATCAAGATACAGTACATGTTCAAGCCTAAAATCCACAATTCCATATCCACAATCAGTCATACAGGGCTAACCATCAATCAACAATGATTTAAGTCTATCGATAAGTCATTACCATTCGACTTACCGTTCAATCCACCTGTCGATCACTATACTATATCCTTAAAGCAGAAAGATCATCAATCTTAAGCAGTAATCGACAAACTTCTCAACTAGCAAGTAGCCTAAGCTACTGCCTATCCCCTGACAAATGATTCTGTCGAAGACGCAGGAACTCGACCATCTTCTGCTCCTGCACACAATCCGGAAAGTACTTTCCATTGAAGGCTTTGACGAATGCATCCCACATCGGGACCATACCTTCGGGAAAGATCCTTCCACGTATGGCTTCCCACCACGTGTTAGCGTTACCTTGCAGTTGGTAAACGGCCAGTGTCACTTTATCCTCTTCGGAGCACCTCGGCAAGGCAAAGGCCTTCTCCAACTCCTTGATCCAAGAGGTTGCAGCCTTTGGATCACCCGCTCCTATAAATTTCGGCAGCTTGAGCTTCAAAAATTGCTCCACCAACTTATGCATCGGCTGCCCACCATTCCCGTTTTCAGCCAACGGGTCTTCATTCGAGGTGGCAGCAGTAGCAACTTAATTCCTCAATTGCTGCCCTACGATGTCCCCAAGGGCTTCCAACGCCTGTAGAATCCCATCCACTCTAGGATCCTCCTAAGTCGCCCTTCCTCTAGGCACTCTCGAATTACTGTTACTCATCTCGCATGAACCTTACGAAATTCTACTCAACCAAAGTCGACACCTAACGAAAACTCAAGAACAGCAACATAAAAGTCAATCAACAATCACAAGCACGGGGTTTAACCCTACTAAGTATCCCAAAACTCATTGCACCTTATCACTCCAGGCTATGACCAAGCGGATCAGGCTGACCTTGCTCTGATACCACTCTTGGGCGGGAATGTCACACCCCGATCCCTGGGCACGTAACAACCCTACCAAATGCCTCGGGTCATTTAAGGGCGACGTCCTAGGCACGTCGTCGATCCATTCATTTTATCTTTCAATTAAGCGCATGCGGAAACGAATCACTTCCCCAGATAAACATAACAGCAGGGATAGTCAGAAAGGAAACCAACAACCATCATACAGCAAAAGTTCATTTTATTTATTTACTGTTAACCCTAGGAAGTACGTATCTACAAGCCCTACCTCAGGGCCACTTCCTGCAACCATAAAAAAGATACCAGATCGGGGTTGGGCTTAACACTACTCCAAGCTACTCAAAAAGGGAAGTCAACTCTCACGTCCACCTCAGAGTGCTCTACATCGTTAAGGTCCTGAAAATGATTAACAATAACATGTGAGATATAAAATCTTCGTGAGTCAACGCCCTAAGCTCGAGTAGGGTGTTGATTCGCTCAGGGTGGGCTAAGCATGCAGGTTTATGTCGATTGCAGACCAATTACGTGCGACCTCCACAACGCTCTAGTTACTACGTGATCAGGCACTTGACTCAACCAGTCAACCATCAATCACATGCACACTTACCCCGCCTTGGCACACACATTGTACAGTATCCATGGCATTATACAAACAACACACAAACCAAGGCACATAAGTAGAACACCTATCACAATCTCTCATGCACAATGCATCACAAGTGTTACGGTTATTAGCGAGAGATACACCACTCTCGACCACAGCACACTAGGTAGTTGGTACTCTTCCGGCATGACCGAGCGTCGTCCCACTCAATCGGCGACGATAACTAGTAGCCTCTCAAGCCTCCCCGAGATGGATATACCAGGATTTTTCGGTAAGGAACTTCGGTTCGTCACAAGCTGCGACCGGCATCCGACCAGCCGTGTGATTCCGAACTCCCGCCGGCATAGACTGTCGTGCAACAGATAAGCTGTGTAATTCCGGACTCCTGCCGGCACGGACATATTAGGCGACGAACCCAAGCCATCAAGGGTATCGACAACGTCCCCAAGTACCCAAGGGCGATATTTTTTTTCCATTGTGTGACCACACAAGCACGCCAGACAACCAAGCCAATTCATATCTTCACATTTAGTCCGATGCAAGCATGGTCGTGCTCAAAACTCGGCTTAAAATCTTTTTTCATGCTCAAAAAACACAGTCGAAAAGTTACATGTGATCACACGAACATCCATTTTTCGTTAAACATGGTACTCCAACATGGGTGATTACTTATCAAATCTATATATATATAATCAAGGCACTCAGCAACCATCAATCAACACCCAATAATAATTAATTAATTAAATTAATTATCCAGACCAATGTTAATTAACCTAACAATAATTACTTAACCTAACCTTAGTTAATTAGTCCAACCACAGTTAACCAAAATTAACTATGGTTAACAACAAAGTAATTATGGTTAACATAAAATAACTATGATTAATTAACCTAACCAAGGTCAACTAACCCAATCATAGTCAACTAACCTAACCTAACCCAACCATTTTTAAGATAACCTAACCAAGATTAATTATCATCTAACCACAATTAGCATAAACTAATCACAATTAACCTAATCTAAACTAACCATAAACGCAATTAACAACCTAATCAAGGATTAGAAAGTTAACTCACAAACTAAATGACCGGCGACGATGGCGACGACTTGGACGTACGGTTATGGGTGGCTACGGGCGACGCACGGCGGCGGATGACGGTGACGGAGCTTGAATTGAAGCAAGAACGGACTAGGTCTCCACCGACCATCCTCTGTCCAGCATGAATTCATGAAAATTCAACGGTTTCTTCCATAATCAGCCCTCAGATCTGAGTTTCCCTCGATCTTACGGTCGCGTGGAAAAAAACGGAGCTCAATTTGCCTTCTGAAAGAGCTCAAACGGATAATTACTTGTCAGGTGCCGAAAACCGAGAAAGACGAGCTCTCGAGCGTGGGGGGTTTTGGGCGGCCCGGTGGCAGTTCGACTCGGGCGGTTGTGGCGCGGCCACGACGGAACCACGGACGTGGGTGGCTCGGCGACGATAACCTGCGGCGACGGACGGCGACGAACGGCGAAGCTTGAAGGGGGGGCCGCGGCAACAATGGAGGTGGGGGCAAAAGAAAATGGAGGTGGAGAGGGAGAGAGGGGGTCATGGCCGAATGGAGAGGGGAGGGGAAAGAGAGAGAAAAAAAGTGTGTGGCGCCAAGTCCAATAATGCTAGGGGTAAAAATGTAATTTCACACGCAATGGTAGGTTAGTCATTTTACAACAATGATTGAGGGCAATAAGGAAATTTCTCATCAATGGTAAAATAATAATTTTGCAAATGGTAGAATTGTCATTTTAATGAAAAGGGCAAAATCGTAAATTTACCTTTAGGGGTAAAATGGTAAATTCACATCTAAGGTTCGGCAAGGACTAGGCTCGGGAGCGAATGGTCTCGACACTTCAGTTTGACGGCTCGATTATCTCGGCTAGCTTAATCCGTCTTGATTTCCCTTGTCCAACGTCTTAAGATTTTCCAATATCCTTTTCAATTCAATAAATTAACGTCCAACTATTATCCATTAAACCTTGAAAATCCAATATCATTTAACATAAAAGAATTCGTTGTTAAAATCCATCGAATTCAATTATCTTCCAAACGTCAAAATTTCGGGATGTCACAAAAACCACATAGTCATTAGAAATAGCCTACTTCATGTCCCCTTGAGATCTTCTTAATGCTATTCTGGTGGCTCAACTTATGATGTCACAGGGCGTCGGCTGTACTTATTACTTACGCACTCTGTTTTAACCTGATATATATAAATATATTTGACGGCGCATGCGGAAGCCTAACAACTAATAGGACGGCCATACAAGATACACGTGCATATCAAAACACAGTAGGCACACCATCGACTTAACAGGTATGGCCTCATTATGGTTCACTACCTGTATCACGCAATAAGATCATATGATACCATAAACAACTGATTTATATGTATTTATATAGCCAGTTATTTACATCATCCCTTTAACAAACACAGAAGTACACTGGGAGGATCAAACGGTAAAACTCTAGACTCGAGTACTATTCACGGCTACCATCGCTATCCACATCACCACCATCAATGGGCTCCAACGCTACCACTATTATCCGTAGCCGTCGGTATCTGGGTATCCAAATAAAGTAGAGCATCTTCAAGCATCACGTTCGACAAATGATCAACCCGAGTACGAGTCTGACAATGATTAAGGCTTGTGCGAATCCCACAATAGTTCTTACCCCTGTTTTCAATCATTCTTTATTTATGGTTTGTGGATTCCATGTTCATGAAAAAATTTCAGCTCTTCCCGTGGAGGAGTAAAAGAAAAGCTAGCTTATATTCACACGGAAGGCTCTTTGTATCCTATTATAATTTTCCCGTATCTTTCTTGACCTCGACAAAGCTGCTTGTGTTTCATAATCGTCTTATGTCCATGCAAGTGCATCTGCATTTTCTTAACTTAGTACACCTGCAGTCGCCCTCGCCGAATTATAAGAATAGCCTATAGATATAACATGGATCCTTCTGGTGTCCTAGATAATGTAAGCATAACAATAGCCGTCAGATATAACATGGATCCTTCTGGTGTCCTAGATAATATAAGCAATGCTTTCTAGACTGATGGCAATTGATACGGAAGGCTATTTTATCGTATTATAATCCCCATGCACTCGAGTCCCCATTTACGTTCACTGTCACTAGGTTTTTGTTTTTTCTTTCTTTCTCCTGTGGGACGGGAGTGACCAGAGTTTTTCCATACCTGGTGTATATACCAGAAAATGCATTCAATTATTTTCCTTAAGTTCCATTGTTTTGCTTCCCTTTGGTCACCTGGAGATGTAGTTATATTCGAGTTTAACACAAGGCAGAGCAGATGTGGATAATTGCAGAGGAAAACGAATCGAAGGGAAAAAAGAGAAACGATCTCTCTCTCTCTCTCATGTCGATAATGACAGAAAATGAAAAAGAAGTCGCAGAGAATGAAGACGGAGTATGGTGGACTAAGATTGTATTCTATTCAATGGTTTACATGTACAAGAGGATATATAAATACATGATACAAGGAACTACGAAAAGGAAACAAATAATTTCGTTCCTATTTTGTGGACTACATATCCAATCTTATGGATTGATTGAATCAATCAATCGGTCAATCCAAGATTTGTGCAATCAATCTAGAAGATCAAATCCTATCTTCAACACTCCCCCTCAAGCTGGCGGCTTGTATATGTCGAAGATGCCAAGCTTGCTTAGAAGATATGTGTGTTGCCTTTGACACAATGGTTTGGTAAATATATTCGCAGGTTGTTCAATAGTTTTGATTCCTCTTGTTGTAACTATTCCTTCTTGGATTTTATCTCGAGTGAAATGACAATTGACTTCTATATGCTTTGTCCTTTCATGAAAAATTGCATTTGCCACAAGTTTAAGTGTAGCATCATTGTCACAGAACAAGATGGTTGGCCCATCAACCTGTGTACCAAGATCCGAAAGTAAACCTCGTATCCAGACTATTTCACAAATAATCTTTGCCATAGCTCGATATTCAGACTTGACTGACAATAAAGAAACGGTTAACTGTTTCTTTGTCTTCCATGAGGTCAAGGATTTCCCTAATTTGATACAGAAACCAGCGATGGATCTTCGGGTCATTGGACAAGTGGCATAGTCCGTATCACAATAAGCTGTCATTTTCATGTCACAATCTCGAGATAAAAGAATGCCAAGTCCTGGACATCCCTTAAAATATTTCACAACTTTCATTGTTGCATTCATATGGGACTGCTTCGGACTGTGCATAAATTGACTGAGCAACTGTATTGCATAGCCTATATCAGGCCTAGTCATGGTGAGATAAATCAATTTTTCGACAAGTCTTTGATAGCCTGAAGGATCTTCAAGAAGTGGGTCTTCATTGGATGATGATGAACTCGCATCATATTCATGTGTCGTCAGTTTGGCATTTTGTTCAATTGGAATAACGGTTTGTTTACATCCTGACAGTCTTGATTCTGATATGATCTCCAAAATGAATTTTCGTTGGCTAAGAGAAATTCCCGTATCCGACTGAGCAATCTCAATGCCAAGAAAATATTTGGGAAGTCCCAAATCCTTAATATGAAAAGTGGAGTGCAGATATTCCTTAAATTTGATCACTGCAGACTCATCATTTCCCATAATAAGTATATCATCAACATATATCAACAAATAGATTGATGATGTACCTTTAGTCCATGTAAATAAAGTATAGTCATATTTGGAATGCTGGAAACATGCGTTTGTCAGTGCCGTAGTAAACTTGGCATACCATTGCCGAGAAGCCTACTTAAGCCCATATAGGGATTTGCGGAGACGACATACTCGAGACTTCCCCTGTCTCCGTAAACCTTGTGAAATATCCATATAGATTTCTTCGTCCAGATCGCCATGAAGAAAAGCATTATGGACGTCCATCTGATGTAGTGACCAATTGCGAACAACAGCAATAGATAAAAAAGAACGAACAGTTACTTCCTTGGCGACTGGAGAGAAGGTCTCATGGTAATCAAAACCTTCTCGTTGTGTGAAGCCTTTAGCCTCTAATCGAGTCTTGAAACGCTCAACAACACCATAAGCCCTATACTTGATTTTGTAAACCCACTTTCACCCTATTGCTTTTTTATGTGAAGGGAGTGGTACAATATCCCAAGTATAATTCTCTATGAGGGCATTTAATTCGGCCTCCATAGCTTTTTGCCATCGTGGATCATGGGCTACTTCTTTATAAGAAGAAGGTTCCCTTTCCTCAGATATATGACTAATGCAACACATATGCTCTGGTGATAGTCGACTAAATGAGACATATGAAGAGACTGGATAATGTGTACCTGGAGAATCCAGAGTAGGGCATATATAATCTTTGGTCCACGTGGGAGGCCGAGTATGACGATCAGAGCGTCGAGGTAGTTCAGTAGGCGTTTGTTCATGAACCGATGAAGGAGATTTGTCAATAATCGATGGTGGGGATGCCACTGATGAAGTCGAACAAGAGTTCTCCTTAGATGGCGATACTGAATGTTCAATCACGTAGCCCGATGGTGATGAATGGCTAGAATTGTTGATGGTTGGTGGATGAGACGTTGAATCCGACGCAACCAAATATGTGGTGGACTCAAAAAAAGATCCTCCTCAGATAGAAATTGGCGACTATCTGTTGTTGATGCAGATTGCTGAGAGGAAGAAGTCATCTCTTGAAATGGAAATACATCTTCATGGAAAACAACATCTCGACTTACAAAAACCGGCCTGTAGATATCTCCATAACTCAGTAACCTTTCTGTAGAGAAGGATATCCCATAAAAATGCACCGAATGGCACGGGGACCCATCTTGTCCCGAGGGCCCACAGTTGTTACATAGCATAAACAACCAAAGACTCTTAAGTGATCAATTTCTGGTCTTTTCCCAAAAAGCATCTCAAAAGAAGTTCGCCGGTCAAGAATTCGAGTTGGCATGCGATTGATTAAATAGGCTGCCGTGACCACACAATCTCCCCAAAAGGCTTCAGGAATAGACGCTTGATATTTAAGAGCTCTAGCTACTTCTAAGAGATGATGGTGTTTCTGCTCAACAATCCCATTCTGTTGAGGAGTGTAAGGGCAAGAAATTTCATGGAGGATTCCACGAGAAGAGAAAAGTGAATTACATTCAGTACTGAAAAACTCGCGTCCATTATCTGTACGAATGCGTTGTATAGATTTGTCAAATTGATTCTTTATCAGGGAGAAAAAATTTGACAAGTGAGAAAAGGTTTGACTCTTGGATCGCATGAGAAAGACCCATGTGGCGCGGGAATAATCATCTACAATGGTGAGAAAGAACCGAGCTTCGTTGCGATGTGGGGTATGATAGGGTCCCAAAATATTGACGTGAATTAATGAGAAAGCACTATTAGCTCGGGATGTACTGATAGGAAACGATGTTCGCGATTGTTTTGCCAAAGGGAAAATAAGACACTTGGGATGAGGAAAGCGAGCACTATGACCCAGACGTTGATGGAAAAGAACATTTTTATTACTAGCAGTGACATTACATGAAACACCTTTATTCAAAAGATTGGTAGATAAATCAAAATCCTTCGGGAAATTGGTTCAAAAATATAGTCCTTGTGCGATACTTCCCAAGCCCATCAGTTTGCCAATCGAAAGGTCCTGAAATAAGCAACTTTCAGAATTGAAGATAGCATGACAAGAGTTGTCCTGACATACCTTTGAAACAGAAATTAGATTGAACTCGAACTCAGGAATGTAGGGGACATTTTTAAGTATAATAGTGGACTAAGACAAATTGTGCCAATTCTAGTAACGTAGGTGACATTCCCATTCGGAAGACGCATAGATACGGAAGAATGTGGTTTTTTGTGAACATGGGAGAAAAACTGTTCATTGCATATAATGTGGTCACTAGCACCTGAATCAATTATACATGCATCAACCGAAATTGAATTTGTCTAACAAAAAGAAGTACCTGTGAAGCTCCCTGCTTTGTCAGTAGTGCCCACCTGATTTAGAGCCTTCGTGATATTTTGGTACTGATCATGACTAATTGTCTGATTTGCCCTTTCAGTCTTTTGTGCCCAAACTTGATAAGCAGATAATTCTCTCTCCTTTTTTTGTTTATCATGCGGTTTTTCATGTAATTTCCAACATGTGTCGAGAGTGTGATGCGGACGTTTGCAAAAGTCACAGAATTTACCTTTTGCTTTAAAATTTCGCCCACTCCCTCTCTATGATGATGTGGCAGCATGTGGACCATTGAATGGCTTAAATGCAGGTGCGGACGTGGTTTGATATGGGCCGTGAAATTCAAGCGCTCGGTTGGATGAATAATAGCCATTAGATCGTGGCTTATAATCTGGACCGTCCATTTGAGATCTTAATAAGTCTTCTCCTTCTTCAGATCTCAACCCTAACGCCGCACGAAGGGAGTTTACAGCCACGGTATTCCGCTGAGGTGAGTTCGCAGCGACGGTAGTCCGCTGAGGTGGGTTCATCGGAGCGGCGAGTGTCACGCTTTCACCTATTCGCTAGCAAGTTGATAGATTCGACCGAGCGGCAGGACGGGCTCTATGGCGAGGATCTACGACCAGAAAGGTGAATAGCTTTCGTTTAGAATCAAAAGAAATCGAGTCACCTTTTCTCGTTCCTTTCTGGCTCGGTACTGCTTCAAGGTAGCTTCGGGTCCTTCCAATTGCTCCTCGGTTGCCTCAAGCTCATTCCACAGTGCCGAGAGTCGATTGAAGCAGGCAGTAACAGAGAGGTTGCCTTGCTTCAACTCCGACAAGGCTTAAGTGAGTGAAAAAAAAATTGCTCGATCTAGCTTCCCGTACATCTCACGGGTGTTTTCCTACATCACCTTCGAATCCTCTGTTGGAGGCAATCCATCCGCGACTTCGGAAGCCACACAATTTCCTATCCATGTGCGAACGAGTTGGTTGCATTTGCGCCAATGTCGTTGTATCCGGTCGTCGGTCGGAAAAGGGACGGTTCCGTCAAGGAAACCGTCCTTGTCCTTTGTCACGAGTGCTCGTCGGAGATCCTTGGACCAAGTTGATTAGTTGTCTGATCCTGTGAGTTGTTGGCTAATAAGTCGTAACTCTAGCCCGTCAGCTAGTGATGTGTAGATTGGATCGCCGGGCTCCGGCCTGCCTCCAATCACGGGAACAGCATACGGCAGATAGCCGGGTTGGGGAAATGGATAGGGATTCGTCCCTAGACCCACTGACACGGATTCGTGTCTTTGACCCGGAAGTGACCAACTTGGTCCACCGTAAACAAAAGGACCTTGACCACCATTATTTGTCCCACCTCCGCCTCCAGCAGCTGATTCTTCTCCAGACGTAACTTGCTGAGCCGAAGGTTGGCTTGGACCGCTTGTCCATTGGCCTTGTACAGGGACCCAGTGGACTGGTGGCCACTGAGCTAGGATAGACGGTATTTGAGTAACAGTCGGTTCCTCTTTACTTGGATCGATTTGATCCAAAGTTTGATTTAGAGGTGAGGTGCGATCTTCCTCGTGACTAGCTCCAGAATTTGAATCTTGATTTTTCGGCATGGTATCATGGATAAAAACCGATTCCTAATCGGAGCGCTAACTTGTTTTGCAAGTTACTGTGTTTTTTTGCAATAACAAGATTAGAAAACTAACGGAAGGCAATCAAAGAAATTTTGCGGAAGCTAGGCAAAAACCGAATGCTCTAATACCATGACAGAAAATGAAAAAGAAGGCTCTAATACCATAACAGAAAATGAAAAAGAAGTTGCGGAGAATGAAGACGTAGTATGGTGGACTAAGATTGTATTCTATTCAATGGTTTAAATAATTTTGTTCCTATTTTGCGGACTACTGATCCAATCTTATGGATTGATTGAATCAATCAATTAGTCAATTCAAGATTTGTGCAATTAATCTAGAAAATCAAATCCTATCTTCAACAGATAAGTATCAAAATTGGATCGCTAAAATGCTTGTTTTGCAGAAATCTGTCCGGTTAATCATAGTTCTAGAGTTGTAATGATTGAAGTCGGGCATTGATCTCCTTAATAATTAGTGGAAGAGAGATGTCGGTTCATTTTTCTTGTTTGACAGGAATCCGAGATGTCGGTAAAATTAGAATTTTACTTGCTGGACATTAGAGTTAATTTATACACGAGCAAAAAAAAAAAAAAAAAGGTGTGTGCATATGTGGGTTCAAAAAATGATGAAGAAAACCAAATGTGATTTGGATTTATTCGGCAAAGAAATTTAAACTGATGCACTAAATGAAATGTTTAAATAAACTTGAGGTTTAGGACAGATTTGCAGAATTATGTGAACGTTACGTTGATCCTTTCGAACTACCAATTGGTTCATTTTTATTTATAACATGCATATGGACTGTCAAAACTTTTGGGTAAAAATTAGAAGTCGAAAGTAAAGATTTGTTTTGTAGTATAGAGAGAGGTAAGAGAGATAGAGACATAGGAAGATAATGTGTGTGTGTGGAAATGTAGATAGAGAATCACAACTGTAAACAAGGCGTGGAAGTCTAATTGTATCTTTATTATGGAATTAGGAAAAATGCGTGTGTTCGGAAAAATTGACATTTAATTTGTTTTGCAAATCGCATCCTTATGAAGTACTTGAATCATTAGTTAGCGAAAAAAGACATTATATGAAGATTTGGACAAGTTTTACAATTTTTAATGATTTTTGTTTTTTTCTTCTTTCCTTTTTATTTTATATTTGTTTCTTATTTCCCTCGCCCGATTTGGGCTAGGAACACCCTCGCCCAGTGTCGACGACCCTCGCTGGCCATAGTCAAAACCAAAAAAGAAAGAAAAAAAAAAGAAAAAGAAAAGGAAATGACAAAAAGAAAACATTCGAAAAATTATTGAAAACTCGTAAAAATTGTTCAAGTCAGTGCCGTGCCACGTAGGACGATCGGTGTCCACGCCAGCGATTTTCAGTCAAAATTTCTTGGAATGGCTATATTGACAAATGATTTAGGACTAAATTGGCTAACTCTAAAGGTTTTGGACAGAATTGATATTCGTACCATAAGGGTATGATTTTTTTGGCAGTTAAGCTAACCGAAAAAAGAAAAAGCACTTTTCGAGACATTTGAAAGTTGAAGAAGTACACTATTTAAGGAGGCTAACTCCTAAGATTCGAATCGTCGCCGGCATCGGCCTCAACCCAACCATCTTCGCATTGGATCCAAGCATTTTGAGAAGTCTGATGTTGAGGACGAAGAAAGAATCGATGATGTGAAGAAGAGGGTTATTTTAAGCCCTAATTTGAGTCAAGCATTTTGAGAAGTCTGACGTTAAAGAGGAAGAAGATCTATTGATGTGAAGAAGATGGTTATTTGAAGCCCTAATTTGTTTAAAGTACATGCTGACTCATTATTTTAGTAATCCAACTCAGCTCCACTCATCAATTAACGATTTGAACAAATGGAATGACTAGATTGAACATTTACCAATAGTACATGGATCAGATTGAATAAATTGAAAGTTTAGAGACAAAATTAAACATTAAATCGAAGTTCATGGGCTATTTTGTGTCATTTTGCCTCATCATTTCTATTTTAAAAAATAAAAAGGAGGAAAAAAAAAAGCCGCTCCCACCAATATAAATACGAGACCCATTTCCAAAACCCCCAAAAAATTTCTTCGGAACGAAGACGATCTATCCTCTAAACATATATGTGGCATATAACAGAACCTGCGTACCTTCGTGCACAATAAATGCTTATTTACATGCCCTCACATGATTGACTCAACCAGCCCCGGAGGATTATTTGTCAGCATTAGAAAAAAAGGTATGTTGCCCTAATTAATTGGTTAGCAGCCTGCAACAGAGAGATTAATGAATGAAAATGGGAGAAAAATCAGATACGTTAGCAGGAGTTACCACAATGATCTAATGAAAACAACATTTAGTCCATCCTCTGAGCTCCGACCCATGGAAGAAACCGTATCCTCTGAGGTCTGATCGCGAATCCTCACCGACTTGGAAGAGCTCTTCTAGTCCGACGGTCTCATCCCTGTGCCACTTCGTCGACACGCACGATTGGGAGTTCATCCACCGGTCCTTCATGGATTTCGGCGCGCAATGCCACGCGATGCGCCTCAGTTCGACCATGGAATCAGGTGGAACCCCTTGCTAATGTCTCCAAGCGACGCCCATGTCTCGCTGCTTGCTCGCGACCCAAGCCTATTCACTCCAACGGCGTTCGCCTCTCTTCTGCACTCCCCTCGGAAGTCCATCGAGTCTGTGCAGGCGATTCCCGAAGAAGATTCTGGAAGTGGCGTGAGAGCTTCGGCTAAACCGAAGAGGAGACGAGCTGAGGGATGGCAGGAGAGTAGCGAGGGGTGGCCGGGGATCTAGGGATTTTCCGCATTGGTGATGATGATGGTGAGGAGACGCTTTTCTTCGCTGTGTTGGAGAAGCTGGTGTGTTGGAGAAGCTGGTTTCAGTGACGGAACCTCAGGTTCGCCCTCAGGACAGCCCCGAATATCTTCGTTGCACTCTCCTCGGTGAACGGCGGAAACCCCGCCAGCATCATGTACAGCACCACCCCGCGCTCCACACGTCCACCTCATCCATGTACTCCCTCCGCACCACCACCTCCGGCACCACATAGTATGGCATGCCCACCACCCCCTCAGCTCCGCCGCCGGCGGAGTCACCTCCGTGGAGCCGAAGTCCGCGAGCCTTAGCTGCCCCTGGGAATTGAAGAGTATGTTGTCGGCCTTGATGTCCTGGTGGACGACGCCGTGGCGATGGGCAGTGGGCAACGACGCGTATCACGCTGGGGAGGGGAGGAAAGAGGAAAGAGAAAAAAGTAAAAAGGAAAGATCACAAAAAAATAATAGAAAAAAAAAAGAAAAAAGAAAATAAAGGATAAAAATGCCACTCGCCCATGCCCTTATTTGAAACAATTTGAGCACGTCGGATCCTTATTTAAAATAATGTCTATTTCATGCCTTTATTTGAGAAAACAAAGGCACTTCGGGCCTTTATTTGAAATTTTTCCTAAAGCTCGTGATTTGAATTATTAGAAATGTGATCCAATCTTTAAATATATGTTGGGATCGCGAATTTCCGGAATTTGAGTTGAACGGTTGCCATGGTGGAAAGTTATGATATTTCCTTTCCGTCAAATATCCAATCACTATGATTTTGGCGGTATTGGAAAGCTTATCAGTTGATATTTGAAATGGGATTAATCATCTAAAAACCACCTTGTACAGTGGAAAAAGGAATAATTACTTTTGTATAAGGAAAAATAGAATAGATTTGTCGTGTGTGGTATAAGTCTTCACTTTTTTTCATGTTATGCCGACTAATTAATTTACTTTATGTATTGTACAAAAGTAATAATTCTTTTCATTTTACATTTTAGTCTTGCGCATTTCAAAAATCTGCTAACGAATATTTTCTAGACTCCCTCCATCGTTCGAGTGATCATCGCCCAAATAAGCGGCCGAAGCCTCTACGGCATCGTTCTCGCGGATGAAATTGGCTTGCGTAAAACTATTGATGATAATACGGTGCATTTGGCAACAATTCTGAACAGGATTGATTTTTTCTAATTCTATTCCCTAGACGAGTTTTAGAGAATCAGAACGCATTTGATAACTACACAAAATTTCTGTTCCCGGAACAGAAATGCGTTTGGTAACTACACAAAATTTCTATTTCTAGGAATAATTTCTCTTCCTAATTTTTGTTTCATTTAAATCAAATAATTACGTTTTGTCACTATAAAGTCAACCTATATAGCATCACTAATAATATGAATACAGATCATGCATAATCCATAATTATTCTATTAATTTCGTGGAGCATAAAGACATATGCAGGCTCTTTGAGAAAGAACATTAGCTCAATAGGCAATTTACACTTAAATTAACTTATGAAAGAAGTTTGAAATAACCCTACCCTGCTCCATGATGGTGCTGATAGAGATGGATTGAACATAAGTTCAATGGTCCACGAAATTTGTACTTAAATTGCTTATTACGATAAACATAAACATTGCAAAGTATTTAAAAACAAGATTACAAAAGCCAGAAACACAAAGTCTTGGAATTGAACCTCGCTTCAAAATCACTTCTAGTCATGTTAATCAACGAACTTACAGTTTTATCTCAAGGAATATGTAGTAAATACGTGTAAAAGCTACAGGATGTTGGAATTTGCATTTGCGATGGCTTGATGATGATAACAACGGAAATATCCGACCTTCAGTCTTGAAACTTAAGCTGAAGCACCTCTTCTTATTTGGCTAAGGTGATTTATGTTTGTTGTTTTGATTTCTCGTAGCACCTATGTGAAATCACTGGGTTTTCTCTTCAAAGAGCTGAAAAATTAACCAAAGCATATAGTCAGTCTAATTTCTTGGTGGCGTAGAAGGTCCAATTGTAGCCACCAAGAAATTAGATTCACCGCTGCCATTTCTGTTGTTTTGATTAATTTTTCAGCTCTTTCAACAGAAAAATCAGTGATTAATTTTTCAGCTCTTTCAACAGAAAAATCAGTGATTTTACGCAGGTGCTACAAGAAATCAAAACAACAAACATAAATCACATCATCATCAAGAAGCCATCGAAAGTGCAAATTCCGCCGATTTTCAGAGCTAATAGTAGAGCCTTCAGATTTAGTTTCTCTACGCACAACCTGATACATCGACATCGATATTTATAGGCATCTTCCACCGATTTTAGAGCAATTGCTTGGTGGTTTACATCTCTACATTTGTACATTTCTCAGCCATCGGATTCCTTCTATATAATTTTTTTTGGTCGAAAAAGATTCCTTCTATTGAAAGGCCATGAAATACGCGTGGAATGGTTCATGCACATTCGGTGCACAACCAAAAACCGTTCATGTAGTGCAATAACTTGATAATCTTTCGGATCCAAACCATGATTCTTCTTCATAAGTTATATAATGTTTTGTCATCTTTCTTTCGGGACTCTTATCAGAAAAAAGAGAAAACAAATACGCGCGTAGTTTATAATCTCACGTATATCGATTCCATTTGTTAATAGGTATGCAGATATTACCTTGAATATACTCTTATGTAGCATCAAATGCTTTTGGTGGTCTGCAGAATTAGACAGATATTATCACACATCTATTAACAGAAAGGGAATCTATTCATAAAAACCGCCCTTGTTGTTTCAATGTCATGACCCCTTATTTTTCTCTACTTTTGAAAATACTACTTATCATTTTCTTATTAAATCTCATTACTAAAAATATCAAATTGCCCCTCTTTAAAAATTCAAATTCTCCAAGTCACTACAAACCGTCATCTATTTCATCACCCACCACTGACTGCCGCCGCCGCCGCCGCCATCGCGAGGGTGGGCGCATAGTGGCTAAACGCTTTGGCGGCACCCAACGGCGGTAAGTGAGGTTAGGGTTTGTTGTTTTTGTCTTGGTTGGGGCGCGGCTGGAAATAGGACAAGGGCAAGGGCATTTTCGGAAAGGAAAGTTGCTTTTGTATATAAAGATAAAATCAGTTTCTTTTTATTTGTGAAAAAGAAATAGGAACGGGGAAACGTGACCATGAGAGTGAGTGAAAGGAATATATTCCCATAAAATCGGTCTAGAAAATAATAAAACTACTCATGACAAATAAATCAAAAGTAAAAGTTTTCAATTAGCACTATAAATTTAAATTCCCTTTCCTTCTGCCGAATTGCGCGTTGCTCAAAAGATTTAAGAATGATGGGCTGGTGATTTCTAGACTTCCCATTCCATATTGTTATTAATCTTGTTACAGGCCATAAAAAAAAAAAAAAACTCAGCTAATTGACATCTCACTTGTCACATATGAGAAAATAGCTCAAATGGATTAGATTAATATGCAAACGAGAAAAGGCCATATAACAAAAACATTCATTGCCAAGAAGCCAGTGTAAAATCTCAATTCGTCCACATCAGCGTCGGCCATCTTACGTGGCATTGCCGGCGTCCATGTCAGCAATTTTCGGTCAAAATTGGCCGGATGGACTGAATTGGTACCAATGCATAGAAGTTTAGGACTAAATTAATCTAATTGAAAGGTTTATGACCGAGCAATAGGTTTAACACTTTTTTGAAACTTTTCCCACCATGTCGTCACACTCCGAGCAATGTTTACTAAAAGTGAAAATCGAACGATCTAAGGGCCAAAATGTCGAACGCAATTAAATAGTTTCGGGTCGAATATAACAAACACGTAACATGCGACATCACATTTAGCACTGACGCAAAGTTTGTCATCGTTGGTGAATTCATTACACCATTTTTCTTAGGGATGAAATTCGAAAACGGGGAAAAGAAAGGGGCCTCCTGAGCAAACAACGAAAATTGCATGAAGTGGCGCAATTTCATTCGACGACGTCGTCAGCAGCAAGGCAACCACCGCGACGGTGCGCAAATTTTCCTCGATTCAGGTAATTTCTATGCCCTCTTTCGTTGATTCTCCCAATGGATGGTTGAACCGCTCAACTTGTCTTCTGTACAACTCAGTATCGTCGTTTTCGCTTCTGATCAGTAGTTTTGGTTCCCCTTGGATCAGATCGTGATCATGAGTTTTCGATTTGATTAGGGATTCGGGGTTCATTTTGAGATAGTAGATGCAGAATTTGACTCGCCCTATTGGAGGTCCGCTACTTCATTTGGGTGATTTTGTCTGGGCGGAATTGAAATTCGTACGCTGGGATTTTGAGGATGGATAGTAACAAAGACGAAGCGTTGAGGTGTGTAGGATTTGCCGAGGAGGCGATCGCCGAGGGCAACAAAGAGCGTGCCCTTAGGTTTATCAAAATCGCACGGCGCCTAAACCGTAATTTGCCCGTTGCTGAGCTCTTGGACCAATGCGACAAGCTCAATTTTGGTTCAGAGGGGACTTCTACTGAATGTGATGAGAGTAATAAGGAGCCTGGTTCTGGTAAATATGATGAAGCTTCAAATGCTGGGAAAAAGAAGTTTAGTGAAGAACATGTTCAACTAATTGGGCAGATTAAGAGAACGAGGGATTATTATGCACTTTTGGGACTAGAGAAAGCTTGTTCCTTGGAGGAGATTAAGAAGGCGTATAGGAAATTGTCACTGAAAGTGCATCCCGATAAGAACAAGGCGCCGGGTGCAGAGGAGGCATTCAAGAAAGTGTCCAAAGCATTTAAGTGCTTGAGTGATGATGGTTCGAGGAGACAGTATGATCACACTGGTTTTGTCAAGGAATTCGAGTATAATCAGCAGCATAATGCAAGGCAGAGGAGGAGAAGAGCTGGAAATGACTTGTTTGATGATGATTTTGACCCGGAGGAGATATTCAGAGCCTTCTTCCGTCAAGGGGAGCCTTTTAGGACATCTCATGTTTATAGGACGGGAGGGGCGGGTGGTTACCGGAGAGAGGACTCCGATGTAGGAGGATTTAGCCTAATGGTTCTTTTGCAAATGTTACCATTCCTGATCATCCTTCTGCTGGCATATCTGCCCTTTACGGAGCCTGAGTACTCGCTGTTCAAGAATTACACTTATGAGGTCTCCAAGGCAACTGAAAAACATGGAGTGGAATTTTTTGTGAAATCATCTGCATTTGATAATAGTTATCCACCGGGAAGTCCTGCTCGAGCTAACATGGAGGACAACGTGATCAAGGATTATAAAAATATGCTTTGGCGTTACTGTCATATAGAAATGCAAAGACGTCAGTGGAATAAGAATCTGCCAACTCCTAATTGCAATAAGCTGCATAACTTTGGCATAGCATGAAGGTAAGATAATGTGCTGTCTTCAACTCTGCAATATATCTACGCATGATTGTCTAGTGCCTCTTTAATGCCCCACTTATTTGTTGGAATTGAGTTAACTATATTCATTTTCACACCTTCACATTCCCATGCATGATGTGCTCCAACATTGGCTCTTATTGCTAAGTATTTCAATGCTGGTTTTGTTATGTCATCATCTCTTTTGCAGGACTCATCGCTAAAAAACTGGTTTGTAAATTCCACACATCAGGATTTAGATTTTCAGCAAATTCTTTTATTGCTATTGTAGGAAGTCAAGCCAGCATGCACAACAGAAGAGCCCTTTTGAATGGTACAAGTGATGTCAATGTCCCATGCTATAGCCAATAAGAGCTATGCAACAACTATGTTTCTCAATGAATTTGGAAATTAAGTGTATTTACTGGCTTTTGGTTTGCTTCCAGATGCATATAGAGGTCATGAATAATGAACATGGAGGTTGTAATAGAGTTGGAAAACATACGGTTAGAAGTCCTGAAAACTAAACTAAGTGTTAATTGATTTTCTGTGCTGGTTTTTCTTGCTTTTAGCCTGCGTGGCTTGTCTGGTGGCGGTTGTGTGTGATTGATTGAAGAATTATGAACTGTGCATGTGAGCACGTTCAGCTTTGAGAACTATAAAAGATTTACTGATGGTTTGTTCGCTTCCTCTGTATCTTTGATAATGATTGTGGCAAGTTATAGATGCAATTTTTTAATGGAGTATGAAGGCTTGACAGTCCAGAAGACTAATGATTATGGATTTCCTGTGTTGATTTGTGTTTCGTCTTTAGTCTGCATGCTTTTCTGGTGGTAATTGTGTGACTCTTTGTTTGTGGTGGCGAGTTTAGTTTCCTTCATGTTATCTCATGATATTGCCATTGGTTGTTAGCTGTATGGCCGATCTTGTACTTGTGTGTTCTAGTATTGCATTGTATCATTCATATCTTGTGTAGCATATTGATGGTATATTTGGTTTTCAATGGAGTCATGTTATTTCTCTAACTTGTCGATCTTACCGAGCTAAGTTCATGGACAGAGTAAGAGATTAAATGGGACGAAATGACCATGAACCTGGACTGGATTATTGCAGCTGCTTAAAGTAAACTCCAAGTTTCAAGAATCCTCACCCATCACGTTGCCTAACCCAATAGACCTTGTCTATGCATCCATCCGGTGAAGTTGCAACAGGAGAAGGGTTCGAAGGTTCTTGATACTTAATTGTGTTATACTCCTATGGAACTTGATATTGCTTCTTGTGGCTCGCAAAAATGTTGATCCATTGGGAATAGTTGCCAAAGTTATCGATATTTTAAGTGCTGATATTATGGTATATGTGTGATGTAGAAGTGTCGCCCGTTAATGAAATGTCTTTCATGAGTGAAGCGTGAACAAGATAACCGTATTTCCTGTAATGTGTGGTTGTCTATCATGTCATCGTCCTGCAGTTTGACCTTGAAGCAGGACAGTTGCAGCTAGGCCGTTTATAAGTGAGGTGGGTTTGTAATTTGCATCTTTCTGGGCTTCTTGTTATTGGACGGTGATTCTTTGGCTTCTGACTGGGCACAGAGAATCCCTAGGAAATACTCACGATTTCACGAAGGAAATAGAAGATGTGGGGCATGATGCCTTTTCTTTGGGTGAGTGGTTACGTAAGGCCAAGAATTTGTTGTTGGAAGCAAACTGCGACACTTTAAAGTCATAAACAAAATAGGTGAGACTTCTGATGTTATCCATAAGTAAGATTCACTCCCACATGTTCATTATCTCGTGTGAAAACTTAAAGTACTCCTTTTGGATATTTTTTTTGTTTCCCCTCGTGGATTGGACTGGATCGTTACTGATGTATTAACGCTAGACTCTTTCCAGCGGCTGTAGGGTTTCGTGGACAGAATAGGTTCATACTAGAGAGTTATCGGATAAGGTATGACTCCTACCTAGCTTCTATAATGGCGAGACGGATAGGATAAGGTGCGACTCCATATCGCTCAGCCATACGGGCCAACACTGACGAGGACTATCGCTTTTATGAGTCAGGATGTTTGGAACCGTCCCAAAGTCTTTAGTGGATGGGAGGAGCCTTATTAAATGGTTTATAAGTAAGATCCGCTCTAAATGTCACCACTTTGTTGTGAGCACTCGAGTATAACATTTAAGGGCTTGATGCACATGGAACAAGACGGATCGGTAAAAATGGTATCACGTTACGACGACGACCTCTAATTGATCTCTAGTGCGTAGACGAATTATGCCCCTAGTTTGACGTGGGTGGGCATATCACAGGGGCAAAAGGGCTTAGATATGGAGCGGATTGATCTCTAGTACTTAGACGAATTATGCCCCTAGTTTGACGTGGGTGGGCATATCAAAGGGGCAAAAGGGCTTAGATATGGAGCGGATTTTTAACCTGTGTGGTCGAGAAGCGCACGATCCTTGACCAGGCCAATGCTTGCATAGTGCACCGGAACTCGGGCACAAACTGAGATAACGCCATCAAAGCACGTTCCCATGAGCCTAAGCACTAGGTCACGTACAACACATTGAGGCCCCATGAAACGGATCAGGAATGCACACGAGGTGTTCGACAGAATGCACAAGTAATTGTAATGCATAAGAATATTATCTCCTATGGAGTACAACGAGTACAATGTTTTCTCCTTCGTGGCAATTATTCACACACGCACACACTTATGCGAGATTGATACATTCATACGTGCCCAAAGGCTATGCATTGAGTTTTCCAACTAGTCGACCGCTCAAAACTTGCCGGAGTCGCATAACCTTGTCCGAATCGGGGCACGTGTTCTTGCTCGTGCCAAAAGTCGTCCTCCTGAATATCACACTTCACCTTGGATACTTAGTGTTGACACTAAATAATAATGAGTTACCGAATTGACTTCGGTATCATCATATCTCGAAAATCGGTAAATTGGGAACAGTAAACTACTCTGAGAAATTCGGTAAGTTGTTTGTAACATACCAAATGGCCAGAAATATAAACCCGATATTCGGGAAATAGGAGAATAAGGTCATTGATTCTTAAAATTCGGTAAGATTCTGGACATACCGAAACTGTAAAAGGCCAGAAGTAAGAGGAATACGAAGTTGAAAGGAACTGCAGGATGGCCAAACCAGCCACGTCAGCAAGAAGTTACGAGCAAGAAATCCGGATAGTGGATGCGAGCAGTTCACGGCGGTTACTAGAAGAAATTCAAATTTGAAGCCTCGTTGACAGTTGAAGATCAAGTTTTGGCGGATAAAACATGGGCAAATAGGAAGTTATTGAAAGCGCCAAGATTCAAAGTTTGAAAGCAAGAGATAACCGACAAACGGTTATAAGAAGCTGAAGAATACAAATATTCAAAAGAAAAGAGCAAGAAAGACATATCAACACACATCCAACAACACTCAAGTTTATTCGCACTTTAATTTCCCTGTACCTTCATTTTCAGTAGTTACAGTTTCTGTAACTATAGTTTATTTCCAAGCCTTCTACTGCTTTCGTAGGAGTATTGTAATGTAGCCTGAACCCCTGTTGATCTCAAATCCATATTCGATCCACTGATTTCCTACTCATTTCATATCTCTCTGTGTTGCTTCGCGTTCTTGCTAAAATTTCTCTTCGAAAGTTGAACCACAGAACCCTCTTAATAAAAATCGAAGACTGAATTTCGGTGAAAGATATTCCTTGTTATAAAAACGAGCAAACATCTTTTTGGCACGCCTGGTGGGACCTGTGTGGAGAGATTAGGAGAAATGGTGAGAACCAGATGTTAATCAGACGGAGTAGCAGTTGGTAATGTCAATAATCCAGATGATGGAGCGCGATCTGAGCATTCGACTGCTAATGAGGAAGTACCCCATCACAATGCTGATATTCCTCGGCAATTGAACGAAGAACAAATCCACGCATTGGCACCTGACAACACTTTGGTAGCCATGATGAGGAGAATGTTTGAGGAGCAGCAGAATGAGCTCACCAACCATATGGTGCGTCATGTCACGGATGTGATAAAGCCTATGATGATTAATGCCATAAATGAGGTAATATCGCGTCCTAGTTCATCCTCTCAAGGTCCTCCCTTTTATGCAAATCCCCATGGTACAATACCATTTCCACCAGCATCGGGACATCCCAATGTTAGGTATAATGGTAATGGAGGATCGAATCTGCAACCTCCAGTAAGAATTATACCAAGGCCGGCGAATCTTACGACGGCGAACCTAGTGAATGGTGTGAGTGGTTACAATTTCCCTCAAACTGGTCCCACTGATGTTAACGTGATCAATCCCATGGTCCCGAATCTACCACCAGTATGGAATATACCCCCACTAGTGAATGTGCCTAATATTGATCCTATAAGGCCGCCTGCAGCTCAATCATACCCACATGTGGTGGAAAATCCTCTATACAGGCCGCCACCCATTAACTTCAATATGGATCAACAAGGCATGAACAACTTCAGCAGGTTGACCCTAGGGGTCAGGATCATTGGTTGGGCTAGCAGAATTTAAGGCCATGGAACCCAGATAGAGTTGCAGAGTTGGTAATGCAACAATTAGGAGCACAGAGAGGCACACCAAGACCTGTATACAGGAAGCCACATCCTGATTGGGTTGATAACATCCCATATCCAAGGGGTTTTAAAGTGCCAGATTTTGCTGTATTTACAGGAGAGGAAAATCAGTCAACTGTGGAGCATGTAGGTCGTTTTTTAGCACAATGTGGAGAGGCTGGAACAAATGAATATTTAAGGCTAAGGCTATTCCCATTGTCGTTGTCAAAGACAGCATTTACTTGGTATACAAATTTGCCAGCAAATTCTATTCAGACATGGGTTGAGATGGAGAGACAGTTTCATTCTCAGTTTTACCGAACGGTACCAGAGGTAACAGTAGCCAACTTGGCCAGAATGTACCAGTATGGCACTGAGACAGAAAAAAAAAATTATTGCTCGTTTCAAGAAGTCCATGAATCGGTGTTTGACTTCTCTCACCGAGAAAGAATTTACCGATTTAGAGTTCAATAGGTTGAAATTCAATCTCAAAGAAAGATTTGAGGGACAAGTTTTTGATGATCTCTTCCAATTAAATGCTCGGGTTTCTAAGTATGAACATCTGCTGAATGATAAAGATAAAAAGCCGACAAAGGATAATCGGCAGACAATAGCATCGGTTGAAAGTACCGAATACGATGACTTGACTGAAGAAGAGAATGAGATAGCGGTAGCAACTATGGTACTTGAAAAACCATATGTGTGCCCAGCTCTGAAACCAGCAAGGGTAAGAGATGTGTCCAAGTTTAAAGCCAAGGAAACGAGTAATTATTCCTTTGATATCTATAAGTTGGATGAGATATTTGACTTATTGCTGAAAGATGGAATGATTAAATTGGCTGAGGGACATGTGATCCCGTCTAAGGAAGAAACTACGGATAAAAGGTATTGCAAATGGCATCATTCCAAGACTCATGATACGGTGAATTGTATTATTTTTAGAAAGACAATCCAGGAAGCAATTCGCCAAGGCAAGATTAAGTTCGCTGAAGACAAAGGCAAAGCTCCAATGGAAGTAGACACAGATCCTTTCCCGAAGATGATCAGTATGGTTAATGTGCATGAGTCTACAAGATATGATAATAGACGACTGTGCACCCGTTGTCATCAAGAACTAAGTCATCAGGATCGGGAAGTTCCCAAGTTCCAGTACATGAGGGGAACAAGGGGAAGATACAGATCGAGATCATTTGTCCGTCGGGAAGGTAGACCATAGATATGGTCTGAAATCGCAGTAACTGAAAATGTTTCGGCACAATAAAAAAGTCACGAAGCTCAATCAAGGCAGCCAGCACGAATGCCTGGGAGGCAGAAGTTATGTTCCGATTCACTAAGACAAGTTCCTCCAACTCAAGAGGTTGAAACACGAGTTCACAAGGAGAAGGAAACCCCACAAAAACCTGAGAAGAAGAAGAGTTTATGGCAGCGATACAAAGAAGGGGATCCCAAAGTAGGATTGCTTGGAGAACTTAGTGGGAAATTTGACTATGTAGTGTACTATAGAGACACAAATGATCGCTTACCCCCGTCATTGCTAGTTGAACCGACCGGTTGGGGAGATGAATTTGATGATCCACTGTCGCGACCTAAAATTAGGCTAACGGATTATCAGGTTAATTAACTAACCTAATTCGGATCCTCCCAAGTCCTACCGAATCGCAACTTAGGTATAATTTCATGCAAAATTAATTCAATTGGAGCCGCCACTAATCTTTGTTTGGTAGGTAGATTAGAACCTAAATAAATTAACGGGAGAATTAATTTATTTCCACGAATCAGAGAAAATGGGTCCGGAGACTTGATTACATTAATTTAGAAAAAATTAATGTCCTTTCGGTACCAAATTTCATGAAAAAATCCCTTTAGATTGATGAAGTGAACTGACTGTTTTTATTTTTTCTTTGAGAAAATGTGAATGCGAACTATACTATATGACATGGCAAAGTATGATCTAAAACTATATGACATGCAAATGATTTTTTTTATTTTTTATTTTTTTGAAAATTAGTAAACAAAAATAAGCAAACAAAAGGATGAACAAAAATAAACAAAAATGCCCATAATGTACCTTTAATTTCCGAATTTTTCCGAAAAATTCACTCATTCCCAAAGATTAGGGCTAGAGTAGAACTTTATTCGCAACGTACTCTTAGATTCGAGTCAGTAAGCGAATTGGGGGGTATGGAATAACATCGTCCCTTTTGACAAAGGGCGGAACAAGAAATTCTATACAAATTGCCGTCCCATTCCACAAGATCGTGGCTAAGGCATGCAATTTTATTTATCGAAGGCACAAGACACAGGGGAGCATACATTATGGACATGTTTGTTTATAAATGTGCAAACTTTATAACAATAAAAAACAAACAAACATGACGAAAATAAATAAATAAATAAAAACAAAGTCTAATTAATCTTGAATTATTGAAAATTCCAAAAGGGATGGCCGAAAATTTGAGATTGGGGATCCACCTTTCCTCATCAAAAATTTGATCCAGTTTTGTCGCGACCTATGAATCGGCTTTTCCAATTTTAGGTTAATGGATTGCCAAATTAATTAATTAGATTAATTAACAAAGCTCGAACCCTCCCAAGTTCTACCAAATCGCAACTTAGGTTCAATTTCATGCAAAGATTTATCTTGGAGTCGCCACTAATCATTTCTTGGTAGGCTGATTAGAAACCTAAGTAAATTAGCGGGAGAACTAAATTACTTCTGCGAACCAGAGATTAAGGGTCCGGGAACTTGATTACATTAATTTTTAATTAATGCCCTTTCGGTACCAACTTTACGAAAAAAGTTTAATTTGGCAATTTTGATGCATTCTCACTTGAAGTCCAAAGGTGCAATTTTTTGGGTTTTCTTTTTTTATGAAAATGTAAGAATTAAACTACATGCACTGTATGCCGTGAAAGTTTAATAAAAATGCAATCTAATCGAAATATTTACAAGATGGATTGCACGTGCAATTATCTACATGATGCTAATTTTGGAATATGCAATTTTTAAGCATGGTGGAATGATATGTCCGAGGAGATTTAATCGGGATTCCAATCAATTAGGTAACAAAGTTTTTGAATATTCTAAAAAAAGGATTAGAATCGTTACCTAATTTGACGGATTCGACTACCGAGTTCGAACCTTGAATTGTCTTGTGGATCGGGACCTTGGACCACGGCTCGAACGACGGGGATGGACTTGCAGCTTCGTGTTGATGAAGGGATTGGCAAGGGGGACTCGGTCGGGAAATCTCTTAACCGAACTCTTTCTTCTTTCACACACAAGTGTTTTCTCACCTCACTTTGATGATTTTTTTTATCTCTCTCTTCAAGCTCTCAAGAACTTCTTCTCCAAAAATTCTTCTCTCAAAGCTCTAAAAAAAAAACTCTCTCAAAAATTCTTTTCTCTCCAAATTCCTCTCCCAAAGTTCTCTCCCCAAAAACTCTCCTCCTCTTCTCGTTTTATAACTCCCTCATTCTATCTACCTTTCTAATTTTTCCACTAACTCCATCTTCTTTTCTCCATCCCTCTTTCTCCATCTTCCTCTCTCAATCTCCCATTCTCCATCTTCCTATCTCAATCTCCCATTCTCCATCTTCCTTTCTCAATCTCCCATTCTCCATCTTCCTTTCTCCATCTCCCATTCTAATTTCTCCACTAACTCCATCTTATGGTTATTTGCAAAGTAGTCCCTCAAGTTTTGAATATTTGCACTTTAGTCCTTGAGGTTTTACGTGTTTGCAATTCAGTCCCTGAGGAAATATTTCTGATTAAGTCCGAACCTTCAGAAGATAAATCCTTTGCCGAAATTCGTGCCTAGTCCAATCGCATATCATTTTAAAACTCGAATCTTCCGCCGTTAGTCTGAATGCGATGCATGAATAAATATGAAAAATTACACGATTATTTTTGGCAAGAACTAAAATTAGTTCTAATTTTTATGCAAACGAATGACTAAAAGTTTAATCAAAATTTAGGTGTCAACAGCTGCCCCTCTTTGAGTGGAGGCTCGTAGAGGTTTCGCTCAAAGACAAGATTGAACCTAAATTTTGACAATGCAATTGATGAATGATCATTTTTTTGGGTGGGGTTTTAATCCCATTTTTTATGCAGATAAAGATGATGTATGAGATGCAAGACTGTAATTAAAAGCATGCCTAGGCTTCTCTCTTCCATGGAATAGAATGGGGAAACCTGCGCATGGATTGCATATGAAATACCTGTTTTACCAGACACTTCGTGATGCTGATGATTCCCCTGACTTCCAAGCTTCTTCCAGATGCAAGGATCTCAAGGTGCTGGGCCCATCTGTTATCAGAAATCTCATTCTGATGCGAGACAGCGCAAGATATGTTGATTATGAAATGTGCTTGAGTTATGGTTCAAGCTGCACCATTTTGTCTCTTGGGACCACCATCGTTTTAATGGGTTGCCATGAGCTGGAAATGTCTCTCGAGACCACCATCGTTTTAGCGGGTCTTCGTGAGTCGGTAAAATTTCTCTTGGGACCACCATCGTTTTAGCGGGTCGCCATGAGCTGGAAATGTAGTGCCAAGATCACAAGAGCATGTCGATTGTGATTTGGGTAAAGGTATCACGAGAGCAGGTCGATCGTGAATTGGGTAAAGATAAAGATCAAGAACACGAGAGCAGGTCGATCGTGAACTGAAAGGATCGAAGTCACAAGAGCATGTCGATCATGACTTTGATAACATATATCGAGACCACGAGAGCAGGTCGGTCATGGGTCGATAAATTCCTCATGATATCAATCATGAGTTGGGTAAATATCCAGATCACAAAAGCAGGTCGATCCTGAACTGGATTTTCTGGGAAAATGGTCAAGGAATGAATGAGCTGACTGTGTCATACCTGTCTTTTCACTTGAAGAAGAGATTGAAATGATCATGTGCATAAAATCAGAGTAAATGCAACATCATATGCCAGTAAAACTTATTTGCTTGCTTGCATTATAAGGCTTCACTAGGGAATTTTATCAATAAGGAAATCTGTTTGATCCTTTTGATAAAACCAATCAACATTGAATAAGGAACCTTCAGTCAGAAAGGACTTTCACTCACTCATCATGAAAAGGCTTTTGAGACCCGACCATTGATGCGGGTATGAGAATCACTCAGAACTACCACTGTTATGCTTGACAAGGGTCTGGGTATTCTCGCAATCAGTATAACCAGGCCAATCTGAGAGGTCTTTGTAGGGACTGTAATTTGGGCTTGGTCAAAGCTTTAGCAAAAGGAACCCGTATGAGTTATTTGGCTTTGAAAAGATATCATTAGCTGCATCGGGTTTACAAATCAGGAATCTTGAAAAATGATAAGAATAAACTCGCTCGCACTTCTTCGAGCAACGTTTATAAACATTCGAAATCCTACGTTAACTCAAGTGCCCCAAATCTGAAGAGTCTTCGGTAAGGGTTATAACGTAGGTGTGGGTAGGCTAGAAATGAATGGCCTATTTTATCAAAGAGGTATCATCAGAGGAAATTGGGAGCTGGTGATCATCCAAACTTCACATTTCCACCACAGATTCTTGCTATAATCATCTTCATTGTTATTCACTGAATTTATTTTCTTCTGATGAGCCTTTTGAGGGATTTCTTTTGAGGAAACAACTCTGCAAATCATTTGTGCTGAGATCTCCTTCTTCCTCCCTCTTCTTCTCCTTTTTTTTGTTTTGTTTTTTTTGTTTTTTTTTTTGATTTGAGAGAGAGAGAGAGAGAGAGAGAGAGCTTTTCTCTTCTCCTTTTTTAGAGATTGAGAGAGAGAATCCCATTCGCTAGATCCTCATGGATTTTTCAAAAGCTGTTTGTCCCAAGCCACATCAGAATACTTTGAGACGGTCTCTTTAATTCACCATGGGAATAATCACCAATCGGGTTGAAATTAATCCACCGCCCAAATTGGGTAAGCAAAGGGTATAGTATGTGGGGATGTAGAAAGAAACGCTCTTCGTCATGTCTAAGGCACTTGAGCTAACACCAGAATTCTCATGCAAGAAATATACTTGAAGATTGATGCAAGTGAAGCAGAGAGAATTCTAACCATTTTTTATCCTTTTTTTTTTTTTGAGAAATTGCCCCAATGTGGGGTTGTTCCTGATAGGGGTTTGAAATGAAGCTCCGCTCAAAGGGGTTAAGCAAGGGATAACCTGTAGTGTGTAGATAGAGGAAATGAATGCCTCCCATCATTTTGGTCATCATACTTTTTGCGAGAAAATCCTTTACCTTGTTAGCACGGAATTTCCAACTTAGCTCACACTGAGGATTAGTATTCAGGATGTGTATGGAAATGGCTCGCCTTTCATCGTTCTGACGTTTCTCATTCAACAGATGGCCTGATCAAAAATTCTTTCTTAACATCATGTACAAAATTTTGCCAAATGTGAGCTCCTTTTAAGCATGCTAAGCATGTTCAAATTCATTTTTGTGGAAACACCTCTCTTCATTTTGAGCTCACTACATGCGTGCTTTGCAATTTCCCTTACCGGCTTCACCGCTTGGTGGCAAATGAGTGAATGAATTTGTAGCCATCAAGGTTTTGGAATCGCCCAAGGTCTTTGGTCTCGTTCGGTCGGGTATTCCCATCCTCTTCTGCAAAAAAGAATGTGCAAGAAGCTTTTTATTATTGATTTACAATATTTACACCATTCACTAACCTCGGGGATCGAACCCGGGTTGTTTCGGACCACTGTCACTCCTTCATGCCACCAAACCGCGGCATAGTTGGCGTTCATGGGGTACCACACTTTTAAGTATTGGCCTGAAAACAAGCATGTCCTTCCATGTCATATCAGATGGCTCCGCTTTGCATTAATCTCGTGGCGGTTGACAACCTCTTGTCGAGAATGGTATGAACTCGCGTTAGAATCAAAATGATTAAGGGCAAATCGGAAACGATACGGGGTTACCCTCTTTAAGCTTGCTCTTGCTTTTCGCTCGCAATTTCCCTTCTTGAGGTTATTCAAAATTTTTCTTTACGGCATTTAGAGGCCTCGTCTGTAAATTGATTTGCTCCAAACAAAGAAACCATGCATTTGAACATAGAAAAGGGAACACTGCCCCCCCTAATTCCAGACTACTAGAAAGCAGGAAAATATCCCACGCAGGGGATTGCATGAAACGAAATTTCACTGATTTGGGCCTACACCCGCTTCTTCTGAAGGTTCTCCGGTGATCGGCTAGCCAGGTACAGATGGGTGGTATTTGAGGACCTAAAATCACCGGCTTTGGATCACAAGTTACAGCTTTGGGGCGTCATCAACGCTGAACTGGTTGACCATGACAGCAAGCTCGTCGCCAAGGCAACTCGACCCGTGTGGATGTATGTTCCTTCCCTCGGGAGGCATTGATACTGACCTTGTAAGATTGATTTCCCCATGCTTTTCTCTAACGAGACTTGATTGTGCCGGGAGTTGATTTGGGGAACAGGACGACGAGTGAGGAGAGAGATGAAGGTAGTTAGAAACCAACAGCTTCCAAACGTACTTCGAGGCAATGGCAGATATCCTATTTATCTCCTCCTTCAAACGAGCATTTTCAATCCTCAGATGCTGCTCATCAAGGGACATTCCATCGGGGGCGGCGGGGTCGCCGCAGTTAGGGCAGGTAGCAGTGCTGGGAGCTTCTCCATTCCCCGCGCGCTCTGCTTGGAGCTTTTCAATTTCAGCCTTCAGAATCACATTATCGCGGCGTTCATGTCGAACCTTCGTTAGGGTTCGCTTATTTTGAAACCAAAATTTGATTTGCAAAGGCTCCAACCCAAGCTTTTGGCTCAGTTCCTGTCTTTGTGTGTCATCTGGGTAAGGGCACTCCTTGAAGACAGCTTCCATCTCTTGAACTTGACGTTGAGCGAAGCGCCTCTTTTTCCGAGGTCGACCATTGATGTTGTCGTCGTCGTTGTCGGGATCTTGAATGCCGTTGCCGGAAGGATCGTGTTCCATGGTTTCGGTGCCAGATTTGGTCCCGAAATCTTCAAAACCTCTCGTCTTTGACACTTCGCTCATGGAGCTCCACTCGTTGATCGTGTCCGGCAAGTGATGGTGGCTCTCAAACATGCTCATGAAATTCGACTCGTTGGTCATGTCCAGCAAGTGATGGTTCTCAAACATGTTGGGTTGAAACATCTTTGACTGATTTTTGTTCCTTCAAGGCTCTCTACTCTCTCATGTATTTTTCTGAGTGGCCTTGTATGCTCGGAAGCTTTCTTTTGAACACGGATGAAAACCAACAAGGGGACGTCTCTCTCAAGATTTCACGTCTTCTGCATGAAAAGCGTACTCTTGCTAAAAATCTGCCGTGTTTCTCGCTCAGTTTGTCTTCTACTTCTTCTCTTTAATGTGGTGGGACCTCCAAATCTTTTCGCGAAGTTTTCAGACTCGTTGGGCTCGAGATTGCAGACCAGCGATGGGTCCACGATCGACGGGCGAAATAGGGAACTTGGACCAATGGATGAAAAGGGAAATTGGACCAACGGACGAAATAGGGAAAAGGCACTGACGAAAAGGACGAACAGAGGATAGCACCGATGAAAAGGACGAATAGGCTTTTGTCGTACAATTCAGACGGTGTAGCACAAGCAGCTAATTCGTAGAAGCCGTAAGCTTGCTGGGTTGGCCTTGAATGCTTCTTCTACGGAATGGCAGACATTGACGTTATTCGGTGCGGGAGCGAATGATGGCTTCTTCCTTTCGAAACGCCTGTATTTTTACCTAGTCCTGATTTCACGAGGATCGTCACTGTAACCTTTCCTCACTTTCCTCTTGCTATAAGAATCAGCACTTGACGCAGAGCAGATTAACATCTTTGCATCTTCAGTTTCAAATCATCTAATCATTCCTCTGCCTTCAATCTTTTCTATTCCTTCTTCAATAACAATGGCCTCTAACCACATCCTCTCAACCGAGGCTTTGGCCAAATGGGAGAGACTTTATCATCTTCTTGGCCGAGGCTACGTTTACATTGCCCGTCATCCAGATATTGAAGCTGAGATCTTCAATCTATTTAGTGGCATGGACACAGCTTCCATTGAAAACACCAACTTAGAGAGGGAGTATAGGACATTCCGGACCCTTTTCATCAACTTTCTAGAAGCTTATCGGCGCGTTGATCAGGAGGTTATCCTGGCTCGTGTTGTGAGAGCTCGTTACCAGGATCAGTCTGAGTTTCTGGCGTTGGCCCGTTACCTGGTTGACAAGCACGAGAAGGCTGCCGAGCTTGTCAATGAACGAGTCTCATTGTTGGTTCGTGAGAGGGAGAGACTGGTAGAGCGTTTAGCCCTGACCCAGACCTACTACGAGCACGACTCGAGTGACATCGTGATGAAGTTCCAATGTGAATGGCTAGAAGAGAGGCTTGAATGCCTAACTGTGGATATAGCCCTCGAGAGAGCCCTGATCCCGAATCTGGAGTCCGCCTCTGAATATCACGAAGCCAGCGCGACCAGGCTCAAGGAAAAATGCGATCGCCTCTTTCTCAAGCTTGCAGACCTCGATTCCCGGAGTGCTCAGCGCGTGCAGAGCATTAACTGTATAGAGAGTCAGTTGAGCTCCTTTGTGACGCTTATTAGGGCTCAGTTTGGTTTTACTTTTCCCCATCGATGACTCTTTGTAAGGCTTGGTGTATGGAATGAAAAGATGGTTCTCGTATATTTGTGTTTTGTTTCATCCCATATACGGCTTAAGGCATTTCCCATTGATAGATTCAGACTAACTGAAAATAATAGTATGAGTACAAATTAAGTATAGTACTTCTTTACAGAATCAGAATTGACAGGGCTAGAGAAAATGCGACCATCCATCTCAGCTAGGATCAAAGCACCTCCTGGAAGGACCTTCTTCACAACGTATGGACCGCCATAGTTCGAAGCAAATTTTCCTTCCGGAAGGGAGACTATTGGCAACAACCTTCGTAGGACGAGGTCATTCACTTTAAAATGTCGAGGCTTAACTTTTTTGTTGAAGGACTTGGCAACTCTTTGCTGATAACACTGGCCATGGCATAGAGCCCTAAGTCGCTTTTCATCAATTAGGTTCAATTGATCCATCCTCTGTTGGATCCAATCAGCTTCAATCAACTTGACTTGAGATAGAATACGCAAAGAAGGAATTTCTACTTCAACAGGTAATACTGCTTCCATGCCGTAAACAAGAGAGTACGGGGTTGCCCCAGTCGATGTTCGGATCGATGTCCGATATGCCATGAGTGCAAAAGGCAACCGCTCGTGCCAATCTCGGTGGTTCTCAGCCGTCTTAGCCAAGATCTTCTTGATGTTCTTATTGGCCGCTTCTACTGCTCCATTCATCTGAGGACGGTATGGGGAAGAATTCAGATGCTTGATTTTGAATTCATTGAACAACTTATCAACCAACTTGTTATTCAGGTTCGATCCATTATCGGTGATTATGGCCTCTGGCGAACCATATCGAGCAATAATATTCTGATGAATGAACTTCACCACGTTCTTCGCCGTGACTGCAACATATGACGCAGCTTCGATCCATTTGGAAAAATAATCAATGGCGACCAAGATGAACCGATGCCCGTTAGATGCTTTTGGGTTAATAGGGCCAATCACATCGATGCCCCACATACAAAATGGCCATGGCTCAGTCATCTGATGTAATTCGTTCGGAGGAACGTTGATCTTATCACCATGAATTTGGCACTTGTGACAATTCCGGACATGCTGGATGCAGTCACTTTCTAACGTGAGCCAATAGTAGCCCAATCTCATTATTTTCCTTGCTAGCATACGACCATTCATGTGGGGACCGCATATCCCTTCATGCACTTCAAGCATCAGGCGGACGGCTTCAATTGAGTCAACACACCTCAATAAAACTGAATCGAATGACCGCTTGTATAGGCTTCCTCCATTCAAGAAAAACCTCAATGCCATTTTCTTGATATACTTCCGGTCTGACACGGTACTCTTCTCCGGAAACTCCTGTGTCTGAAGGTATGCTTTGATGTCATGATACCAAGGTTTGCCATCAGGCTCTTTTGTCATGGTCATACAATAAATTGGTTTTTGCAATACTTCTATTTTTAAAGGCTCAACTTCTAGTCCACTTGTGGCTTGTAGCATTGCTGACAGCGTGGCCAGAGCATCAGCGAACCGATTCTGAGTTCTAGATAAATATTCAAACGAAATGTCATCGAACCTTTCTGCCAATTCCTCCAAATAAACGTGATAGGGCTGTAGCTTGGCATCTCTGGTTTGCCATTTCCCTACTGTCTGAAGGATGATCAACGCCGAATCTCCAAACACTTTAAGTCGAGTTACCCCCATCTCGATTGCAGCTTGCAACCCGAGAATGCATGCTTCATACTCGGCTATGTTGTTGGTGCAAGGAAATATCAATTTTGCGGCCACAGGATAATGCTGTCTGCCCGGGGATATTAAAACTGCCCCAATACCCGATCCCGACAAGTTCACAGCTCCATCAAAATACATAGCCCACACATACTCATCGACGGGCATAATTCGGTCCTCTGGCGGGTCCAAATCTTCACTCCCCCCAGGATTTTCGGCTAGGACGTCAGCAATTACACGTCCTTTGACGGACTTCTGTGGCAAGAATTGAATATCAAACTCAGATATAAGGATTTGCCATTTCGCAAGCTTTCCAATCAAGGCGGGCTGGTTAAGCAAGTACTTGATGGGATCACATTCCGTTACAAGTAGTATCTGGTAATGTAACGTGTATTGCCTCAGCCTGTGAAGCACCCAGACAAGCGCTGCACACGTTCTTTCTGCTTCAGAATAGTTCATCTCAGAAGTGGTGAACTTCTTACTCAAATAATAAATTGCCCGCTCCTTTCCATCCTCTTCACTTTTTTGAGCAAGCATGGCGCCCAGAGACTCGCTGTGGATGGTCAGATAGAGGGTCAGAGGTTGCCCTGGCGCCGGTGGAACAAGTATGGGCGGATTGATCAAGTAGTGTTTAAGCTCGTCGAACGCCCGTTCACACTCTTCATCCCATTTGATCAACGCATTTTTCTTGAGAAGTTTAAAGAAAGGCTTAGCTGTCTCAGATAGCTGGAAAATAAATCGAGCTATATAGTTTAGCCTACCCATCAGGCTTCGAACTTCCTTCACCGAAGTGGGAGATTTTATTTCACAAATGGCCTTCACTTTTGACGGGTCAATCTCAATTCCTTTATTACTGACAATGAAACCAAGTAGTTTGCCAGATGCTGCCCCGAAGACACATTTTGTCGGATTGAGGCGCAATTTGAATTTTCGGAGCCTATCAAACAGCTTTGTCAAGGTTTCCACATGATCTTGGCCACGCCGGGTCTTCGCGATCATGTCGTCAACATAAACCTCGATCTCTTTGTGCATCATGTCATGGAAGAGGGTAACCATTGCTCGTTGGTATGTTGCCCCGGCATTTTTTAGACCGAAAGGCATCACTCTGTAATGGAATGTGCCCCACGGGGTTGTGAATGCCGTCTTGATCTTGTCATTCTCATTCATTAGAATCTGGTTGTAACCAGAGAAACCATCCATGAATGAGAACAACTCGAATCCTGCCGTACTATCTACGAGCATGTCAATGTGAGGGAGTGGAAAATCATCCTTCGGGCTAGCCTTGTTCAAATCCCGATAGTCTACACAAACTCGTACCTGACCGTCTTTCTTCAATACTGGGACTATATTAGCCACCCAGTCAGCATATTGGGTAACCTCAATGAACCCGACGTCGAGGAGTTTCATTACTTCTTCCTCAATTTTCTTTGCTAGCTCTGGCTTGTATTTCCGCTGCTTCTGTTTCTTAGGTATCATCGAAGGATCAGTTGGTAAGCAATGTTCGACGATCGATCGATCAAGACCTGGCATGTCAGCATAAGACCAGGCGAAGATGTCCTGATAATCTCTCAACAATTTGGTCAAACGTTTAGCTACATCTTCGGGAAGACTCGCCCCAATCTTCACCTCTCTAGGATTCTCCGCGTCACCAAGATTGATTAGCGCGGTTTCTTCAATAGTCAGAGGTTTAGACTTCTCATGAGTTTCCAGGTTCCGACGTATCTCCTCATCATTCGAATCATAGTCGTCCGAATCATCTGATTGGTCTGCATCACATACATTTGGATCCATTGTAACTGTTTCCGTCCCTTCGCATTCCTCAAGGTCATTCCTGAAACATAAAGTAAAGGAATCAAAAAGACAAGACAAGGTTAAACCATATGTAAGTTTTTGAAAACCTTTACTTTTGAAGTCCATTTTTATTTTTGAAGACCTTGGGACGAGAATTCTTGGGAAGCCCAACCATCAGTTCTTACCATAGATGACACACACACACACACACACATATATATATATATATATATATATATATGTATTTCGATCGCTGGTTATCGTCATTAGGTTGGTTTGGGGTACTTCGGCAAGATTCAAAATGATACAAACCTCTATAATTTTATTGATGGCAAACTGGTGAATTACATCTGGATTGAGTCAAAGTACAACATGAAGAGCGATAAGTATTCCCATGCAAGGGAGGTACGAAAAAACTGGAAATAATTACTCTTGAGGGCCAGCGCCCATCCCTTCCAGTGGTTCTTCGGTGATTGCACAGATGGAAGTTCCAGCAAACAAATCGGTAAGATATGATATACCACCATCGAAATCTACTCCCCTGACGTTCGGTTCGGGCTTCTCAAAAACGCATGGTGGCTGGTCATCTTCGGAATCATCAGACAAACTGACCAGAATCGCTTTACCCTTCTTCTTAGGTGGACCAGTCATGGCTTGGGGCCATTCAGGAAAAATGAGCCCAAGATCATCTTCAGTCGGACTTGGTTCTAAACGGTTATACCCCCCTATTATTCCAGCTGATTGAAAGGTACGATCAATGGGAGGTGGCAAAGGACCGCGACCTGCTCTTCCTCCACGATGACCACGGCCTTTTCCACGGCTCCCCGACCTATGGTATCCCAAACCAGCTGTGTGGGATTGTGTCTTTATCTCAATCGGGGTGCGAATGCCTTGGCCTTCCTTCCCAAGACCCTTGCCTGGTTCGAAACCATTGCCGACCATCACCTTCGCAACCATAAGTGCCGTGCTAGAAACATCTGGAATAGGTAAATGCGTATTAGGGGAAGCCTCGATAGTATGCACTATCTCAAGTGAATGATAGCTAGCCTCCTCGACATGATCAGGCTCGACATATGGGATAGCCGTCGCATTATAAATCGGGTGGTCTTCTTCTCCATGAACGGTGACCAGCTTCGTTTCAACTACGAACTTTTTCTTTTGATGAAGGCTAGAGGGCACCGCACCAGCGTTATGAATCCATGGACGACCCAACAAGAAATTAAACGCCGAAAGGATATCTAGCACTTGAAAAAGAATATTGAACACAGATGGTCCAATCTGCAGCTCCAGGTTAATTTGGCCCATAACATCCTTTTTCATTCCGTCGAACGCTCGGACGGAAGTCTTGGCTGGTTGCATATTAGACGGATCAATCCCGAGACGTTTCAAGGTGGCTAGCGGGCATATATTCAGAGCCGACCCGTTGTCAACAAGCACCCTAGCCAAGTGAGTCTCCTTATACTTTACTGGTATATGGAGCGCTTTGTTGTGGCCGCGTCCCTCAACCGGGATTTCCTCGTCGGAAAATGCTACTTGATCCTTGAGGAGGATTGCTCCGACGAAGTCTTCCAGCTTGTCTTCTTCAATAGTCTCGGGCACATGAATCTTGCTCAAAACTTTCATCAGAGCTTCCCGATGTTTTTCTGATGTCTGGAGAAGTTCTAATATCGAAACCTGAGCCGGCAAATTTCTCAACTGATCAACCACGCTATACTCACTTGCCTTAATCATTGCCAAAAACTCCTTAGCTTCCTTATCTGTAGTCTGCTTGGCCAGTTGGTCGTCATTATAGGTACGCCCAGACCTCGTCACCAGATTCAGCTCCAGATCATAAGACCATGGCACTGCTTTATCATTCTCGTAGGGAAACGGTTGAGGTGAGGTGATCACAAAACTGTCGGGTATGATAATCCCCAACTCGTTATCAGAGGCATCTTCTAGAGGAGGCATATCGGCTAACTCAAGGTCAGACTTAACCAGGCTAGCCACATCAACTTCAACTGGATCGATTTTCAGTTCTGACTCGACCTGAGACGTGGTCAAGGCAGTAAATTCTTGATCCCAGTCGATGACGATCTGAGATACGGTGGCCACCACCCCAGCCTGACTTGCATATACTATCATTCCGTCATTCATCAAATCCAAAACTTTCTTCTTCAGCTGGTCCAACGGCACTTCTTCTCCAGTCTGGTAATATCCTGCTCGAACTAGAGCATCGAAGATGTCGACAACCCGAATTTTGAAACCATCCGTCTGACTTATTTCCGAGTCAAAAACGGCGTTGACTTTGCCCGAATGATCAGGCAACGGATTATTCTGAACATTCGGCTGACTGTTGTTTTGAAATGAAAATGCTCCAGATTCGAGCAGATCTTGAATGCGGTTTTTAAGTACATAACAGTCGTTCGTGTCGTGCCCAGGTTCACCACGATGATAATCGCACTTCTTTGACGGGTCGTACCTCGCAAAAGATGCATAATTCGGTCGTAATGGTTCCGTCGTCAATAGCTCCTTCTTGCGTAAAACAGCCAAGACCTGAGAGGGAGTCCCAAGAAGTGGGGTAAACTGCCGAATATTGCGTCGGTTCCCTCTTTGGCCCTGCGATCCGAAGTTAGCAGGCTGCTGATTAGGGATTTGTACCTTAGGTGCTTGGACCGGAAGCTTCTGGGCATAGGTCATGTTGACTTGGGGAGCCGGCTCTTTGTCTTTACTAGCCACGAATCTCTTAGCACTAGAGCTGGCATCTCCGTACCACCCCTTCTTTAAACCGACCTCCACCTCCTCACCCATCGCAATAAGGTGACTGAACGATGTAGCCGCAGTTCCGAGGATGTGCGATCGTATAGCTTGGGGGAGGGTAGAGACGAATAACCTCATGAGTTCACGCTCGGGTGGCACTGGCTTTAGCTGAGCTGCGATGTTCCTCCACCTGGTGCCATATTGCTTGATCGTCTCGCCTTTCTTCATTTCCGATTGTTCCAAGTCCTCTCTAGAGGTGACGACATCCAAGTTAAAGCTGAAGTGCTTTACGAATAGATTGGCTACCTTCTCCCATTCTCCTATGCGGAAAATCTCATAATCCGTATACCACCTCATGGCCGCATGTTTCAAACTTGCTTGAAAGGTTTGGACCATTAGGGGGCCGTTAGCCACGTACTTATTCATCCTGGCCTGGTACATCTGAACATGCTGAACCGGATTGGAGGTGCCATCATACTTCTCAAAATCGGGCATCTTGAATTTGTCAGGCACTTGGACCTTTGAATAAATAGACAGGTCTACGGGAACGATACTATGTGTCCCCTCGACTTCTCTTAACCTTTGCTCCATCTGGGCTATGATCTTCAAGGCCTCCTCGCTTATTCCCCCGGCCACAGGGGCGGCCTGGGGTGTTGGGATCACAGGTGATGTGCTAGAGCCAGCACCAGCAAAAATAACGTCTTCCAATGGTAAAGCATGAGTAGGGACAGGGTCCGAGACTCTATCAGGATTATCTGCTGGAAGAGGTGGAAGGGGTGCTACGGGCCGAGGAGCCGAGCTGGACGGGAACAGCTTGGCTGCAAAACTAGTTGCCATTCTTTCCATTGCCTGGGACATGATTCCTTCAAAACGCTCGTTCATTGCATCCATATGCTCCCTGAGAGCCTCTTGGACTGCTGCATTGATCTCGGCTCTGTCGGCCATCTTTCTTGCTTTCAAACGGGTGTTATAAGGGTGCGGGGACTCCGTGATAAATTACCTACAAAAGTAGATATGGAAATGAGCACAATGAGTAGAAAAGTGAGTCGGTCCATGACACCCTCCTAGACCCGAAAACCGAAATAAGCAAGACCAAAGGAACGAAACGGGCAATTTCCCAGTTTCGTCGGCTTCTACGAGAAAATTCGTATTAATTCGAAAAGTAGTCGAAACACTGTAAAACTTTGCAAAAAAAAGGAAAAGACATGGATGAACAACTTTCATGTTTTAAGCTCAGGGAGATCCCAAACAGATCAATACAGTTTAATGCTTCTTTCCAAAAATATTTCTCAGCAAACTGGCTTGTCCGATTTTTTCTTTGAGGATAAATGGGCTACCAAAAATGAGAATTGATGCCCGAAAATTTGCAGATCACTAGTTCAAACCCCATTCTACCACTTTCATGTTTTAACTTCTTGCAAAAAATTTCATTTATTAGTGGTACACGGTGAGATTAAACTGAAGTCGGGAAAATTCCGAAAATCCAGACAGTTTATCATTCATCTTAAGTTCGACATTAAAAGGAAAACACTCTGGAATGATCCGAAAATTTTTGAGGTAATAGACTGGGGTCTTGCGAATGTTTTTCAAGAAGACCATGTGAGCCAAATCGAATCATAGAATTCATAAGAAAATACGGAAGACCCGAAGGTCAGTCTGAATAGTAGCCTCTATTACAAGAAAAAATCCATAAAGTCACGAAATAGACATGCAACTGAAATGAAGCTAAACACGACTCATATCATGACAATCAAGACATTTTCCTCTTCTTAGAGGCAACACGATCTATAGACGAATGGGACTCCAACTCTTTTCGAAGTCATGCATTTTCTTTGGCCAGAGTCTTCATTTGCTTTGTTGCCTTTTGAGCCTTCTTCTCGTAGGCTTCTATCTCGGCTAAACGAGTGGGCTTCACGATCACCAACGGAAATTTCGGCAGCATATGAGCCGGTATGAAGTGGTGGTGGATGTACCGGGCCTTTGCATGATAAAGTTTTTGCTTCCCTTCAGGCTCCGTCTTGGGTAGTGATAGTGGGCGGGTCTTGGATTTGTGCCAAGTTTAATCCAGACGCTTGAGTTCGGTTCTATAATTCTCGACCGCAATGAGTTCAACTTGCAAAGTGTTCGCCCCCAGAGGTGGAGGAAGATCTTGCAAAACTCCGTATTGCCGCACTACGCGAAGAGGGTGATACCTTGTTACGCCGGTAATACCCAAAAGTGGTATGGGTTCCCACTCACCATGGTACAAACGAGCCTCAGAGACTCGGAACCATATAGCTTGCCATAGAAAAATCTCGGGACTCGGATCTTTAAATAAATCAATCCACTCGGAATAAGACAATCCATCAATATCTTTTTGCAACTTTTGAAATTTTGCAATTGGGTTTTCATCTTGACTTATGCGTGGGATTGTCATCTTAGTACCAAATTTAGCATAATGAGAGAAAAACCACAGTTGCAATAGTTCAATTGGAGCGTGGAATGTCTTATCTTATTTTGCTTAAAGCGAGTCAAAGATATGAAAGTTTCGGCAAGAATGGCATTAATGAAATTCGCTCCACTACAAACCTGCCTAGCTATCCAGGCCATAGATAGATTGATAAAGTTCTTTTGAAGTGGAAATATCACAAGCCCGAAGAAAGTCAGGATGAAAATCCTGCCTTGCAGGTAAGAATTGCTCTCATGGAAACGTTCAATGAGAAATGAGAAAGGACACATGTGATTGTTTTCCCTCAAAATTTTCTTCATTTCTTTTTTATTAACTTTCAGAAAATCAGCAAAAATGGCAACCGGATCGATTTCCCCGCAAGGGTGAATTAAATCAAAGTCCAAAGTTTTTCCGATGGCAACACTGTATTCTTCCAGAGTCGGGGTGAGCTCGTGCTTACCTAGAATGAAGGTAGCGGTATCCGGGCACCAGAAATGTGCGAGTGCTTGCATAACCCCAGTCTGTAAGCGAATGTCCAGGAGCGGCAATATGTGACCCATATGGCTAAAGACATAGCTCTGTGCATCGACGCTTAGACGGTACCACATCTGCTTCAACTCGGCCTTCGGAATATACACGAAACGAATATCATTGTGTCCCATTGTCTATAGATCGCGTGCCACAAACCTAATTATCATGGACCGACCCCAAAAAAAAGGAAAAAAGAAATTGATATAAGACAAGATGAAGTTTGGGGTCATACTTTACCGTAGGATACGAAAGTAAACAATCACATAGACATGCACATGATTTGTGAGTTGTCCTCATTCTAACTATCCTAAAGGCTCGCAAATTGAAGTGAAAGACTTACGGCAAGGCGACAATCTCGCGCACATAATCAGAATTAGTCGTGATCCCTTGACATAACCAGGATTAGCCGGGTCTTTCAGTTTCGGCTTCTCGAGTTAAAAATTATAACCCCCGCTTCGGTAATCCTACCGAGCACGAGTTCTAACTTTCGGAACTCATTTTTGAAAAGAGAGTCGGGATCGAATTCGGACTAACTTTCAACCGTGATCACACGGAGAACGTTAGGATCCAATCTCGATACCATCTTAAAACTAGTGGCCCGGGTCCGGCCACGGGTAGTGTGTAGTGCTAAAACAATTAATCATGCACAACAGTTAAATCCAAACACCGCTTCAATAGGTGCAGAAATTAAATAAGGAATTCCCAAACACCACAATCTACTAAACAAAGGGTTAGCCAAACACTCATCCCCTTATAACTCCCATTCTGCAAGACCATTTAACACCTAAGAATGAGAATTCAAGCAAAATTTGCCAAACCAATGGACAATTATCACGAAAAATTTCTGGCCTAAGTCCTCATGTAAAAAAAATATTTTTGCATCCCCAGTGGAGTCGCCAAGCTGTCGCGACCTATGAATCGGCTTTTCCAATTTTAGGTTAATGGATTGCCAAATTAATTAATTAGATTAATTAACAAAGCTCGAACCCTCCCAAGTTCTACCAAATCGCAACTTAGGTTCAATTTCATGCAAAGATTTATCTTGGAGTCGCCACTAATCATTTCTTGGTAGGCTGATTAGAAACCTAAGTAAATTAGCGGGAGAACTAAATTACTTCTGCGAACCAGAGATTAAGGGTCCGGGAACTTGATTACATTAATTTTTAATTAATGCCCTTTCGGTACCAACTTCACGAAAAAAGTTTAATTTGGCAATTTTGATGCATTCTCACTTGAAGTCCAAAGGTGCAATTTTTTGTGTTTTCTTTTTTTATGAAAATGTAAGAATTAAACTACATGCACTGTATGCCGTGAAAGTTTAATAAAAATGCAATCTAATCGAAATATTTACAAGATGGATTGCACGTGCAATTATCTACATGATGCTAATTTTGGGATATGCAATTTTTAAGCATGGTGGAATGATATGTCCGAGGAGATTTAATCGGGATTCCAATTAATTAGGTAACAAAGTTTTTGAATATTCTAAAAAAAGGATTAGAATCGTTACCTAATTTGACGGATTCGACTACCGAGTTCGAACCTTGAATTGTCTTGTGGATCGGGACCTTGGACCACGGCTCGAACGACGGGGATGGACTTGCAGCTTCGTGTTGATGAAGGGATTGGCAAGGGGGACTCGGTCGGGAAATCTCTCAACCGAACTCTTTCTTCTTTCACACACAAGTGTTTTCTCACCTCACTTTGATGATTTTTTTTATCTCTCTCTTCAAGCTCTCAAGAACTTCTCCAAAAATTCTTCTCTCAAAGCTCTAAAAAAAAAACTCTCTCAAAAATTCTTTTCTCTCCAAATTCCTCTCCCAAAGTTCTCTCCCCAAAAACTCTCATCCTCTTCTCCTTTTATAACTCCCTCATTCTATCTACCTTTCTAATTTTTCCACTAACTCCATCTTCTTTTCTCCATCCCTCTTTTTCCATCTTCCTCTCTCAATCTCCCATTCTCCATCTTCCTATCTCAATCTCCCATTCTCCATCTTCCTTTCTCAATCTCCCATTCTCCATCTTCCTTTCTCCATCTCCCATTCTAATTTCTCCACTAACTCCATCTTATGGTTATTTGCAAAGTAGTCCCTCAAGTTTTGAATATTTGCACTTTAGTCCTTGAGGTTTTACGTGTTTGCAATTCAGTCCCTGAGGAAATATTTCTGATTAAGTCCGAACCTTCAGAAGATAAATCCTTTGCCGAAATTCGTGCCTAGTCCAATCGCATATCATTTTAAAACTCGAATCTTCCGCCGTTAGTCTGAATGCGATGCATGAATAAATATGAAAAATTACACGATTATTTTTGGCAAGAACTAAAATTAGTTCTAATTTTTATGCAAACGAATGACTAAAAGTTTAATCAAAATTTAGGTGTCAACAAGTTTCGATTTGAGAAAATTATCTTTAAGATTGGAAAAATTAATTCAGATAATTCTCAAAATAATTGGATAATTATCCAAACCAACCAATTATCATCCATGGCATCGGACATCCACAAGAGATAAGATATTCAACCAACATCGCAAGCTGGAGATAAGCATTTAAAGCAAAGGATTATCCGCAATCTTTCGAAGATAATCCTTCAAATCAAGACAAAATCAAAGAAGATATTATCTCAAAACTGAAAATCATGAGATAGCAACAAGGATTCAAAGATTATCTTGCCTTATCTGCTCGATTTCAATTTTTCCGAATTCTGATTATTGTCTCAAAAGATATACCAAGGTAAGTTCCCATTCAAACATGCTTGCCTACGATATTACGAAAATCCAATTGAAGCCAATTCAATTAAGCAATCCCTTCATCAATTTCGAAGAAAAATACAACACCCTACAGATTGAATGCTATCTTTTCTACAATCATGATATCCAGCGCAAGAGTAAACGATCTGAGATAAACATTCATCCCACGAATGTCAAGACATGCAAAAACATTCAACAAATATGCGAATCAAACAATTGGGTAAGCAAAATATCCAAAGACTGAGAAACTTTACCTCGAATTGAATATCAACTTCACAAACCAAATTTGCACGAAACTTGAATATCCGGCCTGAACTTCAATATGCTTGGGACTGGAATTTTGCGGATTTAGCCCACGACGTGGACAAACAACGTGTCAAACGGATTGTGTAGCGGCGATGGGAAGATTGGCGAACTTAGGGTCTGCTGGTGGCTGTGGATGACGATCGCGATCGGATGGCGGAGGCGGACTGGGCAGCAGCGGATAGGAGCAACGACACCACCACCTCAGCTTAATCGGACCAAGTTGCAACAAAAAAAGGAAGCCAACCTTGACAGGAGAGCCTCGTGGAATGTCAAAAGAACTTGACCGAATAGAAAGCTCGACCCTCTCTCACTTTTCTCACGTGAAACCTTAAATATGTGAGAAGAAATTTTTTCTCTCTGCCCTTTTCTAAAATAATCGCCCCCTTTAACTTGATGTGATGCGTTCCTTATATAGACTCTTGCAGACTAATCCTAGTAGCAATATGAGTCTTTAGGGACCGTTGGATTGTCGATCCTAGTTAGAGTAGGACCACTTGTGAGCTGTTAGATTTCGCGATTCCGAATCCACTAGAACTCTCTGTTATTTTCAGCCAAACAAGGGTAGAGTTTCAGTTTCTTAAAACTCTAATCTCTAGTTAAGATAAGACTCTTTTAATGAATTTGGAATTTTGATCTTTAAAGAGTCTTAATCAATTAAAATACTAACAATTTTCGTCCAAATGGTGGGCCATATGAATTGACCGAAATTCTTAGGCTCTTGTGGGCTTATTTTGTGATTCCGGACCTAATTGGACCTTAATTAATCAAATGGGTGATTAACTGAGGGCCTTTCATAATTATAAGAGCTAAAATGGGCCGATTTGAGTCCAAAATCATAATAAAAAATTCGGTACACTCAAGTCCACGTCATGGCCGAATTCTTAATAGGTTCGAGCCCGTCTCGTTCGTCAATTTCAACTCCATTTTCCACCACGGGTCGAATGTAATGCATGAAGGTGTAAAAATAAATATGAAAAATGATTTAATTATTTTTTGTAGGAACTAAAATAATTCCTAATTTTTTATGCAAAGTAAATAATAAAAGGAAAATCAAAATTTAGGTGTCAATAGCTGCCCCTCTTTGAGTGGAGATTCGTAGAGGTTTCGCTCAAAGACAAAATTGAACCCTAAATTTTGATAATGCAAATGATGAATGATGATTTTTGGTGGGGTTTTAATCCCATTTTCTATGCATGAGGAAAATGATGCATGATATGCAGGATTGTAAATAACATGTGTTAAGATCTCTATACTCCAAAGAAATGAATTAGAGAAACCTGCACATGGATCGCACATGACATATCAGAGTTACCAGACACCTCATAATGCTAATGATTCCCCTGATTTTCAAGCTTCTTCTTGTGGATGCAAGGTTTTCAAGGTACTGAGAACATGAAAGGTGCGCGTCGTCCGAATCTCAATTCAGCATGAACACTACAATAAGCCCAAGTTCTGTAAAGGATATGAGGGATGTGTCGCCAATCTCACAGGGCGAAATCACATCAAGGTATGCATAAAAGGAATGTGTCGCTAATCTCACAGGACGAAATCACAAACCGAGTGTGCTGCATAAAAAGGGTGTGTCGCCAATCTCACAGGGCGAAATCACAACCAAGGTATGCATCAAAGAGATGTGTCGCCAATCTCACAGGGCGAAATCACATCAAGATGTGCATAAAAGGAATATGTTGCCAATCTCACAGGGCAAAATCACATACCAAATGTGCATAAAAAGGAATGTGTCGCCAATCTCATAGGGCGAAATCACAAACCAAATGTGCATAAAAAAAATGTGTCGCCAATCTCATAGGGCGAAATCACAAACCGTGCTGCATAAAAAGGATGTGTCGCCAATCTCACAGGGCGAAATCACAACCAAGGTATGCATAAAAGAGATGTGTCGCCAATCTCACAGGGCGAAATCACAAACCGTGCTGCATAAAAGGAAGATAATTTCAGAGAACAAAGGTTCAGAAATCTTACCTGAATTCTCCCGAACAAATAAACAGGTCAATTATGTCATACCTGCTTGTTCAAAACAATCAGTTGCATAAATCCAATGCAACGTCATATATCAATAAATTCTATGAGCTTCCGCTGTATGACAGAGCTTCAATTAGGACTTTGATCAATAAGGAAATCTGTCTGATCCTTTTGATAAATTTGATTAGATCGAATGAGGAACCTTCAGTCAAAAAGGACTTTCTCTCACTCTCATGAAAAGGCTTCTGAACCCGACCTTTGATGCGGGTATAAGAATCACTCAAAATTGTCACCCTCATGCTTAACAAGATTCCAAGTATTCTCGCGATTAATATGACCAGACCAATCTGAGAGGTCTTTGCAAGGACAGTAAGCAGGCTTGGTCAAAGGCTTAGCAAAGGGGACTCATATAAGAGCTATTTTGGCTTTGAAATGAAACCTTCAGTTGCATCGGGTTTACAAGTCAGGAACCCTGCGACATAAAATGATATCGAATAATCTTGCTTGCACTTCTCCGAGCGACATTTATAAACATTTGAAATCCTACGTTAACTCAAGTGCCCTAAATCTGAAGAGACTTTGGTAAGGGTTGTATCGTAGGTTCAGGTAGGCTTGAAATGAAAGGCCTATTTATAGAAAAAGGGAGTATATCACGAGGAAATTGGCGATCACTCTTTCTTGATGCTTTTGCCACTGATTCTTGCTCTGGCAATTTTACCAGTTCCTTCTGAAGATTTGCCAAATGTTTACCTTTTGAGGAGTATTCTACCCATCAATTTTTTTTGCCAAGGCTTTTCTCTCTTCTCTTTGATTTTTCGAGGATTTTTTTTTTTGAGGATTTTCAAGAGAGATTTTTGCTTTCTCTTTTCTTTCTTTTTTTTTTCTTTTCTTTTGCGAGAGAGAGAGAGAAAAAGCCCTACTTGATGGATTTTTCATATGCATTTTCCTAAAGGATTTTTCTTCATGGAGTTTTCTTGCTCCGAGTCATTTCAAATCTTCGTTCATTTTCGATGATTTTCACCTTTCACCATGGGATGATCACCAAGTGGGTTTTAAGAAGTGAATCTTCCACTCAAATTGGGTATACGAGGGATATAGTGTGTAGGGTGTAGAAAGAAATGCTCTTCGTCATGTCTAAAGCACTTGTGTTAACACAGCATTTGCATGCAATAAATACACTTTGAAGATTGACGCAAGTGACAGCAAGAAAATTCTAACCATCTGAACTTTCCTGAAAATTGACCCAATGTAGGATTGTTCCTGACAAGGATATGAAATGAATCCTTCGTTCAAAGGGTTTAAACAAAGGACAATCTATAGTGTGTATGATAGAGGAAAAGAATGCCCCTCATCATTTTGGTATCATACTTTTCGCGAGATAACCCTTCACCTTGTGAGCATGGAAATTTTGCACACCTCACTAAGGAATTAGAAATGTAGGACGTGTATAGAAATGGCTTGCCTTTCATCGTCCTGATGTTTCTCATTCAATATGACCATTTCATAGGATCAAACAAATTTACCTGACTGAAATCATCCTCTAATGAAAATCAGTAATACAAACAAAAGCATATGACAAATGAATGCATGAAAATTCTTAACCCAAAATGATCATCATAACTTGATTAATTGAAAATGTCAGAACAAATCAAGTGTAATACTTCTTTACAGCATCAGAGTTGACAGGACTGGTAAACACACGACCGTCCATTTCTGCTAAAATGAGAGCGCCTCCTGGAAGCACTTTCCTTACCACGTATGGTCCACCGTAGTTCGGAGCAAATTTCCCTTCCGGTAGTGGAACTATTGGTAACAGTTTCCTCAGAACAAGGTCACCTACCTGAAAATGTCGAGGCCTGACCTTCTTGTTGAAGGATTTAGCAACCCTTTGCTGATAGCACTGGCCATGACATAAAGCTTTGAACCGCTTTTCATCAATCAGGTTCAATTGATCCATCCTCTGTTGAATCCAATCAACTTCAGTCAACTTGACTTGGGATAGAATACGTAAAGAAGGAATTTCTACTTCAACAGGTAACACCGCTTCCATGCCGTAAATAAGAGAGTACGGGGTTGCCCCAGTTGATGTTCGGATCGATGTCTGATACGCCATGAGTGCAAATGGCAACCGCTCATGCCAATCTCGGTAGTTCTCAGCTGTTTTAGCTAAGATCTTCTTAATGTTCTTGTTAGCTGATTCCACCGCTCCATTCATCTGACGACGGTACGGGGAAGAGTTCAGATGCTTGATCCTGAACTCTTTGAACAATTTATCAACCAACTTATTATTCAAGTTTGATCCATTATCAGTGATTATGACTTCAGGAGAACCATATCGAGCGATAATATCCCGACGAATGAACTTCACCACATTCTTTGCTGTGACTGCGACATACGATGCAGCTTCAATCCATTTGGAAAAATAATCAATGGCGACTAAGATGAATCGATGCCCGTTGGATGCCTTCGGATTAATAGGGCCAATCACATCGATGCCCCACATAGAGAAAGGCCATGGCTCTGACAACTGATGCAACTCATTCGGAGGGACATTAATCTTATCTGCGTGAATTTGACACTTGTGACAACTTCGAACATGTTGGATACAGTCACCTTCTAGAGTAAGCCAATAATAACCTAGCCTCATGATCTTCTTGGCTAACATGTGGCCGTTCATGTGTGGACCACAGACTCCCTCATGTATTTCCATCATCAGACAGACTGCTTCAGTGGAATCGATGCACCTCAGAAGGACTGAATCATAAGACCGTTTGTACAAGCTCTCTCCGCTCAAGAAGAACTTCGAGGCCATTTTCTTTATGTACCTCTGATCAGCTGCGGTACTCTTCTTAGGAAACTCTTGCTTCTGAATGTAAGTCTTGATGTCATGATACCATGGTTTGCCGTCAGGCTCTTCAGTCATGGTCATGCAGTACGCCGGTTTTCTCAGCACTTCGATCTTCACAGGCTCGACCTCTAGACCATCAGTAACCTGCAACATTGAAGATAAGGTGGCTAACGCATCAGCGAACTGATTGTGAGTCCTTGATAGATACTCGAATGAAATCTCCTCAAATTCTTCCGCCAACTCATCCAAATACTCATGATAAGGCAATAATTTAACATCCCGTGTCTTCCACTTGCCTACGGTCTGGAGAATAATCAAAGCGGAATCCCCAAACACCTTGAGTCGGGTAATTCTCATCTCAATCGCGGCTTGTAGCCCAAGAATGCATGCTTCGTACTCTGCAATATTGTTAGTATAAGGAAATACCAACTTTGCAGCTACTGGGTAATGTTGCTCGCCAGGAGATATTAGCACTGCACCAGTACCTGACCCGGATAAATTCACGGCTCCATCAAAATACATAGTCCAAGTATAATCTTCTACCGACATGATTCGATCATCAAGATGATCGATATTCTCATTTTGCCCTGGGCTTTCAGCCAAGACATCAGGTATAACCCTCCCTTTGACCGACTTTTGCGATAGATATTGAACATCAAACTCGGAAATAAGAATTTGCCACTTCGCGAGCTTCCCGACTAAAGCTGGCTGATTTAGCAAGTACTTAATAGGATCGCTCTCCGTCACCAAGAGTACTTGGTAATGCAAGGTGTATTGTCGTAGCCTGTGTAGCGTCCAGACCAGAGCTGCACATGTCTTTTCTGCTTCAGAATAATTCATCTCAGAAGCCGTGAATTTCTTACTTAGATAATAAATAGCTCGCTCTTTCCCATCCTCCTGACTTGCTTGAGCAAGCATCGAACCCAAAGACTCGCTATGGATTGTGAGATATAGGATCAGTGGTTGGCCTGGTGCGGGTGGGACAAGCACAGGTGGATTTATGAGGTGCTGCTTTAGCTTTTCAAATGCTTGCACACATTCATTATCTCACTTGACTAGCGCATTCTTCCTTAATAGCTTGAGGAACGGCTTTGCTGTTTCGGTCAGCTGAGAAATGAATCGTGCGATATAATTTAGTCTGCCCATGAGACCTCGAACTTCCTTGACGGTCGTCGGCGGCTTAAGTTCGCAGATGGCCTTAACCTTGGACGGGTCAATCTCAATGCCTTTACTGCTAACAATAAACCCGAGCAACTTACCCGAACTGGCACCAAATACACATTTGGCCAGATTGAGACGCAACTTGAACTTGCGAAGCCTTTCAAATAGCTTCGTCAATGTCTCTACATGATCTTCGCCGCGCCGAGTCGTTGCGATCATATCATCGACATACACCTCAATCTCCCTATGCATCATATCATGGAATAACGTGACCATGGCTCGTTGGTATGTTGCCCCGGCATTCTTGAGACCGAAGGGCATAACTTTATAATGGAACACACCCCAAGGGGTCGTGAATGATGTCTTTTCCTTATCTTCCTCGTTCATCAAGATCTGATTATAACCTGAGAAACCGTCCATGAACGAAAATAATTCAAAACCCGTTGTACTATCAACCAGCACGTCGATATGTGGAAGTGGAAAGTCATCTTTTGGACTAGCCTTATTCAAATCACGATAGTCCACACAAACCCGAACGCGACCATCTTTCTTTAGCACCGGGACTATATTGGCCACCCACGTAGGGTACTGAGTAACCTCTATGAATCCGACATCAATAAGTTTCATAACCTCCTCTTCGATCTTTTTCGCTAGCTCAGGCTTTGCCTTGCGTCGCTTCTGTTTCTTAGGCTTAATTGTCGGATCAGTCGGTAAGCAATGCTCGACGATCGATCGATCAAGACCTGGCATGTCTGCATAGGACCAGGCAAAGATGTCCTCATACTCTTTCAGGAGCTTCCGCAAACGATCGGCCATGTCTTCAGAGAGTTTTGCCCCAATTTTTACCTCTCTTGGGTTTTCTGCATCGCCAAGGTTGATCGACTCGGTCTCTTCTATAGTCAAAGATTTAGACTTTTCATGAAATTCTAGGTTCTGACGTATCTCCTCGCTATCGGAATCAGAATCGTCTAACCAATGAATATTGCCTACTTCCGGCTCCGCTGGCTTGCCCTCCTCATGTTTGCCCCTGAAACATAAAGTAGCAAAATCAAAAGGACAAACAGAGTTTAAATAAATGCATTACACGCCAAAAGCAGGTTTTGAGAAATCATTTTGGTTTTGAAGACCTCGAGACGAGAATTCTTGAAGAAGTCCAACCCTCAGTTCTTACCAGAGATCGACAATAATTTTTTCGATCGTTGGTTATCGTCATCGGGCTGGTTTGAGGTACTTCAACAAGATTCCAAAATATAATGAAAAACTTTGTAATTTTATTGACATTAATCAATCGAATTACATCCTATTGAAAAGGGAAAACCTAAAGTGCAACATTGAATTGAAAAGGAAATCCTAAGAAAGCAGTAAAAATTCCCACGCAGGGGAATGCAGAAACATAAAGTTGTTACTCTGAGTCCAATCCCTCCAGCGGATCATCAAATACGGCCACGACGGGTGGCTTCGGAGGTTTGGGCACCATGTACGGCTCTTCTTCAAGGGTTCCGTCAATCTGCATCGGATCTTCGAAAATAGCTGCAATGGTCAAGTCATCGAACCAGCTAGCTAGGTTGGGCACGCTATCATCAATATCTTCAGCATCAAGTACCATCGGTTCAGGCGAGTCAGGGAATATTATCCCCAGGTCGTCTTTGAATTGGCTCAAGTCATCATAGCCGCCTACCACTCCAGCTGAGCGGAAGGTTTCATAAAGAGGCGGTGGCAACGGACTGCACTCAAGCTTTCCACGGCCTATCAGGCATCGGTCTCCTCGACCAGCTCGATCACGACCGCGTCCATAACCGTGCTTACCTCGTCCACGGTATCTAAATCCATGATATCCCAAACCAGCCGTATGGGATTGCCCTTTAACTTCAATCGGGGTGCAGATCCCCTGTCCGTACCGGCCTAATCCAGCACCAGGCTCAAATCCGTTGCTCACCATCACCTTAGCAACCATAACAGAGGTATTAGACAGCTCCGGAATAGGCAAAGGGCTGTCTGGCGAAGCATGAATCGTATACACCAACTCAAAAGAGTGATAAGAGTCTTCTTCAGTATGCTCCGGCTCGATGTAAGGAATAGCCGTCTGATTGAAAATAGGAAAATCCTCTTCTCCCTGAACTATCACGAGTTTCTGCTCAACCACAAACTTGACCTTTTGATGCAAACTAGACGGAATAGCCCCAGCATTATGGATCCACGGACGACCTAGCAAAAGGTTGAAAGCAGACGGGATATCCAGCACTTGAAACAACACATTAAACATAGAAGGACCAACCTGTATGTCCATATTGATTTGCCCCATGACACTCTTTCTCATTCCGTCGAATGCCCTGACCGACATCTTAGCTGCTTGCATCTTAGCTAGATCAATGCCTAAGCGGTTCAGTGTAGCCAAAGGACACAAATTAAGAGCTGACCCGTTATCTACCAGCACACGGGCCACGTGGGTTTGCTTATACTTAACCGAAATATGCAAGGCTTTATTATGCCCCCTCCCTTCAATAGGGATCTCATCATCAGCGAACGCTACTTGATCTTTCAGGAGGATAGTTCCGACAAAGTTCTCTAGCTTGTCTCCTTCAATATCTTCAGGCACATGAACCTGCCCTAATACCTTCATCAGAGAGCCACGGTGCTTCTCAGAGGATTGGAGAAGCTCGAGCAAAGAAACCTGGGCCGGTAGCTTTCTCAATTGATCAACCACACAATACTCGCTAGCCTTGATAATCGCCAGGAATTCCTACGCTTCCTTGTTTGTAGCCTGTTTGGCTGGTGGATCATTGTTATAGGCGCGCCCCGACCTCGTCACCAGTGCTAATTCCAAATCGTAGGACCATGGTACTGCTTTATCATCCTGGTATGGAAACGGCTGAGGCGATGTGATCATAAAAGTATCAGGCACAACAATGCCCAGCTCATTATCAAAAGCATCATCCAGGGCTGGCATGTCAGCCAATTCAGGATCTGCCTTGATCTTTCCGGCCGCCTCAAATTCGGCCATCCCAATCTCCATTTTTTATTTTACCTGGGTGGTTAATGCAGCCAGCTCTTCATCCCAATCGATGATTATTTGTGAAACAGTGGCTACTACTCCGGCCTGGCTCGTGTATACGATCATTCCCTGCTCTATTAAACTTAGCACCTTCTGCCTCACCCGGTCTGACGCCACGATCTCCCCGCTCTGGAAGTAACCCGCACGAACTAATACACCGAATACATCGACCAACCGAACTTTAAGATTTTCGACCCGGCCTGCCTCAGCGAAGACAGCATTAACCTTACCCTCATGATTAGGCAAAGGGTTGTTCTGAACATTCGGTTGACTAATGTTTTGAAATGAGAATGCCCCTGACTCGAGCAAATCCTGGATACGGTTTTTGAGTGCATAACATTCATCTGTACCATGGCCTGGCTCCCCTCGGTGGTAATCACACTTCTTAGTTGGGTCATACTTTGAAAAGGATGCGTAATTTGCCCTCATCGGCTCAGTGGTCAGCAACTCCTTCTTGCGTAAGATAGCCAAAACCTGAGAAGGAGTACCTGGGAGCGGAGTGTATTGCCGGTTGGCACGCCGATTTGCCTGCTGATTTCGTGGATCGAGGTTGGCCTATTGCTAGTTAGGAACTTGCACCTTGGGCACCTGAGCCGGAGGCTTTTGTGCATAAGCCATGTTTACTTGCGGGGCTGGTTCCTTGTCTTTCTTTGCCTGGAATCGCTTAGTGCTAGAGCTGGCCTCACCATACCATCCTTTCTTCAGGCCGATCTCTACCTCTTCACCCATTGCAATAAGGTGACTAAATGACGTGGCCGCCGTCCCAAGGATGCGTGACCGCATTATCTGGGGTAAGGTTGAGACGAACAATCTCATGAGCTCTCACTCAGGCGGCACCGGCTTGAGCTGAGATGCAATATTCCTCCACCGGGTAGCATATTGCTTGATCGATTCACCTTTCTTCATCTCTGACTGCTCTAGATCCTCTCGGGTGGTGACGACATCCAGGTTGAAGCTGAAATGTTTGATAAAAGCATTGGCCGCCTTCTCCCAGTCGTCCATTCGGTAAACCTCATAGTCTGTGTACCACCTCATGGCCGCATCCTTCAGACTAGCCTGGAAAGTCTGAACCATCAGGGGGCCGTTAGCCACATACTTATTCATCCTGGCCTGGTATATCTGGACATGCTGAACCGGGTTGGAGGTACTGTCATACTTCTCAAAATCAGGGGTTTTAAACTTATCGGGCACCTGGACCCTCGAGTAGATGGATAGGTCAACCGGAACAACATTGTGTGATCCCTCGACTTCGCGCAGCCTTTGCTCCATCTGAGCTATCACTTTGGTGGCTTCCTCGCTCATTCCCCCGATCACAAGACTGGCCTGGGGAGTAGGGATTATTGGTGACGTGCCCGAATTAGCACTAGCAAAGATAACATCCTCCAATGGTAAGGTGGGCGTAGGGCCATGGTCAATGCCCTTGTCTGGTTTGTCTGCTGGAGGCAGTGGAGGAGGCGCTACCGGCGGAGGAACCGAGCTGGATGGTTGCTGCATGGCTGCAAAGCCTGCCATCATCCTCTCCATGGCTTGGGATAAAATCCCTTCAAAACGGTTGTTCATTTCCTCTATATGCCCCTTCAGAGCCTCTTGAACTGCCGCATTAATCTCGGCTTTGTCGGCCATCCTTTTTGCCACTGACCGAGTAATATAAGTACGCGGGGTATCCGTGTTAGATTACCTACAAAAGTGCATCAATATGATCAATAGAAGGAATGGATATGGTGAATCGATCCATGGCTCTAGACCGGACTGACTTACATGACCTAACCTGACTCAAAACCGTGATTCAGGCAGTCCCGGTTCCATCAGGTTTTGGAAGAAAATTCGTGATAAATCATGAAATGATCGAAATGTCACCAAACTTTACGGACACATAGTCAAGACAAAAATGAACAACTTTCATGTTTTGTTGCGAGGCTGAAAATGCTCGGATCAATGCAGTTTAATACTCCTCTGAAGAAATTCGGCCCAGAAAATTATTTTGTCCGGCCTTTGTTTAACAAACGAAAGACCCACTAAAAATGTAAGTTAAGGTCTAAAATTTTGCAGCCATTAGTTCAAATCCCAACTTTCAACTTTCATTCTTTGTAGTTTGATGAAAAAAATCATTTAATGGGGCCAAACGACGAAACAAACCCATAATCAGGAAACGGGTGCAATTCCAGTCCACTGTACCTCGACTGTTAGTCTCGTGATAAATAGAAAACGCATTGGATCGGTGTGAAATTTTTTGAAAAGATAGGTTAGGGCCTTACAAACATTTCTTATGAAGACCAGACATGCCAGATCCAAGCGTAAAAAATTATAAAAATCGCACAACGGAACAGGGTCAACTAGAATCAGAAACCTTCATTAAATAGAATCAAAGTGAAAATGTTACATCTCCACGACTCATGACGTAAACGCCCTAAACAAACCGAATCGAATTGAAACGACATAAGTAAAGGACATGACTCGACTAGACGGGACTAAGTCTATCACTTCCGAGGGCGCTTCGATGGTCCGGCCCCATCCTGTGCTCGCTTGAGTGCCTTCCTTGCCATCTTGATCTCATCATATGCTTCGGCCAGTAACCGCCTAAGCTCGTTGTTTGTGTACTGTGCCGGGGTGATATCAGGGAGCTTCGGACGCCAGGCCTCGGGGATAGAGTGCTTTAGACGGTACTCTTTCGTGGATCGATACACCTCGTCCGCGGGCTCCAACGGCTTCCTCGGGAAACTCAGCTTCGTGGGGTGACAGGCTGCCCATAGACAACATGTGGTGATAACTGTCTGCTCGTGCTTCGGTATCAGGTTCTCGTAATTCAGGTGGACTTGGTCGGCCGGGAGAGGTGGAGGCATCCTCTGAACACATCCAAATTGCCGTATAACTCGAGACGGATAATACTCAGCTGTTCCGGTGAAACCCAATAGCGGAACTGATCCGGCTTGCCCTGAAACAAGGCGAGGCACCCCACCTTGGAACCAGCTAGCACGCCACCGAAGGGTCTTGGCGGCCGGATTCCTTATAAGCTTCAGCCACTCAGAAAAATGATAATCAGGACATTTCGGTTGCTTACTCTCGAAGATAACCATTGGATGAGCATAGTTCCTAAGCTCATCAATTGACACCAGATGCTGACATTCCTTTATATGAGAGAGGAACCAAACCTGTAGGAGCTCGGCCGGTGCTCGCAAGACCTTGGCCTTGCCCCGCTTATACTTATTCAGCGAGATGAACGTTTCAGCAAGCAAGGTCACAATAAAATTCTTTTCCTCACAAACTTGCTGAGCCAGATGAGCCATACTCGGATTGATAGAGTTCTTATGATGTGGGAACACTATCAACCCAAAGAAGGCGAGAATAAAAATCTTTCCCTTCTGCAAGGCGTCTGCCTTATTAAAACAATCGATTAGAAAAGTGAACGAGCAATTCCCATAATTCGATTTCAGAGCCCTCTGGACGGCGGAAATCTCGACTTTCAAGAACTCGGCTAGAATCATAGAGGCGTCTTCTCCCAAATATGGACGGATCAGATCAGAGTCCAGGGACTTACCAATAAGCACACTATATTCCTCTAATGTTGGTGTACGCTCATGCTTACCAAATAAGAACGTGGCCGTCTCAGGGACCCAGCAATGTGCCAACGCATGAATGATACCGACCCGAACCTTAATGTCCAGCAATAACACCAGCTTTCCTAATCGATGCTCCACATATGCACGGGCTGTCTGATTGAGCCGTGCCAACCAGTCGGCCAGGTCGGCCTTGGGCATAATGACGGTACGGATGTTATTGTGCCCCATGAAGTGATAGACCAACACGGACAACACACCTAAACCATGGACCGACTCAAATCAATACGGGCAAGTAGACATGCAAGAATCATGGATTCAGAGACAAGCGGCATGATGTTCATTGCATGGATTAGTAGCCGAGTTTTTAGAGCATTAAAGGGCAAATCGTACCCGTTGATTCGGGTCCTTATTTAGCACCTTTAAGCTTAGGGGATATCAAGAATTCCTCTCGTGCCATTAGATTCAGGCCAGTGCGGGGAACCTTGACATAGTCGGGGTCGAAGGCAAGGTCATCCACTCCTCCATCCTGAGGCCAGGAAGAGTCTTGCCCAGACACCATCCTAGGCTCATCTAACATTTTAAGGTCTGATGCAATGTCATGAATCATGCACAACAGGTATAAACACTCAATCATGGAAAATTTGCATAAAGTAAAGCAATTTAAGGCAAAGCTAAAAATCACATCAACCTGCAAAAATCACCAGAATTGAAGAGCCATTCACCATTAAATGATTTGGGGTCATTAAGATATAATCTAGAACAACCAATCCAGAAACCCAAGAACCAACCACAATCAAAAATCCACAATCAAGGATAAATCACGAAAATCAAATGGCCTAAGTCCACAAGCAAATTCTGTTTTCTCGAAAATTTTCCAAGGGGTTTATTTTTTCGAAAAATTAATTTAATCTTTCGAAAATCAAAAATTTTGTGCTCCCTTAATTTTTCGAAGAAATTAAAAATTCCGATCCCCAGCGGAGTCGCCAAGCTGTCGCGACCTAAAATTAGGCTAACGGATTATCAGGTTAATTAAAGTCCTACCGAATCACAACTTAGGTATAATTTCATGCAAAATTAATTCAATTGGAGCCGCCACTAATCTTTGTTTGGTAGGTAGATTAGAACCTAAATAAATTAACGGGAGAATTAATTTATTTCCACGAATCAGAGAAAATGGGTCTGGAGACTTGATTACATTAATTTAGAAAAAATTAATGCCCTTTCGGTACCAAATTTCATGAAAAAATCCCTTTAGATTGATGAAGTGAACTGACTGTTTTTATTTTTTCTTTGAGAAAATGTGAATGCGAACTATACTATATGACATGGCAAAGTATGATCTAAAACTATATGACATGCAAATGATTTTTTTTATTTTTTATTTTTTTGAAAATTAGTAAGCAAAAATAAGCAAACAAAAGGATGAACAAAAATAAACAAAAATGCCCATAATGTACCTTTAATTTCCGAATTTTTCCGAAAAATTCACTCATTCCCAAAGATTAGGGCTAGAGTAGAACTTTATTCGCAACGTACTCTTAGATTCGAGTCAGTAAGCGAATTGGGGGGTATGGAATAACATCGTCTCTTTTGACAAAGGGCGGAACACGAAATTCTATACAAATTGCCGTCCCATTCCACAAGATCGTGGCTAAGGCATGCAATTTTATTTATCGAAGGCACAAGACACAAGGGAGCATACATTATGGACATGTTTGTTTATAAATGTGCAAACTTTATAACAATAAAAAACAAACAAACATGACGAAAATAAATAAATAAATAAAAACAAAGTCTAATTAATCTTGAATTATCGAAAATTCCAAGAGGGATGGCCGAAAATTTGAGATTGGGGATCCACCTTTCCTCATCAAAAATTTGATCCAGTTTCGATTTGAGAAAATTATCTTTAAGATTGGAAAAATTAATTCAGATAATTCTCAAAATAATTGGATAATTATCCAAACCAACCAATTATCATCCATGGCATCGGACATCCACAAGAGATAAGATATTCAACCAACATCGCAAGCTGGAGATAAGCATTTAAAGCAAAGGATTATCCACAATCTTTCGAAGATAATCCTTCAAATCAAGACAAAATCAAAGAAGATATTATCTCAAAACTGAAAATCATGAGATAGCAACAAGGATTCAAAGATTATCTTGCCTTATCTGCTCGATTTCAATTTTTCCGAATTCTGATTATTGTCTCAAAAGATATACCAAGGTAAGTTCCCATTCAAACATGCTTGCCTACGATATTACGAAAATCCAATTGAAGCCAATTCAATTAAGCAATCCCTTCATCAATTTCGAAGAAAAATACAATGCCCTACAGATTGAATGCTATCTTTTCTACAATCATGATATCCAGTTAACCTTCGGAGTATTCAATCTAATTCACAAGTTAACTTAGGGCAAGCAACTTCATGACAATTGAATTTTGGCAATTCACACGTAAACTCAAAACGAATAGAATCCACATTCCAACCAAGACATATTCAAATCTCACAGATACCAAGGATAACAAGAGAAGTCAAACATACTTTTTGTGCAAGGAACTCACGTTCAGATGGCCTCTTTTAAACGATGGAACTAGACTGATTTTTAACACCCAAGAAATTTTTTATCTTTCAGCGCAAGAGTAAACGATCTGAGATAAACATTCATCCCACGAATGTCAAGACATGCAAAAACATTCAACAAATATGCGAATCAAACAATTGGGTAAGCAAAATATCCAAAGACTGAGAAACTTTACCTCGAATTGAATATCAACTTCACAAACCAAATTCGCACGAAACTTGAATATCCGGCCTGAACTTCAATATGCTTGGGACTGGAATTTTGCGGATTTAGCTCACGACGTGGACAAACAACGTGTCAAACGGATTGTGTAGCGGCGATGGGAAGATTGGCGAACTTAGGGTCTGCTGGTGGCTGTGGATAACGATCGCGATCGGATGGCGGAGGCGGACTGGGCAGCGGCGGATAGGAGCAACGACACCACCACCTCAGCTTAATTGGACCAAGTTGCAGCAAAAAAAGGAAGCCAACCTTGACAGGAGAACCTCGTGGAATGTCAAAAGAACTTGACCGAATAGAAAGCTCGACCCTCTCTCACTTTTCTCACGCGAAACCTTAAATATGTGAGAAGAAATTTTTTCTCTCTGCCCTTTTCTAAAATAATCGCCCCCTTTAACTTGATGTGATGCGTTCCTTATATAGACTCTTGCAGACTAATCCTAGTAGCAATATGAGTCCTTAGGGACCGTTGGATTGTCGATCCTAGTTAGAGTAGGACCACTTGTGAGCCGTTAGATTTCGCGAGTCCGAATCCACTAGAACTCTCTGTTATTTTCAGCCAAACAAGGGTAGAGTTTCAGTTTCTTAAAACTCTAATCTCTAGTTAAGATAAGACTCTTTTAATGAATTTGGAATTTTGATCTTTAAAGAATCTTAATCAATTAAAATACTAAGAATTTTCGTCCAAATGGTGGACCATATGAATTGACCGAAATTCTTAGGCTCTTGTGGGCTTAGTTTGTGATTCCGGACCTAATTGGACCTTAATTAATCAAATGGGTGATTAACTGAGGGCCTTTCATAATTATAAGAGCTAAAATGGGCCGATTTGAGTCCAAAATCATAATGAAAAATTCGGTACACTCAAGTCCACATCATGGCCGAATTCTTAATAGGTTCGAGCCCGTCCCGTTCGTCAATTTCAGCTCCATTTTCCACCACGGGTCGAATGTAATGCATGAAGGTGTAAAAATAAATATGAAAAATGATTTAATTATTTTTTGTAGGAACTAAAATAATTCCTAATTTTTTATGCAAAGTAAATAATAGAAGGAAAATCAAAATTTAGGTGTCAACATCCACCATCGTCAATTTCCCATGAAGTTCGAAAGAAAAAGACAATTAAGGTTCCACACAATCCTCCTGAAGGAAAATGGTCCGTAGCTAAACCACCAGGGCAAGCATCCTACCGAACTGTTAAAAGACGTTTTGAGCGAATGAAAAGCAGACAGAGGGATTTCGAGAATCGTCATGACAGAGGAATGCCATCACGAATTCCTCCATTCAAACCTTTTGGTACCAAAGGTAATTGGGTTTGGAAAAGAAATCCTGATGATGAAGAACTTGTCAAACCAGAGAAGAATTCCGTATGTGATTCGGGAAGTAGTTCTTACCATAAGGAGAGAAAGGGAAAAGAAGTGCAATAGGTTTCCCAAACAATTAACTTTGGGCAATTCCAGGTAGCTCTTAACCCGAAGCATCGAGTCAAGATGGAACAAAAGAATCCGAATCTCAAGATGCCGCAAGAAGATGATAAGAGTTGCCGAGCGGATCACTCTAAAATGCCGAAAGAATATCGTTCGCCAATGAGGATCAATATGGTCCATGCTAAGCTTCCAGCGGAATATGGAGCTTATTTGGTGGTAGAAGAGGAACTCGAGCATATCTCGGAGAAGGAGATAGCAATGGCAGAGTTCGAATTCTCTAATAGAGAAGTGATAAGATTTGACAATGTGCCTTCAGATAAAGCTAGACATTTAAGATCCTTGGTTATTTCGGGTAGAGTCAATGGCCAAGCTATCGATAAAATCTTTGTAGATGCGGGAGCCACTTTGAACCTCATATCTTATAAATACTTTAAGAAGTTGGGAAAATGTGATGATGACATAATTTCGTCGAATGTTCAGCTGTCTGATTTCCTAGGAGAAGTTACCGAAGTTAAAGGAGCAGTTGTACTGGACTTAACCATAGGATCCAAGAAATCAAGGACGACTTGCTTCGTGATAGAGTCTGATGGTTCGTACAATTTGTTGCTTGGAAGAGATTGGATACACTCTAATCAATGTGTACCTTCGACTCTTCATCAAGTTCTAGCATTTTGGAATGGTGAAGGAGTAGAGTACATTGACGCTGATTCGGGACTTGCTTCAATAGGGTGGACCGATATTCATCAAGATCATCAAGAGTATTCACATGGAAATCATGTTATCGGAACACCAAAAGCAGATTCACGATCCTATGCTTATTGCCGCTTTGGGGATATGAAAACTGAATGGATTCCCAAGTCTAGCTTGGCATTAGAAGAGTTACATACTCTTTATGGAAAGCGAGCCCTTATTGCAAGAAGTTTGTGAAAGGTATTTCGCATACCTGGCGGAGGTGACCCAGCAGAGTGCGGAAGTTTCAGATTGTATTGATGAATGGGAAGAGTCGCTAATCAAGGAAGACAGCAGGTCAACAGAAGCTCAAGACCCATCGTTAGAAGTTGATATAGGAGAACCTGGGTGTTTTCGTTCAGTATATGTGAGTGCGTTTCTGCAAGGGGGCATGAAGGAAGATTTAGTCAATCTGATTAAAGAATACAAAGATTGTTTCGCATGGGATTACCATGAAATGCCTGGTCTGTCAAAAGATATTGTAGAGCATCGCCTTCCTATCAAGAAAGGATTTCGTCCACACAAACAGTTAGCAAGAAGGTTTGCTCCAGACGTGATTGACAAAGTCAAGGAAGAAATTGAAAGATTGCTGAGGGCGAAATTCATTGAGACAGCCAGGTATGTAGAGTGGCTTTCGAATATTGTTCCTGTGAAGAAGAAGAATGGAAAATTGAGAGTTTGTATTGATTTTCGGGATCTCAATAATGCCACTCCAAAAGACGAGTATCAGATGCCGATGGTAAACATGTTAGTAGATTCAGCATCGGGAAATGAGATGTTATCTCTAATGGATGGTCATTCGGGTTATAACCAGATATTTATTGCTAAAGAAGATGTCTCGAAAATAGTATTCAGATGTCCTGGTGCTATCGGTACTTTTCAATGGGTAGTCATGCCTTTTGGATTGAAAAATGCAGGAGCTACATACCAGCGAGCGATGAATTTCATCTTTCATGACATGATCGGTAAATTCTTGAAAGTTTATATTGATGATGTGGTGGTTAAATCAAATCAGGAAGATCATTTGGATTATCTTGAGCAAGCTTTTGTTAGGATGAGGAAATACAAATTGAAGATGAACCCAGCTAAATGTGCCTTTGGAGTGCGAGTAAGGAATTTCTTGAGATTCCTAGTTAATCAGAGGGGAATTGAGATTGACAGGAATAAGGCAAATGTTATTATAGAGCTCCCTCATCCTACATCAAAGAAGCAGCTGCATATGGTACTCGGAAAAATTAATTTTATCAGAAGATTCATTGTCAATCTATCCGGGAAGATAGAACCAATGACACAGCTTTTGCGTCTTAAAAATCAGGAGAAATTTATATGGGGAGATAAGCAGCAAAAGGCGTTTGATGCAGTCAAAGTTTATCTAACAAATCCTCCTGTATTGATGCCGCCAAAAGCAGGCAGGCCACTAAGGTTGTATTTGTCCACTACCGATTCAACTATCGGGAGCATGCTGGCACAAGAGAATGAAAATGGAAAAGAACAAGCGGTATATTATTTAAGTAGAACATTGACTGATGTTGAAAAAAGATATACCGCAATCGAAAAATTATGTCTATCTTTGTACTTTTCTTGTATGAAGTTAAGACATTATTTATTGCCAGCTACAGTACATGTACTCGGTAAGACCGATGTGATAAAATATATGTTGTCACGGCCTGTTATAAAAGGGCGTATAGCCAAGTGGGCATTTATCTTGTCTGAATTTGATTTGGCATACGTACCAATGAAAGCAGTCAAAGGTCAGGCCGTTGCTGACTTTCAGTCAAGTTGTACCATGGACTATGTATTTTGATGGATCATGAGCTAAAAATATGGCTAGAGCCGGTTTGATGATAATTTCTCCCACCGAAAAACTTACAAGGTGCGTTTGTAAGTTAGATTTTGAGTGCTCAAACAATCAAGCTGAATACGAAGCATTAATTATCGATTTAGGAATACTGATTAAGTTGGAAGCACAGTTCATCAAAATATTCGGTGATTCACAGCTAGTGATGAAGCAGCTGAAAGGAGAATATCAGTGTTTGAATGAAAATTTGATTGGTTATTATTACCTAGCCAAGAAGCAGTTGGAACAATTTAGAGAATATGACATAGTCCATGTCAAAAGAGAAACCAATTACGAAGCCAACGAGTTAGCATAGGTGGCTTCCGGTTATAAAATATCAAAAGAGTTGGCAAATATTGCAACTATCATTACATTATCAGTACCTTCTATTGAACGAAGAGAAATACCGATAGCTGTCAGTGAGGTAGTCCGAGAAAAGGATTGGAGACAGCTTATCATGGAATACTTGAAAAAACCTGATTCAAGAGATCAAAAGCTGAGGAGACAAGCTCAGAAGTACGTAATATTAGGAGAAGAGTTATACCAAAAATCCTCAAATGGGTTACTATTGCGATGCCTTGATAAGGATGACGCGAAACTGGTTATGGCAGAAGCACATGAAGGCATATATGGAGCACATCAAGCTGGAATTAAGATGAGATGGCTTTTGAAAAGGTACGGATATTTTTGGCCAACAATGATGCAGAATTGCATTGAATATGCCAAAACATGCATCTCATGTCAAAAGCATGGACCTTTGCAACATGCGCCTGCTGTGGAGCTTCATTCCATTATAAAGCCATGGCCATTTAGAGGATGGGCGATGGACATAATAGGTAAAATTTATCCACCTTCTTCTCATAAGCATAGTTTCATTCTGCTGGCTACGGATTACTTTACGAAATGGGTGGAAGCTGTTGAGAAAACCTTCCCTCTGAATATTTTGACTCTAACAAAACTATCCTCCTTGTAAGAGAATCTGGTTAATACAAATAATTTATTATTGCAGGCGATGAACAAAGGCTTTATAATGTTCCATAACTGGCGTTCAGACTCAAGGAGTAGTCGTCGCACACTTGCTTCAGAGATAGTCAAAGTCCAGTATTCAGAAGGAGAATTGTGCTGCATCTGAGGACTTCAGAAGGAAGTCTGCGCTGCCTCTGAAGACTTCAGAAGGAGGTTTGTGTTGCTTCTGAGGACTTATCTCGAGAAGATTTATGTGACACGTCAGCAAGGACTTTGCAGAAGCTCAGAATCACTGTTCTAATCTGTTCAGATTCAGAGAGTCTCTTTGGTTCAGAAGACTGCTTCTGAACAACGTTCAGATTCTGCATTATCTCGCTACTAGATTCTGAAGACCCACGTTTGGCAGGTTTCCGGTTTGGTCGCGTCTTTTTATGGAAGTCTGTAAGATTTGATTGACAGGATTATTTTCCAATCAAATCAGGAGAATATCCTCGATTGGATATTACCTTCTATGGACAAGATATCTTGGAGTTTTGGATGAACTCTATTTATGGAAATTGAAGATTTGGTTGTATGGGCGACTGAATCTGAAGGGTTCAAACTCTACTCCAACGGCTACTGGATCTTCCTATATACAGTCTCGGTCAATCAAGATTAATGGTGCCAATCAGAGATTGAGGAGCGATCCTTTGAAGGACCTTGGTAACGGCTAGTTCAAGGTCGAATGAGTATAAAAGAATATCAATGGTGACTGTTACGAGTGAGTTCAAGAACTTAAAATTTCAAAGTACTGAGTTGTTCAGATTCACATTCTCTTGTTCTTGTGAGCTTAAAATTCTCAGTCTTGAGAGGTTCCTTTGTAAGAGTAATTAGAGTGACATCTCTTGTAACCTTTCATCGACTCATAGTGGAATCCAGCCGATCGGTTGTCATCGTGGAAGAGTGGACGTAGGCTTGCTAAAGCCGAACCACTATAAACATTGCGTGCAATTTCTCCTTCCCTAAACTCATCTTATTGTGTTTATTTTATCTGCACGTCTTTTTCTGATCTTATTCAGTTTATGTTCTGAACCTATTAATTTCCGCATTAAATTTGAAGAAGTGTTCAGAATCACCTATTCACCCCCCTTTAGGTGATATTACTAGATCCAACAATTGGTATCAGAGCTTGGTTACTCATTATTTTGAAGTGTTTTACTTCAGAGCTAACGATCTATCATGTCTAGCAATAATTTCACAGGAACTAGTGATGCACATTTCAGCAACAAACCACCTTATTTTGACGGGAAAGACTACAATATGTGATGCAACAAATAGAAGTGGTTCTTCAAGGCATCAGATGATATGATGTGGGATGTTGTTTTCAATGGAGTAATTCCTGTTGTAACAGCAACCCCCTCCACTGGAAATGAAGGAAACAACAATACAAATGTTACTACAACACTGTCAGATTCAAAAAGAACAAAAAGACAAGGACTCGATTCTAAAGCTGTGCATGCACTTTTCTGCGCCTTATCTATTCCTCTATATAATCGAGTTGCAGAAGAAGATTCAGTCAAAGCTATATGGGACAGACTTCATGTCACATACCAGGGAACTGACAGAGTGAAAGAAACAACTCTTAGCATTCTGCTAAGTGATTACGAAGCCTTCAAAATGAAGCACGATGAATCGATTGCTGAAATGATTGACAGGTTTCAAATTCTAGCAAGTGGTCTTGCAAGGCAAGGCGCTCCTGTAGCAAAACCAATGCAAGTGAGAAAGATCCTTCGAGGACTTACAGATGACTGGAATTACATCAAGCCATCAATACAGGAATGTCAAACAATCAGACATCTATCTATTGATGAGCTAGTCGGAACTTTACAATCTTATGAGACTGAGCGCACCAACAAAACAAGAGATTCAAAAGGTAAGAAGTCCATTGCTTTAAAATCTGAAATTGACCTTGAAGTACCAGATTCAGAAGATGAAGATGAAGACGACGAAGAACTTGCTCTCATGGTGAAGAAGTTCAGAAAGATGGCTCGAAGAGGTAGAAACTTCAAAGGGAAGAAATCATTCAGAAAGAATGATCAGAGACAATCGAGCAATGACAAACAGGAAGATAAAGATGTAATCTGCTTCCACTGTAAGAAAGCATGACACATCAAACCCAATTGTCCCCTTTTGAAGAAAGACAAGATTAAGTATGAGAAATACAAAAAGGCATTAAAGGCAGAAACTCTAAGCGATTCTGAAGACAGCGAGGATGACTATGCTAACATATGTCTTATGGCAAAGTCAGTTTCAGATTCAGATTCAGATGTTGAGGTACACCGTTCTGAAATACCAGATGAAGTATCGGAATACATTGATGAGTTGTGCTTAAATTATAAAGAAGGTCTCAAAAAGGTTTCCATTTTGAAAAAGGAAGTTTCATCTTTGAAGCAACAGAATGATTCTCAAAAAGACAAGATTGAATTTTTACAAAAGGAATTTCATCAAATCAAGGAGAATCGTGATTTGATCTTGAAAGAAAATGATTCCTTGAAAACCCAAATTGAAAATACCTCAAAGAAATTTTCCCAAAGTTCAAAAAACTTAGAAAACATTATTTCCAGACAAATTCCGTATGGTAACAAATCTAGTCTTGGTTTCAAAAAGGAAAATAATTTCAAAAATAAGTTTCCGAAAACAAATGAAAGGATTTCCCATAAACCTTCCAAATTTGCATATCAACGGCATTTCCAAAAGCATTTTACAAAATCCTTTTATCCAATGCATTGTGAAAACTGCGGTGCTAGAAATCACGTTAGAAATAATTGCATGTTGGTATGGAGACCTGTTAATAGAAAGATATCTACTGTGACTAACTCAAATGGACCCAAAAAAACCTAGGTACCAAAGAAATAGTAAGTTACTTTATACTTGCAGGTACCAAAAAGGAGAAAAGACAAATGGTTTCTGGATAGTGGATGCTCAAGTCGCATGACTGGTGATCCAGATAACTTCATTCAACTTTCAGATTACAATGGTAGAAGTGTGTCGTTTGGAGGAAAGAATAAAGGCAAAGTGATTGGCCAAGGCACTGTAAAAATCGAAAATCTCACAATCAACAATGTCTCTCTTGTCAAAGGACTCAAATACAATTTGATTTCAGTAAGTCAACTCTGTGACTCTGGTTATCAAATTTGCTTTCAAGACTCAGAATTTTCAGGTGTTAGCAAAGACAAGAAGCAAACTTTCATTGGTCGACGTCATGGAAACATCTACCTTCTGAATTCAAGTGTCTTATTTCTATCAAAGATGAATCTGAACTATGGCACAGAAAGCTAGGCCACATCAGTATCAAACACATCTCCAAGCTATCTTCTAAGAAAGTAGTTCGAGGTTTACCACAATCAAAGTTTGAGAAATCTAAGCTTTGCTCAGCCTACACACTTGGCAAACAGGTAAAAAGCTCTTTTAAATCTGTTAATCATGTATCATCTGAACGTGTTCTGCAGCTGCTTCATATGGATATCTTTGGTCCTAACAGAACACTAAGTCTTGGAGGTAAGAAATACTGCCTTGTCATAGTTGATGATTACTCAAGATTTACATGGGTTTTATTTCTTGCGCACAAAAATGATGCTTTCTCATCCTTCTCAAAATTTTCTAAAAAGATTCAGAATGAGAAAGGTTACTCTATTTCCTACATCAAAACTGATCATGGGGGAGAATTTGAAAACCAAAGCTTTTCTAATTTTTGTGATGAGTTTGAAATTCAGCATAATTTTTCATCTCCTTACACACCTCAACAAAATGGGATTGTGGAGAGGAAAAATCGTTCTCTACAAGAAATGGCGAGAACTCTTTTGATCGAAAGTAAAATTGCATCTTATTTCTGGGCAGAGGCTGTGTCAATAGCATGTTACATTTTAAACCGTGTCTCTTTAAGATCAATCGTTGAGGAAACTCCCTATGAACTTTTTAAAGAAAGAAAACCAGATTTAGCATACTTCGGTGTGTTTGGTTGTAAATGCTTCATTTTGAAAAATGCAAATGATCGAGCTGGTAAGTTTGATGAGAAGTCAGATGAAGGAATATATCTGGGATATTCTACAACGAGCAAAGCATACAGAGTCTACAACAAAAACTCTCGATGTGTTGAAGAATCAATGAATGTCAAGTTTGATGAAAATATTTAGACTCAGAATGATCAATCTGAATATGTTCAAGTTTCGTCTTTACATCAAGGTTCAGAACCAGAAGAAAATTCAGAAGAGAATCATGCTTCTGAAGAAGTTCAGAATCAAGAAACAATCCAACAAACCGCAGAAGAACCAAAGGTGATACCATCTGAATCTAATGATCCAAGTGATGCTCAAGACGAGAAATTCTACAGAAACTGGAATCATAAATCCAGTCACCACAAGGAACTAATAATGGGGAGCTTGGATGAAGGAATCAAAACCAAATCGAAATTCAAGGAAGCAACGAGCAATATAGCATTAGTTTCTGAAATCGAGCCTAAAGGGATTGAAGAAGCTCTTACTGATGAAAATTGGATCAATGCCATGCAAGAAGAACTTCATCAATTCAAGATCAATAATGTTTGGGAGCTCGTCTTAAGACCCAAAAATCGTCCTGTAATAGGAACAAAATGGGTGTCCAGAAACAAAATGGACGACAGAGGAAAGGTGGTTAGAAACAAAGCAAGACTTGTGGCAAAGGGATATTCTTAAGAAGAAGGAATAGATTACGATGAAACCTACGCACCAGTTGCCAGGTTAGAGGCCATAAGGCTACTTCTTGCTTATACTTGTTACAATGACTTTAAACTTTTTCAGATGGGTGTGAAAAGTGCATTCCTAAACGGTTACATCAAAGAAGAAGTTTATGTCGAGCAACCTCCTGGCTTCGAGGAATCAAGAGGAAAGGATCTCGTATATTCCCTGAAGAAAGCCTTATATGGATTAAAGCAAGCACCTCGTGCTTGGTATGAAAGGTTAGGCAATTTTCTATCTGAACAAAAGTTCACTAAAGGTAATGTTGACAACACTCTCTTTATTCAGAAGCAGGGTAAGGATATTCTTATTGTTCAGATTTATGTTGATAATATTATTTTTGGCTCCTCTAATGAATATCTATGCAAGAATTTTTCTAAAGCAATGCAGGATGAATTCGAAATGAGCATGATGGGAGAATTAAAATTCTTTCTTGGACTTCAGATTCAACAAACCAAGAAAGGAATATTCATTCATCAAGAGAAATATGCTCTTGAAATTATCAAGAAATTCGGCTTAGAAAATTGCAAGAAGACGGAAACACCAATGTCTCATTCGTCTAAGCTTGATAAAGATAAACAAGGAAAAGATGTTGATCATAAGCTTTATCGCAATATGATTGGATCGCTTCTATATCTCACTGCATCAAGGCCAGATATTCTTTATAGCGTCTGCTTATGTGCAAGATTTCAGTCATGTCCAAAACAATCGCATCTTACTGCAATCAAAAGAATTATCAAATATATTGGAACATATCCAGCTTATGGTCTTTGGTATTCAAAGGACTCTGATTTCATTCTGAAAGGATATTCAGATGCAGATCTTGCCGGATGTAAAATCGACAGGAAAAGCACTTCAAGAACCTATCAACTTATGGAAATATGCTTATTTCCTGGTATTCCAAAAAGCAAAGCACAGTTGCTCTCAGTACAGCAGAAGCTGAATACGTATCTCTCGGAAGTTGTTGTGCTCAGATCTTATGGTTAAAGCAACAGCTAAGAGATTATGGAGTTGAGGACTCAAATGTGGAGATCAGATGCGACAATACAAGCGCCACAAATCTAACCAAGAATCCTATTCTCCATTCAAGAGCGAAGCACATCGAGATCAAACATCATTTTATCCGTGATCATGTTCAGAATGAAAATGTTCACATTCAGTATGTTGATACAAAAAATCAACTCGCAGATATATTTACTAAACCTCTTGACAAAGAGTCTTTCAATTTTATCCGAAACGAATTAGCTATTACTAATCCTTTTTCTTAAGATATATTGAGAACAGGTCAATTGACAGTGCTCAGAAGCAGAACTCAAACAGCGCTCAGAAGCAAAACTGCTCAGAAGCAGAACTCAGAAACAGCGCTCAGAAGCAAAACTGCTCAGAAGCAGAACTCAGAAACAGCGCTCAGAAGCAAAACTACTCAGAAGCAGAACTCAGAAGCAAAATTGCTCAGAGGCAGAACTCATAAGCAAGGTTCAGAAGCATATTTTTAGTACTTCAGAAGCAAGGTTAGTTCATCTTACACCTCTTTACATTTAGAAATTCTTGATAAAGCAAGAATCCAAGGTACGTTCTCTAAATTTACGTTCTCTAATTTCTATATATGTGCCTCGTTGATTGATTGGAATAATTCTGTTTCTTTGGATTGATCTTTGGATTTTATTTTAAATTGATTTTATTTCCAAAAATAACCGCTTTACGATTTTTAAAAAAAACTTTCATGTGGCCTTGAACCGGCACCTATATCAAATATCACAATCTTCTCTCAAATCCTAAAAACTGATTTCTCTCTCTCTGTTTACATTCCTTCTCGCTCACTCCAAATCTTTCTCTCTAAAAACTCCAACTTTCTCATCCATGGCTCCGAAATCATCATCTACCATGAAGAAAGTAGCAAAAGAAGGTGCAAGTCTGAGGAGAAAATCGTCAAGGTTGACGAAGGGCAGAAAAGCACGTCTCACCGAATCCATTGATATCTCTGGGTCTGATCACGAAGAAGAAAGACATATTGCCCAAAAGGAATCAGGTTTGTCTCAGTCTGAGTTCGATGAAAGAGTCGCTCTGGCTCTCTCTATAAAACCTCTGTATGATTCTTTCAAGAACACTGGCTCTAGTGACGAAAACGTCAAGTTGTTGCTGAATATTCACAAGTTTGCAAGCGAGAAAGACTTTCTTGCTATATTAGAACTTCCTCTGCAAACTGTGACACCTATTGCCACTATTGTTCCTGAGAATGTATCTCGGAAGGGCAAGGAAAAGGTTGTAGAAACTAGAGTCTCTAAACCTAAAAAGTCTCCATCTAAGAGCATTGTTATCAGGGAGGCTGTAACTGAAGAAAGTGAAACCAAGGGAAGGTCTGATGACGACGATGATGTGCTGGTTAAAGACTTTAAGAAAATCAGAGGGGTTATCAAAGACAAGAACGTTGAAAGCAAACTGTTTTTAAGTCAGTTGCATTCTGACAAATTCGAGATGCTGAAGCAAAGAGGAGTTATACCCCACAGGGATCTTAAGTATTTTGATAGGGTTGGTATCCCTATTAGGAAGCATCTAGAGCAGATGAAGTTGAGGGACTTTGCAACTGCAAGGAGGCCAACTTTTCCTGATTTGGCAGCTTACTTTTATTCTAGCTTATGTTTTAGAAATTTTGATTCCTTGTTTTATACGGTTGAAGGAGTCCTGTATCATCTGCATGTCAGGGAGCTAGCAAGATTAATGGGAGTTGATGAAATGGATTTTATGCCCATTAATGTGCAACCTGATGATGCCTACAGTTCTCTGACTGGAAAAGAGAATTACACTAGAGATTCCAAGGCACACATTGCTTACAATGACTTTCCCCTGAAGCACATTGTAATGCACAAGGTTGTCATTGAAAGCTTAAGACCCAAGGCTGCTTCAAAAACTGACATTTCGAAATATGAAGCCAAGCTGATGTGGGGTCTGTTGAATGGCTGCAAGATCTCTCTAGCACATACTGTTCTCCTCCACATGTACAGGACTGTCCAAAAGACCAAAGGATAATTACCCTATGCAGGGTTGATCTATCGAATCATGTCCTTCCAAAATGTCAAGATTCCTGGAAAGCTTATTCAAGATGAAACTCAGTTAATGGTAGCTGGGGAGTCTATGATTCAGAAGATGGGTTTTAGACAGTCTGCTGGTGGTTAGATCAACAAGAACAAAGAGGCTGTCCTGGTTGAGTTTGAAGAACAGAATGCAAAGAGTGAGAGATCTGCAAAAAGAAGGAAGACAAAGGCCACAAAAGGAAAACAGACCACTGCTCAGAGTGAATCTTCAGAAGAAGAGGAAGCAGAAGAAGAAGAAATTGTATCATCGAGCGATGATGAGAGGACTCCTTCTGTGCTATCAGAAGGAAACATCGGGTCAGAAGCTGAAGAGATTACTGAAATAGCAAATGAGCTGGAGGATCTTATGGACAAAGAAGAGGATCCCCATAAAACTCATGAGAGTGGGAATGTAGAAGCTGATGAAACATCTGGAAAAAAGGCAGAGAAAGAAGCTCAGCTTGCTACTAGTGCATACGTGGAGATAATGGAAGAGCAACTAGATGACAGAACGACTATTGATGTTCTGGTTGCTCGAGAACAAAAGAAGAGGTCCTCATCACCACCTGAGGACATGAAGGTTGATAAATCTGATGACTTTGTTGTCACAGCTGGAGAATCAACAGAAGTCTCTCCTGTTGTAACAGCTCAGATTCAGGGGGAGCAACCTATAGAATCTGCTGTTCAGACTGAAGTTATTCAGAAGGACAAGGCTGATACTGAAAAGGAGGAGTCCAGCAGAAAAGAACAACATGAGGAATCAAATGTTGTTCAGACTGAAGAGGTTTTGACTGCTGTTCAGAAGGAGAAAGCTGATGTCGAACCTGCTGTTCAGAAGGAAAAAGCTGTTGAGGAAAGTGCTGTTCAGAAGGAACAACTTCTAGTGGAAATACCTGAAGAGCAACCCATAGAAATTGAATCAACTACCGCTGAACCTGTTATAATCATTCCAAATTCAACACCTGATCAGATTCAGGGGGAGATAAACTCGCAGAGAATTTTGGATTCAGCCTCAAAGGGTAAAGCTCAGATGGTGGAAGAAGAACACCAACAGATTTCTGCAGGGACACTGAATGCTTCACCAAGTCTTGTTCAGATGGAAGTTGAAAAACTTCGGGTAGAAGTTATGCAGAGGATGGACAGGATGGAAATGAACATTGAAAAGGAGATGCACAGATTTGAGGAAATACTTCATAAGTACTATCGCCTTTTCTGCTCTGAGATGGCCAGCATTGGTACTTATACTTTGATCAGAGATGAAAGGATCAGCAAAGAGGTTCCAGAGATGCAGGAACTCAAAGAATTTGCCACCTACATTGCTGATATGGGCAAATCTGTTGAAGCTGCTCAGAAAGATGATGAAGAGCATGTTGATGTTCCCTCATCTTCAAAACAAAACCCACCTTCGTCATCTTGAAATTTTTTTTCAAATTGTCCGTATTTGTTTTTATCTCTGTCGGATGTTCCATTTATGTGCACCCTAGATGTTATATTTTTTAATATATGTGTGAATCTCCATTAATGTATGTGTAAATTGCCATTTTATCTTGCTGATGACAAAAAGGGGGAGAAAATACCTCATCATTATCATATTGCAGGATGCGCTTAAACGAATTCAACGTCGTACACAACATATGGTGATATCCTACTATCACTCAGAGTGCATATCTTATATATTCAAATGCACATTCTTTTGAAAAGATTCAATTGAATTATATTCATATTATTACTGAAATCTTTTCCGAGCTTAACCTTGATACAAATTTTTTCATATATATCAACTTTTATTAAGGAAGTTTTGTCATCATCAAAAAGGGGGAGATTGTTGAGAAAACCTTCCCTCTGAATATTTTGACTCTGACAAAACTATCCTCCTTGTAAGAGAATCTGGTTAATACAAATAATTTATTATTGCAGGCGATGAGCATGTGAACAAAAGCTTTATAATGTTCTATAACTGGCGTTCAGACTCAAGGAGTAGTCGTCGCACACTTGCTTCAGAGATAGTCGAAGTCCAGTATTCAGAAGGAGAATTGTGCTGCCTCTGAGGACTTCAGAAGGAAGTCTGCGCTGCCTCTGAAGACTTCAGAAGGAGGTTTATGTTGCCTCTGAGGACTTATCTCGAGAAGATTTATGTAACACGTCAGCAAGGACTTTGCAGAAGCTCAGAATCACTGTTCTAATCTGTTCAAATTCAGAGAGTCTCTTTGGTTCAGAAGACTGCTTCTGAACAACGTTCAGATTCTGCATTATCTCGCTACTAGATTCTGAAGACCCACGTTTGGCAGGTTTCCGGTTTGGTCGCGTCTTTTTATGGAAGTCTGTAAGATTTGATTGACAGGATTATTTTCCAATCAAATCAGGAGAATATCCTCGATTGGATATTACCTTCTATGGACAAGATATCTTGGAGTTTTGGATGAACTCTATTTATGGAAACTGAAGATTTGGTTGTATGGGCGACTGAATCTGAAGGGTTCAAACTCTACTCCAACGGCTACTGGATCTTCCTATATACAGTCTCGGTCAATCAAGATTGATGGTACCAATCAGAGATTGAGGAGCGATCCTTTGAAGGACCTTGGTAACGGCTAGTTCAAGGTCGAAGGAGTATAAAAGAATATCAATGGTGACTGTTACGAGTGAGTTCAAGAACTTAAAATTTCAAAGTACTGAGTTGTTCAGATTCACATTCTCTTGTTCTTGTGAGCTTAAAATTCTCAGTCTTGAGAGGTTCCTTTGTAAGAGTAATTAGAGTGACATCTCTTGTAACCTTTCATCGACTCATAGTGGAATCCAGCCGATCGGCTGTCATCGTGGGAGAGTGGACGTAGGCTTGCTAAAGCCGAACCACTATAAACATTGCGTGCAATTTCTCCTTCCCTAAACTCATCTTGTTGTGTTTAGTTTATCTGCACGTCTTTTTCTGATCTTATTCAGTTTATGTTCTGAACCTATTAATTTTCGCATTAAATTTGAAGAAGTGTTCAGAATCACCTATTCACCCCCCCCCCCCTTTAGGTGATATTGCTAGATCCAACAGAAGCAATTCCATACAAAAGCATCAGCCAGAAGTCGATGATTAAATTTATTGAAGAAAATATAATTCACCGATTTGGCTTGCCTGAGTCAATCACTGCGGATCAATGAACAGTGTTTACTGGAAGCGAAGTTGTGGAATTTCAAGAGGAATTAAGATGATACATTCCACACCGTATTATCCTCAAGCAAACGGACAAGCCGAAGCTACTAATAAGGTCGTGATTGGGTTGATTAAAAAGCATTTGGAAGAAAACCCAAGAGAATGGGATAACCTGCTATCAGCAGTGTTATGGGCGTACCGAACATCGAGAAGATCGAGCACAGGCGTCAGTCCATATATGCTGACATATGGACAAGAAGCGGTGTTACCGATGGAGATAACTGTGCAGCCATTACGAGTACAATTGCAAAGTGAAATGTTACCGGAAGATTACAGAGATTGGATGCATATAAATTTGGATGAATTAGACGAAGTCCGGGCAGCTGCTTTGGATCAATTGGTTGCACAAAAGAAAGAGTAACCGGAGCTTTTAATAAGAAGGTTAAGATCAAGCAATTTGCCGTCGGGGATTTAGTATGGAAAGTAATTTTGCCGTTCAACCTCAAAGACAGGGAATTCGGTAAGTGGTCAACAAATTGGGAAGGCCCATATCAAGTTACCGAAATGTTCAATGGAAATACATACAGATTGATGGATGTCAATGGAAAAGAATTATCTCGCTCTATAAATGGGAAATTCTTAAAGAAATATTATCCATCAATTTGGGAAACACAAGGAAATTGATTTATTCACTAGAAGCGAAAATACATTCTGATCTTGGTTACAAAGGTCTTCAGATCTTTAACAAGTTTGAGGTTTCGGGCTACAAGTTTGGAATGTAATGCAAGATCATAGTGGAGTTCAGATTGTTGCTCTTTGAGATATTCTATGCGACGAGAATGGAAGCGGACAACTTCAAGTTTCTCCGAAGTTTCCTGTAACAATTGTCTGTACCTGTCTGAAGAAGCTTCGACCATGGATCTAACATGGGAAATTTCATCTTTAATTACCCTACATTCCACGCGGTTATGATTGCAAAGGAAATTGAAAAGCCGACGTGTCATCTCAACATCTTCTATGGCATGGAAGCAAGAGTCCTGAACTTGAGCATATGCTTCCTTGGAGTCGCACAATCGGGAAAATTCTTCCACAATTTAGAGCTTAAGAGCCTCAGCTTCCACAATGATAGGCTCAAGGTTCCAAATTTCCTTCACACTGTGCTCAAATTCTTCGAAGCTGGTAGGGAATAAGGAGCACAGTTCCCACACTAAGTCTAAGAAATCAGAATCTGCAGTTAGGAATACCTTGGACCTGAAAATGTCTGTCAGTTCGCTTTTGTCTGACTGATGGACAAAGATGTCGCATTTTCGCTTCTTGCTCCACCATTTGGATCTCTACCTTCTTCAGTTCTGCCTCAAGCTCTGCTCTCCTCTCCGCTAGGCGATGAAGTTTGCTCTCTTCAGCTTTATAACTATCATAAAACAAGCGGGTGACTCCGCATTTGCGAGTTATTTCATCTTGAATGGCTTGACCTCACTGTTCCCCAAAGAAAAGATGTGGAAGACGATCGGTGTTGATTCGAATAGTGTCCACAGCATCCACAAAACCGACGATAAAAATATCACTCTTGTCTTAGAAGTCTTGGGAAAGCATGAAAGAAGGATTACCAGAACACACCTCCTGAAAAAGAGTTCTTGCTCGTCTCTCTCTGTCAGGATCGGTGATCAACTTCCTATAGCCAGTTTCCAATAAGTGAAGGAGTTCTATCCATTTAGCTTTGGCTACATCCTTAGAGACTTCGGAAAATGATGCTGGGTCTATGGATTCTGGAGGATGTTCAACAGCGGAAGAGCTAGAGAGATCAGCAAGCAGCATAGTTTTCACTTCAGCTTTCTCTTCAATAGATAAAAGTGTTATTTCGGCTATGGCAGGAGGAGCTTGGGAAGAAGACGAGCTTGCCACAGAGACTCTATGAGGAGGCAGAGCAATAGTTGGCAGAGGTATATTGGTTGATGACCTTCAAGAAATTCCCCATCGGGAATTAAAATTCTTTTTTATGCAGATGAAGGCTCATCAGTGCCTGCAAACACAGATATGAATGTTAAAACAATAGTGTAAAAAGCATTCATCATTCGGTAAAGTAAAGATAGGATTTATCGATAAAGGTTGGAGATTTCCCAGTCAAATGAGGAGATGGGTCATCAGCTAATTCTTTTTCTTCAAGTCTCGAAGACTGGACTTGCATTGATTCGGTAGGAGGTCCTGAAGGAGCAGGAATCTTCAATGCAGGGTCAGAGATTGCTGTATCGTCAGAAATAGCCTTGACAGAAGGGGTAATAAGCAAAGCTGCTTTCGATCTGTAGATCTTAAGAGTCTTCCCTGAGTTTTAAAACAAAAGAGAATATTAGTGTCGGCAAGTATGCTTATAATTAATAAAGCTTGAGTATGAAAGTCACCTTTTGGTGTATGCAGCCTCATCATGGTATGAAGTGTGGGACTGAGAGATGGGCTCCTTGGTGAAGAAATTTCAAGAGATGGCGATGAAGATCGACCAATAGCTCTTTCTATTGCAGGCTTCTTCGACGCCTTCTCAGGAGCAGGCAATTCTAAGATTTTTCTCTTTCTTCCTGTTGTGAAGGAAGACAGTCAGACACAACAAAATACCGAATGAAGACATACATTGAAAAAAGGAGAGCAAATCAACCTTTAACAGGCTTTGTTAGTTCAGCAGGAGGTATGTGTTCACCTTCGGCTACTTGAGGAAGTGCAGGAGTAGCCGTATCCTTTATCTTCAAAAGAATCATGTCCAATGGCTTTGAGAATACAGATTTTCGATAGTTCTTCCACCAAAAGTCGAAGTCTTCTAAAGAGCGATCAGCATGTGCAACAAACTCGGTAACACGGAACGAACGGTATATGTCCCGAATTAGTTTGTTCAATTCAGTGAAGCTCTGGCTGTCACCCAACTTGCAGAATATCTTGTTGATGAAAGAGAAGAAAAAGGTATAGAGGGCCGGTACAGGAACCCCTTGAACTAACCCAAATTATCTAGCACAATACTAGGGGGAGTAGATTTCAAAACCGGCAACGAATCTACCCTTTGTTGAAAACCTAACAGGGAGATCGACAGAGGTTAGAACGATTTGCCAAAAATCACTCTTATTTTTCTGAAAAGAAGGAAGAGATGATCTAAATTGAAGAGTGATAAAGGGAGAAAAAGAGAATCGTTTCCCTTTGATTGAAAAAAGTTGGGAAATAAAGAACCGAAAATAAGATGATTGTCCCTCAAAAACAGGAACCAGCTCTTGACTTAAAGCTCGGCAGACAGGATTATTCGGGATTGAAACTGAAGGAGGCTGCGAAACTCGATCCTTGGAAAACCAAGAAGGAAAATAGAAGGCTACCCAGGCCTGGAGAATCCAGAGAGGACCACCATAGACTCCACCAATTTCATCCGAAGCAATGGAGGAAGCAGAGTGGGCTAAGTCTCGGTACAACAAAACTAAAATGGTTTTTCCTAAAGCTAGCTGAGTTCCCGAAGATAAGGCGGAAGATATAGCAACGAAGTCCTTGGAAACTCGCACAATAGGGTGACAGAAAAGGAATTTACAGAGCCAGTATAGGAGGAAAGCGGTATGTTCCTCGTCGGTAACTTCACCTTCTTTCCTAAAATACTTACCGATTAAAGCCCCGTAGGCTAATTCGGAATCAAATAACTTACCGAGCCCTTGGTAAGAATCTGAAGACAGAGTAGATGGGTCTGCGCCTAAAGGACTAAGACTAGTGAGGCAGTAGATATCGAGCAAAGTTACCGACATTGGGGAAAAAGGGAAAAAGAAGCAGTTGGTTGAAGACGACCAAAAGCAAGACAGAGCACTGATTAGCCCATGGTTCAGATGATAATCAAAGCAGCAGAGACGTAAAGCATTATGAATGAGGAGCTCATCCCAAAGAGAGCTCTTAGAGGGAAGAAGTCGGAGATATCATCGGTAAAAATTTGGCTCAAAATCAAAAAAAGCCCTAAGACGAGAAGAACGAGAGTGCCAATTGTAGGCCAAAATAGAAGAATGGTGAACTGGAAGTACCTCGGTTAGATGGCAAGGGAAAAAGTCAGAGAGATTTGCAGGAATTGAAAATTGATTGTAAACTGCAGGGCCAAGGATGTAAGAATCCTCGTAATCATTCTGCACCGAGAGTAGATGCCGATCGTCGTTGAAATCCTTAGAGTCTCTGAACTGATGATACTGCTCTAGGACGTTAGCAGTGAGAAAGGAAGAAGCTTGACCCTTGGGAGCCATAGTATTTAGACAAGTACAGAGCGAGGTCACGAAAGAACAAAGAGGCAAAAAGGCACGAGAATAGCGAAGAAGATGAGTTTTAGAAAAAGCACGTCTGAAAGCGAGAAATCAGATTGTGTGGGGACATTTGATATATATACTAAGTTGATACAAGGAGGAACTGAAAAGGCAAGCGCGCGAAACGAGGCGGCAAAATGGCGCTGGAAGCAAAAAGTAAGTATCTTGTCATTTTTGGCATTTAAAAGAATTAAAATTCTTTTAATTCTTTTAAAAGGGGGCATCTGTTGACACTAAATAATAATGAGTTACCGAATTGACTTCGGTATCATCATATCCCGAAAATCGATAAATTGGGAACAGTAAACTACTCTGAAAAATTCGGTAAGTTGTTTGTAACATACCGAATGGCCAGAAATCTAAACCTGATATTCAGGAAATAGGAGAATAAGGTCATTGATTCTTGAAATTCGGTAAGATTCTGGACATACCGAAACTGTAAAAGGCCAGAAGTAAGAGGAATACGAAGTTGAAAGGAACTGCAGGATGGCCAAACCAGCCACGTCAGCAAGAAGTTACGAGCAAGAAATTCGGATAGTGGATGCGAGCAGTTCACGGCGGTTAATATAAGAAATTCAAATTTGAAGCCTCGTTGACAGTTGAAGATCAAGTTTTGGCGAATAAAACATGGGCAAACGGGAAGTTATTGAAAGCGCCAAGATTCAAAGTTTGAAAGCAAGAGATAACCGACAAACGGTTATAAGAAGCTGAAGAATACAAATATTCAAAAGAAAAGAGCAAGAAAGACAGATCAACACACATCCAACAACACTCAAGTTTATTCGCACTTTAATTTCCCTATCCCTTCATTTCCAGTAGTTACAGTTTCTGCAACTATAGTTTATTTCCAAGCCTTCTACTGCTTTCGTAGGAGTATTGTAATGTAGCCTGAACCTCTGTTGATCTCAAATCCATATTCGATCCACTGATTTCCTACCCATTTCATATCTCTCTGTGTTGCTTCGTGCTCTTGCTAAAATTTCTCTTCGAAAGTTGAACCACAGAACCCTCTTAATAAAAATCGAAGACTGAATTTCGGTGAAAGATATTCCTTGTTACAAAAACAAGCAAACATCTTTTTGGCACGCCTGGTGGGACCTGTGTGGAGAGATTAGGAGAAATGGTGAGAACCAGAGGTCAATTAGACGGAGTAGCAGTTGGTAATGTCAATAATCCAGATGATGGAGCGCGATCTGAGCATTCGGCTGCTAATGAGGAAGTACCCCATCACAATGCTGATATTCCTCGGCAATTGAACGAAGAACAAATCCACGCGTTGGCACCTGACAACACTTTGGTAGCCATGATGAGGAGAATGTTTGAGGAGCAGCAGAATGAGCTCACCAACCATATGGTGCGTCATGTCACGAATGTGATAAAGCCTATGATGATTAATGCCATAAACGAGGTAATATCGCGTCCTAGTTCATCCTCTCAAGTTCCTCCCGTTTATGCAAATCCCCCTGGTACAATACCATTTCCACCAGCATCGGGACATCCTAATGTTGGGTATAATGGTAATGGAGGATCAAATCTGCAACCTCCAGTAAGAATTATACCAAGGCCGGAGAATCCTACGACAACGAACCTAGTGAATGGTGTGAGTGGTTACAATTTCCCTCAAACTGGTCCCACTGATGTTAACGTGATCAATCCCATGGTCCCGAATCTACCACCAGTATGGAATATACCTCCACTAGTGAATGTGCCTAATATTGATCCTATAAGGCCGCCTGCAGCTCAACCATACCCACATGTGGTGAAAAATCCTCTATACAGGCCGCCACCCATTAACTTCAATATGGATCAACAAGGCATGAACAGACCTCAGCAGGTTGACCCTAGGGGTCAGGATCCTTGGTTGGGCCAGCAGAATAAGGCCATGGAACCTAGATAGAGTTGCAGAGTTGGTAATGCAACAATTGGGAGCAGAGAGAGGCACACCAAGACCTGTATACAGGAAGCCACATCCTGATTGGGTTAATAACATCCCATATCCAAGGGGTTTTAAAGTGCCAGATTTTGCTGTATTTACAGGCGAGGAAAATCAGTCAACTGTGGAGCATGTAGGTCGTTTTTTAGCACAATGTGGAGAGGCTGGAACAAATGAATATTTAAGGCTAAGGCTATTCCCATTGTCGTTGTCAAAGACAGCATTTACTTGGTATACAAATTTGCCAGCAAATTCTATTCAGACATGGGTTGAGATGAAGAGACAGTTTCATTCTCAGTTTTACCGAACGGTACCAGAGGTAACAGTAGCCGACTTGGCCAGAATGTACCAGTATGGCACTGAGACAGAAAAAAAAAATTATTGCTCGTTTCAAGAAGTCTAGGAATCGGTGTTTGACTTCTCTCACCGAGAAAGAATTTACCAATTTAGCGTTCAATGGGTTGAAATTCAATCTCAAAGAAAGATTTGAGAGACAAGTTTTTGATGATCTCTTCCAATTAAATGCTCGGGTTTCTAAGTATGAACATCTGCTGAATGATAAAGATAAAAAGCCGACAAAGGATAATCGGCAGACAATAGCATCGGTTGAAAGTACCGAATACGGTGACTTGACTGAAGAAGAGAATGAGATAGCGGTAGCAACTATGGTACTTGAAAAACCATATGTGTGCCCAGCTCTGAAACCAGCAAGGGTAAGAGATGTGTCCAAGTTTAAAGCCAAGAAAACGAGTAATTATTCCTTTGATATCTATAAGTTGGGTGAGATATTTGACTTATTGCTGAAAGATGGAATGATTAAATTGGCTGAGGGACATGTGATCCCGTCTAAGGAAGAAACTACGGATAAAAGGTATTGCAAATGGCATTATTCCAAGACTCATGATACGGTGAATTGTATTGTTTTTAGAAAGACAATCCAGGAAGCAATTCGCCAAGGCAAGATTAAGTTCGCTGAAGACAAAGGCAAGGCTCTAATGAAAGTAGACACAGATCCTTTCCCGAAGATGATCAGTATGGTTAATGTGCATGAGTCTACAAGATATGATAATAGACGACTGTGCACCCGTTGTCATCAAGAACTAAGTCATCAGGATCGGGAAGTTCCCAAGTTCCAGTACATGAGGGGAACAAGGGGAAGATACATATCGGGATCATTTGTCCGTCGGGAAGGTAGACCACAGATAAGGTCTGAAATCGTAGTAACTGAAAATGTTTCGGCACAATCAAAAAGTCAAGAAGCTCAATCAAGGCAGCCAGCACGAATGCCTGGGAGGCAGAAGTTATGTTCCGATTCACTAAGACAAGTTCCTCCAACTCAAGAGGTTGAAACACGAGTTCACAAGGAGAAGGAAACCCCACAAAAACCTAAGAAGAAGAAGAGTTTATGGCAGCGATACAAAGAAGGGGATCCCAAAGTATGATTGCTTGGAGAACCTAGTGGGAAATTTGACTATGTAGTGTACTATAGAGACACAAATGATCGATTCACTGGACTGGATTATTGCAGCTGCTTAAAGTAAACTCCAAGTTTCAAGAATCCTCACCCATCACGTTGCCTAACCCAATAGACCTTGTCTATGCATCCATCCGGTGAAGTTGCAACAGGAGAAGGGTTCGAAGGTTCTTGATACTTAATTGTGCTATACTCCTATGGAACTTGATATTGCTTCTTGTGGCTCGCAAAAATGTTGATCCATTGGGAATAGTTGGCAAAGTTATCGATATTTTAAGTGCTGATATTATGGTATATGTGTGATGTAGAAGTGTCGCCCGTTAATGAAATGTCTTTCATGAGTGAAGCGTGGACAAGATAACCGTATTTCCTGTAATGTGTGGTTGTCTATCATGTCATCGTCCTGCAGTTTGACCTTGAAGCAGGACAGTTGCAGCTAGGCCGTTTATAAGTGAGGTGGGTTTGTAATTTGCATCTTTGTGGGCTTCTTGTTATTGGACGGTGATTCTTTGGCTTCTGACTGGGCACAGAGAATCCCTAGGAAATACTCACGATTTCACGAAGGAAATAGAAGATGTGGGGCATGATGCCTTTTCTTTGGGTGAGTGGTTACGTAAGGCCAAGAATTTGTTGTTGGAAGCAAACTGCGACACTTTAAAGTCATAAACAAAATAGGTGAGACCTTCCGATGTTATCCATAAGTAAGATTCACTCCCACATGTTCATTATCTCATTTGAAAACTTAAAGTACTCCTTTTGGATTTTTTTTTTTTTTTTTTTTTCCCCTTGTGGATTGGACTGGATCGTTACTGATGTATTAACGCTAGACTCTTTCCAGCGGCTGTAGGGTTTCGTGGACAGAATAGGTTCATACTAGAGAGTTATCGGATAAGGTATGACTCCTACCTAGCTTCTATAATGGCGAGACGGATAGGATAAGGTGCGACTCCATATCGCTCGGCCATATGGGCCAACACTGACGAGGACGTCGCTTTTTTGAGTCACGATGTTTGGAACCGTCCCAAAGTCTATGGTGGATGGGAGGAGCCTTATTAAATGGTTTATAAGTAAGATCCGCTCTAAATGTCACCACTTTGTTGTGAGCAGTTGAGTATAACATTTAAGGGCTTGATGCACATGGAACAAGACGGATCGGCAAAAATGGTATCACGTTGAAACGACGACCTCTAATTGATCTCTAGTGCTTAGACGAATTATGCCCCTAGTTTGACGTGGGTGGGCATATCACAGGGGCAAAAGGGCTTAGATATGGAGCAGATTTTCAACAAGTAAGTATTGGACTTATGTAGTTATTTTTGTCCACAAACGAGGTATTATAGGGGATTCTCTGTTGCCTCCTCCGGCAGCCAAGAAAATCACGCTTCTATAACATATCGCTACTCAAGCAATTTTGTAAGATATAATTAGACCCTTTATATTTCTCAATTGTACAAGCACAAGTCATCCTTGAATATCACTTTAGGAGAATTATACTTTCGGTCCATGTAGTTTTTGGAAAATTCACTTTGTTCCACATTTTATTTGTCGCAATTCCAGTCCTTATCATATTTTCTCCCGATAATTTTAGCCATTATCAAAATTTCGTCCACTATTCAACGTAATTGTTGAGTCAGCATTGGCTACTCATACATGGTTCCACTGATGCAAGTCTTTATAAAGAAATTATACTTTTGATCCCCTACTTTTAGCGAAGTTTTATTTTAAGTCCTTTTCTTTTGGTTTAGTAACGAAGACGTGCTCATCAAGCACTTTCAATACAAATAAAAATCAAATAACCATGGCAATTCTTGAAATAGTAATCTTCTGATTCTTCTCATTTGTAATTATTCAAATTATCTGAATCTTAGTTAAAAACATGAGAATGCTAAACAGAGAATTTCGGTTATTGGAATATTTCCAATAATTTGCAAATAAATTTGAAGAAAGAACATGAAAATAATTTAGCTCTCACAACAAACCCCGCTGCAAGGCTAGTATATTTTAGATAGCATATATATGCTTCCGTAGAGCACCTTTTTCTCTCTCCGCAAAACTTTATTTTCCCGTGAAAACAAATATATATATATTAAAATTCCGACTTTTATGGAAACAATGCCACCGACGGTACGACGCTAGACTTGACTATTTGCACAAAAGTTAAGAAGCAATTTTCAAAATTATGTACACACAGTGTGAATTTAGACTTCGTTTGTTTCGCGAAAAATAGGTGATTTGAAAAAGCTTTGGGAAAATTCTAAATGAAGACCTGAGGTGGATATTGTTTCAAATGAAGGCCTGAAGTGCACAAATCGTTTTAAAAAAGGGCCTGACCGAAGGGCATTTTAGTCTTTTACTTTTTTGCATTTTTTCCTTTATTTGCGTTTTTCCCTTTACCTTTTCTCTTCGTTTTTTTTTTCCTTCTTCTGTTCCCCTCCCCCTCCCCCTCCGACCATCGCCGGCCACAGGCACGGGGGGCCCTCGCCTTGACCGGCGTCGGGCGACCCTCGCGCTAACTTCTCAAATCCAACTTGATCTCCATCTCCTTTTTCTCTTTACTTTATCTGATCTTTCCAAATATTTCTTGATGGAAACCTCATAGAACAGAAGCAGAAAAAAAAGAGTGGCGCGAGAGAGAGGACGAATCTCGGGCTAATCGCAAGTTCGACAGAGAAGGCAGGTGGTTGCAAGGGAAGGGGAAACTTCGCAGCCTCATCTGCGTGGATTTTGTATCATTAAACGATGCCAGAGACATTGATGGATCGGTTAATTAAAATAATCCTTTTTGATCTACAGGTTTTTCTGAAGCCTGCAAAATCTGCTCTGAATCAGTTCTTCAGCTTCGGCAGAAATTAATGCCGAGGAAGAGAGGAGGGTCTCGACAACTTCCCCCCGGTGATAAATCGCGGGTCTTGGCTAATTAGATGAAGATTCAAGTGAAAAATATTAAAAACTTTAGAGAATAAAATTATGAGAAAGAAATAGGAAATTTCCTCCGCTTAGCGTCTTTCAGATCGTGAATCACGAAGAAACACAAGAAAAAACACCAACCAACCCTCCGTCGACCTCTCGCCCGGGCGAGGGCTACCCTCGACCGACGCCGGCGAGGAACGCCGGGCCAAGCGTCAGGCGAGGGTTGCTCTCGCCTGGCGAGGGTCGCCCTCACCCGACCAGGCGCCGCCCAGGTCGAGGGCGACCCTCGCCCGACGCTGGCCCGTGCGAGGTTCACCTGATGCTGGTCAAGGCGAGGGCCGCCCGAGCTTGAGGCCGACGATGACCGGAGGGGGGAGGGGAAAAGACCTGCCGGAGGGGGAGGGGAACAGAAGAAGGAAAAAAAAAACACGAAAAGAAAAGGTAAAGGGGAAAACATAAATAAAGGAAAAAATGCAAAAAAAAATAAGAGACCAACATGCCCTTCGGTCATGCCCTTTTTTGAAACGATTTGTGCACTTCATGTCCTAATTTGAAACGATATCCACTTCATGCCCTTATTTGGAATTCTCCTAAAAGCATTTCCAAACAAAGACAGCTTATATCGCTTATAAAAATGAATGAACAAAAAATATTTTCATCGTTTATATAAATGTTTAGACACAAATTGTTATTGATAATGAAAATATTTTACATCGATTAATTATTTCAAGCGATATATTAATGATTTGAAAAATATATTTTTCAAGCTAATCGCTTGTATCGTTTACGAAAATAAATGAATGAAAAAAAAATTATCGTCCACGAACATATTTAAACATAAATTGTATCAATAATGAAAACATTTTTTATTAGCTAATTATTTTAAGAGACACGAGCAATCATTTTCAGAAAAATAATTTCTAAATTATTTATTTTTTGAGTAACAAACAAAGCTTAAGTCTATATTTTTTTACAATATATATGCGGTATTATGTTTTTATTGTTCTGCCGGAATCATGGGGATAATATATTGGTATGTTTAAGGTGATGGTATATTCGTCTTCATGTGCTTTATTATGAAATATTTTGTTAATTGGTAAAAATGGAAGATAAAAGACACTCGAGCAAATGAAGCGTTGGTGGCACCGCAAGACCCGTACATTACCAAAGGTCAAACAGAGCGGATATGTCACGGCAGGGTCCCAGAGCCGCCGCCTTCTTAGACTAATTGCGTTATCTACTTTAATCTCATATTATTGATAACAGAGGGCGCATGCGGAAGCTAATCCAACTACAAACACGCAGTGGGCCACCAAAAAAAAGGTCAAGTGCATGCGAAAAGAAAGATGCAGGCACGACGCCTAAGGGTTACGGTCTCTGAGGTTCGCTACGACTTAAGATAGATAATAGATATCTAGAAAACTCATTCAGATTTAGAAAATATTTGCTTTATATATATATAAAGCACTAAATACAACCTTTTTACATCAAAAGAAAGCTAGCTACTGGGAGACGATAAAAAAGGTACGGGCTCCCTATGGCGTACTCAGCCGACATCCTGACGTCATCTCACGGCTACATCAAAAAGTTGTTTGCCGTGCTGACCCTGCTCAAAAGCCTAACTTTACAATGGCTCCTCTAGCTACTCCCACCGCCTACTCCTCGCCACCATCACTACTGCCACTCTCAACAGCCCCAGACGACGAAAGGGTAAAGGGCCAAAAAGCTAGCCCGACAGCACTGCATAGACAGACACGAAACGAAGGGGAATCACCTCATTGTATAACCCCACGACCACCAGCATCACCATTACGCGCTTGAAGAAAACAATCGAGGGATAGTCAAGTAACTCGTGCTCCTCCCAAAAGACAGAATAATTCAAAGGGGTGCCATAACGGGTGGAAGGGGCTACAGGTGAAATAGGCATAGCTGCCAACTGAAAATGGTAACATCCACAAGTGTGAGCATATAACTCAGCAAGTAAAATACTAATCTAAACGACTAAAAGCTATTCCGTCTCCTGACCTTTCATTCGTTCATACATTTACAACCATAGAATTGCATGGCACATACATGACTACTCTGTTGGGATACACGTAACATGCATAGGCAAACAAACATATAAACGCAGCGGAAATAAAAACCCATACATGTATCTCCAGAGGCGTTGTTCGTGCGTTTCAATCAAAATCATATGAAACAAAGAGGGTTAAACGAATTACCTCTTGAAGCGTGCTTGAAATGAGTTGGTTCAGACGTTCTTCAACTCGAGTCCCACAAGTGTCGGACCTCTAGATCAGACACACCACCAATCGTACGACGAACGGGAGAAAGACGACGCGGATAAACACCACACTTGATTGTGCTAGCAGTCTTGTGAAGATAACTCTCCGCGCTATTAATCTTTTGGTCTCCGCAAATACAAAAGTGAGAGAGAATTTTTCTGTTTACTCTCGCATTGACAGAGGAAACTTTTTTTCTTCACTTCGTAGACTCAAAGATGCACATATCCTTTTTGTTTTCTTATTATTGAACAGAAGTCACCCACGATCAGATCGTGAGATAACACCCACGATCTGATCGTGGGTGTGCATTGCACAACGGTCAGCAACTGACTTGCTGACCGTTGTGCATTAGCACACGATGAGCAATATTTGCTCATCGTGTGCAACGCACATGGTCAGCACTTGCTGACCATGTGCGTGCACTTTTTTTTTATTTTATTTTATATATTAATATTATAAATAATAATAACAATTATTATATATATATATATATATATATATATAAACAAAAAGGGTATACCAACCGTATATGTGCATATTGGACATATAATATATGTCCACTTGGAGCGTACCTGTGCATCATATGCACGCGCGCTTATGACCAAAAAATAAATTAAATTAAATCTCATTTAATTTAATTTTAGCCCGACTTAATTCGGTAATTCGCAATTGCAAACATATTTGCAATATCGTCTTTCACGTTCAACGTCGTCATGTATTGGTTAAGGTGTGTGACATCCCTAGGTTCATCACTGAGCTGGCAGTAAGACAGGCACTAACACATTAGTACTTCCAAGATAATTGATTGTCCTGATCAATCACTAGGTCCTACAAGCCATGAGTGACATCTAGCAATATGTCATGGCTACCCAGACAGTGTGAATGTTTAAGAACATAATGAACCTGTCAGCTCTGGTTACAATGTAATTCAATCCCTCTGTCTTACTATGTCCCGATCGAACAAAGACCATGGAATATTTGTCAAGTCACCAATTCGATCATATGCACAAATCTAATCGACATGCATTTATACGAGACATGAACATTTCATTTTCGATTACAACCCCGGCCGAGGATTTCAATGCATTGTCATAATTAGATCGCATAGGATATCATACCTTGCATGAAATAAGGAGACAGATTCCATTTTGCGCACACGTGTGACTCCGTATGTGCATGAACTATAACCATCAAGTACAGAGACGGATCGACGAACCGCCAATAAGCGCACTTGTGAACCATAGCCATCCAAGATACAAGTCAACACTATGCCTCAGGTCTAAGGATTATTTACACAAGACCAGAGCATGAACAATTAGACATTGACCATGCTAAAAGCTTCCATGTTGCTAATCATTCAATGCGTGTCACGTTCAGTGAACTTGTCTGGTACAAGCACCTGTGTTCTAACTCGGGCATCGCAATACCCAATGACTTGTGACTCGTCATTCCCTTAAGTATCCAATACTTAATGGTGAAGTTAAGAACACACCGGTCTCAACAGGATCATTAATATCCATTCAATGATCCATCGACCAGGAACAGTTTAAAGATTCAGTCTAACTGTGAACCCGTCACACATATTCTCAACGTCTCAAGAATAGGTTCAATCACAACTGATCTTATGGAATTCATTCATATAAATAATTGGACAAATGAATAAACACGTATTTGCCATTAATTTAATAAGAAATTGAAAATACAACAGAAATCCCTAACATGTAACTATTACATGGTAGCTTTACGGCATACATCTAACAATCTCCCACTTGCACTAAAGCCAACTAGTCTGGTACCTCAAACCCATTTTGTCAATGTGTCTTTCAAAAGAAGACTGAGGTAAGGCCTTAGTAAAGGGATCTGCCACGTTTTCCGCTGAGGCAATTTTCTGTAAGGCGATATCACCTCTCCCGACTATTTCTCTGATGAGGTGGAAGCGTCTCTCGATGTGCTTGGACTTCTGGTGAGACCTTGGTTCCTTAGCTTGAGCTATTGCCCCATTGTTGTCGCAAAACAATGTAATCGGCTGCTCAATGGAAGGAACTACTCCAAGTTCAGAAATGAACTTCTTCATCCAAGCGGCTTCCTTCGCTGCTTCAGAAGCGGCTACATACTCTGCCTCAGTGGTGGAATCGGAAGTAATGCTCTGTTTGGAACTCTTCCAACTAACTGCACCACCATTGAGTGTAAAGACAAACCCAGATGTAGACTTATAGTCATTAGGATCCGATTGAAAATCGGAATCAGTATAAGCTTCAACTTTAAACTCTCCTTCTCCATATATCAAGAATAAATCCTTAGTCCTTCGTAAGTACTTGAGGATATTCTTGATAGCTATCCAGTGCTCTTCCCCTGGATCAGACTGATATCTGCTAGTAATGCTTACAGCATGCGCAATATCAGGTCTGGTACATAGCATTGCATACATTATGCTTCCAATAGCGGATGCGTAAGGTATCTTCGCCATCCGCTCTCTTTCTTCAGGAGTGTTGGGACACATCTCCTTAGAAAGGCGAATTCCATGCCTAAAAGGCAATAATCCTCTTTTGGAACATTGCATGTTAAACCGTGCTAACACTTTATCTATGTACGTAGATTGTGAGAGGCCAATCAATCGTCTCGATCTATCTCTATATATCTTGATACCTAAAATATAGGTTGCCTCTCCTAAATCTTTCATGGAGAATTTCTGTGACAAGAATAGTTTAATCGATGATATCATCGGTATGTCATTCCCGATCAAAAGTATATCATCGACGTACAGAACTAGAAACGCAATTGCGCTCCCACTGACCTTCTTGTATACACAAGGTTCATCCGGATTTTTTATGAAGCCAAACGATTTGATTACCTCATCAAAACGGATGTTCCAACTTCTGGAGGCTTGTTTGAGTCCATAAATAGATCTCTTAAGCCTACACACTTTCCGACTTTCACCATTGGATTCAAAACCCTGTGGTTGTTCCATATAAATGTCCTCCTCGAGGAAACCATTTAGAAAAGCCGTTTTGACATCCATCTGGAATATCTCATAATCAAGGTGCGCAGCTATAGCCAACATAATCCGAATGGATTTTAGCATGGCTACAGGTGAGAAAGTTTCGTCGTAATCAATCCCTTCTTTTTGACGATATCCTTTCGCTACCAGCCTTGCTTTGTAAGTTCCAACTTGACCATCAGCGTTCATCTTCCTCTTGAAGATCCATTTGCAGCCAATTGGTACAATACCATCAGGCAGATCAATTAGAGTCCAAACATCGTTGGAATACATTGAATCCATTTCGGATTTCATGGCTTCTAGCCATTTACCAGAATCGATGTCCAACATTGCCTCCTCATAGGTGTTAGGATCACTCGGCTGATCACTATCATTCACAATGAATAGTGGCTCAATATCTTCAAGCGAGTGTCTATAACGAATAGGTAGACGAGACGTTCTCGCACTCCTCCTAAGAGGTTGTGTATTAGAAGCTCCCACTGAATCAGAGATCGGTGTCTGAACTTGGTTATTTGGTACTTCATTGATTTCTTCTTGTAAGACTATTTTTCGCCCAGCACCACCTTCCTCGATGAACTGATTCTCTAGAAAAGAAGCATGCCTACTGACCGAAACTCTTTGGTCAAAGTGAAAATAGAAATAATATCCAAGAGTCTCTTTTGGATATCCAATGAAGCGACCTTGTTCAGACCTAGCCTCCAATTTCTCTGTTCTCAACTTCTTGACAAAAGCTGGACAACCCCAAATCTTGATATGGTTAAGACTTGATTTCCTACTATGCCATATCTCATAAGGCGTAATTGGAACAGATTTGGATGGCACTCTGTTCAGCAAATATGTAGCTGTCTCAAGGGCATATCCCCAAAGGGATATAGGTAAATCGGTGTAACTCATCATAGATCGCACCATATCTAATAAAGTGCGATTTCTTCTTTCAGATACACCATTATGTTCTGGAGTTGCAGGAGGTGTCCATTGTGATAAAATGCCATTATCTTTAAGATAGTCCAGGAATTCAGTACTAAGGTATTCACCTCCTCGATCAGATCGAAGAGCCTTAATACTCTTTCCTGTTTGTTTCTCAACTTCAGACCTGAATTCCTTGAACTTTTCAAAAGATTCGGATTTATACTTCATTAAGTACAAATAGCCATACCGTGAATGATCATCGGTAAAGGTAATGAAGTAAGAATAACCACCTCTAGCAGTTTCATTAATTGGTCCACATACATCTGTATGTATCAATCCCAGTATGTCAGCAGCTCGCGCACTATGTCCTACAAAAGGCGCTTTGGTCATTTTTCCTAGAAGACATGCATCACAAGCCGAGTATGGTTCAAAACCGGTTGGATCAATATATCCATCATTACTCAACTTGTTGATTCTGTCTTCTCCAATATGACCTAATCGGAGATGCCAAACATACTTTGGATTTGGACTATCTCTAGAGCGTTTAGTTATGGAATTTACATCATGATTATTTTGCTTATTGACATTGGTAATCGTATTACCGGACATCGTAATGGTATAAAGATTATTGGTTAACAAGCCAGAACCAATACACGTTCTATTATAATAAATAGAACATACATCATTAGCAAAAGAAAATTCATAATTCTCTTTACCCAAACGAGGTATAGAGATGATGTTCCGAACAGCATTCTCATAATGCAAACAATTCTTTAAAACCAAAACATGTCCAGAAGGCAAACATAAACGAAAAGTCCCTATAGCTAACGCAGCAACTCTTGCTCCATTTGCAAATGTCAGGACAATCTCATTTCGCCCTAGCATCCTGCTTATTTTCAGATTCTGCAAAGACATACAAATATGTGAGGTTGCAGCAGAATCTAGAATCCACAAGCTGGATTCAGCACTAACCATAAGATTAGTTTCAATAAGCATAGACACCATACCTTCGCAAGGTTGGTTCTTGGGCTTGACTTTCAAGCTTGCGAGGTACTTCTTACAGTTCCTCCTCCAGTGCCCCATGACACCACAGTAATGACATTTCCCTTTTTCAACCTTGGGCTTTGGTTGCACAGCAGCTTTCGCAGGCTTCTTCCATTTCTTTTTCTTCAAAACAGTCTTACTCTTTGAAGAAGAAGTTTTAGCCATAGCCACTACATTGGGCCTCGTGTTGTGCATTTCCTTCTCATAAACTACCAACATGCTATGTAACTCAGCAAGAGTTTTCTCCATCTTATGCATGTGGAAGTTTTGGACAAAACCAGAGAAGGAATCGGGTAAAGATTGGAGGATCAAATCCACAGCTAAGTCGTTATCCATAACAAGATTCAGCCTAGCCAATTCTTCTATGTGCCAGATCATTTTTAGAACATGATCATTAACCGATGATCCCTCAGCCATCCTCATACGGTATAATGCCTTAGATATCTCATATCTAGAGGTTCGACCATTCTCATCAAAGAATTCCTTTAAGTGCAATATGATCGACCTAGCATCTTCATTGCTTCATACTTCTTTTGAAATTCATTATTCATCGAAGCAAGCATATATGACCTAACTTTTAAGTCATCATCATGCCACTTATCATAAGTGACACGCTCCTCTTGGGTCCCACCCTCAGGAAAGGAGGTTGGCATCTTTTCATCAAGCACGTACCCGAGTTTTTCTGAATTGAGAATGATTCTCAAATTCCTTACCCAGTCGGTGAAATTGGGTCCAGTCAAACAATTCTTGTCAAGTATCGAAGCGAGCGGGTTTGAGTTCACCATTTTCAGAGTAATAAATATCTGTGCAGAAAATAAATTGTTAGCCGTTGTCTTTCAAAATAACTATTTCATTTTGGCCTTTAAATGAAATAGATCCTCCCACTAAATTTATATTCGGATCCCATACTCCTTAAAATGGGAAACGGCAATCCTTGTTGGGTAAATATTACTAGTGGGGATTGGAGTTCCACCAGCCCATAGTCCACCTCACCTAACAGTTATTGGTGTTCTATGAACTTAGTGAGTGAATCAACTTATTCAACGCATCATATGCGAGTCCCAATCATAACTTCGTCCTCTAGACCATAAAAGTCTCACCTGACAGTTATTGACTTCATGATCATAGTTAAGTCTAACCCATCGTCTCATGCAAGTATTGAAAATGCAAACGATCCCCTCACCTAACAGTTATTGGAAATCATTCGGCTCCAACCCCACAACATCATATGTTTAATGGAGTGGTCCATTATTATGAATGACAATTGACCCCTATGTATCCATAGCCGGTCAATCAACCACTATAATATAGGATCAAACCACGACGACGGAAGGCCACGAGTCCGAAACCCGTTTCGACTTAATATATTATTAAGGAGGTTTTAGTCATTATTAAAGGTCTCACTTTGCACATTAACCGGTTTAACATGCTCACATAAACATAATAAATAAATAGATGTCAAGCACATAAACATCTATCCTACGTGGTGATCATGGAATTATGGTTTAATGGGTCTCGAGCCAATGAGACCACATTTAACCATTTTAATATTTTAATAACGGAGAGCCGCTTGTCACATCTTCTTGGTTCCTCGAACTCTTCGCGAACCGGGCCCAAAGAGCTCTCTGGCTTAACGGCTCCTCCACGTAATCCTCGTAGCAATTACATCAACAATTGACTATGCTAAACTATACTGAAAATAAATATTACATGAAAAATAAAAGAAGGACGCAGCCTCCATTTGAAAATTACAACTCTAAAAAATACCTGTAATCATCATACATTCATCCATACAACAATCACATTAATTAGGGATTTTTCCATGATCACCACCCTTCCACGTGAGCAATAAATTCATAATTTAATGCTACGGAAGGCACATTAAAAATTCTGCACTGAATCAAATTCATACATAAAATAAAACTAACTACGGAATTTCGATTCAAAATTGATTTAGTTCTAATTTTGCTCAGTTGATCAAATTTATCATATAAAATAATCAACTTCTATAGGCCATGTAAGAGCAAACAATTCACTAAAATCAAATTGGCCATTAGAACGCAAAAATTACTACGAACCTAAATCAATTAAACGCACGAATACGCCTAAGGATTGGCTCTGATACCACTGTTGGGATACACGTAACATGCATAGGCAAACAAACATATAAACGCAGCGGAAATAAAAACCCATACATGTATCTCCAGAGGCGTTGTTCGTGCGTTTCAATCAAAATCATATGAAACAAAGAGGGTTAAACGAATTACCTCTTGAAGCGTGCTTGAAATGAGTTGGTTCAGACGTTCTTCAACTCGAGTCCCACAAGTGTCGGACCTCTAGATCAGACACACCACCAATCGTACGACGAACGGGAGAAAGACGACGCGGATAAACACCACACTTGATTGTGCTAGCAGTCTTGTGAAGATAACTCTCCGCGCTATTAATCTTTTGGTCTCCGCAAATACAAAAGTGAGAGAGAATTTTTCTGTTTACTCTCGCATTGACAGAGGAAACTTTTTTTCTTCACTTCGTAGACTCAAAGATGCACATATCCTTTTTGTTTTCTTATTATTGAACAGAAGTCACCCACGATCAGATCGTGAGATAACACCCACGATCTGATCGTGGGTGTGCATTGCACAACGGTCAGCAACTGACTTGCTGACCGTTGTGCATTAGCACACGATGAGCAATATTTGCTCATCGTGTGCAACGCACATGGTCAGCACTTGCTGACCATGTGCGTGCACTTTTTTTTTATTTTATTTTATATATTAATATTATAAATAATAATAACAATTATTATATATATATATATATATATATATATATATATATAAAAACAAAAAGGGTATACCAACCGTATATGTGCATATTGGACATATAATATATGTCCACTTGGAGCGTACCTGTGCATCATATGCACGCGCGCTTATGACCAAAAAATAAATTAAATTAAATCTCATTTAATTTAATTTTAGCCCGACTTAATTCGGTAATTCGCAATTGCAAACATATTTGCAATATCGTCTTTCACGTTCAACGTCGTCATGTATTGGTTAAGGTGTGTGACATCCCTAGGTTCATCACTGAGCTGGCAGTAAGACAGGCACTAACACATTAGTACTTCCAAGATAATTGATTGTCCTGATCAATCACTAGGTCCTACAAGCCATGAGTGACATCTAGCAATATGTCATGGCTACCCAGACAGTGTGAATGTTTAAGAACATAATGAACCTGTCAGCTCTGGTTACAATGTAATTCAATCCCTCTGTCTTACTATGTCCCGATCGAACAAAGACCATGAAATATTTGTCAAGTCACCAATTCGATCATATGCACAAATCTAATCGACATGCATTTATACGAGACATGAACATTTCATTTTCGATTACAACCCCGGCCGAGGATTTCAATGCATTGTCATAATTAGATCGCATAGGATATCATACCTTGCATGAAATAAGGAGACAGATTCCATTTTGCGCACACGTGTGACTCCGTATGTGCATGAACTATAACCATCAAGTACAGAGACGGATCGACGAACCGCCAATAAGCGCACTTGTGAACCATAGCCATCCAAGATACAAGTCAACACTATGCCTCAGGTCTAAGGATTATTTACACAAGACCAGAGCATGAACAATTAGACATTGACCATGCTAAAAGCTTCCATGTTGCTAATCATTCAATGCGTGTCACGTTCAGTGAACTTGTCTGGTACAAGCACCTGTGTTCTAACTCGGGCATCGCAATACCCAATGACTTGTGACTCGTCATTCCCTTAAGTATCCAATACTTAATGGTGAAGTTAAGAACACACCGGTCTCAACAGGATCATTAATATCCATTCAATGATCCATCGACCAGGAACAGTTTAAAGATTCAGTCTAACTGTGAACCCGTCACACATATTCTCAACGTCTCAAGAATAGGTTCAATCACAACTGATCTTATGGAATTCATTCATATAAATAATTGGACAAATGAATAAACACGTATTTGCCATTAATTTAATAAGAAATTGAAAATACAACAGAAATCCCTAACATGTAACTATTACATGGTAGCTTTAGGGCATACATCTAACATACTCATCGCACTACAAGGAGAGCTAGTAATGTCGCAGGCCGCCCCTAAAGACCCCAAGTCGAATTATCGACTAGCCTCAATTGTGTACTTGCCTTATATCTTCTTTTCTCCTCCCGTCTACTTATAGTATTCTGCTATTTGCCCCGCTACCATGCTAATCTAGTACCTGAGTTTGATCCTCGAACCTTAGAACTTCTCGATACCCTCCTATACATCTCGGCCGCACGTGTATACTACTTCCACTACCGATTTGATTCATCCCTTCCACAGTTGGACCGATGTTTCACCCCACCTAAACTCCCAATTTCCATCCCTTCTATATCAAGCGAATGCCCAACTAAAGGATCGCGGTTCCACTTCATTTCCCCCTCGGTACATCTTGGTCGCCCATAATTCCCGCAAGCTCAACCATATTCATTCCGTTTTGTCACCAACTAAGACGATCAGCCTCTAGGTCCTAATTACCCCTGTCCTCTTGAATCCGAATCGCTCAACAAATTCGACATGCAACGTCGTAGCTAGCCGTACCCGAGTATCACCCTCTCGGCATACTTTGACTCAAACAACACGAATTCCTCTAATTTGGCGACAAATAGCGAGTTTAGTAGTAGAGGTTAGTAATTTACTTGCCTCGAGCCGAAGTACGAAGAGAGACAGAGCTTGAAGTGCGTCGGACAAGTTGCGGGCCTCCTCCTTCTTCGTTGGTGACGCGCGACCGAGAGCTTGAGGGAGAGTGAGATGAGTTCAAGCGAAGGGAGGGCTAGCCGAGGACAAGAAGGTGACGCCGAGGGGGAACCGCCGCCATTGTGGCCGTCGCCGACGAGCTCAAACGGCCGAGAAGAGGCACAGCTTCGTGGGTTCTCGGGCGGATTCCACGAGGTGAGAGGGAAGGAAGTGTCGCGGGCAAGGGAAGGAGAGAGAGAGAGAGAGAGAGAGAGAGAGAGAGAGAGAGAGAGAGAGAGAGAGAGAGAGAGAGAGAGAGAGAGAGTTTGAGGGATTTATAGGGAAAAGAGGGTGAGTGGCCGGTGGTCTCTCACGGACAAGGTTCGCGCCCAAAACGAAAATCAAATTTGCGTCCGAACCGGTCTTGTTATAATGTCCAGCCAAAATAATTTTCCCCCAGGTCCGTCCAATATTGTCATGCCCAAAAACATATCCTTAGTCCACTAAATTGTCGCTTGATAATCTAGCCTCAAGAATTTTAATTTCTAGTAAACGAATTCCTGCATAGGCTAATCTGCTTATGAAAATTCAAGTCGTTACAGGACAAGTCCGAAGTTCAACCGTCCAATAGATAAGATGAGCAGTTACCGAAGCCTACCAGAGAATTTTGGGATAAAATGTAAGGAAGTAACCGCTACCGATGGTTGCACCTTGTACTCAGCTTTAAATAGTTGGAGATGAATATGTGTAAAGGATCCACAATCAATTTTACTCTGCAATTTACATTATCAAATTTACTTTTCATCGTATTTATCTTTATCGTTCGATTTATTTTTAGTTTGCATAGTTACTTTCTGTCCGAAATCGCCACAAGAACCCGATTAAACATCAACCAAGGATCTACACCGTTGGTGAAAGATCTTTCATCACGGACATTTTTGGCGAAACATCTTTTTAGCACCCCCGGTGGGACCATTTGTGGTTCGATTTGAGGAAGTGCTCATGGCTAGAACCATAAGTCAAAAACCTCGCATTATTCCCGTGGATGAGAATCAATCTCCACAAGAGTCGGCGACTGTGACGTCCCAGGCATGCCACTTACTAACGAGCTCTGTTTTAATCTGATATTACGTAATATAATGGCGCATGCGAAAGATAATATCAATCAACGAGGCCTGTCTTACAAGTGCAGTTAAGGAACAGGGTAGGCACGCCTAAAGGGTATAGCCTGACTAGGGTTCTCTACCTGTCATACCATGCTCACTCACTCATAACAAAACTCTTGTATTCATATCATTATACATCTTTAAACTTTCAGTTATTTACAAAACTGTCTCGACAACAACTGGGAGGAATTCAAAGGTAACATCTACTCCAGAGTACTATTTACGATCACCGTCGGCATGTCCCTACACCACCATCCATGTCCACTACTTCTCAAATGGCTAGCTTATCTGAAAAGGGTTAAATCCACAGGAGTGAGCTAAAGCTCAACAAGAGGAATATCTAATCAAACGACTAAATTATCTAATAAATCATTCGATTAGGCAAGGTCAACAAATAAATTAATCGACATTGCAAATAACCTCTTAAATTAGTTCATAACCGAATATCCAAATAGTATAAGTAGATAGTTTTCGCTCGAGTAACATCGGACCAAGCAGTTCAACACCTGACTTTGATAATCTAAGATCTCAAGATCGTAATGCCCTAACAAAACCACGTGGCACATATTTGAGTAATAAAACCCCCTTATACAACTCACGGCCGAACACCATTAGGGCCTCAATCCGCATTTCATGCCATTCAACGATCAACAAGGTGATCCGTCCCCAAATTCAATCCACCCAAAGGCTAAACAACGTCAAAGTAATCGAGAGAACTAACCCGCATTTCACGAACCTGAGATATTAACCTTCAAGGTCCACGTCCGTGACACCTTCTGCACGGTGCACATCAATTCACGGGCAAATTTCCAAATCAGGGTAAAAAAAAAAATTATTTACCAAAACAGGTTGAAAATTTTTTTTTTTACCAAATCAGGTGCCGCTCGGCAGTCTTAGTGCCGAGCGGGCTGCTGGGCCTAGCTCCGGCGGCCCGCTCGGCAGTCTAACTGCCGAGCGGGGTGGTCGGCCGACTCCGGCGGCCGACTCGGCAGCCACACTGCCGAGCCGGGCCCCAACTAATTTTTTTATTGAAAATTTCATAAGAAAAATCATTTTTTTATAATATATATTTTATTTATAATTTTTTTCTTTTTAAGCTTATTTTTATAATATAATTATCAATATTTAATTATTTAAGAAATATAATTATAACATTACAATAAATTCACATATGTAATGTCGACATCGAACGGAATAACTGAATAAATATCGCGTAATTGGGATATTGTAATATTACAAAAAATTCACACATCAAATATAAAAACCACGAAAAAATGAACTTAATAAATATGTTTCTTGAACGATATTATAACATTACAAAAAGGAAGATGGAGAAAGGGGGAAATTAGAAAGGGAAATAGAGAAAGGAAGATAGAGTTAGTAGAGAAATTAGAAAGGTAGATAGAGTTAGTGGACAAATTAGAAAGGGACCTCTTAAGAGTCATTTTTTCGTGGTTTTTATATTAGATGTGTGAATTTTTTATAATATTACAATATCCCAATTGCGCGATATTTATTCAGTTATTCCGTTCGATGTCGACATTACATATGTGAATTTATTGTAATGTTATAATTATATTTCTTAAATAATTATATATTGATAATTATATTATAAAAATAAGCTTAAAAAGAACAAAATTATAAATGAAATAAATATTACAAAAAAATGATTTTTCTTATGAAATTTTCAATAAAAAAAAATTAGTTGGGACCCCCGGGCCCGGCTCGGCAGTGTGGCTGCCGAGCCGGCCGACCACCCCGCTCGGCAGTCTAACTGCCGAGCCGGCTGCTGGGCCTAGCTTCGGCGGCCCGCTCGACAGTTAGACTGCCGAGCGGGCCACCGGAGCTAGGCCCAGCAGCCCGCTCGGCACTCTGGCTGCCGAGCCGGTGCCGCTCGGCACTCACACTGCCAAGCGGCACCTGATTTGGTAAAAAAAAAAAATTTCAACTTGTTTTGGTAAATAATTTTTTTTTTACCCTGATTTGGAAATTTGCCCTCAATTCACACCAAACCAAAGACCAATTTGACAATCCAACCATAGATCCTAGTTACCCAAGACTTAGGGGGTATTCAAACAAGCAATGGATCGTACATGCAAAAGCGTTTCCCCTTCCATGCAAGCCAAAAGCTCCACCGGCATATCCATTTCCAAAATCCACCATTCACGCTAAATCAAACGACAACCGAACAATCTAGTGGTAAAGTTACATATTCATTTGCCTTAGGTTGACGCTCAAAGAAAACGGAACCAAAATCGCCTACAGAATGAGATCAAACCAACACTTTCCTCCTTTGGTGCGCCGCCCAGGTTCAAGGGCGAGCAAGAGAGAGGTGGCCAACATTGAGGGTTGTCGTCGGGGCTTGAAGCCTCAAAGATTCGCTATCGAAAAGCCGAGGTGTCGTCAGCACTTTGACGAGAGCGAGAGAGCTTGCGGGAGGGCTCACCGAGAAAGAGAGAGCAAAGAGAGAAAAATGAGAGGGAGGTGAGAGCTCTTGAGGGAGTTATGGGAGAGGAGAGAGAAGACCACCCCTTTTATAGTGGGGGCTAAGGCGGTGGGAGTGGGGGACTGCTCAAGCTTCGTGCTCTAAACGGCGAACCAAACTTCACATCGAACCGTTTTACACAAAGTAACAAAATAAATCAAACAATCATAGATGGTCCAATATTAACATGCCCACTACGCCGTTAAACTCAAATATAAAATCCCCCAACATCACTTTCCGCCACCAATCCAAGCCCGATAAATATTATTCCTCTTGTAATCCAAAGTGGTGGAAAAACAGGTCGTCACAGCGATTGACAGCCAAGTTAATAACAATAACGCTCAGAGGGAAGCACCAGTGGATATACCGCGGGAGCTTACCGATGATTAGAGGAGAGAATTGGCCCCAGACCCTGTTCTGGTGGCTACTATGAAGAGAATGTTCGAAGAATATCAAAATGAGTTGACCAACCATATGGTTAATTACATCTTTGATTGCTCAAATCAATGATCACCAAGATGGTGACAAGGTTGGTTTCCAAGCCTAGTTCTTCCAACCAGCCGTTACCACTTACCAGGATTAGGGATATATTATGGTGCACCGATCATTTCTCCCCTACCGAGCGGAAGTGGGGGATCACCACGCGTCCTATTTCGAATTTCAATTTAGTGATATATATTTTTAGCACAAAGTATAGTTGCATCACGTCTTTGGGAGTAAGAATATTCACATGCGGGTGTCACCACGTGTCCTATTCGATTCGGGGCCAAGACACCTTTTATATATCTAAGATATCGGAGCATTGTCTTCCATTCCCTTCTCTCGACATCATCCGATCAACATTATACATTTCCGTCCCTTCTTTTTCCTTTCTGCTCATCCCTACCAAGCAGAATTTAGGCACATTATATTCACGATATGATCGACATCGAAAAAGCCGATGTCGACGCGATTACATGATCGCGAGTACTAAGCCTCATTTCGAATCAATATTTTCCAACCAGCATAGTTGGAACCTGAAATGCACGCTTTCCACTTACAGAGACAGCAGTAATTTCATCTCCTATGAAGCATTAATTCTTCTACCAAAAAGATGGGGAAAAAAAAAAAGCATTGATTGGAACTGGGGCAGATAGAAAGAGCAAACTCGTCGTTCAACAGTCAACCGTCGTCCACCTAAAATACCAGTAACACCCTCCGTACTACCCTGTAATTACAGAATCGCCCCTACTTTCCAGAGGGCTACGTTTCCCTCTCTACGCTATAGTATACCACACAATTAAAAGCAAATTCAAAAAAATCGAAATGCGTGCGAAATTAAGAAAAAGATCGCCGAGATCTGATCCGCTCCGGCGGAGACCTCACTCACTCGGAGTCGTCGTCGCCGCCGAAGATCGAGACGCGGCTGTACAGCAGGAACAGGATGAGGGCGAGGAAGAGCGCGACGCCGACCGGGGACCCGCTGACGCGGTGGATGCTCTCCGGCTCGCCGGAGTTGGAGAAGATCCCCGACACGAAGGAGCCGCGGTCGGAGGAGAGGAACTGGATGGTGAGGAGGAGGGCGATGGGGAGGAGGAGCAGCCCCACCGGGGTCAGCATGTCGGAGATCGCGCCCGTCACGGCCTCGCCGCCGTCGCCGACGAGGAAGGGGACGACCACCACAATGCCGACCACCACCGCCAGCAGGACGCCGTGCGGCGGCCGAGATCCGCCGCGCCTCTCTTCGATCATAGCTGGTTCTTGCGCGTGGGATTTGATTTTTCTTGCTTTTTGCAGGGTTTTGCTGGTGCGTTCGGTCAAAGAGAGAGTAATGGCGTGTACTCGAAAGAGGAGGCCGCCTTTTAAATACGAGTGGGACGCGCTTGGCCTTCAAAGACTTTATTTTTTCCCGATTTTTTTTTTATTGACAAATTGGCGATTCGAATTTTTTTAAAGTAAAAATCATTAATTTGGATGGATGAGAAGAAAAATAATGACATCTCTCTTTGATGTCAAATGAAGAAAAATATCATCCTTAAAAAAATGAATTCCCTAATTAAAAAAAAGAAAAAAAATCTTTTTGAAAACGATTTTCATGTTCGTGAAAACCACTTTCCTTAGTAATAAATATTTTTCCCAGAACAAACACATCCTCAGACTCAATTATTTTTTTTTATATGTAATCTAATAATAAGGGTTCGTTTGTTCCGCGGACAATAAATCATTTGGAAAATGTAACGTTTTTCAAAAATTATCGTCTGAATCACCTACAAAAAAGAACATATACAAAATATTTTCACTAGCAACGGAAATTTTTAGACATGAATAGTCGTCGACAATGAAAATATTTTTCATTAATTAATTATTTCAAAAAATAGCGATCTTTTTCGAAAAAATATTTTTTAAATTATTTATTTTTCGCGTGTTGCGATCTGTGCTCCATAGGTCAAATTTTATTCGTTAGATCAGCTCACCTTTGTGCTGCTTCGAGGCAGACCACGAAGCTAAAGGGTTAAAAATATTCGTGAGGAATATACATGTATATATTTACATATACTTTTTTGTAGCCTATTTTAAATTCGTTGCTATTATTTATCCAAAAAAAAATTTCCTTTGCTCGCATTGTTTCAATAACGATACCTGGCCAAATTTCTGCCACGTCGACATTGTCGCTGAATAATTGTACCATATTCCAATCAAGGTATACGTCAATTGGAAAGTTGAGTCCATTAAAAGATTGAAAAAGCACGGGGACGTGACTGCAAAAATTGATCGAAGTTTGGTGATCTCGAGTGAAACTTACTCGAAATGTAATAAATGTCCTAGCACTTGATGTGGATGGGGCTGCGAACCCTCAACCATTATTGCTATTATTATTATTATTATTATTGGTGGGGACTTTCTTTTCATAATTCCTAAATCATATAATGATTGAAACGGTTTGGGATGAACAGTAGGGATAAAATTACCAAAAAAAAAAAAAAAATCTAAATTTATCGTACTTGTGCCAATTCAATCCTAAACCTTTGAACTAAGCCAATTTAATCCTAAGTCTTTTGACAATTTGTCAATATAGTCCATCAGGTCAATTTTGCCTCGGAATCGTTGACGTGGACACCGGCAACGCTGGCGCTGACATAAATAATTTTGATAATTTTTAAATTTAGAATTTTTTTTATTTTCTTTTTTTCTCTATTTTTATTTTCTTTGTTGCGGCCTGTGAGGGCTTGGTGACCCTTGCCAGCCGCTGGCTAGGGTTGCGTCCCTTGCTCGGCTCCTTGCCGGCCTTGGGCGAGGGTCGTGACATCTTGCTAGATTTGGGCGAGGTCATCTCCCGCCTATGGCTAGAGAGGGCAGCCATCGCTTGAGACCGGCCACTGAGGAAAAGGTAAGAAAAAATTAGAAAAAGAAAAAGAAAAAAAAAGGAAAACAACTTCAAAAAGCTCTACAAAATATTTAAAAAAGAAAAACACCGCATAGGATGGTCGGTGCTGATTGGACCATCACGTCAGCGTTTTCTTATCAAAATTGGCAGGAATGACTACAACGGCAAATTGTCAAAAAATTTAGGACTGAATTGGCACAAGTAAAAGGTTTACGACTGAATATAGCACACGTATAATAGGTTTTATGACTTTTTTGGTAATTTCCTAGAGCAATTGGTATTGACCACAAGTCAAATGAATTGAGAAGCAAAACTAACAATGAACTTCTTTTGCAACTATACCGCTGCAGAGTCTTTAAATTCTCACGCGAGAACCATGGACGAAGCGGCTGGGAAATTGTGCAGAGACTTCCGCGGCTAATCCCTGGACAGAAGAGACGGTGTCGGATCCGTTTCGCATGGCAAACGCGTCATCGTATCGTATCGAACCGCTTTTGTTTCTTCTTTTTTCTTCTTCTTCTTTAATTTTCTTTGATTCTCGCATGAAACATGAGATAAACCAACACGTTCATCATTCTGCATTTTTTTTTTTTTGTAAGTTTCCTTCTTTCCGGTGGTGGGAATCATTTGGATCTTTTTTTTTTTAAGTTGCTTAAAACAGTTTAAAATGGTCTTATATAGACATGTAGGTACACATATAATATGTGCATATGGATAATACTTTAGAACTCAATGAGAAAGTGAAAAAGAAAGTTTCGACTTTCTAGTAGTCGATACAAACTAAACCCCTACGGTGATTGGTGATGCCCGAACAACTTTTCTCTGCGTTCCGCCGGGTCTCGGCATTTGGGGGTGGTTATCGAAAGTCGACCAAGGGCTCCTAGGGTTTACACATGAACAAAATTACGAGAAAATTACCAAAAAAATCTTAAATCTATTGCAATTGTCCCAATTCAATTCTAATTTTTTTTTCCTGATTCAGCCCTAAACCTTTTGTAACTGTGCCAATTCAGTCTATCTGACGAATTTTAGTCAGTCGGCGACATAATATTTTAATATATTTTTTATTTTTTTCCTTTTTTTTTCTTCCCCTTCCGTCTTCTTCCTCCAGCCGTTCGTCGGACCTCGACAACTAGCCAGAGGGACGGCCGGCGAGGCTCAACCATCCTCGCCCTGCAACGGCGAGGTCGAGCCTCGCCCGGCCATCCCTCTGGCCGATCATCGACTAGGTGACTAGCCAGAAGAAGAAGAGGAAAGGGGAAGAAAAAAAAATTTAAAAAAAGCAAAAAAAAAATGTTAAAATATTTTGTCGCCGGGCGGCCAGCGTCCATGTTAGCGTCAGCAGGCCAAAATTCGCTAGATGGATTGAATTAGCATAATTACAATAAGTTTAAGACTTAATCGGCAAGAAAAAAAAGTTTAGGACTGAACTGGCACAATTATAATAGGTTTACTGGTTTAAATCTTTTTTGGTAATTTTCCAACAACACTAAACTTCACGCACACGCTGTGCGCGGGCTCAGTTATCATTAGGCATATTTTAAGGTGTTTTTATGACTACAGAAGTTTTATTCGCAATTATCTACATAATTATAGTGCTAAAATAATGATGGCAAGAAGTGAAGATAACACGAGGAGTTAAGGAAAAGGATCTTAACTACCAAAAGTGTGGGGCAGATTTGATTAGACAAAAAGTGCTCTGCGAAACGGGACTTTAAGGGGTGCATGATAACACTTTTGGAATGGCTTCTTTGCTCCAGAAGTCATTTCGGTAGAGAAATTCGTTTGGTAAACTAACTTCTGAAACAGAAATTCGTTTGGTAAATTTTTTCACTTATGGTAGGATTTTTTACTTCTAGTAGGATTTTTCATTTATGGTAGGATTTTTTGCCCAATTTGAAACGTAAAAAAAAATAGCTTCTCCAAGTCAAGAAGCACTTCTCGGACCAAAAAAACAAAAACAAAAAAAACTCAAGATCGCCGCCGCCGACCGCCATCGCGGACCACTGGCCGCCGCCGACCGCCGCCACGGCCGCCAACCACCACCGGCCGCCGCCCACCACCGCCGAAGTAAAAAATAAATAATATTTTTAATAAAAAAATTATTTAAAAAAAAATAAAATGTTGAAAAATGAAGTAGAAGTTTTTTCCTGTTATCAAACGCATTTCTCTATCGGAAATCAACTTCTGGACCAGAAGTTGAAAAATCAACTTCTGCTCAAAACTAGAAGTAGAAAAATCAACTTCTTGCCAAAAGTTGATTTCTGGTAGAGAAGTGTTATCATGCGCGCCCTAACCTTTTTTGCCACTTATTGTGTAAGTAGAAGATTTTTTTTTTTCCTTAAGATGAAGTACGAAGTGACCTAAAAGCGAGACAAACTCATGTTTTTGGCTTAATACATAGGATAGGAGACATAGAAGGGGAAAAAAAACATCACGCGAAATCTAATCCTCAAGTGCCTTTTTTTTTTCCTCGAAAAATTTCAAACAACGGTACTACCTGAAGTGCCGTTATTTTTTCGTATAAGAATCTAAAGTGTTTTCATTATTTCAAAGAATAGTCTGGCCAAGGATATTTTTATCATTTTACTTTTTATGAATTTTTTTTTGCTTTTCTTTCGTTTTTTTTTTCCCTTTCTTTGCACCGGTGACTGGCCTTAGGTGATGGGTGGCCACCAGCGAGGGCTAGGCAAGGCCGCCTATGGCGGACGAGGTCGCTGGCCCCAACAGAGAAGAAAAAGAAAAAAAGGAAAAAATTCAAGAAATGTATAATGACGAAAATATCCTTGGTCATGTCATTTTTTGAAATAATGAGGGCACTTCAAGCCATTCTTTAAAATAAAGTCCACTCCATGTTTTTATTTGAGAAAATGCAAATTTTCCTTCTTTTTTTCCTTTTTCTGGGTAAGGGAAAGTAAGGTTATTTTTCATGAGGAGGCTCCTTGTTGCTACAAGGGACTGGAATGGAATGTCACAAGGGCCAAAACAAGACAAGGTCCATGGCATCGTGGGACAGGAAAGCCCAATGCACGAAGGACCTCAGGTCAAAATATGGGAGAAAACAAACGAAATTATTCACAAAAAATGTCGGCTATATGCAAATTTATATACTTGTTTACCAATCTTTTGTCTATATTTAGGCTACGTTTGATCGTTCGAATATCTAGTCATGATAGGATTGCATAGGATATAATAAGAAATTTAAGAATTTTGTCATATCCTATTTATTGTTTGGTGAACTGCGAATATAAAGCCAGATAAGTATAGGCAAGGCGCAACTGAGATCGGCTTTGTTTTGTTGAAAAGTCAAAATGCTTTAGAAATTATTCAGTGATGAGTTCTGATGAGTGAGCTATTGTTGAGCAAAGGTTTGTGCCGTCTAAATTCAGGCACGACATCAATCGAGTAGACTCAGTAGAATCAGGGGTCTTATTTGGAGTCGGTTCCTTTGAGAATGACCCGCTGACCTTGCTCTTTTGTCTTGTCAAGTGAATAAACAAGTGTTAAACAATGAAATTATTCAGCCACTTTTTACAAGTTGAAGATGCACCCATGCATGTCGTCCAAGAGAGCTACCTTGAAAGTCGATGATCAACCTCGAGTTTTTCATAACATGTTAAGACCCATTTCAAATGTTGGAAATGTTTAAGAGATTAAAGAATGAAGGACGTGATCTCATATCACGTCAAACTATCGATTAAAGAACGAGGCCATGGAGATACCCGACTTTGTTGCCGGAGACCCCAGCCTAGCGTCGCCGGAGAGGCAGCTACACGTGACGGTTTCCGCCATCGGAGAGGCGCCCCCTATTGGAGAGGCGGCCCAGTGTAGAGGAGAGGCAGTGGTTGTGAAAAAAATCTGGTTCTCCTTATGTCTGCTCTCTTGAAAAATCCTATCCGGGTCTATCTCATCCTCTCATATATGATATTTTTATCTAGGTTATATTCCCCTATATCCCATTTATCCTATCCAGGATATCTACCAAATACAAGATAGGATAAAATATATCCTATCATGATTTTTATGCTGACGACCAAACGCAACCTTGTTGACACTCGATTTCTAATCAATTTTATTTTAGGAAATTAATTAAAAATCTAGAAAAATTTATAAAAATAAAAAATAAACTCTGGAACCCTTGCGCAAGCCTAAGGGACCATTTTTGAACAAAAAATATTTTCCAGTATGTTTTGCATTTTTCAGTATTTTTATATATTAGAAAATACCCAAAAATTACAAAAATAGCATCGTGACCAAAAAAATATAAAAAAATAGTCATTAGTCTTATTTTAATCCCAACTGCATTTTGATCATTTTAAATCTAAAAAATTTGATTGGGAACCTCAATTTCAAAATTTTTGCATTTAGGTCCCTAGTTGAACAAAAAACACAAGTTGAGTCCTTTTTAGACTTGTTTTCAGCTTTTGCCAGCTATGACATATGATCCCAATATCTTTAATTGCATTTCTATTCAATAATTTTCTCGATTTGAGCAAATTGAAAAAAGGACCTAATTGAAATTTCATTTTGATCCATGTACTTCAAATCATGATTAATCGGGCATATTCATTCAAAAATAAATCCCGACCCATACGTTTTTCATCATTTTAGGACTATTAGTGGGGTCAGATTGATACAAATTGACCATTAAGGGGCCTTGATTGCTCAAATTTTTACTCGAACAAATCTTTGAATTTGGGCATTTTATATTAAACTGAGCCAATTTCACCCAAACTCGTCACTCCTAAATAAAACTCATGTTCTAAAGTCCATTTTCAGCTTCAATTTTGCGAAAGTAGGTCGAATGGATCCCCAATTGGACTAGAATCTCGAATCCGGGTCGGGTCAGACCCGGTCAACCCACGGTCAAATGCTGAGCAGAAGCAAAAATGGGGTCTGGTTTTCTCTCCTTTCTTGTGCGCGCAGGAGGGGAAAATCCAAAATAAACCTGGTGAAGCCTGCACCCTTCCTCCTAGGCGCTGCACTATCTGCTCCTCGGAATTTGCTGAGCACAAGAAGACAAAGGAAAGCAGCTGGGGGAGGCTTCGTTCGGCTTTTAAAAAAGAAAGAAGGGGAAGCTACGAGGGAGGACGGAGGGCTCTGGGGAAGAGGCTCTCGGTTCTCAAGGCTGAAGGAAAAAAGGAGTGTTGTTCGCTCGTTTTTACAACAAGGAAAATCTTTCACCGAAATTTCGTCTTCGATTTTTATTAAAAGGGGCTCTGTGGCTCAACTCTCGAAGGGAAATTTTAGTGAGAACGATGAAGCAATACAGATAGAAATGGAATGGGTAGGAATTCAATAGATCGAATGTGGATTTGAGATCAACAAGGGTTCAGGCTACGTTACAATACTCCTATGAAAGCTGTAGAAAGCTTGATAATAAACTGGAATTACAGAAACTCTAAATACTGGAAATGAGAGTACAGAGAAGTTAAAATGCAGGAAACTTGAATTCTTTTGGATGTTTGTTGATCTGTCCTCTTTCTCATCTCTTTCGATTATTTGTTATTCTTTGGCTTTCCATAACCGTTTGTCGGTTACTTTCTTACTTTCAAACTCTGAATCTTGGTGCCTTCAATAACTTCCCATTTGGCCACGTTTTATCCGCCAAAACTTGATCTTTAACTGTCAATATGGCTTTGAATTTGAATCTTTTCCAGCAACTGCCGTGAACTGTTCGCATCCATTATCCGGATTTCTTGCTCGTAACTTCTTGCTGACATGGCTAGTTTGGCCATCTTGCGGTTCCTTTTGACTTCATACTCCTCTTACTGCTGACCCTTTATAATTTCGGTATGTCCAGAATCTTACCGAATTTTGAAAATCAATGGCCCTGTTCTTTTACTTCCCGAATATCGGGTTTAGACTTCTAGACATTTCGGTATGTTGCAGACAACTTACCGAACTTCTCAGAGTAGCTTACTATTCCCGATTTACCGATTTTCGGGATATGGTGATACTAAAGTCTATTCGGTAACTCATTATTATTTGGTGTCAACAGATGCCCCCTTTAAAAAAATTAAAAGAATTTTAATTCTTTTAAATGCCAAAGATGACAAGACACTTACTTTTTGCTTCCAGCGCCATTTTGCCGTCTCGTTTCGCGCGCTTGCCTTTTCAGCTTCTACTCGTATCAACTCAATATATATATCAGATGTCCCCACACAATCTGATCTCTCGCCTTCAAACTTGCTTCTCCAACAAGTCATCTCTTTCGTTATTCTCTTGCTCTTTCGCTTCTTCGCTCCTTCGTGCCCTTTTCCTGTACTTGATCAGACACCATGGCTCCCAAGGCTCAAGCTTCCTCCTTCCTTGCCTCAAATGCCCTAGAGCGCTATTATAATTTCAGAGACTCTCAAGATTTCAACGATGACCGGCATTTTTTCTCGGTGCAGAATGATTTCGAGGATTCTTACATCCTTAGCCCAGCTGCTTACAATCGGTTTTTGATTCCTGCAATTCTCTCTGATTTCTTCCATCGCCATCAAACTGAGGTACTTCCAATCCACCATTCTTCCGTTCTAGCTTACAACTGGCACTCCCGTCCTTCTCGTCTTAAGGCTTTTTCTGATTTTGAGCCAAATTTTTACCAATGGTATCTTCGACTTCGTCATTCCAAGGGCTCTCTTTGGGATGGACTTTCGATTCATAATGCTTTGCGCCTTTGTTGTTTTGATTATCGTCTGAATCATGGGCTAATCAGTACCCTATCCTGTTTTTGGTCAACTTCTACCAACTGCTTCTTCTTCCCTTTTTCCCCGATGTCGGTAACTTTGCTCGACATCCATTGCCTGACTGGTCTTAGTCCTTTAGATACAGACCCATCTACTCTGTCTTCAAATTCTTACCCCGGACTCGGTAAGTTGTCTGATTCAGAGCTAGCTTAAGGGGCTTTTATCGGTAAGTTTTTTAGGAAAGAAGGTGAAGTTACCGACGAGGAACACACCGCTTTTCTCCTGTACTGGCTCTGTAAATTTCTTTTTTGCCACCCTATTGTGAGAGTTTCAAAGGACTTTATAGCTATAGCTTCTGCCTCAGCTTCGGGAACTCTCCTTTCTTTAGGAAAAACCATTTAATCCTTATTGTACTGAGGCTTAGCCCATTCAACTTCTTCCATCACTTCGGATGAAATAGGTGGAGTCTATGGTGGTCCACTCTGGATTCTCCAAGCCTGGTCAGCTTTTTATTTTCCTTTTTGGTTTTCCAAATACCATGTCTCGCAACCCCCTTTGGTTTCTATCCCGAATTATCCTGTCTGTCGAGCCTTAAGCCGAGAGTTGATTCCTTTTCCAGAGGGGCAATTATCTTATTTTCGGTTCTTTGTTTCCCAAATTTTTTCAATCAAAGGGAAACAATTCTCTTTTTCTCCTTTTCTCATTCCCGAATTCAAATCATATCTTCCTTTCTTTCAGAAGAATAAGAGTGATTTCTGGCAAGTCGTTCTAACCTCTGTTGACCTTCCTGTTAGGTTTTCAATAAAGGGTAGATTCGTTGCTGGCTTCGAAATCTACTCCCCCCAATATTGTGCTAGACAATTTGGGTTGATTCAAGGGATTCATGTCCCGGCTCTCTACACTTTTTCCTTTTCTTCCATCAATAAAGTATTCTGTAAGCAAGGCGACAGCCAAAACTTCATTGAATTGAACAAGCTGATTTGGGACATTTACCGATTGTTCCGTGTTACCGAGTTCATTCCAGATGCTGATCGCTCTTCAGAAGACTTCAACTTCTGGTGGAAGAATTATCGGAAGTCTGTATTCTCAGAGCCATTGGACATGATTCTTTTGAAAATAAAGGAGACGGCCACTCTTGTACTTCCTCAATCAACTGAAGGTGAAGACATTCCTCCCTTAGAACCGGCGAAGATTGTTAAAGGTTAGTTTGCTCTCCTTCTTTCAATGTATGTCTTCATTCGGTATTTAGTTGTGTCTAACTGTTTTCGCTCACAACAGGAAGAAAGCGAAAAATCTTAGAACTGCCTGCTCCAGAAAAGGTGTCTAAGAAGCCAGCAACAGAAGAACTACCACTCGATTTTTATCATCATCACCAAGGAGCCCATCTGTCAGTCCTACACTTCGTGCCATGATAAAGCCACATACACCGAAAGGTAACTTTGATATCAAAGTTTTTGCTAATCATGAACATACTTGCCGATACTGATCTGTGCTTTTCTTCTTTTAAATATAACTCAGGGAAGACTCTTAAGATATACCGATCGAAAGCAGCTTTGCTTTCTTCCCCCTCTGCCAATGCTCCTGATGATGATATAGCACTCCTTGACCCTGCACCGGTTCTTCCTGCTCCTTCGACAGAACATCCTATCGCATCAATGCAAATCCAGGCTTCGAAACTTAAGGAAAAGGAATTAGCTGATGATCCATCTTCTCCTCAGACTGGAAAATCTCCAACTTCTATCGGTAAGTATTGTCTTTACTTTACCGAATGGTGAATGCTCCTTATACTATTGTTTTAACACTCATAGCTGTGTTTACAGGTACTGATGAGCCTTCATCTACATCAAAAAGAATCCTGATTCCTAATGGGGAATTTCTTGAAGGCTCATCAATCAATGTACCTCTGCCGCTTGTTCAGCCTTCGTCTATCACTCTGCCTCTTCAAGGAATGTTTATGGCAAGCTCATCTTCTTCACAAGCTCCTTCTGCCGCAGTTGAGATAACTCTCTTATCTACTGAAGAGAAAGCTGAAGTGGAAAGTATACTGCTCACAGATCTTCCTAGCTCCTCCACTGCTGATGGTCCGCCAGAATCTATAGACCCGGCATCATTTTCTGAAGTTTCTAAGGAAGTGGCCAAGGCTAAATGGACTGAACTTCTTAGCTTATTAGAGTCTGGCTATGGGAAGTTGATTATCGACTCTGACAGAGAGAGACGAGCAAGAACTCTCTTTCAAGAAGTATGCTCTAGTAATCCTTCCTTTACACTTTCCCAAGACTTCCAAGACAAAAGTGATATCTTCGCCGTTGGTTTTGTGGATGCTGTGGACACCATCAGGATCAACACCTATCATCTTCCACATCTTCTCTTCGGAGAACAGCGAGGTCAAGCCATTCAAGATGAACTAACCCACAAATGTGCAGATACCCGCTTGTTCTATGACAGTTATAAAGCCGAAGAGAGCAAACTTCACCGCTTAGCAGAAAGAAGAGCAGAGCTTGAGAAAGAATTGAAGACGGTAGAGGTCCAAATGATGGAGCAAGAAGCGAAGATGCGTCATCTTTGCCCATCAGTTAGAAGAAAGATAGAGAAGTGTCGGGAGTTGAGGAAAGAATATGATTCCACCTGTGGGTCGGTCAAAACTTGTGAAAAGCAGAGGGCGGAGCTCATGGAACAAAATCTTAATTTAGAATTTGAGCTCCGTTCTTTTGTAAATGAAGCCAAGACTCTATTGAGGAAATGAAAATGAAAAATCTTGTTCTTTCTTACTCAAATGTTATTTTGCTTCATTTGCCGAATTCTAACATCTGCTCTTCTATAATCTTCAATGATTAACAGAGATCCCGATAATCCTCAATAACTAACAAAGATCCCGATAATCCTCGATGACTAACAAAGATCCCGATGATAAGGCTTCTCGATAATCCTCAGTGATTAACAAAAATTCCGATGATAAGGCTTCCCGATAATCCTCAGTGATTAACAAAGATTCTAATAATGAGGTTTCCCGATAACTCCAATGACTTTTGCATACTTTCTCTTGCAAAAGAATTTTTTGGCGGCAATGCTGGTAACCGTCTTCCTCCACTTATGGGCCAGGTTCTTCCACTTCTTCTAATGATCCGAGAAAAACTCTGGCATGTCACTACCCATGATCTGCTCTATGTCCTTTCTATTTATAACTGCCCAAATTGCACGATTCATCTTGAACATTTGCAATCTTGCTCATGATGTCTTCACATGGGTCTTCATCTCAGTTGCCTCTTTGGCCTCGATCATATAGACATCATAACGGCCAACATGAAGGTAAGCTTTTTGCTAAATGCATCCTGATCCCAGCTTTGATAACTGTTCTTCATTTCTTTTAACCATGAACAACTTTTTATCCAATTGCCTACAGATGATCGATCCTTATGGAATCGGCTACATGAACTACTATCTCAGGGATATCATGCTTTGTTACTGAATTATAAGCATAGGTTAGAAGTTACCGAACTGACGGACATTTTCAGGTCCAAGGTATTCTTAACTGCTGAGTCTGATCTCTTGGACTTAGTGTGGGAACTGTGCTCTTTATTCCCTGCCAGCTTCGATGAGTTTGAGCACAATGTGAAGGAGGTTTGGAGCCTTGAACCTATCATTGTGGAAGCTGAGACTCTCAAGCTCCAAATTGTGGAAGAATTCTCCCGATTGTGCGATTCCAAGGGAGCATATGCTCAAGTTCAAGACTCTTGCCTCCATGCCAAAGAAGATACTGAGACGACACGTCGACTTTTCCATTTCTTTTCCAGTCATAACCGTGCCAAACGCAGGATAATTAAAGATGAAATCTCCCGTGTCAAGTCCATGGTTGAAGCTTCTTCAGACAAGTATAGACGATTGTTACAGGAAACTTGGGAGAAACTTGAAGCTGTCCGCTTCTATTCTCGTCGCACAGAACATCTCAAAGAGCAGCAATTCGAACTCCACAATGATCTTGAATTACATTCCAAACTTGTAGCTCAGAATCTCAAACTGGTTAAAGATCTGAAGACCTTTGTAACCAAGATCAGAATGTACTTTCGCTTTTGATGAATGAATTAATCTTCTTGTGTTTCCCAGATTGATGGATAATATTTCTTCAAGAATTTCCCATTTATAGAACGAGATAGTTCTTTTCCATTGACATCCATCAATCTATACGCATTTCCACTGAACATTTCGGTAACTAGATATGGGCCTTCCCAGTTTGATGACCACTTACCGAACTCTCTATCTTTGAGATTAAATGGCAACATTGCTTTCCATACTAAGTCCCCGACAGCAAATTGCTTGATCCTAACCTTCTTGTTAAAAGCTCTGGCTACTCTTTTCTTTTGTGCAATCAACTGATCCAAAGCAGCTGCCTTGACTTCATCTAATTCATCCAAATTTATATGCATCCAATCTCTGCAATCTTCTGGCAACATTTCACTTTGCAATTGGACTCGTAATGATTGAACGGTTATCTCCATCGGTAGAACTGCCTCTTGTCCATAGGTCAGCATATATGGACTGACGCCTGTACTTGATCTTCGTGATGTTCGGTATGCCCACAATACTACCGATAGCAAGTTGTCCCATTCTCTTGGATTTTCTTCCAAATGCTTCTTAATCAATCCAATCACAACCTTATTAGTAGCTTCGGCTTGTCCATTTGCTTGAGGATAATATGGTGTAGAATGCAGCATCTTAATTCCTCTTGATTGCACAAATTCCATAACTTCATTTCCAGTAAACACTGTCCCTTGATCCGCAGTGATTGATTCCGGTAAGCCAAATCGGTGAATTATGTTTTCCTCAATAAATTTGATCACCGTCTTCTGACTAATGCTCTTGTATGGAATCGCTTCCACCCATTTCGTAAAGTAATCCGTAGCCAGCAAAATGAAACTATGCTTATGAGAAGAGGGTGGATAAATCTTACCTATTATATCCATTGCCCATCCTCGAAATGGCCATGGCTTTACAATGGAATGAAGCTCTACAGTAGGTGCATGTTGCAAAGGTCCATGCTTTTGACATGAAATGCATGTTTTGGCATATTCAATGCAATCCTGCATCATTGTTGGCCAGAAATATCCGTACCTTTTTAGAAGCCATCTCATCTTAATTCCAGCCTAATGTGCTCCACATATGCCTTCATGAGATTCTGCCATAACCAGTTTTGCATCGTCCTTATCAAGACAACGCAATAGTAACCCATCTGAGGATTTTCGGTATAACTCTTCTCCCAACATTATGTACTTCTGAGCTTGTCTCCTCAACTTTTGATTTCTTGAATCAGGATTTTTCAAGTATTCCATAATGGGCTGCCTCCAATCCTTTTCTCGGATCACCTCACTGATCGCTATCGGTATTTCTCTTTGTTCAATAGAAGGTACCGATATGATGACTGCAATATTAGCCAATTCTTTTGATATTTTATAACCAGAAGCCATCTGTGCTAATTCGTTGGCTTCGTAATTGATTTCTCTTTTGACATGGACTATGTCATATTCTCTAAATTGTTCCAACAGCTTCTTGGCTAGATAATAATAGCCAATCAAATTTTCATTTAAGCACTGATATTCTCCTTTCATTTGCTTCACCACTAGTTGTGAATCACCTAATATTTTGATGAACTGTGCTTCCAATTCAATCAGTATTCCTAAGCCGATGATTAGTGCTTCATATTCGGCTTGATTATTTGAGCATTCAAAATCTAACTTACAAACACACCTTGTAAGCTCTCCGGTGGGAGAGATTATCATCAAACCAGCTCCAGCCATACTCTTAGCACATGATCCATCAAAATACATAGTCCATGGTATAACTTGACTGAAGTTCTGTTCATTTTCTTCCATTTGCAAACATGGGTATTCGGTAAGAAAGTCAGCAACAGCTTGACCTTTGACTACTTTTATTAGTACGTATGCCAAATCAAATTCAGACAAGATAAATGCCCACTTGGCTATACGCCCTTTTATAACAGGCCGTGACAACATATATTTTATCATATCAGTCTTACCGAGTACATGTACTGTAGCTGGCAACAAATAATGTCTTAACTTCATACAAGAGAAGTACAAAGATAAACATAATTTTTCTATTGCGGTATATCTTTTTTCAACACCAGTCAATGTTCTACTTAAATAATATACCGCTTGTTCTTTTCCATTTTCATTCTCTTGTGCCAGCATACTCCCGATAGTTGAATCGGTAGTAGACAAGGACAATCTTAATGGCCTGCCTGCTCTCGGCGGCATCAATACAAGAGGATTTGTTAGATAAACTTTAACTGCATCAAACGCTTTTTGCTGTTTATCTCCCCATATAAACTCCTCCTGATTTTTAACACACAAGAGCTGGGTCATTGGTTCTATCTTCCCAGATAAATTGGCAATGAATCTTCTGAGAAAATTAATTTTCCCGAGTACCATCTGCAACTGCTTCTTTGATGTAGGATGAGGAAGCTCTATAATAGCATTTGCCTTATTCTTGTCAATCTCAATTCCCCTTTGATTAACTAGGAATCCCAAGAAATTCCCTGCTCGCACTCCAAAGGCACATTTAGCTGGATTCATCTTCAATTTGTATTTTCTCATCCTAACAAAAGCTTGCTCAAGATAGTCCAAATGCTCTCCCTGACTTGATTTAATCACAACATCATCAATATAAACTTCCAAGAATTTACCAATCATGTCATGAAAGATGAAATTCATTGCTCGTTGGTAAGTAGCTCCTGTATTTTTCAGCCCAAAAGGCATCACTGTCCACTGAAAAGTCCCGACAGCACCAGGACATCTAAACGCTGTTTTCGGGACATCTTCTTTAGAAATAAATATCTGGTTGTAACCCGAATGACCATCCATTAGAGATAACATCTCATTTCCCGACGCCGAATCTACTAACATGTCTGCCATCGGCATCTGATACTCATCTTTTGGAGTGGCATTATTAAGATCTCGAAAATCAATACAGACTCTCAATTTCCCATTCTTCTTCTTTACAGGAACAATATTCGAAATCTACTCTACATACCTGGCTGTCTCAATGAATTTTGCTTTCAGCAGCCTTTCAATCTTTTCCTTGACTTTGTCAACCACATCTGGAGCAAACCTTCTTGCTAACTGTTTGTGTGGACGAAATCCTTTCTTAATAGGAAGACAATGCTCTACAATATCTCTTGACAAACCAGGCATTTCATGGTAATCCCATGCGAAGCAATCTTTGTATTCTTTGATCAAGTGGACTAAATCTTCTTTCATGCCCCCTTGCAGAAAAGCACTCACATATATTGGACGAAAACACCCAAGTTCTCCTATATCAACTTCTAACAATGGGTCTTGAGCTTCTGTTGACCTGTTATCTTCTTTGATTGGTGACTCTTCTCATTCGTCAATACAATCTGAAACTTCAGCACTCTATTGTGTCATCTCCGCCAAGTATGCGAAGTACCTTTCACAAACTTCTTGCAATAAGGGCTCGCTTTCCATAAAGAGTATGTAACTCCTCTAATGCCAAGCTAGACTTGGGAATCCACTCAGTTTTCATATTCCCAAAGCGGCAATAAGCGTAGGATCGTGAATCTGCTTTCGGTGTTCCGATAACATGTCATCCATGTGAATACTCTTGATGATTTTGATGAATACCGGTCAACCCTATTGAAGCAAATCCTGAATCAGCCTCAATGTACTCTACTCCCTTACCATTCCAAAATGCCAGAACCTGATGAAGAGTCGAAGGTACACATTGATTGGAGTGTATCCAATCTCTTCCAAGCAACAAATTGTACGAACCATCAGACTCTATCACGAAGAAAGTTATCCTTGATGTCTTGGATCCTATAGTTAAGTCCAATACAACTGCCCCTTTGACTTCGGTAACTTCTCCTAGGAAATCAGACAGCTGAACGTTCGATGGAATTATTTCATCATCGTTTTTTCCCAACTTCTTGAAGTACCTGTAAGATATGATATTCAAGGTAGCTCCCGCATCTACAAAGATTTTACCGACAGCTTGATCATTAATTCTTCCTGAAATAACCAAGGACCTTAAATGTCTAGCCTTGTCTGAGGGTACTTTATCAAACCTTATCATTTCTTTATCAGAGAATTCGAATTCTGCCATTGCTATTTCTTTCTCTGAGATATGCTCGATTTCTTCTTCTACCACTAAGCAAGCTCCATATTCAGCTGGAAGCTTAGCATGGACCATGTTGATCTTCATTGGCGAACAATTCTCTTTCGGCATTTTGGAATGACCAGCTCGGCAACTCTTATCATCTTCTTGCGACATCTTGAGATTCAGATTCTTTTGTTCTATTTTGACTTGATGCCTCGGATTAAGAGCTACCTGGAATTGTCCAAAGTTAATTGTTTGGGAGACTTGCTGAACCTCTTTTCCTTTTTTCACCTCGTGGTGAGAACTACTTCCCGAATCATATACAGAATTTTTCTCTGGTTTGACAAACTCTTTATTATCAGGGTTTCTTCTCCAAACCAAATTTCCTCTCGTATTAAAAGATCTGGTTGGAGGAATCTGTGATGGCATTCCTTTGTCCCGACGATTCTCGAAATCCCTCTGTCTGCTTTTCATTCGCTGAAAACGTCTTTTTGCAGTTCGGTAAGATGCTTACCCCGGCGGTTTAGCCAAGGACCATTTTCCTTCAGGAGGATCGTGTGGGATCTTAATTGTCTTTGTCTTCTGAACTTCCTGGGGAATTGATGGTGGTGGATCATCAAATTCATCTCCCCAACTAGATGGTTCAACTGGCAATGATGGGGATAAGTAATCTTTCGTGTCTCCACAGTACACCACATAATCAAATTTCCCACTAGGCTCTCCAAGCAATCATACTTTGGGATCCCCTTCTTTGTATCGCTGCCATAAACTCTTCTTCTTCTCAGGTTTTCGTGGGATTTCCTTCTCCTTGTGAACTCGTGTTTCAACTTCTTGAGTTGGAGGGACTTGTCTTGGTGAATCAGGACATAACTCCTGCCTCTCAGGCATTTGTTCTAGCTGCCTTGATCGAGCTTCTTGACTTTTTGACTGTGCCGAAACGTTTTCAGTTACTACAATCTCAGACCTTATCTGTGGTCTACCTTCCCGACGGACGAAAGATCCCGATCTGTATCTTCCTCTTGTTCCTCTCATGTACTGGAACTTGGGAACTTCCCGATTCTGATGACTTAATTCCTGATGGCAACGGGTGCATAGTTGTTTATGGTTATATCTTGTAGACTCATGCACATTAACCATACTGATCATCTTCGGGAAAGGGTCTGTGTCTACTTCCATTGGAGCCTTGCCTTTGTCTTCAGCAAACTTGATCTTGCCTTGACGAATCGCTTCCTGGATTGTCTTTCTAAAAACAATACAATTCACTGTATCTTGAGTCTTGGAATGATGCCACTTGCAATACCTTTTGTCAGTAGTCTCTTCCTTGGATGGGATTACCTGTCCCTCAGCCAATTTGATCATTCCATCTTTCAACAACAAGTCAAATATCTCATCCAACTTGTAGATATCAAAGGAATAATTATTTGTTTCCTTGGCTTTAAACTTGGACAAATCTCTCACTCTTGCTGGTTTCAAAGCTGGGCATATATACGGTTTTTCAAGAACCATAGTTGCTACCGCTATCTCATTTTCTTCCTCAGTTAAGTCACCGTATTCAGTACTTTCAGCAAATGCTATTGTCTGCCGATTATCCTTTATCGGCTTCTTATCCTTATCCTTCAGCAAGTGCTCATACTTAGAAACCCGAGCATTTAGTTGAAAGAGATCATCAAAAGCTTGCCCCTCAAATCTTTCCTTGAGATTGAACTTCAATCCATTGAAAGCTAAATCGGTAAATTCCTTTTCAGTGAGAGAAGTCAAACACCGATTCCTGGATTTCTTAAAACAGGCAATAAACTGATCTACCGACTCAGTGCCATACTGGTACATTCTGGCTAAGTCGGCTACTGTTACCTCTGGTATCGTTCGGTAAAACTGAGAATGGAACTGTCTGTATAGAATTTGCTGGCAAATTTGTATACCAAGTAAATGCTGTCTTTGACAACGACAGTGGGAATAGTCTTAACCTTTGATATTCATTTGTTCCAGCTTCTCCACATTATGCTAGAAAACGACCTACGTGTTCCACTATTGATTGATCTTCTTCACCTGTGAACACAGCAAAATCTGGCATCTTAAAACCTCTTGGATATGAGATGTTGTCAATCCAATCAGGATGTGGCTTTCTGTACACAGGTCTTGGAGTGCCTCTATCTGCTCCCAATTGTTGCATCACCAACTCTGCAACTCTATCTGGGTTCCATGGCCTTAAATTCCGTTGACCCAACCAAGGATCCTGCCCCCTAGGATCAACCTGCTGAGGTCTGTTCATTTCTTGTTGATCCATATTGAAGTTAACGGGTGGTGGTGGCCTGTAGAGAGGATTTTCCACCACTTGTGGATATGGTTGAGCTACAGGCGGTCTCATGGGATCGAAGTTAGGGACATTCACTGGTGGAGGCATGTTCAATACTGGTGGATGATTCGGGATCATGGGATTGATCACATTAGTATCAGTGGGGCCAGTTTGAGGGAAATTGTAACCACTCACACCATTTACCAGATTTGCTGTTGTAGGATTTTCTGGCCTTGGTATAATTCTCACGGGAGGTTGCTGATTCGATCCTCCACTACCATTATATCCAACATTGGGATGTCCCGATGCTGATTGAAATGGTATTGTACCAAAGGGATTTGCATATAAAGGAGGAACTTGAGAAGATGAACTAGGACGTGATATTACCTCGTTTATAACATTAATCACTATGGGTTTTATCACATCTGTGACATGACGCACCATGTGGTTGGTGAGCTCATTATGCTATTCTTCAAACATTCTTCTCATCGTGGTTACCAAAGTGTTGTCCGGTGCCAACGCATGAGCTTGTTCTTCGTTTAATCGCCGAGGAATATCAACATTGGGATGGGGAACTTCATCATTAGCAGCCGAATGCTCAGATTGCGCTCCATCATCTGGGTTGTTGATATTACCAATTGGTACTCCTTCTGATTGACCTCTGGTTCTCACCATTTCTCCTAATTTCACCACAATGGTTTCACCGGGCGTGCCAAAAAGATGTTCGCTCGTTTTTACAACAAGGAAAATCTTTAACCGAAATCTCATCTTCGATTTTTATTAAAAGGGGCTCTGCGGCTCAACTCTCGAAGGGAAATTTTAGTGAGAACGATGAAGCAATACAGATAGAAATGGAATGGGTAGGAATTCAATGGATCGAATGTGGATTTGAGATCAACAATGGTTCAGGCTACGTTATAATACTCCTATGAAAGTAGTAGAAAGCTTGATAATAAACTGGAATTGCAGAAACTCTAAGTACTGGAAAGGAGAGTACAGAGAAGTTAAAATGCAGGAAACTTGAATTCTTTTGGATGTGTGTTGATCTGTCCTCTTTCTCCTCTCTTTCGATTATTTGTTATTCTTTGGCTTTCCATAACCGTTTGTCGGTTACTTTCTTGCTTTCAAACTCTGAATCTTGGCGCCTTCAATAACTTTCCATTTGCCCACGTTTTATCCGCCAAAACTTGATCTTTAACTATCAATATGGCTTTGAATTTGAATCTTTTCTAGCAACTGCCGTGAACTGTTCGCATCCATTATCCGGATTTCTTGCTCGTAACTTCTTGCTGACATGGCTAGTTTGGCCATCCTGCGGTTCCTTTTGACTTCACACTCCTCTTACTGCTGACCCTTTATAATTTCGATATGTCCAGAATCTTACCGAATTTTGAAAATTAATGGCCCTGTTCTTTTACTTCTCGAATATCGAGTTTAGACTTCTAGACATTTCGGTATGTTGCAGACAACTTACCGAACTTCTCAGGGTAGCTTACTATTCCCGATTTACCGATTTTCGGGATATGGTGATACTAAAGTCCATTCGGTAACTCATTATTATTTGGTGTCAACAAAAGTACACACACAGAAGGTCAAAAAAAGCAGCGGGGGCTCTGGGTTGAGAAAAAACAGAGAGCTCCTTCCGGGGGGAAGGACAACGCCCTAAAAATTTTCCTCCTGGTCCAAGCAGAGAGAGAGAGAGAGAGAGCGCGCGCACGTTGAGGGGTTAGGTGGACAAAAGCAATAAAAAAGCAAAAAGAGACCAGAGGGAGCTCCACCTGGAGAAAGGGAGTTGGGGAGTGAGTTTTGAGGTCCTGGTGAGACCAACAAAGAAAGAAGAAGGCTGGTTCTAAAACAAAGAAAAAGGCAAAGACAAGGCAAGAGAAAGGGAAGGACAGTAGGGTTCTTGGCGAAAAAAAAGACCCACAGAAGGGTGGGGGGGTCTCCTTCTTCCAGAAGAGGAGCTCGGCAGAAAAGGAGGAGTCAAAGAAAAAAAAGGCAGAGGCTCAAAAGCAGGGGGGAGGGACTGTGCGTGAGCTTCTGCATTTTGCCAAGAGAATCAGAGAGAAGAAAGAGGAGGAGCATCCCATCCCGGATTTTGTCGAAACGGAGCCTTAACATCCACGAAGCTTGAATCTTTTTTTTTTTTTCCTTTCGGTTTCTTTCGAACCGTCGTCTTGCAGCAAGCGCTAGCTAGCGACCAGCTTGGGGTTGTTGACTTTATGAGAGCGGCGAAGCGATGCCTCCTCCCGTTCGCACCAAGAGAGGACCGACGCTCGCTTCTCTGGTGATGCTTCGGCTGACGATCCTTATCCTGCTCCAAGGAGCATGTGTCCCTCGCGAGCAGACCCGACGGCGGCGACGCACGAGCGAGTCCAACGGTGCGGCGACGCGCGAACAGACCCGACGGCGGCGACGCATGAGCAGATCCAACGGTGCGGCGGCGCGACGAGCAGATTCCGACGGCGAGGCGGCGCGACCAGCAGATCCCAGTGACATCGAGGAAGAGCTGTGGCGTTTCGTGTGAAGAAGATGGCGGAGAGGCTAGCCGGGTAAGAGTTATTTCATTCTTGAGCCGTTTATCTTTAAAATTAAGTTAGGTCAGGTTAGTAAAAGGAGAAGGATGTTGCTGCCATGGTTTTGGAACCATCAGGAAAAAAGCTGGACGATCCAAAAGAGAACAAAGGCCTAAAAAGAAGAAGGGAAAATAGAAAATAAAAGAAAAAGCTATCGGCAACTGTTAGTTAAATCTAGGGTTGGGTCTTGCGTTTGGGCTGCTGACTTTATCTGGGCTGGGCCCTTGGGGGATTAAGCGTGGTGGGCCTATTTCGGTTCAAGAGATTTCGGGCCTGCTGAAGGTTGGGGCCTTTCTCTTTTCTTTTTTTTTTGTTGGGTTTTATTTGAGCCCACTTCAGCTGTCCACCCAGCCCGAGCAGGGGGGGCTGCGCCGGCGGGCCCAGGCCGTGGAGCCCTGGGCTTTGTCCTGTCCGGGTCGGGTCCAATGGACCAACCCGACCCGGTCCGTTTTTAAATAATAATAATAAATAAATAATAAATAATATTAAAAAAATTCGAAAAAACAAATTTTTTTATATTAGAAAATCACAAAAAATAGGAAATGGCTAGATCGACTTTATTTTCTTAGTTTTGACATTAGATTCTCCTAGAAAATGATGATTTTTTTCCCCTTTTGGCGAATTATCACAAATTCATCCCAAGCTTTAATCACACCATTCTCTAAGCTCTCAAGGCTTTACTTGGGATGCTATGTTTGATTTGATGCGTTTTATCCGCACGTCATTGACTCATTGATTGTGCACATTATACGCCTTGATTGTGATTGATATGATAGACTCACACATGTACGAGCACGTTAGAAAAACACTCAATTTCGGTACCGAAAGGATGTTGGTGAAAACACCGACGTAATCAAGTCCTTGGACCCTCAATCTCCTGATCGTTCAGTAAGGTTTTCCGTTTACCTTCTTCAAAGACCGGTGGCGACTTCTTTTTACATGTACACATACACATGCCACTCGATCATACTAAGATCGAATTCGATAACCCGTTGCGATTTAGTATGGGCCTGGGAGGGCTCGATCTAAGCTCGAGATCGGGTCGCGACAAACCTTAGTACTTACGGTCGAAGCTGAGAAAATGTTAAACTCCCCGTGCTTGCCACATACGTGACACTCCACTCTGGCTCCATGATCGCCACATGGCGGAACAAATGATATGATTTTGTCACGCGGCCCGCTTTTGATCAAATAAATCTTAGCTTATTGATTTGTCATCTCCAAACTTCTATTTCTTATTGATTTTAAATTTTTCAAGAAATAAATAAAGAGAAGGCATCTTCATATATATCTTCAAATGATATAGATTATTTTGAGCATTCTCAAAGTGATTAACAAATCTTGAAAGATAGTTTATTTTTGGAGACAGTCTCTTACATTTGCTAATCTTTAAATGATAAAGATGCTTAATTAAGCAAAACTTATCCAGCTAAGAATACAATAAATTTAAATAAAATGATTTACAAATCCCATGTATAGTGTAAAACATAAGATAAATAGTTTAAGTTATGGTTGGAATTTGCTGGTGTCTATACAAAGTGCGAGGTACCGTTCTAGCAGGGGTAACCATCATGGTGGCCTTTGCTTTGTACCACCCCTCCACACCGAAGTCCATTACTAAAGCCTTTGGTCTCGGCCTAAGACCCTCGCTTCTGCTCTCCATTCGTGTGGCTAAGGTTTGTCGTCGAGCCCGAGCTTGGCTGGCCTGGTCGAGCATCGAGTGTTGCCAAGCTCGAGACCCATCCTCAATTTGAACCTCGATCTTGGCTCAAGCTCCTGTCCTCCCCCTTCAATTGTGGTCGTGATGCGCTAGAGGAAGGTCAGAGGGGCCGACGATAGAGTTGAGATGACTAGGCAAATGGTAGGTAGTAGTGCATGAAGAGGAGATCGCTGAGATGCGGGTGGTGGCTAGTGGCGGGGCGACAGTCGACGTAGGCATGGGTGGGACAAGGGTTGGGTCAGATCCGAAAAAGTGATTCTAATTAGAATTGATTTTTTCTGATTATGTTCTCTATATGAGTTTTAGAGAATCAGAACGTATTTGGTAACTGCATAAAATTTCTATTCCTGAAACAAATGCACTTGGTAACTGTATAAAATTTTTGTTCCGGGGAATAATTTCTCATCTCAATTTTTGTCATTTAAGTCAAATAATTACGTAGTTACTTTGCGAAATTTCATCATACATTTCGAATTAATTGAAGATTAATTTATATTGATTCTCTTATATAACATATTGCATATTACATATAATATTTTTTTGTGCTATTCCGTTTAATTGCCATGTCATAACGAGTTATTTTAAGTTTAAAAAAAGGAAAGATCATGTTGGGTTAGTGTGTGATTTCAGATTAGCTCGGGTCCTTTCAAGCCTATATCAAATCACCCCAAGGGAATATCGTATTCGATCTTAGTGTGATTGTTGGCATGTGTATGTGTACATGTAAATGAAGTCGCCACCAGTCTTTGAGAAAGGTAGACCGGAAACTTTATCGAACCGTCGGGAGAAATCGTTCGATTATACGCAATTAGAGAAAACTATGGTCCGGGGATTTAGTTATGTCGGTGTTTCCATTGATGCCATTTCGGTACCAAAGTTAATTATTTTCTAAACGTGTTTCATGCAAATTTTCAATTAATTTTTAGACATATGAGGTAAGCCAATACTAAGTGTTCATGCAGGTTGTTTTTGTCTTTTTTTTTTTTCAAATTTTTCTAAAACTAGACTAAGTCTAAAGTATTTAAGCATAGGCAAATCACAACCAATGAAATCAAGTGCGCAATCAAGGAATCGTGGCATTGGTAAATCACATCATAAAATGCTAATGAAGCCATAAGGGCATAGAGAAATATTGGTCGGGTTTAATTTCGAAGGTGTTTATGATTTTCCTAAAAAAGAACAAAATCTGTAAAATCTAGGTCCAAGTTTATGAAAATGAAGTCAAGCTAGCATAATTTAGGCTTCTTCTATTTTTAGGGATTTTTTTTTATAGAATTTTTCCAATTTTTTTGAGTTTTTTTTATTTTTTATTATCTTATATATTTTTCTTTGAAAATGAGACATCGTTCTATTTTAGGTCGAGGAAAAAGTGACAATATAACTGAAAGGAAAAAGTGAGAGATATGAGACTTCTTTCTGTTTTATGATTCTCAAAAGTGATTTTTTTTTTCAGAACCAATTTTTGTTTTTGTTTTTGCTCCAAAACTGTTCCCGAGAATAGAATCAGAATCAAAATTATTTACGTTACAAAAAATGTTTCTCATCCTTTTTTGTTAGAATTGTTATCATGCAGGCCCTTAGTCTAAATGAATGGACGTAGCCCAAGTGAAAGGCTGAACCACTCTGTACATCTGCTTACAACTTCTTTGATTTTTTTCTAAACTCTTTTTCATTAATTGTTAGATAGAAGCATTAGCATCTGCACAAGAGTCTTTCATTATGTAAACAGGATTCTTAGTCAAAATAGAGATTCTCCGAAGTTATAAGGTGCGTTTGGTTCGGCTTTGGGAGATTGCAAAGTCATTTTCCTAAGGAGCTTTGAGTGAAGGTGTATTTGGTGAAAGCTACGGTGTTTTGATAAATCATTTTTGTACATATTTTGCAAAGCAACTTTGTAATTTAAAAAAAGAAAGAAAAGAAAAGAAAAGCAATCATGTGTCAGAGGCTATTGCTCCTTTGCACGACCACTCCATCTCAGATTGAGCACGAGCACAAGAAAAATGGTGTCTTGGAGGCTATCCTTTGATGAGAAGCAGAACGCACAAGACCCGCACCAGCCACCACTACTCCTTATCGCCAGGTGAGGCGACGTCGAGGTTGAAGGGCCAGATCTGCGTCGCTCACTTGACCTCGACCCACAGCAGCTCCGGCGCAGACAGCGGCTCGACAGCAAGCGCTACCCGGTGACGGGTGAGCTCCACCTTGCCCTCAACAACGAACCAACGAGCACAAGGAAAAATGCAAGGAAGAAGCTGAACAGTAATTTTTTGGGGACAGATCTGGGTTGCTCGACCCTCGATTTGACCTTGACCCACAGCAACTCAGGCAAAAACAGCAGCTCCGGCGAAGACAGAGGCTCGACGGCAAGCGTGACCCGTGATCTCTACCTAGGCGACGGCCGACCTCGACCTCGCCCAACGAACCAGCGAGCAAAAGGAAGATCGCAAGAAAAAAGATGATGAACAGTAAATTTTTAGGGCAAAAGTGGGACACAACATGTTCAGTGATGACAATATTGGAAAGAAAAAAATTCATGAAACCCTCACAATAGCATTCCCAAAATGCTGAAAGCCCAAAGCATGTCCCTACCTATCTTGGGCTTTCAGTTTTCCCCAGCATTCCAAATGCTAGCATTTGGTCAATAAAATCTCAAAAACACTTGCCAAACACCTTTTATTTTCCCCAAGGGGCTTTTGTGGCTTAAAGCCTCTTGAGAAAGCTGAACTAAACAGGCCGATAATTAAAGAGTATCGGTAAGTCTTCCGCCAAGAAGTTTTGTTTTTCTTGAAGCAACCAATTCACCCCTCTCGATTGTTCTGTTAGTCTTACCATATAATGCTTTGTTCATATTAATAACATAATCAAAATCATTTATCGTTGCACCTTCCATAATTTGCTATCGTTAGTTCTTTGTGATTGTGACCTAAGAAGATGAAATGTGACAATTTCTTCTATTGCTACAGAAATAGTATAGTGATAGAACCTTTGTTAGTGCTATAAGTTTCGTTTATTTGGACAAAGGAAAAGAAATTGTGGCAATCACTCTCAGACCTAATGTCACGAAATTTTGATCATGGAGCGAAATTCGTGGCTAAATATCATAATAATGGCTATGAAACATGTTTTTTCTCTTGGTGATTATTTATCTCTTTACCACAAACCAACTCTTGTTGCTAAAGATCTTGCTTAGTGCCACAAAAAGTTGGCCACAAATATATTTTTGTTGCAAAATGTATAATCAATGGCCACGGACGCAGATTTAGTGGCCAAAGGTTTCATTTTTAGCCACGAATTATTGTTTTACGCCGTTAGATATGGCACAATATTTGGCAAAACTTTTTCCATGAAAAGCATTTCGTGGCCATAAATGCTTTATATTACCACCAAAGTATGTTTCGTGGTGAAAGATCTCATCTTTAGCCATGAAAATTATTCTGTCGCTAATGATCTAGCGAAAAATTTGTTTATGGCCAAAAGACCTGATCTTTCGCCACGAAAAATGTGTTATTTTAGCCACCGAAACTTTTTGGGAAGTTTTTTTTTCCCCCGAAACTGAGAATTTCATTATTTTAAATCTGAGCCCACCTAAAAGAGTAAGGGGCATCAAAACACAGAATTTCCCAATGAGGGGAAGGGAGTGAGTAACCTAGCTATGGGATAGAGCCTTGCATCTAGAGGCATTTACGACCCAGTCTGCCTGTCTATTAGAGTCACGGGATAGTGGGCAAATTCTAGATTCTTAAAAAGGGCCAAGAGACCAATACAATTAGTGATAAGTGGCTCAACATCCCAAGGACAGAGGGAAGAATCTTTCGGATAGCTTATCAAGATTGAACAGTCGGACTCTAGTGTTAGTTTCAATTGAGGTTGATCAGCAAAGTGGCAGAGAGCATAGAGGCAGGGTAGGATTTCGGCTTGAAGGGCAAATGACACTTGGATTGGTTGCGTGATGCCTTCAATCAATCTTCCTTCTGAATCACAACACACGCACGTGATTGCCCCTACCTTGGTTTTCCGAGAGGTGAGATCCTGATGTTTATCTTTGGGAAGTTAAGAGCTTGCTAATCATCTAACTTACTTTTAATTATGTTTATTTTGCATTTAAGGGTGCGTTTGTTTGAGTGAAAGCGTTTTTCGGGAATTAGTTTTTCGGACTTTCACCCTTTTGGTTCGTCAAAAATAACTTGTCAACGGAAAACATTTTCTGGTCAACGAAAAATTCATGCACCAAATTAATTTTTTAATTCATATTTTAATGTTAATTTATATTTTTTTATTAACTTTTAGTTTTTTATTTTATTTTTTTATACTTTTCTTTTCTTTTTTCTTCTACCTCTGCCGCTCGCCGGGCCTCGGCGACGGCGGTCAGCAGACGAGCCTCGAGCTCGCCAGTGGCCACTGCCGGCCTGCCGCGGTGGAGGACATCGCGACGGAGGAAGAAGGACGAAGGAAAAGAGCAAAAAAACAAAGAAACATATTTAACATATGAAACATAAAGTATAGAAAATAATTTAAAAATATTTTTTTTTCCTAAGATAAAGTCATGAGATTGACATCATTTTCCAAATGAGAACCAAACACCAGAAAACGTTTTCGGTCACATATCACCAAACAAAAGAAAACAAATCGTTTTACTGGAAAATGATTTCCGGAAAATCATTTTCCTTTTTATGGAGTTTTCCGTGAAACAAAGGCACACTAAAAGAACTTCGCAAGTTTGGGGTATAAGTTCAAGGTCAAAGTTAATTCTAATAGAAGAACTTCCAATTTTGAAAAAGCTAAATTCAAACTGAGTTAAATGCCAGATCTTGTGAGGTTTAGAAAGTTCTAATTACCTAATTTACTTACAGTTTTGTTCATTTTATTCTTAAAAGAACTTCACGAAGATTGATCTTGTGAGGTTTTGAGCTTTCATATCAATTAACTTCAAGAACTTCTCTAAGTTTGGAGCTTGTTGAGGGTCATAGTTCATTATTTAGGAAGAACATCTAATTTGGCATAATTCAAGTCAAATGATTGAGTTTGGCGAGTTTAGAACTTTGTAATAATCTAATTTACTTAATTGGTTACGAGTATTGTTCGGTAGCCGGAAGTCAGATAATATATTAGGAAATGACTATCCGTAGCTAAAAGTCAATGCAAGTTTATATCTTCCACTACGAAACATAATGAGCAGTCGCGAAAAGCTAAATCCACAGCCACCACTTATTTGTTCGTGGTTGAAGGTGAGACCCGTCGCCACCAAATTGTTTTCCGTGGCAATAGGCCAGACATTCAGACACAAAATTAAATTTCGTGGCTATGTTTCCAATGCTTCGGCCACGAAATAAAAGTCGGTGGAAAAACGGTGACTTTTAGCCACGAAACTTCTCTAGGAAAATTATCCAAAAGGTCTTAAATTTATTGCACTTTTGCTAATTCAGTCATAAACCTTTTAATTTTGCCAATTGAGTGCTAAGCCGTTTTACGTTTTGCCAATCATGTCCATTAGGCCAATTTTGACCGGAAATTGCTGACGTTGACGTTGACTGTCCTATGTGGCACGGCCGGTGCTAACGTGGATAATTTCAATAATATATTTTTTCAAATTATTTAGCTAATTATTTTCCTTCTATTTTACCTATTTACTTTGTTCTTTTTTTCTTTTTCCCTCTGTCGGTCATCGTCGGGCCTCATCGATGGCCGGCGAAGTTCGCTGGCCTCAGGCAAGGAATGCTTGACCCTGGGCTGGTGAGGATCGCCCTCGCTGGTCATCGACGACGCTTGGCGATGGCCGATGGAGGGAAAGAGGGAAACAGAAAGAAGTAAAGGAAAAAACAAGAAAAAAAGAAAAATTGTGGTATTGTTTGAAGGGGACCGTTAGGCCTCTCATTCTAGGAATACTGAAACGTCTTGCATAGTGGCGTACTGCCAAACTCCACGCGTTGACATCACTTGTCCTTAAATGGCTTGTACAGTGGCCTTATCTTCCTACCTATGACAGAGAAAAATTTATGGGACAATTTCCTTTAGTGAAACTTTCGATCCACTATTATCTCTGCTGTATATCCAGAAGATTTTAATACGTTTGATGTATCGCCATTATTTTGGAAAATGAGAAGCTGACCGTATCGGGATTCTTTGGAAGAGTGATGGTCTAGTCTGCACCACAAATTTTCCCAAGGGTACCTGACAACTTGCTTGTCGAGTTTCTTTCGAAAATTAAGATTTTTTTATTTTGTCTGTTCTAATCTAACTCTCTCTCTCTCTCCAACTTTTATTCTGCCTCTTTACTAAAAGTTAGAGTTGAACCCCACACTTGAAACTTTCCTTACTTTACCCAATTTCCTTACAATTAGCCCACGTGCCCAATGGGTGAAATAAAAAATCTCACTCGGTGATGACAATAGGATTAATCTAGTATGGTTTCTTGCGGTTTAAGGTGGGATAAGATAAATTTTGCATTATGTTGTGTTTGGATTACAACCTAATCATGGGTTCGGCAAAGCACCCGGGTCCAAAGCGCATATGTGTGATCTACATAAATGGGTTTTTTAGGTTTTGTCTAGTTAGGGTCCCTCGTGCCCGATTATTTCAGGAAAAATACCAAAAAAGTCATAAACCTATTGTATTGGTACCAATTCAATCCTAAACCTTTCAATTGGACTAATTTAGTCCTAAACCTTTTTGCATTGGTACCAATTCAGTTTATTCGGCCAATTTTGATCAGAAATTGCTGACGCGGACGCCGGCGATGCCACGTAGGACGATTAGAGCTGATGTGGGCTTTTTTTAATAATATTTATTTTAAAAAATTAATTATTTTTTCCTTTTTTTTTTCCTTAACTTTTGCCCTTTCCTTCTTTCTCTTTCTCTGCAACTCTCTCTTGAGAAAATATTCAGTGGTTTGCAAGCGCCACGTCACCACTGAAGTGGCGCGCGCGCGCGTGTGTATATATCTAATTAGAGCTTGACACATGGATATGACCTGGAATTAAAAAAATACAAAAAATAACATTTTCTCTCTCTTCCTCCCCTCTCCTTCGTTGCTTTTGCTAGGGTTTAGATCTAGCCGAAGTCTCATGGCTGCCCGCCCACTCCTCCCCTGCCATTGCCACCGGCGAAGTTGCTGGCGCCTTGATTAGACTGGCCCCCACCGGCGAAGTTGTCGACCATGGACTGAGTTCAAGCTCCCACTGTCTACCTTGTACCTCTGTTTTTTCTTCCCTATTTGAGCTCGCCGTCCATGGCCGAGCCATGGATGAGACCAGATCTGGAGGCACAACTCTAGTCCAGATCTGGACGAGCAACAACCATGAGCCGCAGTGACATGGAGGGGTGTAGTGCCCCAGTACGCTACTTCAAGGCTTACTCAGACTCGCTCTCTCTTCATTTTAATCTTTTATTACTCAGAGTATATGATGGCGCATGCGGAAGTCTTATAGAAAATCATTCAAGGGCGGCCATACGGCACAAGTGCATGGAATACAAAACAACCAACTGGCAGGCACGCCTATATAGAGGGTATGGCCTTAACGGGTTTCAGTAACCAGAAAGAACACACGAACCACACATAATCAAAAACTCTGGATCAACTGATTTCATTTTATATATACATCTTTAGCCAGTTTTATACAACATTCCTTTCAAAAGAACAACTGGGAGGATTTACAACAGAAGGTAATCTACTCCGATTACTAAGATCATCATCCACGGCCTCTAGCATCCGAGGGAATATCATCCTCGCTAGCTTGCTCATCTGAAAAAGGGTTAATCAACAGGGGTTAAAGCCCCGCAAGGAGATCCCTAGGCCAAACGACTAAACCAGCTATTGAATTCGCAGGATTGCAATCAACGTCACCACGACAGAATCCAATGTATACAAAGAATAGAATCTCACAATTCAACTAGAATTCAAGGTATACAAAGGATAAAATCCAATAAAAAATCCAACGTTGGATAGAATTTCAAAATCAAACTAGAATCCAAAGTATTCCGAAGGATAGAATCTCATAATCATCCAGATTGAACTTATCACAGCCAAAACAGATAGGCAAACAATGCTCACAATGGCAAAGCCATAGACAGTCTAGTAATAATGACTATAAATCCACTTGCCTCGATTATTCGAGAAGAAAAGGTTGTAGAAACGACGAACGAACGATCTGAGGATCGTTCTTGAGCAAACCAATGGCGGAACGACGAAGCAGGGTACGGCGACGGCACCGGCGGCGCGGCGGTGGTACGGCGCACGGCGTGGCGGCGCACGGCTAGGGTGGCGAACGGCCAAAGGCTTGGACGGGCAGACTAACGACGTTCTAAAGATCGTCTGACGGAATAAACTAACTCCAAAAGTTTATATAGGGGAAGCAGCTAAAGGCCAGTCAGATTAGGTGAGTCAGCAGCTTCGGATGAGTCAGCAGCTTGCAGTCAGACCAGACAGCGACACGTGTCATGTGCTTGTGACACGTGTCCACCATGCGTGGACTTATCCGCTACGTGTCCTACGGCGGTGATACTTGGCTGGCCTAGCCAGCTGCCACGTGTTGACACGTGGCCCCTCACGTGTCCACGTGCGGCCATGTGTCCTTTCCTGCCTCCAGTTGTCCCAATTTCACACATAATTGACCCGATGGGACCTTAATTAAATACATAGTGTCCTAAAAAATATATTACCGGGCCAATAATAATTCTCTAAACTTATCCAACTGATAATAATCTAGGCCTGATAATTACTAACCTGCTATTATCTTAAGCAGGTGAAGGTTTGGGTCATCACAAGGGGTGGCTTGGCCATGGATGGGACCGATCATGAGCCGAGGGCGGGCGATGACAGAGGAAGACGGAGCTGACCGAAAGCCCGACGGAGGGGAAGCTTGGCAGTCCATGAGTCGTTCCTCGCAACGGATTCTAGATCTGTGGCCATGGCTCCAGCGACAGCCGCTCGTCCATGGCCGCAAGCGATGGTGGTCAACGGAGAGGGTTGGACTCCCGGCAGTGTTGCCTTGGATGCGTCGCCGGCAACTCTACCATTGGTGACGGCGGAGCGAGATGGGGAGGTTCAGCTCAAGGTGGCCGGAGATGGAGGAGGAAACTTAGAAGGAGATGGAAATATGAGGTGGATTGAAAGGGGCAAAAGTTTAGAAAAAAAAAAAGAAACAATAATTTTAAAAATATTTTTTTATATAAATATTATTAAAAAATATCCACATCAGCCCGACCGTCTTACGTGGCACCGTTGGCATTCGTGTCAGCAATATACAGTCAAAATTGGCCGGATGGATTGAATTAGTACCAATGTAATAAATTTAAGATTTTTTGGTACTTTTCCCGATTATTTCCACCAAGGAAGTTTCAAATTAATTGCAATTCTAGACAAGAGCTTTTAGGTCAATACATGACTTGACTATCAATCATGTCTAGTTTGGGAACAAAAAATTTGGGTCCAATAGTTTGGGTTTGTTAGCTAGCTGAGATATCGGAAGATATAAATGAGAATGCATCTTGGATTGGCGGTTACCATACTTAGATGATATATCAAGCTATCCACTTTATCATAACGTTATTATGCTTTTCAACAAGTGAGTGTTTATTCGCAGTTGAATATATTTTGCATTTGATGTACAAAATATCTTTCATCAACCTGGAAGATTAAATATGGATGCGACAGGACAAAAAGAAACGATAAGTAGAAAGGAAAGAAAAGTCGTGCCTCTTTGACAAAATGAAAGATTCTTTCGATTGCCCATCTTTACAAATGATATGTGTGGTCTCAACAACCTCGCGAGAAATTCTATCCGACGGTGCCGCTGGCGTCATCCTATTATTTTTCATTGAAGGCTATTGAATAAATGAAGGCAAGATAATTATTAGGGGTGATCAATTTCCGGTCCAATTCAGTCCCACCTTGAAATCGAAAACTAGACGGAGAGGACCGGTTTCTAGTTACAAGGAGTGGGAACCGGATGGTCTTGGGACCGAACCGGACTGATTGGCCCGCTTCTCGGGTGGTCTAATCATCCGATCGGTCGCATTATTTTTGTGATTCGTTATTAATTTTTTTTCCCGTTAACGACATATTCACCGTAGCACCTCTCGTTAATTGCATCGCATCATCACTAAAACTAAGCATCTTAGGTTTAGGTTTAGTTTTACATTAAGGAAATTTCTTTTAGAAAGAAATATTATTCGGTCTGGTCCGGGTGGTCCGCTTCCCCCCTAGAACCATGAACCACAATGGACTCGGGAAATGGACCAAACCGGCAGGTCCGGGCGGTTTCCGATTTGATCGGTCCATTATACTAGGCCCTAATAATTATCTCCTTTCTTCCTACCGTTTTCACCTTCCGTTTACTTTCCACAATTATTTGTTAAATCAAACCAACACACACCAGTGCAGGGAAGATTTTCAAAAGTATAGAATAACCATTGTATTTCACTAAATTATAAAAAAATTGCATGAAATCCATACTTTTCGTTATTGATTAAGAAGTCACAAGGTACAAGCTCACTGATAAAGCACTTGCTTAGTTGCTTGGCAAAGATAAGGAGAGGAATAACAAATTCAAGCCTACTTGAAGAGGAATTATTTCACATAAATGAAAGAAAGGACGACAAATTCCTAAGAAAACGAATAAGGTTGGCGATCATATGCATGTTGGTTTTTCTCTTCCTCTAAGAAAGAGAGCATTCAGGAGGGAATCCTTGCGAGAAGCGCTTGGCGTCGGCACAGTAGTTGTATATCATGTAATTCTTCTGCACCCACTTGATCCTTTGTTGGCCCGTGGCGTCCAGTGACTCCGACAGCCAGGAGTTGTTGCCCGTGGACGAGGAGGAACACGAGGAGGATCCCGACGACCAGATGCAGGCCTGCGCATCGTTGAAGCCCCGGTAGGAAGCCGTGAACGGGGCTTGCGCCCAGTCCGTCTTCACGAGCCCGCCCCTCGTGGCCCAGTCGTCCGCGTTCCACAGGCTCGAGTACAACCACATCGCCTGGCTCTTCGGGAACGCGACGCCCTTCGACTCGAGGTTCTTGAACTCTCTTATGGGAGTTCCATCCACGGAGAAACTGTGTGAGAATAAGCAAAGTTAGGTACTAAAACTGATCTATAATTGGAATTTTTTCTAAGTGTTTGATATAGGGTGAGAGTCGTGTTAGCTTACATGATGCTTTGAGGGTTCCACAGGACGGAGTAGGTGTGGAAGGCCTTGGTGGGGTCGAACCAGAGATAGAACTGCTGTTCCCTGTTCCCTTTTCCTTGCGTGAATACGTTCGTGTGGAGGATGTATGGATCGCCACTCAGGTTACCAAGAAACTCGAAGTCGATTTCGTCGTGAGCAGAACCCAAAGAAGAAAGCTGCAAAAAGAACAAAAAAGTTTAGAGATCACATCCGGTTCGATGCACGTGGATGAGACAATTTGCGTAATTGATTAGCGAGATTAGTCGATTAGAGATGTTGAAATCATTTAGGAAAGACGCGATTTGCAAAAATTAGAGGCACGGGGTGTGTGGACTTACGTAATAAGCGGTGACGGTGCCGGCGGAGTTCCCGGGCACGAGCTTGAGCTGCATGTCGATCTTGCCGAACAAGTACTGCTTCTTGGATCGGAAGCCCGACCCGGACGTCTTGTCCAGGGACAACGTCAGGAGCTGGCCGTCACTGAGTATCTTTGCGCGGCCGTCGCCCCACGTGATGTCGAAGTCTTGGTTGAAGTTGCCCGCGGCGGCCACTGCCGTCGCTGCCGCCAATAAGGCGAGGGCAACCAATGCCGCGGCCATCTTATTTGAAAGGACGCTTTGAAAAGTCATGGCTTTTTGGAGTTTTAAGCAGAGAATTGGCCAACCGCGTGTGCTGCTGAACTGCATGGAATTGATGGGGCGAGACATATATTTATAGTGGAGTCGAGATAACATCATAGGGTCCATCTGTATTATTGTGGGGGATTTTGATCTCTGTCTGTCCGAATGAAAACAGCCCTTAAAGACCATTATATGATTGGGGGCATGCGTACAATTGAAACCACCAATCATCCACCTAATAATTTAAGCATAGATTTCATATTACTAACTTAAATTTTAGTACCATTTTATGATGAGGAATTTTTTTTTTTAGACGGGCAAAATTAAAAAAATTATTAAATTTCGAACTAATCTCGTGGGCGGACCTAAGGAATCAATCGAAGTTATCAGTGCCATTTCCGAGTATTGTTTTTTGTAGCATGTAACATGGGGGCGCGACCGAACTCTACATGCTTGTAAGACAATACTTAGGGAGACATTGTTTGTCCTCCTCCCATAGTTTGTGATTCTGCTCTTTGAATTCAGTTCCAGGGAATGAATGTGGTTGTACATGGTACGAGAAAAACGGTCTCGTTATTATAGAGACTTAGGGGTGCATGAAAACCATTCTACTTCTCTATTTTTGTTCCAAACCTATTTCTGGAATAGATTTGGAATAGAAACTCGTTTGGTAAAATCATTCTATTTTTTTTTATTTATTTCTGGAACAAAAAGTTGTTCCAGTAATAGATTTGGAAGGCAAATGAGAAACAAAAATTTTTAACTTTTGGTAGAAACAGAAAACTCATAAAAGTCGCTCGGTGTCTCCTCCTAGCGCCGGCCGCCTTTGCCAGCCACCGCCATCGTCGCCGCCGCCACCAACTACAGTCGCCCGCCGCCGCAGCCGCCAACCCCGCCGCCTTCGACCACCGCCGGCCACCACTGCCGGCCGCCGCCGCCGACCACGACCATCGGCGACCGGCCGCCGACCACCACCGGCGGCCGCCTACTTTTATTTTAGAAGTAAAAATTTTCAACTGTTGTCAAACGAACTTCTGTTTCAGGATTAGAAATTTATGTCGTTATCAAACATATTTTTTTGCTCAAAAACTCATCTAGAAATAGAAATAGAAAAATCTATTTCTAGCCATAAATCTATTTCTAAAACAGAATGGCTGTCATGCACCCCCTTAATTGATACTTTCTAAAAAGCTTCACAATATGATTTGACGACGGAGAAACCTGATGCTAATGCGAAGATTTGTTCATGGAGGAGGCTTTTAGTTTGCTAGGAGATTCATCAAATTCGTTGTCTTTTCAGGTTATTCGAGGTTATTATGGAGACATGGTAAATTTCAAAGCTCATTACACCGATGTGTTAAAAACTCTCGACACCGATGAGAGCAATTATGGATCGGTTTCTTGGTTTTGTTTTAGTATTCTGCGAGAACATTGAACTTAGAAACTTCTTTGCTATTCGATCAATCACCATACTTTAGAATGCTGCTTGTTTTTGGTGGCTCTCAGATTATGTGCATTAGAGGAACTTCTACAGTTGCTTTGTGCTCAAATTTGAGAATTTGATGAATGAAGGCAAAATATTCTTGGGCTGGCGACTCCAAAATGCCCTCCGTAATCGACCTGCGATTGTAAATTAGTTCAATATACTGATGGAACAATCGGTCTTTACTTGATTTAGGCGATGTATGACGACTTCGACTTACTAACTTTCGAAAATTTGTGCTCCTTCTGCTATTTTGAGGGCATCAGGAAGCGCAACCATAGGAGTTCCCCTTCAGCACTCCATTGGCAGTACCAATGGGTCAAGCCAAGCCTTCAATCAAGTTAAGCTTTTGAGTCGTATCTTGTAAGACGATACTAGAGCCAAGTTCTGCATTAGAAAATGTTATAATTAGGGGTGAGCATGGTTCCAGGGTAGAATCAGGAACCTGGAACCGGAACCTGTGGGAACTAATTTGGTTCCAAGTTCCAAGGTATGTAGGGTAAGTTCCAGGTTCCAAAAATTGAGGAATCTGTTTCAACGGGTAGGTTCCAGGTTCCACTACCTAGAACCTGGACCCTGAATCCTAAAATAAATTTTAGTGTTTTTTTTTTATATATGTCCCCACACGATCCTACAATGTTTTATAGCGTCCGATGATGAGTGTATAATTTGGAGCCAAATAAATTTTTAGGTTTCAGGTTCCAAAAAATGAGGAACTTGTTCTAACGGGTTGGTTTCAGGTTCTAAATGTAACATGTATGGAACTTGAAATCGCTCATCTCTACTTCCCATTAGCGGTTGTAGCGTTCACTCTCATTTTGCTTAACTAAAAATGAAAAAAGAAAAGAAATTAGCAGGTTCCCGGGTACCCTGAAACCGACCCTAGAACCTATGACAGGGTAGGTTCTAGGTTTCATGGTATGACGGGTAGGTTTCAGGTTCCAAAAAATGAAGAACCTGTTTCGACGGGTAGGTTCCAGGTTCCAAGTGGAACCTGTAAGGAACCTAGAACCGCTCACCCCTAGTCATAATGTGTTGATCTTGGAGGATACGTGAGCGGGGGATATGGACGAGGCCATGCAAAGGGCAATGCATAGTGCGAAGGGGTAGGGGTAATTGGTTCTGAGTGGGGTTGATTTTCAGCTTAGAACCGATAACCAATCTTGTGGCACCTGGTTTCAAAAATCCGAACCGGCCTAGTCCAATCCGGTTCTCAGTTTTACTCGGCAGCCGGTTCGATTTTTTGTTTTGTAAACAACAAATCAGATTTTTATGATAAAATAGTGACGTTGCACCAATTTGCTGCAAAAATATATGTTAGTCAAGTGATTATGTTGTTATTGGTTCATATTGTGATTCTTCATGTGCGTAAAAGTGCTTTTTTTTTTTTAAACCCGAGAATTGGATCGGTGAAACCAGTTCTTCCTCGAACCAGCCGGTTCGATTCGATTTTCGAGTTGAATCGGAGTCGGCGTTCGCCCCAAGAAGTGGAAGTGGTTGGAGAGAAAAAGTCGGGTTCGATTAAATTTTTGAGTTGAATCGGAGTCGGTGTTCGCCCCCTAGAAGTGGAAGTGGTTGGAGAGAAAAAGTGGATGCGTAAAGAGAATGGGGTTGACCTGGATTTGGTGAAGCGGAGAGGGACCAGGGACAGCTAAGGAGGAGAGAATGACGTCCGGGTGAGCGGGAGGTGAGAGGAAGGTGGGAAGATTCACAGCTGTCTGGGGGTCTACTCTTTCTAGGGTTATGAGCTTGACGTCAATTGTTTTCACTGCCGTCCGGCTTCTGCTTCTAGACAAAGTTTTATTTTATTTATTTATTGGTCCCTCGATCTTTAGATTTGCAATAAGGACGTAAATATCCAGAAATTCATGAATAGCATTCGAGCTAAACTTATTTTTAGCTTATTTTCACTTTGCACCCAATTAATTCAACATACACATTCCGTGTCATCTAGCTCCTAAACCATTAAACCGCGTGTGCTTTACTGTTTAGATTTCGCAATACCTTGCTCCTAAACCACTAAGGATGTGCGGTCGAGCCCGGTCCAACTTGATGATAGACTGAATTCTCGATTATGTTCCAAACCAATTACGAGGTGACCCAACCCAAGCCGTGGTGAATTTCTGCTCAAAACTATACAAGTTTGTCCCTGTACGTGATGGGTGGTAATTACTAATAAGAGCCCAAGAGATTAATGAGAGTTCTAAATTTAGAGGGTGTGAATCATGAATAATGAAAGATTTGAGGGCAAACTTTACAAATTTTTTGATAGGAGGAAAAGATTCGGGTTTTTTTTTTTTTTTTTTTTTTCTGATCTAGTACGCTACTTTGGTATGATAAGATCGGAGGCCCATTATTGACCTGTTTTCTCATCACACTTTAAACTATTGTACGCTTAGACATGTTTTTTTGGCATGTTGGGAAATATGCTATGCATACATTATTGACTTATTCCATAATATGGACCCGTTTAATCTAGCATGATACCAAAGCAGAGGTCAAGAGTTCGAATCTACCACCGTCTCTTAATTTTATATTACCTGTAATTCCTTGTTATCTCG